>OX596211.1:1998281-3307813 GCA_951394215.1 Glyphodes perspectalis | reverse complement strand
TTTATCTCTTTAGTTATTTTTCATTTGAGTAGGTGTTTCAATTGTTACGCGTAGCGAAGTGCAATTTAATCGCATGGATGTTTTTGTTTAATAGGTATTATTGAAGCCATGTTGGTTCGGAACTTAAAATAATGTGTCAACTGTGTTTTCTACCTAGCATGTTGTAAAAGGCGACTAATTATATATCGGCTTTTGGGTGTGTAATTGTGTAGGCGATAAGTTAGTCACTTATCACCACTTTTCCACAACTTTTCATCCAACTCAGTCCAAGATTTTTGGCTGAATGTTTAGGGGTTGGCTGCCCCTTTGATGCTGCCTACCCCTTCGAGGATTACGGGAGTGATTACATACATACATACATGAATCGTATGCGCATATTGATATTCTTTATCTGGCGTTGTCTTGTTAGGCGGGGTCCACTTAGACCATGATCTAGGATTTAGTCTGGTTATTACATCAGCCAAAAGCCGGTTTCAAATCATCAAAAACAGCCATGATCCAAACAGGATTAAGTTACACATCTAAAGTTATTTAGAATGTCCATATTTGCTCACAATATTTTCCCTAACCGGCAAGCAATTGTTATAAATCTAGGTTCGTGTCCGGATTTGAGCGCCTTTAGCATTGGGTAACTACCCCTTACTACGCAACTTTAGAGTTTCTTCACGAAGCCAAAGGTCTCAGGCTCAAAACATGTGAGAGGAAAATTTTTGTGTGACTAACATGGTCATTAGTATTGTACTTAAGCCATGGATATTTATAAATGTATATTCGCTTTCTAGAATTTATAGTACAAAAATATAATATTAGTTTGAGCTACAAATATTATGATCTGGCAGACTCAATAAGTATAGTATAGTATATTATTCATTTTTATTTTTATTGGATTTAATAATTATTAAACACATTTCTGAAAAGTCGTTTATTTTCTCAAACGTCTTACTTAAGAGGAAAGTCGGCGATATCACATTCGTTTTTCGCACAAGCAAATTCGGATGGAAATGAGTGGCTCCAAATATTCCTCATTATTGCCCCTCTCTCCCCGGGCGTCGTTTTCGGTAATTGGATATCAATATCAAAGAGGCAAACAAGACGCCTTTGTTTTGAATACTCACCTCTGACTCTCTGACTTTTAATATTAAATTGCTTAAGGCGAACTCACGAGCGCCTTTTTGGCTAATAGATACCTAAACAAACTAATTGGGCACGTTGTTATATCTTGTCAGCATTGATGGCTTAGGCTCCATTCTGTACGTCCTACACTGAAGCTTGTGTGTATATTTATATGTAGGTACAGTGATGTAGTCGCCATTTATCGGAGACTATATAGCTCTTGACCAGGGAAGTAACTTTCACAGAAAATCGGCATAAAATAAGTGATGAGTGAGAGTACCGGAGGCTCAAACTTCTTATAGGCCGGAATCGTAACAGCAATGACTCTGGTGTTGCAGTGTCAATGGGCGAGGGTTCATTACTTACCATATGTAAGCTGCTAGCCATATTTATTTATTAATACTAGCTGTGACCGCGGTTTCACCCGCCTTCCTCGTTAAAAAGGCTATCTAACACTGAAAGATTTCCAAAATCGGACCAGTAGTCCCTGATATTAACAAGCAAACAAACAAACTAACTCTTCAGCTTTATAATATAAGTAGGTATAGTATAGATAAAAAAACCGGTATTAATAGTTGTGAATTGGCAGGCGTCTTAAATTTGACGCGAGTCTAGGTGTATTAATATAATATTACAGATTTCCAAAAAAAACATATGTAGAAAATAAAGAATTGGGAACTCCAATTTCGGATCTCTGCAACGACTAAATTCCTAACTCGAATCCCATCTTTGTGGTCAATGTCAAAGTCAAATTATTATTTATTAATTAGGTTTTAAACAAACACTTGTAAATCGTCAATCGTAATATCAAACAATAATATTAAGATGTTATCACCGGGTCAGAATATTCTTTGTGCTAAGAAGAAACAGTTGTGTAAAAACGTAGGTTGTGAACAACGAGATAAGAAATTCTAATGTTACCGAAATTAATTAACAATATTTTAATAAATGTTTGATGACTTCACTTGAGACGTTATTACTACTTAAACGTTACTTTGTGTCCCATTGTTATGTACTTATTATATAAAGACTCATAAAGCCATATGCACACAACGCCTTTATTTATAATTCATCATTTTACTGGTGGTCTGCCCGTGTTGGTCTGGGACTTAAAATGTGCCACCTGTGTTAACTGTCTAGCATGTCGTAAAAAGCGACTATATAGTGGTATATCGGGTTCTGGGTGTGTGATTGTGCAGGCGACGAACTAGCCGCTTGTCACTACTTTTGCACAATTTTTCATCTAACCCAGCCCAGTTTTATTTTTATAGCTGTATGTATGTGGGCCAACTGCCCCTTTGACTCTGCCTACCCTTTCGAGGATTACGGGCGTGATGATATGTATGTATCATTTTACATTTTTTTTTTTTTTTTAAAGAAACGAAAGTTGCAGGTTAATGAACGTGGACATTTGTACTTGAGTTATGGATGTCTATAAACGTATTTAAGTGTATATCAGTAGTACAGTTCGCCTAGTATCCATAAAGCTTATAAGCTTAATTTGAAGCTAGGGAATTGGTGCGTCACTCCTGTTATTTTATTATTATTTTTAATTTATTGAATGATTTATACATCGACTTTTTACTGCCTCGTTGATCTATCTCTTAAAATATTTTTTCTATACAGGTATACAGTTTCAGAATCTCTATTGTTTCTATTCGTTCAAACATTCACACAGATTTTCCAATCTAGTGAATCAAATGGTAATCCCAATGAAACGTATACTCCGACTCGGACAAAGTGAAGTCACTGTTGGGGTCGGTTTCAGACTAGCGTTTTCCTCTGCGCGTAAACGCTAGTTCTTGGCATACGCGCTCACACTCGCACTACATTGAACCCAACGTGCGAGTACGCACTTACTCCTGTGAATTCACTCGAAACGTGTAATGAGGACATGTTCTTTTACGGATTTACATGTGCGTCAACGCTCCAAAAAAAAAATTCAATGTACGTGGTTTTTTGCAGAATCCAGCAAAGCTAAAATTGTGCTGGACTCAGCTGGATTGCTTGATCTAGCATTCCAATCTCTATTAGGGATTGAAATCTAGCGCCATTTAACCTGCACATGTCGCTGGATTCAGCACAGCAATTATTGTGCTGGGCTCAGCTGGATTGCTTGATCTAGAATTCCAATCTCTATTAGGGATTGAAATCCAGCGCCATTAAACATGCACATGTCGCTGGTTTCAGCACAGCAATTATTGTGCTGGACTCAGCTAGACTGCTGGATCCAGTATTGCAATCCCCAGTTCACACAGTCAAAAAATGTGCTTATAACCAAATTTGTACAAAATGCAAGTCTGAACCGCTCTTAAGCCACACACACGACATAACTCGATATGTTATAGTATAGTATTACAGCCAACATTCATTAGTTTAAATATTAAATATTGCCGCTTAATAGCACGTAGCTAAATGGACAGTGTGTATTTTCATTGTTTTAAAACACCTGCTAATACATACAAGGTAACAAATAGGCAAGTGTAAAAGTAAGTAATAAAATATGTGTGTACATAATCTATATGCATTGTAAAATGTATTTTTTTAAGAAACAGAAATAAATGGTTCGATCCCCTTGTTCAAATAAAATAGGGGGTGTTTTCAGTAAATACCTATATTAATTTACAAATATACTACATAGCTAGGAATCTTATTATTTTATCGCTAGACATATGTATATACATTATATACCCACATACATGTATTCCCCTAAGAGCCAGGCAGAGTTAAAAAGGCAGCAAGCCCGTTTACCACATTATCGCAAGTAAATCAATTAAATACATTTAATGATTTATATATGTACAAGGTTATTTTTAGTTTATGCGAAACTACTTACCTACCTAATTAACTCATCATTCTAAGGAACTAATTTAAATGATTTTAGAAAATAAACATTTTTTTTTTTTTTACTTTTCAAACAAAAGTTAATCAGCTTTGACTACGTTCGGACATGTGGAAAGAATGGGTGACGAAAAATTTACTAAACAGATATACAATGCGAAAGTGGAAGGATGTAGGAGCCGCCGAAGGCCCAGACTCACCTACTACGACCAGATTGGTCGTGTATTAACAGAAGGTGATGTTAGGAGTCATAAAAACCGTAGAGCTTGTATGAAAAGGATTATGAATGTTGAAGAGGCGAGTGAGATGTGTAAGGATCGTGCAATATGGCGTTCGGTTCTCGCTGCCTACCCCGCTAGGGAAGTGGCGTGAGTTTAGTTAATTAGCTTTGGCCATTTTGTATGAAATGTAAAACAATATGAAAGCCCCAAAAATATTCCGCTTGAAATGTCAACAGCATATTCAAAAATTAAGTTAGAGACAGAAAATTAATCAAATAGAAATATTTCGACCAGACAAGTCGTTACATCAACTCGTTCGCCCTGTTTGATTGAGTAGCTGTACCTCGCCGCCGCTTGATAAACAGGCTAGGCTATTAGTTGAAAGGCTGATTAAGATAGTTGACTACGACAAATATGACTGCGGAACAAACTTAATAGCCTCATCTAAAGAGATACTATACATACTATGTATATCATCACATATGAATAAACAAATTGAACTTAGCCAGTATAAAAGGCAAATCCTGCCTCAGTTCAGTTCCATTCGGTAGACAGGTTGTGTCATACAATACCAACAATGCGCAACTTATTTGCTTTGCTTTGCGTCTGTGCGACTATCTGCTCGGTTTACTCAGCAGTAGGTATAATACCGAAGCAGACACCACCTCCAAAGTATGGTAAGTTAAATAAATACATGTAAGTTAAATAGACGCACTTTTAGACTGTTGAATTTTTTCTGGTTTAATAATCGACTAGTTCTTGCCGCTGGTTCGACACACGTGGGATTCAAATATTAGTAGTTAAAGCTATCAATGTTTATCCCGGAAAAATACAAATAGGGAAACGCACCTTCAGGATTATTTAATTTTCCCTAGAATAGTAGCCGGTATTTTTCTCTGGGTTTATTTTTTTAGTAAATCCCACTGTTAGGCAACCGACCTCCGTAATGGCAATAACTCTTTGGCAACAGAAACTCATTAGTCTACAAATAAATAAACAGGCTAAAATTCTATATTCAAATTAAACAATAGAAAGATAAAATACGCTCACGGAGCTATAAAAGCTTCGCGGCGAGTCCAATTTGACTGGGTCGACACGCTGCCCTATGCGCCAAGAGTTGTAGGTTCGATCCCCACCCAGGCCAAACATTCGTGTGATGAATACTTGTGTTTGTTTTGTGTCTGGGTGTTAATATCCAACAATATTTAAATATGTGTTTGAAATACCACTGTTCATTCTTAAATCCGTAACACATGTGCATAAGCTATTTATCTCGGAGTCAGATCAATCTAATAGTAGAGTAGTCTAATAGTTATTTAATATATTCAGTTATTTGTCAATCAATGTTTCATTAACACCAATTAGTACAATAAGTCAACCCCAACACTCACGGTGAAATTCATCGCTCAAGTACATGATGATGATGATATGATGTGCAGGGCAGTTCCAAGCCATCAGCCAAGTTCTTCTTTACTCTAACAATTTTTTACTCCTGTAAATCCATGGGTTACTGATTTAAAATTCTTTATAGTATTCATGTAGGTGGAAGTACAGTAAAGTAAATGTTAAAAAGGTAATTAGAACTTCTCCTAGCTATAATTGATATCTATACTTATAATAAATCTGTAGAGAGGTCAATTCTGTACATGAAATATATTTTCAAAATAACTATCAGGGGGTGATTAGTGATCGATACTGATGCCAAAAATGCAATCAGTAAAATTTTTGTCTGTCTGTCTGTAAAAAAACTACTCGGCGGATTTTAACGAAAATTGGTACAATCATTCTTCATACTCCTGGGCAGGTTATAGTATACTTTTCATCACGCTACAACCAATAGGAGCAGAGTAGTAAAGGGAAATGTTGGGAAAACGGGAGAAATTACCCCATTTTTTAAGCTTCCGTCGCGTGTGCAGCCTTAATGGTTAAAGTTACATAGAAATCATGTATGACGGAAATAGTCTTTATAATATTAACCATAAACGCGGGTGACACCGCTGGCACAGCTAGTGGATAATAAATAAATAGATTCTCCAGACTGACCCACCAATTCCCTCGTACTAAACAACGCTTGTGTTTATGCTATGGATACCAGGTAAACGGATAGACATACCTAAATATGTTTATAAACATCCATGAATCAAGTATAAAAGTCCATGTTCATCACACGAAACATTTATGGGGATTCGAAACTGCGACTCTTGGTTTCGTGACCAGGGTCAAATAGTTAGTTTATTAATTGGTAGTTTATTGCACTTTTTTACGTAGGTATGTAGTTTTAATATTTAATAAATTGCCACAAAATGTAATTGAATTATCTATAAATAAGTTTAAGATTTTTATTAAATCATGTTTAATGAGAAAGGGTTACTACAAAGTAGAAGATTATCTAAATGACAAAAATATTTAGACAATCTTGTCTAAATATTTTTGTCGGCTCGCATGCAGTCAAATTTTTTTTTCTAATTTATAATGTCACTTAATTAGATATATAAGTATGTACATATGAACGTATTTAAAAAAGGCCATCTGTTGAGTTTCTTGCGGCACCTCTTCTCAGCAGGCCATGTGCAGGTAGGGCAAAAAAATGTTTGACGTGCAAAAGAATTTGTTATGAATCCACTTGCAGAATACATTATTTCATTTCATTTCATTAATGTATTTTTATTTTCTATTGCAGAAGGACAACCTGGATGTTACAATGAGGAACTAGATATAATGCTTCCTGTCAATCAAATGTATTCACCTGATAATTGTAACTGCGTGGGATATTTATGTCAAGAGAATGGTGATACACAAATCCAAAGGTAAGGTTACTATAAAGTCGAGAATGATTTTAATATATCATACGTACATTCACGTTCTCAAACCCCTAAGGGGTAAGCAGAGAATAAGAAATAGGAGGCTAACTGGACCGCTTATAACAAAAAATATAAAATTCAGTTCAATAAGATGGACAACTGTTAAAAAGTAGTGCCAATATATACGAGTACTTCATCGCATACAGAATCAAAAACCCCCTACACACATAAAAAATTTTTCGTGCGAAAATCTAAATATTTTTTGTTACTGTATTAAATTATGATTTCTTCACGAAACATTTGCCCTCTAGCGGAATTCGCAAAAATTAATATATAAAAAAAAAAATTCTTATTTTAACCCATCTTTTCAGTTGTGGCGTGCTCTATGCACCAGGATGCGTCATCACCGAAGATCTGTCCCTGCCATATCCTGACTGCTGCAAGAAAGCCAATTGTTCTAACGTTCAACCTTCAGATTCATCTGAATAAATACACACCTAATTCTTAACATTAAACACGAAAAAAATACTATTAAATGTAAAAAAAAGTTTTGTATTATGTTCTCATAGTCCTTCCTTGACCAAAGTTTAGGCTATAAAGAAATCATTAGTAAGATAAATGAAATTATAATATACAAAATAATGATACTATCATGTATCAAAAACCTACATGAAACTATAATAAAATTAAATAAGGTATTTGATAGCTTAATCAATTTAGTTACTTTTTATGCATTGTTAATATTCTCTCTCAAAACAGGTGTCGTTATATTTGTTTGAAGTCAAATCACTGACTAATTACCCTTTTAAATTTAATATACATACAAATTAGACAAAAAATATACCTAATAGAAACTAGCCGTCAAATATATAAGACTTTTTTAACTATGAACTTCTATAGTGCTCTTTAATTACAAAAAACGATGTCGCAATCGTATCCACATTTGGCGTTAGCAGAAAAACAAAGTAAACAGTCTTTTAAAAGAGAATCTGTTTAATACACCGTTGCATTTAAAATGCAAATAAAATGTAAAGTGCAGACGCTTCAGCCGGCAGTAATATTTTATAAGAATCTTAGAGGTCGACTAGATGAGAATGGGACAAAAACGGGCGCTCTCATAACAATATCTGTCTCTATTTATAAGAAAACGGTTTGTCTGGTCCGCCTTCATTATTTCGAAACGGAACTAAGATGGCTTAAGGGGTGCTGTTCACGAGCAGAAATTAAATTGATGCATTTCTATACTATCTATACCACTACGCTCTCAATCCCCGAAAGGCTTCGAAGAGCAGTAAACTCTCTTAACCACTTTTGCCAAGAATTGATGCGATTCAACATGCATGTGATTTTAAAAGTTTTCAGAAAGCAATATTTCAATAGTAAATATAACTATATATTTAAGAAAGAAAGAAATAAATAAATTACTTTATTTGACACCAACATGAATGAAACAGCAACAAAGACATACAAATAACAGAAAAACGTGTGCCAAAAGGGCGCCCGCGCAGCTCGAGTCGCGAGCTACCTTACGGCAAACGCGACCCTGGTTTTCAGCGGTTGCCTAATCCACTTCGCACACCTGAATTAATTGCTGTTCGTTTGTCTCGCTAAAACTCGAGAACGCTAGGCCGATTTTGTTGATTATTTTTTTAATACATATTTGTAATCTTCCATGAATGGTTTGTACGGTATGGAAACGTTGCGAGGGAAATAATAAAAGAAAATCCGAAAACGGGGCGTTACGAAGTGCGCCGGGTCAGCTAGTTTGTATATAAATACCATGTGACGTAAAGGTTTATTTGGTATTGGTATACTCAGCTGGCTTATTAAATGTTTTCAAAGCAATTACAAAACAATAATTGAAATGAACAAATTAAGTCTATTGCCCTCGTGTCATCATCCCTATTATGAAGATGATTCCTACAATTTTGTGCCCCCAATTGCTTTTTTTATTCGCATCGTATTCATCTTTTCCCAAAACTGCTAAGATTTTTTCATATTATTGCATATTTTTTCATTTGTACGTTATTCAAAACAGCCGGGCTGTTGTTTTTTTACTATCAAAGATGGTTTACAGTAACCTGTTCCACAAAACTTTAGGTAAGGTTACTATGATCTTAGTGGACTATTATACTACATACATATATACTATTACGTCTTTTTCCCATGAAAAAAGGCATAGGATCATCCCATGAAAGAAAACAGAGGATTTGTGGGGATTCTCGGTAGATGCATTAAAAACAATTATATCTACTATTTCCCCTCACTTAGCGTTTATATTTAAAAAGTGCGTAGATACAGGCTGTTTTCCAAATTTAATGAAATTTAGTAAGATTGTACCCTTATTCAAGGCAGGGGAAAAAAGTGACCCATCTAATTTTCGACCAATTTCTATTTTGCCAGCACTTAGCAAAATTTTTGAAAAAATTATATTTAGTCAATTAACATCTTATTTTAAACAAAACAATTTTTTACATACTAAGCAATTTGGCTTCACCAAAGGCAGATCTACTACTGATGCGGGAGTGACACTTGCTAAACATATTTTTGAGGCTTGGGAAAATAAACAGGATGCTATAGGTATTTTTTGTGATTTGTCTAAAGCTTTTAATTGTGTTAATCATGAAACCTTAATTTTGAAATTACAGCATTATGGTATCTCAAATGTTGCATTAAGTTTATTAGACTCATATCTTAGTAATAGAACACAAAAAGTTTGTATTAATGGAATTAACTCTCCTGGCGCCCCTTTACTAATGGGGGTGCCCCAGGGCTCTATATTAGGACCATTACTGTTTTTAATTTATATAAATGACCTTCCGTATTACACCGAAGGTCTATGTGAGACAGTTTTATTTGCAGATGACACCTCCTTAATTTTTAAAGTTGACAGGCAGAAAAATTCATATGACGATGTAAATAATACTCTCTCACAAGTTATGCATTGGTTTACTGTTAATAATCTGCAACTTAATGCAAAAAAAACCAAATGTATTAAGTTTACAATGCCGAATGTTAGACAAGTTAGTACTAATATAATAATTAATAATCAACATATTGAACTTGTTGACTCCACAACTTTTTTAGGCATGACCATAGATTCTAAGCTACAATGGGGTCCTCATATATGTGCCCTGGCAGGGAGGCTTAGTTCAGCTGCATACGCAGTTAGGAAAATTAGGCAACTGACCGATATTGAAACGGCGAGGCTAGTTTATTTCAGCTACTTCCACAGCGTTATGTCATACGGTCTATTGCTATGGGGCACCGCTTCTGATATACAAACCATATTTGTGTTGCAGAAGAGAGCCATTCGATCCATATATGGCCTTAGACCTCGTGACTCACTTAAGGAAATATTCAAAGAGATAAATATATTGACCGTAGTTTCCCAGTTTATATTTGATTGTATTATCTATGTTCATAAAAACTTAGATGAATTCTATAAGAAATCTGATTGTCATCAGTTTAATACGAGAAATAAACACAAACTCGCCGTTCCAAAACTCAGGCTTAATAAGATTAGTGGTTCATTTGTAGGTCTAAGCATAAAAATATTTAATAAACTGCCTCAAAATGTTATTGAATTACCCACGCATAAATTTAAGTCTTATATTAAATCATGTTTAATAAGAAAAGGTTACTACAAAATAGATGATTATTTAAATGATAAAAATGTTTGGACAAGATGATCTGCTCGCATGCACAGTGAAATTTTTAGTCATGTTATTTTAATGTACCACATATTAGAGATATGTAAAACATGTTTTTAAAAAAAAAGGCTATCTGTTGAGTTTCTTGCGGCACCTCTTCTCACCAGGCCATTCACGTCGAGGTGCTGGTAGGGTAAAAAAGTGTGACGTGCAAAAGAATTTGTTACAAATCTACTTGCAGAAATAAATAATTTCATTTCATTAATTTCATTTCATTTCATTTCATTTCATTTCATTTCATTTCATTTCATTTCATTTCATTTCATTTCATTTCATTTCATTTCATTTCATTTCATTTCATTTCATTTCATTTCATTTCATAAATCACATCCTTGCATTTGCTACGATCCTGGCTTCTTATACATTCATTAGTATTTTCATAATTTCATGTTTATAACAGACTAACGATACTGAAGGTATGCGCGTGAACAGTACGCCTAAAGTAGATTGTTGGCGGAATACAATGTTGCACTCTTGATGTTTGTAAAGTAGACAACGCCTAGAGTTTAGTGCGCAATACAATATCAAACATCTACAGGAAATCAGGACGTGAAGGATCTTCGATAATGAAACAAATTCATCGTTTATTTTTCTTCCCGCCGTGAACGCTAGTAATCTAGTTTAGTCATGGTCGCTTGGACCTGATACTGTTAGCGAGTCTTACTAAGTTGACAGAGAAAGAAGGTTTACATAAAGGATCTTCTAAGGAAGGAAAGAAGACTCATCTAGATCATTTACCTAATATCTCTTCTCGTTATTAGTCGTTGATGAGGTTGTAAATATTTTTGATTACTGGTACAAGAACCAAGTAAACGTTGTACGTTGGGCAGGGACCATGTCTGAATCATGATCTGATTGTGTTGGGCAGGGACCGTTGAAGTGTGGGGTAAGACAAGGGGGCTAAGCTCTCCTCGTCTCTTTAACCTTTACTGACTGAGTGGGACAAAAGTAGGATGTTCTAAAAATTGTACTATTAATAACAATATCAGTTACGCTGACGATATGGTCCTTTTAAGTATACTTCACATATTTGTGAAGGATACGCTGGTAACCAACTTCCGTTAAGAAAAGCTAAGGGAAGTAAAAAAGCGAGGTTCTTGTCTTTCAGCTGAAGGGCATGAAGATTGCAAACGTTTCCCCTGTCCGTCTGAACGGAGCAGTGCTTAACAGGGTGGACCAGTTTAAGTACTTGGGTCACTGGGTGACAGCGTGTCTCTCAGACACAGATGATATTGAAAGAGAGCGAAGGGCGTTGGCTGTTTTGAGAGGTTTACTCGTTGCAGTTAACTGCAACTTTTTTAAGGCCGATTGTCAAAGATTTTACACCTGCAGCGCACCGGTGTAGCGCATCAGGTATGTTCGCAGAAGCGCATACGGTTTTGCAGCCATCATGCTTGACCGCGTGCGAGGTAGCGCCAACAGTATTCTTACAATATGGCTGACCGTTTAGATTGTCCTATTATGAAGCGGGATCCGATGTCACGTCAATGAAGCATGACTTAGGAATCTCTGTGTAATATTGTTTGTTTGTCTGTCTTATGTATTGTTACTTTTTTTATTTTATTATTATCTTACTAACATAATTTAAATGCTTTGTTACTAACAATTACTATGGATCTTTGTTATCTGAGTAAATAAACAAATTATTCTTATTATTTTCTCAATTAAATGTTTACTTACTTAATTCTCAACACATGTATAGTTGTTTGCAAGTACAAGTTTCTGCGGAATACTTTTCATCACCGAGCTATTTATGATATCAATACATAATCAGGCTGGTTTGAAACTTGTAGTTAATGTTTAGTTTTGAATATATCTCTAGGCGTAATTACTCTTCTTTTTTCTGTTGTTTCCCCCACGAGCCGTCATCCTCTGGGCGGGGAAACAGAGAGTAGTTAGTTGGACTCGAACCGACTAAAGCCCCAACGAGGCCTACTTCTGCGCAGTACAGAGGAGCCGGTATCTCCACTGTCGGGACTAGCAGCAGCTCCTCCGGGTAGGCGCGTGCCGCAATGCGCGGCTCACCTCGCGCGGCGGTGGTTGTTGATATGCACTCTACAGGAGCGTAGGATGCACAACAAGGAGCACGCGCGCACCGAGAAACATGCTAGGCCACCCAGGACGTCTCAACCAACTCCGCCCAGGAGTCAGACGCCGGTTGACCCTGCGACGGACGTCGTGGGCCTACTCTCGCTGTGCTCTCTGCTATAACAGAGGGACACGCGGAGAGCGTCTCTTCAGCGGGGCCGCCTTCCGCCCGGCGACCCGAATTGAGGGCGAGGTCCTTTACTTATCTAACTTATTATTCTGAGGAACTTATTTAAAAGATTGTAGAAAATCAGCAAACAAACATATTTTTACTTTACATACAAAATAGGCAATCAGCTAAACAACTTTTGGAAAAGAATGCGAAATAAAATAAAAATCCGTAGTATAATAAGTTATTTAGTCTCGTATAAGAATTATCAAGTAGATGTTGCAATCTTCTTTTTAGTAACCAGATTACTAGACTTGCTAATAGGTCAAGTAGACCCAGACTAACAATGAAACATAACGCTGGGAAGATGATGAAATATTTTATTTATTTTATTTTATTTATTTATTTAATGTTTGTAATAATTATTAATTATAGATTATTGCTAATAGGTTTTATAGTTAGTAGGTATCGTTGTCGTTACAGTCCATTGTTAACAATGTCATGGCACAATGGTAGTGTATAAATAAATTGCCATTTGTGGCTTTTTACTACTGTTAGAGTAACCGTAAAGAACTGTTTTATTATTCATTTGTTATTTTATCATAATAGAAATTTTCCGCTTATTAAATACTTTGGAACACTCTTTTGTTAGTCTAGGACTTTAAATAAATTATCAAACTGTGTCCTCTGCAGAACGTGCTAGGCAAGCAGAGGACACTTTGCTTGCCTAGCACGTTGTATAAGGCAGATAATGTTCTATTGCTTTTGAAGTTGGGCAAGCAACGAGCTAGCAACATGTCACTTCTTTTTACAACTTTCCGTCCAACCAATTTTATTTCTAACTAAAAAAATCAAACATGCACTGTTCCTTGAACTGTCCCTAACCTTTCGAGGCTTGCAGATTGTTTTTATTTAGTTTGGTTTCGGATGAACATCAGTTTACAATTTGTCAAACTACTCAAGTGTTTATTTGTTGCCCATATTTATAATTACCACTAAAAAGGCTATGTCCATGATGACTACTTACCTATTCTATCATCTATCATACCTATATTATAGATACGATGATAGATACACAAGTGGAGTCAGGTGCACTTAGTCTTTATTCTTTGTTTTATATTCTTGAATAGCTGTGCCTGCGATTTCAACCGCGTATATCGTTAATGCTTTCCTCGATAAATTGGCTATCTAACACTGAAATATTATTTCAAATCGGACAAGTAGTTCCTAAGATTAGCCCGTTCAAGCAACAAAATCTTCAGCTTTTTACTATTAGTATAGATAATAGCAACCAGCCCATTTTATCACGTTACATTTTTTTATATTTAATTTTTTTACTACGTATTCACTTCGTTACCAAGAATAACCAGCTTTCTTATTTATCATGAATATTTCCTCCGCCATTTACATACGTTGCCTGGTTTGGCAGCGAGATTACCGACTTTCTCCTCAAAAGCGACGCGGCTCTAAAACATATTCAAGATTTGATCCCGAAATCCTTTCACCATGAAATAATACGAGCATTATACTCTATATGCGAACACAAACTTCGATCGATACCTATCAGATTACAACCAATTTAAGAAGACCCCGTCACGCTTACAATGCGGTGTAACCTAGTAAGAGATGACAGAATGTCACGGGTCAGCTTAGACTGGCAGTAGAAGTCAGGCTTTCTTTTTCAAGGGGCCAGTAAATTGGCTACGAAATGTGCGGAACCAGATTTGACACTCCGGCAATATTGTCCCATTACACCCCTATGACGGTTTTAAAGCTAGATAGTATGAAAACTGCTTTTCTAGTCTCATGTTTATATGGGACAATAAAATAATACATCTATCTACCTATAATATATATAAGGAGTGTGCAGATTTTATAGAGAAATAATATCTTTTGGTTAAAGGACGTGGTTACGTTTTGCCAAAAATTAAATTGAACTGGGTTAAATGGAAAATTGTAAACAAGTGGCTAAGTTGTTGCCTACATCTTCGCCGTCTTAAATCGAAGTCGCTTGTTGGACCTGAAATGTTGCGCGTTAAGTCATTACGGAAAAGCAACCTACCTTCTGACTGGCTTTGTTAAGCCTTAGACAGGGGAACTAGTTAAATTAGATCATGGTCCATATATTGCTATTTAAATATGCTGGTTTGCTTATTAAATACAGAACTAGTGGTATACCTTCGTGTATATATTTTATAGATCCAATAGTACAGTTACTAAATAAATTACCTGAACACAACTTTTATTGCTTAAGAACTTAGAGTCAACATTTTCCAGCTACTTCTATGCCAACCATCGTCATCCTTCTCACCACTGCTCTTCCATTCGTATTATTTATAAACCATCATTTCTTCAACCAATTCATTTCAAAAGCGCCTTTTTCCTAACCTTTTCTAAAAAAAGCCCAATTCATCCAATTTATCCGTCGCCCCATTCAGGAGGTATAATAAGCCGTCTCCACACTTATCCGGGGCGACTCCTCGTTGAAAAATCGACAGGTGCATGTGATAACATTCGCCCATCGCCGTTCACTTTATTTATCGGCTCCGTCGACGGACTAAAAGACAGCCGATACAGGACGGTTTCGCCTCAATTATCTTTTTATATGCGGATTTGGGCGGTTTAGGAGTCCGCTGTCAAGAAGCCCTTGTGGTTTAGGTCGGTTTGTCTGTTTGCGATTTCAACTGAGTTTTCAGTACTAGGGAGCACTAATTATACTCGTATATATGATAATGTTTGTTAGTCTCGTCTGTTCTGTGATAATTTTGTATGTATAGGAAAGGTGCCTCGTTGGTCTAATGGTAGCATTCGCCGTCTAAGGACCAAGAGGTTCCGAGCTGAAATCCCGCGTTGGACCAAAAAATATTGTAATTAGAACAGCCGGCAGAGGTATTGGCTATTCATATGTCCTTTTTTGCAGCCAAATAAAGATATTTTGATTGGATGTGGGTACTCTATAATCTTATAAACAAAATGGATGTGGGTACTCTATAATCTTATAAACAAAATAAAATAAGGAAAAAGGTTAAATTAAACTACGGAACCCCATACTATTCGTAGCACGACAGGCACATGCCCGGTTTTTATTGAATTTAGTCTGAGTGGTTTTTGGATAATAGGACGGGTGTGGAGGAGCCCTTATTTTTTGCCGAATATATTTGCGGTCCTGTTGTAGACCGAGGCTTTATAAACAAACCATATGATTTTCTTAAGAAAATAATTTTAAAAAGTATATGAATAAACGTTCAATAAACAATTAACAAATAATTCAGACTAATTAACCTATAGCGGAGAAAATTGTATTAATTAGTTTCACTACATACTTTATAAAAAAATAATTTGTGAAAAAGTTTAAGCGAAATACGCTTTAACTCTTTAACAGGGCAATTTTAAACCGATCTCCATAAACAGTGCGGTTTCAGAGAAATTTTCCTCGCAAACGCGTCAATTGTGTTGCACTCCCCGCTGAAGTTATCCCGAGGGAATGCAGTATGATGTAGGAATACAGGCTTAAAGGACACAGTCTTTTAAGAAAAGAGCTAATACAATTTTAAAAGGTTGCATGTCCTTATTCTGTAAATATCAGTAAAGTATTTATAATATATTAGCATAAAATTAATTAAAAACTGATAATTAAGAATGTCGTAAAAGGCCACTAATGGTATATGGGGATTTAAGTATGTGATTGTGTAGGCGACCAGCTAACCACTTGTCACTACTTTTTCTCAATTTTCTATCTAACCCAGCCCAGTTTTGTTTTTGGCTGAATGTGGTTAAAGAGGCCTGCTGCCCCTTTGACTCTGCCTACCACTTCGGGGATAAAGGGCGTGATGTTAAGTATGTATGTATGTAATAATTAAGAACCAAGCTTTTCTACAACACTTGGACATCTTCTTGCCCCAGTTAATCTGTGGTTGGCTCAGTATTTTTTTGGTCCACACCTCCCAGTCAGCAAATTCAAATTCAAATTCAAAATCTCATAATTTATGTAGGCTTTAAAAAAAAACACTTTTAAATTGTCAATTTTACAAAAATCTTTAAAGCAATGTTAATCTACCGGTACGGAATGCTGATTCTACCGAGAAGAAACCAGCAAGAAACTCGATCGTTACTCTTTTCAGCGTCAAAATATACATGAGTAATATACACTTTTTTTTAAAGTTCTAAACCAAATCATACAGTCAATGACTTGGAAGATGATATTATAGATTACAATAAAAGAGTCATCGAAATATCCACTACCATTTGTTTAGTAGTTATCAAGATAAGGATAAAAACAACAGTAAATGACAAAACTTTAACCAGTGACATTTAAGCGAATATCTCCAAATAGGTTTGACAATTGACAACGCGGAAATGTATACCTCGCAAACCAATCAAAACGAAATTATCACATCAAGGCGTCACAGAACCATGTCACCGACGTACTACATAATTGACAATGGTGTACGCCACGTCAGTGACAATGTATGTCTCTTATTAGGGTTGCTTTAACAAGGATTGGCATGACTAATCAACGCCATTCAATCGATCGGAATGTTTGAGCAGACGCGCACATTTTTAGACCCCGGATGAAACGTCTAAATGAAAACCCGTGTTCGGTCCGGTCCTCAAACCGTCCCGGCATGTGCCATCGCGGTAAATTTTTAATCCGTTTATAATATTATCGGGTGCGCCCGTTTTCGATATGGCCCGCTGTTATTTCTGTCTCCGTTTCCATATAAATCTGTGGACGTTTTGCGAACGGGTTTAGATTGAAACTCACTTTGCCTGCGGCTTCGCGCGTGGAAATTGGAATGCACGTGATTTTTTTTTATTTCTCAAATGTCGTTAGTCGCGGAAGGAATTATTCACTAGTTTGATAATGTAAAATATTTTCAGCCATTCGTGTATTTATTTATTATTTTTATTCACTTATGTATGTATTGCTTCTTCTTCTTATTTATTTTAATATTAACCGTTCCTGTTTTCAATGTCTCTTTTATTATTTTGTTACGTTACGTTTACATATTTTCTTTGTTTGTTTAATTACATGATAGTCTAAAGTGTGTATTATTTTCTCACGTTTGGAATGTTGCCACTCTAAAAATGGGTCTCGCTAGAATACCAGCGCTCCTGCGGCGTTAGTTTGACGCGCCGCAGTAGCATAATGCTGAGGCAGGGACCCAATTGGCACCAATCTGCTTTCTTTTTTCTTTTTTTTTACTGGTTTAAATTTTTTTTTACTATTTTGTACTGTGTCAAATTTCGTTTTCCTGTGTATGTATTAACAATTGTGCGTCCAATAAATGTTATTTCTTTCTTTCTTCTTTCTTTCTAGTTTTTTTATAAAATACAAAAAGGCGTACGTTTTAATAAAATGTTTCGGTGTATTAATTGTTACTTATTATGTAAAAAAAAATATCTTACGTATTTATTTACAGAATATTTCACAAATATATGCATTTATAATATTAAAGGAAAAATGTAGAATTTTACGTTAAGATAAACCCAATGGGAATCCACAACTATGTCATACCATGCTTCTAACTTAAACACAACATTATTGAGCTCGCATGTACGAATGTATACATACATAATATATACATGTATGTATATTTTAATAATCATATATTATTCAGTGAGTTTTCATTCTTGAAATCAATTGACTTTTACTGAAATTTGCTTTAAGTATGTAATGAATTATGACCCTTAATATAAATAATTCGGATTTATAAAATGAGAAATAGAATAAAAATAATTGTTGAACAAGAAAACGAAAATATAATTTCCGTTTCTCAGAAAAACGTTTTTAAGTCATCGACAAAAATTTGCACAATAATGGAAGTAAACAATACTCTTAATTCAATTGTATTTTCATTAATAATACGATTAATCGAGAAATGACATTAGGTTTTTCTAAGAATGTCTAAAATCGAGATTGTAAATGAGAATTGTGATGTGATCTTTAGATGTGATGGTAACTGAGTATAATAGATGATAGCGTAGCTAAGAATCACCCATAATTTCCCGCAGCACATATCTGAATCTTAAATATTTAAGTACTATTCAATACTCGTGGCAGCCAGCGCGGCAAAATCTTAAATCATAAGCATATGCAAAATTTTGTTACATGCCCAAAACCCAAGTATCAAAGATATCTTGTCATCACTATCATGTGAAAGCCGTAGATACGTCCTTATTCACAGACGAAAGAAGTCGTGGCTTTAAATAAAACAAAGCACTAGGAAGTTTTTTTTATTAATGTATTTGTAAATATTTATCTAGCCAGCTTTCTGGTCATCGAACACAAAACTGGCTGTTTTTTTGTTATTGGCGTGTCACGGCAGCCATTACCCATTCAACTGTCAATTTGTAACTGACGTTCTATTTTCAACTGCGACCTTTCACCTTTTAAATTGAAATAAAACAAAAACGAGTCGATACACAGCATCCGCATTCGAAAAGGTCGCGGTACCTTCGATACTTGTTCCTATAAAGGATAATTTTGTTGTGATACGCTACACTCCAACATCCCAACTTCTGACAACCCAACTTGGAGGCCGTCAAACAAAAAGGGGCATACGAAAATTACGCAATGTAACAGGTAGACTTAACAAGACTGTGTGAGGGTGGTAGGCACCGATACTTAACTTAGTGGTTTACCTTTAACTTTCCAGAGAAGAATTAGAATGATTTTGCGATATTTATAGTGAAGAATGTAGACATATAAAAATAATTAGAAAGTGCCCAGTCAAAACATATTTCCCGTTAAACCATGAAAAGTTCTCATGACAGATGTAGAAGAAGTAAGATTTTATCAATTTGAGTTTATAAATTTCGCATCTAACAAATTTCAAATGATTAAAAAAATATATTTTTGGCCAACCCAGCCCAGTTTTTTTAAGGCTGAATGTGTTGATGAGGCTTGCTGTACCTACCTTTGACTTTCCTTACCCCTTCGGAGATGACGAGCGTGATGTTATGTTACGTGTGTAAGTACATTTATTACTTTATTCCTGTAGCCAGTCTTTAACAGATGAATACAATTGAATTTAATATGTATTCATGGTATGTTTATTTATATATATATATCAATGATTTTTTATTGTACTTTTAAGCTTGATAATGTTCTCATATAAGTGGCCGTTATTGTCTCTTTTAGAATATTTTTTTAACCGCAAAAACAAAAAAAGCAATTACCTTAACTAACGATTAAAAGTTACCCTAAGACTAACTAATCCCAACTTTACATTCCTTACGGGCCGATTACTTTTACACCTCCCAGAAACATCACTTTTAAATAACCCTCCTCTTACTATGGGACTTATTATAAAAAAATACTTTACAACATAGAGAAGGAATTGAAAAAATAAGATGTGACTTTTTAAAACATTCGACATACGAGACAAGGGAATATCACAATCTTAACTAACAACCAAAAGTTTAATATGAGATTACCTAACCCTGGGTCTACACTCAATCGTCGAGCCGGCCCCCCCGCAAGTTTCTCGCGCCTCAGGCCGATTACTCCAACATCTCCCTGAAACATCACCTGCATGTGACCCTTCCCTTACCCCATTTTATAACTAAGACCTTAGAACGCGCCAACTTTACATGCTCTCAAGGCGAAATGAACCTTATTTGCATATTTAAATAGCTTTAAGAAATAAAGGAGTTTTTATAGATGAACAATTTTGGGCTACCTAGCTTCCTTATTCTTCTCATTTTTGTGAAATGCCCCTTAGGGACAAGCTATCTCCTTACACCTGGGGACATTTGGTAAGATTACCTTTTTAACTAAGTAGTACCCTGGATGAGAGTCCGGGTTCGCTTGTAAGTATTGATTTAACAGAATGATGTAATCAAATAGAGTTGGGATTTTTGAGGAATGTACTTTTTACTTATTCCATTAATATCGCTGATAAACTAAATTGTTCTACTAGTAAATCGACTAGTATAAAATACGTAATTTGTAGAATTGCGTTTCCATAAAGGAGATTTTCTGTTTACGGGATATTTCCCGTATTCAATTATATGTAGGTGAGGTATAATGTACAACTTCATAATATTTATGTACCTATGGCTTGTGAATAGATTCATATTTATTCGAGATGAAACTTATAAATAACAGAAAAATAATATCTGGACAGATACTTTATATCCTCATGGCAATTTATTATGACCTATTTGCGCAATTCTTTCTTTTTTTAATTCAGAATGAACAGAATAAATTTTTAAAGATAAAAAAATATAAACTTTGAAAAATATGCTTCTTTTCCTATCCTACATTTCAGCCACGCGTCAATACACATCACCTCCAAAATGCTTACTTCCAACATAAAATACACCAAGAGACGATGATAAAAGCTCCTCTCTATTCCAACATCCTCCAACGTGTTTCCTCTAACGATATTCAATCAATCTTTAACCGAAAGTAATATTTTTGTTTTCTATCCAATTTCGTTTTGAAATATTGTCTGTTCGCTGGAAAACATGAGACAGTTTCTTTATACGCGTAATGTAACGTGTTTTGAGAAATAGTACCTTCACTATGACGGTGTTGGTGGGAATTTCCATCTTCGCGTATGAAAATGTGGGAGGGATAAAGTGGCAATGATAAAGGTAAGTGCATGACTTAACAAACTGTTGTTGCGTGCTTTTGCAATCTCGTGATATGTCTGAGCGTTTAAAGTTAAAAGAGATCTTTCAATAATTAGTGGCTTGACAATTAAGTTTTAATTACTTTGTTTTTGTGTACAAAACTAGTGTCATATTGTATAGAAAAATTACTGTGTAGTCGTGTCGAACTTCGAAAATTTTCGTTTGCGTTTTAACGGGTAGGTACCGTTAGATTACTCTTGCTGAAACCAATTTATCAATAAAATTGTTTCACCAAAACGTTTTTTTTTTATTTCAAAACACCCACATTAAGGAACACAGGAAGCGATCGTTATTACCCAAAGCACGATATTATAATATCCGATAAAAATACCAAAACATTTTGGGTCGCGTGAAACAGTGGGGGCGGCCATTTTGATTTATTGGCTACATTTGTCAGTGCGGACGTAGATGTATCATAATGTATGCATGTGGCCATTCCTTCATTTGTAATTGACGCACGCGTGCGATAAATCGCAATAATAAAAAATAAAAATATATGTCGGACTCACCGCGATACCAGCGCTATCTTTATTGACAGAGGAGTAAGCGGAACGCCAGCGTTGCCTAGCGACGCTTAACAGAGTCTACGATGGAGGAGTCGGCGAGAGGAAGCTCACTTTTGGCTGATCGCTCTCAAGCTGTGCAACCTATAGAAACTGCCGCGTTCCCTTGCGATGGATTGCATTTCTGCAATAAGCCATCGTAATAAAATATTGACAATATTTTTTTACGATGGCTTACTAACTACTACTAACTTTTTTTTTTAATTTATTTAGTTCAACTAACAGTTTTTGCCCGCGTCTACACCCGCGCGGCGTTCAGAAATGTAATTTTCGTGTGATCTTCAAATTTTTTGGAATAAAATGTAGCCTATGTCCTAATCCAAAGTATAAGCCATCACCATTTCAACATTCAGCCAAATCGGTTCCGCCGTTTGGCCGTAAAAGAGCAACAAACATTCAAACTTATAAACTATCGCCTATAAAATATTAGAAATATTTACTTAACTACTTATTAACTTACGACTCAAACACTCCGTCTAATATAACATTGATACGACCACACTTCGGCATCACTGACGAAATGCTACGAGCGCCTTATTCCAACATTCTACCGGCCACCGCGATCACGTAGACACCGTACCTTCCCAACTTCACCGCTAAAAGTCGACAGTGTGCGGTTTTTTTTGTAAAGAAAAATGTTCTATATACTTTGGTAGTCCACCGGCACGAATATATCGAAGTAATGGTGAGGTCAACTTACGATAAATGAGCGTGCATTTTTCGTAGTTTTAGCTCCGGAGCCGAGCGAGAATTCGTAATATAATACGTAGTCTCTTGTTTCGCGGCTCCGTGGCCATTGGAGAGAAAGACGGATGGTTATGACTCTATTTTTTTGAAAGTAGGTCAGAGGCTGTTGGATATGAATGCGTGGCTTGCGAGTATTGTTGGTTCAAACCCAGACCTTCAAATCTGAATAAATAGTTATTTCTCCTTACACGGCGGTGATGGTAAATATCATCGAAACTTACAAATTCAAATTACTAATATTGTAGAGATATTATCTAATGTCTAGTTTATTTGTTAATTGATGTGCGTTTCGCTTTTAGTCACTTATTTTTTTCTAATAACAACGCAACCCAGAGCTGAACAATTCCCATCAATATGTTTAGGATTTATTAACGTTAAAACAGAAAGCTGTCGTAGTTTTAAATTACATTAAGTTTAAATTGCTCTCAAATTCTAGCTGTAACAACAGTATTTTTTTCGTTAAAAAAAAAAATTCGAATTGAGAACCTCCTCCTTTTTTTTTGAAGTCGGTTAAAAATAAATATCTTTCAGTATTTTTAGGTTTTTATTTTGGTCTCGTATGCCCTTTTACCTTTAATGTCATGACGCACGCTCATTCCATGAAGGAAGTTGTGTCAATATTTGTATTTGCCTTTTTGGTGCGATTGGTCAAAACATTTTTATTTGTAGAATTATTCTATGTACGAGTACGTATATTTATGCTGTTTTTAGTATTTTCTGTTTAATGCTCATATTTTTTGCATTTCATGTTTTAACTAGTTATACCCGCATTTATGGGTAATGTTATAGATACATGTGCTATATAACACTGAAAAATTTTTCAAATCGGACCAGTAGTTCCTGGGATTAGCGCGTTCAAGCAAACAAACAAACTCTTCAGCTTTATAACATTAGTATAGTATAGATTTTAATAACGACATATTTTTTTAAACATCTGTATTAGTAATATAAAATAACATCTCGTGGTCGGTAAGAGACTAATTGCTAAAATATTGAAAGCGTCAATTGTATGTATCTAACTTGTATAGATATTTTTCCCATTTGTGATTGATTTGAGTTTAGGGTGGTTTATATCATATTGAACAAATAAATAGCGTCACTTATAAAATCAAACTACCAATTTTAAATGTTAAAATACGTATTGAACATTAAAATTATCATCAAATCCTAAAACTAACTAACTAACTAAACTTCACGCCACTAATATCAAAACCTAAATCTAATGTATTGTATTGCTTGTAATTGTATTTAGTGGAATAAGACTAAGTACTTACTACATTTTGTCTCTGTTATGTTTATAATTTAGCTTAGTTTATTTTGTTTAGTAATTTTAAGTGTTAATGTAAGGTGTGTTTGGGCAGCACTAAACGCCCCGATCTCTAGGCATCCGCTGAAAACCAGCGTCGGGGTGAGCATAGTGCCACCGCGACATATGCTGAGCGGAGACCTATTAGGTGCTACATATTTCACATCTTTTAAATTATGACAAGCTCGATGGCGCATTTGGTAGTGATCTGCCCCATGCGCCAAGAGTCGTGGGTTCGATCCCCACGCAGGACAAACATTCGTGTGATGAATACTTGTGTTTGTTCTGTGTCTGGGTGTTAATATTGAATATTTAAGTATATATTTGTAATACCACTGTTGATTCTGATATCCGTAACACAAGTGCTTAAGCTACTTACCTCGGAGTCAGACCAATTTATGTGATGTAGTCTGATATTTATTTATTTATATTTATTATGACAGTCTGTCATTTTGTATTTGTTATGTGTGTATGTCTGTTACTTAATAAACATTTTTCTTTCTTTCTTTCTTTCTAGTAATGTCTAATGTGTAGTATGCTATCGCATGGAACGTTAGTAATTTTTCTACATCGAACCCAACCCAGAAAACCCCTCGGAAAAAATACAAAAATAACTTGCACACCGACCAACAAAACTATTCAAAGGATTGAAAATATTGCATTAAGATTTTTGGATAACGGCAACTTCAAAAATGCCGTAAAAAAAAATCTCTTCGGGAAACCGAAAGGCATATAGAATAGAAATTCACGGTTGAATAAAGAGAGGTTCAGAGGAGCTTCGGAAAATCGAAGTTCGAGAAACAAAGGAAAAACAAACGATATAACGAGTTGAAATAAATACAGACGGGTGGTGTAGGTATTAACTTGGAGAGGTCGGGTAATAGGCGAAGCGTACTCGATGCTATTATTTAATTTCGACGTTGCAATATTGAGCTGAATTCTGCACGTATAAACCGCGGTAGCTGTGCATCGAGAATAAATAATATAAATATTTATCTGTTAGATATTTTTTACTATCTTGGTATTCCGGGCTTCATCAAATCTTTCTAAAAGGCGTGTAAATAATCAATAACTAACTAACATCATCATCATCCTCTTGCCCTTCTCCCAGTTCATCTGGGGTCGGCGCAGCATGTCTTCTTCTTCCATACGTCCCGGTCAGCCGTAATCAAGCTATCCACTTCCATTTTACTCATATCATCTTTTACACAATCCATCCGTCTCTTATTTGGCATTCCTCTTCCTCTCCATCCACTAATATTCATATTCATCACTCTCTTTGTCACATATCCTTCCTCTCTTATCATCACATGCCCATACCAAGATGAACGGTTTCCTCTCATCTTATCTATCACTGGTGCCACTTTCATACTTTCTCTAATATATTTATTGAACACTTTATTTAATTTGTGTGTAATAGAAATATGATTTAACGAAGAAACCACACATATATACATAAACTTGAGGTAAATATATACCTCTTCAATATTTTTTTTTATAACATCGCGGTAATTTAACCTTGCAATCGAGCTTGTTTAGGAATAATTATCTATTACAGTAATTAAATAAAGTTCATGCTTAAGTGAACCTAACAAATTAGTATATTAGTCTAGACAATTCAATCTACTTAATGTTTTATACAGACTCAAAACAGAAATGCAAAAGCTTCATATTAAATATCTACTACACAACATTACCAAACAAGTTAAACCAAGCAAAAGTTAAGTCAATTACTTAATAGTCCATCAACCGACGACTTACTTAATAGTCCATCGACCTTCCGAAAGATGGCAAGTAATGCGAGGGGCATTACTTGCCATCTTTCGGAAGTAGTTAAAAATGCACTTAGTATAGCATTTTATACGGAGAGGACAAAAACTCCCCTGTGGAATACATGCAGGACCATTCGCTTAGTCAGCACTACACCCCATAACTGACGGTACATACACCTAGTTAAGTGTAAAAGGTATCACTTTAAAGGTTCTGTATATAGGTTTATTAAAAAGATTGAGCAGATCTTTTTAAGATTCTTAAAAGTGTCGATTCAAAAAGCCCAAGCGGGTCAGTGGTAGTTCTAATTACTGTTTTTATAAATAAATCCATGGAACAATCTTTTTTTTTGTAAATAAATTAATCAAATATAAAATCACTAGAAGTGAGTATTAATAGTTGACACTTTTGTTGGAACTACACGCTTGGTATCTGTTGTCGTAGTAGGTAAACGTCTATAGATGTCGCTACACATAGTATTCATAATACAATAATATAAATGCTAAGTGTGGAACTTTATAAATTGTTACGCTAGTCTGAACAATGTATTTGTTTAATTACACTAGTATTTTTTTTTTTGTATTTTCCTTCCCTTTTTTAAACAAATCCGTAACAGGTGATTACGGTTCAGTTATCAATATTTGCCCACTTCAGATTTTCAACAAAATTATTAAAATATTAGGCTTGAAAACTGTTAAATAATACCGAAATATTAAAAATAGTCGTTTTTTTCTGAAAACACTAAAATACCATTTTTGTGGACTTTCTGTATTCCCTTTGATAAGAAGGAAGAATTCCGTAAGAGCCTAATAGAAAAACTAAAGTTTTAACTACCTGCGGGCCCCTAAAGAGTCCTTGAAAGGTGGGGTTGTGATGATTCAAGCCAAAACCCGGTGCCGTGTCCGATGCACATTAGAACTGCGAACAGCTTGTTCCGCTCGCCGCGCGGCACGACATGCGGATAACTTTGTGGTTAATCACCAAACATCTCTTGTATAGCGCGCTAGAAGTGACCAACTGCTACCCGGAACACCAATGCGTAGAAATAGCAACATTCACTAACTATTCTATCTATTTCTATTGTAACTAATTCGACAAACTCGATGGCTTATTCGGTAGTGACCCTGCCCCATGCGCCAAGAGTTGTGGGTTCAATCTCCACCCAGGAAAAACATTCGTGTGATGAATACTTGTGTTTGTTCTGAGTCTGGGTGTTACTATCCGATAATTATGTATATATTTGTAATACCACTGTTGATTCTGATATCCGTAACACAAGTGCATAAGCTATTTACCTCGGAGTCAGATCAATGTATGTGATGTAGTCTGATATATTTTTTATCTATTCTATAGCTTAGATCTTGGATTACACACACATATATCAACACACCCGGAATGCTTCAAGAGGTAGACAGCATCCAAGGACCAACAAGCTACTTGAACCACACAAAGCCAAAGATAGAACTAGGCTAGCTCGTCACCTATATAATCAGAAACCCGTTACCCGATGCACCATTAATCGCCTTTTACGACATGCTATGTAAGAAACTTATTTGGTACATTTTTTCTTTGGGTAGCAGACCAATATTGGCTTTGATATCTTTCATGAGATGCAGAAAACTGAAACGTAATCTGGCGTCATTTTCAAAGGCCAGATTAATCGTAAATCGCTCGTGGAATAAAAATTGGATGGATATTTATAATACTCATATTCTGGATTCATCAGTGAAGTAGTAAATTTTAATTAACAAAGATTGCATACGGACGATCTCGCTTGAATATTTTAAGATGCATACCTATACGGATTTCTGTACCTACTTACGCTGTGGGCTGAGCAACCCAAAGTGAGTTTTGACTTCCGATACAAGACCTTGCCAGCTATCTCAATCCAGTTTTTTTATCTTTATTTAGTATAGAGACTTCAACCACTGGTTAAGTCAGTCCCATCATAACCTAATTACAAGCACTTACAATTCTGAGTGTTGACTTGCAGTTCAAAGAGATCTGCCTGGACTGCATCACCCCATATATATCTAGGCTATTCCTCTAAATCTGTATAGCATTGTAAAGACTCGATTTACAACGGTATCAATATTTCATCATGTCTTTTCCAGCACTTTTACTTAGTTTGCATCGTTAAATTAAAATCAAAACGCAAACGATTCTACGAATCAGAAAATAATAAAAATCGCCAAGTCACTTTTAAGAATTGTGGTGACTCTATGTAGACTATTAGTACATTCCATTCGGTACAAACGGTGAAAAATGTTTAGCACTACATACTTACCTTGTACTAAAGACCAACTTAATGGAAAATAAAATTCATCATGTCACCGTTCACTGTTAAATAGGTATAGGTGAATACAAATTAAAATTCCATATACAGATAAACACAAAAGCTCAAAATTTTTGATTTCTATTTTTTGTGCCATTCTCATCTAGGACTTCAAGGTAAGAATATAAATTTGTTCCTTGCCTAGCGAGCCTGCCTAGCGACTTGGTGTATTGTGATTGTGTAGGCTATGAACTAGTTAAAAGTGATTGAAAAAGCTTAAGACCCTGGAGTCTGCTTTTTCCTACTTTTAAAATTTACCGAATGTCTAAACCTATTACTTCATTTATATGAAATTATAGGTCCATTATATTGATTGATCTGCTACGGTTGATTCTCATAAAAAATTGTTAACAAAAGTACCATACCAAATTGATCATGACGACCCAATTAAACTTGTGTTTGTGTTTTTATATATAGATTTGTGTTAATTCTGTCAACCCCTTGGGGGATTATGGGCGTGATGTTATGTATGTTTGTATGATTCGTGTTAAGATTTTAATTAGCACCTCTTGCATATGAAAAGTAGCCGGCATGCAACCAGTTGCAACTGTATCTATAATCGTTGATAAAATAAGTAAGCGATCAACGATACGAAATCGTAAAAGATTACGGTTCTTCAAAAAAGTTACTCTGAATATTTTTTGACGTGTTTTCTTAATGTCCTTTTTTAATACAGTCCAACAATAGATTACTTTGCAAAGCACCTTCGACATCACCTTTACATAGACTAAAGCACCTTTAAACATCAGGTCTGTCGGTAGGCATTCTATCTATTCAATTTCAAATGTAGAATATAGAATAGAATAGTAACGACGGACTATTGGCACACGTGCCATAAGGGGCATGTGATATAAATAGTTACACATACAAACATCACGCCCATAATCCCCGAAGGGGTAGGCAGAGTCGAAGGGGCAGCAAGCCCCTTCAACCACATTAAGCCAAAAATAAAGCCGGGCTGGGTTAGATGGGAAATTGTGCAAAAGCAGTGACAAGCAGCCGACCTGTCGCCATCACACACCCAAAACCCGATATACTTCTTGACATGCTAGGCAAGAACCACAGTTGGCATATTCTTTTTAAGCCCCAGACCAACATGGGACAGTAGGCTGGGTTGGATGGAAAGCTGTGAAAAAGCAGTGACAAGTGGCTAGCTCGTCGCCTACTCAGTCACATACCCAAAAGCCCGTAAACCATTAGTCGCTTCTTACGACATGCTAGGTTAGAACAACAGTTGGCACATTCTTTTTTTTATCCCAGATCAACACGGGCCAAGTCCCAGACCAACATGGGACTAATAGTTGACCAAGCATTTTCTTTGAGATAACAAATTTGTCAACAACGATTGACAATATCATTCACATATATCATTTTGTTTGTTTGTCCTCCAAAATAATGTACCAACTGTGTTTATTGCTATTAATATTGTTGATTCTGATATCCGTAACACAAGTGCTTTAGCTACTTATCTCGGAGTGATGTAGTCTGATTTATATTTATTATTTATTAATTGTTTAGCGACATGTAAAAGGCAACTAACTCGTTAGTTGCTTTTTACATTGAGTACTAATTTTCTGATAATGTCATACTCACCTGTCACTTCTATGACATAGCAAAGCAGCTGTGGTCAAAATATTTTGGATTATTTTTTTAATTAGTGTCCAATTGTTTAAATTATGCTAATGCACCATGCACTTTCCTTCAAAACGACAGAGCCAAAAACGCGAATTCACAAAATGTATTTTTTCACAGGTCGTTAAGTTTTATAGCGTGCTATTCACAGACTTACCTTGCAGGAAATCTGCTTAATGACAACCTGCAAAATACTTGCTTACAGATTTTTTAGAGTTCCATAGATCAATGAGAAGAATTCTATTCCATGTATACCTATTATTTAAATAATTTAAGGTGTTTTTTGTAATACTCGTTACTCTACTCGTAATCGTTTTTGTAATACTGTGACTTTAAGTTAACTAAAGCATGCCAAGTTAAAATACGATTGGGTGACAAAGACGACCACAACCTTATATTTTTAGAACCCTACTTAATGAAAATGACTTCTAACATCTTCTAAGCATGGAAGAAATATACTAAATATTTCATAATTACCAAATCTTTATTATGTACATGGGCGTATGGGAGCTTTAAGGGATCATTCCACCCAATAAAGCTGTAGCTACACTTATGACAACATAATATTAGATATGTTATAAAAATATTTCAACATTGCTCAAACAAATACGATGATTACAATAAAAACAATTAGAAAATATATTGTGTAGACGAAGAGCTAGCCACTTGTCACTACTTTTTCACAATTATCCATCTAACCCAGCCCAGTTCTGTTTTTGGCTGAATGTGGTTAAATGGGCCTGCTGCTGGGATTATAGGCATGATGTTAAGTATGTGTAGAAAATATATTAAAAGCATAAACCTTATCTTACTTAATAGTGTATTTTTAAAACAGAACAGTTATAAGCGTGAACCTGTCCGCTCTTGGATAATGTCCCACAACGTAATCCCATTCGCCACATAGGGAACGGAGTCGCTTGCAGGCGTTTTTCTGCAGCACACTCTTATGATAAAAGCAAACAGGAATCTTCAAACAAAGCGAGTGTAGTTTCATTTTCGACTCTATTTCCCAACGGAGCGGGAGATAGTAAAAAGCCTTCGTAAATATTAGCTTGTCTAGCTCAAACAATACATACCTACAGTACAATGCAAGTCGGGTAAAGAGAGTGCTACACGATGCAAATATTCGGTTTACAGTTGCGTAACAGTTTAAGCTAAGTTTTTGCGTCTAAAGGAGTTTTAGGCTGAAAACCTAATTTAAAAGAATATACATAAACGTTATTGGGCCTAATGTTTTGTTTGTTTGTAAACATTTTGTCACTGTGAATCCCAAATTGTGATAATTATTTAGAAATATTTCCCATATCCCCATTCTTATGCTGGAATATTATATTATATTTTTATTTTTTATTTTTTGCATTTTAAAATTAACTACAAAAAATGTATTATTTGTATTTAGACTTACTTTACGCACTTTTTACGTGTAACTGAACGTACAATTATAACTGAACTTAACTTTCATCGGGTACAGTTCTAAAAACGGGTATTTACGGGCATATAAGAATAACCTATGTTTTTGTTCATATGAGTATTTGTAATAATATAGTACGAGTATTTATTTTATGACACTATTATTACGTACACAAATAGAAATACCAAGGCAATTGAAATCAAATAAAAATTATAAATTTTGCACTTTACCAATAATGGTGGGTAATCGATAAATCGGTGCTATAAAGAGATTACTTCAAATATAACATTATACATGTATATCTAAGAGAATATAATGGAAGATTTATTTGCTCACCACTCAAATGTACATTGAAAATGTTAAATGTTAAAAATATATTTTAAATAAATAACTATATACATATTTACAAAAAAGGGTAGTTGTTCGCCTCGCAATCAATGTACCCAAAATACTGGCAGCATTGCCCCTTTGAATTGCCAGGCTAAAGCGTTGGCCGAGGAAGCTTCCAACATTTTTTTTATTTTATTCTATACTAGCTGTGCCAGCGGTGTCACCCGCGTTTATGGTTATTATTATAAAGGCTATTTCCATCATACATGATTTCTATGTAACTTTAAGCATTAAGGCTGCACACGCGACGGAAGCTTAAAAAATGGAGTAACTTCTCCCGTTTTCCCAACATTTCCCTTCACTACTCTGCTCCTATTGATTGTAGCGTGATGAAAAGTATACTATAACCTGCCCAGGAGTATGAAGAATAATTGTACCAAGTTTCGTTAAAATCCGTCGAGTAGTTTTTGTTTCTATGAGGAACATACAGACAGACAGACAGACAGACAGACAGACCGACAGACAGACAGACAAAAAATGTACTGATTGCATTTTTGGCATCAGTATCGATTACTAATCACCCCCTGATAGTTATTTTGAAAATATATTTCATGTACAGAATTGACCTCTCTACAGATTTATTATAAGTATAGATATATATAAAAAACTATAAACAATACACTGCTTATCCTCTTACGTTTGCTACTACATAAATGACCATGCTAAAAATAAAAATAAACCCGTTACTGCGTCGTGTGGGAAGCGCTTAAGCTCGCCAGGAATACAGAATACAGAATACACGCTTAACAATATAATACCTGCACAATGGGCTACTCTATTTTATAACATATTAAACTGTTATTCGATTATGAACAAAATATTTTTATTTGTTACAAATTATATATATTTTTGATTTGGATGGAAAATTGTAAAAAAGTTAGTTAGCTACTTAGCTTGTCGCCTGCACAACCACAAACTCAATTCTCGTTAAACTTTAGTCTCCTTTGCGACATGCTAGGCAAATAACACAATTAGTAGATGTTTTAAGTCCCAGACCGACATGGTCAAAGAACTAGGTACCATAAAAAATGTCCTTCCTAACTTCCTAGCATTATGACTCTTCCTACGCAGTGTCCTAGATTTAGTAAACTGGTAACTTCTTTGTAAGCTTTAGGAACACCATATTAAATCATGATTTATTATTATTTTTAATATAAATGTTTATATATTATTATTATAATATATTATTCCTTAACCGCGAACTTAGTTTTCGTAAATACGTAATTATACAATACTAGCTTCTGCCGGCGGCGTTGCTTGCGTGGCACATCGATGAAACATAGCTTATGTGTGATTCTAATATATTTATAATAAGCTTACTATTGTAAAGTTTCATTAAAATCCATGAAGAGTAACAGACATCTACACATCCATCCATACAAACTTTTGCCTTTATAATATTAGTTAGATTTAAATTTTTTAAATTTTTTTTTAATTCACAGCTAATATCTATACGAACGAATGCTTAATCATCAAAGGGTGAGAATTTTTTGGTCTACACTGGCTGAAAAACCAAAAGCTGTAAAAAAAATAAAGACACTTAAAAAAAATCGAAATAAAAAGTATGCGGGCTCGTGTGTTCTAATCCTTTTACTGAAACTAGTTTCATAAAAACGTCGGCTATTTACAGTTGAACTGACACGCAAACATGTGCTGCGTACGAGGCAGAATATTATAGTCACGTATCCTAACCGATGCAGGGCGGTGACGACACTATCTATGTAGAAAAAAAAAACAATGTATAGCACTTTTTACTATGGTTAAAAAATATCTTTGGTGTTTTCCGGTGTGGGCAAATAGAGTAAATGAATGTGAATGGTAATTCAAATTGTATATATAAAGGTCTTTTCAGCTAAGTAGATGATTTAACAAGTTCGCGTGAGCTACGTCGCACGACGTCGTGAGTATATGCTTAGGAAACGGCACAACGTCTTATGACGTCCTAAAGATTATGATATGTATTTCGGCGGAACGTCGCCCGACGTCTAATTTAAGAGTAAATTCATATACCGTTGCTCCTTTGCGCCGCATTACATCCCATTTTTGTAGTTTGTTGCGCCGTTTAGCTTGGTTACATGGTGTATGTCTTACGGCGCGACGTCTTCACACGTCGCTTTATTTTGTATGGAAAAAGGTTGCGCCATTATGCAACATTTTGGACATGTGGTTGCTCACGCGAACGTGGTAAGTAGCATCGCGTTGTAAATCAAATTACTATTATTTCAATCAAGATGTGTCACAGTGTCAACCCCCTACCAACATATATCCTCTTGTACACTGAGACGTCATAATCCGCGACGTAGGTACCTACCTATCCGATACCTACCTAGGTAGAAGGTAGATTGGTAGACTTTTTTTTTTAAACAATTGGTTGTTTTAATTTCGAATGGTTAAATTGAAGAGTTCGTTTGTAAATATTATAATTTATTTATCTAGTTTAATAATTGACTATAATTTTTTTCCTGCTAATGGATATAGGTTAAGATTGGTAGACTCAATCGAGGTTCGATTGAGGTCAAGCAATTTCCTACAGTCAAATCCTAGATGGGTGACCAACAACAACTTCATTCTGGGTCAAGTGCTTTTGAAATCTGCAGTCACTAATATAAGTCACATGCCACATTCAACTCTAATATAGAAAAAATCTGCTTGCATAAAAATTTTCAGTTGCATACCTACCTACTTTCCATTTTCATGTCCAAAATTATGGCTTATTGCATGTCACGTACATAAATGTGTTCTTCATGAATTTATGCAAGAAACATTTTAACTTACAAACGTAAATTTTTTTTTATCTAAAAATCTGTTATGTCAATGTAAATATATGAAAAGCATCGTCATCAGTTAACTAACTATAACATATTTTTCTTTTACACATCTGTTACGACCCGAGCAAGAATTTTACAAATAAAAAACATTTTCCTTTAAACTGAAATTTAAATTGGGAAAATAACGTGTAGTTAGTTAGTTAGTTTATAGTAGTATCAAGATGATTAGAGCTTACATAAGACTTCATCAGACTTTGAAACTTATAGATATTTATAAATTCTATCAGCTAAATACCAAGATTATTAATTAATTTGCCGAGGCCTTATATTTCTTAACTTCGCTTATTGGTTTTCGATTAAACGATAATGAATACATTTAATTAACACCGCCTTAGAAGTGTGGGTTTTCTTACTGAATGATGGAACTAAGCGCTGGCATTTTCTATTGAACTAAGTATACCATACAAGTGCTTAATGTTGTACATATACAGGCTCCAATAACCCGTGTATAACAAGGGTCACTATTTTAATGCAATCTAAAATGTTTCATAAAAAAAAACGAGCAAAGAAGAATACCCATCTCTAATCTCTTTGTCAAGAGTGACTGTACAATGTCGTGAATTCAGGGAAAATGCGAATGTGTGTGCAGTTGGTGAAAACATAAAAGTGATTTAATTTAAGTTTCACTATGTGGACACTCGTAAAAATCTTATCGTGTCTAGATGACGAAATAATAAGTTATACTAATATTCAGTTTCACCAACTAGACACACGTGTGTCCAGTCTCTTGTGTCGAGTTGGTGAAAAACCCGAGGAAAACATTGATGGTTCAAAGTATCGATGATAGAAAAAACATAAATTTTAGACACCTCAGGCTAGAAAAGGAGAGGATGTACCCAAATATCTGCATTTCAAATTATCAGAAGGAATTAATGGTAATTCAAATTGTATATATAAAAGTCTTTTCATCTAAGTAGATGATTTAACAAGTTCGCGTGAGCTACATCGCACGACGTCGTGAGTATATGCTTAGGAAACGGCGCAACGTCTTATGACGTCCTAAAGATTATGATATGTATTTCGGCGGAACGTCGCCCGACGTCTAATTTAAGAGTAAATTCATATACCGTTGCTCGTTTGCGCCGCATTACATCCCATTTCTGTAGTTTGTTGTGCCGTGTAGCTTGGTTACATGGTGTATGTCTTACGGCGCGACGTCTTCACACGTTGCTTTATTTTGTATGGAAAAAAGGTTGCGCCATTATGCAACATTTTGGACATGTGGTTGCTCACGCGAACGTGTTAAGTAGCATCGCGTTGTAAATCAAATTAGTAGTGTCCAGATGACGAAATAATAAGTTATACTAATATTCAGTTTCACCAACTAGACACACGTGTGTCCAGTCTCTTGTGTCGAGTTCGTGAAAAACCCAAGGAAAACATGATGGTTCAAAGTATCGATGATAGAAAAAACATACCTACATTTTAGACAACTCAGGCTAGAAAAGGAGAGGATGTACCCAAACATCTGCATTTCAAATTATCAGAAGGAATTAGGTAAAGCACATATGAACCTACGGAACAAACTCTTGGCCGCTTCCCGAAGTAGAATTGATAAACATATTCAGACTTTACTTAATTAGGCGTACGCTGGAGACAATGGGTATTATCCTCAAAAGTTTTTTAGTCCGTAAGTTAGTTTATCAAAAAATATTGTATACGTATTTTTTTCTATATCTGATACTAGAAAAATTACAAAGATGCAGCGCTTCTAAGATCTTTACACATTGTATCTTCATCATTTTTAGTTTGTTGGTCAAAAGAAAAAATATTGCTTACGGCAGTTCGTAATATCAGTAAGGACAAAGGCTACTTATTGCCTCCAAAATTGATGAATCCTACACGATAGTTTCTTTGGTAGCCCGAATTTGACGCAGGCAGAGCCACGGGCGAAAGCTAGTTCCTAATAATATTTATAGCCGATAATATAATGCAAGGTTCCAAGTATACTTTGCTAGGGCACGATGTTCTTTATATAGCACAGCTCTTGAATATTTATTTTATTAATCTTCTTTCGTATTAAATAACGTATCTCGTAAACACGCAATTATAACTAAAGCTTAAGTTCTTGCAATTCGTTTTAGCTTATTATGAATTAAGTATTAATGAAGCTACAATTTTAGGCTTATCTATTGATTGACATTTACACTGAAAAATTTATAGTATTTTAGATACATAAAAAATAAGACATAGAAACGAATAAATGAGATCCACCGATATAAAAACTCTATTGAAAAATTTACATACCAAAAACGGAGTACATTTGATTACTGTACCTAATAATACAATTAAAGAAAAGGCTGATAGTGACAATTCCTTGTTCTTATTTGAATATCATTTACCTACTAACTTTTGCCAGCGACTTCATTCGCGTAAACTTCGGAATTGGGTTTAGCGAGAAACAAATAACGTGTGCTTAAAAACCGGCCAAGTGCGAGTCGGACACGAAGCGTTCCGTACCGGAACCGTTGTATGGGAGATCCTATATTATTTATTTTATTCTGTTTATTAGTAGTGCTGTTGTAGCGGCAACATAAATACATCATCTGTAAACATTTCAACTCTCTAACTATCACTACAGCCTGGTGACAGACGGACGGACGCACGGACAGCGGAGTCTTAGTAATAGGGTTCCGTTTTATCCTTACCCTAAAAATAGATAATATGGTAACACTGGCAGCGCCATCTATGCTTTATGTCACGTGATTTCATACAGAATACAACTGATAGGTATGCCGTGTTCCGTTTAGTAGTTTCGCCTGAAAGAGTAACAAACATCAACACATACAATATACATACACACATCCATTAATCTATACATACAAACTGTCATATATACAATTAATAGGATTCTTACATCTTGTTAATTGGTAAACTACTACAAACAAACTTTCAATTCAACACTAGAACATAAATCCGCTGCGCCATATTTCTCGGCGCAAATTATTTTCATGTAAATACGACGGGCGTTACCCTTAAATTTTAACATAATAAGATTAAGGCTGACAAATCTCCACAAAATGGAAAGATAACCTGAAAGAGAACCTCGTTCGCATATATTAAAAGATTATCGCGAGCAATTAACTCCGCTGTGTACGGCGTCGGGAATAGGGTTACCAAGAGTACAGTAACTCTTCATATTATTTGGAGTGTAAATTTTACTCGACTACGGCACCACCAAAAGGAACAGTTATGGTTCCAGCAGTCTATATATGTTTTATGATGTTGAATTCATCAACATTATTGATAAATCAGATGTATGTAATTTATTTCTTGTAATGCGGGTAATATCATGCCTGCTATATGTATTATTCAAAAAGGAGCCACTTTATTTCGAGCGATAGCACTTGACTTAATAATGTGATGTAAGGCTATCATATAAAACTACTAGCTTCTGCACGCGGCTTTGCCCGCGTGGTACGTCGATAAAACATAGCCTATATGTTATTCGGGTGTATAAGCTACATGATTCTTAAGTTTCATTAAAATCCATTCAGTAGTATTTGCCTAAAAGGGTTACAAACATCCTGTGTGGATGTCCAAACAAACTTTCGCATTTATAATATTAGTAGGATCTTCTTCAATTCTCGTTATTTCAAATACATTTCAGTGTCTGCAACCCCCACCTAGGCACCAGATATGGTATTTTACTGACTACCCTAATTGCGGTAAATGCAGCTAGATTTACGAAAAGTCCCAAACATTCCCAAAAGTTAAAAACTCATGGCTACACTAGCCATGAGTAATTTTATTCAAATCGAGATAAAAACATTCAATGTCCATATTCGTGACGCACATCAAATCGAGTTCCGTCGTGGCGCGTTCAGAACTTACTTAACCCATTATACTTAAGCACTTACGCGTTTATTTAGATAACCTTTTTCGGCGTTAAATTAAAGGTTTCATTTATTTAAAGGATCACGCTAAATCGACGCAAACGCTTAATTACCTACTTAACGTATTTCGGAATACAATGTTATTGGGTTTTGTTTTGTGATGAAAGGTTGCGCGAAGTTTTAATTGGCATTTTATTTAATGTTACATACATACATAACATCACGCCCGTAATCCCCAAAGGGGTAGGCAGATTCAAAGGGCAGCAAGCCCCATTGACTACATTCAGCCAAAAATAAAACTGGGCTGGGTTAGATTGAGAACTGCGAAAAAGTAGTGACAAGTGGCTAGCTCGTCGCCTACACAATCACACACCCAAAACCCAATATACCGTTGGTCGCCTTTTATGACATGCTAGGCAAGGAACACAGTCGGCCATTCTTTTTAAGTCCCAGACGAACATAAGACAAATGTACTTAATGTTATTAAAACTTCATGGATATTCTCATTAAGTTGAAATAAATTCAATTAAGCGTTTAGCTCTATAGATAGTTTCGCGTTTTACAAAACATGCGAGTGTTTTTCGTAGACCCTATTTTTCTGGTTTCTTTTAACTGGAACGTTTTTTACCAGACTACGATGAAGAAGGGTTATGTGTTTGACCCGTATGTAAGTATGTATGTATGTATGTCTATTATTTTGTGTCTTTTTGTTATGATTAAAATCACTTCATTATCATCATCTTCCTAGCGTCCCGTGCTTAGTCGGGGTCCGCTTAGACATGATTCAGGATTTAGCGTGTCTAGTAATTACATTGAAGCGACTGCCGATCTGACCTTTGTAACCCTTAGATAGGGGAATCAGACAATTTTGAATTGAAATAATTAAAATCACTTAAACTTGGTATTTTTTACACCGCAGTCTGTTTTTTTTTTACTACTTTTTTTAATTCATTTCATGTTTGTTATCACATGTCACATTTAGCACATCTCAGCCCCCAGCCTGCCTATACTTAATGCCATCACTAAATCAGAGCTCCACCAAGGTTCACTTAAGCATTCCAGTAGGTACTGCAGCGGTGCTCTCTACGAAAATTGAAACATTTATAATCCCCGGAGCGTAATGCAATTTGTGAGATAAACCGCTATTATCTTTCAAGCTGATTTTTTAAATTCTATTAGCACTGTAATGTAAGTGAGAGTTCATATCATACTCGTTCATATATGATTACGATCATTTTAAGAAAATGATGTCTGATGAAATGGATGGATGTTTGGGATATGAGGAGAATATTTTATTTGGTTATTGCATTTGTATAGTAAGACTGGCTTCTTACACGTTACTTAAATTATTTTTTTTTATTTAATTTTTCAAAATTCTCTAAGATAAATATATCCCACTAGCTATGAATACAGCAGAAATATGTATCCATTATTTCTGCTGTATTGACTAATGATGGTCTTACATAATTGTTTATTGATTTAATTAAGGGGGGCTAGCTGTCTCTTTGACTTTGCCCACCCCTTTGGGATAACGGGCGTGATAATTATGTATTTATGTTACCAATAGGCTAGTTACTAGACAAGTAACCAAAGTAAAAAAAGTATTTTTTTTATTCATTTATTTCAGGCAACAAATTATTATAAACAATGATGAGATGCGGTGGTAGTTCAATGGTAAGGACACGAGCTTCATAAGTGTACGAGTGCGGGTTCAAACCCGGGCACATACCTGTGGATTTTTCAAGTCTATGTACGTATTTATACCACTAGCTCGACGGTCTCGGCTCGGTCTCAGGTTATATTGCTTGCGTATTTTTTATTTTGTTCAGAAAACCAATAATGACGAAGATACGTAGCGTTAAAAAAACTCTCGTGACGTCACTAGGCGCATAAACTTTTACCGTCCAAGTGACGCTATCGTTGTTTATTTTTCGAGTATGATAGAGCAATTAATGCGTCTCAATACTTTTTATAAGTAAAATAGCCTATTGCACTTTTATAGGCAAAAATATTATATGATGACAGAGCAGAGAGCGACCCAGGTGTATAAAACAAGTGGAGTGCAACAAACGCGCTCATTATTAAAGGTGCATTAATTGCAGTTTGGCTGCCGGCTCGAGGCTTAAGCGTGCCATATATATTGCATTATCGGGGACAGCGCTCAATTTACCGTTCGCAGCTAATTATCGTGTTTCGTTTTAATATTTTCAATGGTCCGACTAATTGTAGCTTTTATTTACCTTATTAATAGTTTTGTTGACGCCACCTGAATTGGTCAATTCCTATTTGGCACCTTTCGATTTTACCTATTTTTACTATGAGCCGTCAAAACGGAACATCTGCATAGATTTTGTGTAGAAATACTATGGCTTAACATAATTATCCAACTAAATTATTAGTTAAAATAACGAAATAATTGAATCATTTACTCAGTTTAAAATATTTTGGCCTTTTCGAAAAGTATGGTTAGGAATAACAAAAAAAAATTACACTGCCATCATCCCTGTTTATTTAGTATACCTATTTATTATTTTTTATACTTTTAATCATGTTTTATGACACAAAATACTTACTAAAACTTTTGTTTGTCAAAAGAAAGAGGGAAATTATCAAATATGTAGGCACCAAAATAGTTTGTAAATCGCAACGCAAATTTATTTTAGATATTAGATAAAAGAAAGAACAAACCCTTCAGTGACTTTAGCTCGCTTAATTCTAAACATACTTTCGAAAAAATGTCAGCAATTTTCTAGTCTACAACGCTGAAATAAAAAAAAAAACTCCATAAATATTTCACTATCGCGCACAATTACGGCAAAGTGCGAATGCTAATTACGTTATGTTATTCAAATGAGCTTTTCTACTTTTTGCCGCGCTAGCAAACTGTCGTTGTGTTTCTCCAATCTTTCATCAAGCAAAAACGTATTAATACGCTTTGTTTTGAAACAAATTAACGTATATACACGCAACGTTTTATTCCAAGCATTCATGGCTTTTATTCAAACAATAAATATTTTTTTATTTTAAAAAAATTGTACATACATAACATCACGCCGATAATCCCCGAAGGGGTAGGCAGAGTCAAAGGGGCAGCAGTCCCCTTTAACCACATTCAGCCAAAAATACAACTGGGCTGGGTTAGATAGAAAATTATGAAAAAGTAATGACAAGTGGCAAGTTTTTCGCATAAACAATCACATACCCAAAACCCAATATACCATTAGTCACCTTTTACGACATGCTAGGGAAGAAACACAGTTGGCACATTCTTAATAAATCCCAGACCAACACGGGACAATGGGTTAAAAAGGTTGTATAGCACGTAAAGGTTCGTATTTACCAACAATAGTTAATACTATGATAAGTCCTATTAATATTACTTTATGTGCAAGTCTGTACTAGCCTTTTATATATTTTTACCTTTTTATTCCTTTTTGTCTATGGTTTTGATAGCTATTGGTTATGCTTTTTTGATTGATTTATTACACCTTTCGTTTTACTACCAAAAGAACCAGCGCCTTTTTATTGCGGTAGTTTAATACTTAATTTTCATTCACTTTTTTTATTAAATAAAGTACCTAGATAAATCAACACGTAAGTTAAACAAGATCTTTACAAAAAAAAAATATTTTTGTGCTGAAGTATATTATAAACTTGTGTATTTATTACCAGTAACGTAACTATAGGATGACTGTATAAGATGGAAGGGCACAGGACAGGGACTGGCAAAATGCCAAGAGGCCACACTCGGAGGGGACCCCCTAGAGTATAGGGGGTCATTGAAAGCATTAAAATTGAATACATTCATTAAGCAGGGACCCCAGCCGATTTAATTGCTACGAACCTCAAACGGAATAGTTACGCCACTGTTTATTATCTTCAAGGAATTTATTTTATGGTATTGCAGAACGCATAATACACGATGACAATGTGATAATGACTAGTAGAACTTTTGGTGGGAAATGCCTTTGCCGTGCGTAGGCGAATCTACCCCGGACTAGTAGCGAGGCCCGCAATCACACGGACAGTCAAGCGCACAAGCGATTTGGTAATTTAGTTAAATTGTTATTTTTAAGGATATTGCTGTTGGCATATGCTAAAAAAAAATATGGTGGAAAAAATAATTGTCTGGCTCAAAGGCGCATTCGGCAGTTATTGATCACAAGAAGTCAATTTATTAAGTTTAAATTAAATATTTTTGGTTCCAAACTGTAAATACAAAATTGCGACAATCTTTTTAGCAACTTATATTTAGAAAGCAAATCTTAAATTAAAACCACTAAAACTAGAAAGATACAAAATAAAAAACGTGAAGTTTACTACGCTACGCTCTACATCTCCAAACATAAGTAACCCAGTTTAAATGCAGGCAAAAGATAAAATTGGGTCTGTATAACGGTCCTTAGCCTTTCTATAAATAGCCTTATCAAAAATAGCCCCGCATCATATTACAAGTAAGCGGATACCGCCTAATGTTTAAATAGAGATTCTGAGAAATAATTTGAAAACAATTTACTTTCCCGTTCAAGTTAACTCAATAAAAACGGTATTATTTTAGCAAAAATAGCAGCTATTCATAGCCCTTTAAATGAGGAGCAAGTATGTTATTAATGTGTACCGCTCCAGGGCAAATGTTTTTATAGAAATACTGGTTGCTACATGAAGGGTTAACCCTTGAGTACACTTCAGCAGCACGGATATTAATCCTGATTTATAAATATATGACTCAAACTCAAACGCAAACTCATAATAATTAGTGATTATTAGTGTATATATTCTAGCACATTTATTATTTACTAACTTTTATCCTTGTTCACAAAAATAGCTTATATCTTTTTAAAGTTTGCTTTTAAAACTTTCGCCGTACCAAATTTCATAATCGGTTAACGCTTCACCGCTTTTACGCGTAAAGCACTTAAAACAACGTAACAAAAACGTAAACGTGATTAAAACAAACTTACGCACGCTATTCCCGCTAGTCCCATGTTAGTCTGGGACTTAAAGCGAATGTGCCCACTGTTTTACTTGCCAAGCATGTCGTAAAAGGCAACTAATAGTATATCGGGTTTTGGGTGTGTGACTGAGTAGACGACGAACTAGACACTTGTCACTACTTTTTTACAATGTTCTATCTATATGATTTTAAACTTTCACGTTTCGTTATCATTAGAGTTACTACTAACGGGACTAAAAGCGATATGCATTATATATTACATGAGTACTTACAGCTTGACGCATTGACTGGTGGTTCGTGAAGCGGACTCCGTTTATCCACTTGTGACCTTTGACCGCTTGGTCGTTGCAACACGGCCGAAACGTCAAGTTGTAAGTACTAATGTACTACATAATGCATATCGCGTTTAGCCCCGTTAGTACTGTTTTAATTTTCTATCTTACCCAGCCCAGTTGTATTTTTGGCTAAATGTGGTTAAAGTGTCTTGCCACCCTTTTGACATTGCGTACCCCTTCGGGGATTACGGTCGTGCTGATATGTATGTACGCACGCTTACTTTATAAAACAACAAATATAAGCTCGTAAAAAAGTAAAATTATTGACATGTTTAAGTAGGTATTTCTATCTGTTGCCTAGCAATACACGACTGTGTAGTCTATAGTCTGTATATATTATGGATTAGTTTGTAGAAAGGTAATAAATTTGTCTGTGTGATATATTATTTACCTTGCCTGAAGATAATTTAATATAGATAGATTACTAGAAGTGCTAGTGGCAAACTCTTCCCTAAGCAAAAAAAAACAGAAAGATGACATATAACCAACAAACAAAACAAACATAGCATCACGCCCATAATCCCCGAAGGGGTACCCAGAGCCAAAAGGGCAGCAGGCCCCTTTAGCCACATTCAGCTAAAAACCAAACTCGACTGAGTTACACGAAAAATTGTAAAAAAGTAGTGACAATTGGCTAGCTCGTCGCCTACACAATCACATACCCACAACCCCATGTACGATAAGTCGCCTTTTCCGACATGCTAAGGAAGAAACACAGTTGGCACTTTCTTTTTAAGTCCCAGACCAACATGGGGCAATGGGCTGGGTTAGATGGAAAATTGTGAAAAAGTAGTGACAATTGGCTAGCTCGTCGCCTACACAATCACATACTCACAACGCCATGTACCATTAGTCGCCTTTTACGACATGTTAGGCAAGAAACACAGTTAGCACATTATTTTTAAGTTCCCGACCAACATGGGACATTAACCCCTCATAAAGAAAATAAAAGTATTAAAAAGTAAAAGTTTAGTATGACTTCTGTTAACAACTAGGAAATGCTCACCCAAGCAATCACGCAGGCAACAGCCAGTTTGTTTTATGAGCTGTCCCTTTGAGATTTCGTGAAGAGGGAGATATTTTAATAAAAAATCTTTATTACCGGCTTTATTAAAATCGGTAAACGTTGAACCCTTCGCGACTCGAAGAAATTAATATTTGCGGGCGAATCTTTCGTGTATATGAAAATTTTACGCATCATAAGGGTCTTCAGGTTGAAAAGTATAGTCGGTCATAAAAGTGCTAATGATACTTTTTGTATATTATCGTTATACATTAAGAATGTCCCGCTGTTAATATTTTAAACTGTCCTAAAAATGTTTTTGTTTATATGTGTATATCGATACTTCATTCATAAATTAGTCACACTCAGTCTTAATGACTGTGAAAATCCGCGATGTGTGTATACTTATGTCAAAATTATTCCAATGAGGATATTTTTATGTCATAGGTTATAAATGATGATACTGCCAAGGTATGAACTGACGTATATTTACAAAGAGACTGCTAGAAAAAAAATAGGTACTTTATATCAAAATAAAATAAGAAATCTAAACTTAAATACAAAAATAATAAAAGGTATAAAAAGTATGAATATACAAGTAATGAGGCCAGGGTTGGCAACCAGATTCCAGAGTTTTGTAAGTTTCATAAAGAGTATGTAAAAAATTGGTGGTGTCTGTGATAGAGATATCTATAAATGAAAGGTAATTAATAATTACCTTATGTGGTAAGTAATTTTTTTTGTGTAGTCGACAAGCTAAGCACTTTTGCATACATTTTCATACATACATACATACATAATGTCACGCCTTTTTCCCATGGGGGTAGGCAGAGATCACGTACTTCCATTTGCTACGATCCTGACATACACCTTTCGCTTCTTCTACATTCATAAGTCTTTTCATACACGCTCGTCGGTTAAGGGTGCTGTTAACCTGACCTTTTGTTAATACATTACCAATCTGGTCATGGAAAGTCCGTCTAGGTCTTCCCCTCCCAACGGCTCCATTTACACTTGCCTTATATATCTCTTTCGTCAATCTTCTTTCATCCATTCTCTCAATATGCCCAAACCATCCAAGCATGCCTTTTTCAATCTTAGTCACTACATCTTCTTTCACTCCACATCGTTCTCTTATTTCTTCGTTTCTTATTCTATCAGTCAGTTTCACTCCTAACATACTTCTGAGTGCTCTCATCTCTACTGCATTTATTCTACACTCGTGCTTCTTCTGCCACACCCAGCATTCACTTCCATACATAAGTGTGGGAACCAACACTCCTGTATGAACAGCCAGACGTGCTTTCTCAGACACTTTCCGACTGTTCATAAAGGAATGCAGCGCACCATTCACCATGTTCCCCGCATTCACTCTCCTCTCAATATCACTCTCACACTTTCCATCTCTTGTAAACTTTGTTCCCAGATATACAAACTCATTCACTTGTTCTACTTTTTCACCTCCAATCAAAACATCACATTTAGTCATCTCTTCATCCCTTTCAAAGACCATAACTTTCGTCTTACTAACATTTACATTCATCCCTTTCATTCTTAAAGATTCATACAGCACGTTCATCATCTCCTGCAAGTCCTCAGCTGAGGACGCAAGTAGCACTTGGTCATCAGCATATAGAAGGCATTTGATGAGTAACTCATTCATTCTTAGACCCTTATCACACTCTTTCAAACCTGCCAAGCACTTATCTAAGAACAGGTTGAACAGCCATGGCGACGCTACACATCCCTGTCTTACACCCTTCTCGATGTTGAACCATTCAGTGCACGTGCCATTTATCCTGACGCAGGCGCTAGAGCCCTCGTACAGAGACTTCAGCGCTCGTATCAAGTTGCTGTCCACCCCATACACAGATAGTGCTGACCACAACTCATTCCTCACGACTCTATCATAGGCCTTTTCCAAGTCCACGAACACGCAATAAACCTTATGGCATTTAGCCAAACATTTTTCGGTTATGCATCGTAAGGAAAAGACCTGATCCATGCATCCCATTCCCTTTCGAAAACCCGCTTGTGCATCCCATAACTTCCCATCAGTTATTTTCATCACTCTTTCAATCAATATCTTTGCATACAATTTTCCGACGACGCTGAGAAGGCTGATACCGCGGTAATTTTTACAGTCCTGCTGCGACCCCTTTCCTTTATAAAGCGGGACGATCACCGCCTTACACCAGTCTCCCGGTACTCGGCCATTCGTCCAACAACTGTTGAAAAGGCGGTGCAGCTGTCTTGTCACCACTCCCTGCCCAGCCTTCAGCATCTCTACGGATATCCTATCATATCCTGCAGCTTTACCAACTTTCATTCCTTTCAGCCCTGTCAGAATTTCATCCATACTGATACTATCATCCCGACTGCCTTCGCCACTACTCTCCTCTCCCCATGGTGTCAGCAGCCGTAATGTCGTATCTTCCTTTTCAAACAGGCTTTCGAAATATTCCTTCCATCTCTTCAACACGCATGCCTCTCCAGTCACTAAACTTCCATCTCGACTTCTAATTTTCGTCAGGTCCGAGTTAACATGTTTACCCCGGACCGATCTTACGGATTTCCAGAAAAACTTTACATTCTTCCGAAAATCTTCAGAAAGTCTTCGATAGAAGTTATCCTTTTGCTCACCTTTCTTTCTATCTATCACTTTTTTTACTAAATCTTTTACTCTCTTGTATTCCTGCCTTGCTTCATTCACATCCTCATCCGTCGCCTTTTGTGTTTTATGGTTGCCTTTTACCGACAACCAATCTAACCATGCTTTCTTCTTTTCACTTATAATCTTTTGTACGTCCTTGTCCATCCATTCCTTTCTATCATTCATGCTATCGCACCTTTTAGCCTCCCCACACACTTCAATAGCAGCATTCACAACCCCATCTTTAAATAAATTCCACACATCTTCTATCTCACTCGTCTCTTCCATCCTTGTAAAGCTTTCTTTCAACCTTTCACGGTATTTCTCTTTTACTTCCTCTCCTTCCAAATTTTCTACTTTTATTCTTTTTAGAACTCTTGTTGGAGTTTTAACTCTGTGCCGCCACCGTCTGAATAGTCCGTTTATACGGCAGACCACCAAATAGTGGTCTGTATCTATAGCGACCCCGCGGCACGCTCGAGTGTCAACAAGGTTCTTCTTCAGTCTATCATCCACAATCACAAAATCAATCATGCTTCTCAAACTTCCTTCTTCTCTAGTATACATATGGATCTTCTTATGAGCAAACATTGTGTTTGTCACGTGAAGTTTCCATTCCAAGCATATCTCAAGCAGACTTTTTCCATTTTTATTAGTTCGTTCATCACCATATTTACCAAGTATACTTTCATATCCATCTCGCTCGACACCTACCCATGCATTAAAATCACCTAACATAATAACTCTTTCATTATTCGTGCATTTTAATAAGGTGTCTCTCACACTGTCCCAGAAATCAAGAATCTCATTTTTGGCTTGTGTTGACCCGCCCGAACCAATATTCGTTGGCGCATATACACCTAGTATAAAGATCCGGGAAAGTCCAACTTTTAGCCTAATCCAAAGAAGTCTGGGACTAACACTTTCATACCCAGTCACACACTCGTTCATCCTAGGAGAAAGGAGTACACCAAGTCCCTGACACCCACGGCTGGTACTGGATACTCCCGACCAATACGCCGTATAGGGACCCTGTTTTGTGATACCACATCCTTTCCGCTTTGTCTCGGTCACACATAACACGTCCAGGTGTCTCTCATCCATCATCTGACATACTTCATCTATTTTTCTATCCATGCCTCCTCTAACGTTCAACGTAGCAAACCGGGTTTCTGCGGTCCACTTCTCGCCCCCACAGGAAACGTGACGTGACAGGTTGCGAACACCATCGCCGCCATTTTTGATTTTATAATTGTTTCTTCTTAAAATCATAGCGATTCCCACGAGGAGCAGGGGATATGATTTGTCGCTCCTGACAGAGCCCCGCATGTCAGGAGAAGGTTAGCCAAACTCTGGGGGCACCCGATCCCAGGGCAAAGTTGGCACGCTATTGACTAGGCACTCCCCTAGCCACGCATCCATCAGCACGGCAGACCTTGGATTGGAAAGGCAGAAGGACAGGAGGAAAAACCAAGAGAGGGAGGGATAATAGGAGTGGGGAGGGGGGTAGGAGAGGTCTCATCACGCTTGAAGAACGGTGTGATAATCGCAGTATGGATGAAAGTCCTTCAGAATGACGCTGCTGCCCGTCATCTGGTATAAATTCCCTCAATCGCCTCTTACGACACCCACGGGAGGATATGGGGTGGTGCAATTCTAGGCCGGCACCACACGGCCTCTAGGCCGGCACCACACGGCCAAGGCCGGCACCACACGGCCATACATTTTCAACTTTTTTTCATAAGGAAGTCCCTCCGATTCCTATGTTCCTCGGTAGGAGCAAAGCAGGATACGGCTGACTTGTACGGACTAAACCCCCATAGTAGTCCAAAAACGACAAAACTCGGTCACTTAAGCCCACTCAATACTATTTTTGGGGTAATTTAATAAGTTTGTTGGTCTCCTGGGACTCTATTTCTTTGGGGATTTTGAATGTATTTATGCCTATGTATATATGTAAACAGTGTTTTTTTTTATAGTAAACCATTTTCCACACACCAGTACCGTCGTAAAGGAATTTATTACGTCCACGCCCTCTCGTCTGCAGTAACATTTTCATTTAATGTTTTTGCCAGTGAAATAAGGCAAGCTAAACGTGTTAACCCCTAATGTCTCATTGACACGAAGCGGCCGGCGGGTACTTTTTGTTCATTTTGTTTACTTAGCTGGGAAATGTTGCTTTAACCCTTCGCCGAGTTTTCAGCTTCGGCTAAAACAATTTCGATTGTTTTAGGCTCACGTTGGTATAAATCCAGAACAGAAAAAACTAGTAGAAATGGTATAAATATAATAAAAGAAAGAACAAACCCTTCAGTGACTTTAGCTCGTTTAATTCTAAACATACTTTGGAAAAAATATCAGCAATTTTCTAGTCTACAACGCTGAAATAAAAAAAAAACTCCATAAATATTTCACTATCGCGCACAATTACGGCAAAGTGCGAATGCTAATTACATTATGTTATTCAAATGAGCTTTTCTACTTTTTGCCGCGCTAGCAAACTGTCGCTGTGTTTCTCCAATCTTTCATCAAGCAAAAACGTATTAATACGCTTTGTTTCGAAACAAATTAACGTATATACACGTAACGTTTTATTCCAAGCATTCACGGCTTTTATTAGAACAATAAATATTTTTATTTAAAAAAAATTGTACATACATAACATCATGCCGATAATCCCCGAAGGGGTAGGCAGAGTCAAAGGGGCAGCAGTTCGCCTATACAATCACATACCCAAAACCCAATATACCATTAGTCGCCTTTTACGACATGCTAGGGAAGAAACACAGTTGGCACATTCTTAATAAATCCCAGACCAACACGGGACAATGGGTTAAAAAGGTTGTATAGCACGTAAAGGTTCGTATTCACCAACAATAGTTAATACTATGATAAGTCCTATTATTATTACTTTATGTGCAAGTCTGTACTAGCCTTTTATATATTTTTACCTTTTTATTCCTTTTTGTCTATGGTTTTGATAGCTATTGGTTATGCTTTTTTGAATGATTTATTACACCTTTCGTTTTACTACCAAAAGAACCAGCGCCTATTTATTGCGGTAGTTTAATACTTAATTTTCATTCACTTTTTTTATTAAATAAAGTAGATAAATCAACACGTAAGTTAAACAAGATCTTTACAAAAAAAAAATATTTTTGTGCTGAAGTATATTATAAACTTGTGTATTTATTACCAGTAACGTAACTATAGGATGACTGTATAAGATGGAAGGGCACAGGACAGGGACTGGCAAAATGCCAAGAAGCCCCACTCGGAGGGGACCCCCTAGAGTATAGGGGGTCATTGAAAGCATTGAAATCAAATACATTCATTAAGCAGGGACCCCAGCCGATTTAATTGCTACGAACCTCAAACGGAATAGTTACGCCACTGTTTATTATCTTCAAGGAATTTCTTTTATGGTATTGCAGAACGCATAATACACGATGACAATGTGATAATGACTAGTAGAACTTTTGGTGGGAAATGCCTTTGCCGTGCGTAGGCGAATCTACCCCGGACTAGTAGCGAGGCCCGCAGTCACACGGACAGTCAAGCGCACAAGCGATTTGGTAATTTAGTTAAATTGTTATTTTTAAGGATATTGCTGTTGGCATATGGTGGAAAAAATAATTGTCTGGCTCAAAGGCGCATTCGGCAGTTATTGATCACAAGAAGTCAATTTATTAAGTTTAAATTAAATATTTTAGGTTCCAAACTGTTAATACAAAATTGCGACAATCTTTTTAGCAACTTATATTTTGGAAGCAAATGGTAAATTAAAACCACTAAAACTAGAAAGATACAAAATAAAAAAAACGTGAAGTTTACTACGCTACGCTCTACATCTCCAAACATAAGTAACCCAGTTTAAATGCAGGCAAAATATAAAATTGGGTCTGTATAACGGTCCTTAGCCTTTCTATAAATAGCCTTATCAAAAATAGCCCCGCATCATATTACAAGTAAGCGGATACCGCCTAATGTTTAAATAGAGATTCTGAGAAATAATTTGAAAACAATTTACTTTCCCGTTCAAGTTAACTCAATAAAAACGGTATTATTTTAGCAAAAATAGCAGCTATTCATAGCCCTTTAAATGAGGAGCAAGTATGTTATTAATGTGTACCGCTCCAGGGCAAATGTTTTTATAGAAATACTGGTTGCTACATGAAGGGTTAACCCTTGAGTACACTTCAGCAGCACGGATATTAATCCTGATTTATAAATATATGACTCAAACTCAAACGCAAACTCATAATAAGTAATTAGTGATTATTAGTGTATATATTCTAGCACATTTATTATTCACTAACTTTCATCCTTGTTTACTAAAATAGCTTATATCTTTTTAAAGTTTGCTTTTATAACTTTCGCCGTACCAAATTTCATAATCGGTTAACACTTCACCGCTTTTACGCGTAAAGCACTTAAAACAACGTAACAAAAACATAAACGTGATTAAAACAAACTTACGCATGCTATTCCCGCTAGTCCCATGTTAGTCTGGGACTTAAAGCGAATGTGCCCACTGTTTTACTTGCCAAGCATGTCGTAAAAGGCAACTAATAGTATATCGGGTTTTGGGTGTGTGACTGAGTAGACGACGAACTAGACACTTGTCACTACTTTTTCACAATGTTCTATCTATATGATTTTAAACTTTCACGTTTCGTTATCATTAGAGTTACTACTAACGGGACTAAAAGCGATATGCATTATATATTACATGAGTACTTACAGCTTGACGCATTGACTGGTGGTTCGTGAAGCGGACTCCGTTTATCCACTTGTGACCTTTGACCGCTTGGTCGTTGCAACACGGCCGAAACGTCAAGTTGTAAGTACTCATGTACTACATAATGCATATCGCGTTTAGCCCCGTTAGTACTGTTTTAATTTTCTATCTTACCCAGCCCAGTTGTATTTTTGGCTAAATGTGGTTAAAGTGTGTTGCCACCCTATTGACTTTGCGTACCCCTTCGGGGATTACGGTCGTGCTGATATGTATGTACGCACGCTTACTTTATAAAACAACAAATATAAGCTCGTAAAAAAGTAAAATTATTGACATGTTTAAGTAGGTATTTCTATCTGTTGCCTAGCAATACACGACTGTGTAGTCTGTAGTCTGTATATATTATGGATTAGTTTGTAGAAAGGGAATAAATTTGTCTGTGTAATATATTATTTACCTTGCCTGAAGATAATTTAATATAGATAGATTACTAGAAGTGCTAGTGGCAAATTCTTCCCTAGGCAAAAAAAAAACAGAAAGATGACATATAACAAACAAACAAAACAAACATAGCATCACGCCCATAATCCCCGAAGGGGTAAGCAGAGTCAAAAGGGCAGCAGGCCCCTTTAGCCACATTCAGCTAAAAACCAAACTCGGCTGAGTTACACGAAAAATTGTAAAAAAGTAGTGACAATTGGCTAGCTCGTCGCCTACACAATCACATACCCACAACCCCATGTACGATAAGTCGCCTTTTCCGACATGCTAAGGAAGAAACACAGTTGGCACATTCTTTTTAAGTCCCAGACCAACATGGGACAATGGGCTGGGTTAGATGGAAAATTGTGAAAAAGTAGTGACAATTGGCTAGCTCGTCGCCTACACAATCACATACCCACAACCCCATGTTCCATTAGTCGCCTTTTACGACATGTTAGGCAAGAAACACAGTTGGCACATTATTTTTAAGTTCCCGACCAACATGGGACATTAACCCCTCATAAAGAAAATAAAAGTATTAAAAAGTAAAAGTTTAGTATGACTTCTGTTGGACACAGAAGTCATACTAAACTAGGAACAACTAGGAAATGCTCACCCAAGCAATCACGCAGGCAACAGCCAGTTTGTTTTATGAGCTGTCCCTTTGAGATTTCGTGAAGAGGGAGATATTTTAATAAAAAATCTTTATTACCGGCTTTATTAAAATCGGTAAACGTTGAACCCTTCGCGACTCGAAGAAATTAATATTTGCGGGCGAATCTTTCGTGTATATGAAAATTTTACGCATCATAAGGGTCTTCAGGTTGAAAAGTATAGTCGGTCATAAAAGTGCTAATGATACTTTTTGTATATTATCGTTATACATTAAGAATGTCCCGCTGTTAATATTTTAAACTGTGCTAAAAATGTTTTTGTTTATATGTGTATATCGATACTTTATTCATAAATTAGTCACACTCAGTCTTAATGACTGTGAAAATCCGCGATGTATGTATACTTATGTCAAAATTATTCCAATGAGGATATTTTTATGTCATAGGTTATAAATGATGATACTGCCAAGGTATGAACTGACGTATATTTACAAAGAGACTGCTAGAAAAAAAATAGGTACTTTATATCAAAATAAAATAAGAAATCTAAACTTAAATACAAAAATAATAAAAGGTATAAAAAGTATGAATATACAAGTAATGAGGCCAGGGTTGGCAACCAGATTCCAGAGTTTTGTAAGTTTCATAAAGAGTATGTAAACAATTGGTGGTGCCTGTGATAGAGATATCTATAAATGAAAGGTAATTAATAATTACCTTATGTGGTAAGTAATTTTTTTTGTGTAGTCGACAAGCTAAGCACTTTTGCATACATTTTCAACTTTTTTTCATAAGGAAGTCCCTCCGATTCCTGTGTTCCTCGGTAGGAGCAGAGCAGGATACGGCTGACTTGTACGGACTAAACCCACAAAAACGACAAAACTCGGTCACTTAAGCCCACTCAATACTATTTTTGGGGTAATTTAATAAGTTTGTTGGTCTCCTGGGACTCTATTTCTTTGGGGATTTTGAATGTATTTATGCCTATGTATATATGTAAACAGTGTTTTTTTATAGTAAACCATTTTCCACACACCAGTACCGTCGTAAAGGAATTTATTACGTCCACGCCCTCTCGTCTGCAGTAACATTTTCATTTAATGTTTTTGCCAGTGAAATAAGGCAAGCTAAACGTGTTAACCCCTAATGTCTCATTGACACGAAGCGGCCGGCGGGTACTTTTTGTTCATTTTGTTTACTTAGCTGGGAAATGTTGCTTTAACCCTTCGCCGAGTTTTCAGCTTCGGCTAAAACAATTTCGATTGTTTTAGGCTCACGTTGGTATAAATCCAGAACAGAAAAAACTAGTAGAAATGGTATATGACGAAATTGTATAAAAACCGATCAATCCAAATTCACACATACGCCACTGATCACATACTACAGATAAGCAATGAGCTGGATTGCTGTTCTTATTTTATTTAATAACAGCATATCTTATTAGTCCTACAACAGACAACATACTTTCATCCTTTGAAAAAAGGTTTATTTACTATAATACCTCTAAAAAGTAGTTAAAACCTTTCGTAATCCAAATCCAAACCGGACACTACTGTTGGGATAATTTTTCTTCTCAGTCATAGATGGCGTTGTTTGTTTTTTGGAGCAATTCCAATTTCTCTAATTTATAAATAATCTAATTTCTCTAATTCAATCTTAAATTCTTAAGTAGGTAGGTGAGAATAAGGTATACGTTTATTTGGCCCTACTGACAATCAATTCTGCGTTACCACGCACAATTGATTGGCTTCAATACTACGCCCACTTGGCTCTTCCACTTAATATTTGTTCTGTGGTATAAATATTCAGTAAAAAGGTTAGGCTGTTTGAAGTTGGTTGTTCGATTTTCAAATAAAATAACTAGCTGTAAAGAATAATAGTTAAACTTTTAAAATTAAAACATTGGCACTTTAAACAGTCTGAGCTTTAAACCGATACATAACAAAATTGTGTACCTCTTTGCTGTAAATTAATATTCATATAGGTATTAGACAACACAAATGTCTCAGTGTTTAAATAAAATTATAATAAAAAATATGTATGTATATATCATTCATATTAAGATCGATGATGGTGGTGATATAAGCATTATTTTTATTTCAATCCCTTCTTATTAACAAATATAATATAATCGTCATCTTCATATATGTAGTTTATATATATACCATTTCTAGCTAGCGTCTGCTTGACCCATGTTAGCACAAAACATATGTACTCCAAAGACTATACTACTCCTTCTTTGTCTAATTATTGATCTTGTATCTTTTATTATAAACTTAGGCACCATTGCAAACTGAGGAGCTTCAAGAATGAAAATTAAAAGTATCATGGCCAGCCAACAGCTCTCTCGTTCAAAGGGCTCAGGAAATGCTTCCAATAATGTAATCAACGTTTATTAATTACAAGCCAAGAAGAGTGCTTCGCAGAGAAATATTACAAGCTTATGAATCATTTTGATTTCGCTTATGGCAAATTCATTCATCGTATTTTTATTTCATTAAATAGTGCACTTAAATGCACTATCAATTAGTTTATGTCTGTGGCATCACTGGCGTGAATGTATATTTTAATACAAATTATTATTCCGGTCGACCATCTAAGATGTGTTTTTTTCTGGTTAAAGAAGATATACATTTTTCTATATGTGTAAGTAGGTACTCTTATATGTAGGCACTACGTAGATATTGGTATTAATTAATTTATAATTAATCTAGCTGTGCCCGCGGTTTCACCCGTGTTTATGTTAAAGGTAACATAGCCTATGGCCTTTCTCGACAAATGAGCTATCTAATACTAAAATAATTTATCAAATTGGACCAGTTCCTGAGATTAGCGCGTTCAAGCAAACAAACAAACAAACTCTTCAACTTTATAATATTAGTATTAGTATAGTATAGTAGGTATAGTATAGAAAAAAAAAAAAAAAAAAACAAACTACACAACTACAAGCGCGTAAGTGTTTGTGTGTGTATGTGTATGTGTGTGTGTATGTGTGTGTGTTGAGTATATGAGTGTGAGTGTATGTGTATAGAAGTAAAGATATGTTAATTTGTATATCCACTCTGCAGCCATACTGGTTGTAGGACCTAAAACTTAAAAGAAAACCAGCACACGTCACTGCATCCTGCTGATTGCTTAATTGTGCATTCCAATATTTAGTAGAGATTAAGGTCAGCAGCATTGAACCAGCACATATCGCTGAACCCAGCACAGCTATTGTTCTGGGCCTAGGTGGATTGTTGGGTCAGCATTGCGATCCCCAGTAACCGCAATCCCTAGTACCATCAGACTGGCCGCAAAAGCGTGCAAAACAAGCGTTTGAAACCTTCATGTATTAGTTCGGTAATTATACCCTCATTAATAAAATGTTTACCCGATTAACTGGCAAGTAAAGGAAAGTTTATTCTCACTTGAAAATTAATGAAAGAACTCCGAAATGTCTAAAATTATTTATTCACCACACGTCTAAACGGGGGCTAAGCAGATTAGACAAACGCATAATTAGAGTTAAGTCCATTAGCATAATGGTAATGCTATCATAGACCTATTTCCCGAAACCTAATTACGGATAGACTAAACGTTGAAGAACTCCTCTTGTATAGTTTATATATAATATATACTAGTAGTTCGTTACTGGTACCCATACTCAAGGACTCAATAATAGGTACTTGGTACCTAATGAACATTTTTCTTTATCCTTTTTTCTTTTTTATTTGAAAATGTAGGTTTCTTATCCAACGGACTACTAATAGTTGTTCAGGTTTGAACCTTCCTTGTATATAAGGCTCGTCTTCACCCGTTGAGCTTCCACCACTCACAATGATACTCGAAGCATTACATCAAACACTTTCATATGAGATAACACTTTGAATCCTACACCTACAAGACTCAAGTCACTTCAAATCAATGATCATCATCTTCCTAGCGTTGTCCCGTGTTTAGACGGGGTCCGCTTAGCCATGATCCAGGATTTAGCGAGTCTGGTAATTACATTGAAGCGACTGCCGATCTGACCTTCGCAACCCTAAGATAGGGGAACCAGACAATTTTTGGATCATGGTTACAAATCCAAAGTTGTTTGAATTTGCAGGTTTCATCACGATGTTTTCCCTCACCGCCGAGCTAGTGGTATAAATACGTACATAGATTTGAAAAATCCAGAGGTACGTGCCGGGCTTGAACCAGCACTCCTCGGTTAAGAGGCGCGTGTCGTTACCATTGAGCTACCACCGCTCTTCAAATCAATGATGCAAAGAATAAAAGAAACTTCCCGTCCGGTATCCCGGAACAGTGTAATGAGAGCCTTGTATCACCTGGGGCCGCGCTAACAACGGAACTTCGCGCGGATTAGTTCCAAGCTGGCTATTTATTGCTGTTTGATGACATTAAGCTAATGGCCATTGGCGGTAATAAGGTTGTTGTGGACGGAATTATTATTAATTCTTGCAACTAGCTCGCGTTACTGGGCGCTAGTTGTGCACATAACAAATGATTGCTCCAAAGGATACAAATATCATCTTGACTTGAAATTCGCTACGAATCGCATCGATACTGTTCGGCGACCTAATAACAGACTATCTGATGTATTATAGACACCGATACAATTTACTAAAAACATAATACACAGAAACCGATTATGGTAATTTAATAGTTGTAATTCAAGTTAGAGAGTTGCGGCTCCTGTTTCAAAGCCGGACACTGATCTGTGGTGTATTATTATTAATAATATTTTTGTAATATTATTCAATATCCAATTTATCTCGTTCCCCTATCTAAAGGTTATGAAACTAGTCGTTTCCATGTAATAATCAGACTCCTAAATATAACGAGCCATACTGCTAGGAAGATTTCCAGTTTTTCTCTCTTTTTATCTCCTTAAGATTATGAATGATCAGAAAGTATTTTTTTTATAGGTTTTTTATTAAAGTAGCAAACATGCCATATTGGCAAAAAATAGAAAATAAAATCCCTCGATATTGCCGACGCATGGTGACAAAAATGTTAGTTACAGTTTGACCCGGTTACCACTTAAAGGCCCTGACCGAGTTGCAGCCAAAAATAAATTTGCGTTGAATTGGATGAAAAAATCTGAAATAACAAGGGTCAATGTATGATTTTTTTATGAATTTTTCACAAACTCAACATCCATTACACACTTAGTCGCATTTAACGTCATGCTAGATAAGGAGTACAGTTGGTTCATTCTATTTGAATCACAAACCAACATGGGACATGAAGATTTCAAATATTTTTCACTAAAAGGCTGACACGCTAGAAATGAAAAATTGTCCGCTTGGTTCTGGATGCGACAGAGTTGACCAAATGCCTAACAAAAGCCGGGTAGGATTTGTATAAATTTATCAGCCCTATCCACAGCGGCACATGCTTAGTTTAGAGACAGCAAAATGTTGTTTTCTTTATTTCTAAACTAAAATCATGACACAAAGTAAATGACGAGTCTTCTTTTTAACCGACTTCAAAAAAAGGAGGTGTCTACTTTTTTTTTAGTTTGCCCGGCACCGACTCCAAAACTAACTGATTATTGTAAATATTTACTAACTGATTATTGTAATACGTGTTAAAGATTAATACTTTCATCGAAGCAGTCGAAAGAATTTATTTTATACTTTTTAGTGTTTAGACATTTAAATAGCTATTAAGGCAGTTTTTACTTGTGTTTTTTATAAACATTTTTTGCGGGGTTTTTGAAGTCGGTTTTTATTTTTGTTATTGTTTAGATAAAGGAAAACATTCCGTCATTTAAAGAATGGAGTATAAGAATGTACTTTCGATGAAACCAACTTTTAAGATGTGATTTGACATAACATAATTAGCCAAAATAATAAATATTGCTCACAAAGTATTTGTAACAAGTAAAAAAGTTGAAATAGCAAGACAAAATAAATTCTTCCACGTAATTGTCCAAGCGTTTTCCTTTCATAAAAATATAACTGCATTGCCTGTTTCCGGACAAAACCTTCCTTCCACACGGTGTGATGGCGTCTGGGGTGAGGCAGTCGGGAGACTAATATATTCCAACTAAGGCGAAAGACATTCATATTATTATATGGAATATTATATAAATATCAGGGTAAAAAAAATCACTGAAACAACAATTTATTTGGGTACGGGTTTTTATGGTTGATACTGATTTCCATAACACTTACAAGTCCATTGACAATATACCTACATAGCATGTCAGGATCCGCATGTACCATGCAATATACAAAGTTCATACATTGATTATGACCTCATGGTTATAATTTTTAATTGACAAGCTCGATGGCTCATTCAGTAGTGACCCTGCCCCATGCGTCAAGAGTTGTGGGTAATTATATAATAATATTGCGATTAATCGCACGGCTGTGCTCGCCACGCGTCAAGAGAGCCGCAGTAACGCGCAGTTTTTACAGCGGCGTGTCTTCCGGCCCGCCGAGCGAAGGTTTGCGCATAAACTTGCGTGCTACGCGAATGACACACGCCACTGAAGATAGGTGGAGCCCCACGCAATGTATGGATGATACTCGTAACATTACTCGCGAGTTCATCTACATAGACTTCAGAATTAAGCCTAAAAAGAAGACGGATGGATACACCAACCATATATTTATCTGATAAAGGCCATTAATTTAAGTCGAGTTGATCAGGAAGAAGCAAGAAAACGCTGCGACTCTTCGCACGGCTGCAACCGCCATGCGTCTATGAGGGTTTTCAAAAATATGTAACTACACAAGTGTAACAAGATACTATGTTTGCGCGGATCGTGAGAATCCGAGTTAGTCGCATATAGGCAGGCCACTGCACACACGCGATCATTTAATAAATTCTAATTTCCAAAATCTATTATTCGTTTGACTTTCCTAATAACTAGTTAGAGACTACAGTGATATAAATAATAATTTGTCCTATTAGTTAAACTGGTGACCCCGACGTGATCATTTAATAAATTCTAATTTCCAAAATCTATCATTCGTTTGACTTTCCTAATAACTAGTTAGAGACTACAGTGATATAAATTTTTTTTTTTTTTTATTAGTTAAAAATACAACAACCGCCAGATGTCACGAGGGAGTCTCGTGGTCTTATCACTATCACTATTGGCTCCTTGTTGACACAATGTCAGTTTGGTCTGACAACTAACCAACGAGGAGGGTGACAAGACCGCAAGTCACAGTTACGCCATCTTTTGGATGTTTTAATTCTAAAAACCCTCATTGGGCCGCAGCACGGAGTATTTCTGTGGTCTGTAGGCCGCAGTATAATCCCCGCAGATTGCTAATGCGCTGGAACCTTGTCTAATTAACACCCACGTGACGTCACCCGCAATACTCGCTTGTCAGTTTTGCGAACGATTCTTAGTGTTCGATACGTCACGATTACGTCACCAATATGGCGGCCAGGCGCATTAGCCATCTGCGGGGATTATAACGCGCAGTGTTTACCGCGCCGCGTCTTCCCGCATAGTCTTGCGAGGTCCGAGAGTGACACACGCGACAGAACATAGAGGGAGCCCCACGATGTATGGATGATACCGGTAACTTAACTCGCGAGTTATGCGCAGTGAAAAAGACAAATCATCTTCTTGGTTTTAACTTATGTTGTTAGACAGGGTCCGTTTAAGTTCTTAGCAATAAATCCATGATCCTAGATACCCGTAAAGCGTTTAAGAACCGTACAGATTGAAACATGTTTAAAGATACGTCGTAATTATATGGTCTATACATTTTAGTGATCATCGTAAGCTCCCAATGATCACATACGCACAGGCCCAACACTTATATATAACAAACCAAAGATTGATGTACCATAAGTAGAGTGTGTAAAAATAAAACCCATTTGCATTTCAATAAGTAATATCCATATTTAATATGTTGATGATATAATTTTTTCATAAATATGAAATATCATCGGTATATAATCATCATCTATCTAGCTCATTAACTATCCAAAATTTACTCATACTTGCGATACTTTGGTAGATATTCAAATAAAAAAACAGATTATAGTTCAAACGTATCGCATCTTTCAACAAGGAAAAATATTATTTAAAAAAAAAAATCTGTCCTGAACATCTTTAAAGCGTCTCTATAGCTTTGTCATCACAAAGGGCCGAAAGGTGGGGCCGAATTTTTTCGTCCAAAGACTTTAGCCGGAAAATTAAGCGCTTCTCACTTTTGTCCGTAACGGCGACTAGCTTTCATTTGGGATTTTCCCGTCGGTTTATACCGTACCTGCGGATTAATGGACGACTTGGGATGAATGAGGAGTTTTAAGGGCGGTAGTTCGATAAGCAAGCGACAGCGTTCAATTTAATTTGCGGGGGAGAATGTTTTGAAAAGTCGCATTTTGCCTTGGCTATAAATAGGAGATGCACACCTGGTCTAAAAGTAGGACTTGAGAAAGTGGGATAAATATCAGACGGCATTACAGACATTGTTCTGATTCTAATGCAAGCTTAAGCACATCAAAATGATACCCAATCCCGAAATAAACCTTGTTTTATCAAAAGCTTTTGTCCCGTTGTGGGAATCGCACCCGTGCCTAAAGCATAAACTACATATCATCACCTCCTATAGCCACTTTAATTTTGGCTGGCTCGATGGCACGTTCGGTAGTAACCCACAACTCTTGGTGCGTGGGGCAGGGTAGTCCCATGCACCAAGAGCTGTGGGTTCGATCCCCACCCAGGACAAACATTCGTATGGTGCATACTTATGTTTGTTCTGTGTCTGGGTGTTAATATCGAATATTTAAGTATATATTTGTAATACCACTGTTAATTCTAATATTCGTAACATAAGTGCTTAGTACAATAACAATAACTAAATAAATTTATACAAACCATATTTGTGTCGCAGAAGAGAGCCATTCGATCCATATATGGCCTTAGACCTCGTGACTCACTTAAGGAAATATTCAAAGAGATAAATATATTGACCGTAGCTTCCCAGTTTATATTTGATTGTATTATCTATGTTCATAAAAACTTAGATGAATTCTATTAAAAATCTGATTGTCATCGGCTTAATACGAGAAATAAACACAAACTCGCCGTTCCAAAACTCAGGCTTAATAAGATTGGTGGTTCATTTGTAGGTTTAAGCATAAAAATATTTAATAAACTGCCTCAAAATGTTATTGAATTACCCACGCATAAATGTAAGTCTTATATTAAATCATGTTTAATAAGAAAAGGTTACTACAAAATAGATGATTATTTAAATGATAAAAATATTTGGACAAGATGACCTGCTCGCATGCACAGTGAAATTTTTAGTCATGTTATTTTAATGTACCGCATATTACAGATATGTGAAACATGTTTTTAAAAAAAAGGCTATCTGTTGAGTTTCTTGCGGCACCCCTTCTCATCAGGCCATTCACGTCGAGGTGCTGGTAGGGTAAAAAATTGTGACGTGCAAAAGAATTTGTTACAAATCTACTTGCAGAAATAAATCATTTCATTTCATTTCATTTCATTTCATTAAGCTACTTACTTCGGAGTCAGATCAATGTATGTGATATAGTCTGATATTTATTATTATATTATACAGGTATAAAATTGAGTTAGGATATATTTGGATTTGTAAAAAAGTAGTGACACGTGACTGGATTGTCCCTTACACAAACAAATACCCAATGTCCGATACAACAATAGTCACGCAAAACATGTCATGCTAGACAAGGAATATTTGGAACATACTTTTAAATCCCAGACCGACATTGGACAAAACAACTAGGTACTTTGGAATCAGATCATTAGGTATATGTGTTGTTATTTAATATGTCAATTTGCACAACATGTAGTACTATTCCATATATTAGAGCATAGCTCACCATATACTTACGAATAACAATCACATGCTTTGTTTCTATAACAATCCTTCATACACATGTCAGCAGCTTACGAAACAGTTGTCAAGTCAACTAACCACTCCCGAACTGAACAGACCGCGCCGCCGCAACAAAAATGCGATTTAAATTTTTTAATACTGCAAAGTTAGCGAGGTAAGGGGATACTGTTCGGAAATCTTCTTAGCGCAGTAAGGAGCTTACAGTAAGTCTTCGACAATCGAACGGGGCCGCCTCGGCGCCGAATTCAAATTCGCGACGGGAATTAATGCGGGTAGATGTTAATCCGACGCGGCGCACAGTTGGCGATGTCGTCTACTGAACCGGACTGAAGGACCGACAGCAGTACTTCATTATGCTATAAAGTAGCTATTTTATTGATCTGATTTAAAAAAAAACAATCGTCTTATCACATTAAATATCTGACGACCTCACATACATTGATCTGACTCCGAGGTAAGTAGCTAAAGCACTTGTGTTACGGATATCAGTGGTATTACAAATATACTTAAATATTGGATATTAGCATTTTTTATTAACATTTATTATTTTTTTCGGGATATATACCATCCTTTATATAGCCCATGTCAAAAAAAAACTTTTTTGTGCATTACATTTTTCATCAGTACAGCAGACGATTGAAGATCGCTTACACTTAGAATCCTCCATAACAGTAATTCTTCACCCGTGGTGCACGGACCACTGCTGGTCCCTGGAACTCTGTAAGCAGCCGGAGTGGTCCGCGAAGCCGAAAAACGAAGAATCTTACTACATATGTAGCTAATAGTTCAGTGGGAATCTCAGGGCGTGTGGGTTAATAATGTTCAAGGCACCGTGCCTTGAACATTATTTTAAGCGTAAGAACGGTATATTGAATCACTGGTAATACAATAAAATAACAACAAGAGGGATTGTGCGTTAGATAGCGCGCGCGTCGTGGCCATAGGCGGACTGGCGATCGGGTCTCTTAAATCCCGCGGCGCGAGAGCTTGGCGCTCGCCCATTGGTTGGCGCAGAGGCGAGTGATCTGAGCCCGAACATACCCATATAAGGCGCGTAGGTCACGGCTCCGAGTATTGGTGTTTTAAGTCGCGCTACACATATAATATTATAAATGCGAAAGTTTGTTTGGATGTTTGTTACCCTTTCACGCAAAAAGTACCGCACGGATTTTAATGAAACTTTACAATAGTATAGCTTATACATTAGAATAACACATAAGCTATGTTTCATTGAAGTACCAAGCGAGCAACGCCGCAGGCAGAAGCTAGTATTGAATAAACCATTGAGATTAAACATGTATTTTTTTTCGTTGGTGTACGATGATTGTTCCACGATCAGATACATATTTTACAACGTGGTCCTTCACTACTAGAAGGTTACCAACCACGGATCTACTATATGCGGAAACCTCCAGTGTGCGTCGTTTCACATGCAGGTAGCATCGTATCGGGCAGCTCCTGATTGATTGGGGGAAAGGTCACTGTTTTTGTAGGACTTGAATGCCAAAGTTTCTTGATTTTGCATGTGGAAATAGGATGAAGGCGTTGCTGTGGAGGAACCAAGTGACCGCACTGAATTGGCTCAAGGTTTCGATCTGCAATCGATTTTGCTATTGGTGTTTTTATTTTTCGATAGGTATATAAACTGCTAACACGAATAAATTTTCTAGCTCCAAACTTAACATATATAATAGCTAGGTTATAGTTAATATGAACGATGGTTAACCGATAAATCAACAACACTTAAGTACAATTTAATAAACATCCATGTGTTCAGTACAAATATCCACCTAAATATTTGTCCAAGTGGGATTCGGGTTTTTTTAGGACATTAACCATTACTTTTCAAACTTATACCGGATAATAAAACAAAAATACTTTAAGCCAATTAACATTCAAACAATGATGCTATTAAATTTCCACCTAGATGAAGTAAGGGACTTAAATTAATTATTTAATATCAAACACCAATATGAGATGTTCCAAACATAAGATCCTCAATTCATTAACTAGCTAAAATACACGTGGCTTATATATCCTTCTAATAAGTAGGTATATGCAATATATCTACATTAAGTATGTTACCAATTTAGTCAAAATTACTTTCAGGTGGTTTCGTCACAAAAACTGCATTAACTTAGAAGGGGACTTGACTGTAACACACATACCTACAGGACTCGCTTGAGGCATTCTTGTTACCTTCTCTAAGGGTTGCTCCCATCGCACTTCAATAGGATCCTACCCATTTCTCGAAACCATAAAGTAAACTTACATTTCCTTTAGCTTTAAGACGAAATCCCAGATTTGTATCACACAAAGACACCATAAATATTATGAGAAACACCTATGGCTATACTTTACAAGGAAAATAGTGAACCGAGCATTTATATCACTGTTATGGGGAATATTAAAAAAGGTATATCTGTTTGGACCCTTGAAGGGGGATTTGCAGAGAACTTCAAAAGAGACCAAAGACTAACTGTCAAGGAAAAGTTTCTAAGAAGTATTCTGCAAACAATATGGGGTTTCGTCAATATTGTTATTATTATTGTACCTTGTGAAGGATAAGTACCTACTCGTATTTTTCACGGAATATTTTTTGCAAATATTTGTATCATTGGAACAGACCGGATGATATAGCTGGGAGCGATGAGATCAATGTTGTTGCAAAACATGAGGGTAAACTGCTCCGCGCAATCGAAATAATAATTCGCAATATTGACGGGCATATTAAGTGAATCAGCAGGAAAGGCAGAACTGATTTTGAAACATTTCTGAAATTTATTCCAGTAGATATTTTATTTATTAAGAATTTATTATTTGAACAAACAAACATAACATCACGCCCGTAATCCCCGAAGGGGTAGGCAGAGTCATAGGGACAGCAGTCCCCTTTAACCACATTCAGCCAAAAGTAAAACTGGGCTGGGTTAGATGGAAAATTGTGAAAAAGTAGTAACAAGTAGCTACCTTGTCGCCTACACAATCACATACCCAAAACCTGATATACCATTAGTCGCCTTTTATGACATGCTAGGGAAGAAACACAGTTGGCACATTATTTTTAAGTCCCAGACCAACATGGGACGCTTTATTATTTGAGCACATGCCAATTCGATTTTTACTACCCAAATTATAATTAGTACTTAATTTTTTACTTTCAAGTGAATAATAGGCACGTACCGTCGCTCGGCAGTGAAAACCTCGTAAATGCTTTTGACAAAATTTTACAGGAGGAAGAAAAAACTGCCTCCTAAAAAAAAATATGGGTCGGAATAGTAGTGTTTTTTATTTATTTGTTTAAATTATTGTAACCAATGGTACCTACATAATCGTAAGAATTCAAATATCTCGTAGCTAAATAAGTCTGATGCGACATACAAAACAACAAAAAAAAATTAAGCAAATACCAAGGTTTTCTGCCGAACAACGATTTGTGCCTACACAAAACCTTTTGACATTGGCATAACAAGCTATGGATCTAAATCATTTTTCGGTGTTATGCCATCGAATGCATTTAATTAGCATACTGAGGGCTGATTTTTCAACCGACAGATAAAATATAACAGTCGAATCAATTACAATCCGAATGATTTTAAAATGTCATTGTCTATTTCCTAAATGAAATACCGTATCACATCCGCAAATTGGTAACTTTATACTTTATCCGTCGGATAATTCTTATCTGACCAATAAAAAATCAGCCCTAAGGATAGTTCCTAAACTTACTGGTAACTGACAGGCTACGCGTCACGGGACACCAAACAAATTAGGAACGTCTAATTTATTCGCACCTTGACAGAAATCTATGTTCGCTGAACGGTGCCGCCATTAGCGTACGGTTTTGCTACGACGAATTTCTTAATGTATTTCTATTTAGTATAACGAGCGAAATGTATATGGTAAGTAAATAAACTGCTAATATTTTAGTATTACAAGAGAACGGTCTTTATATCACTAGAGGAGTCTGTGGAAATTACATGTTTCTTTGAAGGAATAACATATACAGATACTAAGTATGTTCTGCATTAGCACAGTATAAATAAAATTACATAATTGTTTTTTTTTATTGGTTGCATTCTTTATTCATTAAGTTCAAAACATTCCTAGGCTGAAAATTTTACACTTATAACTTCCAAAATGCTAAGACCGGTAATCTATAAATTCGTTTAACATATTCAAAGGATTTGACTATTATAATAAATGATGACTTACAGTTCATATTTTTCCTATCTATCTTACAACAAATTCTGTTCGCTATCTTTTAGGGATCTCAGTTATAATAATTGTAAACAAACATTTTACTGTAAGATTTCGGTCTCTCTTAATATTCGGAAGCTCTTCAAGCCGCTTAAAACGGTCTCAAATAAATGCGCAGCTAATACTCGTAAACTGAGTAATTTAATCTCCTACATTTCCACTCAAAGTAAGCCTCGCGTACTCACACGTATAAAATGATTACCGTTAGCGCTCGTCTTAAACAAATGCATTCGTTCAAAAAATATTCCTGAGACGGCACATTAGGGTGCGGTTCTCCTAAGCTGAACTGGGAAATTCGTTTTATGTGCTATAAAAGTAATATGACTGACATAGCAGATTAATTGCCTGTAATATGATTTGATTTCAGCAAGAGGTTGCTCATGCTCATTGGTAATAACCTGCAATTCACTTACGAGGTTCAAACCTGTGAGTAGGTTTTGAATTTTCACATCCAACTAATATTAAATTAATTAATATTGATATCACCCAGCTCAGCTTATATATTCCCTAATTTTATTAATATTCCCTAATTTTATTAATTATGGAATATATCTTTTATCAAGGTTGTATAACAAAATATGTCGTAGTGTTGATATTAAATCGGCACCCTTGCGTAAGGCCAAGTCAGTCATCGAATCGTGGTTGATGGACATGGACTACACGGAGACAGAGGAACTATTATGTTAACCCTTCATTACACACACACATACCCACGATGCGCGCTTATACTCACACACACACACCCTCAAACACATATACACACACCAAAACATTACTTCACATTTCCCTTACCATTATTTTATTATTCTTTTTATTTTCTTTATGATGTACACTGTAACTTGCCCTAGCCTAGTGTCGTCAGTAATGTTTCCATTATGGTAACCGTGCTATTGGCTGCTGCGATACAAGCAATTTTGCTTAGTGCAGAGTCGCTAGTTTTAAGAATTCAATGTACCTATATTTTATGGCAATAAAGAAATTATTATTATTAATATTATATCATGAGGAAATTATTTACAGCATATACATAAATGCTGTGTGTGGGCTATTGTGCCAGTCTGAAAAGTATTCGGTATCATTTTTTAGCTCTTGCCTGTGCGACTCATCATCATAATGGCAAATACATTTTAAAACACAGACAGTAGTTTCATTATAAACATATCCTACTTCCTTCTAATAATATTATATACGCGAAAGTTTGTGAGGATGTATGGATGTTCTACTCTTTCACGCAAAAACTACTGAATTAATTTTAATGAAACTTTACAATAATATAGCTTATACGCCCGAATACCATGTAGGCTATGTTTTATCAATGTACCACGCGAGCAAACCGTGAGCAGCAGGTAGTCAATTATATATTTTATTAATATGAAATTTATAAATTTTGATCATAAATTCTACCGGTACAAAACAATACTCTGCCTAAACACGTCTCCGTATTGATTTGATACACCATTAAAGTGTTCGCAGAATGAACTTGAAAGCTTAAAATGTGACCCGACGCACAAATAGATATTCCTTTGTAATGAAACAATTGGCGATATGCTTGGAATAATAACTCTTCGACGAATATACCACTGTATTTCTGCCAACCCACACACGTTCTAGACGGTGTAATTGTTTTATGAATAGTATCTAGTAGTAATTAAAGTTGTGCTATTGTGAATGTGAAAAGTAACAGGTGAAATTTTGTTGTCGGTTTCTTTGAATATCGTCAAAGGCAACTAATAGTGTATAGGATAGAGGCTTTGTGATTTTCACACTTTTCTATCAAATCTAACCCAAATGTATATTTGTTTAAAAGTGATTGTAGGACCTTGGTGCTCGTTCGAAATAGCCATCCCCTTTGGGAATTGCGGTTGTGATTGTATGCATGTATTGCCGTTACATTACTTGTACATATCAGAACAGTTAATAGAGTAGTTTGAAAAAAATATTTTTTTTTATAACATTGCTGAAGTCAATCACATGAGCATAGTCCATAAGTGATTCCAACCTGCAGTTTTTATTTTCGTAACTTGGGTCTCTAACTACTAGATCAAGACGCCTGGCATCTTAAAAAGGTGATAAAGAACTCTTATTTCTAGGGATCCAAGGTTTTCATATCTCATACCTTGCCACCTTTTATTAAAATAGCACTCTTAAGACAAGCATTCTAACCTTAATTACTAAAATTTAACATGAGTCTTCGCTCGCAGACATTGTTTCAAACTTGCGCACTTAATAGATGAACTATCAAACTACAACATTACTTACAAATGTACTCGCTAAATATTAAATAGTTCTTTCTACTTCAATTGCTGTAGACGCAAAGTTTCGTATTAATTTATGATTGGAACTAAAGTAATAATTTCAAACTTGGCCGGCAATATGAAATAAATGTTATTTTACTTTAGTTATAGTTTCGTAACACGACTGCAGTATGTTATAATGATATCAACACTATGCGAATGTTGTGGACAGCTCAGGTTCGTTGGTGATTTCACTTGTCATTCCCTTGGCATGATTGTAGAACCACGCTATAGCTATTGACAAGCTCGATGGCGCATATGGTAGTGACCCTGCCCCATGCGCCAAGAGTTGTGGGTGCGATCCCCACCCATGACAAATATTCGTATGATGAATACTTGTGTTTGTTCTGTGTCTGTGTGTTAATTTTTATATTTAAGTATATATTTGTAATACCACTGTTGTTTCTAATATCCGTAACACAAGTGCTTAAGCTACTTACATCGGAGTCAGATCAATGTGATGTAGTCTTAAATTTAATTGGAGGATTCCAAAGCAAAAAAAAATACTTTATGCACAGAAGTTAATTATATCTATAGTCACGCTTGTTCTATTGTCATGAATTCGGCAAGGTTATTTAGGTTATTACAGTGAAACGACTGTTGATTAATTTTTATCTTCTTCTACGTCATCAAATTTAAAGGCAGAGTGATCGTGGCTGTCGCATCAGCGGTCCTTCCGTCAAATTCATCTTTTTACCTACAAATTTATATCTACTTGTACATTTACCTACGTTCTAGCTGTTAAAGGATTCTAATTTGGATCTTAGTTACATAATTATAATTATTTCCTAAGATCCAAATTAGTACCTACCTGAGAAAGTACGCAGACAGATTTTGAAAATCCAGAGGTCCAGATTGGAACCAAGTGTTAACTTATAAGGTTACCTTAATAGACAGTGGACCAATCACATCTCACTACGTTCAAATATCAAAAGCAATGACTAATCATTGCTTTTGATATAAATTATGAACGTAGTCTCACCAATCTAAGACTATGTAGGCAAAATAACTGAGCGAGAAACGTCACACTACGCCCTGCGAATTTTCATTGTTCAAAAACGGTGTAGTGCCTCTAATTATACCCGTTGTGCAAGCTGCACTAGGCTTTTATATATTTTTACTTTGTTATACCTTTTTGTCTATGTTTTTGATAGCTACCTATTAGTTATGCCTTTTTGATTGACTTATTACACTTTTCTTTTACTACCAACAAGCAGCGCCTATTATTCCAGTAGTTTTATACCCGTACTTATGCAAATCCTTTTACCTATCAATCCCAAAATAGTCTTTAAAACAAATAACACTCAATCTTTCAAACGAGAAAACCATTATGTAGTAAACGCCCGAAAGATTAGGCCCCGTGAGCCAATCTTAAGGCGCACTAAATCTCCCCTTAAAGTAATAACACATCCTTATAGAGCAGTAAAAGAAGAATGAAGATTCGAAACGTTATTAGGTATGACGTCAAAGCTCTTTGGCTTTGAGGCTAATGCCTGCCTGAGGAGCCTGGATGTGGCAAAGGCATGACATCTATCTGCTTTCTATTTGGTCGACAGCCACCATCAATTTACTGGGCTAACATAGCTACCTTTTCCAATTTAATCTATACTAATATTATAAAGAGGAAAGATTTGTATTTTTGTACTTTTGTGTGTGTGTATGTTTGTAATGAATAAAATCAAAAACTACTTTGCCGATTTCAAAAAATATTTTACCATTGGAAAGCTACATTATCCGGAAGTAACATAGGCTATATTTTATCCCCATATTCCTACAGGAACAGGAACTATGCGGATGAAACCGCGGGACGCTGCTAGTCAATTATAAAATAATACTTACTACATGTGTTTATGACATATAGTAAATAGCAACGCCCCGCGGTTTATGTTATCTTATGTTACTTGCTGATAAAGTAGCTTTTCATTGGTGAAATAATTATTCAGGTCGGTCTAGTAGTTTCGGAGCCTATTTGATACAAACAAACAATCAAATCTTTCCTATTTATAATATTAGTATAGATAATAATAATACATTCTCCAGACTGACACATCAATTCCTAGTTCCAAACTAAGCCTATGCCTTTGTTATGATACTAGGTGAACGGATCTTAAATTCGTTTATAAACATCCATGACTGGAGTACAAATGTCCATGTTCATCTCACAAAACATTTGCCCCTAGCGAAATTCGAACCCTCAACCCTTGGTTACGTGGCCAGGTCTCTGACCGCTCGATCAACGGGCCCGTCGTATATACCTACGCTTTAGTAAGTTAATCAAAATAACAACCTTCTATTCAGTCTATCCATCTATTCAGTCCAAAACATATTGCTTTTAAAACAACTTTGGATTTACAGAAAAAAAAAACTTCCGAGTTTCTTGCCTAAATCGTCTTAGTGGAATCAGAATTTTTAACCTGTTATAGAATTATATTGTCCGAACTAATTATAACGTTTGTGTGAATTCATATTCTGACGTTTTAAATAAGCAAAATCCGAGTAAATAAAAATCTCACCATCCGACAAAAGAACTCGCAATCCCCGATCACAAATTCAAATGAGCACGTAACAGGAGTACGAAGTGAAAAACTGTCCGAAACCTTTACTTTGAGTAAAGCGGGCAATAAATTAGTCAATTCCAGGGGCACTACCTCCATAAATCTCGGTACTCGCATCCACAGAGATTTTTCAATTGGCGACGGATTTCCTTGGACGATGCTGAGGAAACTATTCCACCTTTGCGGCGCATAGGAAATGATGAAATACATTGGCCCGCACTCCTTTGAATTACATTTCTGGTTGGTGCAAAGCTATTTTAGATTTAAGTGGGCAAACAGTATGCGCGATTCGTTTCGTTCACTTTCAAGTCTTTCGAGAATAGTGTGCTGTACTTACATCAAATTGTCTCTCTTATTATATTCTACTTTAATGGTACTGAACACGTAAAAATCCTGAGGAAATTCGTAGTTGTTTATTTTAAAATCCTTTCTTATAATACACTAGCAGCGCCCCGCTGTTTCACCCACGTAGATCCCGTTTCCGTGGAAATACTGAGATAAAATATAGCCTATGTTACTTGCTGATAAATTAGCTTTTTATTGGTGAAAGAATTATTCAAATCGGTCCAGTAGTTTTGGAGCCTATTCGATACAAACAAACAAACAATGAAATCTTTCCTCTTTATAATATTAGTAAAGATATGCAAAACTAACTATTTCCCTGTTTATTTGCATTCCTTCTTTTATCTGATTCTAGTTAAGTTTGTAAGAATAAAAGTTTAAAGTGTAAAAAAGGACAGCGAAAACTTTATATTTCAGAGAAACTGTTAGATTCCGGGAACGCTCGATAGTCTTTGCAGAAGACTGGATTTTGCATGAAGAAATACACATGGTAGACGCAAGTCACGGGTAAAAGATAGTCTTATAAATATTTTTTTCAAATAACAAGCAAATACAGTACTGCAACACAGTCTCCTGTATCATTTATAAATTGCTGTAATTTAACAGTGCAATACAACGACTAAGAGTATTTAATGGATAAAATGATTTTCAATTTCCACGTATTCCCTGAAGGTCTACTGAATTGAGTTCGACCGATGTCGATCGAAGATATCATCCGACATTGAACTGGATTAGATGTGATAGACATCTTATGTCTAATAGAAACTCGTACAGATGTTAATGGACCCAAGGTCTAGAACTCCTAACGTTTAGCAGTGCACACTAGAAAATAATATCTTGCAAGTTTAAACCATATGTCTTTAACGATGATTATATTCGTCATTACTTTGAAATAATTTTGATTGCAATAACACTATTTTATATTACAAATCGACAATAGCACAAGCACCGGTTTTGTTTTAAGTAAGTATATATTATTTATATGAGGCGTTATGATGATATAAATGTATGTATTTGTTTCATGTTATTATAGATACACTGTACTGCCGTATGTGGTGTGGAACAATATCTATAGTTCAGATTAAAAACTCGTAGAAAACGCTAAGTTGAGTTTTAGGATACCAACCGGGCAACGCCAGAGCCCCAAGTAAGTAGTATGTGTATAGTGTAGGCGTAGATCCAATAGCTAGTTATAAATTTACAGTTTCGATATGTAAAGCAACTAAGATGCCACTTATTAGATAATCCTTCAACTGTAGAACACACAAAAGCCGAATTAATGTCATTGTCTGAGGCAGTTTCCCGGTTTAAGTCATGATTGAAATATTATTCAGACACTAAGGATAATTTTGAGAGCTTAGATTATCAATGTTCAATTAATATATCTATACTAATATTATAAAGCTGAAGAGTGCCGCTCGCCGGTTATGCCTCGTGGTTGGTGGCGCCACTGTTAATCCTAACACCACTGCATAACCTTACCTATGTTTATGAATGAATAAATGATTGAATATGATTATGAGTTAGTTTGTTTATTTGTTTGCTTGCTTGAACTCGCTAACCTCAGGAACTACAGGTCCGATTTAAAATCTTTCAGTGTTAGATAGCCCATTTCATCGAGGAAGGCTATAAGGCTATATAACATTAACCATAAAAGCAGGTGAAACCGCGGGTACAGCTAGTCTTACTATATGTGGACACGAACCTAAGAAGTATACTAGTAGTATAGAAGCAGTGGCGGATTAAGCTTGTTTTAGGCCCGGGGCGCAAAACGAGGCCCCTAGCAGGGATACGAGAAGTTGCTTGCCCGAAATGGGGGGGGGATCCACTATTTGATTTAGGATGATGAGTACTTGGAGATAATATGAGACCTCGCAGGACCTGAGGCCGGGGGCGGACCGCCCCTTCCGCCCCCCGGTGAGTCCGCCACTGTATAGAAGGGTATCAAAATCCATCAAACTACTTCACCAGTCATAACAATGACATAAAAATCATATCATTAGGCAAATTCCACACAGTTAGAAACTTTGATTCAAAATTACAACTTAACGGTAAGTTAAAACGAAGTATCAAGATTCAATAACATATTTAGCCATTCACAACTTCATTACTTAAGCTAATAATAAAAAACACCTCAAATCACAACACCCTACCATAGTTTTTTAACTTTTCTGAAGCGTCCAGCTTCACGATGGATTTTTTTTAGGAAAAATCAAAACGTCTCCAAATCGCTACAGCACGAAGCCAGCGAAGTGTCAAACCGTCGGAACTTCGTCAATAACGGAGTTTCCGCGCGATGTGTCTCCGATGGCTAATGCCGCCGCAAAAGAATAATTAAGACAGCTATTACAGAAGACACTCAAAGATGCAATTTATCCTCATTAAAATAATGTCGTCGCGTTCATTAATCACCTCGCGGTCCATTAGTGCTGGAATTACGTTCAGCGGACGGTGGCTCAGTGTTGCCAGGAGAGCGAAGGTATTTCTCTATTCATAAGCTTCGCTTCGATCGTTCTTATAGACTAGAATGAAGTTAACCTGCCATATATAACATTACATCAACTTGAGCTTAGGTAATAACTAATGGTTGTGTAGTGGACCCACGGTCTTTTGAACCAAAGAAGCTTATTTTAAAATTATTTAATGAGTGAAATACGTTTCAACATTAATTCGTCAAATAATTTTAAGGCTTAAATTATTTCTATTAATGTTGCAAGCTTAGAACAAATCTCCAGATTCAAAAATTTCTTATCCACATAGGTACCACAACTATAACCTGCAACAAAATTAAAAATCTATTAAACATATAGGCAACTGACACAATTTTTTTACATATTTATGTGTTTATTTTGTTAAACCAATTTTTGTCTTTGTTTTATTTGAGTTAAATTAAAAAAAAAATATTAACCTGCTTTGCTTTAGACACGCTGTTCGCGCAGTATTAATAACTAACTTTTGCCTTTTCAGCGAACATGCCGAACAATTAACTTTAAACTTGTTTTTTGAATAGTATTTTATTGAGAACGTTTTACAAACAACCATATTTCTAGCGAAGCGAAGCTGAATAAAAACGTAATTCTCTTTATAAAGTAAATACCTCACTTAGAAAAAGTACCAAAAGTGTGAAAAAAACAAGAAAACTACAAAAAGTGTACAAAACAACGCCGCTAGCCACTCTCTCGGCCAGCATTCAACGAACGCTTTGAAAATTTTAAGGCGTTTTAAACAAAGTAATTTTGTTAATCCCACCTATTACGAAGTTTCAGTCCCGTTTGCATTGTGCAAGGGCCGCTAACTCGATTTGCACCCTGGAGTAACCGGAATTGTAAAAGGTAATGAGAAGATGTCATGGTGTCGTGTAGTTGGAATAAGGTATTCGCTTTATTACATTTTGTCAGAGAATTGAACATCCATCTTTCTTCAATTTTGTTACATGGTATCCTAAAAAATCAATTTTAGTACAAATTTAAGTAAAATTAGTCATTATCTAATATTAGTTAGTAGGTTGGTAATATTTTTTTACGCTCGAGCTTTAAGTAAAAAGTTTATAAGTAACTTTAAGTATCACTAAGCTTTATCTACACTAAGTACCTACTTACAGCTTCATCAAATATCTAACGATATAATTGCGAAAACGTTCTAGTCCCTTATAATATATTTAGTTATTTCTTGTGGCGTTGTATTTTTGTAGGGCACTAAAATCGCCTGCTAATCGCAGTGAGGCAAATATATAAAATACTAGCTTCTACCCGCGGCTTCGCCCGCGTGGTACATCGATGAAACATAGCCTATTTGCTATTCGGGTGTATGAGCTATATTATTCTGAAGTTGCATAAAAATCCATTCAGTATTTTTTTTTTGTGAAAGTCTAACAAACATCCATCCATACATACAAACTTTCGCATTTATAATATTAGTAGGATGCCAAATAATAAATTATAACAATAGGTATTCTAATCCACTTCATAAGTGTTGTATAATTTAAAAGTAATCGTGTCAAACGCTCTATTGTCTATTATTTCAATTATGAGTTACGCGTCCCACAAACCATTTTAATCAGCACCAATCTGCGCTGCCATAGAGCAATGGTACGAAGAATCGATACCAATTGCACAGGCTAGTTTCAATAAGTAATAACTCGTTTACAGCTAATTCTAGCAATAAATAATTTAATAATATAATATATTCAATTTGGCATTAAAAAGAGTAACTACCGAGTTTCTTGCCGGTTTCTTCTCGGTAGATGCGACATTTCGAACCGGTAGATTCAAATTGTTCTATTTTGTACCTATTACTTACGATCCCAAATTTCAACGCTTTCTGTTGAAGACGTAGCTAACAGACATAGAACAGTGTTACTTTCGCATAAGGATTAAATACAACGATACAAAAAAGAATTAGAGACGATTCTTCAGGCTGACTGATCAGTAACTCTAATACCATGGATATAGAAAACGGATAGACATGTACATAAAACTGCCAACATCCATATAAATTCCCATAGCGATTTTAAGGTCCCTAATCACTCGACCACCCAATAAAACATACATAAGCTCATCATATAACCAGGTCAAGGCCTAAATTAAGCCCTCAGCTAACAAACCCTCCTTCATCCCCTCGCCAAATAAAAATGACAGAACACGATGAAACGAACCCCACGTGTAATCCCCTTGAGCGCGATCCGGTCGGTTTAATGAACACAGATTTACATTTACAGTTTTTAAGCCGACGCGATCTGCTTAAGGTGCTTAACCTTCCATGAGTAACAAGCTAGTACGGTCTCTTGGACCAAATTATTATCTAACACGGAGCACTATTACTCTAGTAATATATTTTGTTTTACAAATCTCTACAACATGTAATGATCTCCTCTGCGTTTTTAGTAACAGCTCATGGTCTCTTAGACCGAATTATTGTTTGTACAATAGAGTAGGTATATAAAATATATGAATTGCATACATATAATATACCAGGGGTCGCAAACCTTATTATACAAACGTGCCAAAGTTTCGAAAATGTCAATATAATTGGTTCTTTAAATGCCCGGAAAGTGGTTAATGAGAATGTTATTGTCAATAATTGTTGATAAATTTGTGATCTCAAAGAAAATACGTGCCAACCATTTTATATAACGTGCCTCCTATAGCACGCGTGCCAATGGTTCGCCATCCCTGTACTATATACAATACAGTAGGCAGAGTCAAAGGGGCAAAGCCTTTTTAACTACATTTAGCCAAAAATAAAACCAGGCTGGGTCCGATGGAAAATGCATGTTTAAGTATGTTTATCCGTCCCCATATCCATATCACAAGCATACATACATTCTTAGTTTGGAATTAGAGAAATGGTATGGTCAGTATACATACATACATAATGTCACGCCTCCCTCCCATGGGGATAGGCAGAGATCACGTACTTCCATTTGCTACGATCCTGACATACACCTTTCGCTTCTTCTATGGTCAGTACCTATGGAGAATTAATATACTCATATTTATTTATTTACTAGCCCCCCTCCCGAAGTAGTAATGATACAAAGTCTCACAACTCGGACTATTAATATTTCTGTAATTACTTTTAAAATAAAAGTCTAATGTAGCAATACGATAAGCTCGCGCTTCGGAGTTGTAATATTCCCTCTGTGAAGAATTATGTTCAAAAGAGAAGCTGCAATAAACTCAAAAGCTAGCCCTTTTAACTGGCCTACTTAACAGCGCAATCAAACAGTCAGTTTTAATCCAAGGATGGGTTTTCGGCTTTACCCCAGGATTACTCCTGTTATGAAATAAAATTCGAATGAAACATTTTAACATTATAATTTCTGTCAGCTCAAGGATTCAACGGCATGCATTTTGGACCAACATTTTTGTTTGCCTTAGCTTTACGTAACGACATCTCTGTTTCACTTTCTCGTGACAATTAATTAGTATTGTAATTACGGTCTCAGAGACCGCACCATAATGGGAAGAGGGTTAAGCACCTCACGACCCAGTAAGGAAGTTGCGATCGAATAGATACGTATGCCACAGAATTGCTACAGGCTAGGATCAGCGTTTAACCGGATAAATCCAGTTTGCACCGGCGGCGTCTTGTTATAACCGGATTAAACTGAATTCAGCTGTTCCGCTGGACTTTGGTTATCGATGTTACCTAAACGTCTCTGGGATAATTTATAATCGTTTGTTATAACTTAGAGAAATTGTCAAATTCTTAATTGTGACTTTTTTTTATCGTACTATCTTTATAATTACTAAAGTAGTTAATTACCAAAAGTTAAAACAGGAAACCGGCTGGTGTTATCATAATTTTTGACCAACTTCTTCAGAAAAAGTTAGTAGAGACTTAACTACACGTACTAACTGTTTGGAAAATTATAATATGTTCCTTTAAACTCCTTGTCACTATAAAGAACTCATAAAATTTGTATCGACCTATAGCTAAATCCACGATCGACAAACTGTCACATCCAATATACTACTATATGCATACCTACCACGCCCGTAATATCTGAACTGGTAGGCAGATCCTAGAGAGCAATAAGCCCTTAACAACTGATAGCTCAAAAATAAAATTAAGTTAGATTCATAGGGAAGAAGTAGCACAGTGCAGAGAAGAGTGGAAAGAGTGGGTCCCACTCCCTTGCTCAGCAGTGGGATTAAAATGGCTAAAAGTATAAAAGTATACCTAATAAATATACATATCATCACGCCTGCAATCCCCGAAGAGGTACAGAGTCCATGGAACAATGAGCTCCTCAAACCACATTTAACCAAACATCGAGTGTGTAGTGTAGAAAGTACTGACAAGTGGGCTAGCTTGACGCCCACATCATCACAAACCCATACATTAGTCACCTTTTACGACATGCTAAGAACATAATTTGACTGGCTCGATGGCGAATTCGGTAGTGACCCTGCCCCATGCGCCAAGAGTTGTGGGTTTGATCTCCACTCAGGAAAAACATTCGTGTGATGAATACTTGTGTTTGTTCTGTGTCTGGGTGTTAATATCTAGTATTTAAGTTTACATTTGTAATACCACTGTTGATTTTGATATCTGTAACACAAGTGCTTAAGCTACTTACCTCGGAGTTAGGTTAGTTTAAAGTATGTGATGACCAACATGGGACAAAAGTATCTAATCTTACAAATCAGTAAAATGCACCACTGGGCCACTGATCGCCAATATTCTTTTCCCGAGGAACTTTAATAGGCTGTCTTTCCAGCTGCCGCTGCGGCTATCAAGCCGGTTTTAATCACGAGATTGTCAACGCCGACACACTACAGTGGTTTGCAGTGATACTTTACTCCCGTTTTATATCTAGAGCGATTCCCATCGGAATAATACGAACTGATAATGCCAATTTAGACTTTAACTCAATGAAAATACGATGTCTTACTCGTGATTCGTAGTAAGCAGACGTAAATTGTTACGTACAAAAATGAAAAGAAAACGTTGCAATTGCCAAAAGCAATTTTTATTAGAATACAACTCAGAACCCCCTTTTTAATTCACGTATCTACTGTTAAGTCTCGGAAAAAGGGTCTAATGCCTAAAAGCTAAACAAATTTTACATTGACGTTTCCGGGCATAAATAGAAATACAATCATTCCAAAAAACAATTGTCTTACTAGACCTTATTGCTTGATTTAAAATATCTGTCAAGTCACTCTAGATAACTTAGCTATTGATAACACAGGTCAATAGTATTTTTGCGGCACAAACAATTCACTGCATTTTTGATATATAGTAGTAAATAATAAAGTAGTAACAGTTGATGCAGACCCGGTTATCAAAATTGTTCAATCAGCTTTCATTTTTGTTATGTTTGGGACGAAAGTGACTAAAATTGGCTATAAGACCTGGCTTTAGTATTGATAAATCAATTCATAAATATTAAATATTAAAAATTCATCATCTATTCTGGAAAGGAAAAATCTCAAATTATTGATTACCAGTATAAATTATATTGCTTAATTGATGACTCACAAGATATTCGCAATAGAAAAGTATGAAAATTTCGTTCGTACAAAAGGCACAGCTTGCAATATATGAAAAAAATATTAAAAAACTTAACTAGACATATCTTTGCATAGAAGGTTATTAGGATTCGAATTCGATGTATATTAATATGTTAATCATTCCTGTTATCAAACAGATGTATTAAGATTATGTATCCATCATTTTTAAACTGTAAAATAAATCGTAAAAAATCGTTTAAATAGCAAATTTTTTAATGTTTGTAGTCAAAAAACTAAAAAATGTGAGCTGATTGGACAATTTTAATAACAAAATTGTATTGTGCTGGTACTGATCAGTAAAAAAAGAAATGAATTGTTTCCGCAACATAAAGAAAGTGTAATTTTGTTGCCTTGTGTAATCAAAGACGACGTCATAGAAACGTCCAATTCGAACGCTTTTTTATACAAAAAGAATGACATATTCATGTAAAATTAATCAGTATACAAACGTCCACTAACGCAACGTTCCCAATATTCGCATTGTTACTTTTAGACTGCCTGTTATTCAAACTCTTGGCTGTGAAAATATTCATAGTCAGCACAAATATGCCTCATTGCCATTAGTTTAATTGTGAGCGCCGGCGTCGTTTGTCATCGAGGCGCTAATAGCCGGCTATTTGTCGCTTGTCCCGGCTAATCCTTGGCCTTGCGTTACAAATTTTAACAAAAAAAACGCAATTAAACTGAAAATTTTGGGGTACTACAACTACCGAATATCCCCAAATTAATGTCCTAGTTAGAATTAATCCATCCTTTAATTCAAAAAGATCACACAAGAAACCTTACCCATTAGGCGATAACATTCTAATCACCTTATGATATTTAGGAACGGGATGTAACATATCCCGTTCCTAATTATCTTTGGGGATATGTTACATCCCGTTCCTAATCAAGATAAGTTTTGCTTATGATACTAGATACTTAGCGATGATATTACCTATACTAAAGTGTCTTCCATCTAGCCAACTAGTCGACAAGGAACTACATAAATTAAACCATTATCTTCCTAGCATTATGTCCGCTTAGACCATTATCCAGGATTTAGCGAGTCTGGTTATTACATTGAAGCGATTTCCGATCTGATCTTTGTAACCCTAAGATCAGAACCAGACAATTTCTGGATCATGGCTACAAATCCAAAGTTGTTTGAATTTGCAGGTTTCATCACAATTTTTTCCCTTACCGCCGAGCTAGTGGTATAAATACGTACATATATAAAAATCCAGAGGTACGCGCTTGGGTTTGAACCCGCGCCCCTTGGTTGTGAGGTGTCTTTACCATTGCTCTAACACATAGATAAAAATCAACAATCACAACAAAAACATAATATATTTATTATAACACAACACCTTAGGCAGCTACATTTCCTCCCATCTTTATTTGCTTAGCAAATATATATCATAATATAAATACTGGAAATTACTTATGTTTTTAAAACAAGTTTTGTTAATGGTATAAAAATGGGCATTTTTGCTGGCGTATTCATTAATACAATTTTATTAGACAGTAGACGTGACTCAGTTGCAAGAGTAAAAAGTTTAAACGCTTGAATAATTCAGGCGCTCAGGTGCAGAATAAATATTCATCGATATATCACTAACTGGTGCGATGTTTCGCTATTTCGCAAATTAGGATGAATATCGCGGAGATCTCGTTAAAACTGAACCGATCAAAACTAAACTGCAGTTAAAAGCTTCCGGAATGGACACAGTGGGAATAACGTATGGCAGACGTCGCCAACCTTTCGAGTAGGGTGATGTAGCGTAAACGCTGCCACACGTATAGGCAGGAAACAACTGAGTGACGGTAAGACTGATTTACTTACTTATATCACAGAGTAATAATATACTACGTACAACAGAGACTGCCCGCCCATACTTGAAAAGTTACTGCTATAACTCGCGCAAGAACAACGACAGTGGTGAGTAATTGGAACTACAGCAAAGTTTAGTCTGTTTGTTAGGAATAATACAAGATGCCGCTACAAGCACAGGTTAGTTGTTTCTTAGTAATAAAACGCCATCTGTGTAAAATTCTTGGTATTAAAACAAAGATTATTTTGGTTTGCTTCTGAAGAAAATATTTTATTTTCATGTTTTTTTTACCTAAATTTAATAAATTATCTAAGAAATTACGTAAATAACTTTTTTTATGAAAAAAGCATTTTTTTAAAGGGAAATAATAACGTTTTTATTCGGTTTTATCTCTCAATCAGTCTAAATTATGCCTGTAGCGACATCTGTCTGTGTCAAGTCTATACGAAATCTAAAATGTATGTGACTGACCAGACATGCTTATATGCTGGCTAGTCCAAATAGTGACGTGATAGTCCGCTCCTAATAGAAAGTAGCCAAATAACGACGCCAACATAAAAATTCCTCACACCTTGGTATTAGGTATGGTATTAGGAAATCAGAATTTTCTGTTTGGACTGCCAACGACTTCATTTGCGCTTTTATTTTATTTTTCAGAATAACACACCAATTCTCTAGTTATTATTCAAGCCTACTGGTAGTGGGTGCTTGACAATTTAACAGATAGATAGATTATTTATGTATGTAGACTGTTTCCGTCATTTTTTGTTTCATAATTACGATATAGTTCAAATCCGCAGCGCTTTGTTTTGTAATATGGTCTGCAAGTTTTGTGTAAATGTTAACTAACGCTTACTAAATTTAGAATCCGACTAACAATAACACATAACACTGCACGATGATTTGTTAAACTACTTTGAGACGTTCCAAACAAGATTATATTTTAGAAACAGCTGTTCAACCAGTAACACTGGCACAATTTTAATTCCACTCCAAATTAACGCGCAAAAGGTTCACCACCCCCGCCCCATTGGAAATATTGTGATTCGATTCGGGCGCAGAGAGAATTGAAAATTTTAACAGGGTGATTAGCCGCCTGGAAAATTACTATTCGCTCCTGGGTAAATATCGGAGCAGGTGGCCCGATGCAGAGCCCTGGGCTGGCCATTGAGGTGAGCTAGGTTGTCTATTGATTGCCTATTTTTATAGCTAGAATCTATTAGAATCTTAAATGGTTTTCGTTGTGTACAATTTAACTTTATTCAAGTGGACCGATATTTGTTGCTTGTTAGGTATTTAGTTAACAGTTTAGTGGGAAACGATAAGCTAGCTTAAATTAGGGCTGACCTCTAGATATCTAGACATGGTACGTTAGTTTTGAAAACTCTAAAGAAAAATAATAAAGGAAACACTACATTTTCAAAAGGAAATTTAACCATTCCCTTTTAAGAACTTGTGACTCTTGCAATTAACAACATTAATGAATAGGCGGTAACTTTAGTGACCGAACTGAATGGTGATTCATCATCATTACTTACTAATATTTATAAACAATCAACCAAACCGTCATCTGTATTCTTCATAATTTTCTTAGGATCAGTTTTTCTAAGTGACCTAAGCAGATATATTCTTGCAATTAAATATCTCTCTTGATGCTTTTAAATGATCGCTCTCTCTCTGCCCTGAATCATTAAATATCAACCTAACATTCATCCTCCCATCATAGAGCCAACTATTGCAAGAAAATATTCCTCTCGATAGTTTAAAATCCAAAATGGCCGCTCTCTTTGCCCGGCCGCCCGTAGGTTGCCGCCATCCGGAACGTCAAAGTGAAAGGCCGGGAATTGGCTAGCCGAAACAATTTGCCACCAAAGGGCGTATTGGGGAGGAAAGATGATTAGAACTGTAAGGCTAACTCGGCCTAATGTCCAAAGTTCCAATCATATTCTCCTGTTTCATATTCATTTCCCACTCATTAAATACGTTTATGGATTTTTAGAAAAATAATACTAATGATCAGGCCAGTTGTGTTTTGATTGAGACGACCATGAATGCATTAAATTGGATAACTTATCAAATGCATATTATGTTATTGAAATGTTTACATTAAAACATGTGATACTTAGTTGAAACATTGCAAAATATTGTTAGCTACGGGCAAAAAGCTAGATGACTAAAAAACTCTGTTTAGTCGGTCAGTTAGATTATAAAAAAATATTGAACACGTATTTTTTTATTTATTTGTCAAACAAACATTGACGAAGATACAATGCATTCAAGTTACGCATGACGTCACGCTTTCGTAAAATTTTTACAAAATAGTGACGTCGCAAGCCCCCACTCCAAAACTATGATGCTGTTTATATTTGTGATTTTTTGTTCATTTAATAAAGCGAAAAATATGTGCCTAGTAATTTTGTATAATCTAACTGACGGGCTAAATAGAATTATAGTTTTTTCATTAATTTAATGCAGTCATCATTCCTTTTGAGGATATAAACAATGTTATATGCATCGCTAGTTAATAATTATTATTATTCTCATTTATGCATGCATGCATAAGAACATATCATCACGCCCGCAATCTCCAAAAAGGCAGGCAGATTCCACAGAACAATATTCTCGTTGAAAACTTTTAGGCAAAAAAATTAAATTGAGCTTGACAAAGCAGTCGACGAGCTAGCCACTTTTTTACAATTTTCCATCTAACCCAGTCCAGTTTTAATTCCGGTTGAAAGTGGTAAAAGGGGCTTGCTGCTCTTTTTACTCTGCCTACCCCTTCAGTGGTACACAGGATATACATATTACGCCGTTCCGTAATGTATTTAAAAATAGAGCTGAAAATTCTGAAAAAGTAGTGACAATACGCTAGCTACAAATACACCAGTCGTCTTTACGATATACTAACGAAAGAATACAATAGATTATTAATGTTGACCCAGGTCAACAAGGCCCTGTAATAATAATCTGAAACGCTAATTACTATTATTTGTCCCATGTTGGTCTGGGACTTGGCCCATGTTGATCTGGGACAAAAAAAATGTGCCAATTGTAGTTCTTACCTAGCATGTCATAAAAGGCGACTAATGGTTTACGGGCTTTTGGGTATGTGACTAAGTAGGCGACGATCTAGCCACTTGTCACTCCTTTTTCACAGCTTTCCATCCAACCCAGCCCCCCACTGTCCCATGTTGGTCTGGGACTTAAAAAGAATATGCCAACTGTGGTTTTTGCCTAGCATGTCGTAATAGGCGATTAATGGTATAACGGGTTTTGGGTGTGTGGTTGTGTAGGCAACAGGTTAGCCGCTTGTCACTGCTTTCTCACAATTTTTTATCTAACCCAGCCCAGCTTTATTATAGTATAGCTTTAGTATAGTATTTATATTTTTGGCTGAATGTGGTTGAAGGGGTATGCTGCCCCTTTGACTCTGCCTACCCCTTCGGGGATTATGGGCGTGATGTTACGTATGTATGTACGTATGCTAATTACTTCATTAAAAGAAAACAGACAGACAAAATTTGTACACTGTCAAAACTCTGCCAACATGAAGTAAAAGATATAATCACGCTATACGACTACAATAAATAAAGAGTACGTAACAAAAACCCTACAACCAGGCTCGGTGAGCCGTCAGCCTTCCGGCGTTTATATTTTAATTATTTCCTTCGTGAAATTATTGGCCCACGACTCCAGCTCGGAGCGGATAGCAATGATATATTAATGGCGTCATTGATACTACTAATTAATTGAAATGTTTTTTTATCATTATTCCTATATTTTTTTTGAACTCAGAATGGAATGCTTCCGTCGATTTATAGAGGTCTTTGTTTAGACCGTAGGAGGATGGTCAATATAGCATCGATTCATAGATACTGAGGAACGTTATCACAAGACTTTTAATATCCTTTTTCTTCTTTTATCTATGATTTTTATTTATAACGTCAAATAACTAAAACGTTTAGGAATTTAATTCAAATAGATTGAAATTTTGCCACATATAAATACCTGGTCTTTATATTGTAACATATTTAGATCTATACTGAAGGGTTGTCCTCTTGAAATGTGCTTACATATCTCAATTAAATTATTGCACCTTGAACTCTACCAACAATGGGGTATTATACTAAAAAAAAATTGTAGTCCGTAAGTTTGATTACCTATCAAAAAATATTGAATAAGTATTTTTTGCTTTATAAAAAACTCCAAAAATGTCAAAGACACAGCGCTTGAATGATCTGAAATGTGGCGCTTGACGTCATTTGGAATTTTACGCACCTAGTGACGTCACGCAGTACTTTAACGCGCTGTATTTTCATCATTTTTAGTTTGCTAAACAAAAGAAAAAATACGTAAGCAATATTTTTTTGTAATCTCAGTGGGGCGAATTCATGATTTTTTGATATATTAGATTTTGAAACGTGATGTCACGAAATTTAGGACCCCTCCCACCCCTTGTCACACCATGTCACACATCGTAGACCCCCTATGTCCCCTTTTACGTGTGACGTACTTTATGGATGGCCTCTACTAGACTATAACATTTTTCGAGTTATAGTTCTAAATTAATAATAGCCTATTGTATTAAATTGGAATTGCATCAACAGTCTAAAAGCTTTTATTATTCTTTCTATGGAGCACAGCCCTTATTCGGTAATCTCTGTCGGAGTCACAATCCAGCAAAGGTCAGGAGCGTCTCTAAATATTGACAATCGGCTAAAAATACGCAACGAAAATAAGCGCGTTTTTTAATTTGGAAATTCTTCGAAACGCCAGCTGTAAATTTAATAAACGGAATGAGTACGGTAATCTGATTTCGGTCTGGCTTGTAATAAAATATTCCTTTGCCTATACATACATAACATTACGCCTATAATCCCTGTAGGGGTAGGCAGAATCTAAGGATCATCAAGCCCCTTTAACCACATTCAGCCAAAAATAAAACAGAGCTGGGTTAGATGGAAAGTTGTGAAAAAGTAGTGACAAGCAGCTAACTTGTCGCCCACACAATTACATACCCAAAACCCGATAGTATTGGTGTATTAGTCGCCTTTTACGACATGCTAGGCAAGGAACACAGTTGGCACATTATTTTTATGTCCCAGACCAACATGGGACACATATAAATATTTCTATTAAGAACTGTGATATTGCAGAAAATATGGGAGTGTTGGTTCAAAACCGAGCAAGTACCTACACATGAAACTATTTATGCAAGTATAACTAAATCAAACTAGTGAAAATCGAATTATCATTTACTTTTCGATTAAGATTTACTAGTTGAACATCATCTTCCTAGCGTTATGTCCCGTGATTAGACAGGGTCCGCTTAGACCATGGTCCAAGATTTAGCAAGTCTGGTAATTACATTAAAGCGACTGCCGATCTGACCTTCGTAACTCTAAGATAGGGGAACCAGACAATTTTTGGATCATAGTTAGATTAACTAGTTCCACGGTAACGGAAATCAAGAAGAAATTATACATTCAGTATAATTTCTATTAATTTAATGCGTGCTTTGGCACATTTGTAGTTATGATGAATGTTCAGCTAGACTTCTACTTTATATCTTATCTAAGGATTACAAAGGTCAGACGACTATGTTTCAATCACTATAAGTTTAATCTAAAACTCACGGTCCACAAGTTTTCAAACAGAAACGCAAAATTATTAAAGAGTATCATCCCACACAAATATTTTTTGATCACTTCACATCTTGACAGCAGTAATCACTCGACTTTAACTATTACATCAACGACCTTCCCTTCACATTATTCGGTTTCTTAAACCAAATATTCATAGAAATATCGCATCGTTTGAAATTGAAAACAATAAAATCATTAAAAGTAATTAAAGCACGTAATTAATAACCCAGTTCCAAACTAACTATCAAAAAAAATTAACCACGATTAAAAAGAGTCACACAAGCGCAACCGTTTTGTATAGCGTGAACAATATCAATTATAACAAAATCAAGTACATACTAAGCTCACTTGATTACTGCTCGCTCACACAGTTACAGTGCACCCCAACCATTATTTTAAAAGACTTCACGTCAAACTCAACTTGAACCGTACTACCGTTTTAAATGTGAGAAAATATAGGTCTATATTACTGGTTGGAAATTGAAATTTCAAGCGCAGATTCAAATGAGTCATTGATTGATCATTTATGCTGAATCGTGTTGGAGCGACGTCATATATTGTGCAGGCGATGTTAATTGATGATTATTGTGAATTATTCGCCATTGTACTTATGCGTTCGTCCATCGCAATGCGATGGGCAGTGGCTGTGTGAGTGGTAGATGGCTGTGCGGCATATTGTCTAATTAGGAATCATCAGTTTATTGATGCGATGTTTATGCCAATTGTAGAGCGATTGTAGGCTGTAAATGTGGTAGGTGAAGTTGAACTACTAATTAATTGAATTTTGACGTATAGCATTTTAGCGGTTACTAATTTAGTTAACCAATTTAACACAATAAAGATCTTTTATGGCGTGATTTTTGGGACGGATTCAAATGGGGCCGCCGTCCCCAATGTGTAAGTATTTTCTTTATTTAAAGCACAATTACTGCGAAGTAATTAGTGTAATAAATAAAGACCCCCTTTGACTCTGCATACCCCTTCAGGGATTATGGGCGTGATGTTATGTATATATGTATGAAATTAGTGTACAATACTTCTATACTGGTTACTGCCGCGGGCTTTTTTTATAGCTGTTGAACTTGATGACATGGATGAAGTACGATAAAATATCAATATAAATAAACCTACTGTAAAAAAAGCTTTATTTTACTTTCACTATCTTTAAAAAGCTAAAACTATGATATATATGATAAATTAAATAAAAATTTACTTCAAATGAAATAAAAATACATATTTGGTAGTAAATCAAACTTTTTAAAGTTTCAAATATACAATTTCAATATTAAGGCAATCATAAAAATCCAACCACATAACATGCATATTCTGATATAAGTGTATAATCGCTTGAACAACGCACCCGAATCTAGCGAACGCCATCTGACAGCCTGCGCATACGCAAGTTTGTGGGCCGGCACTCAGTGTACCCCAAACTACAACGACACGCGGACACTACCGTGAAACATTTAACCGGTTAGACGTTTTGTTTCCCCGTTTATTGACCGTAAAGTGTTTTGTGATGGCGGAAATGACAATACCCATTGTAATATTTTTGTGTGTTTTATTGTCGGGTATGTATTATTAATTGGTACTTAAGTTACACTTTTGGTTTTACAGCAGCCTTTTATTGTTTATGTTTTTTTTATTATCATCTCAATTTGGTATTATCTCGTTTTTTTTATAGTGAATAAATCAATAATACCTATTTTTGCATGCTATAATGATCACTTCAATAAAAAAACTATTTATGAAGAAAAATATAATCAACTCCACGGGAAACTCTTAGTAAGTTTCCCGTGGAGTTGATTATTTTGTACTACCTACATGTTTTATATGCACATATATATATTCTGTATAAAAAAGAAAGTCTTTACAAATTAACTAGCCCGCGACTTTGTCCCCATTAACTTAGAAGCCAATAAGAACTTAAACTACCCATTTGACGGTCATAAAAAAATTTTATTACGATTTTTAGAATATTAAATAAGCTTGTGAGGTGTGTAATAAGGACCGTGCTGTATGGCGTTCGACTCTCTGGCTACCCCGCTAGAGAAATCGCGTACATAACCATCACATCCATAATCCCCGAAGGGGTAGGCAGAGTCAAAGGGGCAGCAGGCCCCTTTAACCACATTCAGCCAAAAACAATACTGGGCTGGGTTAGATGAAAAATTGTGAAAAAGTAGTGACAAGAGGCTAGCTTGTCGCCTACCCAATCACATACCCAAAACCCGCTATACCATTAGTCGTCTTTTACAACATGCTAGGTAAGAATCACAGTTGGCACATTCTTTTTTAGTCCCGGACCAACATAGGTCTACATGGGAAATAGCGTGAAGTAGATATTCCTGCAGTCATTTAAACCTACTACCAAATTAGAGGTTTATGACATCATGCTCTAATCATAGATTAAATAGCGTTTCAGAACGTACTACTCTTTCAAATAGTAGAGTCTCGTCAAATAATTATTTAATTAAAACTAATTTATTTTCATCACGGCGACAACGAAAGCATTTTTCACAGACCGCGTGATTTCATTTAATTATTCCAAATTGATGGATCGTTAATTAATTCAATAAGGCTCATTTTTAACGGCAAACGTGATGACAGTAAATTTTCCCTTTAATAAAAAATAGTAGGTAGTTTCCACGGCATTATACCCATGACCATATTTTTTGGCCCGTAAAATTTGGTGTGTTTACGATTTAATTAAAAGTATTACACAGCTTTTATGTTTTTATCTTCTGATTTAAAGTACAATACAGGAACATGAGGCTTATTAAAATTATAAATGCGAACATGAATTTGTTTGTCAGTTACCCTTTTACGACTTAATTACGTTTTGAAACTACACATACAAATATATAGTGGCATAAATAAGATTATTATAGGGTTATAAATTGTAAACCATTCGCGAACGAAAATAAAGTCTACATTAACGCAATTGACGCTACTGATAACACCCAATACTTAGACGCTTCGCATAATTCCTAGTATCTAACGTTACATTGACTTTTCCAATAGCAATTTCAACAGAAAAATGCCACCTATTACTGAAGCAAGTGAGCATAATAACACGCTGTCTTCATTTAAAAGCTGTTCCCTTTTTTGCCAATACGCGCATTAACTTAATATGGGTATTCCCGTGACAGTTGTTGTATGCCCATTTTTTCTCATAAGAAAGCACGCGAGTCGTCCAGTTGTTGTAATAATGTTCAATTAAAATCAATTACCAGGGGTCTTTAAACTAGTATTATGACTCCGTAATGCTATGACGAGTCGTATTAAATGCACATTTGTTTTGCTTCGAGCACTTAAAGATAAAGGACGATGTTTTCAGACGCTATAAATGTTAGCTATGTACTTAGTTGTATTTTGTGGATATACCTATAAACGTTTGATATTCTTTCACACAAACATTTTTTAATAGTAATAACTGTTTTATCTCGAGCATAATAATTTGTAAAACATTAATCACCTTGCAGGAGTAGATAAACAACAACGTTTGTTCTACGACTTTTCCTAAATCGCCAAAAAAAAAACGGCTTTCCATACTAAATGACCAAACAGCTGATGTAATTTGTGTGAAAAAAAATAGTTATTTTTTTGCCATTTAAGAAAAATCGTAGAACAAATTTTATTGTTTATAATGTCTGTAATCTACTCCTGCGAGGTTGTTAATGTTTTACAAATGACCCTGAATACATAAATATTAATCTAGACAAACACCTAAGATAATTTTAATTTCGTATTGTGTTCCTATGGTATATTTGTAAAATTTTTCCTATTTGACCTAATTATGAGACATATGCAAGATAGTTGCGGGTTAAAGTTAACTAAGTAGGTATGCCGATTAATTTAAGCAATCATGTGCATAAGTAGGTATGTATAGATATAACGTCACAGTCAGAGATTAAATAGTGCGAGTGTGACAGAACATACATATACTACTTAAATTAGGTATGAAAAGGAAACATTTAACTGTTTGTTTGTTTGCATTGAATAGGCTTCGAAAGTACTGGACCGATTTGATAACTCTTTCACCAATGAAAAGCTACTTTATCAGGGAGTAACATAAGCTATATTTTATCCCCGTATTCCTAAGGGAATATTTGGCAAGCATCAGCTATTTAAAAAGAATTACAAAATCCTTTCATCATTCATTATAAGACCAGTCAAGCCGTAGTCCGTAGTAGTCCGTAGAAGTACGTCTACACGTAATACAGACGCATTAAATAATAAGTTTTTTCACCGCTATCCGCATTGCACAAGTCTTCGCCGCCACCGGACGGGAATAGTACGGTACCCCCTGCTATTCCTGTGGACCTAGCTGAATTGCTGGATCCAGCATTGCAATTCCTAGTATGGACCCAAGGAATCGCTGTGTAAGTCATACCTTCTTCAAGAATGTCTTCTTGTAGAATATGTTCGTTGCTTGAGCACAAATTGGGCATCCGACAACCGTCCTGTACCCAAATGCGAGATTATTCGCTTCCTACGTCGGCTAGTTGTCACAAGCAACGTTTCCGCGTATTCATAAGGCAGATATCATCCAGTGACGCCCTAAATACGCCACATTAAAGTATTAAGGAGCGCGCGGCCGAGCAATTGAGCAAATTAAGTCCCCCGACTTAAGTCTTATGCTGTAAATGTTACAAGTTGGGAACTTGATATTAATTTTGAATGTATTATGTATGTTTGTACTTATGTATTTTTGCTTATTCTTATTTGACTGCTAATTAAATTGACTCTTTTTGAAGTTTTGCTGCCGTATTTATATTTGAAGGGGCGCTTGGGCCAGTACCTAGTAAGCCAAAAGCTGCGGGGTGAAATCCCGCTGGAAGTACCTAAAAATAGAAAACAATTAACGGTAAAAATCATTACAATTAACTTCATTAGTGTTGAATTATTTTTAAGTGATCACGCCATTTAGCTAATTCGTATTCAAAATGTTAATCACTTTAATGTATTCAGGATCTTAGAAGTTTAGCTGCCTGTCCTAACACTTTTAAATTGAAGTTCAGAATATGTACTAGCAAAGTTGTAGAAAGCATTTCTTTTTGTGCAAGAAAGTGCTTCCCAAAGTACCTACTGGAAAGGATTTCCACTACTTTGGTAACCACTTGCTCGAAGGAGTTTAAATAGAAACTCGCGCCACTAATACAAACGGTACACATAAACATGGTCAATTAAACTTGACTGACATCTACATTTAGTGTTGCCGAACTATCGATAGTTTGACTCTCGATAGTTGACCTCGAAAAACATCTATAAAATCGATAGGCCTATCGATAGTATCGATAGAATCGATAGAATCGATACTATCGATTGAATCGATCGAAAGCAATAGTATCGATAGGGCTATCGATACTAAGTATTGCTTTTGCCCAACTATCGATAGTCTATCGATAGATTATCGATAGTCTATCGATAGATTATCGATAGTGGACTATCGAGCGGCAACACTATCTACATTTAAATATTTAGTTCAAATTTAAAAGTACTTATAGACATTGGACACCTTTTAAAGGCGGGGAAATCGTCTGGTATATTTACTACACATATAATTACATACATATGACTAAGGTAGGTATGTCCCGTGTTGGTTTGGGACTTAAGTAGAATTTGCCAACTGTGTTCCTTTCATAGCAAGTCGTAAAAGGCGACTAATGGCATATCGGGTTTTGGGTATGTGATTGTGTAGGCGACAAACTAGCCACTTGTCACTACTTTTTAACAATTTTCCATCTAACCCAGCCCAGTTTTATTTATGGCTGAATGTGGTTAAAAGTGCACAACTATCCCTTTAACTCTGCCTACCCTTTCGGGGATTATGGGCATAATGTTATGTATGTATGACTGTATGTATAATGTTATATATATATGACTAAGAAGATACCTTTTTTAGAAGCCTGTAAAACGTCGTCTTTTTCTTAGCCTTAAAACATTCATAAGCGCAGTAATTTATTAGTTAGTGGCAATTACACTGAGAAAATTTTTTAACAAATATGACCGACCATTGAACTTACCTACCTAAAAAATAGAGCCTGAAATCTTCACATAGTATAAAACAAAGTTACCGCTTCATCATCATCATCTCAGCCGAAAGACGTCCACTGCTGGTCATAGGCCTCTCCAAAAGATAGCCAAAACGACCGGTCTAAACAAAATCACTGCTTCTGTCTGTTCGCTTAAATCTTTTTAACTACGTTTAGCATGTTGCGGTTTTCACCAATATATAGTGATTCAAGAGGAAGGTTTTTTATGTATTTATAGTTTCATATTGTTTTTTGCTCACCGTGCGAAGCCGGGGCGGGTCGCTAGTACATAATATAATTTGTATCATTTTTTATCATTGTGAAAAACCCTTGTATAACAATGGACATTCTCTTATTATAGAAGTCAATGACTGCATAAAGAGCACCCCCATGTCATGATTGGGCGAGTCAAGTGGTCTGTTTGCTATAACGATGGCCCCACAATCGTTACATCGTTAATCAGATGTGATGGCGCCGGCCGTTCTTAATCTAGCTCGTTTAAAAAATATCAAAACGCATAGGGGAATGAGTGCCCGCTGTTGATTTCGAAAATAAACTCTTTACAAACAAGTGTATCTAATCACTAGCTATGCCCGGTATTTCACCTGTCTTAATGGTTAATGTGTCGTCATGTTACGACGTTTTATACCTATAGTCTATAATAGCCTTAGACCCGAGTTCACCAACTACAACTTAACCATTGATTACGTAACCGTCCTGTTAGTATTAAACAGTCGTTTAAACAAATTGCGTTTTTTTAGAGTTCACCATTTTTTTCTAACCAACGGTTAAGTAACCAAACGTTTTTGAATGAGTGAGTCGAAAACGACCGAATGATCGAATGGTTTTGCATTATTGTGTGAATGTTGAATGTCAACGTCAATCAATTTTCATTGTCAATGTCAAACTGTAAACCACCAAACTTGTTGAATTGATCGTGTTAGTTTTTTCATACTTATTAAATCAGTGATTATGGCAGAAAAACGAAGACATTTCACCAGTGACGAGAAATCTGTTTCCAAATTCCTTTCAATTAAATCAAGTAATTCCAAAGCACTACGTTTATATAAACGAAATCTGGTACCAAATGCTTTCTCGTCGTATTCCTCAAAATAATAGTGCCGTGTTTGGAATATACGTAGAGTGCGCAAAATTCTTTCTATATTTTCAAATCATCTAACACGTTATCCTCTTCAAAGATATAATTCAAAGCGTCTTGCGTTTTTATTTTGTAATCAGAAGTGATGCACAATGCAAAATGTCATGTCAGGAAGCGTAAACCAATGGTTAAACTGAGTTGGCTACTTCGTTTAAGTTAATCACTCGATTACAGTATTTAATCAATGGTTAGTGCGTGGTGAACAGCAAAATATTGTTAAACAGTCGTTTATGGTTTAAACAGCTGATTAAAATTTAACCATCTGTTGGTGAACTCGGCCCTAAGACCCGAGTTCACCAACTACATCTTAACCATTGATTACATAACCGTCCTGTTAGTATTAAACAGTCGTTTAAACAAACCGCGTTTTTTTGGAGTTCACCATTTTTTTCTAACCAACGGTTAAGTAACCAAACGTTTTTGAATGAGTGAGTCGAAAACGACCGAATGATCGAATGGTTTAGCATTATTGTGTGAATGTTGAATGTCAACGTCAATCAATTTTCATTGTCAATGTCAAACTGTAAACTACCAAACTTGTTGAATCGATCGTGTTATTTTTTCATACTTATTAAATCAGTGATTATGGCAGAAAAACGAAGACGTAATGTAAATTTCACCAGTGACGAGAAATCTGTTTCCAACTTCCTTTCAATTAAATCAAGTAAATCCAAAGCACTACGTTTATATGAACGAAATCTGGTACCAAATGCTTTCTCGTCGTATTCCTCAAAATAATTGCGCCTTGTTTGGAATATACGTGGAGTGCGCAAAATTCTTTCTATATCTTCAAAATCATCTAACACGTTATCCTCTTCAAAGATATAATTCAAGGCGTCTTGCATTTTTATTTTGTAATCAGAAGTGATGCACAATGCAAAATGTCACGTCAGGAAGAGTAAACCAATGGTTAAACTGAGTTGGCTACTTCGTTTAAGTTAATCACTCGATTACAGTACTTAATCAATGGTTAGTGCGTGGTGAACAGCAAAATATTGTTAAACAGTCGTTTATGGTTTAAACAGCTGATTAAAATTTAACCATCTGTTGGTGAACTCGGCCCTAACTCGAATAATTGTTCGGTTGTTTTAGCCGTTAGTTTTATAAAAAAATCGTTCGGTAGAATATTGTGAAGACATACGGAATTTTTCATTAGTAAGTAAAATAATAAAGCCTACACAAATACATTTACGAAGCTTATTAGGCATATTAATATTTTCAGTTCAGCTACATTTGTCCTGACATAGAAAAAATGTAAAATTACGTCTAATGTAAAATTCTTATTAATAGTCACCCTACTACAGTACGCAGAGCTTTTTTGTTAATTTAAGGTTAATTTCTACCAATAGGTATCTACATAAGTATTTATCCCCGAAGAGGTAAAAGTGGTAAGGAGCAGAAATCTAAATACATTCTTCCAAAATATTTTTCAATCCTACGTATACCTAATATTATGGCTTCACTTTTTTATATGGATACTAGCTTCTGTCCGCGGCGTTACTCGCGTAGTATCTACATATGTAGGTACATTAAACATAGCTAATGTGTTATTATAGGTAATGTATATATAAGCTATACTATTGAAAAGTTTCATTAAAGTCCATGCAGTACTTTTTGCGTGATAGAGTAACAAACATTCACACATCCATCCATCCAGCCATACAAACTTTTGCGTTTACAATATTAATAGTTAGTAAGATTAGTCATCGATCAGTTTACCACACACGTTGTTTCGGTAAAGAAGTGGCAATCAGCCGTTACCCAGAAAAGTAAATCACTAGGTAATTTTTGTCGCCACCGATAAAGTTAAAACTCTAACATTGTTCGCCAAGTACGTCTAAGTAAACAGCAATCCACATGAGTGGATTAAACAATTCATTATGTAAATGGGCCGACATTTCCCGCCCAAACGGATGTTGGTCACGCAGACTTCAACCGGGAATATACTTTGCATATTAGGCACCTGTTTAAGACATTTGCAAACTATGCCATCGGGGTAGACCTTAAGTTCTACAAGCATGTAGGTAACTCATTGCTTTTTCCTTGCTTAGTGGTGAACTTTCCTACTAGTAACAAGTCATTTTTACCCGACTAGGGCAAGCTAGAAGAAAGTATGATTTTTAACACAACGTGTACTTATTAATGTACTTACAACGGGTGAGTACCTAGTTTAAGTGCTACGGAAGAATGTTTGGTATATTCAAATTCAAAATATCTTTACTTATATAGGTAGGCTTCAAAAAAGCACTTATAAACCACACTTAAGTACTATTAAGCATTATAAAGGGGAAATATTTTATTTGCATTGAATAGACTCCGAACTACCTAACCGATTTGAAAATTTTTTTCACCAATAAAAAGCTTTATCAGCAAGTAGGTAACATAGGATATATTTTATTCCCGTATTCCTTCAGGAACTGGAATCACGCGTCCCGTGGTTTCATCCGCGAGACCGAATTTTCATTTTTGTATATCTAATCTATTGACAACTTGCTAGTTGTGCTACAAAAATGAAAAAGAAACAATACTAGCATTTATTCCACTGTAGCACATACTTATCAACCTATTTTAATTACCAGGTGTTAATAGATTTTAAACCTTATCATGGTCGCTGTCTAACACCTTTTCTTTCAGGGTCATTAAGAGCCACTACAGTGTACTTTACGAAGGAATGGAAGCAAGACTTCGGCTGGGAGGTGACATGCCACTGGGTCCTGGAAATGGAGGACAGCCTTCAACAAGTGGCGATCTATAGGAATGACCAGCAGTTCTTTGTGTTTAGACCTGAGGTGAGGATAATATTACATGGATATAGGGCAGCGTTTCTCAAAGGGGGGTACGCGGACCCCCAGGGGTTCACCATTCGATCATAGGGGGTTCGCGGGAAAATTTACTTAATGAAGGATGAACGACTGACCCGTGCGACTTGTCGTCGGGCGCGGTATTGAACTACTGTTTGATCTGAGCCTACTACCTTTGAGAAACCCTGGTATAGGGTAACTGTTGCCCCTATTATTGAGTTGATCTCATAAGGTATCTAATATATGGGATCATGTTTATCTATCTATACTTATAATAAATCTGTAGAGAGGTAAATTCTGTACATGAAATATATTTTCAAAATAACTATCAGGGGATATAATAGTGATCGATACTGATGCCAAAAACACATCAGTAAATTTTTTGTCTGTCTGTCCGTATGTTCCTTATAGAAACAAAAACTACTCGACGGATTTTAACGAAACTTGGTAAAATTATTCTTCATACTCCTGGGCAGGTTATAGTATACTTTTCATCACGCTACAATCAATAGGAGCAGAGTAGTCAAGGGAAATGTTGCGAAAACGGGAGAAGTTACTCCATTTTTAAGCTTCCGTCGCGTGTGCAGCTTTAATGGTTAAAGTTACATAGAAATCATGTATGACGGAAATAGTCTACATAATATTAACCATAAACGCGGGTGACACCGCTGGCACAGCTAGTTTATTCTAAAGGGAGATAATTGTAAAAAAAAATCACCTTGTATTATTATAGCTTATGACTAAGTTAACAATGTAGGTACGCGAAGGAAATTAGGTACCGTCGCTACACACATACATATATCCATACTAGGGATCGCAATGCTGGATCCAGTAATCCAGTTAGATCCAGTATAATTTTAGATGTGCTAGAAAGAAGACAGAAAGATACATTTATTACATTTGGACATCACAACACAACCAGGATAGTACATCAGTACAAATACATACAACAAAAAAGGAGACAACACAACTTATAACGAAAAGTTAGACAGAGATAGAAGACAAAAAAATATAAAAGAGTTTACGATAACCAGACACGGGTTTGCGATGTCCAAAGGAAAAGGGCCTTACTCAAAATTTAAGCAATGACCTGCATGGCAAGCCATGACGCTGGTTTTCAGTGTGCCCTGCCGAGTGATGCCCACGGACGAGTGCCCTGGTTTTTTATACATCTACATACACATAATACAATATATTAGATTAATAAAAAATGGGATAAATAGATACGATTATCTATATAAACATTATATTGATACGGGTAGGGTACAAGTGTTGCGTTCCTAACGTCGCACTGTAGTTTGTGTTGCGGGTAGCCGATGCGGCATCGCTGCAGCACGCGCCCACGATCTATCCACATACATAGTAGGTCCGGTGCTAGATTCAGCGATTTGTTCGGGTGCAATGCTGCTGGACTTTAATCCCTGCTAGAGATTGGAATGCTGGATCAAGCAATTTAGCTGGGTCTAGTACAAGTTTAGCTCTACTGGATCCAGAAAAAAAATGCCGTTGGAATGCAATCCCTAATTCATACATATCACGCCTGCAATCCCCGAAGGGGTGGGCTAGGCTCAAAAAGCAATAAGTTCCTTATTACCATATTGAGCGAAAAATCGAGTTGGGTTATTATAGATGGAAAATTGTGAAAGTAGTGGCAAGTAGCATTGCTTAGAATTACAAATCCAGTAGGTACTTAATACACCAGCCAATTAAAACTATTGATGTGTAACAATGATCTAAATTGTCTAGTTCCCGTATCTACGGCTAATGGTTACGGAGGTCAGATCAGCAGTCGCCAGTTACATCAATATAATTACTAGCCTCGCTAAACGCTGGATCATACATATCAGCACGGGAGATAACGCTATGAGGATGATTATAATAGCAATAACGCGCATAGAGAATTGGTTTGTCCTTTTAATTTGCATGATGATGTCAATGCGTATGATGTAAATATGTGATTAAGTAGTAATTAACTGTCGAAAGACTAAACAATGTAACGTGTGTAGCAATGTAAACACGTTACATTGTACTTCCTTTTTTCACGGTCTTTTATTGAAACGTCCTCGTTTCGAAATCGTCAAAGCAGTAATGAAAACAACCTCTTAAAAATTTTTGTGGTACCTATACAACGTGTAATGTTAAATGCGCAAAACCTGAAAACAGTATGATCAGAATAACAAGCTGAATCAATTAAACCACTTTCTAATATAGGTCACATTTTTCAAAAAATCTTTATTAAAAATGTTGCCCTGTCTGTTTACTAAAGGTGGTCATTCACGATCAGTCCGTTTGGAGCCATTCCAAATGACTTAAGCCAATTGGATTGTCGCCATTTACGTACCACACTCACGGTCACTCCAAACTGGCTTTCAGTTTTGTGTTGCCGTGGTTTGGTACAGACGTTCGAATGAGTTCGGATTCCGAAGAAGAACTTTTACTTTATACGGCGATTGTTTGTCATCACATAATAACCAGAAAATCAAAAACAAAATGGTGCAAAGAGTGGTTGAAGAAGAGGAATACCTTCACACACGTGAACTTGTTAAACGAATTGTCTTTGGAGCCAAATGATTGGAGAAACTACATGAGGATGGACGAACCTACATACTTCAAATTACTGGAACTTGTGACTCCACATATAATTAAACAAGATACTAATATGAGACAAGCTATAAGTCCTCATGAGAGGCTATGCGCTACGCTTCGTTTCTTAGCATCAGGGATGAACTACGAAGAATTAAAATTTCCAACTGTAATATCTCCACAACTCTTGGGGGTTATAATACCAGAAACGTGTAAAGCAATTCTCAGCGTACTGAAGGAGTACATGAAGGTTAGTATTTTTTGTATACCTAATAATTTGATGTTAAAGAAAGTCAAATTAATGAAAATAATTATATTTAAGTAATAATCAACATGAGACATAATTAACCAGTAATGTATGTAATTATTTTAGTAATACCTAGTCAACATATTATTGTGTTATAATTAACAAATACTATTATAATTAAAAGAAAGGTAAGTACCTACAACAGCATCTCAAAGTAAACATTATACATAACTTACACATACTACGATACTTAGTGTTAGAAAAAAAATGTGTCTCTATCATTATTGGTGAAATTCTGGAGCTTAAAAATATTGACCAATATAGGTCAAATCAAAATCACAACCTATTAAACTATACAACGTGCATTTTTAACCGTCTTATCTTAATTTTTAATCCCTTTTCGAGGGCATTACACTAATGAAAACAAACATTTTCCCCCAGAGAACATAGGGTCAGATCTCAAAAAAAAAATCACTTTCCCATACAAAAGTGATCAGCTGATTGATGCAATTTGTATGGGAAGGTGTTTTTTTTTTGAGATTAGACCCTATGTTCCCTGGGGAAAAATGTTTGTTTCATCAGTATAATGCCCTAGAAAAAGGAGTAAGACGGTTAAAATTGCACGGTGTATAATAACAAAGTTATTTTATATTTTGATGTAGTTGGATACTATTCCAATTACATCAAAATATAAAAAAACTTTAAGTAATTATATATTTATTAAATACTTTAAGTAATTCTATATTTCTATTTTCGCAAAGCTTCTATGTAGCTACTCAATAGGACGTCGTCTTCATCGTGTTCGTCGTCTTTAGTCGAGGGCATAGTACTCTCATAAGACAATGTGTCATTGTATACATCAGACGATTGGTATGGCATTTGGACTTGTGGCGGCTGGTCTTGTAGAAGTTGAACATGTTTATTCTGTTGCAACTGGGCTGGTGGCAGTTGGATCTTAGGACTTCGAGGTGATCGATGTTGAGTCTGTTGCAACTGGGCCGGTGACATTTGGGTCGACGGTAGTTGAATTTGTGGAGGTTGGGCCGACAGCAGTTGAGCCTGTGTCATTTGGAAATGTTCATGTTGATAGTCAGTGACGATACGCGATGAATAGTTTAATTTTCCGCAGTCGGCGTAGAAAATTCCATCATTTATTATTTTCTGGCAGTATGAAGCCATGGCTTCTGGCATTGATCTTAATTTTTCAGCCACATGCTCGCCGTAAGAATTGTATTTTTGTTTCGGTTTCTGAGAATCTAGTCTGTTAGAAATCTTCGATAAAACTTCTGCAGCTGTATTCTTTATTTTTCTTTTAGAATGAATACTGCTGTAACTGCTGCTTTGAGAGTTGTTTGAAACGTTTGTAATAGTGCTATTATGAGAGGAGCAAGGCGAAGGTGGCTCCATTTCTACGAGGTCTCCGATATCCTGAAAAATATGGCATATTTTAATATTATTATTTTTGTTACAGATGCCTGAAACAGAAGAGGAGTGGAGAGTTATTGCAAGAGGGTTCGAAGAAAGATGGCAGTTTCCCAATTGTCTCGGTTCAATAGACGGAAAACACATCCGAATTATACCGCCTATTGGATCTGGATCCAGTTTTTATAATTATAAAAAATTCTTTAGCATAGTTCTCATTGCTTGCGCTAATGCAAACTACGAAATTATCTGGTGCGAAGCCGGAATAAACGGCAGGATATCTGATGGGGGAACTATAAAAGAAACGAACTTTTATGAGAAGTTAATTAATTATGACTGCAATATTCCGAATAGAAGTAAACCACGTAATAGCTCAAAAGCTCTACCATACGTGTTTGTTGGCGATGAAGCATTTGCCCTGAGGCCTGACTTTATGAAACCGTTTGGAAAAAATGCCCTCAACCAAGAAAGAAAAATATTTAACTATAGATTATCACGGGCTAGGAGGGTAATCGAAAATGTTTTCGGAATAATGTCGAACCGATTTAAAATTTTTCATACCGCCATCAATTTAAAGTTGGATCGAATAGATCTTGTCGTTTTGACGTGCTGCGTTTTACACAATTATTTACGACGATTGGTTCCTCATTATTCGCAATATGAATTATTCGACATAGATGACGAAACTATTGATGAAACTGTCCCCGTAATAAATATTGAACCATTAAATGTAAATACTGGCAATGTTGTTAACGATGCGAAGTTGGTGAGAGAAGAATTTGTGCAGTATTTTAATGGTGAAGGTGCTGTAAGTTGGCAAAATGAAAAAGTAAATTGAAATCAATTTTAACCGGTGTTTCATTTACCCTGCCTAATCTATTTAGAAATAAGATATAAATTTTTTTACTTACCTCATTTTCAGCTGTCGAACTATTCAAAACTGTAGCAACATCACTAGGTTTTCTCAATTCAGTATCTCTATCTGCCAAAAATAACAATAAATCGTAGTACCATAGTTTAGGTACATGAACATCATCGGCGCCGGCCCCTGACCGGTAAGACGATTTGACCTGAAAATAATAGTTGATACTTTGATATATTACGTTACAGTATATACAAACAGACATATTTTTATAGGGGGATTCGTTTTATTTTTATGAAATCTAAAGAATAAGTAGTCAACCGCACGTTAGTGATAACTAGGGCCCGGATAAATATGTTAATACATATTTTCAATTTACCAGATTAGCTGCGGTCGTAGCGCTTCTTTTTTTACGTTTTTGGTCCATATTATATGTACATACCTATTATGATTTTTTTAATACATATTTATCCGGGCCCTAGTGATAACATACTTTTACGAATTTCAACTCTACTACTACAGAAATAAGGCGCGTTGAAGGTCACCACTGATTTGCTGACAGTCAACCTGTACTTACCTGAATAATAAATAGTTATATTACATACCTTATTATGCTCCTTGTTGAATGAACTTCTTAGAGAATTAATTTTTTTGGTGGCAGTGTCCATGTTTGCGCTGGCATCTGTTTTTTTTAATATTTGTAGTAATTTCTCTGTAGCAGTCAATCTTTTTGTTTTATTTTTGTAATCTTTATCAGTTACCTTCCACAAGCATTCGAGTTCCCTATACTGTTCTATAAACTCAATCAACGATTCGCGCCCTGATGCCATTTCGAACACCTACATGAAATCTCTGCCTCTAATCAAAACAATGCGGCTGTCGCGCTTGACGTCTCACGGCGGAATAATCACAGAATGGATGTCGGTTTGCACATTCACGACAAGCGCGGCGTGATGACTTGGCGCGTAAATCTCCCACTCACGAGCCGTCAGCGTGATGCCACGCCATCATGTCATGGCGCGACGCAGTGGATTATGGAACGATTGGAAATCCAGAGTTTTACATCACGCCATGAGTATTTGACACTCACGATCAAATTTTGGATGTATATCGCGCCATTTGACGCGATGGCATGACCGTGAATGACCACCTTAATAAGACAAGCCATCACGCGCACAAACGCGCCAAAATACGTAAACAAACTATGTCTGTCGTCCAATTTAAATTTTCTCATACGCGGGATAATAATAGTTCTTATTTCAATGCAAATAGGAATGAACAAGACAATTTGAAGTAAACAAATCAATGTTATCTATCCTTCTTTAACTTAAACGTAACTAATAAGAAAAAGAAATGGGGGTAGGGCGTGCGAAATTCTTGACAATGGCCCTGACCTGTTTATACTAGTCTCAGCGGCGCCGGCACATGTGTCACAGGTGCATTTTTTTTATTATCTCTATACCCCGGCGGCGCATGTGCTTAAAAAATCGCGACTATGGCGTTTTTATACACAAACATTCAGTATTGTGAAATGGTGAGAATGTTAGCGCGTTGTAATGACAACGTTAACTTGGCGGTGCGACGGTTTTAAGAAGAGATTGGAGTATCTGTATCCAATCGGAAAATGCTTGCAGCTACACAGAGGTTTCGTGATTATGGTACATTTACACCTCGGTCAATGGACAGAGGGGGTCCGCGGGTTTCAACAAGTGAAAAGTGACACTCAAGTGCTCGATTCGCTGAAAAATAACTTAAGAAAGCGGGCTGTGTTGTGTATTCACAAAGTGGTAGACATTTTGAATCTTTTCTACCGCAACAACAGGACCAGTAAGTGGAGATACCAAATTATCTACTTAATTAATTGTAAATAAGTTGATTACGTGCCAATTATTTGTAAATACAGTGATTTAAACCTTTTAAACACGCCAACATCACGTACTTACGTTACGTAGTACCTTCCTAATAATAAGATCTTATTGTAGGTAAAGTATGAAAATGTAGGTTACCTATGTTGCCAGTTCAAAGCCTGGAAAAGTGTGATGGAAACATTTAAATCACTGTTCAAGGATAACCTTATTTCTTTATGAGCGTAGATAGTAATAATAATAATGTCAGCGCGGCGCAGCGGCCCGGCGATATAACTACCGACTTCGCTTTCGACAGAGCGTCGTCCACAGACACAATAAATGATCAGAAGTGCCAGTAAAACTAAAACATCACATAAAATCTTTAAACATTTTTTTTTTCAACAAAAATCTCTCATAATTAGGTCAATTGAATTAAAAATCATTTGGGGTGTCTGAGGTTTTGCGCATTTAACATTACACGTTGTATACTTAGGTACTACCATGGCCGGATTTAAATTTGTGACGCACTGGGGCACTGAAGAAAATGCCGCCCTATGACTTAAATTTTATTTTAATAGTTTTGATATCTTATTTCTTAAAAATTAGAATAACTAATTAATTGCCGGAAATTTATTATGTATTATATATTATTTATTATATATTATGTTTAATTAATATTTATACTTCATTTACATATATATTATATATATTATTTATTATTATAGTACTTAATATAAAAAATATTTGTATTTTTCTTAGAATTATACATTTTGCACTAAGAACGACTTATATTACCTAGTATTGCATTGTTTTTTTCACAGGCAAACTCGCCTAACTTTTTGAAATTCCAAATTCCAAATTTTGCCGCCCTGGGCACTAGCCCCGACTGCCCCTAGTGTAAATCCACCACTGGGTACTACTTACTTACATAAAATAATTAATATGTAAAAAGTCTGGTTTTATAAAAGAAGGTAACTGACATCTGACCTTACCTTACCCTAGGATAAAGGTCAGATCGCTGAACCTTCGTGACACATAATACGTCATCTTTCGCCGAGAAACGCGACGATGTATAATGCACACTAAAAACGTTCTAATTAGTAAAACATCAAAACCTGCCTACGTAACTGATGCTATTAAAAATTTCAGGGTATAAAAGGGAATTTAAGAAAAACGAGCACATTTACTCTGACAAATGCCGATTTGGGGGTAGACTGCTTGGCTGGAGCGGAGCGCGGGATAAAGGGCCGGTGCATAGTCAGCGTGGTGCCGGTAGAGGCTCCGGACAAAGACTTCACATTTAGCTGCTCAGTGTCCGGGGAGAGGCCTTACTTCAGGATAGGGGAGAACGTCACCACTGTGGAAGCATTGGGTGAGTTTTGAACAAGTGAACACAGGCCGTTTTGTTTTCCAGGTCCACGTCCATCATAGCGAGCGTTCGAGAATACACTATCCTTAACGTTTAACGCTTAGACCACTAGATCGTTTTTAAAAATTCTTTCCCCAAATGAAAAACGACATTATCAACGAGTAACAAAAGCTATATTTTAAGTCTTATATTAAATCATATTTAATAAGATAGGGTTACTACAAAGTAGACGATTATTTACCTATATTATTAAAATGTTTGGACAAGATAGTCTGCTCGCATGCACAGTTAAATTTATAATCATAATATTTTAATGTACCTACTACTACTTATTAGAGATAAGTACTTAAAACATGTTTTTAAAAAAGGCTATCTGTTGAGTTTCTTGCGGCACCTCTTCTCATCAGGCCATTCACATCGAGATGCTAATAGGGTAAAAAAGTGTGACGTGCAAAAGAATTTATCACAAATCTACCAACTTGCAGAAATAAATCATTTCAATTATCCCCGTATTCCTGCAGAAACGGGAACTAAGTACATGGCTAAGACCGTGGAGCGTTGCTAGTAGTTAGGTATATTAAATACATAGTTACATACATCACGCCCGTAGTCCCATAAAAGCTATTTTTTTTTTTACTTTATAATCGATACAATTATTGTTTAACACATCGCATTCTTTTGCCTTTTAACGTGATGACTGATTTTTCAGTTCCTCCAAGTGATGCAATTATGACGGTACATAATCCGCTAACAGGACCACCGTCTATTAACTGTACTACAAGTGGTTTGCCAAGTCCTCGGATCTTATGGCTCGTGGAGGATCAAAAGGTAAGCATACGGAGATTTACAAAGATTGTGCTAGTTAAGTTATTTAATTATTTTTTATTTGTAAAGGCTACATGCAACTATCTATTTGACGTATGGATTACATTTAAGGATTCATTTAAACAAATGTACGGTCCTAGACCTATTAGCTGAATAAGTTGTCAGTGAGACTCCCAAAGTTCGTTCCTTTTCTAAATAATAGTTGAGTGACCACGCTCAGTGGCGTTTATAGTGGCGCATTAGCCATATCTATAGCAAGAATATATGAGACAAAGTATAGATACTAATTCAAAATAATTTGCTAAAGGTCTCCAATTAGCTTGATCTAACATCGACTATAGGTACAGCAAAAACCAAACCAATTTCTCAATTGCCTATAAGGTACCTCATCATTTCCACCAATCACACTGGAACGAGACGTCGAAACTGTGGGACGTTTGGTCTACCTTCACACCACAAAGCGACGCCGCGGGGAAAGTGAAATGTGTGCCATATGTGGTCAAAGGGCAACGCGAGTTCAAAGGGAAGCCGGTGACGTACAACAACGCGTTTAGAATATTCCTAGGTGAGTAATAGGTCCTGAATAGGGATTGCAATGTCAGATCCAGCAGTTCCGCTAGTCCCAGTATAATTTTACCTGTGCCCAGCGACATGTGCTGGTTCAATGCCGCTGGATTTGAATCCCTACTACAGATTACAATACTGGACCAAGCAATCCAGTTGGCTCCAGCAAATTTTGGAACCAGCGTCAAATGCTGGGTGCAAATGCATTCTATATAACAGAATTACTTTTAACCGACTTAAAAAAAGGAGGTTCTCAATTCGACCGTAAATATATATATTTTTTCTTTGTTAAAAATTGTGCCTTGTATCTACTTATTTTGTACATACATAACCTTGAAATTAAATATCCTACTTCATAACGTTTATTTCACTGCTTTAACAAATTGTATGATTACTTTTCAGGTGGACCAATACTTGCATTAGCTGTAATTACTTCAATATTACTAAGCTAACCATTATAAGTAAGTAAACCTCAAGTTACTTAAATAAAACACAACATTGTTGGTTTGTTACTTTTATTCTCGGTAGATTATCGTTGTAAACGACTATTCTGTAAGCTGTAGTCATACTATTCAAATGATTTGATCAAAATATTCTAATAGCGAGGAAGAATAGCTTATAAAATTATTTATGAGTCTAAGAGATATTGAGAAACAATTTGATATATCAACATTATTTCGTAACTTTCCTAACATGTTATATTGATTCAGATCCAGATGCTGGATCCAGATGATGGCTCGGTTAAGTTACTAAACCAAAAGTGACTGTCACCTGACCTTCGTAAACCTTGTAGGTACAGGAGTACTGGACAAATTGGAGCATATTTACACGCCCAGTGACTTGACTGAGAATGGGTTTGGTTCCAACTCTAATAATTTAAATGTTTGAAACTTGAGCGTAAAAAAGCCGGGTAATTGCATTAAACCGTAATTGATTTCAAAAATCATTGAAGTGTTAATTATTGTCATTAATGCATGACGTATAGATAAAAAGACAAAATTTAATTTAAAATCATTTAAAGTCCCATATTAGGAGCTTTGCTACAATGCTTACTAATGAATTTGTAATATATATATATATATATATAATAGTTTATTTTTTATTCGGCCGGCAAATTAATTACAAAATAATATATAGTACATATAGGTATTAGTATGACTACAGCTTATTACCAATTTTTACATTAAGATCATTTTTGGCTTGTTTGTAGTTGATTACTGTTGATATCATAGTAATGTAATTAGGTTATTACAGTTTTACAATGTTATTTTTCTTATATATTATATATTACCTATAGGTAACAACAATCAGAGTTTACGAATTTACGTCTTACACAATAAAAACTTACACACAAATTCAATGAAACCGTTTATCGAATTTAATGTTTATGTGCGATATTTTTTATTAATTAATTATCGTATATTAAATGCATTTTATTCAAAACGTGACTATACAATTGTAAATAATATTTGGACGTAATCTCGTAAATATTAATAAATTTTGTATATAAGTAAATAAATAAATTATAATTTGGTACACCCAGCGAATTAAATTATTTTTAAAATAAAATATTTTCCCATGTTTTTGAAATCAAATTATTATATTTCATTAAACGTTTAATATAAGATTATTCTCCGGGTTTACCTAAAAGGACTACAATAAAAAATTTCATGGGGACTTTTGAAATTAAGTTACCATTACCAAAAATACACTTGGTAGCAAAGAAATGACGTCATCTCTACGATTAGCGTTTGGTTTTAATTATTACTTAATGTTTTTCAATAATATAATTTATCTAGTGGACTGAGAATTGTATACTTAATATTATTAACATACAGCCGTAACATAATTTCAGGTGCCATAATAAGGATGGACCAATTTCTTTTCTCCAAGTGCATAGATATACATAGATAAGTTTAAACTAATGTTTAATGTTAAAAACATATATTTTAATAAATTTGACTAATGTAGAAGATGTAGGCCACATAATGAGTTACCCCTTATTCATAAATTAAACACAAAATTAAATTTAATCGCCATCTCCTTCTATGGTGTTGGATGCGTGAGTAAAAAATGAGACAAATAGCTTTTTAAAGATCAAGTCTTTTATGAATAAGGGGCGAGATAAGTAGTTAACAATTAAATTGATGAATGAGGTTGATTTACGATGATCTCTAATATTTATTATCACAGTGCCATCACGCATCGTACCGACGAATTCATTACGTCACATCTTTTACGAGATGTTTTATTTGAAAAAAAAATTTTTTTTTTTATAATTTTTTAGAAAACACCTATCTCAAATAGTCATAGTGAGAATCTTCTACCAGAAATAAGTGCTGATTCTACTGAGCAAACACCGGGATAAGAGTGCGGGTCTGTAGTTCCAGCAGTAGATATATGATATTATTTTAATATGCAGGTTACAAAACAAGTACAAAAAAAAACTTATAAAGCTGATGGCTGGACTTTTTGTATTTTCATATTTTATAAATTGCAATAAGATACATAATAGACATTTTTATAGCAAAAATATATATGTTTGCCAGAAAACTTAAGGTAGCTCAAAATTGCGCCATAGTTCAGAGAAATTAATTACGTCAAGTGAGCCGTGAGGTGCTAAGCGCGGCAATTTTGGCATTGTGCCGGACCCATAGTATGCCGTGGCTAGCACACTTTATAAAACTGTGGCGACACTGAACCGAGTTAGCGCAGTGTCACACATGTATTTATTTATGAAAACTTATTTTGCTTATAATGAATTCGTCGAACGATTCAAACACATCAGTTATTCAGTCTGCCCGCCTAGCGAGATTAGTTATGCACAAACTACGATGAAATATCCACTGACTTGGGCTAAACGATTTAATGTATGTACGCCATTATCAAGTACCAACACTATACTAATATTGTCTTTGTATTTCACATGAATCATTTCATATTTATTTTGCAACAGAAGTTATTCATGGCCAATGAAATTTTTTTTTTTACTAGTTTATGATAGATATAAGAGTTAATGTGTTCGGTTTTTATTCCCTACAGTGTACAAACACAGAATAAACTTATTGAATCAAAAGTACAGTGTATTTAATCGACAAAAACTAATCAAACATGCTTTTTTTTAATGTGATTAATATAACATGTAATGGTAATACTTCACAAACTATTGTGGTAATATGGACGATAAAATTCCAAAACACGTCGTTGATATGTTTTTGGCTAAATTTCAACTAAGGACTCGTCATCTAAACCAAACAACCCCTTTTGTTCCAAACTAACTTGTTCTAAACGTTTTGACGCAGAATGTCACTTTCGCAAATCGCCATCGCAAAAAAAACACTTTTACAGAATGTGAAAAAATCACTCTCACAGAATGTGAAAAAATCACTTACACAGAATGTGAAAAAATCACTTTCACAGAATGTGAGAAAATCACTTTCACAGAATGTAAAAAAATAGTCAATTTCACATTCTGTGAAAGTGACTACGCTACTTAGTACGCCAATGAGAGTACAGGGACTGTAACTTCGTTTTAGCGTCATTATTCTCAAGCCAACTTAATCACATCCCCAATTGGTTATATACTCCATAGTGGCTGTTAAGCCACAACTGTCGTATTTCATCACAAACACTATAAAATTTCAAAGACTTTCGCGATACTTTGTGCATAACTTTACGATAAATACCTCTAACAATTACGATGAAGGCCAAGGGAAAGTACGTACAATGTTAAAACTACGTCAATATAATTGGAACACTAATAAATAAGACATTTTGTGCTGAACTTGGGACATTTCATTATACACTAATATAAACACTCAACAAATTAATTTATGTGTATATAAAATGACATTCAAATATTGACCTTATCGTCTAAAATAGAAAGATGAGATTAGTCTTGTGGGAATGTAAATAATAATGACTATCAAGGAAATTCGTCTTTTATATAGAACATTTCTTTTGGCTTTTTATGTTGTTTTTGTATAGTTACAAAATATGAGGATTACATTGAATGTATATTATACATATATAATATTAAATATAGCAATAGATACAACTGTTTGACAGTCAAAAGATAGGTATAAGGGTGAGCAATAATTTTCATACAATTCTTTTTATTTAATATTAGCCAACAGTGACTTTATGACGTCATAGCTAGCACATTCCATGTCTACACTCTTATCACTATGAGTGATATTATTTGACTAGAAAACCTCTAATGAACTACGAGTTTATTTGGCTAGGTTACACCGAATTTATTAGAATGTATAACCATCATTTTACAATTTTCACTTCCATTCACATTTATATTGTCAAGCAGACTTAATATGTACTGATGATAATTTTATAATTGCTTATACTATGGATCTATATCTTACATATGTATAGGTATGTATAGGCAATATAAATGTATTATAGCTTATACAATAGTCACCTTGGAATTCTTTACAATTTCGAATCAATTTAAACTGTCTCATAATATTCATATCTGCTTGACAACAAAAATCTTTTTCAATATATTTAATTACCTATAACACGACTAATTACATTCCATCTTCCTCAGAGATATTAAAAGATGTACTGGAATAAGTCGTATTATACCCAGACCTATATTTTACTGTACAGAGCACCTGTACTTTACACCAAAATGGCGAGGATTTATTTTACTCACAAATTATTAATATTTTTGTTAATTGCATAACTCTAACAGCACAGGGGTTGTGGGTGTAATTATTGGATTCTGTGGAGACTTTCTTCGTATGTTTAAGATTAAATAGAGTTCCAAGCAAATTGTCCACGCGATTAGTATTCTGCCACGTAAATCCAGATTGTAATATTTATGCATACACAAATAGCGCGCGAGTTGAATGCCGGCCTGAGAAGAGACATACCTGAGCTCTGCATTCAACTCGCGCGCTATCTGTATGTACATTTTGACCAATACATTAAAAAAAGATCCATCGTACCTCCGTGAAATTCAAGAACAATCGCAAACAGTGTACAGTTGGGCTCTGTACAGTCTCGTAACAACCGCTCGCGTTACAAATTCCAAGTCTATTAATATATTTTTCAAACTTTATTGGTGTATACTTTACCATGGCCGAATGCGTTCACCGAATACGAAATACACACGACTATTAGTCCCACCGCGGTCTATCGTAGAAGACGCCTACTTAGTATACTATCACAACATAAAATTGGAAACTCTTAACCCTAGGTATGTTTTATACTAGTTTAAAGCAAGGCAAGAATAGTCGCTTTATCACTGACTCGATAAAAATAACTAGCTTATAAACGCACGCAACATACGTAGATAACTAGATACCATTACGTGCAATGAAAATACACGTCGAACGAAATATTTTGTAAACAGACAAACGCTCATATTCACAAAAGATACTTTCCTAAGTATCAGCAACACTATGCAAATATATTAATTTCCCAGTACGTTCCCTTTAGTAAGCCATTCTATTCATAAACCGCGAACTACTACTACTGTACTGCTTTGCATAGCTTAGTGCTCTGCGATTGATCTATGTATTTATGTTGAAGATACTTTTCTTAGTTTTACTGGTGAGATATAAAATCGACCAAAACCAGTATTAGCTATGGCATCAAATATCATATAAGGGCTCCGTCGCAGAAAGCTCATCTCTATGAGATCGAACAGTAATGTTTGTGAATACTGATATTCTTTCGTCAGATAGTTATCATGCTGAAGATAGATATATACACTTTAGATATCAATGTCCCCCATTGATCTAACTCAACTTTGAATCTATATAACAATTTTGCTCAAGACCACAAGCACTTCCTAAATAATAAATGACCACAACTAAAAACTAAACGTTCATTCATATTTCTTCTTTTAAAATCTCGAGACCAGTGAAAAGCGACGTCAGACTAGATATTAAATATTAATACACCGAATACAATAAAATAAATGTTAGTAGAACCACGTATCACCCCACGAAGACTTGAATATGTAGAAAAGACACATCATAGTCTGGGGCCCGACGCCCCATCACAGTTAAATTAATTCGATCATAATGATATTAATGCTATGCCAGAATGAATAGATCCTTAAGATAAAATACCAGAGAAATTCTTAATGGAGTCTTCATAATTTTTGTTTGATCCTAGTTTAAGAATATACGGAAAAAAATATTAGAACTAGTGACGGAAAAGTTTTGAAATGCGCAACGCAATTTTACATTTATCAAGTCCAACCGTTACATCAGTATATGATGGAATATTATTTTATTTAAATACTGTCCTTTTCTTAAGGTTTGTATCTAAATAAGAAAGTAATTAAATATTTCACGAAAGACTTAGAATATAAATGTCGCTTCATTGAATAACAATTTCCAATAAAACGGACCTATTCATTCAAGCACGGTACAACGACACGACATATATTTAAGACAAAATAGCAAAGATATTAAAAAAGATAACTATTATCATACATTCACAACGGAAATATTATACCATAAGTCATATACTTATATACATACCACATCCAATACGTTGGAAGATTCTGTGCTAATACTTAATAATCTTTACATAGTATGAAACAAAGTCGCCGCATTTGCCTGTTCGCTTAGATCTTACAAAACTATACAAGCGATGTTGATGCGATTTTCACCAAAGATAGATATATATTTTCAAATTTTTTTGTGCTCACCGTGCGAAGCCGGGGCGGGTCGCTAGTACTTAATAAAGCATTTATGCACTTAAGTACTATTTGTTAACAAATAAATACTTGAAAATACCAAGGTATACACACACACACACACACACAATTACTCCTGCATTAGTTACCGTCCTTATCATATAATTTTAGAGCAATTTAATTTTAAAAGGTTTCCCAAGTCACAGGTTCGACCTAGTTTGGGAACCGATAATTCAGCCATCCGATTGATTAATTATTGTTTAGTATAATTTTGTAATTAGAAATAAATCTGTTATTTATTACATGTTGTACTTCATACATATTTTTGTTACAAAGATGTAGGATTTAAAGCTTTTGTCATGATCATAGTTTCGCTCATTTATTTACAGCTTAAAGAAGCTATTTTATACCACAAGAAAGATAGTCCTTCCGACATAAGGTTGATTTTCCATTAAATTGATGCTGGGTGGATTGGAGTGCCGTTTCCATACATTTGAGCCACTTAGTTAGGACTGTCAGGAGCATAGAGCGCAAATATTAAAAGCTATTATAAATTGTATGCGAACATTACGCTTTCTTCTGGTTAAATTTGCAATCAATAAAATGTTTAACGGTGCTCAAACTAGTTGACTGTTACTAGTGTGAGTTACTAGTTTACTAGTGTGAGTTGAACAAGTTTCCCAGAGCATTTGAACGTCATGTCATCTTGTAGATATTTTAGTATGAAATTTTCTCACAGCTCGTTATAGTACAAATGAAAATAAGTAGTCCAAGAATATGAATCAGGACACTACATATATTAACCACGCGACGTTGTCCGCATGTCAAACTTGAACATAAGTATTTAATTGACAACGTTGCATTTTACATCATAAGCACATTATTAATCTCATATGATGATTCATAAGTAGCTTTTATATATATATATATATATATATATGCTTTTATTATATATATATATATATATATATATGCATTTGAATAAATGATTTCGTCAAAAATCGCGATCGAATGTGGATGGGATATATTATTTTAACCTAATTAGCACAGTCGACAAAAGTCGTTTTTTTTTTCACATATTCGAACCGACATTGAATGTACATAGGTACATGAAGACAAAATTGTACCTCCATTAAGGCAGAAATGCAGATAAGTAGTAAGTCTTTATTTAAATGTTTACAGAGACACTAGTACTATACATATTCCAAAACATATCGACCTCAAATGCAAATTTGTATTTAAAAGATTCACTGCAATAATAATGTTTTAGGAGGTTGGACTACTTTCTGCATTTCTACTAAGGGGCTTGTAAATTTGTGCGCAAAATGGAGTTATCTTTTATTCAATAAGTTAAGAGTAAAATCAGAAGACACATCAATTCAATTTACAATATCATTCGAGTCAATAAAAACTAACTAACAAAACTTCACGCCACTTCCCTACGGGGTAGGCAGGGAGAACGCAACGCGGAACGTGCCATATGGCACGATCAATAAATCTTTTTAAGCACAAATTACACAATGATTTTCATCTCCGATTGTACTCGTAACTACTATCTTAGTACAGACCATGAAGACTAGATATAAATGCATATTAATTTATATAAATGACTTGACTATTAGTTCTAGTACGTGAAAACTATACCCACCACAGTAAAAAAGTATGCAAGTAATTTTTCAAATATAAGAGCAATGTTTTTTTAATCTGGGTCCGAGATCAGCAAAAAAATAAAAAAAATACAAGAAATTTCTTAACCTCTTTACATAAAATAATAGTAGGTATAATCCTCGCAGATTGCTAATGCGCCTGGACGCCATATTGGTGACGTAATCGTGACGTATCGAACACTCAGTACCGTTCGCAAAACTGACCAGCGAGTATTGCGGGTGACGTCACGTGGGTGTTAATTAGACAAGGTTCCAGCGCATTAGCAATCTGCTGGGATTATACTTGGTTTAAATCCAGTCCACAAAATAGCCGCTTGTCTGATGATTACAAGGCTAATCCATGCCAACATCATCATCGATTGTCCTTTTGAGAAAAATTAAACTGGGTTTAAACTGTATTGCAATAAGGCTGATCAAAAACACCGTATTCAAGGGTATAGTTTCCAAGTCTCTACTCAGCTAGCTAGCTGACCTGTGAACGCGTGTGACGTCACACTACGGTATAAGACAACGCCTAGGGCGCGGTTTGCAGCCAGGCGCGCAGGCCGCGCGCGCGCTCCGCCACGCCGCCGTCCGATTGGTCTTGCATCATCGGTTCTGGCTGGAATTAACATGAAATATCTATATATAACATGTAGGTATACACACATATCATTACGCCCGCAATCCCCGAAGGGGTATGCAACGGCTAACTATCCCTCTTAACCACATTTAGCCAAAAAACAAAAAAAAATGTATATAAAAATTCAAACTGTCTGACTAGTATTTAACAATGCACAGCCCAAACTGATCGTAGGAACATGAAACTTTATCACACAAATGAGCATTAAGAATAGCTTTTGGAAATTAAACTCTCAAATAAGGTCCAAGTAATGGGGGGTGGGCCGCTAGGCTTGCTAGTAATATTATACTTATATGCAATAGGGATGATGGCTAAGTACATAAAAAAATTATAATTCTATTTAGTCCGTCAGTTACTTTATATAAAAATACTAGACACATATTTTTCGCTTTATCAAATTTCCAAAAAATCACAAAGATTCCAAGTTTTGGAGTGGGGGCTTGCGACGACACTTTAGTAAAAATTGTACAGATGTGTGACGTCACGCGCAACTTGAATGCATTGTATCTTCGTCAATGTTTGTTTGACAAATAAATAAAAAATAGGTGATCAATATTTTTTTATAATTAAGGATGACTCATCATCCTGCCTATTTAAGCAACATCCATCAATTTAGTATTTGGAACATCTGTCTTAGTTTATCCCTCCCGATAATTTCTTTCTCACTAGCTTCACATGTTTTTGGTCGATCGTCTTTGATTCATCTTCTCATACTACATATGAAGTAATCTATACTTATAATAAATCTGTAGAGGTAGATGTACAGAATTGTCTGTACATGAAATATATTTTCAAAATAACTATCAGGGGGTGATTAGTGATCGATACTGATGCCAAAAATGCAATCAGTAAAATTTTTGTCTGTCTGTCTGTCTGTCTGTTTGTCTGTCTGTCTGTCTATCTGTCTGTCTGTCTGTCTGTCTGTATGTCTGTATGTATGTTCCTTATAGAAACAAAAAATACTCGACGGATTTTAACGAAACTTGGTACAATTATTCTTCATACTCCTGGGCAGGTTATAGTATACTTTTCATCACGCTACAACCAATAGGAGCAGAGTAGTGAAGGGAAATGTTGGGAAAACGGGAGAAGTTACTCCATTTTTTAAGCTTCCGTCGCGTGTGCAGCCTTAATGGTTAGAGTTACATAGAAATCATGTATGACAGAAATAGTCTTTATAATATTAACTATAAACGCGGGTGACACCGCTGGCACAGCTAGTATAATCATAAACTTACAGCGGACAAAGTCATACGAGTTTGTGACGTTGTCGGTGCATTGCACGAGCTCGTTTCTGGTGAAGCTGTAAAGAAAAATTATTATCAATAAAATTGACATGAATATGTGTTCATATACAACATCTGCCCGCGCAAGATCTAAATGTTTTAAGTTCAAGATATCTTATATGTGTACCATTAAATTAAAAACCCTCATACTGTGACAACATCGCTTATTATTAAGATTATGGTCGCTGCAGGATTGATTTAAATGTTTGCAACATAATTTTTGTAGCAGCGGTGGTAGCTCAATGGTAAGGACACGCGCCTCTTAACCGAGGAATGCGGGTTCCAACCCGAGCACGTACCTCTGGATTTTTCAAATCTATGTACGTATTTATACCACTAGCTCAACGGTGAGGGAAAATATTGTGATAAAAACCTGCAAATTCAAACAACTTTGGATTTGTAACCATGATCCAACAATTGTCTGGTTCCCCTATATTAGAGTTACAAAGGTCAGACCGGCAGTCGCTTCAATGTAATTACCAGACTCGCTAAATCCTGGATCATGGTCTAAGCGGACCCCGTCTAAGCACGGGACATAACGCTAGGAAGATGATGAACATAATTTTTGTAGCGCTATATATATTTTAAGGAAGCAGTATTTTCGGTCGCTCGTCGTCGCCTCTATCAGGTGGCACGCACCAGGCAGCACGCCGGAGGCTGTACCTGTGTGCGGCCTGCGCACGTCCAGCGCCCGCCAGATGTCCCTGACGTCGGCGTGCAGCGCGCGCAGCGAGCGCAGCACCGCGCCGCCCGCCTCCGCCTCGCCCGCCGCCTCGCTCCCCGACGACGCCTCGCTCGTCGTCGCCTCCTAATAATTGAGGACGTTCAATCGACTTATGAAATCTGCTGGAGTTTTAAGACCAGGGTGCTAAGACAAATGCGCGCGAGCGATTCCATTACGAATTTCGCTGGACAAATCGGGAATTAACTCCGAGTTCCGCACTATGAGTTCTTAGCAAACAAGTTTGTGGCGCGATACGAGCTGTGGCGAAGTTCGTTATGGAATCGCTGGCGCGTATTTGGCTAAGCACCCAGTCGTACCGTGTTCTTGTCTTTGAAGTTATGAATAACGGGGAGCCATGGGCACCTCAGTCAGGAATGATCATTCGTTACCGATTGACTTCGATATATTCGGGAGATTAGCAACTACTGAAAAATATATAAGGCAGATTCTAATTAAACTAAGACATTAGCTTATATACATTTCGATGTCAGCAGCTAAAACAATACAGACATCGAATGAAAGCGATTAATATGAAAAAAAAAATTACGACATCGAATGTGAATAGCGATTGATAAAAGCGAATCAAGAATACAACAACGACAAACGATTAATAAGAAGCTGAAACCATAAACAACATCAAACGCTATGAATAGGACAAAAAACGACTTGAAATAAGCGAACTAAGAAGAAATTGAGAACGCAACGAAAACCATAAATAAGAAACAAATGCAAAAGCATCGAGGACTGAAAAACAAAAACCATACGAAAGACAACGAAAACGAAAGTGTCTATGATGTAGCGTCGAAAGTCTAAAGGTAAAATGTGTCAACCGAACAATGAGAAGTTTGAATGAACTGTATGATCCGAATGGCTCCCGAGCCAAACTAGATGAAGCTACCCGCGGGGTCAGCGACCCCTGGCGGGCGGGCGCGCTGCGCGACCTGTATGAGCGCGGGCGCGTCGGCGAGGCGGCGCAGCGCGCGCTCGATGTGGCGCAGCCGGATCTCCTTCTCGCCCAGCAGCGCGCGCGCGCGGTGCAGCGCCACCTCCAGCTCCGTCGCCTCGCGCTCCTCCTGCCGCCGCGCGCACACGCACGTTTAAACTCAACACACACTAATGATAACACACATTTATACTACCACACACTCAGACACGCGACGAATACAATAGACAATATGCCAGAACTTTTTTAAAACATAGTTTTCTAACGCACTTGAGGTACGATTAAAGTTAGGGTACGACTTTATCTTCGAGTCCAGATTCGTTAGTCTAAAGAAAGACAATCGATTTTGTGTTAATCTATAACAAGCTGAATTTATATATGGGTTTTAGATAAGTCGTAGCAGATGCTATGTTAAAAACATTTCATTGATATCGCTTGTTTATATTCGAGGGCAGAGATGCCTTATGTGCTTGTATTATAAATATCTCTAAAATGGCGAGAGATACAATAAAAATAATAAAAAAAAAAAATATTTGTCTATCCCTAACTAAGCAAGATTCTCGAATTTGGAGTACACTCGTTTGCCAATACGCATAATCCGATATACATTATGAAGAATAATTTGAAAAAAATATATATTATTGATTTCAAAACTCGTGCACTCGAACGTCAACTCAAATCACTGCTCCTTTATTGCTGAATCTATTAGCACACTTGTCTAAAATGTTAGTACGGGGAAAATTCGACAAGTGACGTGAGGTGTGTGTGTGATTGAGGTGCTAATCAATGTACGCGTCTCATTACATCGCTCTGGGCAGCGGTACTCCGCTGCCCAGAGCGATGAGAGTATTTTGAATGACATATCCTGACATATCCACCGGGATCAGGGTCGTAAGATCTGTCACCGTAATCGCTGACCCTACGACTCACGACGCTCATAATCACCTGTCGAATGACAGGATTTTTTATGCGACAATGAAGTGACATTCGAGAGGTCGTGTCAGAATGAGTCAATGATATAGTGATAAGACCTCGCGTCTCGGTTCGCTTTGCCTACCACGCTAGGGAAGTGGCGTGAAGTTTAGTTAGTTAGTCTCAGTTGTGCACTCTGGTGGATATTTTATTTTCGCAAATCATCATTTCTAGTTACTCAAAGAATGATCACTGAATGTCTGGTACTCACGGAAGGCGCCCTGTGCGGCGACAGCGAGGCCCTGGTCTCGCGCAGGGCGGCGCGCCGCCGCTTGAGCACGGCGCGCGCGCGCCGCATGCCCTCGCGCTCCACCAGGGCGCGGTGCCGGACGAACTCCAGCTCCGGAGTGTCAGCTGTTGCTGTCGCTACAGGACCTGTCGGTGATCAGTTTTAATAGGCTAGTGAACTAAAAAGTAAAACCACAAAATATATTGTATACATCTTTTTTTTTTATCAAGAAAACAAAAATTACAAGGATACGTCGCGTGAAATTTTTTTTGAAGCAACTAAACCCTTTCTAGATAGCATTGTTTTTTTTTTCATATCATAATATTATCCAATCTTTCGACCTCCCCTGTAAATTTTTCAAATATTTATATTTTACTTTCACAAGATTAAATAAAACAAAAATCCAATAAAGCATGAAACACTTCGAATGACAAAAATCGAGTGAGGTGTGTAAGGAGCGCATAATACGCGCATAACACGAGCGCATAATAGAGCGCGCTCCGTTCACTGCGTACTCCAGGATATTGCCGTGAAATCATGTTTGGAGAACACACCCAGTTCAGCGAAGGGGTACCGCAGGCTGTAAGCGGGCTGGCACGCCAGGTCCGGGAACTGGTCTTCCAGGTCGTCAAGCTTGCGCAGCTGCTGTCGGAGGGACTCTAGGGGGCTGGACCAGCCCTCGCCTCGTCTGGGAACATTTCATTTTATTTATACTGACCTTACCTTATCAATATAATATAAAAATCAATGCCACTTATCGTTGTAGTTTTATAACTCAAGAACGGGCTCACCTATTTAAACCAAATGTTAAGGCTTTGTTCGGACTATTTAGTAGATAGTTTATGTGAAGTTTGCACAAAATCGGTAGAGCGGTTCTTCATTTATCACATTTTTTGTAACGAATGAATTAAATAAATGGCGGATCATTTTGTTAATGGGGATTTTGCTTTCAAATTGAAACTTTTTTCAGATGGGGATTGTGCTGTCTAATTGAAACTTTTTTCAGTGTTGAATTTGATGTTCCATTTTTTTTTATATTTAACTTTATACGTAGCGAAGCACGTACCGGGCCGCTAGTAGACTATATTTTATCACCGTATTCCTACGGAAACAAAACTACGCGGGTTAAACCGCGAGAACTGCTAGAAAATAATATTTATTCTTACTTGGGTGAATAGTTGAGACGAGATGTGGATGCAGATTTTAACCTCGTAAAACACCTGCGGCGGCCATGCCCTGCGACAGAAATAGGATAACTAATATTATAATTGCGAAAGTAACTTTCTCTGTCTGTCTGTAAAGTAACATCTTCACGGCTAAAATACTAAGCCGATTACGATAAAATTCTGTGCGCCCTAAGAAAGAGCTACATTACCACTACTTATTATATTGGAAAATGGATACAATCAGATTTATTCGTGTGTACTTCGATGTGCGGGCGGAGCCATAGGCAAAAGTTAGTATATGACAATAAAATATATAAAAAAAAAATTACCATTAACAGTCTCTTTGGGCTTTTCGTCAGCTGTTGTTGCATCGGACGAGTCTTGGCAGTCTGTGGTAGCACCTAAAATAAACATTTTTTTTTTAATAATTCTTGAATATAAAGATAATGTGTAATAGTGATTTTGCACCTCTTTCACAATGTGATGTAGTATGTAGTGGGTAGCAAATAACAGTTTATTAAAGTATTGTACATACATAACATCACGCCCATAATCCCCGAAGGGGTAGGCAGAGTCAAAGAGACAGCAGGCCCCTTTAACCACATTCAGCCAGAAACAAAACTGGGCTGTGTTAGATAGAAAATTGTGAATAACTGGTGACAAGTGGCTAGCCTGTCGCCCACACAATCTCATACCTAAAACCCGATACACCATTAGTCGTCTTCTACGACATGCTAGGCAAGAACCACAGATGGCACATTATTTTTAAGTCCTAGACCAACAATGGACAATGGGCTGGGTTAGAAGGAAAATTGAGAAAAAGTAGTGACAAGTGCCTACACAATCACATAGGTACCGAAAACCCCATATACTATTAGTCGTCTTTTACGACATGCTAAGTAAAAAACACAGTTGGCACATTCAATTTAAGTCCCCGACCAACATGGGACAAAATGTATAAGTATTTGTATATAAATATAAGACTATTACTTTTCTATATAAGGAATTGTTGGATTGAAATAACTTGCTTGCGTTGCTCTGAAAGCCAAAGGTTTATTTTAGTATTTACATTCACTTATACATTACACTGAAACAAACAACATACAACCTAAACAAAATTATAACTATCTTACCTGAAAGCCAAAGAAACGACATTCAAAGTTTATAAATCAATCCGTTATAATTAATTATTTTCCAACAACGTATTTTATTAATTTCACTTTTTTGACAGTATTGTAATATCACTTGATTATAGTATAGGGGTCGGTAAAAGTGTAAAAGTATTTGTATTTGCCTAATCATCTCCTTTTCCTTCGCGTGCAAAGATTCACCATCCGTGCTCAAGTGTATCTAGCCCCTCAGTGTTCAGTCCTCACCTCCGTCCTTGTCCCTGTCCCGCCTGCGGCGCGGCGGCTCCCTGAACGCGACCGCTGTCCGCCGGTGAGGCCTTTGAAGCTTCACAGCCGATATTTGAGACGTGTCTGCAGACGGTATGACCTGGACATGATAAAGAGCTGACTATACTGCTGGCGATCCCAACGTCTCAGCATTTATCCACGCTAAACATTGCTATACCAAATTAACGACTCGTTTGTCTACAACATTTCCATATAAGTTATTTATGTTACTTTTTTTTTTTTTTTAATTCAATTCCACTATTGACAAGGCGTGTGGCTTTCAACATTGAAAAACAAAGTCTAGTTAATCTACAGCCATCATCCAAAATCTACAGCTGTCAACCAATATCTATAGCTGTCATCCAAAATCTACAGCTGTTAACCAAAATCTACAGCTGTCCTCCAAAATCTACAGCTGTCAACCATTCTACTACCGTCATCCAAAATCTACAGCTGACATCTAAATCTACATCAAAAAACTACAGCCCACACAAATTCAACATTTTCCCTTTACATTCTTCAACATTTTCCACCATACCCTCTACATTCTACCCAACATTCATACTCACAGTCTCCCTATTAGCGTTCCAATTGTGGTTATTATTCGGACAGGACTTCTGCGTGTCCGACTGCGAGGTCTCGTTGTCGTTGTACCGCACGGTCGGGTTGTTGTTGGCGCGAGCGCTCGGCACCTCGGCGGCTACGCTTGACGAACGCTCGTTCAGCTCTTTACACCTATTGGGAAGATATAAGGACTATGATATATGAATATTGTGAGTTAAAATTAGACTAGACTAAACTAAAAGCTACTTACTTACCTCGGAGTCAGATCAATCATATCAATGTATGTATGTGATGTTGTCTGATATTACATACATACATAACATCACGCCCATAATCCCCGAAGGGTTAGGCAGAGTCGAAGGGGCAGCATGCCCCTTCACATTCAGCCAAAAATAAAGCCGGGCTGGGTTAGATGGAAAATTGTGAAAAAGCAGTGACAAGCGGCTAACCTGTCGCCTACACAGTCACATATCGAATAGCCCGTAAACCATTAGTCACCATTGTCTGATATTTAAGTAACAAAATGTTTACATTAATAATACTAGTATACTGCCACGTGATTCGTCTGCTCAAGTCGGTAAATAAACTCTCCCAAAAGAACACACAAAACATGACACAACATTAATATGTTGTGTGCATTAGCACACATCAGGATTGTAAGAGTCACAGGGTCTCATGATAATAGGGTGTTTGACAACATTAAAAATATATCCCAAATTGTGGTCATCTTAACAGAAAATAGCGTAAAATAACATATTTCACTTTATTTTAAACAAAAATATGTATATTTCTTGCAGATTACACGAAATAAAATGTAATATTTTTTTAAGTCTTATCTGTGACGGTCAACGCTCTGTGATTGGTTAAGATTCATGCTACGTCACGCGCAAGTAAGCGTTGCTTTCATGATCATAATTCGTGTTGTATTTTGGTTGTATCACTGATTAATTAGATTTTTGAGTGTTTTCTGAAGGAATATTTGATTCGTATCCAATCCCAAAATGGAGGCAAATTTTGTGCGAGCTGACAGCAGCAACCTACCTAAGATAGATGATGCATATATGGTATGCATTATGCATATATGGTATGCATACAGATGCATTTATGGTAGCACTTTTCTTTAAAAATAATGCTGACTACTATGCTGAAATTTAGTTGGCACAGCCTCATCCGTGAGAAATATCTTCTGACTGAAGCCCATTTTGTACTTCATGTAGTTAATTGTGTCTTTTTCCATCTGAAATTTAACAGAGTGAAGTGGTGTTCTACAATGTAGGAACTTCTAAGAAATCTAAGGCCACATTTTAGGTTAGGAATAAAAGATGTAATTTTGTTTTATCCATTATAGATATTTTACTTTTTATCTGGTAAAGTTAAGTGATACTTACATCAAAGTGATCTTCGCACATAAAGACATTTGAGTGTGGTTGAATGGCATTTGGATCTCTTCGAGCTAGTTTTAGAAACATTTTTCGCCTTTTGCGATTGGTTGGTACACTAATAAAGACTTTCTCTGGACTTTTTATCGAAGTATTTGTACATTGTGGCACTACACACCACTTATAGACCATTGGATTCAATCAATTTGAAGAAAGTCGATGAAATGTATTGATTCACAAATGTCAACAACTCTGTTTACGTGTAGATGACTGGTAGATGACGTCACGCATGTCACGTGACCGGCGCCATTACCTAAACAGCGTTTTTGCCGGGGTTCTCGCCATTTAAACTTTAATATTGATTTTTACTAATAATACCGATGATTTCCCGGAAATATTAATGACAATAAGCTTATTATGTTATAAAGAATGATTTAAAACGATTATAAAAAAATAGTCAAGAACCCTATTGTGTGGTAACGTTATTGTTGCCGACACTGGCTCTTTTAGTTTTATATTGATACTTTTTACACCTTTTATTATTTTTGTATTCAAGTTTAGAATTCCAATTTTATTTTGATATGAAGCATCTATTGTTTTTCTACAGTCTTTTGGAAAATATACGTCTGTTCACAGCTTGGCAGTTTTATCATTTATAGTTATCATTTTTACCTTGTGCAAGTTCAAATATTACTATGTAATTAAATTTGTAATAAAGTAAGTTGAATGACCTCTCTTGAGTAGCTTTGTGCGAGTTAGATTTCTCCGTCTCGGATCCCGTGGTCATACTCATTTCGCGTCTTTTGTTGCGGCGTTCAATCATCATCTGCAACAATAAATATCTTGTATTAGCTGTTTAAAACCACACAGAGGCAACTGTCTGTTTTGGCGGTGGAGTTGCGATGCAGAATTGGTTACAGTTTTAATGTACTAGTCCTCATTGGTAAAGTACTACCCTTCTCACAGAACATTGTTATAAAGTAGCTATTAAGTTAGCAAGTAAAAATAAGTAATTATTTAGCCGTACTGGTCAAAATTAATTCGGCAGACCGTTGAACACCCTGTGCCTTGATAAAAAAGTCGACAACATATCTCTAATAATTGGATACAGATATATTGGACTTAATTGTTATTACAATAGAGCTCACATTACCTTGACGTCATGCTTCAGCCGCACGTACTTCTCCTTGAGGCACTTGTACTTGTCGGCGAGCGCGCGCTCGTCGTGCAGGCGGCCGGCCGCCGCGCGCTCGTTGGCGAGGCGCACGCGCAACTCCTCCAGGTGACACGCGTGCTGCGTACGGAGGCGTTCCACCTGCAAACAAGCGGGGGTGTTTCATAGTACTATGAGCCTTTATTTTTTTTCTACTCTTAGGTAGATTGCTACCGTTGGAGCAGATTATGGGGAGCAGTATCTCGGATGTAATCGGATGATGATTATCTCTTTTTGGAAATCAGAACATCTCAATTATCATCCCTCAGGTGTGCCGCAGGCCTGTCGGAGTATGTCGGCGGGCTAGTGAGCGCGAGCGCTTGCGTCTGCGGGCCGCCGACGTTTCGCACGGGCTCATGTTGCCGACATGATTATGGCATAATTATTTTCGTATATTCTGCCGGGTTGTGTTGTGTCGGCGGGTCGGCGGCTTTGGTATGTCACCCTCACATCTGTTTTACTTTGGGGGTTAAACTTGCAGAGGAACTGGATTAAAGCGGGGGGAGGACGAAGAAAGGTGCAACCTACAATCAAGTAAAGGTGCCCAGCTCAATGGCTTGAGCCTGCTCCATGTAAAAAAAATATCAGACACATGGAACTGATTACATTAGCAATTAATGGTGTGAAACACTGAACACTCATACCTCAGCTCTGTAATCGTGCCTGAGCTCAGTGACTCTGGCCGTGTGCTCCTCCCTAAGCGACTCTATGGTCGTCCTGTTCTCCTCAACCATGCGCGCCCTCTCACGATGAAGGTTGGTCTGCAGTTGATCGCGGACGTCGGACAGAGCGCGTTCGTTTTCTGTTAAAATAAAGTTAATCATAATGGATTAAGATAAGCTGCTATTAAATACCCGTCCACCCAACATGGCAGGCTATACTAGCACCTCCTCAAGAAAAGCGCTGATGGAAATAGCCTGAGGCGCCAAGTAATTTCCAAGCCACCGACGGCGGTGGAGACCAATTATTATATATAATTATTATATTACATAACCTCAAACGACAATATATCATCCCTAAGAGCAATAAGTCATGGACTATACGGAACTGTGTGGAAGCGAAATGTGAAATGAATTTCCATTCTTTCTAAACCTAACGTTACAGTTATGCTATACTGTGTGATAGAAAAATGGTGTTGTGACAAAGTTACGAATGTAATACTCACACAGATTGATACTTTTAAAAAGCTGTCAAAACGCTATCACTACATAGACATGGGCTTGTTGGTCTATGACGTCACTGGTTTGTCTAGGCAACTGGCTAAATAATAAGCAGTTTTTGTAAAATTTTAAATCGTCGACTTAATATAATTCAAAATCAATAAGGTATTACAACATACATACTACGATTCTTTCTTTTACGGAATTAATGTTTTTTTATGAATGTTGGAGTGCGTATGGGTGACCTGGTTGTGAACTGCCTGCTTTACGCGGACGATGCCGTACTTCTAGCAGAGTCGGCATCGGATCTGCAGCAACTAGTCACAACATTGAAAGATGATTGCAAGGAGAGAGGCTTACATTTGAATGCGAAGAAAACAAAGATTATGGTGTTTGAAAGAGATGAAACCAGAACGGATACAAGGATAACGGTTGACGATGTAGTGCTGGAACAGGTGAATGAAATTGTATATCTAGGATCTGCATTTAGTAGGGATGGAAGGTACTCCGCTGATATAGAAAGAAGAGTGAATGCAGGGAATAGGGTGAATGGAGCGTTAGGAAAACTTTTAGGCAGCAAAATCTTAAGCCAGAAGGCCCAGCTCGCCATACACAATGCGGTGCTGATTCCTACGCTAACATATGGAAGCGAGAGTTGGGTATGGCAGAAAGAGCATGAAAGTAGAATAAACGCGGTCGAGATGCGTGCGCTGCGGAAAATCTGCGGTGTATCGCTCACAGACTGCGTTCGGAATGATGATGTAAGAAAGAGAGTTGGTCTGAAGGACAGCGTCGGAGTCAAGGTAAGAAGAGGCATGCTCCGGTGGTTCGGACATGTGGAAAGAATGGATGACGAAAGATTGACTAAACAGATATACAATGCGAATGTGGAAGGATGTAGGAGCCGCGGAAGGCCCAGGCTCACCTACCACGACCAGATTGGTCGTGTATTAAAAGAAGGTGATGTTAGGAGTCATAAAAATCGTAGAGCTTGTATGAAAAGGATTATGAATGTTGAAGAGGCGAGTGAGGTGTGTAAGGATCGTGCCATATGGCGTTCGGTTCTCTCTGCCTACCCCGCTAGGGAAGTGGCGTGAAGTTTAGTTAGTTAGTTAGTTAGTTAGTTAGTTAATGTTTTAAAATTAAACACAAATGGAGTCAACATCACTGTTATGAGTGGAATGAATGTTGCTGATTTATACTAAAAGATGTGAAATACATCAGGTTTGAGTGACATGGACGGATGCATTGTGTAAGCGAGACAGGAGACGTACGGAACGAATTAAAGAGCGGACGTATGTAGGCAAAGTAATTTTTCAAATAAATCGGTGTAAAAGTGTTTTACGGGATTTTTATTTTACAAACAATCCCACATGAATATTGCAAAACAAAAATTGTTACTTTTTATGCTTCTTTTAATTTTGTTTATAGCAATGCCTCTGCATCTCTTCAAATCTCTGAGAACACAAAAAGTTTGCGTCACAGGTCTATAAGAGTATGATCAAGCTCACCAATCTCCAGCTGATCCCTCCTCTCCATCAGTCGAGCGTGGTACTCGTCCCGTAGTTTCCCCATACTCTCCTCGTACTGCCTCGCGGCTGTTTCGACCTCCCGCCGGTGCTGGTCTTCCAACTCCTTCATGGCGTTCTGGAGTGCTTGGTGGTGGCTCCGCTCGGCTGTTTGTAAGGCCTGAACGGAAATCGACAATTTTAATTTGATTAGTCTGTTATGTTTATATCCCGTCGTCAAATCGGCTTTAACTATGGTCTTTAATTTAGATAATCTTAGGTTTAAACTAGGCGAACTTTACATAATGTGTAAAAAATGGTACACTTCGAGGCTGCTACACAGATTGCATGTCCTTTTTTTTAGGGTTATTTGTTAAAATATCGCAGTACTTGTAGGATTTGAATCAATCTTTATAATACAACAAAACACAGCACACATACAAAAATACTGTACTTTTTAAAATAAAATCAAACTTCTACCACAGAAAAAAGAAATTACTCGGACTTATATGACGAATTTACAGTAAATGTACAAAACAAGACCTTACCTCTTCCATCTCCCTCTTATGCCTATCCGTCTGCTCTGCCAGTCTAACTCTCTTTTCAGTCAAAAATCTCTCCTCAGCGTCCCTCAACTCCTCCTGCAGCTCAGCTCGCATCCTCCTCTCCTTAGTCGCCCACTCCACCCTAATCCCCTCCAACTCCTTCTGAAGGGACAGCTCCAGCCTCCTCCTCTCATCTCCCTTCGTCCTCTCCATCATATCCCTCGTCCCCATATCAGGAATCATAGGGGATTTGATAGTCTTCTGTGCCGAATCTTCTGGCGTCTCAAACTGATAGACAACCACAACATTATCAGTCGATTTCCCTTGTGATAATATAACGCCATCTAATCTAGGACTTGTCAAATTCTTCCCAAGACTTGTCGCAGAGTCTGACGTCTTTATCTGAGGCGCTATGACAGCTTTGTTCAAAGGCTTGAAAGTGGATAGAGGACTCCAAGGCTTATTGAACTCTCTAGGAGACCTGATATCAGAGCCGTAGCTGGGCGTCGGAGAAACCTTCAACTGAGGCGCTTTGTGTATCTCTACACTGACAGACCTGGTCTTAGTCTCCTCGTTGACCGACTTCTTCGAGTCGTCCGAATCGGAATGCAGCAACTTACTTTGCTTCGAAATAAAATCTAAATTAGGAACTTTTATTTGAGGTATCTGGACATTGTCTATCATCCTTGGTTTATTCTGTATTGAAGACGCCTTGGAGTGCGAAGTGGTTCTTTCAGAGTTTTCTGTAACTTCAATGTCTTTGGGACTCTCTTTCTCTTGCTTGTCTTTTTCTGGAATGTTCGGTTTCAGTTCGTCTTTTTGTATGTCGTTCGAATCGTCTAGATCGTTGAGGTCTAAGTTGGCGAATTCTCTGTCGGGTGAGTCTATTGATGTTTCTGATTCAATGCTTTCCATTAGGTTTATGGATATTTTGCTCTTTTGCGGGATCATTGGGGACCTTTAAAATAATTACTACTTAGAAGAAGGTTTAAAAAAGGTAGTGTGTATATCAGTTCAAAAAACATTAAAACGTGTTAATGTGTAAAAACTGCATTTAAATATAAAAGAAGAACCATAGGAACTTCTTTTATATTTAAATGCAGTTTAATATAAATGGAGTTCCTATGGCCACCATAGGAACATCTTTTATATTTAAATGCAGTTTTTACACATAAACATCTCTATCACCAAAACCAACTCAATTCTACCATAATGTTACATTGTTGCCAAATCTCTGCTGACATTCCGAAAGTAATTAAAAATTGTTTACTAAAACGAAAACAGGTATTAAAATAAACAACCTATATTTTAAAATTTAAATATAAATAAAAGCTTTTAAGACCAATCGACTTTTATGAAGTGATATAAAAAAAATTGCTTCCATAACATACCGGGGCCTCGCCTCTTTCTCCACAACCGGTTCTTCTAAATTAACAGACGTAGTCTCAATATCCCCCGGGCGGACAAGATCAGAAATCTTCTGGAAGTTCTTCTGGAACAGGTCCGGCTTGATGTAGTCCCCGGGCGGGGGGCGGAGCACCCGCCGGCGGGGGGACGCGCCCCGGCTGTCGCGGCTGTCCGTGTCTGCGAATGTTAGGGATGGTTAGATTTCATACTGGAAAAGGAAGATTCAAGTATTTCTTTGTTGCTTGATCGTTTATTTATATATCCATCATTTGACTGCCTCGTTGGTCTAGTGGTAGCATGCGCCGCTTAAGGACCAAGAGGTCCCGGGTTCAAATCCCGGGTCGGACCAAAAATTTGTGGCTGGGTATTTCAATATTGAAATTACTCAGTCACAGGCCGGAGTCAGGAAGTTAGCGGTTTAATCACCCCCGTGCCTCGGAAAGCACGTTAAGCCGTTGGTCCTGCGCCTGACCTCTCTCCGGTCATGTCGAATTGCCGTCTCACCGGACTATGAGAGTGAAGGAATAGAGAGTGCACTTTTGTTTGCGCATACACTTATGCACTATAATATCTCCTGCGCAGTTGGCTAATCCTGTTGAGATTGGCCCTCGTGACCGATATCGGTTAGGACGACATTATTATCATTATATATCCATCAAATGGTCTGTTAGAAAATTGTTTTCCTGGTAACTGAATAAACTTACTAAACTTAACTGAACTTTTATAGGATCTTATACATTTTGTCTATCTATTTATCATTTTCTCAGTCTCAGTCGGACATGCTAACCATAGTTTTGCTAAAAGGAATAACAAAGCAATCACAAAATATCTAAAAGGAAATAAGGATCGAGAATTTTTTATTGTAGCATTATAAGTTGACTACATTTGTATATTTAGTATAATCTCCATATAATAAATAACATTGGGCATTAAAAAACTCTAGAATAATTTTCTTTGCCTATGTAACAACAACACTAAAATTAAAAAAAATACTATCACATAAAACTCACCCAGCGACTCCTTCTCCGAAATCGACGCACTTTTAACCTCCCTGGGACTCTCTGACGCCAAAGGCCTCGGCGGTAACGGGGGCCTCGCTACCAACGGGGACAAAACCAGTGGGGGGTTCAACGGGGCCGCTGACGTTACTGGTATGGCCGGGATGACGGGGGAGGAAGGGATGATGGGAGATAAGACGGCTGGGGCAGCACTGATGATGGAGCTTTGACCATCGTTCTGCTCGGAGGAGCTGTTCGAGCCCGGACTGACTGTTGGTTCTGGGAGGTTCTCGAGTTTGAATCTGTAATAGGAATATTGGTTTAACAAGACTATTAAACAATCGTGTGGGATTACAACAAAGTAATTAAAGTAAGAAAAAACTATAAAACTACCTAGTTCATAATCAAATAGAACCTTCAACTTACTAAGCTGTAAGTAGTAAAAGGATATATTTATATTTTTCATTAAAGAATATAGGTACGAGGCGTGATATATCTAAAAAAAATCCTTCAAAGATGGCTCGACCCAGTTCCGTGACATCTATTTAATAAGTTAAATAGCACATACTTTATGAAAATATGGGATCTGAAAACTATAAATTACCTACAAGAGTATTTGATTTTTTAATAGTTTTGAATATAATAATCAAACCTGACACTCTTCCTGTCCTCTTCAAAGCTAGCAGTCTGTTTCGATCTCCCCATGACCACACTCTCGGCCTTCCTCTGCAGGGCATCTGACAGCTTCTCCCTCAGGATACCTTTCGGCGGATCACTCTTTGTAAGTGAATCTAACGGCAGAGACTTCTCCGTGTCCGGACTGGGGAAGTCTGACTTGCTTACTTTGAGGAACATGCTTCCTTTACCTAGAGAAAAATTTATATAAAAGTTGAACTAATAAAGTAATAACATAACAAGGATAATAAAAAATATTCACAGAACACACACACACACTAATGGATTAGCAGATTTGAAAAAAAAAATAGGATTCAAGACTCACACTGTGCATTTATTTGGTTGCTACTTAGATACATTACTTTCGAGCGTCTCTAGTGTGGGTTTTTTATGCAATTGTAGGCAATACATAATCATCATCCTCTTGCCCTTCTCCCAGTTCATCTGGGGTCGGCGCAGCATGTCTTCTTCTTCCATACATCCCGGTCAGCCGTCATCAAGCTATCCACTCCCATTTTACTCATATCATCTTTTACACAATCCATCCACTAATACTCATACTCATCACTCTCTTTGTCACATGTCTTACATCTCTTCTCATCACATGCCCATACCAAGATAAACGGTTTCCTCTCATATTATCTATCACTGGTGCCACTTTCATACTTCCTCTAATATATTTATTTTTTATCTTGTCCATTCGCGTAGTCAATACATAATATAGAACTATAAATCCGGCAGACAAAAAGTTAGCACCCTGCGCACACCCTAAGGCAACAAAACACACAATTCTTATGAAATATACTTACCAGTTAATGGTAAGCCCTTCTCCACCTTAGCAGCTGACAGCAACGGGCTAAAATTCTCCTCCTCAGGACTAGTCAGCACATGCATCTTCAGGTCAATGATCTCCGACTGCTGCTTAAACAGTTGCTTTGGCCTTTCAAACATGGGACGACTGAGCACATCTCTATCAGACATATTCCTCACAAGATTCGGCTTGCCCGACATTGAGCCGTCTACGCTACGCCTTAGAGGCGATATTCGTAAATCACTCAGTTTCTTATCGAATCTCGCTAGAGGAGCGAGTGGCGGTCGTCCCAAAGGATTTAGGCGCTTAAGGCTTGGTGTTAAGGTCGCAGATGCGTTCTCTTTCACATCAGTCTGGTTTTCGCTGTCGGTGGTGAGTTCGTCGTCGTCGCTTTCGACTTTAGTTTCGACTCTTTCGAGGTTTTTGGTGTTCTCTTCGGATGTGAGAAGCTCCTGAATGAAATGTCAAATTGTATGATTTATAGTATATGACAATCGCTAACCAATAAAAATAAATTAAAATGAAGATATTATGTGCATAACTTATACGAGAACTGAATAAAAAAATGTTTAATGTTTTTGTATTAAAAATTAGAATAATGTTATTATAAGAAACAATTTCGATGTTGTAAATGGATGTTTGTATAAAATGTCACATCAACAACTGTCGGGTCAGCTAGTATTTTATAAATAATTCCACTACAATTTTGTTAAAATTTGTTCAGTAATTTTTCGATATGTGAAAAGAAACATACAACCATAACCAATAAATTTATTGAAGAAATCATAAATATCTAGGATATTAAAAAGTAGTAGCCTTATCTGGCACATTTCCTTATGTTCACAATTTTCTATCTAGCCCAGCATAATCTTATTTTTGGCTAAAGATGGCTAAGGTAGCACCTTGAAATCAGTCTACATCTGCAGAGATTGAGGGCGCAATATTTATGTATGTATGTATTACCTGCACAGAAGCGCATGTGTCGTCCTGCACGGAGGCATCGCGTGCGCGCTTCACAAGCTCCCTGTATATGTTGTCTAGTGGGTGCTCCCATTGGGTGTTCTTTGTCTCTTCATTGTAGTAGTAGTGGGTTTGCAGCTTCTCATCAAAGCTACAATTTGGGATGAAATGCACTATTACTTTGACAGCAAGCAATCTATGTAAGTTTTCCAATTGAGAATTGGCATATAATCAGATCAGATTGCTATTGGAATAAACCGTTGTCGGTAATTATGAAAATTTATTATTTTTATTAAAGTCTAACATAATTTAATTTGATTAATACTTTACCAGAGTTAAATAATTTAAGAATATTGGTTTAAAAAAGAGCAGTCTGGCTATACCTACAAGATTACCAAGATCTGGGATTAGAAATGCATATTTAGAAAAAAATGCAAAAATACAATAATCCATACTAGGCCTTCCATGGTGGAGGTAGGGCTTGCATGAGGCCATCTCGAGCCAGGGGCAGGAGGTGACTCTCGCTCTCAGGATCGATGCCCAGCTGCTGAGCATACTCGGAGATTTCTAGAGCAATTCAGTCAACACATTTTAACGGCACAATAGAAATAGCTACAATGTCTCTTTGTACATAGATATTGTTTAATTATGTGTACATTATAGCACAACTAGCCAGAAGAAAGAAATTTCAAACATTGCTATATACTTATATGAATTATTGTTGAAAGAATATTGTTGAAAAGTAATATTAGTATATAAATATATTGATTTACAATCTACTTAAAAGTTAAAACTGCATGGCATTTAAGAAACAAATCGAAGAAATGATCAACTTAGAGATGATAAGTATTTAGAAAATAAAATTAGGTTTTACTTAGCCTAATCAACCAAAAATATCAAGTAGAAGAGTCTTATTTTGTACATTTATAATAATCTACCATTTCAGTCCAATGTATTTTTTATTGCAAGTGATGAATCAAAAAATTTAAAAAACTTCAGTCTTTATCTAATAAATTTACACTCTTACTGCCTGGTCACATAAAAATATCAAATGCTTACATTAAATACATTAATATCATTCCAAAGTTAGTACATTATTAATATTATTATGCAGTTTAATGGAAATCAGATTTAGCAATGCTAAATGTTTGTGCATGGTTTGAACCCAATAGCTATTTGTCTTACATCTGAGACTTTTTTTTGCCATGAGACTGAAGTCAGATTATTCAACATTAATGTTTTTGGAGAATCAATAACACTTATGTCAACCATTTATATAGTCCCTATTAAAATTGTATACATAAAGAATACCGACATTTCGCATCAGAATGAATTAACGTAATAATTGTTAATAATATAATTATTTAACTAATAACAAAAATATGTAAGCTTAGCTAGCATTAGCTACACCATATACATTTTTAAAAAGAAAAAAAAGCATTCATGAGACTGATAGGTATTTATATGACTCGCAATCCAAGTTGAATATTGAAAATCTACATTTTCTCACGGCAAAAACAATAATATCAAAGGAAGTAATCTAAAATAAAAATAATTTACCTTCCGCAGAAGGTTGACTGTTTTCATCGAAAACTTCCCGACAAACCACCGCCGAACTGGAACTCATTGTATTAGGTTACATTCTACTTTACCCAGAGAAACAAATTCTGATTACAAGTCAGTGTTAACGTGAATATTTCGCGATAAATCATTTTCTGTAGCAAGAAAATTCGGCCCAGAAAAACTCTCCGTGAAAATTTTGGCATTTGATTAACTGACAGTTTACAAAAATGTTGCCATATTATTAGTTTTTAATGCTACGGCATCGATTAATACTTTAAGTATTATTTATAAAATATTCTTAAATATTGCTACTCCAATGCCATACAAAAAAAAAGTGCATAATTGTCTATAACCCATAATGAGACACGTTCGAAAGTTGGTATAATAAATAATAAAAAAACTACTAACAAATTTCTTTTTTTATAGAATTATTGTAATTTTATATCCCTAAATAACAATATATAATTTAAGATGTATTATCAATTTGATAGATTAGGAAGGTAGCATTTCCGTCAAACATAGAAAAAAACCTTGTTCCAGTTTTGGTTCCAAATTTTGTAGACTTGAAAATGAACAAGATTTTGAACGGAGAAGTCTAATATTTTCAACATGTCAACAAAAAAGAAAAACGTCAAGACGAGCTTGGAACGAGTAGTTATAATTTACGAGAAAATTACAAGTTTTGTTGATTATTGCATTCACAATGGCTTTAGTAAAAGACGTTGCAACTTTGTATCAAAATTTAAAAACAGAATGGGGAAAGAAACCACGCAAACTTGACAAATGCGGTGAGCTGTTGAACAAGATAAAGGTAAGTTGTGAGATGACTGTGCAAATTTAAACAATGATTTTAAAGTTTTTTGTATTAAATTGGAATATTTTATAGGTGGCGTTGACACAATTAACTTTCCTGCCTAGTAATAATACTGCAGCAAACCAGAAAGAGCTGATCTTGGCTCGAGATGTTTTGGAGATCGGGGCCCAGTGGGCCGTTGTTGTAAAGGATGTTAAAGCCTTTGAACGCTTTATGTCTCAACTGAAATGCTATTACTTCGATTACAAGTAAGTAACTTAATAATAAAGATAAATACCTACTTATCACAAAAATATATAAAGTTAACCTTAAAAAATATATTAAGTTTTCTTGTTCAATTACTACAAAACAAGGGTCATGAATCAGCATGAATTTTCCAAATCCATTTCCCTGATAAATAACGTATCCGATTTTGCAATTAACTTAACTTCTGCAATTACCTTACAAGATCACTTATTTTCTAATAATTGACCTATTCTGCATTTTACCTAAATTTAAAATTAATGAAATTATCTATGTCTTCCAGAGATCATCTTCCGGAATCAGCATTTATGTACCAACTGCTGGGTTTGAATCTGCTATTTCTGTTGTCCCAAAATCGAGTAGCTGAGTTCCACACAGAGTTGGAACGTCTATCAGTTGATGTGATTAGGGCAGATCCATATGTGAAGCATCCATTGGCTTTGGAACAGTATTTGATGGAGGGCAGTTACAATAAAATATTTTTGGCTAAGGTAAGGTAAGCTTTAATTTTTTATCTTCATAATGTTCAGCATGGATGAAACTGATAGAATCATATTAATAATTGTTGTTTGGTTTTGAAATTTGAATACCATTGCTGTGCATTAGAATAAAAATTCCCAGCGCACTATGCTACAACTTGGTAGCCAAATGATATGACTCTTGATGTTATTAAATTTCTTCAATAGGGATGTTGACTGGCTAGTCAATTGAGATACTTTTTAAGAGCTGTCAAAATGAAATCACTTCATAGATTTTGTATGGGCTTGTCAATGTGTGACGTCACTAGTTTGTATAGTCAACTGACTTAATATTAAGCAGTTTTTGTAAAATTAAAAATCTTAGACTAAATATGATACAAAATCAATAAGGCTTAACAGCATACTACAATACTTTCTTTTTCAGAATTTATATTTTAAAATTTAATATAAATGGTGTCAACATCCCAATACTAAGCATTCAAAGATTCAATCTCACTTTCACAATCTTAACAATAATGCCTGCACTGTTTTATATTTCCTACACCTAATCAATTCACTATTCATTTGGAAGAAAGTGAAAGAAAAATAACAATATCTGTAATCTGAATTTTGTTACAAATACCATTTTATAAAAAAATTCTCTCATCTCTGTCATGTATTTCTTCCAGGGCAATGTTCCAGCAGAAAGCTATACCTTGTTTATGGACACTCTCTTAGACACAGTGCGTGGAGAGATCGCAGCATGTATTGAAAAGGCCTACCTGTGCATACCCTGTGCAGAAGCTGCTAGACGACTGAATCTTTCATCACACCAAGCTGTGCTTGAATATGGCAAGAAGGTACGGTATTTTTTAGGATTCCATTTACTCTATTTTTCTAATGTTAATATAAATGGTTCTTACAAAGATATAGTAGTAAACTATATTGAAAGAATAAAATAAGTAAAGTATGTATATCTCAAAGATATACATTGATAATACAAAGGATAAAAAAGTGTAACATTTCCACTCTCCTTAGTCCAAAGTATATGGTAACCAATTCCAGTTTATCATAAAGGAAAAACCTACTTGTTTTTTATGGGTTTTAAAAGGTTCATGTAGGAATCCTCAGATGTTGTTCAACACAAATTTCTAGTAATAAAATTAAAAATTTTCACTTTTTTCAAGTTTTAATAAATGAGTGCCCCCTTGCCCCCTCGTCTAATTTGAAGTCAACAAACAATTAAATTTATATTATGTCCGTCAGCGCAACTGGATCCTAGGGGCCGACAACTGCTACCACTTCAATGCTGCCGAGGAGACGTGCGCTTCCGCTGCCGGCCTGCCCTCCTCCGAGCTGGCCGAACAGACCATTGAGTACGCCAGGCACCTCGAGATGATTGTCTAGATGATATAGATTTATGTACCAGTTTTAATAATAAATTCTGTGAAAATGTTGTACTATTTTATTCTCAGAGATTTTGATGCCATCTCACATATAACACAAGAAAATATGCTTCAGCAAATATGTCGTTTGATTCTTAATTACAAACACGATTCTTTTAATTATAATATGTGAATTCAATGTGAATTCAACAGAATAAAACATAATCTTATGAAAACGTCCTTAATAATAACAAATAAATTCTCGAGACTGACACCAATTCTCTAGTTCCAAACTAAGCCTATGCTTGCACTATAGATACTAGGTGAATGCATAGGCATACTTGGAATACGTATGACTTGAGTACAAAATTAAATGTCCATGTCCATTACACGAAACTTTGCCTCTAGCGAGATTCGAACCCGCGACCCTTGGTTTTGTGGCCAGGGTCTCTGACCTCTCAAGTTAAATAATTAATAATGAAGAAGAGTTGGTAGTTTTGATATGAATTTTCAGATTAATTATGGTATCCAGAATTAAAACAAAAAATATTATCCTTAATATAATTTATTACATTTTGAATTTTCGTACTAGAACATTTATCACAAGAGTTCTTTTGATAGTATCTCTATTTCATCCAATTTTAATAATTTCATGAAATACTCTAAAGCTGTTTTAAAATTCCAATTTTTGTGCTCCAAACACCTGCAAAAAAAAAATTTGTACATATTAGCATTACGAAGCATTTGCATACATAGCTATAACATTACAATTTATTTATACCTTTCGCTAGCGCTTCTATCCAGTTCAGTCAACTTCATAAACACTTCTATCAACTTTTCCTTGATATCTTCATCTGGAGGAGTTTCTATTTTAAAACTCAATAGTTTTGGTCTAACCTGAAATTTAAGAGATTTCCACCGTTATATTTTCGAGACAATCTTTCAACCGTTTTTTATTCTATTTTTTATTTATTTAGTTAAGTATTATTGAATTTTAAATGAAATTGCACTCAATTATAATCTAGAGGTGAAATAAAAAAAAAAATAAAAGCACCATAGACAATATAATTTTTATTTCACTGTCAACATTTTTTTTTGTTTCATTCATCGATTCGCCGACGCCGCTGTCAAACATTGCGTTTGCGGAGGCGACATTCAATTTATTTTGTAATCTGGACCCGTATTGTTACTGAATCCGCTTAAAAATGAAGAAACAAACCCGTCAGAAAACTCTTAATGACCCAGTTATAGTGTCCCGCGTGAAAAACTACTTGGCCGAGAACGTGGACAAGACGTTCGTCGATGTAAGCCAAATGGCGCGGTCGTTGAAAGAGCGCTATCGCGAATACAACAACCGGAACGAAGTCGCCTTCTGCCAAATGGTCGAGAGCGCCTACAAAGTGGTCCTCCAGAGCTATGGGCTGGACGGCGCGTCCACCTCCGAGGGGTCAGAAGAAGAATCCGACTTGGAAATGCTCGACGAAAAAAACAGTGCGTTGAATGACCGTCTGCTGCAAATGTACAAATTGCAGGACAAGAAGCGTCCGGCGGCGAACCGACGCGAGGCCAATAAGTCCGGCGAGCCTATTGATATCATCAGCAGCGACGAGGACGGCTCCGTCGCCCCGAAACTGCCTAAAATCAACGACCAAATAACCATAACCCCACACATACCTATATCTAAAAACGCTAACGCAAACGCGTCCGTGGACATGCTTAAGCCCAAACAGAATCCACGACAACATGCAGCAGAAAAAAAACGCAAATTAGACACAAACAAATCTGTTATGGCAAAGAAAAAGTTTGATATTGTAACAAGCAGGAGTGTAAATGTCAGTTTCGACGATATTGGTGGCATATCGGAAATATTAACACAGATCTGTGACTTGATATTGCACATGAGGCATCCCGAGGTGTATGCTAAGTTGGGTATTAAGGCACCCAGAGGTGCATTATTACACGGGCCTCCAGGTACAGGGAAAACATTGTTAGCTCATGCAATTGCTGGTAAATTAAAGCTCCCGCTCGTTGCTGTGACCGGGACTGAACTGGTCGGTGGCATGTCTGGGGAATCTGAGCAGAGAATCAGAGGATTGTTTTATAAGGCAATTGCTGCATCACCAAGTGTACTTTTCATTGATGAGATTGATGCAGTTTGTGGAAACAGGATCCATGCTCAGAAAGATATGGAAAAGAGAATGGTTGCTCAACTATTAGCTAGTCTGGACAGTTTGAGTGAAACAAATGAGGCTGTCCTCATACTGGCAGCTACTAACAATCCTGACGTGTTAGATCCTGCTTTGAGGAGAGCAGGGCGTCTCGAACAAGAAATTACCTTAGGTATCCCGTCTCTGAAAGCTAGGAAAGAAATCCTCTCAATATTATGTAAGAATTTGGTGTTAGACACTGACATTGATATGAATACATTAGCTCAAATAACTCCAGGTTTTGTAGGGGCGGACTTGCAAGCGCTTGTTAATAAAGCCAGTACATATGCTGTGAAGAGAATATTTGCTGAGCTCAGAGTTGAAGAAGAACAGTCTAAAAAGAAGGCTGAAGAACCTAAGCCTATTGAAAAGCCTTCAGTGATACCAAATGGAGAAAAGGAGAGTGCGCAACCAGCCAAAGAAGCAGATGATGCCCCAAAAAATCAAGAAGAAGGTGGCGATGACTCAGAAACAGGAAGTTTAGTGATTTCTGAAAATAATGTTGAGGATCCCCCTAAAGAGGTTGAGGAGGAAGAAAATCATATAGATAAGGAAGAAGTAGTGGAGAAACCAATTGATCCTATTAATGAAGTATTAAGTCTACTTGAAGATGACAAGCCTTATGCAGCAGATAAATTAACAGGTCTTTCTATCAGACAAGATGACTTTTTGCAAGCACTGAAAACCACAAAGCCTTGCTCTGTAAGGGAAGGTATTGTCACCGTACCTGATGTCACATGGGAAGATGTTGGTTCCCTGAACCAAGTCCGCAAAGATTTACAGCTGGCTGTATTAGCCCCAGTGAAGTATCCTGAGCTACTGAAGAAGCTTGGTTTGGCTGCAGCGAGTGGTGTGCTGCTGTGTGGACCGCCTGGCTGCGGTAAAACACTGCTGGCTAAAGCCGTTGCTAATGAGGCTGGAGTAAACTTCATTTCAGTGAAAGGACCCGAATTGCTCAATATGTACGTGGGCGAGAGCGAGAGAGCGGTACGTACTTGCTTCCGCCGCGCTCGCAACTCAGCACCTTGCGTTATATTTTTCGATGAATTCGACGCTTTGTGTCCTAGGCGTACTTCCCAAGATCATAATGGAGCAGCAAGAGTAGTGAACCAACTGCTGACTGAGATGGATGGTATAGAGGGCAGAGAAGGCGTGTTTATTTTAGCAGCATCAAACAGACCAGATATTATTGACCCAGCTGTCTTGCGACCAGGGCGTTTAGATCGGGTCATGTATGTTGGAATGCCGGCAAGAGATGATAGGTATGATATCCTTAAAAAACTGACTAAAGACGGCACTAGGCCCAGATTGGGGTCTGACGTAGATATGCAAGTGATTGCTGGACTGACTGAGGGTTACACAGGCGCTGATCTAGCTGGTCTCGTGAAGGCAGCCGCCTCGAATGCGCTTACAAACCGCATTTCCAATGGGACACTTGATATAGACGGCGATATTTCTGTCGTCTCCGAAGATTTCAGAGCCGCTCTTGCCAAATGTAAGCCATCAGTATCATCCAAAGAACAGCTGCATTATGAGAAGCTGAGACTAAAATACGCTTCCGGAGCTGATGATAAGGACATGGAAATGGAGACTGAACCTACCAATGAAGAATCTATGGATACCGTCTGAGGATCTTTTAACTGTTGTTTTAAGACTAAGTAGATTATTTTCAATACTTATATCACATCCACTATTTTAAGAGTTTGTAATTCAAACCGATAGTGCCAAGTTGTTCCTCATAGCTATGAATGTGGAATATTAATTGGGTGGTACAATTTAAGTATAGTTAAGTAACATTTGTTTTATAATGTCTATAATATCTGTAATTCTGTAAGGGGGCAATCAAATCTGCTCTTAGAGTAAATCATTGTAAAATGAAAAATTCATAACTATTGAAATATTGAATGAGTGATACAGTAGACATGATACATATGCCATGTAATTCCTGCACATTTTAAACTCAATTATAAATAAAAGATATTTTGTCTTATGAAATTTGTCTTTTCTTTAAAGATATTTATAAGAAATATTATTTGGTGATTTTAGTTAAGGTAATCTTAAATAAATACATAACATATATTTTTATTTCCTTGATTTCTAAACTTGAACTCTTCAGTAGAACACAAAAACTTGTAGTCTCAGTTAATTCATAAAAAAACTTATAGGGCTCCTCGATTCATACAGTCATGCTAGTGCTTTGGGTACAAGATTGGATAAACATACTTAATCCTAAAACCTATTCATCACATTTACCCCAAGTGGGATTCGAACCCGCAACGAATGATTTCTTCTTTTATTGGCCAGGCCAAAGCGCATTATGTTAGTTCATATATTTATTATTGGATTACCAACATGTGGAATTCTTTAAAGATCTTTATCGCCATACTAGTAACTAACTAAACTTCACGCCATATAACGTAGCTATACCATAAACTGTAGCATACGTTAGAATCATATGAAGCTTAAATCTAACTCTTCACAAATCAGCGGCGCAGAGTCTTTCACAAGTCCGTGGTTTCATCACGATGTTTTCGTGAAAAAGTTCGAATTTCATACTTTGAGTTTAGCAGATATTTAGTATATGACGTCGTGTAATTGTGCATGGTAAGTACACATAATTTGTGTATCCAACCTACATGTGTGTATTGCCTAGGTTGGGCAATACACACATGTTTTCCGCAACTAGTAGACATACGGAACAAAACACTTGCCGTGGTAATCTGGAACGCTGTGTTCGCATACTCCGCCGTCGGTTGGTCCCAGTAGACCATTTCATTGGTTATCTTGTATTCAATGCTGTCGAGCGAGCGAATGACGAAAGTCCTGGTGAACGAGAGTAGATGCTCGTCGTCCGCTAATGATTCTGATGTCAGTTTCAATACGCCGGCTACTTTGAAGATTGTTACGTGATCCTGGATTGAATATAAAATTTGGTAATGAATGAGATTATAAGTATTGACAGACCCGTCATTCTGACGCCCTTGGTTTAGCAATATGAGGCACTGTTGGAAATCAAAAGACCAGGCCAAATAAGTCGGAGTCGCACAATGACGGTTCTACTCAGTTTAAAGTTGTTTCATGAGTCCATCCGTGACTCATTTGCTGTCTAAATATTTTATGTTATCTACAACGTGGTAAAAGAAAAAATGTAATGTAGAACATTATTAGTCTTTAAGGAGCCCCATGAGGCTCTGGGCATGGACCCAGTACTTATACCTTTATGAAAGGCTTATGCCCCATTAGTGCAATGATACCTACTTTGCATTTAGACATTAGGAATCACATCAAATATGTATTTAAAAAAATAAAACATTATACCTACGAGTAAGTCTCATTCATTTAAGTTTAGAAAAACTTCCGACATAGAATGAGACTTGACAGAGTGAAAGTGCGCAGCATTTTTCTCATAAAAAAGCGCAGGTTTCTTGCTCTGCCGTGATAAAGAAAAGCAGTCTGCTCTCCTCAAACTACTTACATCATGACACAACACATCCCCTGTGAACGTGAACTGGTCGTGTTTGAGCGGAGGACACTTGTTGACCACTTTTGCGATCTCCTCTGTGCCGTCGGTCGAGTCGGTATCACCTTCATCTATCACTCGGCTGATGACGGAAAGCAGTTTGCTCTGCTCACACAACTACTCACATCATGATGCAACACGTCCACTGTGAAGGTGAACGGGTCGTGTTTGAGCGGCGGCCACTTGTTGATCACTTTCACTATCTCCTCGGCACCGTCCGTCGAGTCGGTATCACCTTCATCTATCACTCGGCTGCGGTGGAATATTGTGCGGAACTGCCTGTATATCGGGCTGTAGCCTAATGGAAAAGTAAAGTGAAGTATTTTAGTAGCGGACAAAAGGTCACACTTACAGAATACCGTTAACCGACGAATACACATGAATATGGCAAGACAAGGAATTATTAATATACAAAGAACAAAAGATGTCAATTGAATCATAGCAAATGGAAGGACATGACTACTTAACCCTATGGGGTATAGCGTTACATATGTAGCCAGGGCTGGTCAAAGTCAGGATTACGATCGTTTCATGTTAAGCTTGGCATAGCTTATTTTTACCGTAATACTATCTCGGTCTTTTAACTTATATGATGCTCAGTTTGCAACTTTAGTTGTTATGTTCAGTAATCTGAAACATTCGTTTCCTTGCAATCTACACAAATATACAAATACCTATAAAAAGCAAAACATTTCAGTAAATACTTACGCAACTTATACCGATAAGTGATGGTCATTGACGCTTTCTCATCGTACAGTTGCTGTATTGCCGCTCTATCTTTGTCTGTGGTGTCCAGCAGTTGGAAGTACACTTCTAGGAACTTGTCTATGATACCCCTCGCGTCTTCCGGACAGTAGTTCCTGTAGAACTTAGGTATTTCGCCGCGCAGTTGAATTGGGGTTCCATCCTGTATTCAAACAATAGAATATAACTATAACATAGCAGGGTAGTAAGTAATAGGTAATTGGTATTATTATTTTAAAGTATGACTATCAAGACATCTATTAATAGTATAACAATAGTAAATTGTGACGTCGTGTATGAGGTGCACGCAATAAATTGTCATTTAGAATTCAGGCAGAGAATGAGAATCTGGGTCTCATGATAACAGCTAGATTACATAGATTCTTATTATAACTAATGAATAGTTGAATAAGGAATTTTTTATATCATTATAATTAGAACATTTCTTTAACAAATTAAATAGTATGTCGATTCTCTATCATCACAGCTGTGGTAAGGACACGCGCCTTTTAACCGAGAGGTGCGGATTTAAATCCGGGCACGTAGGTACCTCTGGATTTTTCAAATCTATGTATGTATTTATACCATTAGCTCGGCGATGAGGGAAAACATTGTGATGAAACCTGCAAATTCCAACAGCTATGCAGTGAATATTGGCGATAATAAGCGAGAGTTGGGTATGGTAGAAAGAGCATGAAAGTAGAATAAACGCGGTCGAGATGCGTGCGCTGCGGAAAATATGCGGTGTATCGCTCACAGACTGCGTTCGGAATGATGATGTAAGATAGAGATTCGGTCTGAAAGACAGCGTCGGAGTCAAGGTAAGAAGAGGCATGCTCCGGTGGTTCGGATATGTGGAAAGAATGGATGACGAAAGATTGAATAAACACATATACAATGCGAAAGTGGAAGGATGTAAGAGCCGCGGAAGGCCCAGGTACACCTACATTGGTCGTGTGTTAACAGAAGGTGATGTTAGGAGTCATAAAAACCGTAGAGCTTGTATGAAAAGGCTCATGAATGTTGAAGAAGCAAGTGAGGTGCATAAGGATCGTGCCACATGGCGTCCGGTTCTCTCTGCCTACCCCGCTAGGGAAGTGGCGTGATGTTTAGTTTAGTTGAATGTATATTTTAGTATGAAGCACTAATTCCACTCACAATCTCCGTCAGAGCCGGGAACATCATCTTGAGCACGGTCACGTAGCGCGCCGGGTCGGTGTAGTCGCGGCAGAGGGGGTTGCCCTCCAGCTTGAGCGAGTGCAGGATCAGCTGGCGGCAGCGCAGGAGGAGGGTGGCCTTCTCTATCCGGTTGTATGAGAGGTCCAGGTGCCGGAGCTTTGGAGTCGTTAATGGGAGGTTGAAGCCTTCTAGGGAACTGCAACAATGGGTAAATAAAAACCTCTTATGTGGACAATCGTTGCTAGGCTTTAATTTTTACAACAACCTTTATACTTTGTCCTTGGGTTGATATTATATATAGGTTCGGTTGTAATTTGAATTTTGAAAAATCGCCCCTAATTAGTAGGTAGGACGTAGATACAACAGAAACTTACGTCAATCTATTACGTGACAAGTTCAGCTCAGTGAGGTAGTTCCACACGACGGTACTCTTGAGCTGGATGAGGTCGCTTTGGTTGTTCACCCGGTTCAGAGGGTAGTAGATGAAGTGACTTATATCTGGGGGTGATAACAATATGTTTGTTGGTGAAAAAATATTTCTTCCTAACTACTTACTTATTCCTAATTTTAAAGGTATGTATATTAAATACTAGCAGCGCCCCGCGGTTTCACCTGCATAGTTACCGTTCCCGTGGAAATACAGGATAATTAACCCCGCATAGTTAAAAATCTTTCCCCTAGGGAAAGTTACATTAGCAGTAAGTAACATAGGCTATACTTGTATTCCCATATTGCATTTCGTATTTGCTGGCTCGATGGCGCATTTGGTAGTGACCCTGCCCCATGCGCCAAGAGTTGTGGGTTCGATTCCCACCCAGGACCAAACATTCGTATGATGAATACTTGTATTTTTTCTGTGTCTGGGTGTTAATATCCAATATTTAAGTAGATATCTGATATCCGTAACAGAAGTGCTTAAGCTACTTACCTCGGAATCAGATCAATGTATGTGATGTAGTCTGATATATATTTATAAGTAATATCGGTTCATTTAAATATATATTTGTAATACCACTGTAGATTCTGATATCCGTAACACAAGTGCTTAAGCTACTTACCCCGGAGTCAGATAAATGTATGTGATGTACTTAGTCGGATATTTATTTATATTATTATTATTATTTAAAAAAAGCGAGTGTAACCGCGGGGCTTTGCTAGCGGGACAATAAATATAAACCACTGGTATATACAGATGCCGACCTTCTTTAGTGGTAAAATTGCTCAAATCCAAACTTCTTTCCCCATCGTAGCCAATAGACAGCCGCTTCCTCAGTATCAGCTTCGGGATGAAGTCGACTTTGTTCACCGTCAGTTCGGTCTGCGAGATGGCAATAGACAACTCCGCGCCTTCCGTGCGCACGATTAACCCGGCCGAGTGGAGCGCGTTCAGCGCTGACCGGGATCTGATCACGAGGAATTTGCACTCATGAGGGGCAAACTGGAATAAAAAAATATGTTAAAATAATATCTTATGTCCCCTGTTGGTCTGGGACTTAAAAAGAATTTGCCAACTGTGTTTCTTGTCTAGCATGTCGTAAAAGGCGATTACTGGTATATGGGGTTGTGGGTATGTGATTGTGTAGGCGACGAGCTAGCCACTTGTCACTACTTTGTCACAATTTTCCACCTAACCCAGTTCAGTTTTGTTTTTGGCTGAATGTGGTTAAAGGGGCCTGCTGTCCCTTTGACTCTGCCTACCCCTTCAGAGATTATGGGCGTGATGTTATGTATGTCATCTCTTATTTATTTGTAATTAGCTAGATTTTTATATACATTCATTAAGGGTCATGCCCGCAGTCCCCGAATGGGTATGCAATCTCCCACCCCGCCCTAGCTACGCCACTGTGCTCAGATCTATCCGGTTGTGCTACCTTATAAATGTAATAGCAGAAAACCCTTATAATTAAATAAATAAATTATCTAGCCTGACAGAACAATTACTTAATTTCGAATAAAGCATGTAGTTATGCTTATGAATACTAGGTAACGGATAATGAAACTTAACTACGTTTAGAAACATCCATAACTTGAGTACAAATGTCCATGTTCATCACATATAATATTTGCCTTTAGCAAAATTAGAACCCGCGACCCTCAGTTTCGTGGGCAGGGTCTCTCACCACTCGACCAACAGAATTGTCAATTACATTATAACTTACCTCAATAAAAACAGGGATGAAACTCTTTCCGTTCACAACATCCAGGAGGTTATCCAGGAGCTTTTCTTTCGTCCAGTCTCGGGGATAACCTTGTACCTACAAATATAAAAACAACCATATTAACATAATGTAGTCTTAAGTTTAACATTATTGATCCCATCAGTTGCCTTGCCAAAAATACATTTCCCATATTTAAAGACACATATTACTAATACGTACTGCAAATCTTTTTCATTAATATTAGTACCTGTCTGCAGTGGCGGATTTACCCTAAGGCCCATTAGACCCGGGCCTAGGGCGGCCAGATATTAGAGGCGGCCAATCGTGATAAAAATTAAGTGATGACGCGTTAGTACTGAGAGTTATGGCCTGGGGCCTAGGGCGGCTAACACTGTAAATCCGCCACTGCCTGTCTGTCTGTTCTTCACATCGTTACGCCTAAACTGTTGAACCGATTGCGATGAAATTTGGCATGCTTAAATTTTAATTCCTGACAAAGGACAAATGCTACTTTGTATCCCGGAAAACATGTGTAGGAACAGCAGAATGCCCGATAGTCACTATATAATTGTCAGAGGCGAGTGAGGTGGGTAAGGATCGTTTTGTATGGCGTTCGGTTAGCTCCCCGCTAGGGAAGTGGCGTGAAGTTTAGTTAGTTAGGTTGCTAGGTTTAACTGTCAGATTCCCTAACGGGCGGGGTCACGGCCAAAAGCGAGCGTTAAGTTCATATTATAATAATAATAAATAAATATTATTCTCCTGTATTATGTTGGTATACTCAGAAGTAGGATCCGGCCGGTGTACTCTATCACACACTCATATTAAAACGTCTCAAGGGACCTCTGTTGGGCCTGTGCCCCCATGCAAGCCTTCCAAAGGACCGGGAAGGTAACATTTCCCGTGATATCCAAATGGAGACCACAAGTAATATATAATAATAAATAACTTATTCGCAGAAAGCTTACAACCACTTATGATTAATAATTGTTCCCAAACTAGGGACTATTATTGTTGCCGACGTTAGCCTCATTACTTGTATATTCATACTTTCTATACCATTAATTATTTTTGTATTCAAGTTTATAATTTTTGACAAGCTCGATGACGCATTCGGTAATGCCCCTGTCCCATGCGCCAAGAGTTGTGGGTTCGATCCCCACCCAGGACAAACATTCGTGTGATAAATACTTGTGTTTGTTCTGTGTCTGGGTGTTAATATCCAATATTTAAGTATATATTTGTAATACCACTGTGATTCTGATATCCGTAACACAAGTGCTTAAGCCACTTATCTCGGAGTCAGATCAATGTATGTGACGTAGTCTGATATTTATTTATTTATTATTATTTATTATTAATTCTAATTTTATTTTGATAAAAGTACCTATTGTTTTATATCAGTCTCTTTGTAAATATACGTCTGTTCACACCTTGGCAGTCTCAATCATTTATAATTAGGATAGCACGACTTACCGATATTCGGATGAACAAGTAATCCTTTTCATACAGTTCTTCCATTTGCTCATGTTCCAACAGCATCACTGACTGAAATTGAAATAGCACAGATTAAAGCCACATGGAAGTTGACCAAAACAAAAACACCAAAAACACCTCCATGTATGTACCTGTCCTTATATGTACTTTATTTCTTTTGTTCTGGGACTCGAAAATAATGTGCCATCTATTACTATTTGCCTAGCATTTCGTAAAAAGCTACTGATGGTATATTGGGTTAGTGACTATATAGGCGACGAGTTAGGCACTTTTCACACTTTTGCCATCTAACCAACTCGGTTTTAGGTGAAATGTGGTTTAAGGAGTTTATAGCTCCTTTGAGACTACCTAAAGGATCTTCGGGGATTGCTGGAGTGATGATATCTATGTATATATGGATGTATTTTTCAGTTCAGTCTATTTTATGTAATCGGTGATCCGTGCACACTAATATTTTTCGGTCGATATGTGAGATTTCATACTGAAATCTTAGTAAGGCATATTTGAACTCGAGTCATTGATATAAATAAATGATAATTAATATTTTTTTTAGACTGACACAACAATTCCCTAGTCCCAAACTTAGCTCATAAGCTTGTGTTATAGATCCTAGGTGAACGGATAGACATACTTAAATACGTTTATAAACAACCATGACTCGAGTACAAATATCCATTTGCCCCTAGCGGGATTCGAACCTTGATTTCGTGGCCAGACTCTTTAACCACTCGACCAACGGGCCAGTCAATGTGTCAGATGTAAATATAACGTGTGACATACTTTATTCGTGGTTCAGTTACGACTGGCTATGGCGCCGCGAGAGGGAGCGCGCGAGCGCCGTCCGATGCCGGCGCGTCGGCGGGAAGCGCCCTGATTGGTTGTTGTCATCAGACAGACAACCTACTAGAAGCGAGCCAAAGGTTGTTGGCCAACATAACAAAACTCAATAACGTTGCACGCTACAAACTTATTTAAGTATACTTACATGATTAGTTTGGAACTAGGGAATTGGTGTGTTAGTTTAGAGACTTTATTTATTTATTTACCTTTGAAGTCCTCGCCATGACAGTCTTCCGGATGGGCAGACCCTTCTCCCAGGGCCAGAACTTGAGGTACTTCGCTACGGTCTCGTCCGTGCTGTTTATAATGTCTTCACGGAGATGCACCGGGACATATTTATTCTCCGTCTCATCTACAACTTCTCTGTAAATGTATTTCAAAATATATCTTTTAGTATCTACATAAATTAGTGAACTCAATTTTATATTTGGCTGAATGTGGTTTAAGCCGTTTGCTTCTTTTTTCTCGACGGTTATGGCTTCTAACATCACGTATTGGCTTGTTATAACCATGATCTGGGAGTCCAATGTTGCCTCGTCTAGCATATCGTAAAATGCGACTAATGTTATATCGGATGTTTGGTTCGTAATTATGTAAGCGACGAGCAAGCTAGTCACTAATGTATCAAAATTTTCTATTAACCCCATTCAATAGGCAATGTGGCTAAAAAAATCTATTTAGTCCGTCAGTTAGATTATAAAAAAATATTGAACATGTATTTTTTTATTTATTTTGTCAAACAAACATTGACGAAGATACAATGCATTCAAATTGCGCGTGACGTCACACTATCGTTAAATTTTTACTTAATACTGACGTTGCAAGCCCCTACTCTAAAACTTTGATGTTGATTTTTTGTTAACTAGATAAAGCGAAAGATGTGTCTAGCTAGTATTATTGTATAATCTAACTGACGGACTAAATAAAATTAAAGTTTTTTAATGCAGTCATCATCCCTATTCTATTTTTAGCGCCTTGGACTCTGCCCACCGTTAATTGAAAATAAAGATACCAAGGACAGCTTACCTGACAGACTGGTCCTTATCGCACTGCAGGCTGATCGTCATCTTCGGCTTCTTGGGCTGCGTGAGTGGCCCGAGACGTCGGAAAGCGCTCAGACGCTTCTGGCCGGCCTCCAATAAGTCAGACGATTCAGATCCTTCTTGCGATTCTGCAATCAAAATGTGGCTATATTTATAAAGACTTTTTTATAGTAACAGGCGTGAAAAGAAAAAAATAACCGTTATAGGGTCACTCCATTAGTAAAAAAAAAATTTTAATAGATCAACTCTACCTACTTTATTCTTAGGCGCAATCTGTTTTTTTTTTAATAAAACTGACTAAGTTTGGTAAGAAGGTCTTATTAACATCTCTATATGGCCTCCTATACTAGCGTTATGTCCCATTTCTATTTCGGAACCGTTTAGACCAGGGTTTCCCAACCTTTATTTTCCGAAGCTCACCGGAACATAATATTTTCATGCCCCATAGCGTCCCCCCCCCCCCCCCCTGACATATCTATACGCCCCCCTAGTTGGGAAGTCCTGGTTTAGACCATATCTTGGAGAGAAGACCGCAAAAAAATAGTTACCAAAATTCTGCTAACGTAACACTTAAATGGCCTCAACTGCGCTCTAATAAAACTCACCTTCTACAATATTCATAACGCTTTCAGTATACACATCAGACGGCGAATACGCTTGCTGTTCCACGACCTTATCAGACTTAGGATCCAAGGTCGGGTTCGGGGTATCCTCCGGAGGATTGAAGTTGTACACGAAGGAGTTGGGTTCTGTTGGTACAAACGTTGGCGCCAACATTAGCGGCGGAGGCGGCCAAACTTGGGCTTGCTCGACCATATTTTGGATCATGCCTGTAAAATAGAATAGAATAGAACAGTCTGTTATAAATGTTAAACTAAGTATTTAAAAAAGAGCCTTGGTAATGGACTCGGATAAAATAACTAACTAACTAAACTTCAAACCACTTCCCTGGCGGGGTAGGCAGAGAGAACCGGATAACATGCTAGCGCCAATTATGGAAATAATTTTATGGCGTATCATAGGTTTTACATACAGGCGTTACCCAGAGCCCAGCTTCGTCGCGGTCCAGCAACAATGGCACCACAAATATTCTGATCAAAACAATTGCCTGTTTCGTCAACTTTTGTCCCGGTGCAGAGATCATTGTCAACGTCTACATTGCATCAACAGCGAACATAATATCACGCCCATAATCCCCGAAGGGGTAGGTACAGTCAAAGGGGCAGCAAGCTCCTTTAACTACATTTAGCCAAAAATAAAACTGGGCGGGGTTAGATGGAAAATTGTTTACAAGTATTGACAAGTAGCTTGTCGCCTACACAATCACACACCCAAAACCCGAAAACTACCGATGCCATTAGTCGCCATTTACGACATGCTAGACAAGAAACACAGTTGGATTTTTAATGAAAGAATAATGTAGCTTATACACCCGTATAAGTATAGGCTATGTTTTATTGACGCACCACGCGAGCAATGCCGCGGGTTGAAGCTATTAGAAATAATACTAACAAGACTAAACGACCTTGTAACAAAGAATCCGCAACCGCCATACAGATTTTAGTAGAACTTAACTTTCTTTAAGGTTTTTTCAATATAAAAACGATTCTGTACAAACAGTTTTTAGGTTTCGTATAAATAAAAGTAAGATTGTATATGACGACTATGTAGCTTCACCCCATATAAAGCTATCAATTGATAATATACATAGTACATACATACATAACATCACGCACATAATCCACGAAGGGGTAGGCAGAGTCAAAGAGGCAGCAGGCCCCTTTTACCACATTCAGCCAAAATTAAACCCGGGCTGGGTTAGTTGGGAAATTGTGAAAAAGCAGTGACAAGCGGCTAACCTGTCTCCTACACAATCACACACCCAAAACCCGATACACCATTAGTCGCCATTTACGACATGCAAGGCAAGAATCACAGTTGGCATCTTCTTTTTAAGTACCAGACCAACATGGGACAGTGGGCTGGGTTGGGTGGAATGCTGTGAAAAAGGAGTGACAAGTGGCTAGGTCGTCGCCTACTCAGTCACATACCCAGATTAATAATATACTCACTTGAATATGGATTTTCGGGTTGTTGATTATCAGGATCTGTGGGGCGTACCAGAAAGCTCTTTGGAATGCCTGAAAATAAAACAAAATATTACGACAGAAAACCACACGCCCATCAAATGAGTATTTGTATATTTAGTGCTGTATAGCTAGAGTGATAGCTCAATGGTAACACGGCGGGTTCAAACCCCGGCACGTATCTCTGGTTTTTTTAATCTACGTACGTATTTATACCCCTAGTTCGACGGTGAGGGAAAACATCGTGATGAAACCTGCGAATTCAAACAACTTTGGATATCCAAAAATTTGAAATTGTAGGTAACCATGATCCAAATATTGTCTGGTTCCCCTATCTTAGGGTTACAAGGTCAGATCGGCAGTCGCTTCAATGTAATTACCAGACTCGCTAAATCCTGGATCATGGTCTAAGCGGACCCCGTCTAAGCACGGGACATAACGCTAGGAAGATGATAATGAGTGTTGTTTATATAAACGTACCTTTTGGATAACTGTAAGTGTATATTTCTGAAACAAAGAGAAGTATAAAGATTAATAAATAAATATAACGTAACAGTCATATCATAAATTGTAAACCTACATGTAAAAAAAATCATAACATTTAGTCATAAATCCATAAAATATAAAACGATATCGATAACCGATGGTAATTAAGGTTTACGTATGAAAATATTAAATACGCTACCATAAATTATCATCGTCATTTCATTACATCTACGAGTTATGCGAAACCACTTAGGTACCTACTATAAAACTAATTATTATATGGAACTATTTTAAAGGATTGTGGAAAACCAGCCAAATTACTTCATACAAAAGCTGCTTGACTATTTAATAAATATCCGGCTGCATCACATACATTGTTCTGACTCCGAGGTAAGTAGGTTAAGCACTTGTGTTACGGATATCAGAATCAACAGTGGTATTACAAATATATACTTAAATATTAAATATTAACACCCAGACACAGACCGAACACAAGTTCTTCAATTCATCACACGAATGTTCGTCCTGAGTGGGGATCGAACCCACAACTCTTGGCGCATGGGACAGGGTCACTACCGAATGCGCTATCGAGCCAATCGTATTTATGAAAAGTAAAAAAAATTTTGCTTATTTTCTGACACCTTTAAATTAGTACCTTAGAATAATGAGTTAAATAAGTAGGTACCTAAGTAGGAGCAGTGGTAGCTCAATGGAAAGGACATGCGCATCTTAACCGAGGAGTGCGGGTTCAAAACCGGGCACGCACCTCTGGATTTTTCAAATTTATGTACGTATTTTTACCACTAGTTCGACGATGAGGAAAAACATCATTATAAAACCTGCAAATTCAAACAACTTTGGATTTGCAACCATGATCCAGAATTGTCCGGTTCCCTTATCTTAGGGTTACGAAGGTCAGATCGTCAGTCGCTTTAATGTAAAGTCCAGACTCGCTAAATCCTGGATCATGGTCTAAGCAGACCCCGTGTAAGCACGGGACATAACGCTAGGAAGAAGAAGTAGGTACTGTTATATCTGAAAATGCATGGCCAGCTATTAAAAATAAATAGCTGATTTGTCAACCTCGTTTCCTATTGCATTGACGTCAATGCAACAGGAAACGCGACTTTTCGTAAATACAGCGTTTCGTAAGTTTACTAGATTGGATTGGACTTTCGTCGCGTATATACATTAGTATTTTCCATATATTATTATTAGCCTTTTCCATATATAAAACTATTGTGATAATTCCTGAATATATATCTGTATAATATTAATTAAAGTTTTTTTTAAAAACCATCTCCTGATCCACCCCGTAACAGTGGTGTCAGAAGTGGGATATCAGCGTTGATACCGTCGTTTCCGCTCCGCTGATATTCCATAACGGGTCGCGTAAATAAAAAACACTCTTCTTGCAAAACTTTATTGCCAATCCGTCTCCGGAGCGTATCCTGTGTCGTCTATATCCTGTGTCGTCTACGCTTCGTCAAATTCCTGGGCGTCCGTAACTGAGTCTCGACAGTCAGCCTTATCTTGTAAGCCTGCAGACCAGTAACGCCGTCGTCATCGACATCCCGGTGGGTGATACCGCTCCGCCTGCCAAGTAACCGCCATCCTCGCTGAAGTTGCCGCTGTCCCTGCGAAGCTGCCCATTTCGCTGTCGCCGTAGCCGTCGCCGTCCCCATCGTCGCTGTCTCCGTGGCCGTCCCCTGTGACGTGTCACCTGTTGTGCCGCCTGTCCGCCGCTGCCGCTGCAAGCTGTCCTGGCCCGCTGAACACGCGTGGCCACCTTACGGCTCATCTTCGCCGCTACTCCAGTTCCTAACATGAAGATCATCCTGATCATGCTATTCCTGTAAGTAAAACATATATTATCTTCTGTTATTGCTACAATTCCCTCGCGTTGAAGTGTCAATCCCTAAACATATCCTATACTATAGTATATCCTCGAAACCGTAATTACTCGTATAAAATATTATCTTATAAGTAGGCACTTATCATATATACAAATTTATCCCATATTTTATAGTAATAATCTCTTATTCCTATTCCAACCTACACATATATGTATATTTACATACTAATATAATAATTTAACTCTTATTCTTACCGATATACTATACTCGATAACTTACCTTCTTTTACTTAATTTTTATTTGTTAATTACAATGTCTGTTGAACATAAACAAACCGAGACATTATCATTAAGCGAACAATTCCCTATTAATGTGCTATGCAACTTTATAGGAACATACAAAGGTGATCGCGAAACACTTACCGCATTTCTTACGAACTGTCAAAACGCTTTAGATCTAGCATCAAGAAGCCAAAAAATCTTACTTACAAAATACATCTTATCCCGTTTAGAAGGGAAAGCCCAAATCGCTTGTTCAAATAAAATTTTCGATGATTTTAACCAACTTAAGCTATTCCTTAAACAAAATTTTGGTGAAAGGAAACACTACAATCATTTGTTGCTAGATCTACAGTCTTGTAAACAACAATCTGCTGAAACAGTATCTCAATTTGCACTTAGGGTTGAAAGTTGCCTCACAGATATCCAAGCCGAAATTTATAACTCGGAATCCTTGAAGAAGGACCTTCCTGGTCGCGTCGCTATGACCGAGGATTTAGCATTATTTACATTCATCTTAGGTTTACATCCTCGAATTAGCAATAACGTTAGATGTCGAAGCCCTAAATATTTAAATGACGCAATTAACATGGCCCAAGAGGAAGAGAAGATTCAAAACCTCTTATTTAAAAGTGTTACTAAACCTAAATGCAAAACCTGTGGGAAAATCGGGCATTCGGAGTCTGAGTGTTTTTCCAAAATAAGACGCGCAACTCCACCGCGGGGTTATTCAGATCGTAGACCGCCAATACCTATTTCCCATGACAACACCCAGTCCCAGGTTTTCTGCAGGTATTGCAAAGCTAAAGGGCACGATATTACAGAATGTCGCAAAAGAAAATACAGTAACACCAATAGGTATAATAATTCAAATAGACCGACTAACACGCATCATATTACCTATGAACAGCCGCAATCGTCGGCACCGTTGTTACCGACACCTCATGAAGTATCCGATGATTTTGCAAACGACAATGATTTAAACTAACTGATCGGATTTCGAAGCAGTGCCGTCGCTTTCCGAATAATTTAGGCACACGTGTATTTTTTCCTAAGCCTACAAATCATACATCTCATCATGCTCCCGGCAGAGCTTCTATTTCGATGAGCCCTAATTCAAATCATACATCTCATCATGCTCCCGGCAGAGCTTCTATTTCGATGAGCCCTAATTCAAATCATACATCTCATCATGCTCCCGGCAGAGCTTCTATTTCGATGAGCCCTAATTTAAATCATACATCTCATCATGCTCCCGGCAGAGCTTCTATTTCGATGAGCCCTAATTCAAATCATACATCTCATCATGCTCCCGGCAGAGCTTCTATTTCGATGAGCCCTAATTCAAATCATACATCTCATCATGCTCCCGGCAGAGCTTCTATTTCGATGAGCCCTAATTCAAATCATACATCTCATCATGCTCCCGGCAGAGCTTCTATTTCGATGAGCCCTAATTCAAATCATACAACTCATCATGCCCCCGAAAGAGCTTCTATTTCGATGAGCCCTAATTCAAATCATACATCTCAAGATACATACTTAGACCAATCTGTTTCAAAATCAAATAACGTCGAGCGTTTCGCGTCCGTATTCGAATTAAATCTACCAGTAAAAAATATATCATTACCTCACATACACCTCAACACTAGTTTCTCTTCCAATTCCTTAAAGTTTCTTATAGATACAGGTGCCAGCATAAGCCTCGTGAAACGTTCAAGTCTGAGTAAAACGCTAGAATTATCCGGGGAAATAGTTAAAATCAAGGGAATTAATAGCCTCGAACTTTGTTCCGAAACATTAGGTACCATACAAATGGATTTTAAATTATCAACAAGGACATATACATACAAGTTTCACGTAACTAACGATGACGTCAGCCTAGATTATGACGGCATCATCGGTAGTGACTTCTTAGGCTATTTTAAAACAAATATTAATTACGACACTAAATTATTAAATATTCTCGGGCAAAGTCTGGTGATTAAGTATAATCAACCGACCTATATTATTCCCGCGCGCTCGGAAGCCGTAATTGAATGCGCGATATCAAACTACATGCCCGATTCTTATCGCAGTAACGAAGCTCTCATCCTAGATCAGACTTTAAGTAACGGCGTTTACATCGCAAATTGCATTGTTACTATAAAACCCAATAAGAAAATAAACATTACTGTTTTAAACACCACCGAGTCTGAAATCCGAGTCAAAGATTATTACGTTGCAGCATCACCTCTTGAAATTGACTCGAACGTTAACTCTTTTGCTAAGGTAAATTCTATTTCTAATTATAAACCTCACAGATCGCAGAAGGTTCTAAATCTCATCCGCTGTTCTCATCTCAATGACGAAGAGAAGAAGGCACTTTTACAATGTTGTTCAGAATACACAGATATTTTCCATTTAGAAGACGAACCTTTATCTTGCACTAACGCCATTGAGCACTCAATTAATACTGGAGATGCACCTCCTATCCATGTAAAATCCTATCGTTTCCCTGAGTGTCACAAGGACGAAGTAGACTCTCAAATCAGAAAGATGTTAGATCAAAAAATAATCCGACCTTCACTTTCACCCTGGAGTGCTCCAGTTTGGGTAGTTCCGAAAAAAATGGACGCCTCTGGCAAAAAGAAATGGCGTATAGTCATAGATTATCGTCGCCTTAACGACGTTACGGTCTCTGAAACTTATCCCTTGCCTCTCATTACTGATATACTCGATCAGCTGGGTCATTCAAAATATTTCAGCACTCTTGATCTTTCATCTGGATTTCATCAATGTAATTTGACACCCAAGGACGCGCCGAAAACAGGATTCACTGTTAACACCAATTCAGACGTCGCTGGTCACTACGAATTCACCAGAATGCCTTTTGGCTTAAAAAATGCCCCTTCCACCTTCCAAAAAATGATGAATACTGCTCTTTCTGGCCTTCAAGGTCTTCACGCCTTAATTTATTTGGATGATATTATTATTTTCAGTCACCAATTAACGAGTCACATCGCCAAACTTCAATTAGTATTCGATAGATTACGTAAATTCAACTTAAAACTCCAACCCGATAAGTGCGAATTTCTTCGACGTGAAGTCGCCTACTTGGGCCATATCATAACAGATAAGGGTGTGTGCCCAAATCCAGAGAAGACCAAGGCCGTCAGTCAATTTCCAACTCCCAAAAACCCTAGGGATATCAAATCCTTCCTAGGTCTTGTCGGTTACTATCGACGATTCATAAACAATTTCTCTCAAATAACAAAACCTCTCACTTCTCTCCTTAAAAGGGACGCCACATTCACATGGTCACATGAACAAGAACGTGCATTCTCCTTATTAAAAGAAAAATTAACGACAGCTCCACTACTTCAATACCCAGATTTCAGCCAACCATTTCTATTAACCACAGACGCGTCAGATTATGCTGTAGGCGCTGTTTTATCGCAAGGTGAAATCGGCAAAGATAAGCCCATTTCATATGCTTCGCGCACCCTTAATAAGGCTGAAGGTAATTACTCCACTATAGAGAAGGAGCTCTTAGCCATACTTTTCGGTGTTAAAACATTCCGACCTTATTTATATGGTCGCAGATTTCAAATAATAACGGATCACAAACCTCTTGTGTGGTTATTTAACGTCAAGGACCCAGGTTCTAGGCTCATAAGGTGGCGCCTAAAACTTGAAGAATATGACTATGAGATAGTGTATAAGAAGGGTAAATTAAATGTAAACGCTGACGCCTTATCTCGATTCCCAGTAAATGTTCTTGATGAATCTACAAATCCCAATTTAACTAATTCAACACCATCTCCTAATAACAATACAGATCCCCAAAACCTTCCTCCTACGACTGAAACGTACGAAAAATTCCTTCAAATTTCTAGACAATCCAGTGTTTCTTACGACACAGTAATCCAGGAACATAATGAGTCCCTATTAAAATCTAAAATAAAGTTAATCGCATACCCAACGTCAATTGACTTAGATGAATCAATTCCGTACTGTTGTGAAATCATAGATGCCTCTACAAATCAACCTGACATTCCTGACATTCGTAATGTCGAACGCGAACTTTATACCTACTATTCAACCTCTAATGATAAACATATATTTACACATTTGTTCGTTAAGCTAAATCATTTCGACGAAATGTCATACAAAGATATATTTAACCTTCTCCGAGATTATCGGGATATGGTAAAATATTGGTATCCCGAGGAAAAGGAAGTAGCTATATCAGATTTTACGGATCCCTTCTCTAAATTGTCTTTTACAAAAATTTACAACATTATCGCATTCCTATTCCATCACACTAGCATAAAAGTAAACATTTATCATAATTGTATTAAATATCCTACACCAGATGAAGTTAAAATTATCCTTAGGGATAACCATGATTCACCCCTCGCGGGTCATCCCGGTATCTCTCGCATGATTGAACGAATGAAGTCCCAATACTGGTGGAAAAACATGCGGCAGGATATTGAAGATTATGTTAAAAATTGCCGCTCATGTCAAATCAATAAGCCCTTACGGCAAACTACTCGGGCTCCTATGATAATTACGTCCACGGCAACCCGACCTAATGAAAAGATCTTTCTCGACTTAGTTGGTCCTCTACCTGAAACATATGAATATAAATACAAATTTTTACTCACCGTACAAGATGACTTAACTAAATTTTCTCAAGCGTATCCCATGCAGTCTTGTTCGGCTGAGGAAACGGCTAAAGCATTCATTACTTACATCTCCCACATGGGAATACCTAGGATGATAATCTCCGATCAAGGGTCAAACTTTTGCTCTGATTTATTTAAACAACTCAATAAGTTATTTAGTATAAAACATATATTTGCGTCGCCCTACCATCCCCAAACCTGTGGCGCGCTCGAACGTAGTCATTCCACACTTAAGGAATACTTAAGGTCTTATATAGGAGAAAATCAAAACACTTGGGACCTCTACATCCCAAGTGCAATGATAGCCTATAACTCTAATGTACACAGTACAACCGGCTTCACACCGTTAGAACTGTTGTTCGGTTTTAAGCCTTATTTACCGTCGAGCATCGACACTCTCGATAATAATACCTATAGCGATTACATTCGAGCTTTAAACCATCGCCTTTATTATAGTCGCCAAAAAGCACTTCATAACATTCAAAGTTCTAAAGAAAGGTCTAAAAACCATTATGATTCACGAACCAAACCTATTTCTTACAACACTGGTGACATGGTATACATACGTTGTCATCATAAACAAAATAAAGCTTTATCACCAGTGTGGAAAGGTCCGTTTAAAATAATAAAACTAAACGGTAAACATACCGTCACCGTCCTAGTCAATCGTAAACACATACGTCATCATTATGACGAAATCAAACTGGCTAGTGACGGCACACCATAGTTATAAGTTATAATGTAAATAACAATGGAATGTTATGAGTCTTATGTATTCCGTTTCAGATCGGCGCGGTCGCCGCTCGCCGCCGGGTTAAATTACGTTACGCAAATAACTAGTAGCCCAGGTCTTTATTTCGATAAGCTCTTAGATATTAAATTTACTAATAATGACTGGAACGTCGTTACATATATAGATATAAATAATATTCAACCTAACTTAGATAAGGTAGAGTTCCTATTTCAAAAGCTCGATATTTTATGTAATTCTTTTACCTCATCTAAACTACAATCTGACTGTTCTAATTCGCTCTACGCTTTGAAAAGCCAACATTTTACCAATGTCAATAAGTTCTCGTCTATATCATACTTATTAGAAAATAATAGTTCTCATAAGCGTGTCAAAAGAGGCCTTCTTGATTTAGGAGGATCTCTCTTAAAATCGATATTTGGCACTTTAGACGCCGAAGACGGAATTAAATACTCTAAGGCCATTAAAAATGTACAGACGGATGAAAAACATCTCGCACATCTCATGAAGGATAATATTCATGTTATCCAATCCACTATTTCATCTTTTAACAATTCTATATCTAAGGTTGACCAAAATGAGAAGCATCTCTTGGAGAATATGCAAATAATATACAAAATTCTCGATACAGTTTCCAATACCAACGATAAAATCGAAATTAAATCACAAATTAACTCATTATTTAACTCTTTAGAAGCCATTATCTTAACGTTATCTTTCGACATCGACGATATTAACAACGCCATCTTATTTGCAAAGTTAAACGTTTTGCATCCGACTGTACTGAGTCCTCATCAATTATATAATGAACTTGATAAGCATAGAAATAAGTTGCCTAGCCATTATGATCTTCCTGTAACCTTAACTCTACAAAACATACAAGAGATAAGTGATATTTCTAGGTTAGTATGTTATTATCATGAAAATAAGATTATATTTATTTTAAGAATTCCTTTAGTTTTACCCCAAATCTATAACCTTTATAATGTAATACCTTCACCTGTACCGTATGACATTACAAAACCTGACACTTATATCCTTATCGAACCGACTAGCTCGTATGTGGCAATAACAGCTGATCGTATGTTTTACTCGCTAGTGAAGGACATTGACAAGTGTAAACTCATCAGTGAAAAGTGTTATGTGTGTGTGCTCTCCAATATGTTTTCAGTGATCGCCAACCCTACCTGCGAAACGACTTTGCTTAGTGAAGCGATAAGCAAACTACCTGATACATGTGTAACTAAACTAATTCATGGATCTATTGACATATTTCATAAATTAAGCCTTAATCGTTGGATGTTTGTTCAGTCAGAGCCAGGCAAATGCCATATAACATGTGATAAAAATGACGTTAACTTAGATGTTATCTTATTTGGAACGGGCATCTTAACCTTACCCAAAACTTGTAAAGCTTTTTTTAAGACCTTGCAATTCACCGCGGCCGGTGAAACTTATCTCGGTAATGTGACAAACATAGTATCAAATTTTAACATTTTATTAGACGATTGCTGTGATCATTCAAAAGTAAATAAAACTTTACCAAGCCTCCCGTTCTCGAAATTAAAAAATATCGGGAATCTTGACTCTTTGCTACATGCCAGTATCCATCTCCAATCAATGGAAGATGAGTTAAATAAATTAGAAAGCCCATCTCACTTCCAAACCTATAGCACAGTATATACGTCATTAAGTCTATTTACAAGCATAATATTTTTATTATATCTCATTTATAAATGTCGAAGACATTTATGCAGTAAAAAGTTGTCTTGTTGCATCCAAATATATAATCAATGCAACAATTCCAAATCTAACCAACCAGCATCCTTAGTTGAGATTAAAGATGAAATTAGATCAGAGGAGGCAACGATAAGCTCACCAAGTCCACTTAAGAGAAATCTCGTGTTCACTAATTTTGACAAAGATCACGAATCATAGTATTTACATACCTTATTATTTCAACTCCTAACTCTAACTTGTTTTTATCTAAATTCTTAATAATATAGATCTATAGGAGTTACTTTTGTCTAATTATGTTAATCTTAAGTTCATTTATGTAATAAATATAATCTTTACTACGAAACGTAAGCCCAATCTCTCGCGGTAGTCTAAATTCCTCATCACACCATTTGAGATGTAATGATCCATCTTAACGGGGGGGTTGTTATATCTGAAAATGCATGGCCAGCTATTAAAAATAAATAGCTGATTTGTCAACCTCGTTTCCTATTGCATTGACGTCAATGCAACAGGAAACGCGACTTTTCGTAAATACAGCGTTTCGTAAGTTTACTAGATTGGATTGGACTTTCGTCGCGTATATACATTAGTATTTTCCATATATTATTATTAGCCTTTTCCATATATAAAACTATTGTGATAATTCCTGAATATATATCTGTATAATATTAATTAAAGTTTTTTTTAAAAACCATCTCCTGATCCACCCCGTAACAGTACCTAAGTGGTTTCGTATAAACTTAAAATAACCTTATATAAAGGTATAAACAGTCTTGCTAATTTATCTGCTAATACATACCTGAACCTTTTGAGCCTGTTTGAGAAGGTAATACGAGCTGTGATTCAGTCTGTTGATTTGAGGGAAAACCTGAAACAGTTTTATTAATTATAGACGTGCAATCGTCCCCGTTTTTATACGGGTAAGCGTTTAATACTACTTTAGAAATGTCTGCTTTTATTGCACATGAAAATCCGTTTAGTAGATTAAGTTCATCAGTGGTGACATAACATCACGCCCACGATCCCCGAAGGGGCAGGCAGAGTCGAAGGGGCAGGAAGCCCCTTCAACCACATTCAGCCAAAAATAAAGCCGGGCTGGGTCAGATGGACAATTGTGGAAAAGCAGTAACAAGCGGCTAACCTGTCGCCTACACAATCACACACCCAAAACCCGATATACCATTAGTCGCCTTTTACGACATGCTAGGCAAGAACCACAGTTGGCATATTCTTTTTAAGTCCCAGACCAACATGGGACAGTGGTTCACAACTTATTTTCAACCATTTGGTCACCGTTAACAATAATGAAATAAAAGTGGTCCCCAATCACAAAATATTTTTTTAATTTAATTTGAAAAAAAGTTAGGAATAAGGATGATGACTGCTTTAAACAAGTATAAGTAATTCTATTGAGGCCGTTAGTTAGATTATCCAAAAATACTAGACACATATTTTCGCTTTATCAAATGAACAAAAAATCACAAATATAAAGAGCATCAAAGTTTTAGAGTGGGAGCTTGGGACGTCACTATTTAGTAAAAAAAATATGAAAGTGTGACGTCACGCGCAACTTGAATGCTTTGTATCTTCGTCAATGTTGTTTGACAAATAAATAAAAAATACGTGTTCAATATTTTTTTATAATCTAACTGACGGACTAAACAGAATTTTTTAGTCATCATTCCTATTGTCCGAATTAAAAAAAAAATTGTGATGAATAGTCCGGGGAAGGCTATAGGCCATACAACATCACGCTACGACACATTAACCACAAACGCGGGTGTAACTGCGGGCACAGCTAGTATGTTAGTAAAACATAACTGATTTGACTAGCTCGATGGCGCATTCGGTAATACCTTGCCCCATGCGCAAGAGTTGTGGGTTCGATCCCCACCCAAGACAAACATTCGTATGATAAATACTTGTGTTTGTTCTGTGTTTGGGTTATAATATCCAATATTTAAGTATACATGTATTAGTAATACCACTGTTGTTTCTGATATCCGTAACACAAGTGCTTAAGCTTCTTACCTCGGAATCAGATCAATGTATGTGATGTAGACTGATATTTATTTATCTATACTTATAATAAATCTGTAGAGAGGTAAATTCTGTACATGAAATATATTTTCAAAATAACTATCAGAGGGTTATTAGTGATCGATACTGATGCCAAAAACACAATCAGTAAATTTTTTGTCTGTCTGTCTGTATGTTCCTTATAGAAACAAAAACTACTCGACGGATTTTAACGAAACTTGGTACAATTATTCTTCATACTCCTGGGCAGGTTATAGTATACTTTTCATCACGCTACAATCAATAGGAGCAGAGTAGTGAAGGGAAATGTTGGGAAAACGCGAGAAGTTACTCCATTTTTAAGCTTCCGTCGCGTGTGCAGCCTTAATGGTTAAAGTTACATAGAAATCATGTATGACGGAAATAGTCTTTATAATATTAAGCATAAACGCGGGTGACACCGCTGGCACAGCTATGAAGCAATATCTGTCCCAGAGTTACTTTCGAGTTTGTAATATTGTGAAGGATTGGTAACGACATACCCGACTGAGGAGCTGGTAGCCTGTACTGTTGAGGTTTAGCCGGTGTCGGTGTGACTCTCGTGATCCTTGTGTTTATACTCCGGCCAACTAAAACAGGACATAATACGATTCAATAAACTAACCAACTAACTAAACTTCACGTGGGGAAGTGGCCTAGCGGGGTAGGCAGAGAGAACCGGATGCCATATGGCACGATCCTTACACACCTCACTCGCCTCTTCAACATTCATGATCCTTTTCATACAAGCTCTATGGTTTTTATGACTTCTAACATCACCTTCTGTCAATACGAATATTAATTACGATTTGATACTACGTTCAAAAGCACTGATAAAGGTACATAACATATATACATTTGACTGGCTCGATGGCGCATTTGGTGGTGACTCTGCCCTATGCGCCAAAAAAGTTGGGTAACATCCCCACACAGGAGAAATATTCGTGCGATGAATACTTGTGTTTGTTCTGTGTCTGGGTGTTAATATCTAAGTAATATTTAGGTATGTATTTGTAATACCCATAGATTTAGGATGTACAAGATACACAATGACGGGTCGGAGACATGACCAAAATAGATTTAAACATGTGTTGGTTGACGTCTATGTGTGGGTTAGAAATAGTGTTCTCAAAGACGCACTTTTACATTATCGACTGATTCAGTTGTATACCTACTACTTACTACTTTTTTAAACTTTTGCTTAATTTTTGGCATTGATGAAATCAGCAGTTGTTTATATTAGGTAAATCGGAATTAGTCGGTAAGAAATCGCATTCTAAGCAGTTCTATAAACAATGAGATGGTAAAATGTATTCCTCGTATATTCAGCGTGTAAAAAATGAAAAAAATAGAAATATGTTCTATGATTTATACCTATAAGACAAAAAGACATGACTTTTGCTTTGACTGATGGAATGAAATGAAACAAATAATGTATTAGCAACTTTTAATTTGGTGACATTTAGTTACATATTTAAAAATAATATGTAGTGCAACAATTTTTTTGTTGTTGTCATTTGCCGTCAAAATGTTTGCTGCAGATAGTGGAGTTCTTATTGGGAGTCCAATCTAGTCTGTCTATATCTCCGCATCCACTTTTTACATAATGCTGGGTTGCTTGGAAACTTAGAAAAATTATCAGTTACTTAACTAACAAATTTACGGAGATAATGAGTTCCCAATGTGAATATAATTATATTTCAACATAACTTGGCTAAATAACTTTGTATTCATGTCATGATGTCGCTAAAAGACGATTAAGTTTTTATCGATACTCGTGACGTCACCGCCTTGTCAAGCACTAGCGTAACCAAACTATTTACTATTTTACACAATTTTTTCCCCATTTCTGTTTATAATCATAATGTATACTTAAAAAGATCAATTATAATCAATATACTATTGTAAACATATTTTTCTAAACCGATTACAAGCAACAATTTGACAAAATATGGTTCGAAAAAATCTAATGATATAATCGTATTTACCTGTGAAAAGTTCGATATCGATTCGAATAAATACTATTCGAATTATTCCGTCGTGTAACCTCACAATCGCGTACAGAACAAGTCACCTTAATTGCACGTTTAATATTCTCGATTATAATCCAAGGTTTAATACATAAATTCAAGAATTTCACTGCGACGTAGAATAGACTGGGACGCTATGGCCTCTTACTCGCAAAAACATTGACATATAGGTACTTCATTCGCTGTCTCTTTTTCTCTCGGGCGGTTTGCATTTCAGCAGGATTTCTCGCTCCCACGCTTTATGTATCTTTAGCGTAGTCAAAAAATTCTAAATCTATGGTAATACCACTGTTGATATTGATATCCGTAACACTAGCTTAAGCTATTCAGCTCGGAGTCAGATCAATGTATGTGATGTCGGATATTTAATTACGCCCGTAATTCACGAAAAGGTAGGCAGAGTGAAAGGGGCTGCAAGACCCTTTAACTACATTCAGTCAAAAACAAAACAAGCCTTGGTAGAATGAAAAAAAAATTAAAAGTAGTGATTAAAAGTAGGCGGCTAGCATGTTACCAACACAATCACATACCTAAAACCCGATGCTTCTCAATAACACAGTTGGCATATTCTTTTTAAGTGCAGACCAACATAGGTTAAATGTACAGCTCCATTAAAAAAATGGTTCTTATTTCAAAATATGAAAACTGTAAATGCTAACTTACTAATTAATCCACTTGTTGATTGAGCCGTTGATTTGGCTACGTTGGCTGTTGTGTCCTGACCTGAGAACAACGTTTAGGAATCAACTGTGAAATTAATAGTAATCTTATATATTATATGTATTGTTCGCAGTTTTGCCCGCGTAGATTTCGGTCTGTAATTAAAAGATTTTAAAATAATAATAAATACGAGTTTAAGAACATGTAATCTATCATAATATCGTTCGGCAGTGAAAACCTCGGAAGTAGCATTTGCTTAATTTAATTTTAATTTTTTTGCAAGTCACACTTATTTAGCCACGAGATATTTGAATTCTTACGATTATGTACCATTCATTAAAATAATTCTTAAAAAAAAAAAACAATAAACAGTACCATTCCGATCCATACTTTTTTTTTCAGGAGGCAGTTTTTTCTTCCTTCTGAAATTTTCCCAAAAGCATTTACGAGGTTTTCACTGCCGAACGACGACATACACATTACTACTAACACACTACTAACTAAACTGTTTCAAATTTATAATGACCTTCGTTATGCCTTCTAAGTGACTCAATCAGATTCCGTTTAGGCCATAATGGCAATTAAAATGAAGCGACTGTTTCAAACTAACTAACTAAACTTCACGCCACTTCCCTAGCGGGGTAGGCAGAGAACCGAACGCCATATGGCACGATCCTTACAATCTTTTTTATAATATGCATTACTAGCGACCCGGCCCCGGCTTCGTAGGAGTTCAAAACAATATGAAACTACACATATAAGCCTTTCTCTAGAATAGATCCCGTAATAGATCCCCAGATTAGATTATCCAGACTGACACACCAATTCCCTAGTTCCAAACTAAGCTTATAAGCTTGTGCTATAGCTACTAGGTGAACGGATAGACATACTTAAATAAGTTTATAAAAATCCATGACTCGATTACAAATGTCCATGTTCATCACACGAAACATTTGCCCCTAGAGGGATCCGAACCCGCGACCCTTGGTGTCGTGGGTCTCTGACCACTCAACCAACGGGCCTGTCACTCTATCTATTGGTGAAAATTGCATCAACATCCCTTGTGTGGTTTATAAGATCTAAGCGAACAGACAGATGCGGCGACTTTGTTGCATACTATGTAGAGTATTACCTAGTATAAATTAAGCGCCTATTTTCCGCGCTGCGCGTGAATACAATTGATGTACTGCAGCTAAAATAGAAATAAGAATTATACTTACTTGTAGTAGCAGCATTTCGATTCTTCTCCTCTAATTTATTTTGAGAGACAGTGTTAAGGCCGAGAACAATTGGTGAATTTGTTTTAGTTTTTTGCCTGAAACATAATTATAACAGTTTAATCATAGTTTTCAAAAGGTCTTTAAAAAAAAAATATTTTTAAACAAACCCTTCTTCGTCATCCCTGGATAATGAGTGCATTAACAATTTAAGTTATAATTAGACATATAATATATACAATAACACATAGTTACACATATTTTCTGCTTTAAAAAATCTACTCGAAAATTGTATAGTAAAATGACAAAGATTCGGCGCCCCAAATTATGTCGGGCGCTTTGACGTCACTATGTATTTTCGTCTTTTTGGTTTGTTAGACAGTAAAAATATCAATATGACTTAGTAATCTCACTGAACGAACTAACCCTTAGGTAGGGTCTTGTGTGGGCTACTTAGGTTTAGCTAAGTAGCCCATTTGTAGAACTGTGAGTTTCTATACTTCTGACTACACTTACTGTTTCTGATGTAATCCACTGTTGCCAGGCTCTTGAGAACCCGCAGGTTTAGCCATAGGAATATTCGGAGAAGTATCATCAGTCAGATCAAGTATTGAATCTTGCTGATGATCAGGGGCTTGAAATGTCTCAGCTTGTGATGATGTCTGGGAGGGATTTGAACCTATAATAACAAAAAGATATCAACAATATACATCATATACAACATAATACAAAAACTCAAAACCAAAGAAGATGATGAATTACATCAGTTCTGTCTACTCATGTAAGCAGAATTATTGTAGTAACTAACTAACTAAACTTTATGCCACTTCCTTAGCAGGGTAGGCAAAGAGAATGGATGCAATATGGTACGATCCTTACACACCTCACTCGCCTCTTCAACATTCATGATCGTTTTCATACAGGCTCTACGGTTTTTATGACTCCTAACATCACCTTCTGCTAATACACAACTAATCTGGTTGTGGTAGGTGAGCATGGGCTTTCCGTGGCTCCTACATCCTTAAGCCATTTTCCTAAGATAGCACTAGAGAACTTGATGTTATGACTCACAAAGTTATTCATCCCTATCAGCAACTTAGATCTAGATGGGTACTTAACACTGAGAGGAAGACAACTATAATATTCCTATGAAGAAAGTTTTCAAGGTAGCTAGCTTTACTAACTGTAATGATTTAATACTTATGCTGTAAGGTTTGAAGAAAATGTAGAATAAAAGGATTTAATACTTACCAGACATAAGTGTATTTGATAATTTTTTTTGAAACTGAGCTGCTTTAGACCAAACCTTATTTTTGCTTGGCTGGTTTGTAAAATTAGGCTTACCTCTTTTCTTCTTGCCCCTGAAAATAAGAATTATATAGAAATAATATACTACATGGTCAGTTTATTGGGATGTGTATTACTTTAAGTGTCTAAGGTAGGCCATTGAGCATATGTGATCAATAAAATATATTGCCTGCCGCCAACTTTATGCAAACTTAATACATAATTCATTTCATATCAGTAGTAGTAGGTAGTGATATTAAAGAGGTTATTATAAATTCTCTTAGCAACACTTAGAGAGGAAACCAGGCAAATTTGATAATGACCTCTTATAATCATTCATATTTACATGTATATGAATGTTTATAAGTAAGTGCAGTAAGCTCTTATAAACATTCTTATACACATGTATTAGAATGTTTATGAGAAAAAAAAGTATATCCACAGAATTTATTGAACAACATAGGCGCATTTTATTAAATTAAATACTGAAATGGCAATTTTGTCCGATAGAAGATAAATAGAATCTCTTTGACCTATACCCAATATCCTTTAAATAATCTAAAATACAATCGATTTTATAGGTACAAAACAAAATAAAATAATTTTGTGTAATTAATTGATAAGAACTTACATTTCTATATTACAAAGCTTAAGAAAAAGGTTAGGTTTAAATTATAAGTATTTCACAGTCTATGTGTCAGTAATAAATAGTTAGCTTTATTATATTAAGTTAATAATCCGGAGCCGATATTAAAATAGGATGTAATTTTCCACAAATTATTTACAAAACAATTCACGGTTTATTATGACATTCTGTGACAGATGAGATTTGTCACTGTCAGTTCAATCAATGACATTTTGTTGTTGATGTTGATTTAGAAATGGTCCGAATCTTTGAGTAGGTACTATTTTAATAAGAATTTGGTTGTGTTGTGGTGTTATAGTGTCAACGAGTAAAAGCAGCATTCATCTATTAGAATTTAGAACGATTTATATATTTTTTATATAATTAGTTTGATCTTGTCAAACGAATTGTATAAAAAAATATATAAATCGTTTTAAATTCTAATAGAGCCAAAAAGGACCTCGTATGACTCTGCCTACCCCTTTGGGGATTATAGGCGTAATGTTCTGTTTGTACTTATGTGTATATTAATATTTGTTATACTTACCACTGTTGTTTCTGATATCTATAACACACACAAGTGCCTAAGCTACTTACCTCGGAGTGGTAATCGATATGTGGTAATCTGATATTTATTTATTATTAATATATAATCCCATGTTGTTCGGGGACTTTAAAAGAATGTGCCAACTGTGTTTCTTGCCTAGCATGTTGTAAAAGGCGACTAATGGTATATGGGGTTTTGGGTATGTGATTGTGTAGACGACGAGCTAGCCACTTTTCACTACCTTTCACATTTTTTCCATCTAACCCAGCCCAGTTTTGTTTCTGGCTGAATGTGGTTAAAGGGGCCTTCGGGGATTATGGGCGTGATGTTATGTATGTATGTATTATTATTTACATAGTTATATTATAGATTCGTTTATTGCAATTTTATTATAAGGCAGAAAACCAAGAGCGCCACCTGTTGTATCGATTTTGAATTAACTACCACAACCCACGGCATTCGCTAATGAACAGTGGTCGCGCTTAACGTCACACAACATAGATGTCGCTACATTCTGCCTAATAACATGGAATACTTATAGTCGCTAATTAATTCTACCCGCTAATACAATCATGTGGGCGCATCAAACGGTAATGGCACTAACGTTGATATTCGCAACCACTTATTAATGATTTACATGTGTAGGCACCAAATGCGGTTGGCAGAATTCCCTTTAGGTTGGTACTTAGATCATTACGGTAGTAAGTACCTACTTAATGAGGCTCTTTATAATTAATCAGGCTTGAGAATTTACTACTATTTTTTATCTTGTTCCAGTTTAACAGAAGATAAGGTAGCTGTTCTTTGGTGAAATAAAACGTCGATGACGTTTCTATTGGTTCTAAACTGTCCATAAAACAGTAACAAATACCTACCTAATACTTATATTCACGGACGAGAAAAAAAGAAGGACTCCACCCCTCTAACTAGACTTTGTGCCTTTCCGATGTCGTCCGTGATTTTAGTAAGACTTTAGGAAGGTAGGTACCTACACAGTGGCGGATTTACAGTCTTGGCCGCCATAGGCCCCAGGCCATAATTCTCAGTACTAAAGCGTCATCACGTAATTTTTATTACGATTGGCTGCCTCTAATATCTGGCCGCCCTAGGCCCGGGCCTACTGGGCCTTAGGGTAAATCCGCCACTGTACCTACATATAAATATACCTACAAATATTATTATATCGCGTTTCAGATGCGACGGGTAATATTTTTCAAACCCGGGTTCATATTTATAGATTTATATTACTTGCTTGGCGATTAGTGTAAGTAATCTACTTATGAAAACTTGCACATGCAAATAAAATGTAAGTACCTACCCATAATGTAATTCGTCTGGTTCTCCTATCTATAGATTACGAAGGTCAGATGGCAATTATTTCAATGTTATCCAGACTTGTTTATCCATAATCAAGGTTAGGACTGGGAATGATATTACATAATTTTACCTACTAGTTGATATTAAGGAGCACCGTAGTGTGTATTTCATCCGTTTATTTTCATCTAAAACTTATCGCAGGTCGTTTAAGTGCCCGATAGACAGCACTTCACTCTCACCTGATCTCGGGGGACGCCAGGAGATATCGTTTACCTTCATCCAGGGAGCTCTATAAATCTGGGCCCGCCGCGCCGTCGAGACGCCGCTCCGAGGAAAATGCAAGAATCGTGTATGTTTTGAGATTGCATGTAGGTATGTAGGTATGCAACGATTACAAATAAAGTATCTACACTATGGAGCTAGGTAGGTAGGTTTAGATAGATACTTAAAAAAGATTTTTGAATTTTCAGCACGTATACGTATTTGTGAAATACAACATTTAAGTATTGTAATGTTATGCCAATAAAATCAGGATGCCTATATATATATACGTTTTAAAATAGGTATTTATAAAATGTATGTTAAATTTTTTTATAAACTAAGTTTATTATAATGTTAGTCATCTGCAAATTAAAATGTATTGTCTAGTCTATTTGGCTGTAAGTACTTCAATGTTCTCAATTTCGAACAGAATTCAAAATTGAGAACATTTGCAACTTTTTTTCGGCCACAATGATTTGTGGCCAGTCCTTAATGTACCAACTTAATACAAACAAAGCAGGTCAGTAGTTTAGCTCCGTAGAACTGAAACTCCATTATTATCTAGTCTAGTCTAAGTTGAATGTTAGGCAAAAGATTACAATCTAGAAATTTACATTTATTGTATGTTCAAGTGTAGGCAATATTAGTTTTGATCAACTATCGAACTATCTACAACCTAAATGATTGAGTTAAACAAAAAACTGGTCAAGTGTGAGTAGACTTGAGGTTTGAGTAGATTGCGGGTTCCGTATTAATTAAAAAACAAAAAAAGGAGTTAGCATGGACGAGAGAAGAGTGGGTGAATCCCAACTAGGGAACAGCTGGATCCAGCAGAGCTAAAATTATGCTGGACCGAGCTGAATTGCTTGATATACCATTTCAATGTCTAGTAGGGATTGAAATCCAGCGGCATTGAACCAGCACAGGTGAACTTGTGCTTGACGTAGCTAGATGGGTGGATGCAGCATTGGAATCCCTACTGCCAACTGTGGCACTAAAATCTATACTTACTAATGTAGGGTATAGGGGTTGAAAGGAAACGGAACTCTTCATGGTGAATTCTTGTATTATTAAAATACAATTACAAATAATTATTTACAGCGTCGTTCGTCTTAGGTACGTCTTAATCCTTTGGTTGTTTTCCAGCAGACTCTTCGTCTCTCGCTCCTTCACTCATTTGTCGTATCTCACTCTTTCGTTCATTCGCCTTACGTTCCATTTCTCTCAACACCAACACAATACTATAAAGCAGAAGAGTTTGTTTGTTTGTTTGTATGTTTGCTTGAACGCGCTAATCTCAGAAACTATTAGTCCTATTTGAAAAAATATTTCAGTGTTAGATAGCACATTTATCGAGGAAGGCTATAGACTATTACCGCGGGCACAGCTAGTAATATTATAAAAGTAGAGCTGACATTTTAATACCTGGGTACTTCATAATTTCCATCCATCGACAACCTCAGTTTCTAGCGGTTATTTTCATATAAAAGCTATTGCAGATTGTTCAAAGTACGTACTTGAGATAGGCACTCTACCTAGGGTTATCAAGACAATCATGACATGGCGCCTAGTTTCCATGATAAAATCCTACTCAAAATTACTTTAAATTATGATTTCCATCAAATCAAAACTGTATAAACTCCGTGCTAATACCTTAGAAACAATTTCGTATGTATTAAATTTTTAATAAAAAAAAGCAATTGAAACTGTTGTTATAATAGGCGACCCGTCAAAAAGACGGCTCTCTTCTTTTAGATAAGATGATAAAGGTCTTGACTATGAAATCAAAGATAGCGGCTTCGAATTACACTAGAGACGTATGTTCATTCCTACATGTGATTAACACGGTGTTTTCTTTCACGTCATGGAAATTGATCTGTAGTTTAGTATCTATAGAATAAGTATTTAAGCATGAACTGTATGCTGCTTCACGATGTTTTCCTTCACTACTAATGGTATGCAAATGTAGATATTTAGATTAAGTCCTATATTGGGTGCCTGATTGTGTGTAGGCGACGATCTAGCCACTAGTCACTACTTTATTCTTCGTTTTCCATCCAGACCAGATTTTTTTGGCCGAATTTGGTTGAGAGGACTGACTGCCCTGGATTTCGGGGATTGCGGACGTGATAATATGTATGTATGTATGTATATTTAAACTGAAAAAGCTATAGGTCGATATGTGACCGGGTTTGAGCCAGCACCCATCACACGCATGCATCGTCAAATTCAAATTCAAATTCTTTATTGCAAGTCACGCGATAAAAAATAGATGACAGTCTTTAAAGGGTCATTGAGCTGCTACCACTTCATCTTTACTTACTATTCTATACTAATATTATAAAGTTGAAGAGTTTTTTTGTTTGATAGCTTGAACGCGCTAATCTCAGAAATTACTGGTTAGATTAAAAAAAAAATCGGTGTTAGATAGCCCATTTATCGAGGAAGGAAGGCTTTAGGCTATATATATGTCATATAGACATGACCCAAAAACGCGGGTGAAACAGCGGTCACAGTTAGTTATACGTATATCATGACAAATCCTGATAACTATAACTATCAAGGCTAACTCCAGCTCGCTTCCCAGTTCCAGGGAACCCTGACTGCGTCGACTACCGAGAGCCCCGTATAAATCCAATATTGCTCGTTAAACCCACTTGACCCCAGCCTGGTGCATAGGGTGTTTCATTATTGCACGAATATTAATTTAAACCGGAGAAATATGGAGGGCTTTGCAAAAGTGGAATTTGATAGAATGATGAGCGTAATTTTGGTGGGTATCATGTTATGTGTGATTGTGGTGCCTCTCGTGGTAGGTAATTGAGTAATCCAATTCGCTATTTTACACATGAGCAATGAATATTTAATGGAAATTATGTTAGTCGTATTATGTGGAAGGAGCTTGCTTAGGGTATAAGATTGTCACTTCGTGGCGTGTCTGGTTAAAAGGGTACTGGCTGTTTAAGAATTCAATTAGGATTCAAACTACTGTCTATCTATTTTATGTCTATGAGCACCTGATCATCAATTTATAATTATATGTATGTTTGTTTGCTCGAACGCGCTAATCTCAGGAACTACTGGTCCGATTTGAAAAATGATTTGTGTTAAATATGTAGTAATTTGTCAAGGAAGGTAAGCAAAAACGCAAGTGATACCGCAGGCATACCTAGCTAATAGGTTATAAATGCTCTATGTCAGTTTGTCTCTATTAGCCGTCTTGAATTATTCTAATAACCAAAGTAGCTAAATCTAGAATTAGGCGATACAATTTTTATTGAGAAAAGAAGGTATATAATCATTTAAACATTAATCAGATAAGGTAAACAAACGTATTCATATCTATTACCCAAATCGGGTATGCAGATGTCACGAATATTCCTAGATCCCAGTTATTCCCGTATCCATCCAATTAGCAAGACATATGGTCGAGTGTGCAGTGTATGACTAAGTATAAATGATTAGTTAGTGCGAGGTCCAGGATTTTGGCTTTGAAGAGAGGGGGTTTGAACAAGGTTTATAATAGACTAGCTGTGCCAGCGGTGGCACCCGCGTTTATGGTTAATATTATAAAGACTATTTCCGTCATACATGATTTCTATGTAACTTTAACCATTAAGGCTGCACACGCGACGGAAACTTGAAAAATGGAGTAACTTCTCCCGTTTTCCCAACATTTCCCTTCACTACTCTGCTCCTATTGATTGTAGCGTGATGAAAAGTATACTATAACCTGCCCAGGAGTATGAAGAATAATTGTACCAAGTTTCGTTAAAATCCGTCGAGTAGTTTTTGTTTCTATAAGGAACATACAGACAGACAGACAGACAGACAGACAGACAAAAAATTTACTGATTGCATTTTTGGCATCAGTATCGATCACTTATCACCCCCTGATAGTTATTTTGAAAATATATTTCATGTACAGAATTGACCTCTACAGATTTATTATAAGTATAGATACGTTAATAACTGTAATGAAAACACACGGAAATGTATAAATAGGATCAAAGTGATAACTTTTATATTATATTATATTTATACACTCCATAAGTACTCAACATATAGAATACTATATGTTAAGTATTTATGGAGGGTCTATGTACGCCAATATTTAGTTAGATAATTTCGTTCAGCTTTAAAGTGTATTTGTTAAGTGAAGTACTTAACAAATCATTTCCTAAAAAGTCAAATACTCATAGTTTTAATACGAGAAATAAACACAAACTTGCTGTTCCAAATCATAGACTCCAAAAAAAGCGTAATTCATTTATTGGTCTAAGTATTAAAATGTTCAATAAACTACCACAAAGTATTTTTACATTACCCTTACATAGATTCAAATTATGCATTAAATCATTTTTAATGAGTAAGGGCTATTACAAGATCGAAGAATTCCTTAATGACAAAGATTCATGGTTAACTTCATAATGAATTGTTCATCTGCAGTGATATCTAGTCTTAAGTGTAGATTAAGTTTACAAAATTGTATAATTGGCATTTAAAAGAGTAACTATCGAGTTTCTTGCCGGTTTCTTCTCGATAGATTCTACCTTCCGAACCGGTGGTAGTATTATTTGTTCTTTTTTGTATATTGACTATTTATAAGTGCTTTCTTGAAGCCTATAAATAAAGATATTTTGAATTTGAATTTGAAATATGAATATTATTGACAAACAAATAATTGTAATACCTAATCACTACAAGTAATTGTTACAAAGTGTTCTGTGAACAAAACTGAGTCTAACATACATACATATCATTACACCCGTCGTCCCCGAATGGTAGGCAGAGTCAAAGGGGCAGCCAGTCCCCTTAACCATCAGCCAAAAAACAAAACTGGACTGGGTTAGATGGAAAACTGTGAAAAAGTAGTTCCGACGAGTGGCTAGCTCGTCGCTTACACAATTAACAGTCTAATTATTATTTTAATCAGTTATCTACGTGCCTAATGATAGAAGCCAAGTAACTATCGCAAAACAAAGATGGGTTACCGGACCTTGACAAATGAGCATCTTAGACCGGATCGTCAGATTTCAATAATTGAATGAGTCACTGCTTATGGCGACACTTAGTTATTCTACATAGTGATTAACACAGAACAGAAAAAAATGCTTATATGACCATAAATAAAAAACTGTCTAAACTCAGTCATATAACACCGTCTGATGTTAAACAGGTAACAAAAGAGTAGGTACCTATAGTTTCATGAAATGAAGCCTTTTAATTTTACTTATGGTTATTTTTTGCTATTATACCTACTACTTGCACTTAATGAAATGCAAACTAGACTGTATAATTTAATTTTATTTAAAAACTGACGCTTATATTTAATAGGCAAAGTTTGAAAAGATTATAGATTGTTTTTTTTTGACTGACACATCAATTCAAAATTCCCAAACTAAGCTTATTGCTTGTGCTATAAATACTAGGTGAACGGATAGACATACTTACATACGTTTATAAACATCCATGACTCGAGTACAAATGTCTATGTTCATCACACGAAACGTTTGCCCCTAGTGGGATTCGAACCCGCGACCCTTGGTTTTATGGTCAGGGTCCCTGACCACTCGACCAACGGGCCAGTCAAAAAATTCTTTTAATTGCAAAAAAAAAATTATGGCTGGCTGACCATTAGTAAATCAAAGTTAAAGCCAGTCATTTCGATTTAAAAATAAAATTATTCTTTTTAAACTGAACACCCTGTAATTCAAACCTGTAAAGAGGTCAGGAACTAAAATCATTAACACTAATAGAAAACTAAAAAAAATATATTTAGTCTTATTCACCGCAGTACACTATCGTGGCTCGAACCGAACAGTCACTGTGCAATTCTAAATTAATTAATTATTTTCCTTTAGTGTATTATCGCTATTGATTAGCCTGCATGTATTGTTTATAATAATTTAGTGCATTCGATTATGTTTTTTAACATTGCGTGCTAATTTTGTGAGTATTGTAGGCTGGTTTTGTATAGCATCGTGTTCGTGTTTATTTTGGAAATTTAATACTACTTTACTCGTGCCTTTACTTGTATAATGTGAGTTTAATCATTCAAACCAAGAAATGCCTTATGTATAAACCTTAACTACTTATCATAAACTTAATAAACTGATGACTTTCAACTGATCTTGAAATTAATTGAATATTTATATAAATGTTTTGTACGGTTTTTCTAATAACTTAGACCCTCGTTTTGGACACAAGCTGTAGTAGCTTATTGGGTAAACACACGCCTCATATACGAGGGGTGCGGGTTTGAACACGAGTACGTACTTCTAGATTAGTTGAGACTATGTACAGGTTTATAACCGCTTCTTGAAGGACTAACACCATCGGGAAAAAATTGCACGTTCAAATAATTAACACGTGTAGTTATTTTTCTGGTTATAGGAATACGTTAATTAGGGTTCCAAGAGTTATGTTTAGAAGGCGGTCATTTTAATGTAGCTAATAATATAATCAGACTCGTTATACCCAGAACCATGGTACAAGCGGACCGATAAGGAACAGGATATAACCTTAGGGAGTTGATGTTGGCATCTACATTTGGAATATTTTTGCGTTCTGTCAAATTTTGCTTATGTTTAAATACCATATTGGTTATAAATGAAGTCATTCAGAATATTGAGTTTAGTTGACCTCTTATTGCTGTATTATTGTATAAGCGAGTTTAAGGCATAAGTTTCCTTTATTAATAAATGCGCAATCTGTGCTAGTTTATACACACAATGAAGGTGGTATCATAATATGTTATTTAGGTTAGTCTATTTGTACAAACATTTTGATACATTTGGTAATTAAGTATATATAATCAATAATAATTTTAATTAAATTAGGTTACACAGGAAGTAATTGCGAACATTGCGATTATTAAGTACCTACAAACTTTAGTGCGGCTTCGCCTGCGCAGAATTCGGTCTGTAGCCGAGATTCTTGTGTGTGTCCTGTAGAATCTATACAACTTTCAAGGATAAGAAATAGATTATGACCTTACTAATTGGACTGCCTCGATGGCGCATATATAAAATGGTTCAAACTTGAGACGAGCCAAATTTAATTGCAATCGGTTTGTCAGTTTTTGCAATAACACGTTGCAGACGTCTGTCTAGATGCAGTTTCATTTATTTCTAATAACGATGAGTATGTAACTAGGTTAGTTAAACGTCATGTTGCTCTTTCAGAAGCTATTAAAACTGGTGCATTGTAAATAGTACCTAGCTTTAGAATGTTATAGATATAGTGTCAAGGAAAAGTGAAATAAAAGAAAAGAGAAAATAAATGAAAATTAAACATCTAGCGCATACATTTATATTATTATTCGGTAACATAGTTTTAAACATATCAACATAAGAGTAATCTAAACATATATAAACATGACGTAAATTATTAATATTTGAAGATACTTAGTAAATAGTCCCACTCCAATTAAATAATATTTACTAGTAGTTAGATACCAAACTATTTGTATGCATTGTCTGTATGTCTATTTGTTTATTTGTTTACCTCACATTAGACAGGCCCAATCTTTATTCAATACGTATACGTTTAATAAATATATGTATCTATGTGTAGACTTTAGAGAGCGGTGGTAGCTCAATGGTAAGGACACGCGCCTCTTAACCGAGGAGTGCGGGTTCAAACCCGGGCATGTACCTCTAGATTTTATAAAATCTATGTACATATTTATACCACTAGCTCGACGGTGAGGGAAAACATCGTGATGAAACCTGCAAATTCAAACAACTTTGAATTTGTAACCATGATCCAAAAAACTGTCTGGTTCCCCTATCTTAGGGTTACGAAGGTCAGATCGGCAGTCGCTTCAATGTAATTACCAGACTCGCTAAATCCTGGATCATGGTCTAAGCGGACCCCGTCTAAGCACGGGACATAACGCTAGGAAGATGATGATCTATGTGTAGACTTTATTTTCGTATAATAGTTTTGCGATTACGGGTTAACAAGGTGAATTTGTTGAATAATGTTAGTAAATGGTATATAAAAGACCTGAATAAGAGTTTAGTGACATAAATAAGTAGTTATACTTTTCTTTGCCCTTGTTATTTTGGATAGCAAATTAATTGCAGCGGATTAATTCATTAATTACAGTGCGGGAATGGAAAAAAAAAGAATTAAACCTACTTATCTTGCTGTTCAGTGTAGGCAAATTGATATAGCAATCGAATATTGCATTACTACCGGTGTGGTTCTGTACCTACTCTACTTCTGCCCGTAGTTTTGCTCGCATGGTAGGTACATCGAGGTACATGATTAGTCAGATATTTTGTCCAGACTACTGGACAAAATATCTGACTAATCATGGACCACCTAATTGATTAATTGTTTCGAGGTAATGTACAGTTATATGGAAATAAAGGGTCCTGTTATTATTTAATGATTTTTATGGATGGCCCCGCGGACCACTGGGAACTCTTTCAGGGACCACCAGTTATAAAACACTGAGCTATACCTAACTATTAGAAAATTTCATCCATCAGTACTTTTTGCGCGAAAGTGTAGCAAACATCCACACATCCATCCATCAATGCAAACTTTCGCGTTTATAATATTAGTCAGATGGTAAGGCGTAACTGTCTAAAATCTAAATACTTATTCAATCTTATGCATACCCTGTAGGTAGTAACTATAGGATATGCATAAGATGGTTAAGTTAAGGTTAATCCTACTAATATTATAAATGCTAAAGTTTGTATATAGGCTATGTTTCATCGATGTACCACGCGAGCGAAGCCGCGGGCAGAAGCTAGTGTGTCATAATTTATTGTTTAAGGTCTCTCCTTTCGTTCGTGTAACACATGGTCACAGACATATGACCTTTTCATCTTCATATGACGTCATATGTTTCGTTGCTTAAATGAGGATTGAACTTAGCTCTGAATCATATCATAAAGTTCCCGCCGTATCGGTCGAGAATAGTGCGATACCTCGTAAGTAGCTGTAAAGTCTAATTTTGGTCAAATAACATTGGATAATAGGCTTTATAATATACTTGCGTGGTTTTGCACTATAAGTACTCGCCGATATATCAAAAAAAAAATTAGGTTCACATTGGCATAGGGAATTAAATCACATATTGACGAACTCAAAAAACTCTACGCCTATATTACGCAGTAGGGTATTACTACAAGCGATCTATTTCCAAGATCCAAGACAATACTAAGTGATCGGTTAAATTGAGTGAGAACACGGCATGGGAGTTTTGGTAGACAATGTGTTTTCCCATCGCTAGCTTACGGTGGACGTACTTAGGGATAGTAAGCCGGCTCGTCTGGAAGAGACAATTTGGTGCGCGTGCGCATAAGTTCAAAAGGTTCGGACGGAAGAAGCTAAAAGTGTCATGGCGGCGGCGGCGGTGACGTTGTGGTAATTGTTTTTTTTCATTTGATTTTTTTGAATCTAGAATTAGGTCTTGTTTGTTTATAATGTTAAAAGTAGCAGTTTGTTATCTAAGTGCATATAAAAGTGTGTACTGTAGTTATATTTATTACAAAATATTTTGAAGTTTATGTTGTTTGTCGATCTGTTGTTCCGGCTAACATCCGGAACGGTTGATATTGAGGAGTCTATTTGGTTTCGCGAAAAATAAGTTCTCTGCCTACCCCGCTAGGGAAGTGGCGTGAAGTTTAGTAGTAGAAGTAGTAGTAGTAAGTTTATTTTTTCAAACGCATGGGCACAGTTGCAAGAAATAATACGAGTTATTAAATAAATTTAAAGACCCCAAATGCGACTTCAAAATAAAAATAAATACAACATATGGATATATATGTATATTTTTTAATTTATATTATATTATATGTTTTCATTTCACTTGATTACTTTTTAATTATCTTTTATTCATATGTATGTATGTATTATATGTATATGTGTTTATGCAGTGAGCTGTATTTGCACAGCCCAGTTCTAGGTCATCGTTAATATTGAAAAAAGTATTTGCCAATTATGCAAAAAAAAAAAGATGCAAAGTGGCACGAGGCGAACGGAAGTTCAGTCCACGTGACTTTTATTTTTAAGTGACATTGTCATCATTCACACACTGTGTGAATAAGTGTGTGTGTAACTTTGTTCCGTTTAAATCTATCAATATTAGTTGATCACCTTCCACTTTGTGAACCAAGCCTTAAAATATGACATGTTTATTAAGAATTACGTTCTTTTCCGATAAAAAACAAGTTTCTATATTATTGAATAAAAACCTTCAGACTGTTGTGCATCGAGTATAGATGGGTGAACTAATCCCATCGAGCATATTATTATCTAGTAATGTATATATGACTGCAACCGCGTAGAAGTTATCAAAAATATATTTTTGTTCTCAAATAAATATAGCCTAAATTACTTCTTGTACTATCTATCAATGAAAGTCCCATTAAAATACCGTATCCGATATCAGTCGAAGCGCATAAAATAAAATAATAGCCAAAAATGTATTTACATATTGGGCGAACTTAGATGATAATTAAATAATACGCCATGCTCGATGAAGCTTACTATAAGGAAATAAAATCGAATTTACTTATAAAAGTTTAAAAAAATAGACAGAAAAAATCAAAATAGAAAGCCAACATCGAAAATTTTCCCTTTTATTCCAGTATTCTGTTGGCTCTCTTCGGACCTTCGTCCGCTCAATGGCTCGGACCCAAACCGACCAACGCCACTCCCAAGATCTGCTCAGCTGTGAACTGCAACAACTGCGGAGTCACTCGACTGCAGAAGATGCTAGATGGCTGTGTGGTGGTCCTTGGTAATCTGAGGGTACTGTTGTTGGAGCAGGCTCACAGAACCGACTTTACCAATGTGGAATTCCCAATGCTTAGAGAGGTAAGCTATCGTCATTGATCAATTTCTTTTACAGTATATAGATATGTTTTTTTCTGTACCTGGTATAAGATGAGTGTTCAAAGGCCTTAAAAAAGTCAAATTTGTAGCCCGAGTCGGTCGTCGAGATCAGTCCACCAGACGCCCGTTGTGTACCTGATCAAAATCATATTCTTATGTTTATTTAGGAACGGGGCACCTTCGTCACAGAAACCTAGAATAACGCTGTTTGTTTGTTAAAGAAATAAAATAAAAAGGCTCCATTGGAACAATATGCCTACCTTCTATTTTCAATGAAGACATGTTATTTAGTGGGGTCCTGAACTACTGCCCAAAAATCCTGTCTGTCAGATTCAGCCCAGTGATTATTTGTATATTCAGTATATACCTATTTATGTAGGTACATATATATTTTCTGGCTGTCATACAAAGAATTCGAATTTTGGTGAAAATAATGTTATTAAAGTTAAAGATTAAAAATATAATAAAATATTGAACGATCATATTAATTTACGTTACGTTTGTACGATTTTAATTGCATATTTAGCATCTGATTTATTTATTTATTTATATTTATATTTTATATTCTGTAGACATAATATAAGTAAAGCATTTTTTTCTATAGGTGACAGGATATGTGGCGTTTTATAGAGTGAGAGGCCTGGAATCCATCGGGCACCTGTTCCCTAACCTGGCGAGGATTAGGGGGAAGCATGTGCTATATAACTACGCATTAATTATTTACGACATGCCTGATCTTAGAGAAGTGAGTATACCCAACGGGCTATCTACATTGTCTATGTAAAGCATTAGCCCCAAGCGCCAAGAGTTGTGGGTTCGATCCCCACCCATGACAAACATCAGTATGATAAATACTGCGTTTGTTCTGTGTCTTGGTGTTAATGGCCAATATCTAAGTATATAGGTATTTGTAATACCACTGTTGACTGATATCCGTAACACAAGTGCTTAAGCTTCTTACCTCGGAGTCAAATCAATATGTGATGTAGTCTGACATTTATAATTTGCTCTAGTTAGGATGTGTATTGATTAAACATAAACTAAAATTACTTGAAAAGGTTTCTGATGAACTATAAGACATGTTCATCAAGTATTAATATGGAATACGATAAAAACGCAAGTAAAGTGCCTAGGGAAATTAATCGGCAAAAAAACACCAAAAGAGTTTGCAGATATTTTATTTTTAGGGTTCATGGATGTAAGGAACAGATTGAGCATTATCCATGTGTTCATACAGAGCGTATAGTAAGTAAATCAGTATTAATAAAGTTATTGACCTATCCTTAAACTACCTACTTCACGATTCATCAAATTCATGTATGTATTTTTTTTTCTTTTTGATAACCTAGTTGTGTATCTTGTTTTTAATATAAGTTGAATGCTATGTTCGCCGTTAATTTGGTACATATCAGATATGTTTCCTTAAGATGTCATATTGCAAGTGTGTAAATATGTAGCATGTGGCTGTACTAAATAAATAAATAAATTAAAAAAAAAAGAATCGGTCGAATTGAGAACCTCCTCCTTTTTTTTTAAGTCGGATAATAAGGTTTTAGGCTCTACAAGGGAACATTAGTAAACATCAATTCGAACATACATAATGCATATGGTAAAATCACAGTCCGTCCTTTTAACCTTACCATAGTCGAGTAAAAAAAGGTTTTATCGCCCTTCAAATATCCTAGAACATTTGAAGAGCATACGGACCATTTTTTACATAACTAATTTGGTTGACGAGATGTCACATAAATGCCTCAGTCGAAAGTATGGCCTGGATATGTGTTTGACAGGCCTCACAAAAGAGACGAAGCGATCTTACAGTAAACATTCGGCTGTTTTGTGTAAATCTGCACCAATACTACTTTTGTATTATTATCAAAATTAATATTGTTATGTAATGCAATCACACTGCAATAAGTATTGTACATACATACATACATAACACCACGCCCATAATCCCCTAAGGGGTAGGCAGAGTCAAAGGGGCAGCATGCCCCTTCAACCACATTGAGCCAAAAACAAAGTCGGGCTGGGTTAGATGGAAAATTGTGAAAAAGCAGTAACAAGCGGCCAACCTGTCGCCTGCATAATCACACACCCAAAACCCGATATACCATTAGTCGCCTTTTACGACATGCTAAGCAAGAACCACAGTTGGCATATTCTTTTTAAGTCCCAGACCAACATGGGACAGTGGGCTGGGTTGGATGGAAAGCATGTAATATTGTTCCGACAATAAGTATTGTCGGAACAATATTACATGTAAAGCTCCATGGTACACGGTACTTAAAGACTAGTTATATAAATATATATTTATCTAAGTACATCTAGATTGGCAGTGAGGGAAAACCTTAAAGGGGACTTAGGAAGTGTGACTATGTTAGAGGTTAGCTAGTTTCTCTTTATAAGAGATACTTTACTTACAGTGCCTCGCGGTTTCACCTGCATAGTTCCCGTTCCCGTGGGAATATCGGGATGAAACATAGCTTATGTTACTCGCTTATAAAATAGCTTTCTATTGGTGAAAGTATTTTGCAAATCAGTCAAATAGTTTCGGAGCGTATTCAATACAAGCAAACAAATAAACTATCAAATCTTTTCTCTTTATAATATTATAAGTATAGATTAATAGACTTGTTATTACATTAATCTATATCCGTTATATAAGATCGTGTCCGATCTAGGCACGGTACATATCGCTAGGAAACTTTTAGCAACAAAGAAGTATTATACATACTTACTTACTTACTTACGAGTATCTTAAGACAAACATATGATTCAATAAAAGTTACAATGTTAATGTACAGTATGGGTGGTTTCCTCAATAGTGTTAACTTTACTTCCATCAACTATGGCTCTGTTTCGTACAAGTACCAACTTGATGAAGGCTATCCATTATACTTTATATCACATAGCTAATCCTATTATAAACTCAACCTTCGCTTAAATCATAATAGACCGGACAATAGGCGTTAATACAATGAGCAGATGATATTATCACGGATTAGTTTGATAATTATGATAGAGAGATATGCAAAAGTTAACACCAAACGAATCTGTTCTATTTTGACCTTTATTGAAATGTATGAAGTGTCTATTTGCATATAAACAGGTACCTTAATAACAGATAGGTAAAATTTTCAGTAGATATTTCGAGTTACCCTTTGGATAGTAGAGTTTGTTCTTAATAGGACTTCAGCTAAGAAGTAAGAAGTCACTAGATTACATAAAGCTACCCAAATTGCCTATGACAAATCTATTTCATAATCGCCAACGTATATAATAATAATAATATCCTCCTAACCGATATCGGTTACGGCGGCCAATCACAACGAGGATTAGCCATCTGCGCAGGAGATATTATAGTAGAGTGTGTGCGCAAACACAGGTGCACTCTCTATTCCTACACGCCCATAGTCCGGTGTGATGGCTACTCGACATGAACGGAGAGAGGTCAGGTGCAGGACCAACGGCTTAACGTGCTTTCCGAGGCACAGGGCTTATTAAACCGCCAACTTCCTGACACTGGGCTGTTACTGAGTAATTTAAATATTGAAATACCCAGCCACATATTTTTTTTCGGCCGGGATTTGAACTCATGACCTCTTGGTCCTTAGGTGGCGCATGCTACCACTAGACCAACGAGGTAGACAGCGTACATACGTAAAGCATAATTATTTGTATTGTTGCCCTCCTTGCGCCCGTGAGTTGCATATTGGTTGGCCAATTTACTTTCAAAATAAATAACAACATAAGTAACTCTGTCAATTGTCTGACACATAGTACATACGATAAAACATAGAACATATCTACAGATAGGTTTAAAGTACCTACATTTTCTAAATAATACACTGCGGATTTCTAAGCTAATAGCACTTTTGTTTTATGTGGAACGCATCAAAAATGTCACTTCCAGTAAATAGATTGTTGTCTTAAGATCTCGGTTTTGATGTCACTAAAAGATTCCTCTTTAACGTGTATCGCGCGACGAGTTTAACTTTCCTGACACTTTTTGGTTCCATGAAAGGTTTGGGGACGCAATCCCAACACGTAGGCCCCTTGAGAGACTTACATCAAATGTGACATGGGACACACCGCCATATTTCTGTAGTTGGGGATACTTCAGTGGGATCTTATTTCCAAGTGCATTAAGTGTTAGTTACAATGAAGCTGTCCAGATGAAGTTGTACAGAAGTTTTCTCGTTTTACAGTCAGGTTTAAATTTGTTGGTCTATATGTTGAAACTTCCTAGATATTATAAATGTACCTATGAACTATTTTGACGACAATTTGGCGATTTGGTTAATTAACGCAAGGGTCGTAGGTTCGATCTCCAAATCGCACACAAGCTGGTTAATAAAAAGGTCCCTTTGCTTTCCACAATACAAGTGTTTAAGTTTAGTTTGGAATCAGGTCAATGTACATATTTTGTGTAATCCCATTCTGTTCATTACAATAAATGCCGGAAACAAATATGAATGCTTTTTATTGAGGTTATTTTATTAAAGCAACTGCCTCCCGACCTTCGTAACATTTAAATATGGGTACCAAGTAAATTGGACCATGATTACACTTCCATAGATGATAGTTCCCTCACCACCAAGTTATGACTGGCCCGTTGGTCGAGTGGTCAGAGACCCTGGCCACGAAACCAAGGGTCGCGGGTTCGAATCCCGCTAGGGGCAAATATTTCGTGTGATGAACATGGATATTTGTACTCGAGTCATGGATGTTTATAAACGTATTTAAGTATGTCTATCCGTTCACCTAGTATCCATAGCACAAGCTTATGAGCTTAGTATGGGACTAGGGAATTGGTGTGCCAGTCTGAAGAATTTATTTATTTATTTATTATTTATTATTATGTATTCCTAGTATACCTACCTACATCCATACTCAGTTTGGACCTAGTTTCATCACTTAAAGTGCATGTTTTTACCATTGAGCTGTCATCGCTCTACTGCCTTTGCAAGTAGAAGATGTAAACTAAAATACGTTTTGTCACCAGGTCGGCCTCTTCAGCTTACTCAAGATCGACCGCGGAGGCGTGATAGTCTGGGTAGTTCCACACGCCTGCTTCATAAACACGATCAACTGGAGGCTGATAGCCCCCAACTACCGGCACATTCTGGAGCCGACGGAGAACAGCCTGCACTGCACTTCGCAGTGCTCCTGCACTGATAATGCTGCGACTAACAAGTGCTGGAATGTCATGTAAGAACCAAGGGCTGTAGTTCGATTTGAGTTGAGATATTGTAAGGAATCGTCCTTCACTGTTTTGTTAACTGTAAAAAAAATATTTTATTCATAAAACAAGTCTCTCATATAACTCAAAAAAAAAAATAATCCGAAAAATTGCTCATGGATATAACTACTTCCAATTATGAGTTTTTTGTTACTTTTTTTATTATAAATGTTGTTATAATAAATACTTATTTGCTCGTGGTGTAGTAGATTGGTTTCTAATCTAATTGCATTGCGTTTTTGCCCTCCAAATATGGACTTAACCCTTATTTGTATTTCGCAGGAGATGCCAAAAATACTCCGAAGGAGTGGAGGGCTACAAGAAGTGTGACGAGCAGTGCCTTGGCTGCAGCGCAGGCAACCCCAACGCCTGCATCATTTGCCGGGATCACACACATTTAGGGAACTGTGTGTCGGAGTGCCCACCTGACACGTGAGTACTGTATCTTATAATTTAGGTACTGTTGGCTATTTAATGAGGATAAGAATGCGACTGAGTGTTCTACATTTTCAGGTTTCACAACTAAATTCTGGGATAACGCTGGGACGTAAGTTCGTGAACCTTACCTCTTAGCATTATCGGACATTGACTGATACGATTTTTCTGCATACGGTTCATAGCAAACTGTCGAATTTTTATGGGACCACCAAAGTAGGTTATCAAATATTTTTGAGTTTTTTATCGATCAGCGACAGTTTGCACTATTTTCTCTAGATGTGCTTAACAAAGTGCAGAACCAAACTCACTAGAATCGGACACAGCTGCAGATCCTGTTGCAATCTTCTTAATGCTAAATTATAATGCTGAAGTCATACATTCATGATTTTACTGTCACCGCTTTTATACTATCAGATAGTGACTGTAAAATCCAGGACGCGTAGGACGAGTGCGCGGGTTTCCAGAGTCGCGGGAGCGTGTGTGCCGACGCGCCGGACGTGAGTTTGAATCTAAATCAGCGAATCGTTTGCACGGTTTAGATGTGATGCGGGAGCTCCGTTGTCAAATGTTCGTATTGTGCTCGTGACGCAGTTGTTTTAATCGGATGGAGCCTCGAGTTGGGTGCGTCATCAATAATAAACATGATCTGGTGACACTTACTTTGTAGCAACAATAGATACCCATATTATATTTATGGGAAAATCAAGGGAAGTATCAACGGTAGTTGTACAGCAGATTGTTGGGTAGGAATATATTTGTAGACCGGTAGCTAAACTCTTGGAGCTACAATTATTGTTCGCAAGATTTTCTCTAGATCTGATTAATTGTATGCTGTTACCAGACTCGCTAATTCCTAGATTATAGTATAAGCGGACCCCATCTGTTCACGGGACATAACGCCAGGAAGCTGATGATTAAGTGTATGCAAATTCAAACGCCGTCCTTTTCATCGAGTGAAGCCTGAAGTGGAGTGTGTCATCATTTGTTTCTACTAACCACTCCTGGCAAGGCTTAGCTTAGTTTCTAGGAACAGGGCAAGCCTACCTTCGTCTTGAGCGAGATTATGTGGAGCCCATGGTGCAGATTCAGCGCCTCTTATACCTAATTATGTATAAGTGGACGTACTCTGGTTGATATGTATAGACTTAAAATAGAGTCTCAATTTGAGCATTTGAGGCCTCTTCCTTTAGTTGACCTAAATGTTCCGCACTTCATTTGGCGCCCTAGGCGACCATTCTAGTCAACCACTTATCAAGAAGAGTATCAACAGTATTTGTGCAGGTTGTAGATACATTAAAATTTGTTGACCGATAGCGAAAATACTGTTTTATTTTGAGTTAAGTCTAAAGTGCGCAGTCAGTCAGTTAACTTAACTACGGACGATCAGTTTGATTTGAAGTCGGTTTCCTAGTTAAAATCTTTAAAGAATAGGTATGCATCTAAAGTTTTTTTTATTGTAATCGTGAATATCTAAATACCTACTTAATTTTTTTTTGGATCTGTAAATAAATTTACCAATAAGCCTCCAGAATCGTGAGTTATAAGAAACGATTTTAAAGAAACATCGTCGAGATTTCCGCAATTTGGGCACTGCAGCAAGAAATAGCGAACTATTAACGAATAGCCGGTTATCTAACCAGTATTCTAGGCAATAAATACGGGACTAATCTCCCGACCCGGGATGAATGCTACTGGCACTTAATGGGATTGAAGGGGATTCATTTATCACTAAATATTAGGGCAATAGTGACGTTTACAATTCGGCACTGATTTATTTACCAATATTCTATACCCTAGTGTGATATGATGGCGTGTGTCTAGAGAAAAGTGTATAAAATAAACGATTAAAATCATAACGGTTGTATTCCTTTAGCTTTGTATACAGCTCAAAATATTGGGTTGTTTTTATGTGTATTTAGTTTTTTGCTGGACAATATTTATCGCAAAAGGGCCTCGTTGAAATGAAATTAAATGAACTTTCCTTATTTACATACATAACATCACGCCCATAATCCCCGAAGGGGTAGGCAGAGTCAAAGGGGCAACGGGCCTCTTTACGAAAAATTTTTCTTATTAATTCAGTATTATTTGATTTAAGATATATATAATAAGTATTAACTATACATCTTGTTGACAGTACAATATATGGAACAAAGGAAAGAAAGGGCTTCAATGTATAATGTATGGATAATGTCTATACCACTGTAGTATCTACAGTGGTATAGACACAGATCAGCACAAAAATATCCTATTATAATAAAATCGTTTAAATATAAAGAGAGACTTTTTGAATAGAAACCTTCACTTTAGAATCAAAACAGCCACCATTGATAACAAAACTTCCGTTTCATAAAGAATGACGCGTTACAATCTCTTTGAAAATTAATTTTCCCAAGGGGATTAAACGGGGCCCGTCATATAATTTATCATTGGTTTGTTTTTGACAATTGGGCTCCAATACAGTTTGCTTGCTCGTCCAGACTAGCACTTCCATAACCGTTATTGTTTGAGGGCCAATACGCCGCTCTGTAGCCCGTTGTCCTGTGTTAGCGACAAAAACCGATAGGACACAATGCGACCTAATAAGTATCGATAGTATAGATAGACCAGTGTTTTTTAATCTGTGGGTCGCGACCCCCAGGGGGTTCGCGGAGCCATACCCGGGGGTCGCCGGTAAAAGGAAAACGTACAACGGGCATAATCAGTGAGAAATCGTTTTCTGTCTATGGCCTAAGGGGGTCACGAAAATGTTTCAAATCTGTAAAGGGGTCTACTTAGTATTTAAAAAGATTGAAAAACACTGGTATATACAGTTTGGTACCGTAAAGTAATTTACGGTGTCTTAGCCATGTACCAATAAATACGACTTATATACTAGCTGTGAAGTCGTAAATTTTTAGTATCTGTAAAGTAAATATAGTCTTTTCAGTAAGAAGTTCGCTTTAACAGATATTTGTATCTAAGGATATTGTTTCAATAAACCTTCATTAACAAAATGTATAACCACTATAACCAACTATCCGAACAGTTGAAAGAAGAATAAAGACCGACATGAAACTCAATAGTAAGTGATTGCCAATATTGAAAATCTGTAGTTAGATAGTTAGAAAATCTGTAACATTTATTAAATTCCTTAATCAAAAATTATAATGTGTCAATAATTAAATCTGTAGCGTTTATTCTCTAACTGGCGTAAGAAAATTATATTATCCAGTGGTACTACAATATTTTATCGACCACGTAGGACCACTAGTTACGTCACTATCAAATTTGAATTTTTACATGCAACAATAGTATTGGTGGTGTCAGTTATTTTTAAGAGTGCACTCAAATTAGCGCAGCGTCAGCAAAAATATTCATACATACGTGTTGTTCAATTGTCACCCAATCTGTTGAGTGAACCGGGTGAATGACACACAAGTGTGTCGGAGATTTCGCTTAGTTAAATATTTTTTTCTAAGAAAGTAAGAAAAACCTTTTTTAAACTAGGAGTAGTGGTAGCTTAATGGTAAGGACACGCACATATGAGATGGTTAGCCTTTCCAAGGATGTTAGCTTAAACCCGGGAATATACTTAACCTACCTCTCATTCATCATTTTCCTAGCGTTATGTCCCGTGCCTAGACGGGGTCCGCTTAGACCATGATCCAGGGTTTAGCAAGTCTGGTAATTACATTGAAGCGACTGCCGATCTGACCTTCGTAACCTAAAGATAAGGGAACCAGACAATTTTTTGGATCATGGTTACAAATCCAAAGTTGTTTGAATTTGCAGGTTTCATCACGATTTTTTCCTTCACCGTCGAGCTATTGGTATAAATACGTACATAGACTTGAAAAATCCAGAGGTACGTGCCCGGGTTTGAACCCGCACTCCTTGGTTAAGAGGCGCGTGTCCTTACCATTGAGCTACAACCGCTCCATATACTTAACCTACCTCTATATTTTGCAAATCGATGTAAGTATACGGACGTATAGGTACTACAAACTCGACGGTGAGGGAAAACATTGTGAAGAAATGGGCGCATTCAACTAACTGAATGTGTTACCTGCCTAAGAGTTACAATAGGCGCTTTAAAGTAATAACTAGATTCGCTTAGTTGTGAGCCAAGAAGACAGAGACTAAGAAAAGGACATTACGCTGAAAATAAAATTTTCTTTAGTTACCTAACTAAAATTAATAATTTTGAGCCTTGTCACAGCTGTGCGAATCCTTTCTCTCTACTCTTACCGTATTACTCTGTTACTGTATTATAGCTATACAACTATAAATCCATTCAGGTAACTAACAAATAAAGCGTTGTTTTGAGATTTCATTGAATTATTACGCTTTGCAAGATCATTAAATTGAATTCGACGGAATTCATACACGAAACTCTGCAATAGTCTCTCAACAATCGTCTGTGTTCCCCGCAATCGGTTGCGTCGCAGCAAACAGCTCTGTTGTTCGAGACTAGTCCTGCTGCACAACGGGTATTGTTTGACTAGTTGGGTGTCAAACAATATGAGTAATAACATTTCCTGCGACTATTGCGCCTAGACCTGTGACAAGTAAGGTTTAACTATAACATTGACTATTATTAAGAGGAAAAAACTGGTATTGCCGATTATATCTTAAACTATTAGGGATGCATATATAAAGTATTTTCTGAAATATGTTTGCATTTCTCAGTTCATAACTTTATTTCGGTTTTCATGCTATACCTTGCAAAATAGGTCTCGGTGCATACATAAAGTACTTCGCATCGTGTCCCCACTTATAACTATTGTATATGTTTCCCACAATCGGATGCGTTGCAGTAAACAAGTCCGTTGTTACAGACTAGTGTTGCCGCACAACGGGTATTGCTTGACGCGCGCTGAGTGCCGCGCGGTGGGCGGCTGGGCCTGGAACAACACTTGTGTGTTCAACTGTACTATCGGCTATGAAAGAGAGGATCGCGTTGACGAAACCGTTTGTGTGCCATGTGAACTTTGTGACGTGGTAAGAAATTTTGTTTTTACATACATACAAATATGTGAGTAATTAAAGTAGGAGACAGCTTATCTTGTTTTAATAGCCGTATTAAAGGCAAATTTACTTTTTCATGCATAGGTACATATCTTCACGCCCGTAATCTCCGAAGGGGTAGGTAGAGTCAAAGAGACAGCAAGCCTCTTTAACCACATTTAGCCAAAAATAAAACTGGGCTGGGTTAGATGGAAAATTGTAAAAAAGTAGTAACAAGAACTTCTGTTCGTCGTCAGTCGTCACTTCGTCGCCTACACAACCCAATATGCCATTAGTCAGCTTTTACGAGAGGCAAGAAATACTGTTTTTTTAAAGTCCAGACCAACATAGGACCATTGTTTTTCAAAGGTATTAAAATGACGGCGTTAAAATATTGGTATAAAAATTTAAATCACATTCATAGACAAGTTCAGATAGCACTTCAAATCCTCTACTTCTAATAATGATGAAGAATTTAACAGATTTTAGAGTGCTGTCAACATAAAGGTTCTTCAAGATTTGTAGTCTTAAATCTTAAAGAATTGTTCGAATTGGGGTTCTAATTATTTTTTTTTTTATGTATATTTATACATAATTAAATTGTACAATGATATTTGTCAGTCTCGCCCGATTCTCCTGTTAAAAAGCGATCACGTCACATTCTTTGTTTTTAAATGCTTCATTAATGAGGTTTATTTGATTCTTTTCAGACATGTTCCAGCTTAGTGATCCAAAACTTGGACAATATTCAAGCGGCCGGCAAATGCGTGCATGTCCAAGGATTTCTATCAATCCATATCAGATCTCTTTTAAAAGCAATGGAGGAACTCAAAACTTATTTGGGTCAAATTCAAGATGTATCCGACTACATAGTAATTTACGATTCCCTTTCAATAACTTCTTTGGACTTCTTAGCATCTTTAAAAAGAATTGGTGGCCAGAACTTAAGGAATGGAACTCATAGCCTTATCGTTTACGATATGACTAGTCTACAAAGTTTATTCAGTGAAAACGTTACTAAGACATTGAACGTGGAAAAGGGGACTATTTATTTGTACAACAATCCAATGTTGTGCACGAGTGAGATAGATAAAATCAAGGATAAATTCCCAACAAAACCGGGACATTTAGATATACCCCTGAACACGAATGGATACAGCGGAGGTTGCACCAATACTTCCGTAGGTTTACAAGTGGAGGTTTTGAATGAAACGTCAGTTGTAGTGAATTTTATAAACGTTCAGAACGCTCGGGCCCATTATTCGATTCTGTACGTGCGGCTGCCACAAGGTTCCCGAAAGGTATTCGTGCCGGAGACTTGCAGTGATTCCGAATGGCACGCTTACAATATTCCGTTTTACCTCGACGTAAAGCGTGACGTTGTTCTAACAAATCTGCGACCTGCATCCTCGTACGCTCTTTGCATAGAAAAATACGACCCGGAAACAAAGGAGTTGGCTCGAAGCAATATATTCAATTTCACAACACCTGTTGGGAAACCTGAACCGCCTTTTATTTTGGAGTTGGTCGCTTCGTCTTCGAGTGCCGTTGTATTGCGTTGGGTCGATCATAAGATGTACAGATCCCACGTCAAGATGTATGAGTTGGACGTAACTTTAGTAGATATTTATAGCGAAGACGTGAATGCTAGAGATCATTGTATTAAGCCAGAAAATATGGTTGAAGATTATATAGATAGAATAGATTATTTTCAACATGCAGTTGTGATGCGTCCTCCTCCTGAGTACGATAGGGGGTGCGAATCGATGTGTGGTGTTCTGTCAACAGTAACAGCTGGAGCAATGGTCGAAGAATACTTTGATGTTTGCAGCAGTCTAGAGTCTGGGTGCGACATTGCAGAAGCTGAAGCCCCGAAGAACTCGACATTCGGAAAGTTTGTCCGGACATTGTCTCTGAATATAAGCGGGCCAAGAAACGATTTCCAGGTCGGCAATTTGGCTTCATTCAGGGACTATCGGTTTAGATTACGGGCTTGTTCCAAAGATGATTGCAGTAGATACGCTAGAGGGGTGGTACGTACACTCCGTTCGGAAAATGCCGACGTACCAATTATAACGTACGTGAGCGCCGCAGAGTCCGGATACATTTCTATCAAATGGAAGCCGCCGGAGTTGGTTAATGGTGCGGTGTTGTCGTATTCAATAATTGTACACCCTTCGATCAAGTACGACGAGCCTGGTCATCTCATGCCGCAGATTTGGTGCAAGTCTGGCGGTACGACCAGTGTTGTGGTGAAGGCTATCAAAGCTAAAAAGTATTTGGTGAATGTCTGCTCAACTACTCTGGGATCGAAGAAAGCTTGCAGCATAAGACAAAAAGTGTTGACAGTATCAGAAATAACATATTTCAGCTGGGGATGGACTGGGATTATATTTGGTGTTCTGATTTACGTAACTTCTATAGTGATCGGTTGTATGTGGAAGAAGAGAAGAGACATTGGTCATGAGCTTCCTCTATTGGAAAATATGGACATTGATGGTGAAAGTGAAGTGCCTAGTACGATGATGTCGGATTTCATATACACAATCCCATTAAGTAATATTCAATTAAATTAACATCATTTACTTGTAAGTAATGTAATTGTAATGCTACTCATAATTAAAACATGCTTTAAGTTAATTCTTACAATTTATTTTTATATTAAGTTCCGAGTTCAACGTCCTTCGGGTATCGGGTATTACAATAAATTTAATTAAAAGACTGCCTCACTTTCACGTGTCTGCCCATTAAGAAGGCGGTAGCCTCAGAAAGTGCTCTGCGTGTTATTATACACGTAATTTTGGGGCGCATTTTCTAATAAAAGTGAAAACCTTCTTAAAATAATTTCGTTGTTGGTCTATTAAATCTCTAAATCCTTGGTCCCAGGCGATGCCACTATGAGGGTAACCCAATAAGTAGGAATAAAATATTTATTTTAATTTATTTTAACAGTTAAAAGACGATGTGAGCAAACTCAAAATAATTACATAATAAGCTTTGTCGCATGCTTTCCACACAAGGTATATTGAAAAAATAATCATGAAATTTTTCGAGAAATAAGGGCTTTTCAACACATTACTAGGATATATCATACATGTATATTGTCTGAAAAGGTTTTAAAACTATTCAATAGGTACTCCGATTGGAGTTTCACCAGCACCATGCCGCCTTAAAAAGATATTTCCTAAGTTCAAGCTCCAGAACACGTTCAACTTAACTGTAACTGTTATTTGTATTCTCTTCTTAGAAGTTTATGTTCTAATTCCCAAGCAACTAACAAACGTGGCCTAGAATCTATTTCAAGCGATTTCCTCTAAAAACCTTTTTTGAAGCACCTTGTGTTTAACTAACTAGAAATAAGAGTCTAAATTATTAAGTGCCGAAGAGGTTGCCATGGGGATTAGATCATCATCTTTCTAGCGTTATGTCCCGTGCTTAGACGGGGCCGCTTAGACCATGATCCAGGATGTAATGAGTCGCGTTTCCATTTGTTACCAATAACCTACCGCCGCTCCTTGTTGTATGATATTTATTTATTTATATTTATAGTTTATCTCATCTTATCTACAAACGTGTTTTTATATCAGAGGCGGCAAACGGTGAGGCCGGCAAGTACCTTGCCCGCGGACAACTTTGACAGCAGAGGAATTCGAAATAGCAGTAGAAATGTATCTACAATATTTCATGCCGATTTTCTGTGAAATGATAATTATTTCCCAGTCAAGCCGGCCCGCTTATGAGGTTTGAATGGGGGCCACGTGGTTCTGCCACATAAATTAAATGTCAAGTGACAGTCACTTACTTCATTATAATAACTTGCTGAATCTAGGATCACGGGTTGAACCGTTTAACTAATTAAGAACGAGGTATATTTTTGTCTTTCTTACTTTCAATTAAATTTTTCTTGGTATTCATTATATCATGACATGTTTATCTAAAATTATATAAGTTTTTCTTCACTTCAAGACTCCTTCCCATTAGCGTAAACTCCCAACTCACTCCTTAATTCGGAGCTCTTTAAAGATAATGACGGCAAGTTGTCTTAGGGAATCAGTATAATTGTTCTCTCGAAAAACATTTCCAGGAACATTTAGAAATAGCGTTTTCTATTGCTTCTGTACAATTAAGTAAACTTGATACAGATGGGACAAGGGGATTCTGAGAATGAAATATTAGCGGAAATTATAGAAAAGAGGTTTTGTTATAATTTCACCTTTTCAATTTTTTATCCGTCCAACCCAATCAAATTTATCTTCAGCGTAATGCGGTTTTAAGGGAGCGCTTCTTGAACTCTTATTACCCCTTCAAGGATTGAAGGAGTAATCACTCACACTTAAAAAACTTCTTCATATAATAAAGGAGACTAAACACCCAGAAAAGTGCCCATAGACACTTATCATACGGGTCGTAAGGAACCTGTATGATACATGAAGTCGGTTAATAAACAATATCTTTACTTTTCTGTTATAGTTATTGTGTCATTAATTCTTGTTATTATCAACAAATCCATTCCTAAGTGAGAATTTTTACAATTTTTTCTCTTAGATTTTATTTTATAATATCGGAAGCAACATTATCTTCAACGGAAGATTCATCATCTTCCATCATTGTCTACGGGGAATCCCAAGCCACTATTATATTCCAAAAACATAATGTAGAGTGGTCACCAGGTAGGCTTAGTAAACCTTTACACGGAACCCTAAAAACTTCCTCTCCAGAGTCTCCAGACGGCCCCGTTCCCGTCGGCAAACTTTTATTTAAGAACCGTATTTCGAGATCTCTTAGTTTTATGAAACAAGTAGTTTTTACCAAATTAAGTGCAATTTCATTTTATCTTCCGTTCGTGTCACGCTCCAGAGATGGCTTTTATATGGCTCTTGTTAACTGTTAAGTCGTAAGATTTTATTGTGTTGCGAAGATCTGAACTCTCTTTTATCCCCAGCTCGTGAATTAGGGGAGATTATTTTTTTTTATCTGACTTGGAAATTATTTATTGTTAGCGAAATAATTTTTGTTATTGGATGGAATTGTGTTCTTCCGAATGAGGTATTTACAGGATTTATAGAAGGTATTTTCGGGTTGAGTAGATTATGAGATTTAGCTAATAGTGTGTCAGTTAGAATTTGTTCAGTAGGTCACAGCTTTCGTGTAATACATAAATACATACATAACATCACGCCCATAATCCCCGAAGGGGAAGGCAGAGTCGAAGGGGCAATAATGCAATATAAGATATTATAAGACCCCCAACAAGTCAAAATGCTCTTGATATTAGTTATGTAGTGACATCTATAGATAACTAACTACAACGCTACAAAACTGTAGTTCCAATAATCGACAAACGACATCATACTTTATATTCTATACCGTGCTGACGAAGTCATTCCTTAAAAGTATATGTATACTAGGTGGCGCGGCGAACATCTTACCGCCCCGTTCCTTTATAGAAATGGGGGTTGGGTGCAAAATAGTTTACATCTTTTTCATACTATCAAATAATAAAAAAAAAATTAAATCAGGGGAACCGTTGCGGAAGAGTTCAAATACAATTACGAGATTTTACATATAAAAAATATGTAGGTATATAAAAAAAACAAGTCAGTTAATAAGGCCTAGTTTCCCTAGCACACCATCTAGTACTACCTAGATCGGAGAAAATTCGTCCCCTTTCAGTACAAACGTATATGTTGTTACAGCTATTTTTATTACACACAGGAAGATCTCAGCAACTCAAATTTAAAAAACTTTTTAGTCGCGGGATCCCTTTATTTTGTGACAGATCAATTTATCAGTATCGGTTAACATCATCTTCCTAGCGTTATGTCCCGTGCTTAGACGGGGTCCGCTTAGACCATGATCCAGGATTTAGTGAGTCTGGTAATTACATTGAAGCGACTGCCGATCTGACCTTCGTAACCCTAAGATAAGGGAACCAAACAATTTTTAGGTCATGGTTACAAATCCAAAGTTGTTTGAATTTGCAGGTTTCATCACGATGTTTTCCTTCACCTTCGAGCTAGTGGTTTAAATACGTACATAGATTTGAAAAATCCAGAGGTACGTGCCCGGGTTTGAACCCGCACTCCTTGGTTAAGAGGCGCGTGTCCTTACCATTGAGCTACTACCGCTTCTTATTGAGCTACCACCGCTCCTTAGTATCGGTTAACATAGCCATGAGATAATGCACTATCACCTACCAATAGCACTATCTTCATTGACTAATTATGGTTATGGTTAGATAATTATGGTTAACGTGTTGTGCAGGAAGATGTAGGTAGATATAATTTAGCCGCGAGAATATCTATTGTATAATATGTAGGGTTGCCAAATTACTAAACATGTTTGTTTTACAAAACTTTCGGTTACTAAGTTTTGATGGTGGTGACAGTCCTTATGGTAGATTGTTATAGGTGGGACATGTTCACTGCCTTGTAAATGTTCAGTACACAACCGTCACAAATCGTATTCCAGCTTTGATTAGAATGTGTAACAGATTAGGGTAAGTTTATGCATGACTAATTAAATAATAACCTACCATCACACCTGCTATCCTCGAAAGGATAGGCTGAGTCCAAAGGTGAAATAAGCTCTTTAATCCACATTCAGTCAGAAGTATAATGAAGTTGGGTTAGACTGTGGAAAAAATGTGACAAGTGGTAAGCTAGTCGCCCAAATAATCACGTCATGGGACTCACGATGTTACGTGAAACTACCAAATAGCATTTAAATATTTGTCCCTCTTAATTTTTCATGATACGTGAAATATGATACACCAGTATATATTTGATCATCGTCGCAAAAAAATGCTCGTTATAATGTTTTTTTAAATTAATGAAATTATAGAATGGTATTTGAAACGATGTATGAGATAAAAGCATGTATCACTTTTACAGAAAATTTAAGGATATTTACTTGATGTAAAATTTCGTCTTGGACACCCAAAACCAACAGATCCAAATATTTCTTGGAAATTGGCGTACTTGGAGTAGCAGCCCTACATACAATAGCATATGCAGTAATAAACCTATCCGGCTACTCAATTCGGAGCCTCAGATGCTGCGCTAGATTAAACCTATCCCCTAATGACCGCACACACAGGAACTTGCCCAAGTTAAAATGTAAATCCCACGTGTGAAACTGCGAAACCGTGGACGGCCATTAGCCATAATTCACCGGAACAGACATTCATGCAGCAATTTCACGCGAGCGCAGCAACAACAATTCTAGTTATAAAGCTATCACGACACTGTTGCATTTAAGCATGACCAATCATCGAGACCCGTCGACTTGTAACGGAGCCCCCCGCGCGCCCCAAATTTCGGAACAAGACAAGAAACGTGGGAGGTCTTGGACAACTGGTTTTCGGAGCGCCATCGCGCGACTGGTGGCGAGCCAATTAAACAAACTGTACGAAGTTGTAATGAGATCTGAAGAGGACTGAACAGCCGAAGTAGTTGTTACGATTTCATTAGTAATAACAAGTTCTAAACACAATTGGGGTGGTCCGTGTCAAATAGGAAGGGAGAATGTCAACACGATATAGGGCAACTTTGATTAGAGCTTTTCATTCGATCGTGACTATCTCGCGTAAACTTTCGATAACGCATATTCGACTCGGTACAGATGGTCACCACTTTTGAGTAATCTCTCGTGTGCTTGAGAAGAGTTGAACAAAAGCCTTATTAATGGATAACATTAACTAGACATTCGACGTCACACCATAGATTTTACAAAGCGCTGACAAAGTATTATTTTAATTCCTAAATACTATGCTACCGTCCCTAACTTCGAACCCTACAATACATACGTATCCTTTCTTAAATGACTTGGATATTATCCAAAACCAAACTATTATATAAAGACATTTCTATTGATATTGATTCTATATGATAGGCATTTCTATTGGAAGTCAACACTATGATGCTCGATTTTAACACTAAATAGCAACAACGAAGAAAACATTTATAAATTACCGCGTACTAAAGAGAGCGATAAAATCTTAATTTATAAACCGAAGCCAAAAGAACTCCTAATAATACTGTATTCAAAAGCAGTTTTTGGAAGCGCCGAAAAAGTTTAGTCAAAGAACATTTGAGCACTAAATTCGGTTTCTTCAATCGAATTCTCATCCGACAAATAGAGATAACTGACATACGAGACTTACGTAAATCAAACGCGAACGGAATGCGAATGTTATTCCTGTATTTAAAAGCTTTGCACGTAAAACCGCGTTTGTCGCGAAAAAATACTCGTTGCTTTTACGATTCCCCGAAATGCTATATCAAAATGTCCATTCCGTCCCAATTTTCTCCTTGATATCTCAAATTGAAGGGTATAGGCGCTATTACATAAACTCTTGGGGAACTTGTATTTTCCTTTACGGCTTTTTACCAGAAATAAACTTGGGAGTTACCTAATAACCCCCCCAAATGTAATAATAGGCCAAGTTCTCTTACAGCTCAAAAAAGGTCTTAAAATTAGACAATGAATTGTATGGCCATACAATTCATTGTGAACCCTAACTATGTAGTTTTCAGTTGAACACAATAGATTTCTTGATATTTTAATACAGAAACCGGCCTCTTGGTAGGGTGCGAAATTGAAAGGGTTTGAAATATGGCACAATGGGTTAATTTTTAGTACGTTACATTTTTAATACTCGTAATATATAATACTGCAGAATCACTCGGCTTTTTTAGACCTTGGCCGGACTCACTGGTCCACACACAAATTTCACCTAGGTAGATCAGTGCCTAGATCTACCTAGGTGAAATTTTAGATGCGATTTTATTTTAGTTTGTTTTATTCTTAGCGACTTCTTATATCGTAATAATGTCAGATATATTTTATTTATGTAAAAGGAGGTTGCTGCTTCTTGGACTTCTACTTCTTTGGTGATGGCGGGCGGGATGGTATGTGTGTACGTACATGTATGTTTTAAACGGTGTTGCGGTTCAATACAGGATTTGCTGGTACCGCCATATTGAATTGCATTGCCACTGTAGATCTCGGTAATTGTCTACAGCCACTCCTCCTTGTCTGTGCCGTCAGTGCGGCTTGAGATTTGTATATAGAGGTGATAATACCATTAAAGTTCAATTCAATTTCTATAAGGATGTTGGCCGATCTGGTGAGCCACTGACCTCACGAGGCTGAAAATTTGAGATAAAATAATTATATGATGGGAAAAGATTTAAAGCTGTATGATAGACAAGCTCGATGGCGCATTCGGTAGTGACCCTGCCTCATACGCCAAGAGTTGTGAGTTCGATCCCCACCCAGGACAAATATTCGTAAGATGAATACTTGTGTTTGTTCTGTGTCTGGGTGTTAATATTCAATATTTAAGTATCTATATATTTGTAATGCCACTGTTGTTTCTGATATCCGTAACACAAGTGTTTAAGCTACTTACCTCGGAGTCAGATCAATGTATGTGATGTAGTCTGATATTTATTTATTTATTATTATTTATAGAATATTATTTTTTCGACAAAATATTTTGTCCCATGTTGGTCTGGGACTTGGCCCATGTTGATCTGGGACAAAAAAAAAATGTGCCAACTGTGGTTCTTGCCTAGCATGTCGTAAAAAGCGACTAATGGTTTACAGGCTTTTGGGTATGTGATCAGTCACATACCCAAAAGCCCGTAAACCATTAATATTACCATTAGACGACGAGCTAGCCACTTGTCACTCCTTATTTCACAGCTTTCCATCCAACGCAGACCACTGTCCCATGTTGGTCTGGGAATTAAAAAGAATATGCCAACTGTGGTTCTTGCCTAGCAGGTCGTAAAAGGCGACTAATGGTATATCGGGTTTTAGGTGTGTGATTGTGTAGGCGACAGGTTAGCCGCTTGTCACTGCTTTTTCACAATTTTCCATCTAACCCAGCCCGGCTTTATTTTTGGCTGAATGTGGTTGAAGGGGCATGCTGCCCCTTTGACTCTGCCTACCCCTTCGGGGATTGTGGGCGTGATGTTAGAAAATATATTTTTTACTATGTTTATGACTTAAATAAATATTTCCTTCGAATTTTTTTATCCTTGCGAAGGTAAAAATATTTGAATTAATAAATTCAACATATAATAAAAACTCTTACAGCAATTCTGAACGACAAAGAAATATCAGCGCCTTTAGGCAAGTATGCTTCCAAAGCAAAAGCCCTATCTATCTATCACACAATAATGTTCTTAGCCAGTACTGGATAATTCGTAGAAGGACTGGGGCTTAGGGTGGAGTGAAACAAAAAAAAAAAAATTTTTTTTTAATTTTTTGATATCCTGTGTCATTAATCAGTGACCCTATATAAATGCTTCATTTGTGCAAAAAATAAAAATTCTATGACTTTATCTTCAGGTGGCGCATCCCGAAGGTAGTTTTATTAAAACTTAAAATTTTCTATATATGGTATCCCCGTAAAATTTTAATAATTTCGTAAAGTTTTGTCATAAGCATATTGGTTTTACATTGTATTAAGCTTGTCTCGTATATAAAAGTATTATTTTGTAGTAAAATATCAATAATTCGCGCTGAAAATACATACTCGTACATGCTATTTTTTGCGTACCTAATAACTGGCGTCTGATAGATAATTCCACTAGTTGGTTAAAAAATGCCTAAAACACGGAAAGATTAGCGGTGCCCTATATTCGGTGATTTACTACAACTTATTGATAATATGTTACATTGACATATTGTGATATAATAAAATATTATTTGTGGCTTAGAAACGACATGCTCGACCTACCTTTTCGCCATTTGTAGTCTTGTCTCAATGGTACTACAATAAGCCCTACATTTTTTTCTGGCAGCATAGGGAAGCTCGACAAATGTCTCGACTTAAAAGTAGAAGCTTTTCAAACCCATCCCCATACAATTGCCTGAGCTCGACACTGATTTGTTTAGCACTGATCAAAAATATCTGTACTAGATGTACTCTGCGATTTCCGCTGGTATGGTCTCATCAAACTTGGCTGCCGAGAACTCAGGAAGATGGTACATTCTTCTTCAAACAGCTAAACCAACAAAAAACTTAAAGAAAACCATCTTTATCATGACAGTTTACGCACCAACCTGGTTTGATATCAAAACTAAGGGCTGATTTTTCAACAGTCAGATAAAAGATAACAATCGAATAAATCACAGTCCAGATGATGGTAAATTGTCATTGCCTGTTTCCAAAGTAAAATAACCTATGACATCCGCAAATTGGTGTCATTATATTTAATCAGACGGTTAATTCTTATATGACCATTAAAAAATCGGTCCTAAATCATCTTGTAAATATGGACCAATACATGTATTTAATATGATTATAAGATGTTTGTATTAGCAAGATGACCTAAAAAGTATTGTCTTATAACTATTCAGGGGAATTCCTTCTTCGAACACCCAGAAATGTGTTGCTGGCTATGTTACACGACGACGAGGCACACGTCATAAAACTGGCTGTTTAAAGAATTTTGAAAATAAGAAACGAGTCCAAAGGGAAGATATTTCGCGGATTCTAACTTCCAGAACTAAGGGTTGATGCGTCATGCTGTTATGATTTAATAGATTGGACAAAAAAAAAGATAACTGAACCCCCAATAACAATGAAATACTTTAAGACAGAAATTTAAAAAAAAATTTCAAGAGTTAATATCTACTTAAATAAAATAAAAAAATACTCTTGCACTCAGGCCGTAGAGGTGGGTGAAGCTCGTAACAAAGGATTCATTATCTATTTGCTGTCCAGAAGCAAGAGATAGTTTCAGCCCTACGAGGATAAAAGCCAGACAAGATATATTAGTTTTCGATACGAAATCTCAATATATAGTAAAAAATTTAGTGATGAGACGTCCGATTCTAAACAACAAAAAGTTAGTTTTATGGTGTTTTATGCATATTTCACATAGTATTTTATTGCTTTTGTAATTTTCAACATTAATATTATAATAAAATTTGTCATAATAGTCAATAACAAGGTTCTGTTTGTTAGCCAAAAAATTTTGTATTTTCTAAAATTCAAACCTAATGCGCCACCTCAAAATACTGACCTAATTAGCTGTAATTTCTCCCAAATAATTCTGGTATTACGGATCATCGAATGATAATACAGGAATCTTCAAATTGAAAATTAAAAAAATTCACTCCACCGGGGCTGTCTTTTGTATTAAATAACCTTTATGTACCTACATGTACATAGAATACTGTTTCTGGTTCCTTAGTTATGAAGTTATTAAATTTGCCTCCGGTAATACTGAACCTCTCAATATGTTTGCTGGGCTTTCTTTTGTAACAATTCTAATTGTCTCTTGGAAAGGTATTTCACATATTGAAATCTATGCGGCAATCAGGTGACCTTATTTCCATAGGTTCATCAGTTTCACACTTAATCGAACTTGAAGAGGTCTAACTAAGCTTCTTTCTTTATAAATATCAATATATTTCTAGTATTGCATTTTCAAGTAATATTCCTGTTCTTTTTTACATCGTTACAATAAATTTGACCTGTCATAGGCCAAATTGGCTGCTTATCTGTTATTATGACACAATGTCAACCAAGTTATTTCTTATTTTGACAGCTAGTTATATTTTACTTAATTAACTTGCCAATGTAATAATCAAATCTAAAGTCTTAAAAACAGTCAGCGGTATAGCTGGCAGGAAAAACAGAACTGTTTCATTATTAACTATTTCGTTAATCTGAACTTTTGTATTATTTTCTTTGCCAAATACTCCTTGTATTTAGATATTTAAAAGTATAATACAACCCTTCATGGTGATATACCTTTATTAACAAATTGCCACTAACGAACCACTGTTCTAAGAAAATTAGTATTCTAATCAATGTTCAAACACGCTATGACAGAAACCGTGAATCCAGATTAGATCCCGTAGCTAGAAACGGATTAGTTTGAGTACACCTCTGTTGCCGACAATCTTTGCACAAGTAGCTTCTATGTAATTAAATACATTATTACATAATATTTGAGAGTGTCTTGAGCTGTGTTTTGTATACAACAACTTTTTGAAGTAAGTTTACAAATATAAACGTTGGGACGGCATAATGAGTCGTTTAGTACTTTTTATTACTTGTTAATTTGTTATTACTGTTGATTGTTATGAACTTTCTGGAGAAAACACGCACGTTTTTTAAATTTCTGAATTAATCATAGTGGTATAATTCTTCCATTTGTTTAAGATTTATTTTAACAATAATAAAATTACTTGAAGGACACCAATGGTTGGATTTTCAAGTAAATGACATTATTCTGACGAATTCCAAAGACAAATTTATGATGAGTTTTTTATTGAGTCTAGAATAAATGTTTTGGACTTGGTCTCATTTTAAAAGACTAACTTTAATGAAATCTAAAGTGATGACAAGAAAAATTCAAACGTTGAAAGATAGCTATTAAACATTTCAATTGTCCTAGTTATATAGGCTAATTGGAAATATGACTTTTGTGAAATAGTTAGTTGAATTTGATTAGCATCACCATGCCTAGTTGAATACCTTCTGCAACGGTAACCAAACCTTACTTGATTTGGTTGAAAATAACATTTTTATATGAAAAGAAGATAATAATAATCCAATAACGAATGCGTTGGACAATCAACATGAACCAACAAGAGGTCAAATTATTAGCTAACTAGATCAAAGTTCACTAACGAACGAAACAAGATACCTATAATTTAATGAATGTTCAAACTGGGATTGTGAGGAGCCGTCGAGCCGCGATCAGCGCCGTTCTCGTTCCCGAATAGGGTTACCAGGAAGCATTCAAAGTCAGGAGTATAAGCCTTTTGTTGGGATTCTACTCTATCCAGATGAAACAAGTATTCCTGTACTTAACCTTTCATAGAAAAATCCTGAGATTTCGTATTAATGTACGAATTTTCCCACAAACGTTATACATTGAAGAAAAAGAAAAAAATAAAAATGTAGGTGCTCATTATTAGATGATATCCTAAAAATCCTGAGATTTTTCAAGATTTCTGCAATTTCAGCAAGATTCTTAAACTCCTTACATCTCAGGCCGCCTTCTGAGAAACGGTAACCCTATCCCGAAACCGAGTCGAAAGCGGATTAGTTTGAGTTCACCTTAGTTGCCGGCATTAATCTTTGCCCAAGTGGCTTCTAATTAGACACATTAGATATCTTCAGCTGTACAAGTTACTCAACATTTACTCCTCCGTTCGTAATATACTTACGCATTCGCAACGCAATATAATTTGTGCACAGACGAAGTTAGTTCGGAGTTCGGCAAAAGTTGAATACGATATGCGATGTAACAAATCATTTAATTTCACTCGGTTAATAATAAATAGAGTGCTTAAAATTCTGCGAAATAACGACTGTGAGAGTTTTACACAGAATTTTGAAACTAGTTTGCAAATTGAAATACTTGCTCGTTTACTGATTGTTGGACAAAAATGTGTGCAGAATATATTGAAGTGTCCTCTTACATGTTCAAAGTCGTTATGGATAAGATTTGAATAATATTAATTTGATGTTTGACTTTTGGAACGATGTCAATGTTTCAAAAAGTTGAGCTAGAATGAATCAAATCCTCTTGTCTTGGTTGTTGAATTAGTCCAAGAAACCAGGGCCGCCAGACGTTAACCTATTTTATGATAAATGATATGTGTGATAAAGGGTAGTACCTATTTATTACCTACTATAAACCTACGAGTACTAAGGAAAAGATATTTCTCATTTGATTTAAATTCTGATTGCTGATTTTCATGTATGTTGTGTAAAATACAATTGTACATCAATATTCCACATTGCCCGACACATTTCGTCATCAGTAATATTCTGGTGTAAGTTGCTGTGACGCTCCCGAAAAAATGAACACTTAAATACATATTAATTTCTTAAAACTATCAATTTATCAACTCTATATCGATCCGACTACGCCTTCAAAACTTCATCTCCTCGTGTCGTCAGCCTAATCTGGCTGGTTTATTCAATAAATTCCCACACTTTATCCGCTAAACTCACTTAGTCAATCTTGGGAACCTGCAAACATGATCAGACGAGGCGTTGCCGGATGGAAGCTTTTAATATAATTTTCAATTTAATAAGTTAGGTTCGTCCAATTTCCGATTAGGAGATAAAAATGTCGCTAGAATATGTGATATGTAAGGTAAACACGCTCTTTGATGCTTTTGATACTGGATTTTCCTGTTATAATAGGTGATTTTGACGACGTCAAATATGTTTCATAAGGTTAATATCAGTAGCCTTGATACAAAAAATGGCGATGCTTGACTTAAACCCAGTCTGAAGAATAAATAGCACAAGTATTTGGGATGATCTTTTTGTAGGTAAATCGAAACAAAACGACGAAGATATACATAGTAAAGCTGGTTAGTATTTAGCTTATTTGTATTTTGTTATAACGCTGCTGAGGAATACAGAGTGTCAAATCTTTCTTGATAACTAATTTTTTAAAAGTCATAAGAATTAACCGACCGATAAAGTATAAAGTCACTAATTAGCGGATGTCGTATGGTAATTCACTCAGGAAATAGGCAATGCCATTTTACAATCATCCGGATTGTGATTTATTCGATTGTTATCTTTTACCTGACTGTTGTAAAATCAGGCCTAATTCTTGTATTCAATGAGAGTTTCCTAAGGTTGTGGTACTAGAATCTGGTTAATATATGCCACTTGTAACGAAACTAAAATAGTTTGAAGAAATTTGGTACAAAGTGAGATAGTATAAGAAGGTATGGTAAAATGATATAGGTAGTATAAGAAGCTACATCTTATTGCAGTTACTTTTAAATGTCAGAATCCTACAATCTGTGTAGGATTGTTTATTTTCGGAGCCACAACGCAAAGCTAGCGTTTTGACCAGAAAGCAACCAATTTAATTCCTCCCCGGATCGTAACATACTCGGAGAAAATGAACGGAAAGCTGCAAAAACTGCATATAAACAAGTGCAGGTGTACTGCTGCAGAACTAATGGGCCAAGACTGAGTGCGAGCGACGGCCCAGAGGCGAAACAGCGTATCAGCGAAATGCGCTGCAATAACAATCCCGCATTATTGCTGGAAACAATGTAAAACGGTGGACAACGTCCAAAAACGATAAAGTTGTTGCTGTTATATGGCAGAAGTTGAATGATTTGTTTTTTATTGCTGAACTAACTGGTTGTTCTCCGCCTCTTTGTCTACAGATTTCACAATTACACCAGCGGAAAACATCACATACATACATACTATTCATCATCTTCCTAGCGTTATGTCCCGTGCTTAGACGGGGTCCGCTTAGACCATGATCTAGGATTTAGCAAGTCTGGTAATTACATTGAAGCGACTGCCGATCTGACCTTCGTAACCCTAAGATAGGGGAACCAGACAATTTTTGGATCATGGTTACAAATCCAAAGTTGTTTGAATTTGCAGGTTTCATCACGATGTTTTCCTTCACCGTCGAGCTAGTGGTATAAATACGTACATAGACTTAAAAATCCAGAGGTACGTGCCCGGGTTTGAGACCGCACTCCTCGGTTAAGAGGCGCGTGTCCTTACCATTGAGCTACCACCGCTCCATACTATTACATCCTCCATACATACATCCTCCATACATACATACATACTATTATGATTGATATATGTACAGGGGGAGGGAAAGTCCAAAGAGCATTAAGCATCCTTAGCTAAATTTTAGCCAAAAATTAAATTGACTTGAGTTTAGATGGAAAACTGTCAAACGTTATGGCAAGTCGCCTATCCATTCACAAGCCTATGATCCAATACTCGAATAATTCCATTATTTGAATAACTATATATAAAACATCATACATTGATTTGACTCCGAGTTAAGTAGCTTAAGCACTTGTGTTACGGATATCAGAAACAACAGTGGTATTACAAATATATAAGTACTTAAATATATTAACACCATACAACATATTAACACCCAGACACAGAAAAAAACACAAGTATTCAGCATACGAATATTTGTCCTTTGTGGGGATCGAACCCACAACTCTTGGCGCATGGAGCAGGGTCACTACCGAATGCGCCATTGAGCTTGTCAAACAAGTGGATTGACAACGATCAGTCGCCTTTACGATATGCTAGGCAAGGAACACAATTGGTACATTATTTTTAAGTCCCACACTAACATGGGAACGAAGACGAATATTGTCCTGTATATGATGATTTACAGCATATGACTTACAGAATTTTACGAAGTTATCTTTTGAAGTTAGTTACTTTAATATCTATAAGTTTGCCTTTCATTTCCTTCCGTTAACGCTTTGAGTAGCAAACATTCAACTTTTCACATTTATAATATTAGCAGGACTGCAACGAAACCTCCTCCCGCGGACATTTGTTTCCGTCGTTACAAATAAATTTGACTTCCTTTGTTTATTTTAAACAAATTGGAATACTTTTCTTAAGTGTTTCGCGGCGTCTGTGGTAAAAGAATGGATATTCGATATTTAAGCTGAAGCAAGTTATCTTGCAACGTAATTGCTCGATGAATATTACATTACATTATTGCAGGCCAAAATGCGACCGACTCCAAATAAATATTTTCCACATACGTGTAAGCGTACACGTATATGGAAAGTGTGTGAATACGTAGATGTTTGTAATAGTTATTTTACGCATAATGAAAATCCTACATATAAACAAACTAATTTCTGCCCACGGCTTATATTTATTATTCTGGAATATGCTCATAAAACCGAAACCACCCAAACTTAATTTTGCAGATTCAATTGCACATGACGGAAGCAACAAGCCACTGATATTCTCATAATTTGCTTTACAAACAACCATTGTCCATACAAACAAATAAAAAGTTATCTGCCAATCCAATAGGTCCTCCAAAAATTACACTCCGAACTTTCCAAAGGTCGCGCAGAATTAAACCATCGGCATTCCTTTTCCACCGCAATCGTATTAATTTCCCAAGTTTAAACCAATAAGTGGTCCAGATTGTTTCTTTTGTTCTTAACAAGTGCCATTAATAACTTACGAGTTCGCCCTAACTCGCCGAATGTTTGGAACAAGATGGAGATTTTGAACAAGATGGAACAGTCGTGATAAAGTTGGAATGTACAATGTGTTCGCGAAATGTACAATTCGTGACTTCTAGCACTTTTTTATCTTTTTGCCGTCCGTCTGATCGTAGATTTTTGTTCTTGACTATTATTTTGATACTGAAAAGACAGGCTCTCTGTTCACTCAGGTATTTTGCTATGTAACGTAATAAAGTTTAATAAAAAAAATAAACTATCCAATTATTATTTGATTTACAATACAACAAACGAGTGAATTAAAAAATATCAGTTTAAATAATTTTATCTACATACTCACGGATACCAGTTTTTATGAAAGCAGTATAATATAGCTTTGGAAAGTGACGTCTCGTTCTCAAATCTCTTTCTTTTCTAAGATGATTGTACGTCATTGTAGGATTATTGTGTTTGGTATATTAAAAGGTCATTTGGTGCACGCCATAACAGTGCCATGGTGAAGGCTACCATGGCAGTGTTACCTCACGGGCGTCAATCTCTGAAAAATCTCACCCGAAATGAGTAATTAGTCTCAAAAAACATTGTGAGCGTCATTGTAAAATAAATGTCAGCATGTTTCGTAATAAAGTGAAAGTATGTTTGGAATTCTCTTTGGATTTAATATTAAATTGCAGCGTCCCGGCTGGATTCCGCGTGTAGCTCTTGTAGCTCCCAGTTATCGCTACTGTTTATTTAACCTTCCAGAGTTCCAGGTAGGTATGCGACGAGGAATGCTAGTACCACAGAATATCTAATATAGTACCATTGCTTCGTCACCACGCTTAAATAAGGTGAATTCTTATCATCTGCCAGCCATTGTCGGTACGAGCTATCACATGTAGACTAGGTTACGATGACTCAAACTACCGTTACAGCAATTGGTTTAAATAGTATAATTTTGATGGCTCGATGGTGCATTTGTTATAAGGAGTGAGAACTCTCCGCTCCCCCGCCAGCCCGGTAGGGAGTAAAAGAAAAAAACCATTTATTGTAGGTCCCCACCCAGGACAAACATTAGCGTGATACATGCTTGTTTATGTGTTGAGTCTAAGTCTTACAATAATATTTACAATATTACTATTAAATCTGCAACACAAGTGCTTAAGCTACAAGTTCGGAGTCAATGGAAGTGATGTTGTCGGGTATTTATTTATTTCAATTGTATTTAATTTAACAATAGAGAGAGAGAGACAGCGGTGGTACCTCAATGGTACGGACAAGCGCTTCATAATCGAGGGGTGCAGGTTAAAACCCGAGTACGTACCTCTGGATTCTTCAAATCTATGTACCTATTTTTACCTCTAGCTCGAAGGTAAGGCAAAACATCATGATGAAACCTGCAAAATCAAACATGTTTGGATTTGTAACTATGATCCAAATGTGTCTGGTTTCCCTATCTCAGGACTACGAGGGTCAGATCGGCAGTCGCTTCATTGTGGTTACCAGACTCGTTAAATCCTAGATCATGGTCTAAGCGGACCCCGTCGAAGCACGGGACATAACGCTAGGAAGGTGATTTAATTTAACAACAGCAAATTTTCAAAATAAATCTTTGAGCATAATATAGGGATACCTTAAAAATCCCATCGGCATCTTATATAATATGCACATGGATGTAACTCCCCAAGGTTTTAGTTGGAATACTCCATCCACAATTTAGGTCGAAGAGGGACCCTCCGCTACGTTTACCGGGAACCGTCTGTTAATTAAGTCAGCAAAATAAACTTTGAATTATAATGCTACAGGAATTGTTGTAAGATGAATATATTTACTTAAGTCTTACTAAAGGTCAATATATATGCCAAAATATATATATTTAAGTACCTAGACGGGTAACTAAGGTCCTTAAGTAACTATAATCGCTTCCCATTACGTGTACAGTATGCTGCTCTGCCATCTTATTTATGTATAAAAAAAACTTAGGTGTACTTTATAATCTCTTAATTTGTCTCCCAAACAAATTATGATGAAGATAATAATTAACGTAATATCAAGAGATACCGACAACACATCAAATTATATTAAGAACTTTATATATAGTTTACGAAATTTTATCGAACAAAATATCTAGGTCTCCATGTTCGATTGACCAAATAGAGCTGTCGAATAATGCTTTTCAAAACGAAAGAGATAACCCTTCATATATTCCATTTTTGCATTCAACTTTTAAACCAACGGGCTCCATTGCAAAATGTTCGTTGAAGTATTCGTAATGCGGGGTTATTGCGGGCGGTACACAACGTAAGCTTTTGATTATTGGGTGGGTCTTAGGGTTCAGAAGGAGCAAACTGTTTGTTTTGTCGAAGAAGGATTCGATGCATTTTTTGTGTGGAGTTTTTCTTTTTGTGTCATTGCTTGCTGTGAATTGAAAAAAATGTGTTTATCTCTTTGAGGATATAGAGGTTTTGCGTTATGAATATATGTACTTAATGAAGAATCTTTATCGCACTCTGACCACTCACTATTTTAAAGTAATTGTTTACTTTTGAAATTTAGAAATTTAGAGAAGTCTGAGGTTGATAATGCAGTCCTCATACGATTTGATAAACCAGTAGGTACTATTATAAAGTAAAAGTAATGTAAGTAATGCTGTTTTCAATATTATATTTAAATATATATGTATTTAAAACAGCATCTAAACACAAGGGGGATACAACTTTTTAAAGGTAATAACTAGTATTATAAACAAGCACAGCACTATAAAATAGAAAAAGTCCGTACCTATCCCAATTTCTACTCAAATTTATCACTCTAAGCTGAAACAGACGCGCAGAAACAGGTAATTTCAGGCATCCATATAGGAGTGCGGAATACTGTCAATCTAGATTGATCTCAGTTCTGCTTACTTCCGTCGGCGTGAGTGCAAGCATCAAAGAGAAATGCGATTATTATTGAGCACGGCAACATAGATATTAGGTTGCTTTTCCAAAGGAAAATTGTGCTTCATCTAAAACACTAGAACAACGGCCATATGATTGAAAGTGGAAACATTTTAGATTCTGGTATCGTTAATTGTTTTTTTTCTATTACGAGTCAAAGGCGAATAACGATGGTTTCAAAAAAGAACTTGTGATGTGATATTTAACGACTGTTGCAAAAATTATGGCCTGCAGAAAACTTGGATAGGAGCTTTTATTCCAGTATTTGCATCATGTGAGGAAGTCTTCTGTGGAGAGGATTATGTTCAGCAGAGGATAAATATAGGATGCTGTCAATGACGACAATCTCAATGAAGTAGTATTATCTTCACATGAAGAAACAATTCTACGGCACCCTTCTTGCATTAACTTCTAGAATTTTCAGTATACAAAAGCGCGCGTCTATAATTTCCTTCGTCTGTAATTCGAGGGTAACATTTGCAGTGGAATTAGTGGGGAGTGCATTATAGTAAACACTGCTTGCATATTCAAAGGGTGCTTTTAGGGATAATGTTGAGGTGTGCTAATGACAGGTGTCTTGCTGGTTCTGGGACAATGCAGAACCTAATTCCGTAGCGTTAGTGAGGGGTGCTGCGTTTGAAGTTTTGATTTGGTATACATAGATTACTTGTAATGTTATCATGAGCTGTTAGGTGAAGGTAAGGTGATTAGACTGTAGTAATGTTAGTGACTTATTTTATACATCGTGATTTTCTTTGCGTTCATTTATTTAGGGGTATTTTGTTTTCCATTGTGTGTGCACAATTTTAAATTTGCGGTCATGTTATTTTTGTGCTCTATCTATTTATAATTCAGAAGTTACTTTAAAGCTTTTGATGTTAAGACACCAAAAACTTTAAAGTAACTTCTGAACATAATTGCTTTGGTGGTAATAAGTTAAGAAAACAATAATGTTAACTAAGTATAGTGCTACATAATATAAGATTCAACTAGGCACAATAAAAAAAATATAATTTTATTTCGCGGAATCGTTCATTTTCTCGTGCTCTTTTTGGCCTTTACTTTTGTTTAATTAGCCAAGATTAGGTTTACAATTGCTTGAAGGGTTAGACAGTTAAAATCTCTTACCGAATATTTCCCAGTTAAACGTATTCGCATCCCGATGAAACGTGTGAACGACGTAATTAAGAACATTTCACATTGGATTAATTCAACGGGAACACAAACAACGTGGCTGCACTCCGGGATCTTTTGCATATTTTTTGCATTCATTTTAATTAAATCGCCGCCAAAGGGAATAATCTGCTCTGTTTTATTCTGAGCTGATAGTAAAAATTAAATGGGTGCACCAAAGAGTATTTAAGCGAAGATCATTTGAGATTTCTTAGTCTGTACCTGCTTGCATTTTTATAAAGCAGTTTTAATTTTGTATATAAAAATTCAGCGCGCATATTATGTTATAAGTACTCGTATTTATAGAAAATACATACATACATAATGTCACGCCTTTTTCCCATGGTGGGCAAAGATCACGTACTTCCATTTATATTATAGAAAAAAAGTCACATAAATAGAAGAGAGTGAGAGATGAATAGCTTGGGTAAAGATGACAAGAGTGAAATGGATAGCTGGATTTATAAGGGGTGCAATGTAAGAAAGAGAAAAAATATATTGCGCTGATTCCAGATGACTAGGTACTTTCCATACCAACTTTTCCACCGAAGTCTTATGACATCCTTTACCACGTCAAAAGACAGGGCGGTTCTATTGGTCAGGAAAGGGATTGTTCGAAATACCTTGTAGGGACCGCATGTAGAGTGAATATTGCGTGTCAGCGATTTTGTATGCGTGTCTGAAATATGAACGTGAGATCGACTGTGCACTGGCCGATAGGTAATCTTATGCTGACCTTTTCGGAAGTAATCTTAGTCCAGCTATAAATAGAACTGCGGTCAAGTACAGCTAGAAAGACTAGTTTTTTCTAACATAGTATCTTGTTTCCTCTCTGCCCCACTCTAAAAGAGTTAACCCCCATCAGAGGTATGGTCAAGTACCTAGCATATGTTTAATATGTCGTTCAGTGTTAATAAATAAAACAGTGACACATTTAATAATGTAAGAATATTATACCTACTTAATCTCTTAAAGAAGTGCACGAGAGAAACTTGGAAACAAAAGTTTATTATTACGTAAAGTAGTTTTCTCAGATGTTCACACTCTTTGTTCAGGCCAATTGTCCCACTGTGCAAAGAAATTTTATGACTGCGCAGAATTTTTATATTAGTAGGTATGTCCTCCGAGTTTTTTCGTATCTGTATTAATGTTTATATACTGGAATTCTGTTATTTCGTATTAAAAGTTCATGTATTGTGGACTATTTTAATAAAACCGTTAGGCAACATCATAATATACATATTTGATCTCATAAGGAACTGTCATATTGGGAACTGCATGGCCAGCTATTAAAAATAATTAGCTGACCTATCGTCCTCATTTCCTATTGCATTGACGTCAATGCAATAGGAAACGCATATTATTTTTCGATACGTGTTAGTTAGTTAGGATTGGATCTCCGTCGCGCATATACTTATTATTGTAATTCCTTTGTCTATACTTATAATAAATCTGTAGAGAGGTCAATTCTGTACATTAAATATATTTTCAAAATAACTATCAGGGGGTGATTAGTGATCGATACTGATGCCAAAAATGCAATCAGTAAAATGTTTGTCTGTCTGTCTGTATGTCTGTCTGTCTGTCTGTCTGTCTGTCTGTCTGTCTGTCTGTCTGTCTGTCTGTATGTTCCTTATAGAAACAAAAACTACTCGACGGATTTTAACGAAACTGGGTACATTATTCTTCATACTCCTGGGCAGGTTATAGTATACTTTTCATCACGCCACAATCAATAGGAGCAGAGTAGTGAAGGGAAATGTTGGGAAAACGGGAGAAGTTACTCCATTTTAAGCTTCCGTCGCGTGTGCAGCCTTAATGGTTATAGTTACATAGAAATCATGTATGACTGAAATAGTCTTTATAATATTATCCATAAACGCAGGTGACACCGCTGGCACAGGCTAGTTTCTAAATAAAATAAAAGTGTGTTAAATTAAAACGCTTTTTTTAAAAAGCTATTCCTTACCCACTCCGTAATAGAACCTTGAAGCCTCTAATATTCTTGCAACTGTTTCAAGTAAAAAGGCAATCTGAAAGTTCCATTTTTAACAGTGCTAATTACAAAAAATATGGACTTTTAACCTCAAAATTAACTAGTGCTTGAGTTAAATCGCTGACAGTTTATTCTGTGACTAATAAAAAGCGACAGACCTTAATTAAACACAAGCGTTAGTTCTAGCAACCTAGGCGCCCTAGGCGAATGATGTAAATGGCGCCGTTTTTGCAAAAAAATCCTTGATGGAAAAGTTTTTAAACTCGACTAGCTTTTGTTCAAGTTATAATATTAGTTATTTAGGTACTAAACTTTGTTAATATAAGTTAGTCAATTTGTAATAAATAGTTTTTTGTGTTTTAAGTTAAATAGTCGGGACAACCCTACAAAATTAAAGAAACCCAACCTACATATTGAAAACATACGACATAACATCCAATTGGTAAGAAGTGAGCCAAAAAATTAAAGAAGTCCGCGCCCGTTCTGAAGTTGCAGCGAGTTTCCGAGTGATCCGTTCCGTTGAGCATTCCGTTCAATAGGTGAACCAGAAGAATTGGATCACAGTCTTTCAGATGTGCAAGTTCTATCATGATGTTTTACCTCCCGTCAGATAAGTGCTATAATTCCGTACTTAGATTTGAAAAAATCTTGACGAACATGCATCAAGATCAAAATAAAAATATCTTCTCTAAAAAGCACTCCCCGGTCGCAAAACCCTGCGGATATAACGCGCATGGTCTTATCGTAGAGATATCATTGCTCTCGTATTAAATAAAACAGTGTCAAATTTAATAACGTAAAAATATTCTACCTTCCTGATCTCGTGTAGAAGCGTACAAGTAAAAAGCAAAAAGGATAATCCAGTTGGTGAGAAGTGAGCCAGAAAATTAAAGAAGTCCGGACCCGTTCCGAAGTTGCAGCAAGTTTGCGAATGCGCGCCGCCGCGTGTGACCCGTTCCGATGTGCATTCCGTCCGCCAACTCCAACTTGTGTCTGCATTACGTTGTTCCAGCTTTTAATGTTGCCTAGACTCGATTGGCTCGATTCGGTGACCTTGTTCTATGCGGCAAGACTTGTAGTTCCCATTCCTATTCAGAAAAATCTTTAGGTTTTAGGGTGACTAGACTCCATGGCGTTTTCGGTGGTGACTCTGTCCCATGCGCCAAGACTTGTATGTCCGATTCTTATACAGAAAAAAATCTAACTTCTAGTGTTACCAGACTCGACTCACGGGTATTCCGAAGTGATTATGTCCTATGCGCCAAGAGCTGGTTCAGGTGAAGAATTGTGAAGCCTAGTAGTAGTTAGTCCGTCCGTGTGTCTGTCACCAGGCCGTATCTTCTGAACTGTTATAGCTAGACAGTTGTAATTTTCAGAAATAATGTATTTCTGTTGCCCCTATAACAACAAACAAATACTAAAAACAGAATAAAATAAATAGTTAAGCGAGGCTCCCATACAGCAAACGTGTTTTTTGATTTTTTTTCGTGCATAATTAATAATGGCAACGGGTAGACGCGTTTAACATTTACAGAATATAAAAAAGGTTACAATATAGTCTCTAAAATTGTATAAATAATGGTACTGAAACCTTCGTGCGCGAGTCCGACTCGCACTTGGCCGGTATTTACTTTTCTTCCTTCCAAATCAACTTATGACTAAATGTGTAAATGTAAGCACTTTAATGTTTACTATTCCGAAGTCATCCGCTGTATTCGAAGACAATGTTTTAGTGAATAAGTAAATTTTAAAATAACATTATTCAGAATTTCTAGTTTAGTTTCCCACAATTTCTCAGATCGCCGAATTCATGAATATGTAAAAGGTGAATTCAAGTTAGATTAAGTCGGCGAAAGGATAATAAAGTTTTTGCTTTAACGAATAATGAGATAATTATAGGATATGTTACAAAATGTGATATAAATATATATTATATATTGGCGCCCGCGCCACAATTATAGCTCTAATAATACGTAAAACACGTCGATCGAACATACTGGAACGCCATACATTCCTACATCGCGCTGACGAAGTTATTCTCGCCACTAAGTATATATACAATACACCGATACGGTTAGTAGGTCCTAGGTCCCCGAGCAAGCAACACCTAGCTTTAGTGCGAGCGCGTAGTTCGCACATGTATTTGTATCTAAAAACATTTAAGGATTAGGAAACCTCATTTCCTATTTCATCGAAAGCTAGTTGATAGATACATATTGCCGAGAAGATTAGGTTCTAAAGTCATGGGGTAATAATAATCTATTGTGTTTGTGTGTAGGTATGTGGCGTTATACATATGTACACATATGTATAATGTAATCGAATGAGTTTATCCGACATACATAACATCACACTCGTAATCCCCGAAGGGCTAGGCAGAGTCCAAAGGACAGCAAGCCCCTTTACCCACATTCAGCCAAAAATAAAACTGGGCTGGGTGAGATGGAAAATTGTGAAAATTTTAATAATTATGCAAATTGAGACGTAGCTGAAATTACGGCTTAAATGTACAGGATTAAGTTATCGAATTAAATATTTTTTCCTTTTTCATTTTATTTCTAGCGTTATGTACTGTTTTTAGTTGAAGGTCCGCTAAGATTATCCAGGATATATCGTAGCTGTTTGAGTGGGCAGCTTTCATCACGATGTTTCCCTCATCGCCGAGGTACATTCCCGGGTTTGAACCAACACCCTTCGGATTTTAACCGCGTATCCTTATCTTGAGCGTTTCTTATCCTACATATGAATTATAAAATTTACGAATTCATTATTTTTATTCAATACACATACAAATACTAATTTGTATTGGGCAAATTTTAATCAAAACAATATCGCACTACTAGCTATTCAGAAAGTTACAGCCCCTAAATAAGGCTGAGTAATTTACAACTTTAATTTAAAACCTACCATCCGAGCTAGTTCAGGCTCCTAGTTTTAGCTAAATTAGAGACTAGAAGCTACATACGAGTATTTTAAGTGCTTGGGACGGATTCTAAATGATATTTGTTATTGTGAGTAACGTATTCATTAAATAGAAAAATAAAATCGGTAGGTAGAAAGGCAAAAAATAAAAAAGTGTTAAACCAACGAAAACCTGTTCTGTTGGTTTGAATTACTTACTAAAAGAAGAAAGAAAAAGAATTAGTGTATTTGTGGAACTGCTTATTCACTCCTGTAAATTTGAATGAAATAACTGATAAAAAAAAATATCGAATTTTAACCGGTTATTTCACAGCTAGCTACATTAAGATTTAACGGATTATTACCAACGTTTGAAACGTTGGTGGTATGATCGGAATAGTCCATTTAAGTACGTATTTGGCCATTTAAGTACGAGATTATGTGGATTCCACATGCGATGGTGTATGTCCCCATTTTACCATTCGAGTAACAAAAAATACAGTGAATTCAGAAAAGGCGTATGCTGATTTTAGGTAAACCTGTGAAGTATTTGGCTCACTCCCGGCACCCGAGAGTGTGAAATGCCGTTTGTTACAGAAAGATTTATTTCACACAGGTACTCCTCAGAACTATGTATTTTTAAGCAAAAATCTCTATTGTTGGACCGATGCGTATAAAAAAATATGCTTCGATGAACAATTTCTTTTGGTAAACTTTTAGGATCATTTGTATAATGTTATGCAGATCAACTTTTAATTTATAAAAAACAGCCGAACCGCCGCGGAGCTTAAATGGATGTATGTACCTCATGTCTCCACTTCATCTTAGGCTGGAGAGAGGTATAGGCAATACTATATTTTTTTGGTCCAGAAGGGGTGGGGGGTGAGGGATACAATAATAATTATAGGTACTTATAGTAAATAGACCTTGGCTTTTGCTTACGTCTATGGAGAGAGGTATTCCGACTCAGAGGTATTTGGAAATCTTACACATTAATCTCTCTCTATCTCCTCATACAAGACATATTTCCAGAGATAAGAAAAACAGTAAATTACGTAAACAAAACAAAATAGTTATTACGTGATGCAACTAAAGCTTTATAATGAAGGATATAGAAAGTACAACTAGCACTGCTATAGCGGGTTACATAAATGCTGGGCACAGTATGAATACATTAGCAGTGAAGTGACCCAATGTGCTATGAAGCACACATAAATAATGTTATGTGTTTAGAATTTTCCTGCACTCGAATTTTTCGGCCCTTATTTTATATTCTTGCCTACATCACAAATAATTAAAAAAAATAATAGATAAAAGAGTTGTAAAATGAAATTCATCATTGACCATAATTCTTGATATCTCGTAATATTATTCAAATATGTACCTAATTCCCCAGAAAAAAAAAAAAAAATATTTTGTCTTACTTTTTGGGTTTAATTGTTTAGTAAATTGAATTATTTTTAAAAAATTTTAATTCCTTGTATTTTTTACAATTATCCTATTTTTTTGCTGAATGCGGTTCAAGGAGTTTCATTGCTTATTGAACTCTGCCTACCTCTTTGGGTATGACATGTACGTATCTTCCTCACTGCTGTTAGTAGTGTATCGGATGCCTTATTTATGTCTAAGTCGGATAGCTGTCAAGTGCAACTCGCCCGGCGATGAGGGTCCAACTATCCTTAAACTTGTGTACCCACTCGCGATGAAGGATTATGAGGGGACTGCTCATAATGTTCGCTTCTTGTTACGTGTGCTCGCTATTTTTGTAATGATTACTTTTAAAATGTTTTTTGTATTTGGACTTATTATGGTGAGGTTTTGAGGTGAGGTGATAGTACTTCGTTGTATCTTAGTTTTTCATTTCTCGTTTTTTTCTATTTATTCTTTCGGATTTAACTATATAAGGAATTTAAAGGTATAATACTACGAAACGATAAATACTACTTACTACTGCCATTATATTACAACGTAATAAATTCTGGCAGTCATAATTATGAAGAGTGAATAAATATTTGTATGTATTTATCTCCTGCACGTTTTCTGAAAGAAATTGTATTGATTTTCTTGTGTCTCATGCAACTCTGTACCATCATATCAGTAAATATAATATGTACCTACCTAATTATTTTACACTAAATACCGACGATGTCATCATTATCCACCGGCCAACATATTTACAATATTAACGGCCTCTACAATATTAATCACTGGGTTGTCTTTTTTTGCCTTTCATTTATGAGCATGTTTATAAAATATTTATTAAAATAAATTTTACTTTTTCAGCAATTCGAACAAAATGTACGGTTTCGAAATATACGACGAGGAGTTTGTAAAACCTCTTTTTACGAGTCTGGACATGCTGAAGCGAAGCAACGTTATGTTTAGCGGATCCGAAGTGTCTTTCCTGAAGAAGTACTGGCGCTTCTTCTACATGATACCGATGCTGGTTGTGCATTACATTAGTCTGTCAGCTTATATCATGAAGTTGTTTACGGAGGGCATTGACCCCTTCGAAAAGGCTGATATGCTTCCTTTGTGGTTAGCTACTTTTGAATGTAAGTTGGATTTACACATGCTCAATACCGCTTAGTTTTGATAGATAGAAACCGTGATATGCACTTATAAATAAATAGAGCTAAATTTTTTTTATTGATTAAATGCGCCGATTCCTGTAACTGTAAAAGTTAGATTTAAAATGTATATTTGTATGAGATTTCTTATTGTTTTTATTTTTTTTTATTAATAAGATTTAATATAAATGTTTTGACGAATTAGAATTAAAATTGACGTTACGTAATTCACGTATGATTTCTAAAATAATCAAAACTTGACGTCATATGATAACTGTTGATTTTCTGCATGTCGTTTTAGTTTGGATCAACACTGTTATATTGATGTTAAATCAAGACAAAATAAGGGAAGTTATCATCAACATGGGTTCGATATGGAGGGCCACCGGGCTGAATGAGAAGCAACTGAGGATTAAGGACAAGGCACTCAAGCGCCTCTATTACGGAGGAATTGGTAGAACCATTTACACTTATTTATGTAAACTAGCTTCAACCCGCGACGTTTCTCGCGTGGCACATCGATGAAATAATGTCCTCCTAACCGTCTTAGCCATCTGCGCAGGAGATATTATAGTGCACAAGTGTGTGCGCTAACACAGGTGCACTCTCTATTCCTTCACTCTCATAGTCCGGTGAGACGGCAATTCGACATGACCGGAGAGAGGTTAGGCGCAGGACCAACGGCTTAACGTGGTTCCGAGGCACGGGGGTGATTAAACCGCAAACTTCTTGACGCCGGGCTGTTACTGAGTAATTTGGATATTGAAATACCCAGCCACAAATTTTTGTGGCTGGGTATTTCAATATCCTGGGATTTGAACCCGGGACCTTTTGGTCCTTAGGCGGCGCATGCTACCACTAGACCAACGAGGCAGTCACATCGATGAAACATAGCTTGTGTGTTATTCTAATATAAGCTATACTATTGTAAAGTTTCGTTAAAATACATGAAGTGCTTTTTGCGTGAAAGAGTAACAAACATCCACACATCCATCCATACAAACTTTCACATTTGTAATATTAGTATAGTATTGTATATACACTAACTAACTAAACTATAGTATAGATAGTATAGATATATATATATATATATATATATATATATATATATATATATATATATATATATATATATATATATATATATATATATAACGTACATTTAGAAGTTAGTAAGATATAATTTGAATCCGATTGGGTGGTATAAAGAAACACATTAAAATATAGCTGATGGAAATGAATAGAATAAGGGTTTGTAGGTAAGGTTGTGTAGGTTGGTCTTTGATCATTAAACGGGACGTGATTTGGTTGATGTTGATTGAATTACATAAAAACTCTGATATAAGTAATTTCGTATATAAGCTTTACATAATGTGAAGGTCTGATAACAGATTTAATGAATAAAGTACGCTTCATCTGGCATTTCAGGAAAGGATTATGTTCAATCCCGTTTTCCTACCTACGAATACGTGAGTTAATTATAAATTGAAAGTGAGCTTATATAGTGTAATAATTACAAATAGGCTAATTATTGGCATTTCTGTCCAAGCCTCAAGTTCTTTAATGTGTTGATCATTGGACAGGCTATGCTGAGTAAGGTATTTTAGTAGCCTTAAGAATTTCCGATCCTACAAAACACAAATCCGATCCGACTATATGCTGATACATTTCAATACCTCTTTCACTTTATCCATGCAACATTGTCAATTCCAGCTTTGAACAAGGTTAGTCTAGCCGTGTCCTGGCAGTACCTCCTAGTGCCTCTGTGCGAGACGCTGGTCCGCAGGCTAGTGCTGTGGCAGGATGTAGAATTGCAGCTGCCCTTCGACTGCATCTACCCGTTCGAGACCACGAGCTGGCCTGTCTACTTGGCCGTATATGCCTTTCAGGTTTACTGCAGTAAGTTGATATGTCATAGTATCAACGGGTGTATGAGTCAAATCGAGTTTGAGAACTTTTAAGCCGGTTAACGAGAAATTTGCAGACCTTGAGAATTCAACATTGCGAGTGGATGACATGTGCACTCGTAAATCTCTATCATAAATACCTTACCTGTTTGTCTATTTTCTTCTTCTTATGGTAATGGTGTTCATGTCATGATGAATGCTTAATTGTTTATTATATAAAAGTTGAACTAATTATTTACTGTTCAGGTATGTAAGTTTTGAAATAGAAAAAAGACTAGTTTTTCCATAATTGTAGTCGCACGTATACTAATATAATGCAATAAATGTCTACCTATTTTTAATTTTTTTTTGTTACAGTCTTCCGCACCATCTATCTTTATCAGGGTGTAGGGTGGCTACTAGTGGTCTTGACGACTCACCTTCACGTCCAATTTTTACTTCTCCAAGAAGATCTGATTCATATACAACCCGTTAACAGGAGAAGAAGGATTCACTCCGTTAGTGAAGATGATGATGAAATAACATACGTGGGTAAAACGGAGGTTCGGATTGAGGATTTTGTGAGACGTCATCAGGATATAATTAAGTAAGATTTTTATGTGCAAAGATTCATCAAATATCTAAACGTAAAAGTTATCTGATTAAATAAATACCAGTCAATTTTGTAATGGGCATTTTGGCAATCGTGAATAGCCAAAAGAGAAATATACCTATACTATATTATTTATTTAGCCACAGAATATGTTTGGACTGTATGAATGAAAGCTGGTACAAGATATATAAATAATACATTATATAAATAAGTAAAAAATTACACAATAGGAAAAATTGCTCAAACGAGTCAAGCAGAAAAAGACAGCAAAAAGACGTGATTCCACCAGTCTGTCATCAAAAATATGAGTGACGTTAAAAAATAATCCAATTTCAATGTATGAAGGTTCTGGTAAAATTTTGTTTTACAAAAAAAAAAATTAAGAAAAAAATAGGCGTTCCACGTTCGAAATTCCACGAAATGACACGATTTCATTTCTGGGTAAGTCATTTAACGGTTGGAACGACTCTCCCATACAAGTTGTTATGGCTCCGTGCCAAGTGACCTCAGGAACTGCTAATTGCATACAAAAAGAAATCATATAAATCTCATTTGCCGTCCGATTTTATTGTTGTTTTGTATCATTTCAACATTGCGCGTTTAACATGATTTTATCATTTTCTCTTTTGGTACTTAGATTAAGTTGGGCATGTGTTTTCCGCTTTTATTCTCATAGGTGGACCATTGTGCTTTGTTATTTGTATTTTTCAAAGTAAACATTTAAGGTTATAAATAAGCGTGGATCTATGATGGGCATGCCCATAACCTTAGTCCGACTGTTAGTACCTACAAGCAGGTATGCTATGCCTATTGGACAAGATATTGCCTCTTATATATTGTTCAGTTGATCTTACATTATGTTTGATTATGTTAATGTAATAATTATAATCATAACGCTTATTGGTTTGTATCGCATTGTACTGCATCTCGAGGAAGAGCTGGAGTCTCCTAACACAAGTGCAATACTTAACTGGAAACTCCCAACCATTGTAACAAATATAATAGTAACCAATAAAGCAATTTTGAATTTTTTTTAATTTTGAATTTTTTTTGAATATAGCAGTGCCCACAAACTTTTCTGAAGGTACAGGAGCAACGCGTTTCTTAGCATTCATTTCTGGGTTTCTTCTGAGTCTTGGTTAGTACTTCATGATATACCGTCTGTTTGATTTTAGGTTAGCTGAAAAGCTCGACGCCTCCTGCAACAAACTGACATTTACAATTATGTTGTTTGCTACACTCATTATTTGCTTTTTTGCGGTCGCAGCAAAAGTTAGTATTCTTATTATTATAATTCAGTCGTATGTATGTACGTAACGTAAAACTGCAGCAAGTAGTAGTTTGCTGTATTTTTAATTGCAGTCACTTAGTACCGTAACTGTAAAACCGTGGTTTTACGGTTTTATTTAGTTTCATATTTGGGTAAATATTATTAATTATAGGAACTCTGATCTTATAAGTACAGACTAACTGTGAATTAAGTAATTAAGGTACTACATTAACAACATTTTCCTAGTGGTAGGATCTTAAACTTCTAGTCCAAGCGGCCTGTCTAAGGTCACAATTTGACGTATTTGTTTACATTGCACAGTTGATGATGACAAGATGATTGATAAGCATTTAAAAATGTGCGTTCAAAATTGAGCTGAAGTCAACTTAATTGCTCATTGATGAAAATATGTTTTCAGGCCTCTACTGGAACTGCGTATGCAATAAACAATTACGGTGCAATCATGGTGATTCTGATGAGCATTTTGATATTGTGCTACTGCAGTGAACTGCTTCGGTCTTCTGTACGCCATTGCTTACAATTTTTTTTTTATAAAGGCACCCACAGTTATCTTTGCTTAAAAAAATATATAGTTAAGGGTAAATCAAGTCTCTCATTTAGATATTTTCTAGCTAAAATTAATATAACTAAAATTGTATTGAATATTTTTTTACTTCACCATAAATCATGGGCTAATTAATATTCTTGACATATATCTTATAGGTTGAAAACCTTTACTGTATCTACACTTATATATATATCATGTTACAGCGATAGCAGAAAATGTACAAGTCATGTTCGAATTTTATTTAAAGTAATATTTGGTAGATGAAATATTAAATCAATATTGACAGGTAACAGATACGATTGTGAATTCGATTCAAAGAGAATATGATTTTGAAATGTACTTCAATATGGACGTTTCTAGCGAGTCGGTAGAAATATTTTTGATGTATCATTTATTACAGAGCAGCGGAGTGGCATTGGCCGCAGCCAAAAACTTGTGGTACAATGGGGATCTGCGTTACCAGACCAACATTTGTTTTATAATTATGAGGTAAAAATTCATCATTAATACGCGGTTTTATACTTAACAAATTTTTGGTAACGTCTTAAAGACCTCTTAACGTTTAATAACATTTCGTGTAGTACATAACTAACTACACAAAAATTCCCTACCGGGGTTTTTCCCCCGAAAATTCCCTAGGCAGAGACAACAGAGTGCCATATGACACGGTCCTTACAGACCTCACTCGCTTCTTTGACATTGATAACTCCTGTTAGACACGCTCTTCGGTTACGATAGTTAAAAACAAAAAAAAAACGAAATTTGTAAAAGGTCATAGGAAGTCACCTCCCCCTACCATTAGGATAAGCATAAAGTAATGGATGATGTTTGTGTTTTATTTTTCAGATCTCAAAAGCCATGTTCGCTGACGTTATTAGGCTTTTTGCCAATTGATTTAGGAACTTTTAATAAGGTATGAACTGATTAATTGAGTATTTAACATCTTTTGACACGTTTTAAATGAAATAATTCTAATATCTAAACTAAATAAAACATATGTACAGATACATTATTAAAAGCTTGTTTATTTTAATACTTCAATTTTTTTTATATTAGGAGCAACACGTTCAGTGTCAAATTACCCTATTGTAAATTTAACTGAAGTTTATACAATACTTATATTTGATATTGTTAAATACACCTTTAATATTTCTTTCCAGGTTTTGAAAACTACATGGTCTTATTTTTCCCTTGCAAGTCATATGTATAAAAAAAATAATTAAAGTTATATTTTAAATAGCGCATTATTTGTAAAAAAAATTTTTTGCTTTAATGAGTTCTAGATTATTAGTAGAAGTTAGATTAGAAGTACTGTAAATACTTTAAAAAACTATTGTAAAATGGTTCACTTGTGTTATGCTTATATTGTGTTTAGTGTTATTAATGCCCCTTTGACTCTGCCTACCCCTTCGGGGATTATAGGCGTGATGTTATGTTATGTTATGTAGTGTTATTAAAAAGGTAATATATCTATGTTTTCTTTTATTTGTAAGTAAGAGGTTTAATGTGTGAAGTAATTATACCAAGTATTTATACAATTATAGTAGTAATCAGTGGCGGATTTACAGTCTTGGCCGCCCTAGGCCCCAGGCCATAACTCTCAGTACTAAAGCGTCATCACTTAATTTTTATTACGATTGGCCGCCTCTAATATCTGGCCGCCCTAGGCCCGGGCCTACTGGGCCTTAGGGTAAATCCACCACTGGTAGTAATTATACAATTATATTATATTATGGAGCCATGGTCAATTCAATGGATAGTCCTCATGCTCTCGGCTCAGTCTGGGGTCATAAGGGCCTCTTAGCTAATTCATTATTGTGCCATTTTCTAGCTACGCTAATATTTATTTATTAATTTATTTATTTATTTATCATAAACTTACAACTATCCTTACAGGTAACTTAACCTAATGCGATAGCGTGGCGAGCCTAATTATACTAATACTATATATGTATATACTACAATATACTTATGATCAAGACCGTTAACTTCATTGAATGGGTTTAGTTTTTATGTTACCTACCTTAAACTAGCAAATGTTTTTTCATACTATGAATGCCGTAAACATGTTTAAGGCGTTTTGCATCCCAGGTCCGGATTTGAACTAAGACACCTCTTACTATGGTACGTGTTCTCACTATTAACCTATATAGACCTACTTTTACCTATATAGTTCAGTAACTTTGTTTAATTCTTAAAAACATCGCTAATATATACTTAAAGAAAAAAACAACAAACTTCGCTAAGCCTTTCATCAACGCAAACAGTCATCTAACACGTATGATAGGCGTTTTTATTGCAAACGTAACGATATTATTCTTTATTTGTACCAAATTATACACTAACGCCCGGCAAATTCATTCGAGACGTAGCAAAGTTTCCTTGGAAATAATGTTTTTATAGACGTGGCTGAAACACGTCGCAGCTGTCTGCGAAAATGGTGTGGAACTCTAAACAAGGCGCGTGTACATAGTAAAGTAGGTATGTATAACCTTTATGAGTATTTGTTAAGGAATAGGTTAGCTGACTTAATTTTTTTATAGTCCTGTAATAAGTTTACAAAAAAAAATCTGCTTAAGTACATATTTTTACTTGTTCTGCTAACCAAAAAAGGAAAATACCGACCAAGCGACGTAAAAGCGCCTCACTCTAGATCTTCGAAGCGCTGTATGTTTGTATTTTTTCCAGTATTAGATAAAGCAAATTACGTTTTTAATATTTTTTGATAATCTAACTTACGGACTAAAATAACTTTTTTGAGTAAATTAGCCTACTTATTAGAACATTTTCACACTAACAAAGCATAAATTATATATTTGTAATACCACTGTTGAATCTGATATCAGTAACACAAGTGCTTAAGCTGCTTAGCTCGTAGTCATATCAATATATTATGTGATGTTGTGGGATATTTATTAATTATTTATTATGTTTGACTTTGCCATTTCTCGGGACTATAGAGTCCCGGACTTTTGGGAGGCGTGCGTGGGGCCGAAACCAACACGTAGAGGCCCTTTAAAGTCAAGTATGATTTTAATGGAATGTGACACCAACCGACGATTATCCCTGTATACACTATTAAATGCAGCCAAGGACAACCCCCCGTCAGTGCACGACTATGGAATGGAGTGGAAGAACAAAGAATCTGGGCTATTAGGATGAGGTGCTAGTGGACTGGGTAACCGGGACTATGGGAAGGACTATGGCACCTGCCCGATCTATGTTTAAAAACACGAATAAAATGGGCAGGTGATGACTCGCCACCTCACTGTCATGGGCCCCCCATTGGTCGCACACACAAGGCACGAAGCAGGAGCGACGGTGGGCAACATTGTGTGAGCGGCTCAGGGTGTGGAGAGGTGTGCACCGCTTTCTACCCAGTGGTTTACGCCACTGTGCCAACTCGCGACTTAAGTGAGCATGTTTCACTTCTACCCTGCGAGCATATAGCTCTGACGCCCCACTCTGGACGGCCGGCTAAGGCAAGCCAGAGGTGAGTCCTGCGGCCCCTGTGGGGTCCACTCCCACCGGCCAATTAAGGCAGGCGTAGAGAGGGGCCTGGTCGACTCTCAGGGGCACGGGTCCCAAAGGGTGTCAATCCCATTCAGCCCGCCACAAGCTGCCCTGGGGAGACTGGTTGCACTGGAAGAGAGTGCCCTTCATGGTGTGAAATGTTTATTATTATTAAAAATATAAGCCAAAGCTTCATCCATAGACAGATGAGTTTTATATTTATTTCTCACATACATATTAGTCTGTCCTTAATAATATAAAATTAAACAAATTTATTAGATTGAATAATTTAACGTTTTTAGTTAGTAGGTACAAGTGGTAATACGCTAAGCTATGCTCGGGATTTAGAAATTATCACCTTCAATGCTATGATCCTTTTTATTTTTTTATTTTCGTTTTTTTTTCTCCCAACACTTCCGTTATATTTTTATCTTTTTCATTTTAATCTTAATTCATGAATTTTTTGACGTACAATAATATCAACAAGAAAATCGTTTGTGTTCTGATAAAACATACAGCATGACCGTAATTCGACTAGTTTTATTTTTGACCAAAGTGTTTAAGGGTCTTGCTGCCCCTTCGACCCTTTGATTCTGCCTTACCCCTTAGGATTGCAGGCGTGTTGATATAATAATATTATGTTGTATGCATGTACGTAGATTATTTTTCGCTGAATGACCAGCGAAGTCAAGAGGTATGGGTTCGACATCTACCCACAGGAGTTCCTGGAACCTCTGATATCAAGCTTCGAGTTAATTACACGAAGCAACTTCAAGTATTGCGGCCTTGATGTATCCTTCTTTGACAAGTACTGGTTCTTCTTCTACTCGGTGCCACTGCAGCTTTTGCATTACATCACTCTATCTGCATTTATCGTGAAGCTGTTTACCGAGGGCAATGACCCGTTTGAAAAGCCAGACATGATCCCCATGTGGCTTATTTGGAATGAACGTAAGTCGTCATCATCCTCTTGCCCTTCTCCCAGTTCATCTGGGGTCGGCGCAGCATGTCTTCCTTTTCCATACATCCCGGTCAGTCGGCATCAAGCTATCCACTCCCTTTTCTCTCATATCATCTTTCACACAATCCATCCATCTCTTATTTGGCCTTCCTCTTCCTCTCCATCCACTAACATTCATACTCATCACTCTCTTTGTCACATGTCCTTCCTCTCTTCTCATCACATGCCCATACCAAGATAAACGGTTCCCTCTCATCTTATCTACCACTGGTGCCACTTTCATACTTTCTCTTATATATGTATTTCTTATCTTGTCCATTCGCGTCACTCCACACATCCACCTTAACATTCTCGTTTCCGCTGCATGCACTCGTCTTTCATCTGTCTTCTTCACGGCCCAACACTCCGATCCATACAGTAGGGCAGGTCGTATTATGGTTCTGTAGATTTGGTCCTTGGAATGAACGTAAGTATCTACAAACTTTTGATATAGCCAAAAGACAGCTAATTAATCTAATATTTTATTAATGTTACTACTTTAACTGGTTTAGATAATATAAGGTATTATTTTAAATAATGTACTTTTGCTTTTATATATGTTACAACTACAAGCATTTTTTTTTAAGTACGAGTTAGTAGCGAAGAAACATGGAATACTTATTATTTATTTATACAAATTAATGTGTTTTTTATAGATTGGGCCAAAAGTATAATCCTTTTAATAAACGGAGACCAAATAAAGGAAGTGATTATGCTCCTGGGTTCCACGTGGAGGACCAAAGGACTTAATGAGAAACAGAAGAAGATTAAAAACACTGCATTAAGCCAGCTGTATCATCGAGAAATTTGTATGTGTGGATTGATACTGGTTGAACTTATTCTTAATCACATTTTCTTTTGTTTTTTTTTTTAAATCTCAAACTGTTAAAAAACTATTTTATTCTAAAATAGAATTCATGTTTTTTTTTTGGTTTTCGGGTGACAAACGAGCTTAAGGTCTGATCATATACAATTACATTAGTCTTTGGACGTTAACACGAGAGGCGCAAAAGTATTTTACACGAACATTTTCTTGCCTTATTACTCTTGGTCATGCCCTAATTTGAGAACAACTCTACTCTACCTACTCTAAACTCTACTTTGTGGTAAGTTCCTACCAAAAAAAAAAAAAAAAATAATATAATAACCAATTAAACTTCTAGCATGTGACCAATTGTTTTTTACTGTCGTCATACGATTATATTTAAAAAAAAAAGTGGCACGTTTAACAACATTGAACAACAATAAAAAAGTATAGCGTGATTTGATTTATTCAAAATATACTTTATTTACGCGACTCAAATTTACATTGCAAATGTTAAATATTAAAAATGTATTAAAAAGAAATAACTATATACATATTTACGAAAAAGGGTAGTTGTCCGCCTCGCCAATCAAGGTAAGGTAAAGGTTGCCCCTTTGAATTGCCAGACTGAGGCGTTGGCCGAGGAAGCTTCCAGCATCCCCCCCGCTGGGGTCTTCGGTTTGTCGTACCGGGGGGGCTTAGTAGGCCCTGGGTGGATCGACCAGGACTGAAGCGAAGAGAGACCCCGAGGTGAGCCGCAACTGCTCGACTAGCAAATGAGCAGTTGCGGCGGTCCGGCCGTATACAGGTCCCCTGCGGCCGGACCAGGATTGCCGAGGAAGAGGAGGAGCTGAGTGTCTCGTTGCTCGCCTCCCTATCCTCAGCAACCCGACAGGGGCGCGCTGGGTCGCGCTATGGTGGGTCGCAGAGGGATTGAGCGTCTCGATGCTCTCCCTCTGCGACGACAGGGCTAGGCCCTCAATCTGGGTCGCCGGGCGGAAGGCGGCCCCTTCGACGAGGCGCTCTCCGCGTGCCCCTCTGGCTTAGCAGAGGGCACAGCGCGAGAGTGGGCCCACTACGCCGGTCACGGGGATGATCGGCGTCTGAATCCTGGGCGGAGTGGTTGAGACATGCTGGGTGGCCTGGCATGTCTCGACGCGCGCGCGTGCTCGGTGCTGTGCATCCGACGACTGTTGTCGTGGGCTGCACAGCATGGACCACCGCCGCGCGAGGTGGGCCGCGTAGCGCGGCACGCGCATCACCGGAGGAGCTGTCGTATAGTCCCGACAGTGGGGATACAGGCTCCTCCGGGACTGCGCCGCTGGAGGCCACGTTGGGGTTTTAGTCGGTTCGAGTCCGACACACCGCCCTCTGCTTCCCCGAGTAGAGGGTGACGGCTCGCCCAACGAAAAAAAAAAAAAAAACAAAAAAAAAGGAAGCTTCCAGCATTCAGGTTTGATAAATACACAATAAAAGACTAAATTAAAACAAATGTCAAAAACGTCTCTTTAAGGACGTTCTCGTGCATTTGTCAGTTCGCTCGTTTGTTTTCAATTCACATGCAGTGGAAATAATGAAAAAATGTTTACTTTTTCAGTATTTAACCAGCTTGGACTGGTTGTAAGTACGATATATATTCTAATATATATCGGTGAGACAATGATACGCCGGCTGATCCTTGACCAACATGTTGAGCTGCAGTTGCCTTACGCTTGCGTCTATCCCTTCGACACTTCCACCTGGCCTTTTATTTTGAACAGTGTTTAAACTTATTGCAGTAAGTGTAAAGAATTGTCGAAGTTTTCCTTATGCGAATTTATTGTGCTCTGTGTAAGCTTAGATATACGCATTAACACAATACTTGCATAAAGATTAATAATGTTGTCGATGATAATACAATATTCTAAGACTATCTTAAAATATTTTTTAGCTTTAAAACATTTTAATAGGTTTTTTAATATAATCACGGAGTAGTAAAAATTTATTGATGATTGAAAGGTAACCTATTACCAACTATTTCAATAAATATGACTAAACAATGTTAGTAAATAAAAACAAAACACGAAAAAATTTTTTTTTTCTTTTAAAATACATTACTACAATGTCGCCATCACTTGCCTTCTAATTGAATGTCTAAAATTCGTTTTTTAGCATATCGTGCATGTACAATTTATTTAGGCGTTGGTTGGTTAATGGTAGTCTTGACATCTCATCGGAACGTCCAAAACCAAACCGAACCAAATCGAAGGTGTAATTCTTCCAACTTCACGAATCATGACAAATTAGCTCCTTCGGCAGGCAGGACGGTTCTAACACTAAAGGATTTTGTGAGACGACATCAAGTTGCTATACTGTAAGTATTTAATGCAATTAACTAGTTTATAGAAATACTAGCAGCGCCCGCGGATTCATCTTCGTAGTTCCCGTTCGCGTGGGAATGCGGGAATAAAATAAAGTGTATGTTACTCGTTAATAAAGTAGCTTTTCATTGGTGAAAATTTTTTTCAAATCGGACCAGTAGTTCCTGAGATTAGCGCGTTCAAGCAAACCAACAAACAAATAAACTCTTCAGCTTTTTAATATTAGTATGGATTATGATAGATTGCCTTATTCTAAGGTTATGGATGAAATTTCTGCCTTGATTTTTACGTAATTTAGTAACATAATACTTATATAGTAGATCAAGGGATCACTACATAAATAGTATGTTACTTAATAACTATACATGTTGGATATCTACCTTGTGCATAATATTTATGTTTTTTTTTTCAGAATACATGTTTATATTCACAAAAATCAAAAAGTAGATGGGAATTAGGGCATTAAGCGTTTTAAACCGCATGTTTTTGAAGCTGACTCGCCTTGTTTTGTAGAAGAATGCTTTAAGCTATAACCCCCACAGACGTTGTCGCTGCTAGTAATTATACAAACAACCAACCATGATTATAATTATACAAACTGTTGTTTACAGAACGGCAAATGAATTAAACGCCTCTTTCTCCAAATTGACTTTCGCAATCATGTTGTTTGCAACGCTCATCATTAGTTTCTTTGCTGTGGCTATCAAAGTAAGTTTCTCGTAAAATTTTGGTTTGTTATATTAACAACTTATGTCTGAAAAATAGTTAAATACAACGCGAGCAAAAGTCTTTGGAATACCAGAATTGCTTTTGTATGAGTGAGTCTAGCAGTGTAAGAGCATGCACTTTTGATATTTGGATACCGCATGAATTATATCTCAAGTATAAATACACTGCCCGTTTAGGTCGAGGTATACCTATATACATATACGAGTACAAGGTTATATTTAGTATTCACGAAACCTAAAAACTATTTGTATAGAATATATGTTAATAATGTTGTTGTTTATAATGTCAGTAATCTACTCCTGCGAGGTTAATATCTAGATTTGAATACCTCTAATAGTTTTCTTTCATAAAATCTTTATAGGCGTCACCTGGAGACATCCACGCTTTAAAAACTATTGTGCAATGTCGGTGGTGTTGGTGAACATCTTCATGTAATATTTATCAGATGTTGGAAAAAAGGAACTCAAACTCATAAAAACGATACGGATCCTAGTGTATAATTTTATCAGATAAGTACTTATTTGTCCGTCTAAATGTCGCTTTAGAGGCCTTCCTCAGAATTGCTGCAAACGAAAACAATCATTTGAAATTTATGAAGGTCGGTTTTATTATGTTTAACGATGTCAAAGTTTGTTTTCAGCAAATAATACACTTCTAGCACCCACCAGCAATTTCGCACGAGTACCTTGTTAAAACTACCTTTTGATAATGTCTTTATATACGAAAGTTGAAATAAGTGCTCAGCAAACTATATTCAACAATGATTTCAGGTTTAAATTATGTACATTATGTATAAATTTGTCATGTGTATGTTATATCCTAGTATGTATAAATTTATCCTTAATAAATTTGCATTCCTCTTATGCCATATGCCATGCTATGCTTACCTAATAAGGATTAATCCTCATTGATACTATGAAGACAAGAGACCAAACCTTCCTATCAGCATCATTTGACTCCAACTAACTAATTTGATCTGCTGACTTCTGGAAATTAAAATGATGGCCCCGACTAATATTGGCTGAACGTAGCTGTCTGATATAACCACATTTATCAAAAAAAAAAAATACCTAGGCTGGGTTAAATGGAAAATAGTCACAAATGACTAGCTCGTCGCCTACACAATCTCACTCCAAAACCCCATCCTCGGTAATTAGAATATTCAACATCAAAACATTTATTTATTTCGGACTAGTAGTTACATTAGCGCGTTCAACCAAAGAAACAAACAATCTCTTCAACTTTATATATTAATATTAATAAGTAATAATAAATTAATGACTTCTCCAGACATAACACACTCGACATCTCCGACATCTACGTGATAACATGAACAATATGATAAGATAAGAACCAAGCCTCAACACTCAGCACGTGATTAAGCTCAGCCTTCCTAGGACCATAAGCATGGTCGCTTAGCGACACGTATGAGTACCTAGGGACAAAAACAACTCATGGTTGATACATAATAATAAATATACTCAATATTAAAGGGGCCAGCTGCCCTTTTGACTCTGTCTACCCTTTCAGGGATTATAGGCGTGATGTCATGTTACATAACACACCAATTCCCTAGTTCCAAACTAAGCTTATAAGCTTGTGCTATGGATACTAGGTGAACGGATAGCCGTACCGCGACCCTAGGTTTTGTGGTCAGGGTCTCTGACCACTCGACCAACGGGCCTGTCACTGACCAAATATAGACTTAGATGTAATAGATTGGAATTAGATTAGTAATTTCTTAATTTTTGTTAAAATACGAGCAAGTCGCTAACATAAACAAGCTTTGTAAGTGCAATGTTCTCAATTAAGTAGCTCGCCCGTACACTTCCCGGGCTGTAATTTACGTCCATTTGCCCAGGTTGACCCTCATACATTCTCCTCGTGATTGTGAAAAACGTGTTTCTATAATTCATGAGGGCGTTAGTTTAACGGGGTGGTGGTGTTAAATTGGTGTGATTCGCAAGGTTAAATAGTGCAGTGTATTTGGTGAAACTCGTTTTCGTCATCTTCTAAGTATTATGTCCCGTTTTCGATTTTCTATACAACCCCTAACTAGAAATAGAAATTGGGATAAGGAGCCAGACTCGTTAACTCTAGGGCTATAATGAAATCATGATTATATTTTTGTAGATTAGCTTATCAATGGAATTTATAATTTTGAAAATTTTGATTTATGAAGATTTTAATTAAATGCTAAAATTATATCAGCAGATACGCTAAAGGGCTGGTACGCACACTCCGTTCCGAAAATGCCAATATACCAATTATGACGTACGTGAGCGCCGCAGAGCCGGGATACATTTCTATCAAATGGAAGCCGCCGGAGTTGGTTAATGGTTGTAGACAACCAACCAATTTAACTTCTCATGTTTTAATTAGGTAGGTACGGACAGCCACACGTTAAAGTATACAAATTCGTTGAAACGTTACATTGACTAAATAATATGTCGGTGATATGTATGGTCGGTGAAATGGACTTCGGTAAAAAGTTTTAGTTAGATGTCGGATTTCATATACACAATCCCGTTAAGTAATCTATACTTATAATAAATCTGTAGAGAGGTCAATTCTGTACATGAAATATATTTTCAAAATAACTATCAGGGGGTGATTAGTGATCGATACTGATGCCAAAAATGCAATCAGTAAAATTTTTGTCTGTCTGTCTGTCTGTCTGTATGTATGTTCCTTATAGAAACAAAAACTACTCGACGGATTTTAACGAAACTTGGTACAATTATTCTTTATACTCCTAGGCAGGTTATAGTATACTTTTCATCACGCTACAATCAATAGGAGCAGAGTAGTGAAGGGAAATGTTGAGAAACCGGGAGAAGTTACTCCATTTTTTAAGCTTCCGTCGCGTGTGCAGCCTTAATGGTTAAAGTTACATAGAAATCATGGATGACGGAAATAGTCTTTATAATATTAACCATAAACGCGGGTGACACCGCTGGCACAGCTAGTGTTTAATAAAATTAACGTCATTTACTTGTAAGGACTGCTAATGCTACTCAGAATAAAAACATGCTTTAAGTTAGTACTTACAACTTATTTCAATTAAGTTCGGAGTTCAACGTCCTTTGGGTATTTCAGTCAATTTTATTGAAAGACTAGCTCACTTCCACGTCTCTGCCCGTTTAGAATTCGGTCGCCTCAGAAAGTGCTCTGCGCGTCTCCCGGGAAATGTTTTATTTTTCAGGCTGAAAGAGCATTGCATTTCATCCACTTTCCTCCAACGCAACTCAGTCAAACATCGTTACAAACTTTCACATTTACGAAATTATGAAGCAGGGAATTCGGTAATAGTATTCCAATAATGAAGTTTACCATTAGATAGATTGATTTTTAAATCAATTGTATTGAATAATTTTGGGGCCTTAAAAGAGACTTTCGTAGGATAATTTCATTGCTGGTCTGTTAAATGTCAACATCTTTTGTGTCAGGCACTACCACTATGAGGGTGCCCCAATCAATAGTAATTAATACAAAATACTTATTTTAACAGATTGGTGGTAGCTCAATGGTAAGGACACGCGCTTCTTAACCAAGGAGTGTAGGTTCAAACCCGGGCACGTACCTCTGGATTTTTCAAATCTATGTACGTATTTATACCACTAGCTCGACGGTGAAGGAAAACATAGTGATGAAACCTGCAAATTCAAACAACTTTGGATTTGTAACCATGATCAAAAAATTGTCTGGTTCCCCTATCTCAGGGTTACGAAGGTCAGACCGGCAGCCGCTTCAATGTAATTACCAGACTCGCTAAATCCTGGATCATGGTCTAAGCGGACCCCGTCTAAACACGGGACATAACGCTAGGAAGATGATGATCACTTACCAGTGTTAAGCTACGAAGTTACCAAAACTAAAACAAGTCATTATTAAGCAATGTCGCGTATCTTCCACTTACATATAAATTGAAACTTATAAATAATATGGCTTTTATATATATATTGAAGAAGAATCATTAAATTATATATGTCTCATGTTGGTCTGGGACTTGGCCCATGTTGATCTGGGACAAAAAAAAAAGAATGTGCCAACTGTGGTTCTTGCCTAGCATGTCGTAAGAGGCGACTAATGGTTTACGGGTTTTTGGGTATGTGACTGAGTAGGCGACGAGCTAGCCACTTGTCACTCCTTTTTCACAGCTTTCCATCCAACCCAGCCCACTGTCCCATGTTGGTCTGGGACTTAAAAAGAATATGCCAACTGTGGTTCTTGCCTAGCATGTCGTAAAAGGCGACTAATGGTATATCGGGTTTTGGGTGTGTGATTGTGTAGGCGACAGGTTAGCCGCTTGTCACTGCTTTTTCACAATTGTCCATCTGACCCAGCCCGGCTTTATTTTTGGCTGAATGTGGTTGAAGGGGCTTTCTGCCCCTTCGACTCTGCCTACCCCTTCGGGGATTATGGGCGTGATGTTATGTGTGTATCATTAAATTATCCGGGAATCTAGGGGTTATTAACAACATTAGTAGGATAAATCATACAAGTATATTATCAGAAAAGTTTGATTCCCGTTCATTAACGGACTGGAGTTTATTATTACTGTGTTTAAAATATATAAATATTTTCTCCCTTTGAAAGGGGAATATTCAACTTTGCGGGCTGTTGACCAAGCAAAGATGAATTGGTTATGGGCTCGACTCAGACTCCAGTTGCAAAAATTTTCTTACTATTCTACAGGTGTTGAGAATGGCTGCTTTTTGTAGAGTAATATATGTGTACTTTGGGAGATTTAATTATTATTATTATTATTATTAACCAGCACCATGCCACTATAAAAAGCTTTTCCTCAAGTTCAAGTTACTGGCCCGTTGGTCGAGTGGTCAGAGATCCTGGCCACGAAACCAAGGGTCGCGGGTTCGAATCCCGCTAGGGGCAAATGTTTCGTGTGATGAACATGGACATTTGTACTCGAGTCATGGATGTTTATAAACGTATTTAAGTATGTCTATCCGTTCACCTAGTATCCATAGTACAAGCATCAGCTTAGTTTGGAGCTAGGGAATTGGTGTGTCAGTCTGAAAGATTTATTTATATATTTATTTATTTATTCAAGCTTCAGAACACATTCAACTTAACTGTTCCTGTTATTTGTATTCTCTTTTTAGAAATTCCTCTTCTTATTCCCAAACAACTAACAAACTTGGCCAGGAATCTGTTTCAAGCGATTTCCTTTATAAAACCTTTTTTGAAGAACCCAGTGTTTACTCATCTAGAACTTTAGAGTCTAATTAATAAGTGCCGAAGAGGTTGCCATGGCAACTAGACTATAATTTACATAGAAACATTTATCAAACAAAATGCGAAATCGGGGCTTATCTTGGATCCGACAGATCTTCTCTGGGACGACTAATTAAACCCAAAAGCATTCGGCTCAGTTAATCCTAGTGATGTTTGGCTATCTGAAATATTTGGGGCAATGGTGAAGAGAGGGTAGCAGTAATAACTCCGTGGATTTTGTTCGGCTTCTGTATCGGAGGTATGCTTATGTAAGGATTAAGCGATGTTGTATTATTTTGTGGTCCAACCCTCAAATAGAGCTGTTATTTGATTAAGTTATTCGGTGGATATTTTGCCCTCATACAAAATAAGCCTTATGTCTTTATGTGCATGTGTTGGTTTGTATGCATGCATGATGATAATCATCGAGATATAAATACTAAGTACTACATATATCTCGATGGTGATTATATATACCTATGGACCTTCAAAAGTCTAATTGCGAATTCGAGAGGTAATTTTGCAGTGAGAGAAAGCATCATGATGAAACTGAAAATTATTGAAAAAATAAATTAATTTAAAATACAAAATGGTTTATTGCTCTCATAGACCCGGTTATTATTTTATTGTGAAGTTCCATTTCAATATTGCGTGATTAATATTATTTTATCATCTTCTCCCTTGGTGCTTGTTAGTTAGTAGGTAAGTTAGGCGTGTGTTTTAAGCACTTATTCTAATAGGCAGACCATTGTTTTCTGTTACTTATATTTTCAAAAGTAGGCTATTGAAGTTAGAAATAAGCGCGGATCCACGATAGTCATGCCCATTACCTTCGTTCGACGAAGGCGATATACATAAAAATAGACTCATATTTGATTTTTTCAATGGGCACTAACTCTGAACTAACGAAGCACAATAAAAGCATGTTTCTAGTGACTAGATTCTCAAACCCCTGGGCCAAGCGGCCTGTACAATGTCACTATTTGAGCTATTTCTTTCTTACATAGCACAATTAATAATGATAAGATGATTGATGAGCATTTAAAAAATATGCATTTAAATTACTTATTAAAAACAAAATCTTTGCGATCGTTCGATCCCAAGATTAAAAAAAAAAAAAAAATAAATAAAATTTGTTTATTTTTCACACATGGTAAAAACAGTAGGTACAATTTTAACAATACGCTAGGGCTACAGAAAAATAAAAACCGCTTCTAAGATGTGTGAACTGGAGCCTAAGCTAGGGCAACCCTGTATTTCAGGCCTCCAGGTCCCACCCACAAATCGCCGTGCGTTACAATTTTGATGTCAGTAGTTACAGTGTAAACATGTGTGCCAGTATAATTTTTTTCTTGTACGTGTGCATATATGTGTGTATGTGAGAGTGCGTGTGAATGTGTGTGTGTGTGTATATGATTGTGTGGATATGTGTGTGCGCGTGTGTGTGTGAGTTGTGCTAGTGCGTAGTGCATGCGTGCGTGTATGCGTGTATGTGTAGGTGTGTTTATCTATTTAAATATTTATAATTACTCAATTGTTTGTAACAGGTCTTCCGTTTCAGAGTATGAGAGAGTTAGCAGACATTCTTGTACAAGCTTTTTACATTCGTATCTGGTTTTGGGGTAGATATTTAGTATTTTATTTAATTTGTTGTATAATAGTGGTGCTTGGTAATATAAATGTTTTCTTAGAAATGTAGTGTTGTGAACTATTGCGTTGCAGACTTTATCTGATCTGCGCTTGGATAATACATCCGGATCGTATTTGAGCTCAGAATGCTTACGTAGTATGGCGTGCAGAACGAACAACTGTCGTATGGTGAGAACTTCACAAGTTTGGTAGAGTTTAACAGTGGGGTATCGATATAGGCTTTTTGTCATCACTTTTAAAATTGATCTTTGTGCTCTTTCAACATTTATAATTTTCGTTTTGCACGCCCCACCCCACGCCGATATACAGTAGCTAAATACTGACTGTGCCAAGGCAAAGTAAACTGTTTTGAGAATGTCTGGTTTGAGAACATCTCTCAGATTTTTGAATATCCAGATTAATTTCCGTGTGCGGGCTGCGAGTAAATCAATTTGAGCATTCCATGACATTGTGTTGTCGAGCAGTATACCCAAATATTTTAAAGTTGCTGTGGATATGACTTTCACTGACCGATTATTTTTGTTTTAGTTTAATTGTTAAGTAAACTCGTATATTGCGCATGTCGTGGAAGCCTCTAATTAAGACATCACTTATAATGTTCAATATGCGTGTGTTAATTTAACCAGGAGCAAGTGAATCTTTTGTTGGTTGTCCTAAATAAATAAAAAAAAAATCTTTACATCAATTCCCTAGCAGGTTAGGCATAGAGAACAGAGTGCCATATGACATGGTCCATACACACCTTATTCGCTTCTTTGACTCTTTTTATACATGCTCTACAGCTACTTTTGACTGGCTCGATGGCGCATTCGGTAGTGACCCTGCCCCTTCCGCCAAGAGTTGTGGGTTCGATCTCTACCCAGGACAAACATTCGTGTCATGAATTCTTGTGTTTGTTCTGTGTCTGGGTGTTAATATACAATATTTAAGTATATATTTGTAATACCACTGTTGATTCTGATATCCGTAACACAAGTGCTTAAGCTACTTATCTCGCAGTCAGATCAATGTATGTGATGTAGTCGGATATTTATTTATTTACTTTGGTTAATAACAAAAATAATAAGTCTATATCTATCTGCAATAGAAAGACACCTACCCCACCATTATAACCATGAAATAATGGTTTGTGTTTTATTTTTTTTTGGCTTTTTTGCCAATTGATTAAGGAACTTTTAATAAGCATATAAGGTATGAACTGATGTATGTGGCATTTGCACATATTTGAACTATCGCTTTTGAATGAAATAATGAAACAATAACAAAGTAAATAAATAAAATCATACGTTAACATTATTAGAAGCTGGTTCATTTAACACTTTAAAAGGTAAATAGTCACCGTCTTACCACAAAAAACTAAAACATCGTTTAACAGTTGCTTAACAGATATTTAAGTATATTATAAAAATGTACTCAAATTTTTCTTAAATATCTGTTAACAGCTGCTAGACAGATGCTTATGTTTTTTGTGGTAAGACGGTAAGTGTTTTGATAATACAAAATTAATGATATTACAAGTTGTTAAATCTTTATAATGTACTAGCTGTGCCAGCGGTGTCACCCGCGTTTATGGTTAATATTATAAAGACTATTTCCGTCATACATGATTTCTATGTAACTTTAACCATTAAGGCTGCACACGCGACGGAACCTTAAAAAATGGAGTAACTTCTCCCGTTTTCCCAACATTTCCCTTCACTACTCTGCTCTTATTGATTGTAGCGTGATGAAAAGTATACTATAACCTGCCTAGGAGTATAAAGAATAATTGTACCAAGTTTCGTTTAAATCCATCGAGTAGTTTTTGTTTCTATAAGGAACATACAGACAGACAGACAGACAGACAGACAGGCAGACAGACAGACAGACAGACAAAAATTTTACTGATTGCATTTTTGGCATCAGTATCGATCACTAATCACCCCCTGATAGTTATTTTGAAAATATATTTCATGTACAGAATTGACCTCTCTACAGATTTATTATAAGTATAGATGAGCGGTGGAAGCTTAATGGTAGGGACACGCGCGTCATAACCGAGGAGTGCAGGTTCAAACCCGATACGCGTACCTCTGGATTTTTCAAATCTATGTACGTATTTATACCACTAGCTCGTCGTAACATCGTTATTAAACCACTTTCAAACTACTTTGATTTGTAACGATTATCCAAAAATAGTGTGGTTCGCTTATTTTAGGATTACGAAGGTCAGATCGACAGTCGCTTCAATATCATTACCAAACTAAGCGCACCCCATCTAAGTAGGAGACACGACGCTAGAAAAATTTTGATTTTATGTGCTAGTGATATAGTTCAACATTTCAATTAACTTATTGTAAATTTAATTTAGGCACTTACATAAAATGCTGCCGATATTTGTTAATGTAAAATACATCGTCGATTTTTATTTTCAGGTCTTGAAAACTACGTGGTCGTGTTTTTCCAAGACAAAAGAGATTAAAGTTTTATTTAATACGGCACTTAGAATTTTTTTTGTAAAACTGTTTTTTTGCCCACTGAATTCTAGAAAAGAAGTAGCAGTAAGATTATAAGAGATTATTAAAAGTACTATACTATACTATATTTTTTTTTGTTAAGCCATTTGTAATATGGTTTGCTTGTGTTATGCTTATATTGTGTTAAGTGTTATTAAAACAGTAAGAAATATCTATGTTTTCTTTTATTTGTATGTTAGTGTTCGACGTTTAAGGTGTGATGTAACTCAATTGTATAGTTACCTATATATCTAATATACCAAGATGGTCAACCATCTTGGCTCTCGACAACAAACCATCGAGGGCCAAGGGCCCTTTTATTATATAATTTCTAGCTACGCTTATATATAGGATAAGTATGCCCCTGCTACGACGTCCTTTGACAGTTCGCGGCACCGCGCATGTTCGAGCGCCGCGAACGATTTTTCCGCGAACTAAGCGCGCGCTCATTGCCTACTTAAAACGTTAATATCTCAAAAAATAGTAAAGCTATATTAATATAAAAAATATTAATATAGCTGAAACTATAGATTTTTTTTTCGTGCAAGAACTAGAGTACAAATACGAGTTTAAAGTAGTTCAAAACAAAACAACACACGAAAACCGGCACGCCATGTTTGAATTTTTGTATTATTTTTTTATCGTCGATTTTGTGCCAATATCTGATAGTAAGCCTTTGATATTTATAGATAATCAATTGGCAGATATCTTGAGGATTCTTTTGATATATAACACTTGTAGAAATAAATAGTAAATACATTAATACTTACATTGTAATCTCACAAACACAACACACACTTGCGGTAACAAATGGAAAATGACGTACCCACATTTAACATTTTTTTTTTTAATATGTCATTTGGTTTTGCACGATTGTTTATGGTTTGAATTCAATCTATGGTTCATACAGAGCTCTATGGTATTTTTTCTTTTTAATCTAAAAATAGAGGTCTCCCCACAAAATTAAATCTAAAAAATCTGCCATTCGTTTTCCATTAGGTTACCATAGTCGCCTAGAGCGCTGCGCTGAACTCAAAAAAGGGCAACCGCGGTTGCCCGGACATTAAAGGAGACGATCAAAACTGTTAACTCAATTTATTTTTCTCCATTTAGTTTGTTTGTTACATACCCTAAACTAGCAAATGTTTTCTCATAATATGAATGCCGCAAACATGTTTAAGGCGTTTTGCAACGCAGATACCGATTTGAACTAAGGCACCTCTTATTAAGGTACGTGTCCTCATAACCCCTATAGGTAACAGTACCTATATTTTATATTTTGACAGGCCCGTTGGTCAGAGACCCTGGCCACAAAACCGAGAGTCGCGGGTTCGAATCCCGCTAAGGGCAAATGTTTTGTGTGATGAACATGGACATTTGTACTCGAGTCATGGATGTTTATAAACCTATTTAAGTATGTCAATCCGTTCACCTAGTATCCATAGGACAAGCTTACGTATACCTTAGTTTGGAACAAGGGAATTGGTATGTTAGTCCGGAGAATTTATTTATTATTTCTTTATTTATATAGTACGTACAGTTATATTTTCTTAAATATTCTGGCTACATATAACTTATATACTGTACCTAAAGAAAAAACCGGCCAAGTACGGACTCGCGCACGAAAGATACTTATCTTTACAACATCAGACACTAAACAACTAAATATTCTGTGAATATTTCAAGTGTCTACGATGCCGTTATTAATATTGAGTAAAAAACGGCAAAATAATTTTTGTTGTGTAGGAGTCCCCATTAAATATTTATTTCATCTGTTCTTATAGCGGCAACAGAAACACATCATTTGTAAAAATTCAAACTGTCTAGCTATCACGTTTATGAGATGCAGCCTGGTGACAGACAGGCGGACGGACAGACAGCGGAGTCTCTTCGGTACGGGACCCTAAAAAACAACAAACTGCAAAGCCTTTATTCAACGTAAACGGTCATCTAAAATGTATGATGGGCGTTTTTATTACAAACGTAACGATATCATTTTGGTTTGTACCAAATTATACACTAACGCTTGGCAATTTCGCTCGAGACGAAGCAAAAGTTTCCTTGCAAATATGTTTTTGTAGATGTGACTGAAACACGTCGCAGCTGGTTGCGAAAACGGTAAGCGACTCTGGACCAGGCGCGTGAAAAATAGGATAGTAGGTACGTATGAACGTTATATAAGTATTTACTTTTATTGGATAGTTGACTAAATCTTAATATATATAAATTACGCGTCACGTTGTTTCTCAGCTGACTCCAGAACTACTCAACCGATTTTAAACAAATTTGCACACGGTGTGCAATTTGATTCAACTTGAAAGATAGGATAGCTTATATCTCAATTTATTTAAACCGATAATGTGTCATTGACTGTTAGGCGGAACGAAGTTCGCCGGGTTAGCTAGTTTTTTTTATATTCTAATATTGAGATTCCAAAAAAATAGCTTTTATATTTTTCTTTTGTTCAGTAAACCAAAAAAAATATACGGACCAAGTGACCTAAAAGCGCCCCACTGCAGATCTTTAAAGCGATGTGTCTTTGTATTTTTTCGACTATTGGATAAAGCAAAAGAACTCAATATTTTTTTGTAATCTAACTTACGGGCTAAAAAAATATATTGAGTTAACTAGCTTATATATTAGAAATTTGTTCACACTAACACAACAATGCTCTACTGCTGGATAGTTATCGGATCTGCAATCCTCGATGGGGTAGGAAAAGTGCAAAGAGCGATAAGCACCTTGAACATATTCGGTCATAAAATAAAGTTGGGTTGAATGGAAAATCGTGAAAAAGTATTGACAAGCGGCTAGCTCGTCGGCCTACAAGCACCAATCCAACAAAGGATCTTTAATTATCTACATTACATGTTTCATCTCATTAATTATCTGTATCCTCATATGATTATGAAAATTTTGTTGTCAAAAATATATAATGTTTATAAGTATTTTTTTTAATTTTTTTTAAATATTTATTCTGAAAAATAAAATTATACATAGGTGCCGGCATTCGTAAATATTAAAAATAAGCGAAGTTTATTATGTAGGTATGTATACGTAGGTTTTTTCGCAGAATGCACAGTGAAGTCAAGAGGTATGGATTTGACATCTATCCACAGGAGTACTTAGAACCTCTGATATTAAGCTTCGAGTTGCTTAAACGAAGCAGCATCATGTTCTGCGGCCCTGACGTGCCCTTCTTCGAGAAGTACTGGTGCTTCTTCTACTCGATTCCAATACAGTTCTTGCATTACATCACTCTATCTGCATTTATCGTGAAGCTGTTTACCGAGGGCAATGATCCTTACGAAAAACCAGACATGATCCCCATGTGGTTTATTTACAATGAACGTAAGTACCAACTTATTATTAAGCCACAGGACGGCTGATTGATGTAATATTTTATTAATTATTATCAGTTTGGCTAGTTTTGAATAGACCTTTAGGTCTTATTTTGATACTGTACTTTTCCTATATGTTACTAGTTTGAGAATCTTGAAATACTTATTCATAAAATTTAAAAGGTTTTTTTTTTATAGATTGGATTAAAATGGCAATTCTTTTAATAAATGGAGATCAAATAAGGGAAGTGATTATGCTCCTGGGTTCCACGTGGCGGACTAAAGGACTTAATGAAAAACAGATGAAGATCAAAAACACTGCATTAAAACAATTGCATTATAGTGAAATTTGTATGTGTGGATTTATTCTTGTTTAGGAATTCATTAATTTGCAATTAAATGTTGTCTTTTTTTTGGTTTTTGCTAATGGTGACCAATGAGCTTATGTTCTAATGATATACAATTACATTAGTATTTGAACTTTTATAACACGAGAGGTGCAAAAGTATTTTACACGAACATTTTTACCTTCATCTCCTTATTCCTTGGTCATGCCATAACTTAAGAAAAAATGACCGACCTCATTCATTCTTTTTTAACTTTTCTAATACTTTGTCGTGGGTTCCTACCAAAAGAAAAAAGTATTAAAATGTCCCAAAAAAACTGGTAAAATTTAGAAAATAACAGCTGATTAAATTTGTTGCATGAGACCAATTCTTTTTTACTGTCGATACGTTATACGCTTAGGCCTTCAACGCATTTTAACATTTTCCTTTCCAGTAAAAAAGTAAAAATAGATAGATAAAAAGTAAGAATAGGTATCACGATTTGAACAATACCAAATAAAAGGCAGCTTCTTAATGTTTGTTAGAACATGGGTCGTTTGATTTCAATTCGTACGAAGTTTAATTATCTGTCAGGTTAGCTGGCTGAAGATAAAAATATTTTCTTTTTTTCAGTATTTATCAAGGTTGGACTAGTTGTATGTTCGCTATATATTCTAGTGAATCTCGCTGAGGCAGTGATACGCCGGCTGATCCTTGGCCAAGATGCTGAGCTGATGTTGCCTTACGCCTGCGTCTATCCCTTCGACACTTCCACCTGGCCTGTTTATTTGACTATGTTCGGTGTCCAAACTTATTGCAGTAAGTTACTTAAAATAATTTGTGAAGTTTTACTGAAGCGGATTAATTGTGATTTGTTTACGCTTAGTAATACGCATTAACACAATACTAATACAAATATTAACATGGAAGTGCACGAAGTTTGTACGTTGCAAATACTTAACGTGTTTTAAAAAAGTATTTTAATGTTTCTGTGTATAATATTGATATTTGTTGATGATGATGATACTAAAAATGCTATAAGCTCGTCGCTTTTGTAATATTATCACGGAGTAGTTAAAATTACCGCTGATTGTTAGTTAACGTATAACCAACCATCTAAATATTACTTAACAATGTTAGTAAATGAAAACACAAAACGAATAATTAACTTTTTTTATTTTAATATTTATATTATATAACTTTAATGTTTACTGATGTACACTACATCACTATAATTTTGTTATTTTGTAATTTACTGAAAAAAGTAGTTCATTATTGAGATTACAAAACAATATTGCTTATGTATTTTTCCTTCTATACAGAAAAACACAAAATGATATATATATACCTTCGTATAGCGCGGTAAAATTATCGCGTGACGTCACTAGGCCCGTAAATTTTCCCGTCCAAGTGACGCAAAGGGCCCATTTTCGATCTTCGAATCACTGTATCTTTCTCTATTACCAGCAAAAAATACATATTTAATATTTTTTGATAATTCAACTTACAGACTATTAAATTTTTTTTAATAGTCTGTAAGTTGATAACTAGCCCTAAATGTCATTTTTTTTAGCATTTCGTGCAGCTTACCTGTATTTAAGCGCTGGCTGGTTAATAGTAGTCTTAACATCTCATTTGAACGTCCAGTTTTTGCTTCTACATGAAGACCTGATTAATTTGAGACCAAATCAAAGGTGTAATTCTTCCAACTTCACCAATCAAGATGAAATAGCTCCTTCGGAAGACAGTGCGGTTCTAACACTAAAGGATTTTGTGAGGCGACACCAACTTACTATACTGTAAGTCTTTAATGCAATGGACTAGTTTAAGAAATACTAGCGGCGCCACGCGGATTCACGAGTAGTTCCTGTTCCAGTAGAACTACGGGGATAAAATATGGCATGGTACTCGCTGATACTGTACTATCCATTGGTGAAAGTTTTTTTTTTTAAATTAGTCCAGTATGTTCGGAGCTTATTTAATTCAACCAAACAAACAATCCAATCTATCCTCTTAATAATAATGTTAAAGTAAGTATCATAGATGCGATTGCCATACTCTGAAGTTATGAATAAAATATCTGCCTAGATCCATATCTAATTTAGTGACAAAAGACTTATAAAAAAATATTAGACTATATCACATACATTGATCTGACGCCGTGGTAAGTAGCTTAAGCACTTGTATTACGGATATCAGAAACAACAGTGGTATTACAAATATATACTTCAATATTGGATATTAACACCCAGACACAGAACAAACACAAGTATTCATCACTCGAATGTTTGTCTTGGGTGGGAATCGAATCCACAACTCTTGGCGCATGGGGCAGGGCACCAAATGTGCCATCGCGCCAGTCAACAAAAGAAGGTTATGTGGGACTCCCAGAGACCTCTGCATCAGGAGGCCAAGATGGTAACGGCCGGGGTATACCCATTAAAACTTCGGGATGCATCCTCCACACAGACTGAAGCTTCGCTTCCCTTCAATACGGCAAACCGACATCCCAGGCGGGGGGGCGGTTCTATTTTTGCCGCGCCGTGCCGTAGGGGGTTGCGTTAGCACAGAATGCTATTATTTTGACAAATAACCAACCATGATAATAATTATACAAACTGTTGTTTACAGAACGGCAAATAAATTAAACGCCTCTTTCTCCAAATTGACTTTCGCAATCATGTTGTTTGCAACGCTCATCATTTGTTTCTTTGCTGTGGCTATCAAAGTAAGTACTTAGTCAAATTTTGGTTCGTTGTTAATGCCTACTTAGGTCTAAAATATATTTCATATATAAATACTAAAAATAAGGTTGTATATGTATGCAAAGTATTATCACGTCTATGGTTTTAGGCTAATTTATAGGTACCTAGATTTAGTATCTCGAATGGTTTACTTTCATAAAATCTTTATAGGCGTCACCTGGAGACGTCCACGCCTTGAAAAACTATTGTGCAATGACGGTGGTGTTGGTGAACATCTTCGTGTTGTCTTACTACAGTCAGCTGCTTAGCTCTTCTGTACGTATTTACAATTGCTGTGTTCAACCTGGAGTCAAGAAGTAAGAGATTTCCACCCCTGTAATAAATCGAGATCTCAAGACCACCCGACCGAAGACGTAACATATTAATATTTATTAGTGTTCTACACAACATACATAAAAAACAGCAGTAAGCGTTTAAGTTTAGTGAGAAATATCTTTTAATTTTCGCCTCTCATTCCTGAAAATTGGCCCACTACCCAAACGAGCCATGTCCCGCACATTTATAGTTTCCGGTGCCATACATTTAATTTTTGAGAAAGGAAGCAAAGTCTGACGGTTCTGGTATCTCAGTTTATAACTCGGAACTAGAAATTTGGCCGTTGGTCCTGCACCTGACCTCTCTCTTGTCATGTTGCATAGCCGTATCATCGCACTATGAGACTGAAGGAATAGAAAGTGAACCCGTTTTTGCGCAGGCACTTCTTTGCTAAAATACCTCATGATTAGTTGGCTTATCTTCTTTGATATTGGTCCGTCTGATTTCACTATATGATTTTGAACAACGTTAGTTAATTACCTATTCGCGAGATTGCAAACTCTAATATAATGAAATGATTTTGATACTATATGTATAGCCTATTCATATCAAAACCGTATTACATTGTAAACTGACATACTTGAATGCGACAGAACTCATGCAAAAATGTTATCTTGAAATGGTTTTAAATCATAAATCATGATAGTTAGTATTAGAGATGATAATTGATAGTACTATGTGTTTTGGAATATGCGGTGCTTCGGCCAAGAATCTTGCCGAATATAAGTTATTCGGCCGATTACTGAACAGCGAATAAAAGTAATCGAATAATCAAATACCTAGTTGCCGAATATTCTTGGCATCTCTATGTAGAACAAAATGCTTCCTATTATAATATGAAATGATCTTTATTTATATAAAAAGCACTTATAAATCGTCAAAACAAAATAAATATAAACCAGTTCAAACAGCAGATTTTACCAAGAAGAAATCGGCAAGAAACTCGATAGTTACTCTTTTAAATGCCAAGTCTCAATAGCTTTTATGTAGTTACAATATTTTTTTTTGTCAATTTAAATCTATCAGTGCCGACGAACAGCCTATTCTGCGACTGGCCATACATTCTTATCATTTAAATAATCTTCTACTTTATAGTAGCCCTTTGTAATCAAACAAGTTTTAATATATAATTTAAACTTATGCTCAGGTGGATCAGTGAGACTTTGTGGCAGCTTATTAAACATTTTGATACTTAGACCAATAAAAGAATTACCACTCCTATGAAGTCTATAACTTGGAACAGCAAGCTTGTGTTTATTCCTAGTGTTAAAAGTATATGTATCTGATTTTTTAGCAAACATGTGTATGTTTTTGTACTGATGATAAATATAATTTTTCAGAGCAGTGGAATAGCTGAAGCAGCCGCCAATAACGTGTGGTATAAGGGAGACAAAGATTATCAGACGAATATACGTTTTATTATAATGCGGTAACGATAAAATTATTACTATGCATACATAGTATCATCACACCCGTAATCCCGGAAAGGGTAGGCAGACTCAAAGGGACAGCTTATCCTAACTTAACATTTAACCAAAAAATTTAACTGGGTTTAGCTAGATGCAAAATTGCGACAAGTGGCTAGCTCGTCGCCTACACAATCACATACCCCAAATCCGATATACCATTCGCCTTGTATGATATTTTATGCAAGGAACACAGTTGGCACAATATTTAATTCATTTCATCATCTTCCTAGCGTTATGTCCCGTGCTTAGACGGGGTCCGCTTAGACCATGATCCAGGATTTAGCGAGTCTGGTAATTACATTGAAGCGACTGCCGATCTGACCTTCGTAACCCTAAGATAGGGGAACCAGACAATTTTTGAATCATGGTTACAAATCCAAAGTAGTTTAAATTTGCAGGTTTCATCACGATGTTTTCCTTTACCGTCGAGATAGTGGTATAAATACGTACATAGATTTAAAAAATCCAGAGGTACGTGCCCGGGTTCGAACCCGCACTCCTCGGTTAAGCGTGTCCTTACCATTGAGCTACCACCGCTATATTTAATTCATATCGTAGTAGCCATATTTGCAGCGACCATTGAAGAGCTGACATAAATTGAATGAAGAGGATCAGCCGGATACCGTGAAGGGTAACTTGTCATGGTCAAGCTATTTTAATAAATAAATATGTCTTAAACCAAACAAATTAGGTATTTCTAATTTTGGCATCATAATATGTGCTAAAAGGCTATTGTTAATTTAGTTGCCTATTTCAAATCTATCTAATAAGTGATATTTTTTTATGATTAATGAAAATGAATAGTCACATTTATAATTTATTTTATGTATTAATGGGTGATGACTTATACATTTACGAGTATTCGCAATTTTTCTTACGAATATGAATACAAATGTGATAGCTCAAAAACATGCGATTGTTCGCGAATACTGATATTCGTAACATCATTAAATGATGATGACATGATTTTATTAAGCACACACATACAATATGTCAAACTTAAATACTTAATTGCTTTTGTTGTCATTGTAATTTCACCTTTCAGGTCTCAGAAACCATGCTCTCTGACATTACTAGACTTTTCACCAATAAGTTTAAAAACGTTTAATAAGGTAAGTGATCCAAACCTAAGGTTCTGATAATTTAGCGAAATATAATTTAAACTTCATTGGCGTTAGAAAAATTAAGCGCCATGATACTTCACAAAGAGTGACTGCAGTTTGGGTGATTTTTTAAAATAAGAACTTAATATTGTACTTTATTTTTAGGTTCTGAAAACGACATGGTCGTATTTCTCTTTGGCTAGTCAAATGTACGACGAAAGAGATTAAGGCTGCAGCGTAAAGCATCGTTTCGCACTTTGACTAGTAATCCGTATATCCATGAAAATCCGTAGGCAAAAAAAAGTAATCGGATATTATTAAATACAGCACGTATGTGAAAAAAAATATTCATAGAGTAGAAATAAGATAAGCATTTATCACACAAAAAGATAGCAGCAGTACCTAAGTGTAGAAAATAAATAAATAAATAAACAACTCTGTTTTCACATACCTACACATATGCATAGTTGATAGTTACACTTATATATCCTGAACTACACTAGTTCAACTAATAAACGTTTACCAAAACATTGTTTCTTTTGTTATTAGCTTTTGTTTTTATCTAGTCCTGATTCTGTGTCTATAAGCAAATGTATATAAGCTGCTCTTGGTAACATACATACATATCATCAAGCCCGTAATCCCCGAAGGGGTAGGCAGAGTCAAAAGGGCAGTTAGCCCCCTTAACCACATTCAGCTAAATATAAAACTGGGCTGGGATAGATGAAAATTTGTGAAAAAGTAATGACAAGTGGCTTGCTCTAGGAGACGAGCACAATAAGTACATACCCAAAACCCTATAGGTATACTATAAGTCGCTTTTTACGGCATGCTAGGCAAGGAACACAGTTGGCACATTATTTCCAAGTCCCAGACCAGCATATGATGGTGATCACATCTGTAGAGAGGTCAATTCTGTACATGAAATATATTTTCAAAATAACTATCAGGGGGTGATTAGTGATCGATACTAATGCCAAAAATGCAATCAGTAAAATTTTTGTCTGTCTGTCTGTATGTTCCTTATAGAAACAAAAACTACTCGACGGATTTTAACGAAACTTAGTACAATTATTCTTCATACTCCTGGGCAGGTTATAGTATACTTTTCATCACGCTACAATCAATAGGAGCAGAGTAGTGAAGGGAAATGTTGGGAAAACGGGAGAAGTTACTCCATTTTTTAAGCTTCCGTCGCGTGTGCAGCCTTAATGGTTAAAGTTACATAGAAATCATGTATGACGGAAAAAGTCTTTATAATATCAACCATTAACGCGGGTGACACCGCTGGCACAGCTAGTATCAAATAAAAATAAAATGTGCAAATAAATGATATTGATGAATAATTAGGGTCTGAAATCTTTATTATTTAATGTTTTAAGACGTCCCTATTTCACCCTATGTACTTAACATAGTCTCATGTTGGTCTGGGACTCGGCCCATGTTGATGTGGGACAAAAAAAAAAAGAATATGCCAACTGTGGTTCTTGCCTAGCATGTCGTAAAAGGCGACTAATGGTATATCGGGTTTTGGGTGTGTGATTGTCTAGGCGACAAGTTAGCCGCTTGCCACTGCTTTTTCACAATTTTCCATCTAACCCACCCCGGCTTTATTTTTGGCTGAATGTGGTTGAAGGGGCTTGCTGCCCCTTCGACTCTACCTAACCCTTTGGGGATTATGGGCGTGATGTCATGTATGTATGTATGTATTTCACCCTAATACGTTTACTAAAAGAACGAAAAATGAAATGAAAAGTATATTAAAATGTCACGTATATCATACAATATCAAGAGTTAAATAATATTACAGAACAGTCCGCATTGTATCATTCGCCAAACACCCGTTAATATTTATCAGATGTTGGAAAAATGGCACTCAAACTCATAAAAACGATACGGATCCTAGTGTATAATTTCATCAGATAAGTACTTATTTGTCCGTCTAAATGTCGCTTTAGAGGCCTTCCTCAGAATTGCCGCAAACGAAAACAATCATTTGAAATTTATGAAGGTCGGTTTTATTATGTTTAACGATGTCAAAGTTTGTTTTCAGCAAATAATACACTTCTAGCACCCACCAGCAATTTCGCACGAGTACCTTGTTGAAAATTCCTTTTGATAATGTCTTTATACATACAAAAGCTGAAATGAGTGCTCAGCAAACGATATTTAACAACGTTTTAGGTATAAATGATGTACATTATGTATAATTTGGCCTTTCCATGTTATATTATACATATAGTATTTATCCTTTATACATTTGCATTAGTATAATGGCCTAATGTAGATTAATCCTCATCAATACTTGGAAGGCAAGACACTAATCCTGTCTTGCTATCGGCATCATTTGACCCCCACTAACAACGGGATTTGAAAACTTCTGGGAACTAAAATGATGGCCCCGACTGATATTAGCTGTAAGATATTACCACATTCAGTCAAAAAATTTTACTAGGCTGGTTTAGTTTAGTAAGTAGTGACAAGTGGCTAGCTCGTCGCCGACACAATCACACACCCAAAACCCCATAGCCTCATAGCCATCCTCGGTAAATGGACTATTCAAGACATTATTTTTTTCATTTCGGACTAGTAGGTGCTGAGATTAGCGCGTTCAAGAAATGAAGCAATAAAAACCCTACAGCTTTATATATTTGTATATAGATAGTAGAACTTATATATATAAATATATATATATATATAAACGTAACTGATTGGACTACAAAATCATGTAAAATTTCTTAATTTTTTTTTTTAACCCAACAAGTCGTAAAATTAAACAAGCTTTGTGAGTGCAATGTTCTCAATTAAGTATCTCGCCCGTACACTTCCCGGGCTGTAATTTACGTCCATTTGCCCAGGTTGACCCTCATACATTCTCCTCGTGATTGTGAAAAACGTGTTTCTATAATTCATGAGTGCGTTAGTTTAACGGGGTGGTGGTGTTAAATTGTAGTGATTCGAATGGTTAAATAATGCAGTGTATTTGGTGAAACTCGTTTTCGTCATCTTCTAAGTGTTATGTCCCTTTTTTGGTTGGGATATGGCCCCAGGGAATAGAATTTAGAATTAGTAGCCTCTACTAACTCTAGTACTATGATACGGAAATTTACAAATAACTTACAAACAATTTTTTTTTTAACAAAAGCAATTTAAATCCGCCCTAAATTAATGAAATCTCAGATAATGCATATCCTGTTTGGTCCCACTAATATTAATGTAAATGTGAATATCATACATACATACATACATACACACTTACATACATTAGATCACATTCGTATCTAATCCCTGAAGTGGAGGCAGAGTCAAAAGGGCAGCAAGCCCCCTTTAACCACATTGACTCAAAGATAAAACTTGGCTTGTTCAGATGGAAAATTGTACACGCTGAGAAAATTTAAATTCCCCATTCATCGTTTTCAAAATGACGGTTCATGGCTCTCACGTCTACAATTATTACAAGTAACCTTTCAAGCCTATTAGATGTCGCCCTTGTCACGTAATAATTACTTCTTCAGCTGACATCTCATCCAATAACATAAATTACAAATCATGGTTTGCGATTTAGCGCCGTGCAAAATCTATTTCACACAATTTACGTAACTTGGATCTCTTTTTAACATACGCATGTCATAAATCAACGTCACAATATTCTACACTTATATTATAAAGAGGAAAGATTAAATTGTTTGTTTGAATTAAATAGGCTTCGAAACTACTGAACCGATTTAAAAAAAGAACTTTCACTAATGGAAATCTACATTATCAGCTAGTAACATAGGCTATAATATAACCGCGGAGCGCGCAAGTAGGTATTTAATTATCACTCCACATTTTTCTCAAGTCCTATTACAAAAAGTTCTTCAATTAAATCGTAAGGCTTTAAAAATCATTAGCTTCAGGTTGACCAAGTCGTTGCAATCAATCTCGAAATCCCCTTGGCCTTCATCATCTCCATTAGAGGGTTCCTTCCTAACAGGTACCAAAAGGCATTTATTTGAATAATAAACTATGCTCTTATCTTCTAGACTTCACTTTCTTGTCTTTTTTTACTTCACAAATACATATATAAAAATAACAAAAAAGTCCACAATACCTACCTATTCAGTAAATTATTTTATTATTCTGATTTCGGCTACGCAAAATATATAAATTAACCTAAAAATATATATATATTAATCCAGAAAATTATCCCACGGGAACGTAAAAATGTATTAATAAACATATATATTTATATGTGTGCTATATTTTAATAACAAATATTGAAATAAATAAATAAATAATAATAAATAATAAATAAATATCCGACTACATCACATACATTGATCCGACTCCGAGGTAAGTAGCTTAAGCACTTGTGTTACGGATATCAGAATCAACAGTATTACAAATATATACTTAAATATTGGATATTAACACCCAGACACAGAACAAACACAAGTATTCATCATACAAATGTTTGTCCTGGGTGGGAATCGAACCCACAACTCTTGGCGCATAGGGCAGGGTCACTACCGAATGCGCCATCGAGCCAGTCAAAGTCGAAGTTCACAGATACAGGCTAGTGCGATTAAACATCTATTAATTCTCAAATAAGAAAAATTAGTTAAAATAAATGTGAATTTGATAATGTAATTATCAGTACTAATTAATTATTCAGGACTGCATTAATTATAATAACAATTTCATACTACTTTTCAAAATACAGTCTAATAAATTATCATCTAATCTTCATTAAATATCCTTTAAGAAGTCTGAGATAATTAATACAAAAATTAATATTTATTTAGTCTAAATTTGTTGGGTTTATTCTGTCTAAGTAAATTTTGCTGACCAAGAACTTTCTAGATTTAATTTGAAAAGGCACTAGAAAATTTGATTGCTTAGTTAGATGATAAATGTATTACTTAATTATTCTTGGAGGGTCGTTGGGACGAGTAGAGAGAACTTCGATCATGTATTAAGGTAGATACACATTTTGGGAGGGTTAAAGGACCTGGCAAATAAAAGCGTTTAAAAACACTACTAAAATTATGCTACTTGAGTAACATATCGTTCTATAACGTAATACAAAGGTACCGTAATGTTGGCAATTCTCATTAGAGTAGACAAAGTATTATTGAATATATTGGTAAAGCATTTGAGCATTCGAAAATATTTAACTGAACACTCGATATCGGGTTTTTGGTATGTGATTGAGTACACAACGAGCTAGCCACTTGTCACTCCAATTATCTAACTAACCCAGCCCAGTTTTATTTTTTGGCTAAATGTGCTTCGGGGATTACGGGCGTGGATTTATGTTTGTAGTTATGTGTGAATAGAACATACGGTGCGAGGTGATGGCCTTTTTTTTAGTCTTGTCGTCTTTTACTATATTAGTCAATAATATAATAAACCGCTACTTCAGCGTTTAAATGAAATAATGTATTACTCTTGGCTAGTGACCTTGAACTGACCTTTAACTTTGTACAGTAATGTTGCCACATGAAAAAGACAAATATTATTATATCTTTAAAAATTCTCACGACAAGTCGTCTCTAGCTAGATATTTTAAGGGCTGATTTTTTAACAGTCCGATAAAAGATAACAATCAAATAAATCACAATCCGCATGATTGTAAAATGTCATTGCCTGTTTCCTAAGTAAAATACCGTATGTCATTCGCAAATGACTTTATATTTTATCAGTCACTTAATTCTTATCTGGCCATTAAAAAAATCAGCCCTTAATCGAAATGAAAACAAATAGATTTACGAATTATAAATAAAAAGAGTTTTGATGTTATTCAATCAGGTATATTTACATTGAAATCTTATTTAGCTGATTAAAAGAAAAGCTTGTTCTTGTGATATTCCAATTACGTGTTCTAAGCGTTACGAAATGGATTACTATGAGAGCGGTTAATGAGGGGGTTGCTATGGGATTTTTTCTACGTAGCTGAGCAATCTTTATGGGGTAGAAGATGGTAAACCATCGATCACTGGCTCTCATAGACAGCCACTTAACTTATGGATTACGTACACGGATATGTTACAAATACGTTTTCACGTAGTAAGACTCGTGTAAATGCGTTAAAGGTATATCTTAATATATAAAAATTACGCATCACGTTCTTTGTCCGCGATAGACTCCGAAACTACTTAACCGATTTTAATCAAATTTGCACACCGTGTGCTGTTTGATCCAACTTGAAAGATAGGATAGCTTACATCTTAATTTATTTAACCCGATTAGGTATGTGTCATTGACTGTTAGGCGGAACGAAGTTCTCCGGGTCAGTTATTGTTGTATATATCGCAATGTAGCAAAAGTGTTAGTGTATGTAGCATAACGGGGACGTTAAGGGAAATAAACAATATAAATATAATCAACTTATTTTTATTCATTAAGAATAACTAGAATACTTAGGTTACTTATTAAACTAGCATTTGGAACATAATTTTGTGAAATCAATAATCAACTTTTTTTAAAAAATGAAAAATTTGCAACCCTTTATAAAACTCCATCGTGCCCCGGGGTAGAGGCAGTACGGGGTACCCCATTTGGGGCAGGATGGGGTACTTGGCGACTTTGCTTTACAGCATGAGCAGATATGGTATTCTTCCGTATATTAGTCCTTAACACCTGCATAGGCTGTATGAGCCAACGTTCACATCTCTGGCAGGCTACCCAATACTCCGAAGATTAAAACAACCGGTTCACGTCAACGCAATACAGGCATAACTCATCCTTGTCCACATCAGAGCTGGTTTTTGGGGTATCGGAATTGGAATTTATTCATTAAGTGTCTTGGAATTTATTTTGGCGACGTAACGTTCCAACGTGGTCTGCGGAACATTGTACAGTTGAGACGCATTTCTGTCGCCCGCTGATTTGCTCAAAACCGCACCAATGGCTTGTATGCTCTCCGCAGACCCACTGCCTCTCGTACTTCTTTTTATGTACGTACAGTTTTATTACCTAAAACAAAATAAATTTTGTTATCAAATGAAGAGATCATTTCTTCAGCATATTATCATAACAGTTACGGGGCATAATGGGGTACCCCATCGTGCCTCAAAGCTATGTCCCCGTTATGCCCCCACGCCAACACTTTTTAAAATAATTAACAGAAAATACGAATCGTCCGTAAGAGTAATTTTGCTCAAAACATATCAATAACTAATATCTCTAGAAGAACACAATAAAACATCAAATGTAGTAGACCAAGTACTTACTTTTTTACGTGTGTTTTTGTATCACTTAAAATTAGATTAAATGACGATAAAAATCTTTTTTTGGTGTAAAAAACGACTCGCGCAGTCTCGTTGCCTGTCGTTGCCAGACATCAATGTATCATTGATGCAAAATGGCCACCTGCTAGCGCCAACAACACAACTCTATAGTACGTAGTTACTTGTATATGTGTCTGCCCCGTCGTGCCTCGCGACCCCGTTATGCTCCCCCCTTCCCCTACCTCGTAATCAAATCAATGTATGTGACGTAGTCTGATATTTATTATTATTATTTATATATAAAGCATAAAATCAATATCAAAAGAGGTGGTACAAAAACAAACGAAATCCCTACTGCCCTTCAGTCTGGATTAAACAATGCCAAACCTTCGCCTACTCACCGTCGGAACAAAGGTCTGGAGTCATCCAAGCGTTTGTGAAGAGACGTAAAAAATTAAAGCCCCGGGTGCAACCAAAGCATTGTCCTGAATAATGATGGAATGTGTTCGCCTGTGATGCGGACTGAATACTAAGCTTAGGCCGTACGCACTCAGAGAATGTAAAACTAAAATTTACATGTTTTTGCCTAAGTATACTAATAATTATCTAGAGGAAAGATTTTATTATGTGTTTATTTATTTGAATTGAATAGGTTTTGAAATTACTGGACTGATTTGAAATTTTTTTTCACCTATGAAAGCTACTTCATCAGCAAGTAACATAGGCTATATTTTATCGTTGTATTTCCACGGGAACGGGAACTACGCGGATGAAACCGCGGAGCGCTGCTAGTCTTTAAAATTTTTAAAGAAGCGAGTGAAGTATGTAAAGACCGTGCCCCGTATCTCGCTAAGTAAATGGGGTAAAGCTGATTAGTTTTATCTCCAATGTCCGTGGTCAGTAAGCAGATGGATGTTTCCCCACTCACTTTTTTTGGGTTGAACACAAATTATGCACATGTAATCACGCCTGCAATCCCCGAAAGGGTGGAGAGAGTTTAAGAAGCATATTAAGCTCTTTGGTTTGGGAATCTCAAAAACCCATTACACCATTAGTCCTTTGACCTTTTACGACACCCTAGACAAAGAACACAGTTGGCGTATTCTATTTAATTAAATTCTATTTAAGGCTGTTCAAGCTACTACTGAATGTGTAGTGCTCGTATTTTACCAACAGATGGCGTTGGTTGTAGATTGCCACGCGGTGGCATTTCATTTTACCGAGTAGGTACATATACCCAACGCCATAGAGTTCAAGTTAGATCTGAAGAGACCATTAAAGACAATAAAAGACCAATTAGACCTAAGAATATAAATACAGTGCGTGCATTAAAATAGTTCACTAGAAATCCGGTGTTTCATTCAGTCTTCCATTGACGGTGCTGGTAGTATAAGATCCCGTTATAGAACGACCTTCACTGAGATGCTTATTTAATGAAACGTATTTTATATTTAATTTAATATGTCAATAAATATAATCCATATGGGTTGCCTAGCAAATTTCAGTCCAGAGTATGTTTAATTAATAATTAAAAAAAAATATTTTTTTAAACATTTCACCGGTATGATTATTAGATAAATTCTATACCAATCGAAAGTATGAAGCCCATAGAATACACAAACGTTAGGTTGCCTATTCTTTACCGGTCACAACTATCGGGTTGCCAGGTATAAACAGGTAAATCTGTACTAGCATTTTGCAACGTTCTGTTTATTGGATGAAATTTAAATAAAATTAAAGATTATTTTATTCTGAACACGGTGGTGTAGGGTTGCCTGCGAAAAATAAGTCCAGAATTGCGGTTGTCGAATTTTAAAAAGTTAAATATTGCTCCGAGTGAATGTGTGCGACTGAGAGGTCCCAACCAACCATCCCATGCGATAGAAGAGGACACAGCATAGCGGCTGTTTAAAGTCCGGCCATTTAAAGAAAGAGAGTGCGCATGCTATTTGGGCTTGGAAAAGAAAAGGATAGCGATAGACTATGCATCATTTTGGAGTAGTTTATTATTAAAATAGAGAAAAAGTTATTTATTTTATCAATTAATTATTTATGTGTATATTTTTTATGTGACACTAAAGTATATATACATCTTTAGTAAAAAAGAAGGTTATAGTGATACATATATAATACTACCCTAATAATTAAAAATATTGATTGAAAAATATAAGAAGAGACAATAAAAACACAAAAATTAAAAAATTACTTCTATTTATTGTAAAAAATTAAAAATACATTTTTTTTTTAATTATTCAGAATCCGAGTCATTGGACTCCATCGGACTACGATCCTCAACTTCTGAATCTTCTTCGTCATTACTCTCTGTTTCACCTTTTTCGACAATGTCTTCTATCTTTAAAGGTGTATGATCCCCAATGAATCCTACTGGTTTTAAGTATTCATCTAAGTACCATCCGCAGTTCTCAGGCTCAAGTTTCACGCATATTGGTTCCGTTGCATTAAGCCACATGGAATTTACGAAAATAGTTCGTAAAATTTTCTGAGTTAATGATATCCAGCATGGTGGTATGGAGTTGGAGTCGAAGCCTTTTATTTTTTTTAAAAAGTACTCGCTGTCTTCTTTTGCAGAGTAATTTTTCATAAAAATACGATGTCTCGCATCATTCACACTGGTGCAGTTCCTGATACCGTACATAATAGCCGTAAATTCTTGAACAGTCTTCATTTTTTCAGCATTGAAAATATCAGCAGCATCTGTTAATGATGCAAAAACTGTTTGATATTTTTCATTTTTCGAAAATTGCTTAAAAGGTTTTACTTTCCCTTTGTTGTAAAAGGCTGCCGTATAATCGCAACCGTATAATTTTGAAAATATGTTCAATGTACAGAATTGACTTCTCTACAGTTTTATTATATGTATAGATTACCATTTTTAAGTAAATTACAAAAAAAATATGTGTGTCGAAAATTAACAAAACCATAGGTGAATTTTACTAACAATTATTTAAACATGAAAAAAATATAGAAGATGTATTAGCTAAGATAATTTTAAAGATTCAATTATTATGTACTTACTGTATATTCAACACTAAAATTAAGAAATTCTTCGTTATATTTTTTATTCAAAACGGTCACTTTCTTGTAGCACGTGGTATGATAACCTACAAATTGAAGAGACGCACTGGGTAGCTCAACAAAATTGTATTTAAAGTGTTTTTTTTTTACGAAAAGCTAACTTTAATACACAGTTTTTGAAAGTTTCATCATTAAAGTCAATTATTTCATCATCCGATCCACACAAAAAACACTTTTTTGCCATTTTTTCCAACAATAAATAGTAGCACGTTTTTTCAATTGTATTTATAGCGATACTCTACTCCAAAATGATGCATAGTCTATCGCTATCCTTTTCTTTTCCAAGCCCAAATAGCATGCGCACTCTCTTTCTTTAAATGGCCGGACTTTAAACAGCCGCTATGCTGTGTCCTCTTCTATCGCATGGGATGGTTGGTTGGGACCTCTCAGTCGCACACATTCACTCGGAGCAATATTTAACTTTTTAAAATTCGACAACCGCAATTCTGGACTTATTTTTCGCAGGCAACCCTACACCACCGTGTTCAGAATAAAATAATCTTTAATTTCATTTAAATTTCATCCAATAAACAGAACGTTGCAAAATGCTAGTACAGATTTACCTGTTTATACCTGGCAACCCGATAGTTGTGACCGGTAAAGAATAGGCAACCTAACGTTTGTGTATTCTATGGGCTTCATACTTTCGATTGGTATAGAATTTATCTAATAATCATACCGGTGAAATGTTTAAAAAAATTATTTTTTTTAATTATTAATTAAACATACTCTGGACTGAAATTTGCTAGGCAACCCATATGGATTATATTTATTGACATATTAAATTAAATATAAAATACGTTTCATTAAATAAGCATCTCGGTGAAGGTCGTTCTATAACGGGATCTTAGACTATGGGTCCTAGTCTATACAAAGGCCTAGACCAACAAGGGGCATAACGCAAATTATGTTTATTATGACGAATAATGGGGGATATTATTTCACCGCATATTTGTTGGTCCGATTATTTTTATTAAAAATAAGTCAAACATAGAGTTAGAATTTCCTCTATTTTTGTTATCATGTTTGTTGGAATGTTGTTTCATATCTATCAACTGTCTTAGTAACCTAAGAAACTTAGAGCTGACCATTTTTTTCTAGTTTAGTTTAAACCTTTTTTTTTTATTTTAGGTTGGCTTAAAGGGTTGACCAACAAACATGATGACGAAAATAGAGGAAAATAATTACAAAAAGTAGCTGTACCCAGGGCCGGATTTAAATTTGTGCCGCCCTGGGGCACTGAAGAAAATGCCGCCCTATGACTTAAATTTTATTTTAATAGTTTTGATATCTTATTTCTTAAAAATAAGAATAACTAGTTAATTGCAGGAAATTTATTATGTATTAAATATTATTTATTATATATTATGTTTTATTTATCAATTCCAACTTATCAATTCCAGAAAATAAAAATATCAACTTTTATTATTTCAAACCTTTATGGAAATAAATAAATTAAGCTATTTGAATAGTTTTCACTTAAATTTCTTATATTGCCCCTAGTGTAAATCCACCACTGGCTGTACCCAGAAAGTGCGCACTGGAGCATAGTTGGTGTGCAAGGGAACCTATGAAATTTTGTGGGTTGTTTTAATGGGTCTCGGTTATGGGGCTTTTATTGCGATTGACGGTAAGGGTGCGAAAACACGATAGGAGACTCTCGCAGTAACGACCGCTTTACGTCATCATCATGTTCCTAGCCTAATGTCCTGTTTCCAGTTGGGTCTTGGACTAAGATCCTGGGTTTACCGAATACTAGTTACCAGACGTTCGTGGCCTTGAGACAGGAAACTAGAATAGTTAGAACATATTCAGACGCTTACACAAATTAAAACATCACCAATTTCACCTAGAGTCTCTTTAACACATAAACTCTTAATCGTATAGGATACTGCCAATAAGTTCGCCTCACTTATCTCAACTTGAGCCGAGTTTGAGAGCAGTAGCGAAGTTCGCTCGGATAATTTTGCATTGTCGAATAAACAGATATAAAACTTTGCCTTAGAAAAGTTTGTACAAAAATGTCATGAGCGGGACTTAAAAGTAAGTAAAGTAGATTCACTTACTTATTAACAAATTTTTCAATTAGATATTTTTCCGCATTAACTGAACCTGAGTATAATTGTGCTGGATTTTAAATTTATTTGAAAAAATGTTTTGTGATACTAGAATCTATACTATTACTATAAAGTTGAAGAGTTTGTTTGCTTGCTTAAACGCGCTAATATCAGAAACTATTAGTTCGATTTGAAAAATTCTTTCAGTGTTAGATAGCCCATTTATCTTTAAGTTATATAACTTTAACCATAAACGCTGGTGAAACCACGGGCACAGCTAGTTACTTATAAATGTTACAAATGGAATTAATAATAAAAATATCGATTGAAATAATTCAATATATTCATAGCATGTCACGTAGTCAACATGGTTTACATCATTGGATGGAAAATACGATGTACTGCGTCTGCGACGGCTAATATCGATGCTTTTTAATCAAAACATTGAATAAGGATAGTTTGCATTCCTATTCTTGATAAACTATTTCTTTCTTCCCATGAGTATTATAAATAACACATTGCTACATATGTCACGTCATATTAAATTAGTTATAGTTCCTCATTATCATTATTAAATAATATTGCATATACTGATATATTACATTTCCCAGCGACTAAAATATATGGAGATGTTTATGGCTTGGAATAAAAGGAACATTGTAAAAAGGAGTAGCAAGTGGCTAGGTCGTCGCCTATACAATCACAAACCAATACAAAATTATTTGCCTTTTACGTCATTCTAGGCAAGGACCACAGATATCATATTTTTATTAAGTCCCAGACAAACAGAGACAATTGTAAAGAACAACGTCTAAGTACTTAAAATGAATTCATCTAACGTGGCAGCGTGCGGCCGGCTTAACGTCGAATCGCGATGAGCACCCGCTCATTGTTAGGACTTCGTACGATTACACCGGCACCATCCAGGGTTTAGGGAAAGTCCTTTTAAGGATTCAGCGCGAACGTAGGCATGTGCCGTGAAAGTTTTTGCGGGACGGATTTGTTCCAGCCTTATATTATTCTAAGGCTTTTTATAAGAGTCTAAGCTATGTGGAAATCAACGCTTTGAAGAATATTTCTAGTGATGTAAAGTTTAAAAGAGGCTTTAACTTAGCAGGCTTATTCTGACAGATTTAAATCTATTCATTTCAATCCATTTAGGTCGTGCCCACTTGTTCTGCCAAAGAATGACCTTTGACTAAAAAGGTCACATTAGCAAGTCAGATCAGCTGTTGACACTTAGTGAATTATGATACAAATTTCCATGACAAAGTACAAAATCAAAATTAATAAATTCTCAGCGAGAATCGGTCTCCTAGTGACATTATTTGTGAAATTATTATACTGATAGTTAACAATACAAAATGACAAATAATCCATCATCTGATGTTAAATAACGCCTTTCTTCCCTCTGCTGCAAGTAATAGATCATTACTTCATATTATACCTACTTAGCCAATCTTATTCCATTTTTATGGAAATCACATATTTGCCAGCGGATGAGTGTTCCGCTAAATTTTGACCCAAATTTCAACAACAGCAGAAACCAGCCATCGCTCTTCACCCCTTACACGTAACTGGAACTAATTACTCGAATGTAAGTAATACTTTACTGAAGCTATTCGGCATTCACGAGAATGTGTCTAGAGATTTCTTTCACTGCATTAAAACAGGGAATTTGAAAAGCGCTGCAAAGTTTCAGCAAGTTTCCGTGGACGCTTATACCTAGGTAGTACCTTGAGCCGTTAAAGAAATACCTAGTTTCCGGAGCAACTTGGAAACTGATAGTTTATATTAGCACTGAATGAAATGGAATGAACTTCACTGAACTTCTGTCTTTTGTAGAAGGTAGTTTTAGGGTTTTGAAAACATATTCAAGCCTTATTAGTATATAGCCTTATTAGCTTTATTAGTAGTAATAAGACCTTTTACAATTAAGCTTGTTTTGTCTGTCATTTTGGTGCTGATATTGCAGTTTTTATATCTTTGTCATTATAAATAGAAATTCTGTTATGTAGGTACGAGAGAGTAGACACACACTCACTAAAAATAATCAATACCTCGTAAGTTTTTAATATAAGTACTGACTATATAATTGAAAATTAGGCCTGTTGATCAAGTGTCGTTGCGCGGTATTGCACGCAAACTAAAGTGTTACCAACTTCCAAAAATATTTATCCCTAAAGCTTAATTAAATCCTCTAAAATTCCCACAACTACTTGAAAAAAATGTAATTACTAAAATAAGAATATATAATAAATAGGTACCCGTAGTGAAAAACTATATATCCAGGTAAAAAATATGCCTCATTCCTCATTCTTAGTATTCTTAGTATCGAGGAACCGTATTAGATGCTGCAATTTTTTTTTTATCAAAAATAAATATGAGAAATATGAAACAGGAAAAAAAATATAAGACAAAAATTTGTTAGTTAAGACAAAAATATCCTTAAAAATAGAACGCTCCTAAAAATCCCATCCCACTTATTTACCCCCTAAATTTAGGGGGGAAACCTAGTTAGTTAGAAACCCCTAATTTAGTAGTAAGCCTATGATATGATCTGTTACTTGTAAAATACCTAAGTAGTCTACTGTTCGCTAAACTAGAACGTATCTAAATATGCGCAACATTATGTTGGTCATCTGACTGATTTATAGTCATTGAACATTGGACCATTAGACATTCTCACTCTAAAGTGAGAATGTGATTATCTATAAAGTGATGTAATCGAAACAACGTGGCTCTGTTTATAGTTTATAGTAAGATGCTGTTGTCGATGATTCCTTGATAAATCATTACACTTAGGAATTGTATCGCTCATATCCCCGCTCTAAAGGTTATTTGCTATATCATCTACCTAGCGTTAAGTCCCGTCCTTATACGGGGTTCGCTTAGATCATGATCCAGGATGTGGCGAGTCTGGTAATTACATTAAAGCGACTGCCACCCTGACCTTCGTAACCCTAAGTAGGGGAACCAGACAATTTCTGGATCATGGTTAAAAAATCCAAAGTTTGAATTTGCAGGTTTCATCACGATGTTTTCCCTCACTGCCAAACTTGTGGTATAAATACGTACATAGATTTGAAAATCCAGAGGTACGTGCCCGGGTTTGAACCCCCACTCCTCAGTTAAGAGGCGCGTATCCTTACCATTGAGCTACCACTTGTTGTTGGCAATCAATTGACAATGCAATTGAAGATGCAATATTGATGGACGTGTAGTTTATTAATAGACGTAACAGACTGACAGTGTTATTGTCGCATCAATTACAATAAGAAATGAAAACGTTTACTTTTGTTAAAGATTATTCTGTGATTGACTGGCCCGTTGGTCGAGTGGTTAGAGAACTTGGCCAGAAACCAAGGTTCGAAATCAAATTGGCATTCTTTGTTCATGGCATGTTTTGTTCAAAAGGCAAATGTTTCTTTATGAACATGGGCGTGTGTACAAGAGTCATAGATCTTTATAAAAGTATTTAAGAATGTTTCCATTCACCTAGTTTCCATTGCACAAGCTAAAGCTTAGTTTAGAATTAGGGAATTGGTGTAATTTTTTTAATACCTGTAATTTTTGAAAATGCTGAAAATTTTGGGGATTATCTAAGAGTTGTAGGTAATATGGTTGTATCAAGAACAGAAAACGCATGAAAAGACTCGGGGCATACTTTACTTATAAAACGAAGTGGAAATATTCTTTTAATACATACATATCATCACGCCCGCAATCCCCGAAGGGGTAGGCAAAGTCAAAGGCGCAGCAAGCCTTTTTAACCACATTCAGCCAAAAATAAAACTGGGCTGGCTTAGATAAAAAATTGTGAAAAAGTATAGTGACTAGCTCGTCGCCTTCACAATCGCATACCCGAAACTCCGATATACCATTAGTCGCCTTTTACGACATGCTGAGCAAGGAACATAGTTAGCGCAATCTTTTTAAGTCCCAGACCAACATGGGGCTCTTATTAATTATACTTTTAAGTCCCAGACCAACATTCGATCGTTCGCATTAGTTCCATTACTTAGTCCCATGCTGGTACTACAGCGAACTTTTTTTGGGGCTCTTATTATACTGGGTCAATAGATAGAAGGTCTTGTTTAGTAGGTCATTGCCTTGCTTGTGCTATGCATCGCATTATGCGGTTTCCAAATAGACCATTGTTTCATCTTACGTCTCTTCAATCTCTTGCATGAATGAATATATAGATAGGGAATGTTTGTATCGTAATAGTGAACCAGCATTATAAGCAAGTAGTACGATGTACAAGGTTAATTTTAGGTTAGGCGAAACCTTACCTACCTACTTATTTAACTCTCTAAGAGAATAATTTAAGGGATTTTGATGAGCTAAAGTATTTACTATCCTTAAAAAGGTGACAAGCTAATCAGCCATTTTGAAAAGTAAAAAATTTTTGGCTCTTTTGCTAAAATATATTTTTTTAGATTAACAGACAGAGCCGCGGACAACAGCTAGTCAGTAGTAGTTGTTTTCATATTTTTGCAAAACTAACAAGTCTTATGTAACAAGACATGTCTTTGACACTCATATGTAGGTACACACAGACCTGCCCACTCCGTGACATACTATTTATCGGTATACACATATGACACAAAATAAACAATTTAGGACGACACTTATTTACGTCCAGCAATTAGCGCCTACATTTTTAAATTATCTAATGAGAAAATCATGTTATTTGAATTCTGAAAATGTCGCGAGTAACTTTGTATGGGAGTTATGGACTGGCGACTGGCGAATTCGATGTTCAATGGTGACGTATTATTGTTGACGTCTAATTAAATATACATAGGGGCTAATTTTATTATAATGTCGAAGTTCTTTATATATATATAAGATATATGTAGTATATATGTTATATTAATATATGTTATGTTATATTTATATTGACATATGTTATAGCGGAGTCATAGTTGATAATAATATGTTGTAAGCAAAAAATTTTATGTTTAATATTTCTTAATTTAGTAGCAAATTTTAGAGGTCTAATATATTTTTCGTCAATGCAATTTCTTTTCAATAGGTAGATATACCATTAAATAATGAATACAGTACAGTTAATTATGACTTTTGAAAACTTTATTTAGGTAAATTATTTAGAAATCAACAGAATCAATTAAAAACAATCTAAAGTTAATAAAAAATATGATATTATTCCTAAGCCAGGTGTAGAAATTACATTCTACAATAAAGAAACTCGGTTGGTATTTTGAACGCTTAACCATTGTGTACAACTGTCCCACAAGGCGTTAATTGACGCAGCAAAACGTTTTTAATTGAGCAACTCGTCCAATTAACGCTAAACTACGCCGTCCTCGTGCAACGAATTATTCAAAAACTATCCTCGGACATCGTAATGACGCATCCATAAAGGATTCACTTTTTGTTGAGAGAAATTTTCAAGTGTTACCGGAAACGGAAAATTGAAACTCATTCAAACACAAAACGTAACGCAATTTTTATAGGCTTAGATAGAGTATATGCGTTGACCGTGTAACTCAAGCACAGATCAATGCGCTGGTTCTTTTAGTTAATTCAATATAGCGCATCAACTTGGAGATCGCTGAATGACCCTCCTGGTCATTCAATGAGCGGTACTTACGAATAGGCTGGTTAAAAATAATAGTCTGTAAGTTATATTATCAAAAGATATTGAATACGTATTGTTTTCTTTATCTAATACTTGAAAAATTACAAAGATACAGCGCTTCAAAGATCTGAAATGGGGCGCTATGCGTCACTTGTACGATAAAAAATTACAGATCTGGTGACGTCACGCGGTACTTTAACGCGATATATCTTTATAATTTTTGGGTTGCTGAACAAAATAAAAAAATACCAAGCCATATTTTTTTGTAATCTCAATAATGGACTAATTTATTTTTGAGTAAATTAGCCTATTGTCCAAATGTTGAGTGCGCTGTGCACCAACACATTTTTATAAATTGAGTTGACACACTTCAAAGAGTCGGCGTAGTCTCATTTCTAATTAGAGAGCACATGCTTACGTTGATATTTGTCTAACAACACGTCAACATTAACGTTAAGTAACTTCGACCAACTTTAGTATTGTTATTATGAGCATGACCGCGATATACACCATTTAACCAATAGAAACTAATGATTTAAAAAATTAAACAATATTACCTAAAGTTATTATTTTGCAAAACGTCTCTCCGGTGTGAACGCATCGCAACCGAGTCCTGGGAACGAAATTATATCGCAACGTATTAGATTATGCGGGCCGTTTCGCGTGAAGCGCTTTGTACAGTTTTGTCTGGAAACTTTAGTCCGTATATCACGGGATGACGTCTTCCAAATGGACTTAATTCCCGGCTCTCTCGGGGTTGCACGTAGGCCGTCAAACAGGGTAACCGCAGTTGGATTTGAATGAAATAAATAACCGATTTTGGAACAGGAATGCGTGCGGTGGACTGTGTTGGGCGGTTTAGCTGATAAAGAGTATTTGTTATGAACTTAAGGATGTTTTTATTGGAATATCATTTGGTTTAGTTGACAAATAACATTGATAAGTTAATGCATGTAGATATTAAGCCATATAAGTAAGCAATAGTGATCTGTGTATCAACACCAATATATATCAAGATATCAAGATGCGTAAATTTAACATGATTTTTTTATATTTCTGTAAATACCTAGTTTACAAGAAGGAAATAGTTTCTATGTCATCCATATAGTTTCTGCAGTAAAATGGTACATACAATGACCGGTAATCATTCCTCCATGCGTATGTTTTACATCTTAATAATGCAAAAAAATCTATTCAGAATCCTGATCGTTTCTTTTTAATTATGCAAGTAGTTTACGTAAAGAAAATTAGTTACTGTAATTATAATTGCTGAAATGAGGTGGTCCAACAAGCGTAAATTGAATCTATAGCCTACAATGACAACTTACCATCAGACTGGCTTGATGTACTTAGGTTTGACAGCTTCGTAGTAAAAAAACAACAAAGAATCCTGTCAGTTGATGAGTGACTGTTAGTGCAAAGTAGGTATTCTCCAACGCATGTCAATGAGAGCATTATCCTCGCTGACTCATCACAAAACACAAACAACTGACACATTTTTTTACAAGCAAAAATTAGGTTTGTTGAATTGTACGAAGCAATAAGTGCATTGCACTTATCAATCGCTCATAAACTGGTAGTGACATAATTTCATTTGGGTATTGTGTATTGTTACATACATACATAACATCACGCCCATAATCCCCGAAGGGGTAGGCAGAGTCAAATGGGCAGCATGCCCCTTCAACCACATTTAGCTAAAAATAAAGCCGGGCTGGGTTAGATAGAAAATTGTAAAAAAGCAGTGACAAGCGGCTAACTTGTCGCCTAGACAATCACATACCCAAAACCCCATATACCATTAGTCGCCTTTTACGACATGCTAGGCAAGAATCACAGTTGGCATATTCTTTTTTTTTTGTCCCAGACCAACATGGGACTATTGTATTGTTAAGTTATAATAAACTGCTGTATGCTCTGACAATTTTTTATGTGGATAAATATAGTGAAAAATTATGAGCCTAGCTCTTGGCTGGCATGACGAAGTTTCTTTTACGTGGAATCTGTTGATAGAAAATCTATTGATGAAAATTTTAAATTTTAGAGCTAAAATTTAGGTTCGCGCATGTTCATTACTCGGACATACAACGGAGCACCACTATTTCGCTGAACTAACTAGTTAGAGCGAAATTTAAAACAGAAACCGGTTGTTTATCCTAAGATGAGATATTGTTATGTATTCGAGTTTTCTGCTTGGGGCATAATTCCAAACGGAGAGTCCGTGTGGGCATTTATTAGTTATAATACTGTATAAACTAAAACTATTCGCCGAGTGTCTTAAATCATTTAATTGTTTTATGTTGAAAATGTTTCTAATTGGTAAGTGTATACAGTCGATGTATATTTAAGATTGTTTGGGATGTTATCAATCTATAAATGTTCATAGTTTAAACATAGGCTGGTTGTACTAGCGAAGGAGACAACGCAACTATAGGTAATTATTGAATAGATTTATGCGAGTTGTCCATGTTGGTCTGGGACTTGAAAATAATGTGCCAACTGTGTTTCTTGCCTAGCATGTTGTAAAAGGCGACTAATTGTATAGAGGGTTTTGGGTATGTGATTGAGTGGTCGACAAGATGGCCACTTGTCTGCCTTTTCATAATTTTTCATCTAGCCTAGCTTTATAGCAACTTTTATTTTTAGCTAAATGTGATTAAATGCCCTATGACTCTGTCTACCCTTTCGGGGATTACGAGGATGATTTAGTTAGGGCGTTATTCTATCTTTGTATGTATTTAGCGAGTTAAACTTTATATAGTTTATTTTTAATTTAATTCATTTGTCATGTCAATGAGAGAGAGACAGAGAGAAAAAAACTAGAATTCTATTAAAAGACAAATCTCAAAAACAGCTCTGGTAACATGATCATTTTATAAATATACGTTCAAGTGACTGTGTTAGAAGTCATTGAATATAATAGAGTATAGACACAAAAAATATAATGTTTCAGTCACAATATTCTTAATATCTCCTCCCTTTTGTAGGTACACAAATGGGACGTATATTACTAATTTTGGATACTATATCTTTGATATAGTCTAGTATATTAGCTAGACAAAGCTAACAAGATTATCGCTATGATGTAATGTTTGGGTATTTTTGCAATTCACATTCTTTGTTAACTTGTTATGTTCGCTAAGATGAATAATCATTTCAGGAGATGATTAATATTTGTTTATTGATATATCTGATTTTGGTATAAATAAAGATCTAAAAGGATGCATATGAATAAAAATTATATATAAACTTGGTTTACATAAACGTAAAATAAATTAAACGTTCGTTTCATTTGCTTTAGGTTGTTTTATGACAACTTATTTACATTGTCTCCAATCAATCAATCATACCATCACGCTCGTAATCCTTGAAGGGGTAGGCGGAGTCCAAAGAGCGACCTTAAACCACATTCAGCCAAAAATTAAGTTCAGTTAGATAAATTGTGAAAAAACATTACAGTTTTCCTTGCACAAGTCGCTAATCGGCTTCTGTTAAAATACCCTGATTTTAATTACAGGAATATCCAAAATAAAGTAAAGAATATGTGATATTCTGTGACAACAGCGTTTTTAATAAGTTCAAAGTATGTAGCAAAACGGATAACAAATAACTATTAAGTGTCTAATTATAATACTTAGTACACTTTTAATACTGCTGGCTCCAATTTTTGGGTAGGTATTTGAGGCAAGCTGAAAACTTGTCCCATGCCTCTCCTGTTATACCCCAACACGGAACTGCAGACCTGCCTGGCGAGTAGCGGGTGAGTGGTCCGGTGAAACATGTCAGGACATTCCGAAACATGAAGCACGGGTGTAATTAATAGGGACAATACGTCATGTCCGCCCCGAGGAGCGGGGACTAGACAAACACTAACACTGAATGATCGAAGTACGACTCTTATTGGACCTATAATCCTTCCGTTAGGGCGAATGGCCTTGAGATGAACTAAGTCATTTGTACTCGGGATATAGGTCTATAAATGTTCTGCAGTTTATCCGCGACTTCCTACACGTAGTCTTCCGAGTTTTACTATCACACAAGACTAAATTACAAAAGATGCTATGTATAACATTACATAGTTACTGAACTAATGTGATACATAGCATCTTTCGGCAACATTTTACATACCTACGTATAGGTACTGACCTATATGTAGGTCTATGTAAAATGTTGCCGAAATCCGTTTAATAATTACTTAAATAATGGTTAAGTAACAATCCATAAATACATAAAAATACCAACTTGTAATTTATAATACGATCTGGCTACGAAATCAAAGGCCATGTATTCTAATCGTACTTTGAAAAAATGAGTTTATTTAGTTTTCGAATGGTAAAATTCGATCTTCAATCGTCGAATATTCTAAAGGTTACCTATCTATTAGAATCCTTACTGTTGAAATTTGGCTAGTGAAATATATGTTCAATACAGTAACGTTCACTCATATTTATTAAAGCTGACTATAGTTAATTTTGGGGGGAAGGGGTATGATTTCGTTGTCATGTCTGCCTTAGGGCTACATAGCTTCAATTGCGGTTTTCAGTTGTCGCTACTGGCAGTTAGGATACCTAGTGCATTAGCTGGATTAGAATGCACTCAGTTAAAGACATAAATAAATAACATCACGGCCATAATCCCCGAAGGGGTAGGCAGAGTCAAATGGGCAGCATACCCATTTAACCACATTCAGCCAAAAATAAAGCCGGGCTGAGTTAGATGGAAAATTGTGAAAAAGCAGTGACAAGTGGCTAGCCTGTCGCCCATACAATTACATACCCAAAACCCGATACACCATTAGTCGTCTTCTACGACATGCTAGGCAAGAATCACAGTTGGCACATTCTTTTTAAGTCCGAGACCAACATAGGATAATGGGCTGGGTTAGATGGGACAAATACTAGTTGATGAAATAATGGTATTTGTATCTTGGTTGATTCTGATTTCCATAGTATAAATACTAAAGCTACTTATTCTGGAATCAGATCATGTCATGTTCTTATAAATGGAAAATATTTATTGATGTATAAATTTAGCAGTAAGTAACACGAGAGCTAAAATAATTGGATCGTTGTTATAAATCCATAGTCTTTGAAGCTACAGGTAGGTAATCCCTTACAATATTTTTCCAGTCCTTCGAGGTCGTTCCAATATTTTCCTTAACCGTAGAGCTAGTGGTATAAATCCGTACTTAGATTTAAAAATCCAAAGGTACGTGCTCGGGTTTGAAACAACACACCTAACTTGTGAGGAGGGTGTTTTTACTCAACCGTACCGATTTCGGTCAGATAACGATTCGATACTGGTCAGAAAATATACATAATATACATACATATCATCACGCCCATAATCGCCGAAGGGGTAGGCAGAATCAAAGGGGCAGCAGGCCCTTTCAACCACATTCAGCCAAAAATTTAACTGGGCTGGGTTACATTGAAAATTGTGAAAAAGTAGTAAAAAGTGGCTAGCTTGTCGCCTACACAATCACATACCCAAAACCTGATATACCATTAGTCGCCTTTTACGACATGCTAGGCAAGAACCACAGTTGGCACATTATTTTTAAGTCCCAGACCAACATGGGACAAATGGCTGGGTTAGATGTAAAATTGGGAAAATCTGCCACTCCATAGTTACGCCACCGTTGGCTTGTATACCAGACTAGTACATATCTCCCGTAAGACGCGTGTAACACTCTATCTTGCAAAATTATTTAACACAAGCGTTACCACAGGTCACACATGCTAGCTTTAAAAAAACAATCTTTCCTTAAACTTTTATCGATTTCGCTAATGGCATACTGGTCAAAACACGGGTTTTCCGGACAGTTTGAATAAAAAATGATAATTCATTGTGCAAGGGCGGCCAATGCTAACTGAGCGATAAGTGGTCGCTGTCCCCCTGTGACGTGCATGCGACTGGCGATGAGATGCTGCTGATAATTCGGGGAATGTGACTTGAGATGAAATGGCCGGTAATATTTTATATTGAAATTCAAAGCACCAAGTGTTTCGAATTTCTTTAAATACCATCATGTACGTAATCCCCGAAGGGGTAAGCACAAACACATTTAGTCAAAAATTGAATTCAATCGGTAAAATAAAAAATTGTGTGTAGTGAGCAGCGGCTAGCTCGTCGCCTACATAATCATAAATTCTATACCTAAATACCATTAGTCGCGTTTTACGACATGCTAGGTGAGGAATATACCAGACACTTATTTTTAAGAGCCAGACCAATATTCAAATTTATATATTTAATAAAAAAAATATCCAAAATCTGACACAGGTGTACATCGGAGCCAGGCGAACAATTAAAAAAAAATGTTTACAAGGCTTACAAAACAAAGTTTATTTCACACTTCAGGTGATGATTAGTGGGAAGTGTATTATGAACTATAATGATTTCGGTGAGTGACTTTGGAAACCGGCCATGTATTCAAAGTACTTAGTTATTTTTAAAATATTTGCCTCAGTGTTCAGTGGCCATTGAGATTTTTCAGACGAACTGTCAAAATTTATATTAATGGCGAGCTTGTTTATATTGTGTTGTAGTGTTTTCAGTGGCTAAATTATATTAAAACTTTTGTGATTTGGATTTATTAGTGTGAAAGTTATAATTCGGTTTATCGCTTAAAGTATAAGTGAAATTAATTACTGGATTTAGTTCGTGAGTACAGATATTAAATATTATTTATTATGGTGAATTAAAATGTTATATTTTAATATAAGTAGTATAATATTGTGCCGTGATAACTATGTGCCTAATATAAGTAATAAATTGTTATAAACTTTCAAATATGTAGATAAATGTTGTTATAAAATATTTTTTTGTACAAGATTTCACTGAATTTATTTATGAATAAATCATTGCTTCAATTTTTTATTTAAAATTATTGAAAGTGTTCATAAAAAATACAAAGATTCAAGTGTTCATTAAAGATACCTTATATAACTAAGTGTTAACATATTTCAGTTAAATATGTTTTTGAGATGGGTCTGAGACTCAAAAAGAATTTATACACAGATGACGACAAATGTCAATGGACATTTGTCGTAAAATGCGAATAATTGTGTATTGGGTGTTAGTTTGTAATTACGAGGCTGTAGGCGACGAACAAGCCACTTGTCACTACTTTATAACAATTCCATCTTACCCAACTTCATTTAATTTACAACTAAAGATTGTCAAAGGAGTTTCGTACTTCTTGTAATAAGCATAGTTCAAAAAGTAGAGTAGTGCAGACGTGATACTGTCCATTTAATTATTCGAAATTGCCAGTGTTAGAGTGGATCCATAGGTTCCTAACGGGGGTGGTACCACCCCCTAGTGGGCGCTGGAGATTTTTGACGGGACTGTAGCGGGCCCTAAAGCAAATGGGCGGCGTAAAGACAGTTAAGGGGACGATTGTGGCGTACTATATAATTAGAAATTTAACATAATAAAATACTAGCCTCTATTTTCAGAAAAATCATTGTATCTAGCCGTCTAAGATGTTTATTCACTCAGCAGCGACGACGACGATTAAAGAGAGATAACTAATTCAATTTGTAATTATTTTTGTGACAATAATATACAGACATATGAAATTAGTGTATTATTAAATGAGGGCGTCGGATTTTTTTTATAAAGGGCGGTAATCCAAAAAAGTTTGAGAGCCTATGTGTTAGATCAATGACAATGCCACGTATCACTGGATTTTTAAATTTTATACGTATGGATTTATATCACTTGCATAAAGTCACCTTAATGCAAGTGAAAATGTTTGAGAGCGAATCTGCGCAATGCATGTCTAAAATAACAAAATAATTCATTAATTATTCTATCCAATACATCTGGTTCCCCTAATTTTAGTGAAGGTCAGCCAGCTCGCAAAATTCAGGATCATGTTCTAAGCGGACCTTGACTTAGCACGGGATATAATTATAAGGTGATGTTTGTCCTTTTCATTCCGTCATCATCACTACTGAAAATAGACGTGCGCATTAATTGTTCGGAGCCAGTGCTTATTTAGACTTTTAGTTATCAGCCGGATCGCTCGACAAGCCGCAGCAATATTGTTTGTGATAGCCGGCTCGTCGCAGTTCCGTAGTGACGGTTGGTAGTAACACCGCTTCACGCAAGGAGGTGCGTTACATTGATATTTTTGATGCAAACTTTTTGAAAATTCGATTAAAGCATATTCGTAGTTATATTCGAGTGTATTCGAGTGTTCGTATTTTTGTTATTTTTTAGTTATGTTTTGATTTTTAATTATGATCTTAGTATGTTTCAACTTATAAGTTGTTGTTGTGTTATTTTTATGAATTTGTTAATATTAAAATCGAAACATATTTTGTATTTTAAGTTTTCAACATAAAGGATTTTGTGTTATCGGGGAATCAAGTAATATTTTGAAAGTTTTGATAATTTTATGTTGTTATTTTGATGCGTATGTAATAGTAGACCTTTAATTTTTCGTGTTAAAGTTATGTCGTAAATAATGGTGATTACGCTCTATTGGAATTAATGTAGGTAGGTTGGCATATTTGGTATATTAGGGACAAACGACGGAAAGTATTATATACAAAAAAATATTTAATTGTGTTTTGTTACTGAAAATGATGTAACAGAACATAACATCACGCCCATAATCCCCAAAGGGGTGGGCAGAGTTAAAGACCCCTTTAACCTTATTCAGACAACTGGGTTGGGTTAGATGGGAAATTGTGAAAAAGTAGTGGAAAATCAATGTATCAGTACGTACCTTCAATTTCAAGTGTTCTTAACAAGTAGGGTGCATTCTCAAATAAAAGATTTGTTTTCATCACAATCAATTCAAAAATACCGTAACGTGCATTCCACATAACATTACTAATGAACTGCACAACATAACGTACAGTTTGTTTATTCAGCGTCTTTATCAACTTTGCCAATACCAACGCCATAAAAATGTCATTAAAATTCAGTTAGAGAACGATTACATGACATTGTTGGGAGAGAAAATGTTCCTTCGGAATTCACCGTAAATTATAGTACTTCCTTCATGTGTATAATTAAGTATGGCGGAGTGCCGTTAACGTGAAAATTTAAACCAATTTACAAGGTCGGAAAACACCTGTAATATCGCTGGTGCTGCGAATGTTCTTAGTTTACGGTGACCGTTTACCATCAAGCATACCCAGAGGCAATGCAGGGCAGTGCTCCGGGGCCCCTAACCTTTGGGGGCTCCTTAAAACCTGAACAGCAATTAGCAAACCTGTGTTTTATTCGAGTTTCGTGACTATTTATCTTGGGAAGAAAAATTGAATTGCCCCCGCTGGACCAAACGCCCTCGGGGCCCAGTGCCACCTAGGTATGCCACTGAGCAGACTGTATGTTTGTTTGTCACATACATATACATACATACATAACATCACGCCCATAATCCCTGAAGGGGGAGGCTGAGTCAAAGGGGCAGCATGCCCCTTCAGCCACATTCAGCCAAAAATAAAGCCGGGCTGGGTTAGAAAATTGTGAAAAAGCAGTGACAAGCGGCTAACATGTCGCCTACACAATCACAAACCTAAACGATATACCATTAGTCGCCATGCTACGACATGCTAGGCAAAAACCACAGTTGGCATATTCTTTTTAAGTCCCAGACCAAAACGGGACAGTGGGCTGGGTTGGATGGAAACATACATAGTAGTTTGTCACATACAGTAGGAAAAAAATATAAGGAACGTATACTATGCCATTTATTGTTGTAACTTGTTTCTACAAAATTTCGTTTGTTTCCTTTAAGAAGCGTGGCGGGCACTGTATTTTCCATACAAAAGTTGTCGACGGATTCCTCCTTGATTTGTAACACTAAAGAAATTATTTTCATACTTAAAATAAATATTTACTTATGCTATGCTGCTATGTTTTTTTTCCTCGATAACTTGTTTTTCCAAGCAATTAGAAGCCGTTAAATGCCAAAAAATACCAAATTTTTATCACTACTTAAAACGTACAGTGTGGAGATTTTGTAAGTATTTACAAAATAAATATATAAAAAAACAAAACACTGTGTAGAACACATATTTGTTCGTAAACCGAAATATAATTATTTTGTAAAAAGTCTTTTTTATTTATTGAGAGGAAAAAATATATAAATAGGTGATCATAGAATATAAATAAAAGCAGTATGTATTTTCATTATAAGCATTAAAAATAGAGATATTATGGCTGTTGACTGTCTATAAAGTTATTTCATAAAATGATTCGAAAAACCAAACCGAATAAAGAAGAAACAATTTCTATCAACTTTCTGACATAACGCGAATAACTAAAGAGCCCCATGATAAATCCGAACAAGCGGCATTCTGGCGACACTTTAATGCCAACCAAATGGTCTCGCTTAATCAGTTCAAATAAATTTTAATAACGACTACTCTGATAATAAAAGAAAACTCATTTTGCACCAGTAAATATCCAGCCGAGACCCCAAAACCACCGAAATTGAAAATTTTCGTAACGAATTCAAAGATTTTCTCTCTAACGTGGACGATTAAAATTCAAATGTTATCTTGAGTTTCTGCCGGATAGTTTCGGAGAAAATTTCCGGAGATCAGATAGTCGCTGGTTTAATTCGAATCCGGACAATTTCTACTTGAACAGAGCTATTAGCTGCATGTGAGGTTTTTTAAATAATAAATAATAATAATAAATTATAAATTCTTCAGACTGGCACACCAATTCCCTAGTCCCAAACTAAGCTTATAAGCTAGTGCTATGGATACTAGGTGAACGGATAGACATACTTAAATACGTTTATAAACATCCATGACTCGAGTACAAATATCCATGTTCATCACACGAAATATTTGCCCCTAGCGGGATTCGAACCCGCGACCCTTGGTTTAGTGGCCAGGGTCTCTGACCACTCGACCAACAGGCCAATTTAATTTCACAGAATCCTCCCTTAGTCTTTCTTAAATTCCAAGTCATATTTTGAATAAGTACCTATTTATAAATTTAGGTAGGATATTGGCATCTGTTTGGAAAGTGTAAATGTTGTTTACGAGGCCTTGGCTATGTTAATTTATATCTGTCACCTTGGTACCTAAATAAAATGCATCACATGTAATAATGTACATTCTTACAGATAGGATTTTCGTTATTATGTCATTGCTTTTTTTATTTTTACCAATGATTACTAATATTATTAAAAATGCGGAAATAACTCTGCCTTTGTATTGCCTTGTTAGGGCTTAACTCAATCGATTGCAAATTAATTTAGCATACCTTAAAGTTAAGCCCTGAAAAAAAAAAAAGGCAATGCAAGTCTTTGGAACAGATCGAATATTATATAAGACTATCTAAAAATAAGACAGAGAGTTCCTTTATATGAAATTAAATTGCTTATAAAGTTAATAAAATAAAACAAAAAAAAACCAAGGTTATAATAACACGTTTGTGCCTTAATCTCCTTTTATTTATATTTCGTAACTGTGATAACACTGACAAAATTATTATGCAAAATGTACAAGGGGTTATTTGCATAGATTATGACGGAAATAAAATAATTACGGTGTTCAGATAACTAAGCGAGATTTTATAGCCAACGTTGGTGTATCTCAAATAGTTATATTATAAAGTAAATAATTGTAATTACAAACGTGGTTTGCTTATGATAAGTTGAGATGAGTGTCAGAAAATTTTCGGAGTGTCGCTAATTGTATAAGATTTATACGAGTATATATAAAGATGTTGTAAGAGGTTTTACATTTATGTTCTGTCTATTTACTGCACATACCTAGGTGATTTTTGACGTCCATCCATTATTCATTATAATTTAAATGTAATGACTAAATTTATCAACTTTTAAATTTCATTAGTGATTGATGAGGCCACCTGCGATGTGTTTCTGCATATTGATATTAGCTGAGTTATTGACTTTTGAAAAAATACATACCTACATAGCTGTTATGTCTACAATCGACAAGGAAAAGAAATAAAACTTATATAACTATACTTATCTAAGGGTCACGTTTAAATGTAATTACCAGATTTGCTAAATCCTGGACAATGGTCTAAGCGAACCTCGACTAAGCACGGGATGTAACGCTAGGAAGATGATGATGGTACTGTTTGGGAATACAAAAAAATTAAGAATTAAGACACCTATGAGTAGGTAGAGAGTATTTAATATTGCGAAGGAAGGTTATACATATACATACATAAGATCATGCCCGTAATCCCTGAAGGGGTAAGCGAAATCAGAGAGGCGGCTAGTCTAAAAAAAACTCAGGGGTGTTCCGCTGAATCGCTTGGGAAGGGAGCCTGGGACCGCTGCGCGCACCAACGAACCCCTCCAAGTGTTTGCCCCGTTCGGGCTCGACTATCCTGCTTTACGAGCTCTCCGACTTGGCACCCCTGGAACACAGAGGGGCGCCCACGTCTGAGAGAGGCAGCAAGCCCCCTTAACTACTGTTTATGTCTTATTTATTTATTTATTTATTTGTCCTCCCAGGACTAACGAACTGCTAAGATGGTGCTGAAGATGGACAGGATGAAGTACGCGCCCTTGTTGGTCTTCCAGCTTGTGCTGATGGCGCTGTACTTTGCGTTCGTGAGGTACGGGGACGGCAAGGATGCTGGACTCAAAGGTAAGAAAGATCCTGGATTTTGGACCTGGAGAGATTAGAAGCGTTTGGAAAGAAATCCTCGTTGTCTTCAAACTGAAGTGGACGAATATACACTATGAGTTTCTTGATTCTTTAAAGGCTAAATCTATAGATGGAAAAATTTTATGTTACCATTGCAATTGCCATAGAGAATCTTTATATTTTGACTGATGTAGTGTTTTACAAGCCCGCAATTACCAACAGAACCCGACATATGGTCCAACAAAAAAATCAACCAAACTCGAATCTGAGTTGTTAACTAGCATTAGACACAAGATCCTATAAACAATCATCACAGATAACGAACAGATTACTTAACTACGAGCCAGTATCTATTTCAGCCTTTTTCGGGAACCGCGCATTCCCAACCTCAATTTTAAGTTACCCGAATAGGCAATCTACCCAAAGAGAGGGATTACCGAACCCTCATTTTGTAACAAAAATGTTCTTACACCGGTAAGTATATTTAATATGCCGCGGCCTGCGGGCCAGCCCGTTAAGACTCCGTGTAGGCTGGAACAAGGTGCTCAACATGCAAATTGCTAAATGCACACTCGTTTCATGGAATACACTCCGAATAACCGGTTTTTATTTCACTAGGGAGACGTCGGAAGATAATAACAGCAGAGAAAGAGCCTACTTTAGGCCACGCGTACGTGGAGATATTTGCATTGTGTCGGTTAATTGCCGGGGTTTGTAGATGGCTCAGTGTGAAGGACACGCGCTTCGCACGTGAGGTTTTGGATTAAATCTAGGATCATAGTTATAGATATATAAAAAAATTACGTATGGATTTAAATTGCAAGCTCAGTGGTAAGGTTTCCCGCACTGTGAGGAAATCAGCAAGTTGTAATAGCCATCACAATTTGTGTGGTTCCCCTGTCTAAGGCGGTCCAAGCGGAGGCCGTCTCTTATGAATTCAATCGATTTTGTTATGATCAGGGTATATGATAGTAAAACTTTGATCAGTTTTTAAATAAAGATGCTGACAAAACCTTTAGTCATTCGTATAAAGACACGTCGAATTAGAAGATTGCGCATGTAGGAATTACTTGTATATGATGACGTCATCCTGTGAATTACTTTGATATGGTAGACATAATACTACGATACATGAAAATGTAGATTTAGTAGTAACTAAACCTACATTTTTGTGTATCCTAGAAGTGTGGTCTTTAATACTTACGTTATTTAATGTATAAGTTTCCATGGCAGGTGGTTCAGGTTTGTTTGTTTGTCGTCCTTAGTAGTAACTAAACCTACATTTTTGTGTATCCTAGAAGTGTGGTCTTTAATACTTACGTTATTTAATGTATAAGTTTCCATGGCAGGTGGTTCAGGTTTGTTTGTTTGTCGTCCTTAGTAGTAACTAAACCTACATTTTTGTGTATCCTAGAAGTGTGGTCTTTAATACTTACGTTATTTAATGTATAAGTTTCCATGGCAGGTGGTTCAGGTTTGTTTGTTTGTCGTCCTTAGTAGTAACTAAACCTACATTTTAGTGTATCGTAGTCAACTACTGGACGAAAATCCAATTTTAGTACTACTGTACTAACACTAAATTTTCGTCCAGTTTTTGACCTACTAAATAAACTGTAGGCTTGTCCTACAATCACCATTCTTTTAATTTTCCCCGGTCTAGGGCATTTAGCCTGACCTTTTATTAGGGCGTTCGCTATTTGGTCACTAGCCGTTTGTCTAGGCTTTCCCTCTTAACGTTATTTACCGCTCGTATGTCTTGTGTTAATCTTCCTCCATTAATTCTCTCAACACAATCAGACAGTTTAAGCATTTATTTATTCGATTTAATCTTGTCTACTTCACATATTAAACTGAATTGTTTGGTGCGGTTGGCAAAACTCATTTAAGTTTTGTTATAATGTCATTGGAAATAAACATTTTTTTTTATTAAACAGCTTTTTATATATTCTCTTTCATGTTTATTCATTGGAATTAGAGTTGGATAGTTTAGATGCCAGACAGGTATTAATAATTAAATATTTTATTAAAATTTATGGCTCACGCAAATGTTTGCTCCTAGTGAGTTTTCGAAAGCCAACTTTAACCAATAGGCTAACCGGCCGATAACCTATATGATCGTGTCTGAAAAAATTGCTACAATTATGTGAAAATATTAGACACTTTTGAAAGAAAATAGATTTGTTAAAATTCCGCATAAACATTTTTTGGTAGGCTCTTGATTGGTCACTTAAAGTATCTCACGGTATTTTTACTACATACCGCGAATAGACATTAACATACTTATCTAGAGCTAACTAATCTGTCCTTGTCACGCTTCTTGCTGGATTAATGAAGAATTTCAAGTAAATTAATTTCAATTTGCTACAAAGTTCTCGAGAGGACATTTTATTAATTGATATAGCTCTAATGATTGCAATTGTCTCGGGCGTAACTTGATCCTGGCATTTATTTCGCTTGTTTTTACGAGGACCATTTGGTCATACGAAACTTTAATTAAAATATGGAGTATCATCATGTTAAAATTTTTGGCTTTGTCATTGTCGGGGTGTTTACTGCATAGTAGTTAAGTTCGGTTTACTTGTTAACCTAGCTATTACGCATCTTTCATCTGTCATTCTATTTCTGTGTTAAGACGACTTGAATATAACACAAAGAAAATCCCATTATTATGATAATATCTTTAGCAACATTGAACATAAAAAAAAAGTTAAATCAAATTTAAGGTAAGTCAAGCATTTAAATCAATAGCATTGGATTTTACAACGGTTGCCATTGCCACTCTTTCGAATAAAAAAAAAATGCTTTGCATAATTATGAATAAAAATATATTTAAATATTAGTATTGTGATTGAATCTTTGCTTTCAAGTCAATCTTGATTTGCTTAACAAAACAGATCTACTTCAGGCTATTGTGGTCAGCGAGCATCCCAATACGCAGAGATTTTACGAGTATAGTTACACAAAGGAAACCTCAGATGGAAGATAGTTCCAATGCCTTTAGGTGCTCGGCAGAAATGTGGCGTCGATACGCACATTGGATGCATGCCAGGTATCTAATTGGTGCGGGAGGAATCTGAGGCGGGTGAGCCGTGGTAGAATTGTGGTTTTAATGGTAGCGGTAAGGGGAGGCGGAGCGGCGGTGAACGGTAACGCAAATTTGTATCGGAGTACGCAGCGTTCGAATTTGTTGATTTATATATCGGTAGAAGCTAGTTTTGGCGGTATAGGCGTATATGTATCTGAAATTCTATATTTATTGATAAAATAAATGCTAAAGGATGCTGATTTTTTTTAAACTGCAGTCAGTTTTCTATATAGGTACATTGATGGCCGGTAGAATAACATACCTACTATTTTTAACCGACTTCAAAAAAAAGGAGGAGGTTCTCAATTCGTCTGATTTTTTTTTTTTTTTTTTTGTATGTATGTTACTCGATATCTCCGAGAATTGTTAACCGATTTCCAAAATTTTTTTTTTATTCGAAAGGGTTTACTTCCGAGATGGTTCCATTGCCACGAAGTCAGGATCTGATGAAGGGATCCCAGGAAAATCGAGGGAAACCCTCAAATTTTATAGGCACGTACAATGTGTTTTAGACATTTTCTAAGATTGTTCAAGTATTTACGCATGGTACTTATCATCTTATGTTGGTGAGCTGATGATGGAAGGTACAACTCCTTAACGATTAGGTATTAGTTTATGATTCTTTGAATATTGATATCTTCGAGAATTGTAAGACGATTTTTAGACATTTTTTTTTATTCAAAAGGATGAAGGAATCTTAGGCAAATCGAGGGAAACCCTCAAGTATTATAGGCGCATACAATCTATTTTAGTTATTTTCTAAAACAGTTCAAGTATTTACGTCTGGTATAATCTCATGTTGCTGAACTGATGATGGAAGGTGTAACTCCTTAACGATTAGGAGTTCGTGGATAATTCTTTCAATATTATAGGGTCATATTGAGTGTTATTCTCGAGATAGTCTCAATTTCACCAAGTCTTGGTCTAGTGATGGGATTCCATGAAAACGAGGGCCACTCTTAAATTTTAACGACATGTTAAGTGTTTTATTTATTTTTTCTAAAATGATTCCAGTATTTACGTCTCGTACTCATCATGTTATGTTGCTTAGCTGATGATGAAAGGTATAACTCTTTAAAGATTAGTAGTTTTAAGTAATTCTTTAAACATTAAAGGCTCGTTATACCTTTTCGTCTTTAGTCTCATAAGACCGGCACTGTCTCATTATAGCAGCTCGTTTTGATTTGGTCTACCTACCTATTAATAAATTTCACTAAAAAGTAACAAATAAGTTAAATTTTAACAAAAATAAAAACCGACTTCAAAATACCCCGCAAAAAATGTTTATAAAAAAACACAAGTAAGAACTGCCTTTTAAGCTATTTAAATGTCTAAACACTAAAAAGTATAAAATAAATTCTTTCGACTGCTTCGATGAAAGTATTAATCTTTAACACGTATTTAAATATTTACAATAATCAGTTAGTTTTGGAGTCGGTGCCAGCCAAACTAAAAAAAAAGTAGACACTTAATAACAAATTACCTTACTAATTACAATATAAAACGAATTAGTTAAAATATGAGTATATTAACTTACTATTGATTTTGTATATTCAAAACCTATTTTACTAGCCTTCACCAAGAAACAAATAATTGCAAATTCCGAAATGATGATATAATTACGCGGGCTGGCACCGACTCCAAAACTAACTGATTATTGGAAATATTTAAATACGTGTTAAAGATTAATACTTTCATCGAAGCAGTCGAAAGAATTTATTTTATACTTTTTAGTGTTTAGACATTTAAATAGCTTAAAAGGCAGTTCTTACTTGTGTTTTTTTATAAACATTTTTTGCGGGGTATTTTGAAGTCGGTTTTTATTTTTGTTAAAATTTAACTTATTAATTGTAAGAAAAATTACCAACGGTCGTGCGCAGGTGATGATACTGGGTGCTAGGGTAACATTATGCGAAAAATTATAGGATATGGGTTCCCACAGGGCTCTGTATCGTGAACACTTCTACAAAACCTCAAGACGTGGGTGTTACAGCCCTATGCAATACATAGTCTATTTTTTTAGACCATTTGTGATTAGATAAAAATAATGCAGAATTCTAATCTGACTGGCGACGTAGGTATATTATAATGTAATACATAGCATACACTATATCATATTATGACATGTCACACGTAGTGGTAGTCAGCTGCACCTTCGTTTTCCGCTGTTATTGTAGCCACAGTCTTAGTATTTATGGGATGCGATCGTTAAGCTATTTCTATAAGTCAGAATGAGAAAAACAATGCTTAGAGTTATAGTTTTGAACTTCTTAATTTACTTAGTTTGCTAATTCCTTTCAATTTAGAATCGATTGTTTACTACTTTTTTATTTACATCATTTGGTCACTTTTTCTCTCCAGAATTTGATTTGAATTGTAGCTATCTCCTGCAATTAGATACAAATTGGTCACTTTTTCCGTAACCAAATGAAATACTATTAAAAAATGTAGAGTATAACACATACATAACATCACGCCAATAATCCCCGAAAGGGAAAGCAGAGTCAAAGGGACAGCAGGCTCCTTTAACCACATTCAGCCAAAAATAAAACTGGGCTGGGTTAGATGGAAAATCGTGAAAAAATAGTGACAAGTGGTTAGCTAATTGTGTAGGCGACGAGCTAGCCAGTTAAGTGTATTAGGGTTTTAGGTATGTACCCAAAACCCCATATAATAAATAAACAAGTAAATAAATTCTTTAGACTGACACTGACACCAATTCCCTAGTCCCAAACTAAGCTTATAAGCTTGTGCTATGGATACTAGGTAAACGGATAGACATACTTAAATACGTTTATAAACATCAATGACTCGAGTACAGTAAATATCCATGTTCATCACACGAAATATTTGTCCCTAGCGGGATTCAAACCTGCGACCCTTGGTTTTGTGGCCAGGGTCTCTGACCACTCAACCAACGGGTCAGTCTATAATACATATAAAAAGCGACTAATGGTGTCGCGTTTTACGACATAAAACACAAGAAACACAGTTGACAAATTCTATTAGAGTCCCAGACTAACACGGGACGAGTATGATTGTTAAAAAACAAAAATTCATATATGTCATATATCCGTATCTTCTTTTTTTTGTATAAAACAAAGTCACCGCTTCTGTCTGTCCGCTTAGTTTTCTTGAACTACGCAAGGGATGTTGATGTGCTTTTCACCAATATTTAGAGTGATTCAAGAGGAACGTTTATATTGTATAATTGCGTATTGTTTTATGCTCACCGTCCGAAGCCGGTACGGGTCGCTAGTATTTTATAAATGTGAAAGAAGTGTGTTAGTCTTTTCGCGGAGCTGCAGATCCCTGTGATATCTTACACTGGAAAGCCAGAGAGTAACAGGCAACAGTTTTCCTGGGAATATATCTAATTCCCACAGGAACTCGGAAAATATAATAACTGAATGGTCGGAAAATCCGGGTCTAAGTCTAATATTGGGTAGTACGTTTTGCTGACTTTTAAGCGAATTATCGACGCCTACATATTAGTTCGTCCCGCGGCTTTTCCTGCGATGAATTTCATCTATTACAGAGGCCCTAACATGTTCTCTATTTTTCTAGATCAAAGTTACCTATGCACATTTTTAAGATTCAAACTTTGGCGTACCGGATTAAATCACAATCAAATAAGTAGTTTAAGCAGTTAAGTGTATTAGACAGACGGATTTGTGAATGTATACCTATAATATTAGTAAATTATAGGGGCAATTCAGATAAAGTAGTTGATATAAAATAGGTGTGTGTGTATGAAAATGTTTTCACATCTTATACCTTACACTCCTACTTTGTACAGCTTTAACAAGATAGCTTGTTATCGTCTGCTTACGTACAATTCTACGAACCCAAGTTAGCATTATAATAAGGTTAGCAATATCAACAATGTTTAGATTTAGAAGCAAGGTATCTGTTAGAAGCAATAAATTTCCGTTATTATATCCACGCATGTTATATATTTATATATTTGTTATGTATGTTATATATTTACAATTAAATGAAATTGTAAATCTAGGATCTGCATTTAGCAGAGATGGAAGGTACTCCGCTGATATAGAAAGAAGATTGAATGCAGGGAATAGGGTGAATGGAGCGTTAGGAAAACTTCTAGGCGGTAAAGTCTTAAGCCAGGAGGCCCAGCTCGCTATACACAATGTCGTGCTGATTCCTACGCTAACATATGGAAGCGAGAGTTGGGTATGGCAGAAAGAGCATGAAAGTAGAATTAACGCGGTCGAGATGCGTGCGCTGCGGAAAATCTGCGGTGTATCGCTCACAGATTGCGTTCGGATTGATGACGTAAGAAAGGTATTCGGTCTGAAAGACAGCGTCGGAGTCAAGGTAAGAAGATACATGATCCGGTGGTTCAGACATGTGGAAAAAATGGATAACGAAATATTGACTAAACAGATATACAATGCGTAAGTGGAAGGATGTAGGAGCCGCGGAAGGCCCAGGCTCACCTACCACGACCAGATCGGTCGTGTATCAACAGAAGGTGATGTTAGGAGTCATAAAAACCGTAGAGCTTGTATGAAAAGGATCATGAATATTGTAGAGGCGAGTGAGATGTGTAAGGATCGTGCCAGATGGCGTTCGGTTCTCTCTGCCTACCTCGCTAGGGAAGTGGCGTGAAGTTTAGTTAGTTAGTTATATCCACGTACCTAGTTTACAGTTAGCACAAGTTAGTAAGCATTTGAGCTCGTTTGATATTACAACTTATAGCTGGAAATTTCTCGAATCAAGTTTATGTTATTGTTGTCTAACCACAACAATGCGAATATGAACTAATTAGAGTTTCCGTGTTTTGACAAATCTGCTTAAGAGTTGAGATGGGTAGCAAAATTAAACTGACGTTTGAAATTTCGAATAATAGAGTTTTTTTTGTCATGTCCATTGTTGTATAATGGCTTAGAATAAATAAATACATAATAATAATAATGTCCTCCTAACCGATACCAGTCGCGGCGGCCAATCTTACCGGGGATTCGTCATCTGCGCAGGAGATATTTTAGTACACAAGTGTGTGCGCAAACACAGGTGCACTCTCTATTCCTTCACTTTCATAGTCCGGTAAGGCGCCAATCGAAATAACTAATGAGTGGTCAGGCGCAGGACCAACGGTTTAACGTGCTTTCCTAGGCACGGGGGTAATTAAACCGGCAACTTCCTTGCTCCGGACTATTACTGAGTAATTTCAATATTAAAATAACCAGCCACAAATACTTGGCTTGACCCGGGATTTGAACCTGGGACCTCTTGACCTTAGGTGGCGCATGCTATCACTAGACCAACGAGACAGTGAATTGGTTTAGAATTCTAATAGTCTTAAATGCAAGGCGTGGGCTCGATTCTTCACCAGGACAAATAGTTGTGGATGAAACATTTATATCGGGTTAGGTATTTGTGGTAGGTATCTTTGTTGCGCACACAATATATAATATAATGCGCTTGCATTATATTGTTTTGTTAAGATACTGACTGATAATTATTTTTACAGTATTATTAATAATCCAGGTTACAGATAGATGATCACAAGTTTAAGATCGGTGACTCTTATTGACAATAGTCTAAGCGCGAGTAAATTTTATTCCAATTGAAATTCAACGAGTAAAATAATGTAACAGTTCACTTGTACACCATTTCTAAAAACAATGTTATTCCTACTACTAGACACTAAGTTCCGCACAAATAATTTATAACGGCAAAAGTTCACAGCTAAAGTTACCTAGCACCTCTTGATTTATGCAAATGAGGTAAAGATTACGGTTTAAGAGACATCCGTTCCCACCGGCAAAGATCTACGGCCCAAACTAATGCCCGAAACACTAGGTCACGAGTAATCGAGTTTAATGAAGAAAGTTCGCTGACGAGTCCCGAACGTGGCGTGGCGTGACGTCACGAGTCTCCCGCGGCTAATCCGAACGCGACGACCCAATCAACGCGGCCGTCAACTGTCGAGATGTGATGAGCGATGCTGCAAATACTTACAAGGACTTACTCGGCATCGAAGTAGCTTCATTTACTCATGTGTTAGGATATGTTGCGCATTGCATGATCAGAAAAAACTGAGTTAGGCATATTTATTTCTGGCCGGTCATTTAATCCAATGGGAAAGATGACGATCACATCGGTGGCTGGCGAGAGTTGGTGAACTTCGCACCATAAAGAGCAACAACTCCCGTCAGTGCAATCAATCTTCGCAGGGCGGCTAGTGGCGAGCCGTTAGTGAGTGGCGACACCACGAACCCTACCTCCAGGGGGACCACCCAGACATGCGGGATACACACACTCAGAGACAGTTACGCACCCCCCGCCTTTGCGCTTGCCTTGACCAGCCAGCCAGAGTGGAGTCGCAAGGCGGAACCTATGCATCAGGTTTGAAGTGTAAAATGTTATAACGCCGGAGAGACTCGACTGCAAAACGATCTTGCGCCCTGCAGTCTCACCTTTCCACAACCTTAGCTGCTTTCTAGTGATGCCCCCTTGCCGCCTTTATGGCAGCTCGTTAGGGGGCTCACAATTTGGATTAACAAGCGGTGAGTCACCGTCTGCCATTTAAAATATTTGTAAGAAGTTTTCTAGGCAGATAATCCAAATCCATATAAAGATCCATAATCTCACTCAATAGCCCAATACCCTGTCCATAGTTGAACCTTCTTCCATAGCCCCGGTTTCGATTTTCCCCTTTTCGCAATAGTCCTGCATCAGCCGAATGTTGCCTTTGAGTGTACGTTTCATACTGCAACTAAGGGCAACATCCGGCTGGTGCTCCATCACACATTTAGATCAAACTCTCAAAATTCTATACATTTTGGCCCATGCAAGCCTTAAAGGCCCGAGCTTGTCCCGTAAGAATGCCAAGAGACATAATAATAATAATGTCCCCCCTAACCGATATCGGTCACGACGTGCAATCTCAATGAGGATAAGCCATCTGCACAGGAGGTGTTATAGTGCACAAGTGGGTGCGCAAACACAGATGCACTCTCTGTTCCTCCACTCATAGTCCGTTGAGACTGCAATTCGACATGACCGGAGAAAGGTCAGGCGCAGGACCAAAGGTGCTTTCCGTGCTTTTCGAGGCACGGAGGCGGTTGAACCGCCAACGTCCTGACTCCGGGCTGTTACTGAGTAATTTCGATATTGAAATACCCAGCCATAAATTTATCAAGTCATGGAGGCAGGTTATACATGTATCAAAATATTTATATATTTACCAGATCACATTGAATGACAACAAATCGAAGCTCGCATCTGAACTAGTTAAATCGATAGTCCACCGCATTAAAAGTTTATAAAGATTGATTGTAAATAGTATCGAAAGGTTCGATGCTATCAATCAAAACTTAGAAGGATCGATTGTTTATGGAATTAGAACATTGCAATATTATAACAGGTTTCTTATAAAAGAAGAAAAAGGATGTTTGATAATAATGCTGCAATTATTAAATTATATTTATTTAAAAAATCAATCAAATCAATAGTACTTAAAATAATTGTATTAAGTTGAAATAATCTTATTACATCTTTTATTCAAACTGATAAAACGGGAAGAATATATAATTCAAGGACGGATCAGCGTGGTGTTTTCGTCAGGCGATTGGTTAAGACGTCACTTTCCCCTGCCGACGGCAATTCTAAACACGACCCAATAAGCGGCAAAGTCGTTAACTATACAACAACAACAACATACTATATAATGAACTACTTATTGATAGGAAATATTCCATGCACCAATTATCGCGACTCCGGTCCATCTCTCATGCCAAATCCAAACGGCATGACCTCATCACAGCTGTCAACGGTAGTGTCGCTATTGCAGTGATGAGAGGAGCGATTGGAGATTTTTAATAATGACACTTGAAAAATAATTTTGGAATAGTAAGACCTATATCATCGTTTTCTAGCAAAATCTCCATGTAATTTGGAAATAAAAAAAATAATAGTAATTACGTTGCTTAAGCACTTGAGTTACGGATATCAGAATCAACAGTGGTATTACAAATATATACTTAAATATTGGATTTTAACACCTAAACACAGAACAAACACAAGTATTCATCATACGAATGTTTGTCCTAGATGGGAATCGAACCCACAACTCTTGGCGCATGGGGCAGGGTCACTACCGATTCCGCTATCGAGCCAGTCATGTTCGAATCAACGCATAAATTCCCAGGGTCAGATTTGAAAATATTTTGGTGTTAAATAACTTTATAAACGTATAAATAATGTTTTTGGCTATATATTATTACACTAGCTGTGCAAATTACACTGTATCTATACTAACAATAGTTACAAACAAACAAACATAACATCACGTCCGTAATCCCCGAAGAGGTAGACAGAGTCAAAGTGGTAGCTAAGCTAGCCCCTTTAACTGAATCTAAAACTGGGCTGGGTTAGATGAATAATAGTGAAAAAGAAGGGACGAGTGACTAGCTCGTCTACACAATCACTTACCTAAAATATATCATTGGTGTCTTTTATGACATGCTAGGCAAAGAAACACATTCTTTTTTATTTCCAGACTAACAGGCTTATAGGCAAAGTAACATCAAATAAAAATACAATTAGAGAATAAAATTCGATTATAACTTGGATAATGAATTTAGGGCCAATAACCTAGACCATTATATATTTTTTAAAATATAATTTTTGATTGATATACCTATTAAATTGTACTAATGCCTATACAAATAAACTTACAAGTTGCCATGCAGAGGAATTAATTTACAACATTTATCCCTAATAGATTCTTGGTATTTTGGTAAATATTTTTGATATTAATGTAAGCCACTTTGCCTTATAAGATGGAATTACCTTATTCGACGATTCTTAGAAAATTCCTGTCCAAATATTATACACATTTACTTTATATAGCCGTGCAGATATACTGGTGGACGGTTACTAGGTAAAATGAAACGAATATTGAAAAAGGTTCGTTCACAGCTCTCTAGGATAGGATCGTAACCTCACTCCGTTTCCCGTCGATAAATCTAAGAGGAACCAATCATCACGGAAGTCAACAGATAAATATAGCTTAAATAAATATAGCAGAAACAGGTAGCTTAGTGACGAGAAAAGCGAAAATAGACTCTAATTATTAAATAATAAGTAGGCATTTTTAATGATGTTTATAAAATATACCATAATAATATGAGAAATCAAATTGCTATACGTTGTATTTCCTTTTAGAAACGTTGTAGCCAATTCGTCCTTAGTTTATTCCATTGTATTTATTCACAGTTCCTTGTAAACAATTACGGATCTCGAATCGAATTAGAGATAGATAAGTGTTGGAAGCAGTTAATTGGGATTATATCCGACTGACTATGACTGGCTCTATGGAGCATTTGGTAATGACCCTGCCCTATGCGCCAAGAGTAGTGGGTTCGATCCAGGACAAACATGCGTATGATGAATACTTCTGTTTTCTCTGTGTCTGGGTGTTAATATCCCACATAAAAGTACATATTTGTACTACCACTGTCGATTCTGACATCCATAACAATAGTGTTTAAGATTACCACGGAGTCAGATCAATGTATGTGATATCGTTGGATATTTAAAAAAAAAAGTTTAGCAATCTTAATACTTATCATCTTCCAAGCAGATCCGATTAGAAACGGGACACTGGCGGTAGATGTCGCAATTCTAGAAGAGGTCCTCGCTTTAAAAAAAAATAGTTTTTTGGGACTGGTTATATAGTATCAGATTCTTTGCTTTCACATATACGTAACACTAAAAATACTATTCTCTCAGCAATCCTTCGTGGGTCAAAATGAGTAAATGATTACACCACTTTGGCATGCAGATGTGAAGTAGGTGAGTTAGTGCTGTAAGTGAAATATTAAATTCACTCTATTCCAGCGCGCATGTTATATCAAATCTGGGTCAGATCTAGCGTGAAGCTAAAATATCCGTTCGTTAACTTTTCTTATCCCTCTGTACTGCAATTTTGTTCTTGTTTTTCTTTCATTAATCGGCGTTTCGCTTGTATTCATTCTTAGGAATTGCACATCATCAGCTTATTTGATCTTTGTAGTTTTATTTTTTATTGCCGACATAAAAATCGTTCGGATTAGAATTTCTTTAAATTGAGATGTAGATAGCTTTAGAATAAATAAATGTTCACACAACATCCATAAAGAAATAAATTCTTTAGGCGAGCTCACTAATTCTCTAGCTATAAACTAAGAATAAAATTTCCTTCTGATATATACTAGACAACGGATAGACAAACATACAAGCGGTTGTTAATAACCGTGACTGGAACACAAGCAATCGTGTTCCTCACACCATATTATGCCCGCAATCCCCTTAGGGGTAGGCAGAGTCCACGGGGCAGCCAGCGAGCACTTTACCCACTACGCGAATGTTAACTTGATTTGGGTAGCTCGTCGCCTACACAATCACTAACCCATATAGTCAATACACTATCGTCGATTTTAACAACTTGATAGGCAAGGCACACGTTGGTGTATTTTTTTAGCGACCAAATTAATATGAATCCAATGTGGCTACAACAAAACTCGTCGCCTACACAATCATGTAAACATTACCATTAGTCGCCTTTCACGACATTTCAGACAAGTAGCACAGTTGGCCTATTTTTTTGAAAGCCCAGATCAACATAACACCAATTTCATAATGTCAATGTCAAATGTATACCTATAAATAGACGTACAACACTAATTTAGCAACAGTTGTTGACCCTAATGTTGGTGGGGGCCCCTATTCCATCAACAGGGTCCCCCGCTTATCAGCGTCAGTCGGTCCCACGGCTAACTGACGAGGGGCCAATCGACTCTGCGTCATTCGTTAATGATCTAAGTGCTATTTGAATATGGGAGACAAACAGATCTATTTTTAGCTGTAACCGTAATTCTTCTAAAATAAAGTTACCATTCTTAATATTCTAGTCCAGCTCAGTGAAAGTACCGCTAAAACTAATTTAGCTATTTTGGAGATAACTCGTAACAGTAAAAATAAATAGTACTTACTGTTACAAACCTATATACATATGAATTAAGTTAAAAAGCTGTTATTTTGAAATTACACAGACATTGACTACAAACTAAAACTTGGTGAGTACAATTTGAAAAGACAAGATGAAATATTTAATTAACTAAAATTAAGTTTTAATCAAGCAAGTCATCAGTTACATTAACTATCATAAATATTGCGACATAGCGCACTATTTAATATGGGGACGCGGAGGCCGCCCTGTCAGCTAGGCGTGACGGCCTCTGTGTCCCGCAACTAATCTAGCATGTCACTCGGTTAATGTGAGACGTGATAACTCATCAAGTCATTGCGCTAACGCAGTAATTCCGCTTATTGAGTTAGCTCAATATCGTTTGAGCGTTGAGTTAGCAACTTTAATGATTTTCAGCAAGAAAATAATAGAATATAATAGAATAAATGTTTATTTGGCACATTACAAAATTTGCTTAAAACTTAATGATTTCTTTTACAAGTTAATTAAATAAAAAATGACATAAAATGTGAATGACTTATCACGCACGAAATCTCTGAATGGGAGGGCTGAAGGAAAAATGAGCTCATCACGTTTAGTCAGAAATAGAGTAAGTAAGATCAAAGTTAAAAAAAAAAAGTAGCAAGTAGCTAGCTCGTCGCCCACAAAATCGCACAAGAAATACACAATAAGTACACTACTACTCGCCTCTTACAACATGCTAGCCAAGGCATAGTTAGTACCTACCTTCTTTTCGGATTCCAGAACATAATAACACAAAAAAATATTGTGAAACAGACTAATATATAAATTTTATAGTAACTCAAATTGTAAATAAGCAATGAATGAAGCAAACAATTTCAAAATGAGAACGCTATACCTAATTATTTTTAATTTAAAATAACATTATATCTGACGACTGATAGAAAATTAATGGCAGGTGATAATTGATGAATGAAATGTTTAAATTGGTGTTGTATAACGCAATTAAAAAAAACGTAATGTATGCAATATTCGTATTTAAATATCAGTTCAAACAGTACTATACAAGATAATTTATATAGTAAATACATCAAGTTATTCAATTTATATCGTAATATTCGAAATGGGATTTTGTATACAATCTGGAACTTAGTTTTGACAAAATTTCAATCACTACAATATTATGTGGGTACGTTAATCATTAATCTTTCAATTACCAGCGCTTACTGAGATGCGAATTTATTGAACGCAAAATTGTTCTTTGGTTGATTGAATATGAATTGGATGTCAACCATTTATTTACATTTAAAATGTTTAAACAAACGAAATATGAGACGATTGGTGCCTTGGTGCCGTTAGTTTTTAAGGTAAAAGTCACACAGTGGGTTTAGAAATTATTACTTTTTCACAAAGTCTATTCAACCCAAATATTTTTTTACCGCAATGTGGTTCAGCCAGCTTACTGTTCTTTGGACTCTTGTCTACCTCTTCGAGGATTGCAGGTTTGATGAAAATTATGTATGTACTTAATATGTTCTATGCCTAAATCAGTACTTCGATTTAATACCTATTCTTGAATTCAAACGAACCTCTTTTGCATGCATATCGTCCCTCACACTGCAAATATATAACATATAGCGTGTTTAATCATTAATTCCATCAATTAATTGGGAATGAAATGCGACTATTCAGCACAAAGGAAAAGGATACCGCGTTGATTTGCGTACGCATTCCAGTGCGTTAGGCGTAAACACTCGAATTATGTCAACGTATAGTTAACAGAGAGCGTTTGTTGCTAATCTAAACAGCGGAGTCGATCTACGTCTCATTATACAACAAGGGCCATTGTGGAGGCTTGATTGTTATCAACAAATGTTGTCTTAAGGAAACGAGGAACGTTTATATTTTGAGTGCTACGTACCGAGTGGGTACACGAGTGTAGATTTATGCACAGTTTCAGTTAAGTTGCTTAAAATAATTTTGTGATAGGTTGTTTAACATTAGTAGTAATTAAATGTTTCGCGAACATCATATACTTTAATCTGATTTCTAAGTAATCCGATCAACGTATGTACATACATACATAACATACATAACATCACGCCCATGATCCCCGAAAGGGTAGGCAGAGTCAAAGGGGCAGCAAGCCCCCTTATCCACGTTAAGCCAAAAATATAACCGGGCTGGTTCAGGTGGAAAATTGTGAAAAAGTAGTGACAAGTAGCTAGCTATTGTGTAAATCACATACCCAGAACCTGATATACCATTAGTCATCTTTTACGACATGCTAGGCTAGAAAAAGAGTTAGCACATTCTTTTTAAGTCCCAGACCATCATGGGACAAATGTATTTGATGTTTTTAAAAATGATTAAGCGCATGTTCTTTAGTAAAAATTAACTAAGGTACTACGAACGAGACTGGACACAAATGATTCATTAACCATGTTTTTTTACAAACTACCGTTTTATTCTCATGACTTTTTTGCTTGGGATATTGCGCAAAAGCAGGATTACCGTCAACCAATCGTGACCTAACTTTGTGGAGTCTCCGCGCTTAGCAAGGAATTCAAAGCTTTAAAAGGGTTTCCGAAATTTTCAGGAGTCTCCGGACTTTCCAGGAACCCCGTGACACTATGTTAAACCCTAAATCCCTTACTATTAGATAACATCAATAAACGTCCCGATATGCCCATCACTTCCTGAACCACATTCGTCCCCTGTGGTCTGTGGTTTATTAAACCCGACAAAGACGTGTGCTTGACAACTCCAGATGGGATTGTGTTCGCCTGTCTCTATTGGCGTTTGGATTAACGTGCCCTTTATATAATTAAGTCCAGTGTCTGCTCGGTGACATTCTAAACATTGCCGAACGGGTGTAATTAGATTACGTCGAGGTATACAAGGTACGTAGGATTAACATATGTAGCATTTGTGTATGTTTCAAAATAAATTAGGTTTAAGATGTGAAATTGCGTTCTCAAATTAATTGGTTGGTCTTAGCGCAGCATTTTAATTTTTTTATTGAAAGAGGTGTTCAAATGAGACGATTAAAAATTCATATTTAATTATAAAAGTTTATCGAATTTTGTCGAAAAAAAACAACACATTTGATTGGAACATCATCATCGACAGCCTACACTCGTCCACTGCTAGACATCGGCCTCTCCTAATGAAATCCACTGGGCTCGATCTGTGGCTTTGTTCATACAGTCTTTGCCTAATATGAAATACAATTTTTCAGGTTTAACTGAATGTCTCATATTCCTGCCGCTTCCGTAGTTCATCTGCAGTCTGTGTTTCATGTTTATTCCTCTTTTATGTAGGTATTCCATTCTGTCTGTCTATCGTCACTATAACAGTCGAAACATTTTTCTATAAAAATATCGTGAATTACTTATCTTATTATCCTTTGTTTTAGTATTTATTATTAGACATAATCAAATGCTATGCTTTCTTTGATCAAAAGTAGTGGTATGATGCTATGCATCAGTATGATGTTTTGAACATAATAACTGAATTAACTAACGCAAAGTCTTCATTAATTGTGTGTGACATAACTTCTTTACAGTCGTTGCTTTGTTACAGGATACGACGATTATACTAATTGTCACTCATTGAGAATTATTGAGAGTAAAGTGCTGAGATGAGTCGGGAATTCAACTTTTAAAGTTTAATTCCCGATTCAACTCAGCAATTATTTTTAATTGACTGCACGCTAATAAAACATTCAATTTTCCTTGTCGATGTCATTTTATTTTTTTTCCGACGACGAAAAAGGATTTTTTTTTATCTTTTTCTGTATGTGTGTATATTTGTTTGCTCACAGAAATATACCTGAAATATGTGCAAATATATTCTTCGTAGAGCCTAAGGTCCGATTTAAATGACTCAGGGATCCATTATAATTAAAACATAAGCCATATCTCAATAAAAAAAGATTCATTTTTCTGAGCTCTTTGTTGAATAATATTTTTTATGAGTTATTTTTTTTATTAATGTCATTGGGAGTATTGTAGACGCTGGTCTAATTAGTTTTATATTAATACTTTTTACACCTTTTATTATTTTTGTGTTCAAGCTTAGAACTCCAATTGTATTTTTATTTAAAGCACCTATTGTTTTTATAGCAGTCTCTTTGTAAATATACGTCTGTTCACACCTTGGCAGCTTCTATCATTTATAGGGAGGATTGTATATTTTTGCCATATTTTATAAACATTCCCAAAAAAATATTCAAAGGCCATGTATAGTTTATGATGCGATATAGTTCAGGAGGACCTATGCACTTTTCTAGCCAGTTCGTTGAATAGTTTAAGCTCGCAGTACTTATATTATGTTTGTATTTAGTATGCGAATGCGAAATGCGTAGCTTAACTTCATGTCGTTACGTCATTAGGTACAGACCAATTTTCAGTTATCCCTAGTCGCAATCACAACGTAAATGAATAAACAGCAAGTCTATATAATTAGTAAAATTCTTGCACATAAATTTTTATTTAGACTGGCTCGATGGCACATCGAATGGATGGGGATCGAACCCACAAAAGTTGTGGGTTCGATCCACATCCAGGAGAAATATTCGTATGATGAACGCTTGTGTTTGTTCTACGTCTAGGTGTTGATTCTGACATGTGCTCAAGCTAATTGACTCCAGAGTCAGATCAATGTATGTGATGAGTCAGATATTATTTACTTTTAATATATGTGTCGGACAATAAGCACCAATAATTATATAGGTAACTAAAAAATAAGCAATTCAACATAAAATATTATACTCTATCCCATCACGAAGTAAACAGTATTTGGGTAATTATTTGAATACTTATTACAAGTTGAAGAACCTTGAAAGCTTTCAAATTGAACTTCATAATTAAATGGAATATTAACTTTCAACTTCGAAAACTTGTTTAAGAGTATGATTTTTAAATTTGAACAAATATTATCGTAATATCTAGAAAGCATAAGCAAAAATAACTTTGCCACTTCGGTCTGGTGTTGTTAAGTGCCTAATATTGATGTAACTTCAGTAGATTTTGTAAGTTAAGGCAAGTGGCAAATTTTATTTGGTCACTGGGGTTGTACTAACCTTTTCGATTAACTCGAGTTAGTATTTACAGGCTGTAACTTAAGTATAAGTAGATAATTTAAGTTGTGAGGTCCAATAACTTTATATTTGCAAAAGTATTTTGTTTTAATAGGTACCTATTAAATTTTAAGAAGCGAATCATTAAGTCTGCTGTATTTTTTAAATCTTTTTAATTTTTAATTAAAGTATTCAAACAGTAACTTCAATTTTGTTGTTTCATTGTTACTACACATATTTAAACGCTCATACAATCTATTTGAAGCACCTAGTTGCCTCGGTGGGTGCAAGTGGACTTAAGTTAATTTATTTTTTACTCAAGTTCCAATTTCATTTGAGTCACTTGAGTGAAAAATAGGTCAAATTGCATCACTATTACTGAAGTTACTGTAATACCCGTTAAAGGGAACCTAAATAGTATTTGAAACTGAAAAATTGAGTTTTAAAATCAATAAACAAGTCACTTGGCCTGTATAAACAATTCTATCGATCATCGATGCGAAGTGGACGCAAAAACAACAAGACCGAGCGCTGATTTGATTGCAGTTGTTTGATTGTCAGTTTGTTTGGCACAGTTCGTAGTGACGTAGGTATTTAAAACAAGAACAATCATTAGAAGTTTATTTTGTGACTATGGAATTGGTGTGTCAGTATGGTGGGGCAACTAGCCCATTTATCCGACGTCAGACCAATTAAACTGCGCTAGGTTAGATGGAAAATTGTGAAAAAGTAGTACTTAGTGGTTAGCTTACACAAGTACACCCTCAACCCAAATGACATGCTTGGCAAGGAACACAGTTGGCACATTCTTTTAAGACCAACATGGGACAGCAGAAAAATTCTGTCTTCCAAAAAAAAATATATACAGAACAGCACACCTGTGATCCATTAAAGCTCGATACACCATGATACACCATGATACACCATAAGTCCCTTTTTACGACAGACAAGAAAAATACTTTGCATATTTTTTTGTTTAAGTCCCAGGCCACCTTTTTTTGTGATCTTCACAAAAAAAATATCATGTAAACATATCAAACACATTTTACGTACCTCGTCATATAAACGTTGCCGAAACAGAATCTCAATTAATTAAGCATTGTTTACCTTTTGGATTTATGAACAACGCAACTTTTAATGAGGAAGAGTTGTCCAATTTAAATAAAACAACTTAGGGGGTAATACAGATGAGAATTTACGGCTTCCAAGATACAGGGAAGTCAAGAGCAGGGGGGGGGGGATAAAGAGTGTAAGGTGAAATTGGATTGGAGCCAGGACGCTGTTTATGATATATAAGGTATCAATTAATTAGGTATAAATTGCCTTACGGTTTATCTTCAATTGTAATACTCTAATGGATTTCTCAGAAGGCTTAGGCTTAGGCTTTGACTGGCTCGATGGCGATCGATCGGTAGTGACCCTGCCCCATGCGCTAAGAGTTGTTGGTTCCATCCCTACCCAGGAGAAACATTCGTATGATGATGTTTATTAAATTGTAATTCCTCTAATAGATTTCTCAGAAGAATGGGCTTTGACTGGCTCGATAGCTCATTCGGTAGTGACCCTGCCCTCTGCGCTAAGAGTTGTGGGTTCGATAACCCCCCAGGACTAACATTCGTATAATAGATACTTGTGTTTATTCTGTGTCTGGGTGTTAATACGTATTTGTAATACCACTGTTGACTCTGATATCCGTAACACAAGTGCATAAGCTACTTACCTCGGAGGCAGATCAACGTATGTGATGTAGTCTGATATTTATTTATTTATCTTTAGTAACTAAACACTGAATTTATTGTAGGCAAACAGAGCCGCGGGAAGAAGCTAGTCAAAAGGTTAATCAATGATGATCATATCTAAGGATTTAGATATAACGTAAAATGCCTCTTATGAGACTTTCACTATATAAAGTTGTTGTATATAATATTATATGTTAAAAAGTAACATAAGCACATACATAAAACTTAAATACTCTTCTATTTCGCTAAGCCACTTGTTTTTACGATAAAAAATATGAATAATTATCCTACCTACAAATATAATTAAAATGTAATTAATATATATTTTTCGAGAACTTACGGGTAACTTCAGTCTATATTTATGGGCAGTCTAGCGTATTTGCCTAGTACGTATATAAATGGAGAGTGAATTTTCAATACAGTTGACTAAAAAATCCATTAAATACGCGATAAATAAACAAATAGTCCAAACATTTTTATTCCTCGTTGGTTTGTAGCTTCATTTCAAATTAAGGTCGTTTAAATATTCCTATCAAAAGCCGTTTTTTCTACGGTTTTTCTTTTAAAATCGCCGGAATAAATTGATGTGTAATTGAGAGTAAGCTTGTTTATATAAATATATATAATATATAAAGCTTTGCCGTTCATGTGTCAATGCACAGTTAGGGCGCAAAAGAAAAATACCTATATACAGTACTAGCAGCGCCCCGCGGTTTCACCCGCGTAGTTCTCGTTCCCGTGGGAATATGGGGATAAAATATACCTATGTTACTTCTGGATAATGTAGCTTTCCAATGATGAAAGAATTTTTGAAATCGGCACAGTAGTTTTTGAGTTTATTTATTACAAACATACACACACACAAAAATACAAATCTTTCCTCTTTATAATATTAGTATAGTATAGATAGTACTATAAATAATGTTAGTGGTAGGTATACTAGCTGCTAAAAAATACTTTATTATTTAATAGCCGCGTCCTACGGGTTTTGCTTCGTAGTTCCTAACGTAATCAATAAGAGAAGACCTCAAAAGTGAATGATCTGATGAATGTTGCAGGAAATGGGCTCCTTTGTGGAAATTAAATCCTTGGAAACAGCTTATTTGGGAAGTTATTACTGCATTTAGTTCTCAAACTTGTGTTGCGCGGGTTTGACAATTATCTCACTTTGCTCCTTTGAATTGTTCCGTTTGAACGTTGCAGCCAAAACGATATTATTTGGATGTTAAAGCGTTTCATATTTATTTGCATGAATGGAAAATTGAACGGAAGTGCTCAAACTTGCGGAATTTTATGGTGAAATATATTTTTCTGTATGGTAATTCTGACTGTACGGAATTAGTTAGTAGATATTGCATACATCTATACTTATAATAAATCTGTAGAGAGGTCAATTCTGTACATGAAATATATTTTCAAAATAACTATCAGGGGGTGATTAGTGATCGATACTGATGCCAAAAATGCAATCAGTAAAATTTTTGTCTGTCTGTCTGTCTGTCTGTCTCTGTCTGTCTGTCTGTCTGTCTGTCTGTCTGTTCCTTATAGAAACAAAAACTACTCGACGGATTTTAACAAAACTTGGTACAATTATTCTTCATACTCCTGGGCAGGTTATAGTATACTTTTCATCACGCTACAATCAATAGAAGCAGAGTAGTGAAGGGAAATGTTGGGAAAACGGAAGAAGTTACTCCTTTTTTTAAGCTTCCGTTGCGTGTGCAGCCTTAATGGTTAAAGTTACATAGAAATCATGTATGACGGAAATAGTCTATATAATATTAACCATAAACGCGGGTGACACCGCTGGCACAGCTAGTACAAAAATAAGTAACCAATTTTGGTAAAAAATAAAACTATGCCTAATGGAATATAACTAATGGAAAATCATGAATAAGTTATGACAAGCATGGCTTGTCGCGTACTCAATCACATTCCTAACAGCCATTATTAGTCGCCTCTTAAATATTTCGTAAATAAAAATTGACATGAACAATGTTGTATACTAAGCTTAATGTGAAATTCATTGGAAAGGAACATTACCTAAGCAAAAACAACATATAATGTTTTTATAACATCTAATTCCACAAAATGTACTTAGTGGCGCTGAAACATGTGCGAGAGCTAATTATTGTATGGTTAAACGAAAGTTGTAAGAAAGCGGCGTACAATTTTATCACATGACGTCATTTACGTCATAAAAAATATGTATATTTTTCGTCTAGATATACAACATTTTTGGCCAATCCACAAGAGGTATGTGGAAGATCCAATGTCCACACATATATATTTGGGCACTCGACAGTGCTCGCGCCAAGTTAAATAAACATTGAACAAATTATTCTTCCCGTAATTAGTTCTTTTAGTAGGATGCTATATGCGTATATAAAAAGCCTTTAATAAGATACACATTTTTCGAGTGCCTAACTTCATTAGAATCAGTAAAGCAGTTTAGTCGTAAAAGGCAACAAATTAAAGATTTTCATTTAAAAGCTATCATTTAGCATTTTTATATTAGTAAGGATTTCCCAAATTTTATATAGAAAGTAAATAAAATCCGAGGATAAAAAAGCTGAAAAAAATCTGTAACCCGATAAAATTTTTAGTCAACATAATCGAGTCCATACAACCTTAAACTGGGCTACAACATAAATGAGCGGGCTATCACAATCCCCGAAAATGTACCAATAAGATCAAAATCGCTAGTTTAACCCAAAACATAAATCAGTTAGTTAAATAACTCCCACCCCCTCGTGAGAAAAGGTAGCGAAAGGTTTCCCTCGAGGCGCGTGTATTACCATACTGAAGTTTCGTCAAAACAGGCCCCCGGTATGTCAGGGAGAAAATTACAGCAAGGATCTGTTAGGCGGGTCGTGCTTAGTAATTATGTCATGTCAGCTTTGTTTTCGGGGTGGGACGACAAAAAAGTCTAATGGGATGCAGCGAGTATACCAAAGGACGCTTTACAATATACATGTTCTTTGTTTTACTTTGAAATGTACCGCATTCTTACTAATATTATTATTTATTTATTTATTTATAGGATTTATTTATTGTTGATACGAATGTATCTACGAGTATGTTTCTTAAATATTTACGTCTTAATCATGTATTGAACTTTAGTGCATCAAAAGTAATGATCCTTAAAATGGATATAGGATCATTTTATTACGGAAAATTTTTAATCTTACAGACCCAGGGTCAAGAATTCACCTGCGGGCAATAGCTGAAACTTGATTATTGCGATTTTTTTACCATTTATATAGAAAAGCATAAAATAAAATGTGAAAAAGAGACTAAAATGGGGATTTAGATCCATCATATTCAAAAAAAAAAATATGACGGAAATTGGATGGCCGAAATAAAAAAAAGACATGCAAAAAATCTTGTTTTGTCAAATAAAATACAAAATCAATTTGTGACGCTAATCGCACGTTCCTATATAATCGCCTCACCAGACCAATTGGCCATTACACTGATATATCTCTTTTGATCGCACAAAGTAATTTTATCAATCCAGACGTTATTAAAGGGAAGAAATAATAAATGATCGGATTACAGATACGACTGATCCCTGTACAATTGTATTAATCTCGCTGCATTAGAGTAATCTTAATCAGGGAAGAAAATGCTGGGTCAGGAATTGACTGACTTGCTCAGAGTTATCGGGCTTCTCGTATATTATATTTGTAATAAGGAAATGGGAGGGCTATTCTTGTTCTATTATCAGGTATGAGTAAAGGAGGTTATAGAAGAGAAGGGGTAGGCAGAGTCGAGGTGGCAGCAAGCCCTTTTAAACATATTCAATCAAAAGTAATCGAGGTTTGTAAGGACCGTGTCATAGCGGTACTCTCTGCCTACCCTGCTAGGGAATTGGCGTGAAGTTGGTAGTAGAAGATAGTAGGAGAACTGTTGTAAGTCGCACTATCTGCCAAAATCTATGTTGCTGATTCGGTCTAATTTTTTTTACAATTATTCTAAAATGTTTGTAGATACCCTTACCTATTAATAATTAATTATAAATAAGGATCTTATAGTTAAAAAAATATACCATTAAGGCTAGTTAGGCTATTTAGGCTGACTATCTGGTTAAGAAATTATTCTTATTTCATGTTTCCTTGTGACCGATAAATTATTTTCGCCGTATAAAGATCAAACATCATTTAGGCTTTTTTCCTTTTTTTTTTTTGGAAAGGCCTATAGGTAATTTGCCGAAGGCGGCCTTAACTGCCTATCGCGCTGGCGGGGGAGCAGGAAGCTCTCACTCCTAGATTAGGTAGGTTTGACTTACATGCTTCAACTTGTAAGTCGGTACAGACGACCTAGGGACGCGGTGCATATTAAGTGTTACCTATAATAGCAAACGTAGTTGACTTGCAATTAGATTACATAAACAGTTTCTAATTAGGTTATTAGCTGTGTCTATATAATGTACTTATCTTGGGACATGACACATGTTGCATGTACCTACTATATGTATATAGGTTTTGCAAACATTCGTGAACCAACTACCTGTGATTCCTGACTTATGTCTGTTCACATAGCAGAGAACATTATGTATTCCTTGTATATAACATTCAGTTATACCGTAACAATATCAGAATCCGCTTCAACAAAGCTTGATTTTCGACATGGACTATTAAAAATAGAAGGACTCCGTGCCGCTAGTTAGACGTTGAAGCTCCGCAGGTGTTCCGACTGGACACGTAACGTACGTCACACATTGACATAAGCGCTTCAAATGACAGATTTCCGATATCTGGTCCACTAAACTCATGCATAAACGTGGTTTCACGCTCTAGTGTAAAAGCGTAGAGATCTTCTTTTTTTACTAGTCCGTGATTTTCGGCAACTAAAATGATTCATAGAAGTGTATATTATGTATACGAAAAGTAGTATGTAAGAATAGTCTTGTTGGTTTCGCCAGAACCTTTTAATGATTTGGCATGTTTGATTTGTACATTCAAGTGATTGTGTGACCCAGTATAGGCTGTTGCTGTTGCTGTAGACCCAGAATAGGCTGTTCGCCTGCACTGCTAAATTTACATTCACGTATAAATTGTAATAATAGACTTGGCATTTTAAAAGAGTACCTATTGAGTTTCTTGCCGGTTTCATCTCGGTAGAATCTACTTTTTGAACCGGTAGATATTGATCTTATTCTGACGATTTATAAGTGCTTTTTTTAAGCCTACGTAAATAAAGACAATTTCATTTCATTTATTTCATTTCATTTCATTTCATCACCACTAAACACCAGAAAAAAACCTGTAAAAATAAATCAAACAAATGTGTATATTTATCAAAAACTCCACTCTTGGTAAAAAAATGTCCCAAACAGAAAATTAAAAAGGCCTCAAGTCAAATAGCATTAAGTACTTCAACAACTTAAGTTGTTTAATTGCTTTAAAACTTTCTAGACATAATTTTTGCGAGAGCTGCGAACTATGTGATAATTAGTTTAATTATTTAATTTTCAAGTGCACAAACTTTACTACAGTTGGAATTAATTTATTTAATGGCACCAATATTAAATGCTTGACATGTTTAGGTTGTGTTTTCGCGAGTAAATCAACTTTTAATTGATTTAACTTTTTTTAAGGACTTTGATCATGGCTTCAAATATGAATTGATGTAAATCTTACCTCGAGTTTAAGTTCCAGTCATAGTTGGGATCTCAATCCCATCTCTTCTTTATGTCTGGCTCATAGTTTTAGGTCTGGCTTCTTTCTTCGAAGTTCTTCGATAAGGACTAATACATGACTGGCTCGATGACACATTTGGTAGTGACCCTGCCCCATGCCCCAAGAGTTGTGGGTTCAAACCCCACCCTGGACAAACATTCCTGTGATGAATACTTATGTTTGTTCTGTGTCTGGGTGTTAATATTTAATATTTAAGTATATATTTATAATACCATTGTTGATTCTGATATCCGTAACACAAGTGCTTAAACTACTTACCACGGAATCAGATCGATTTTTGTGATGTTGTCGGATATATTTATAAGGGAATTAGCGAATTGGATCATGGTTACAGATGCAGGTATTAGAATTAACGAAAACCCTCGCGTCTTTCCATTTAGCAACCCACATTCGCAAAAATCTAGTTTCAATTAAATATAGCTAAGTAATTAACTAAAAACTTCACGCCACTTCCCTAGCGGGGTAGGCGAGAGAACCGAACGCCATATGACACGATCCTTACACACCTCACTCGCCTCTTCAACATTCATTATCCTTTTCATACAAGTTCTACGGTTTTTATGGCTCCTAACATCACCTTCTGTTAACACACGACCAAGTTCATCATGGTAGGTGAGGCTGGGCCTTCCGCGGCTCCTACATCCTTCCACTTTCGCATTGTAATATATAATAGCTAATAGAAAATATCTATTAACACGTACAAAATTACCAAAAGGATTGTATTAATCCGTACACTAAAATAGGCCTATGTATCGATTTGGAAGATTGAGTTATCAGCTTTAATAAAAGGGAAAACTCGAGTATCATGGTGCATTCTGCACATCCAGACAACTAATACCTTTATCCATTGATTGCCTTTGATGCTTTGATCCTCAGTCCAAGAGATACGAGATAGCAATCGCTTCGTAATAACCAAACTAACTAATACTATTGCTTCTGGTATTCGTAGTCGGTCAAAGCCTTTCCGGCAACTGGGTCTAAATGCGTCTATGGGACCGCTCGCAAATTGGTAATCAATTTTATGGATTTTCTAGAAAAAAGCCTATAGGCACAGATACATTATTATTATTTTTGAACTTTGCGAATGCATAATTCACTACTATTTACTATTGATATGTTACTATTTACTATAGTTGATATGTGGCGTCCGCTTGGACGGAGAAAATATATTTACTCTACTCGATAAGTACAAGTTATTATCTAGTTATTAAGTAGAGTATGGTTATAACATTACACAGCCATAGTTGTAAGAATGTGCATATTCCTACAAGACAAGCTCGAGGGCGCATTCGTTAGTGATCCTGCCCCATGCGCCAAGAGTTGTAGGTTCGATCCCCACCCAGGACAAATATTTGTATCATGAATATTTGTGTTGGTTCTGTGTCTGGGTGTTAATATCGAATATTTGAGTATAAATTTGTAATACCACTGTTGTTCCTGATATCCGTAACACAAGTGCTTAAGCTCCTTACCTCGGAGTCAGATCAATGTATGTGATGTCGTCGGATATTTATAAAAAAATAGAACAATTAATATTCCTTCTGTCCTATCCCGATTTTTCGATCATTAGCGAGCTAGTGGCATAGGTAAACTATACGTACCTAAATTTTTACTCATGTCTAAAGACGTACCTTTAGATATGTCTAGAAATTTAGACTCGAATACGTATCTTGGAGTGATAATTAACGCTCTTTGAGTACAAGGCGTATGTCGATCATTACACTGAACTATGTACCACTGAAGAAGCTCATAGATAAACCCCCCTAACAAATTTTCCCCTAATATCGTAATTGAATCATATTCATTGCCATTTATCTTTCTTTTTGCTCCGTTTTCACGGTTTACTCAGAAAAACAACGTAGGTATGAGATCAATCACCCTGTCCGAAAAACTGTTAGCCTTCTTAATTAGTGAGGGAAAACTGCGATATTGAATAGATGGGTACATGTAAGTATAGTCGATATACTAGTATATGTGACGTCCAATTAGAGCACCCGCCCAAATGGCACCTGCACGCACAGCACCTGGCCGAGTCCACGAACAGCACCTATCGATATTTTTGGCAAGTGCTGTTCGTGAATTGAAAATTATTTTTACATTTGTATGTGTTTTAAAGCCGGTTTAAAGTTATTTATATGTAATATTATGAAAAGTAGTTAATGGTGAATTTAGTTTATTATAATAGAAATGTTAGAAGTAATGTACAAGCATGATGAAATTTAATCGTAAAATTTTGATCTTTGAAAGAAAATAAAAAAAGTAATCTTCTTCTTAAGCTGTTTTAATCAAGCTGCAGGGTCTCAGCCTCTTAATTCTTGTGCCATGTACAACGATCATGTATATGTACACACTTGCTTAATACAAAAAGATAGGCGAGAAGGATCTATAGTAATGAACGACATTTGGTAATGCAATTTTGTAATACATTTATCTAGGCTATTTACACAGTCATAATGATATGAAGTAGTTTAAATGTTGGTTATTACACGTTACAAATATTAAGTGTTATTAAGTTCTATTGCTGTCCTTTCATTTAACAATCTTAATTATTAACTTTAACTGAATATTAATACTTCAAAGTAACCGGCTGAAAGTTAAAGCTGCGGAGTTAAAAACAAATGACATTACTTTCGGGCGATAAAATTTAAAATGCAAATGATTTACTTTTGCTGCCTTTTATTATGAATAATCCGGAAATAATCCGGATGGTGACAATAGTTTTGCTTTACCAGGTTTCATTAGCTTAGCTTGTAACGTGGCCCTAAAATTAAAGGCTATGGGTTCGCATCCCGCTAGGTGCAAATGTTTGTGTGATGAACATTGGCATTTTTACTCGAGTTGCCAAGAAGCGTATTAAAGTTTGTCTGTCTATTGTCTAGTTTCCATAGTACTAGCATATTCTGCTTAGTATGAGTTAGATAATTATTAGTGTACCTACTAGTAATTACAGTTTATTATTATTTGTCTCTCTTAATATAAAAAAGCAACAAGCCAGTTGACTCAAACATTTTATAGTCCATTATTTAAATAAAAAAAAAAAAATCTTTTTTTCAGAAAACCACCATTAATGAAGATACAATGCGTTAAAGTATTGCGTGACATAGGTCGCGTCACGAGGTCCGTAAAAAAATACCGTCCAAGCGACGTAAAGCGCCCCATTCCAGTAGTATTCATCATATACATTTTTGTCCTGGGTGGGGATCAAACCCACAACTCTACTCTCTTACGCTTACTACCGAATGCGCCATCGAGCCAGTCAATCATCGTTGGTCTGAAACTTAATAAAAATGTACCAACTGTATTCATTACTGGTCGTAACAGCGCATTGGGTTTTGGTCTTGTGATTATGGCGACGAGCTAGCTTGTCACTAGTTTTTCACAATATTTAATCTAACACAATTAAATTTTATTCTTGGCTACAAGACGCCTATTACGTCTTGAAATCTCTGCTCTTTTGGGGATTGTGCGCGTTTAGTATTTTATGTTTTTGGTATTAGATTAGTAGGAAGCGGTGGTAGCTCAATGGTTAGGACACGCGCCTCTTAACCGAGAAGTGCGGGTTCGAACCCGGGCACGTACCTCTGGATTTTTCAAGTCTATGTACGTATTTATACCACTAGCTCGACGGTGAAGGAAAACATCGTGATGAAACCTGCAAATTCAAACAACTTTGGATTTGTAACCATGATCCAAAAATTGTCTGGTTCCCCTATCTTAGGGTTACGAAGGTCAGGTCGGCAGTCGCTTCAATGTAATTACCAGACTCGCTAAATCCTGGATCTTGGTCTAAGCGGACCCCGTCTAAGAACGGGACATAACGCTAGGAAGATGATGATTAGTAGGGAGATTCATTTTGGTTTTAGGTTCGTTCTACGAAATGTATATCAGACGACATGTGACATAGATATTAAATAAACTCATACAGTCGCTTGTTTACTCATGCTTCGCTCAAAGGTCCACTTCACAGAATCTAGCCGTTTTGTTGGAATGTGCAGGTAAGGTTCAAACATTAAATCCTGGCCGAGGTACTATTTTGCTGGAATATTTTAGTCGTGGGACGCGTCGAGTTACCGTTTCACCAGAACTTTCGTTTTGCTTTAGTCATTTAATGGTTACTTATATATAGACACACATAAATAATATATAGCCCACTAATAGATATTTACAGTGTTAAAGTTATTTAATTATTCTGTCGTTTGTTATTACACAGTATGAGTGGTCGCACAGCAGATGACTGGTTTCTATATAGTTAAATCATTATTTTCCTATAGCGCTAGGAAGGCGTTCCGTGCTTAAACGGGGTCCGCTTAGAACATTCCAGGATTTAGCAAGTTTGGTAATTACATTGAAGCGACTGCTGATCTAACCCGCGTAACCCTGAGATAGAGGAACCAGTCAATTTTTGGATCATGGTTACAAATTCAAAGTTTTTTCAAATTGCAGGTTTCATCAGGATGTTTTTCCTTAACGGCGAGCTAGTGGTATAAATACGTATATAGATTTGAAAAATCTAGAGGTACGTGCTCAGGTACCCCTCAGTTATGAGGCGCGAGTCCTTACCATTGAGCTACCACCGCTACATAGTACAATATCCCACCGAAAATGAATATCATATAAATGTTCCCAAGACGAGTCCATACGACTCGCACTGTCAATAATTTATTAGATAGAGTCAAGCTTCTACACGCCTTAACAAGCCCTAATTTAAAAAAACTCTACACGTTAGTGAAATATGCGGCTCCCACGAATTTTCATACTGTGTTACGCATATCTAGCTTCAAGTGGTTAATACTTTCTTCTCCAAATAAATACATAGTAGTGATGAACCGAGAAGCCGTATCCGCATTTGAAAATTATCTAAATGAGTATCCTTATTTTCTTGCACATTCATCATCTTCCTAGCGTTATGTCCCGTGCTTAGACGGGGTCCGCTTAGACCATGATCCAGGATTTAGCGAGTCTGGTAATTACATTGAAGCGACTGCCGATCTGACCTTCGTAACCTTAAGATAAGGGGAACCAGACAATTTTCGGATCATGGTTACAAATCCAAAGTTGTTTGAACATAGACTACATAGACTTGAAAAATCCAGAGGAACGTGCCCGAGTTTGAACCCGCACTCCTCGGTTAAGAGGCGCGTGTCCTTATCATTGAGCTACCACCACTCCTTACCATTGAGCTACCACCTCCCCTTTTTTTCTAAGCTATATTTTTTTTTCATTTAATGAAGCAACCTTTTTTTTTTTGGCTCAAGCTTAAATTGAAAATAAAAACACAGTATTATTAGAAATAACATTATAGGTGACTAATATTTAATGTAGTAAGCATAACTGACACTTTATCTTTAAGGTTAGGTGCACGGATATTAAGTGGCTAACACGAGTGGCTAAGTAAAAATTTGTATCCGTATTTAGACAATAAAATCCGTCTCCGCGGATATATTCTCAACAACCTGGCACGTCACTAATACCCTCGTGTTAGTGAGGTAGCGTGAATACACTTTCGCCGGGCTCAACGGATATGCCATTTAACGTTTTTTCCAGTTCATTTGCAATGCAAATCGTACATCACTGAAGGGCGCTTCCCAATTTTGTAGTGAATTATCCTGCGACAACTTTTTTCAGTATTTAAACTCCAAGAGGAATTTTGGCACAGCCAGTAAGCGAGTTTTAATCGCAAGCCGGATTTTTTACCCGACTACGGAGGAGAAAAAATAGGGGTATGTTAGTAACCTTTGGTGCCATGGATGCTATAACTGAACTATCAAGACATGGATAATCATCCATGTCTTGATAGTTCAGTTATGTATATTCTAAACAAGATTTTTAAGAAGTTCAATCATTATTCTAGGTAAAAATCTTCTAAACTATTAATTACTCGTACAACTTTATACATCCTCGTCTCGAATAGTTACAGTTATGATTTCAAACTAAATTATAAGATTTTTAGGAATAATTCCAATATAAGAGCAAAAAATCGAAAAATCTTCTACGCATTCGTTGTGGGTTCGATCCCCACCCAGGACAAACGTTAGTGTGATGAATACTTGTGTTTGTTCTGTGTCTGGGTGTTAATATTTAACATTTACATATATTCGCTATACTACTGTTGATTCTGATATCCGTAATACAATTTTGCTTAAGCTACTTATCTCGGAGTCAGATCAATGTACCTATATGATATTGTGGGATGTTTATTATAAAAAAAAATATATACCATTATGCTCAGTCTTCCAAAGGGTAAGCAGAGTCTAAGGAATAATAAGTTATTTAAGTCACATTTAGCTGGGTTAGATGGACAACCCACCCCCCCCGCTGGGGTCTTCGGTTTGGCGTACCGGGGGGGCTTAGTAGGCCCTGGTGCAGGACAGGGCCGAAGCTAAGAGAGACCCCGAGGTGAGCTGCGACTGCTCGGCATTTCCCACCGAGCAGTTGCGGCACCAGCCGCAGCCCCCTGCGGCCGGACTAGGATTGCCGAGGAAAAGGAGGAGCTGAGTGTGTCGTTGCTCGCCTCCCTATCCTCGGCAACCCGACAGGGGCGCACTGCGCTGCGTTGTGGTGGGTCGCGGAGGGATCTCCTCTCCCTCCGTGATGACAGGGCTCTGCCCTCAATTTAGGTCGCCGGGCGGAAGGCGGCCCCCTCTGACGAGACGCTCTCCGCGTGCCCTATGGCTTAGCAGAGGGCACAGCGCGAGAGTGGGCCCACGACGCCGGTCACGGGGACGATCGGCGTCTGAATCCTGGGCGGAGTAGTTGAGACATGCTGGGTGGCCTGGCATGTCTCGACGCGCGAGCGTGCTCGGTGCTGTGCATCCGACGACTGATGGCGTGGGCTGCACAGCATCGACTACCGCCGCGCGAGGTGAGCCGCGCAGCGCGGCATGCGCACTACCGGAGGAGCTGTCGTATAGTCCCGACAGTGGGGATACCGGCTCCTCCGGAACTGCGCCGCGGGAGGCCACGTTGGGGTTTTAGTCGGTTCGAGTCCGACATACCGCCCTCTGCTTCCCCGAGCAGAGGGTGACGGCTCGTGGGAGTTTCCCCAACTAAAAAAAAAAAAAAAAAGTGTGATGAATACTTGTGTTTGTTCTGTGTCTGGGTGTTAATATTTAACATTTACATATATTCGCTATACTACTGTTTATTCTGATATCCGTAATACAATTGCTTAAGCTACTTATCTCGGAGTCAGATCAATGTACCTATATGATATTGTGGGATGTTTATTATAAAAAAAATATATACCATTATGCTCAGTATTCCAAAGGGTAAGCAGAGTCTAAGGAATAAGTTACTTAAGTCACATTTAGCTGGGGTCGTGGGGTTTAGGGGGGGGGCCCTCTGGCCCTCAATCGTCCCCGGAGAAGCCGACTGCAGGTGTTACACCCGGTCCGTCAGGATAGGGTACACAGCTGTCTACCACCCTAGGTGTTCTGGGGGAGAATACCACTCCCTCGAGATGGGCCGCTAGGCGGCAGCGCGCGCTGCGTAGACTTTACGAGATGAATCCCGACAGTGGGGATCCCGTTGGTTTTGCGTTAGCGCCCGAAGAACGACAGCCTTGAGGTTTAGTCGGTAGGGTCTCCGGAGATTGCTACCGGTTTCGAGCCCGACTCACCCTTTTAGGTCCACCCAGGACTCTAACTGGATGGTGCGTAAGTAAGCATTCCTCAAGTAAAAAAAAAAAAAAAAAAAAAGATGGACAACCCAAAAACTTTTACGACACGCTAGACAAGGTCACCGTTGGTATAAACGATAAAAATGCCAAGCTGTGAACAGACGTATATTTTTCAAAAGACTGTGGAAAAACAATAGATGCTTCATATCAAAATAAAATTGAAATTCTAAACTTGACTACAAAAATAATAAAAGGTGTAAAAAGTATCAATATAAAACTAAAAGAGCCAGCGTCGGCAACAGTTGGTATATATATATTTTTGAGTCCCAACAACAAGGAACTAAACTGTCAAGAAACGTTTATATACATACTAAAAAGCATAATCAGTACATTATTTTTGGGACCAAATGGGACTAAACTATCATGAAGCATTTGTATCCTACGTTGGTCGGGGACTAAAAAAGAATGAGCCAACTGTGTCTCTTGCCTAGCATGTCGTAAAAGGCGAGTAATGGTAAATGGGGTTTTGGGTATGTGATTGAGTAGGCGATGAGTTAGCCACTTGTCACTACTTTATTACAATTTTCCATCTAACCCGGCCCAATTTTGTTTTTGGCTGAATGTGGTTAAAGGGTCCTGCTGTCCCATTGACTCTGCCTACCCCTTCGGGGATTATGGGCGTGTTGTTATGTATGTATGTAAGCATTTGTAACACTTTAATTCTACCTCAATAGGACAGGAAATTGCCTAGTGTGGAGGTCAGTCTCATTTGTGATGTAAAGTTGTTGTGGCAATAAATATATTTTCATTTTCATTTTCAATACCAATGACAACTAAAAATGACTCTAAGTCTAACACCAAAGTGTTACTAGGATTGCCTATTATAACTTTGCTGATACTTGGGGAGCCTTAAGAGAAATTAAGCTTTGATAAACAGGCAGCCATTTTGACGAAAGTGTGTAAAAGTTTATGTTTGACTTCGAAATACTAACATTAGGTTTAATTTATTAATAGAATTATTGTTTTGTCGAGTTACTTCGCGGGATTAGAGGTGTTTAAACTTTATTCGTGAACGATGAGGGCGGGTCAGTGTTTCCAAAACTTTTTGCGTTCAGTACCCCTCTGGTACCTATATAAGAAAGCTTGTACTTAGAAAACAGTATGATGGGTCGGAAGGTAAAATAATTCATGAAACCGGTACAAGAGCGAGATTTGAACTCGCAGACTTTTGTTTCGTAGCCAAGAAACACGCCACCAAGTTTACGGGAGTCCGTTATGGTTAATTGGCGACTAACTTTTTTCCTCCCTGAGGGAAATCCTTTTCATCAATCTTCCTTTTCACTTGAAGAATGGGCGGACTGCTGAGGCCCCTGCAGTCGATAACTTGTAGCGAATACCCACTAAATCCCTCGGGTTGGACCTTCAAACGTCAATCGCCAAAGGAATTTTCTGGGATGTGTATAGGCGATTGGCTCGATACGTCAATTTTCCGGTTAGGGCATTTCCGCTTTACTCTATAAACTCCTGTCAGGCAACAGGATATTTCTGAGAAACATCTTTCCGGGAATTGCGCAAACCTTTAACTTGTAGTGAATCCTTTACACTCGACAAGTAATGTACTGTAGTGTATGACCGCCGAGCCCGATTCCAGTAAACCCTTGTAAGTTTACATGAGGTGCACTTTGAGAAACACTAGGTTATTGGAGGGCTTTATGAGAAAGCGATAATTAATAACGCTGGAAATAAATTTTGCACCACAACGAAATTTATTAGAAAGACGTTTAGTACAAAATAATATATTAAAAGCAAGCTTTATTATACAAGATATATACCTAAGTATTTAATTTTTAGGGATTTGTTAATATAGTGGATTGCTTAGGTTGCCATTTGACTGGCCCGTTGGTCGAGTGGTTAGAGACCCTGGCCACAAAATTATGTTAAGGTCGTGGGTACGAATCCCGCTAGGGGCAAATGTTTCGTGTGATGAACATGGACATTTGTACTCGAGTCATGGATGTTTATAAATGTATTTAAGTACGGTGCTAGGTGAACGGATATGTATATCCGCACAAGCATAAGCTTAGTTTGGAACTAGGGAATTGGTGTGTCAGTCTGGATAAAAAAATGTATTCTTTTCAAGACTTTCACACCAATTCCCTGGCTCCAAACTATGCATGTATATACATAGCTTATGCTATAGATACTAGGTAACATAATTTATTCATACTTTAATAAATATCCATGACTCAATATTCCGAATGACCATGTTCATCACACGAACATTTGCTTTAAGCTGGATTCGTACCCACGACCTTAACATAATTTTGTGGCCAAAGTCTCGGATCATTCATTCATGCAGTCTGTCCAACGCAGCTAACGCAGGTATAGATCTCATCTTAGATTTTTCCTTTAACGTCTACTTTTTTTGCAGGCTTCGAAGACACGCATGTGATGATCTTCATCGGTTTCGGTTTCCTGATGACGTTCCTCAAGAAGTACTGCTACAGCGCCCTCGGCTTCAACTGGCTGCTGGCTGCGCTGGTCATCCAGTGGGCACTGCTGTGCCAGTCCTTCTACCACATGAAGGATGGAGTTATAACTGTCACCAAGAAGTCGTTGCTTGGTAAGAAGAAATCGAATTTAGTTGCTCTTTGCAGAATGTTTTCCTAAGTAGTCCTCAAAACTTATAGAGATCACTGAGAAATCTATATTTGGTTAGTAGCAATAAGTAGCTGATCTTTTTTTTCTCGTCCGTGTCGATTTGATGATATTTTGTAGCGAAGCTGGTATCAATCAACATTGACACTTAAAATGGAGGTCTGCAATATTATAAGAAGAATGACAGTGTTGTATATGACCCACACTTGGGGGCTTTGTTTACAAATGAAAATAACTAATAATTGTGCAACAACGCAATGTTAGCAACAAAAACTAATTGATATAGGTATGTAAAGATTTAATGACGAGGTTAGGTTATAACAAGTGCCTTTTTTAAAATAAATTATTTATTTTAAAAAAGGCACTTATTTATTTTTTCAAATAAATTTCAAAATGCTATGTTTATATTATGTAGAATGTAAAACTTTTCCATTGTAAAAATTAATTCGATTTTATTTCTAAAATCGAAAAAAGTAGTTCAATTACTTTTGCTCATTCAAAACTGCCTGTGAGAACTACACTTTCTTTTTGACCATTTGTTAAACCTGTATGCTGTACTCACGGATTAGTAAAAAGAGAAGGACTCCGTGCCACTAACTAGACGTTGAAGCTCCGCAGTAGGTGCTCCAATTTGGCACGTTATTTACGTCCCACATATAAACGTTCCAAATGACAGATTTTCGATATCAGGTATCCGTATGAATCTCTCTCACATGCATAAATGTGGTTTCGCGCTGTATAACAACGCGGAGTCCTTCTTTTTGATTAACTTCTTAAAAAAATATGTTTTTTTAGTATAATACTCTGCCAATCAAATGATATTTATATTTTATATTTCTCAATATGAACGGGTTCTTAAAAGATTTGGTCGACCTACGCCAATCTTTATAAAGCTGTTTTGACTTTGTTTCATGTCAAAAACAAAGATGATAAAAAAATTAATTTCTTTATAAAAATATTATACCAATTTACACTCTTCCAGGAAATTTTACAAATATTTACTTCAGTACAATCTTGTGCTGACAATACGAATAAAATAAAAATAGAATATCTTATTTTGGGGCAACCGTTCGGAAGCTATACTCGTCAAAATACACGTCCACACGAAAATAGGATATATTTTTATGTATTGAAGTAAGAACCAATCTTAATAAAATAATCTGGCTTACACCAAGCAAATTAGCAGCTAATTACTACAACAACACCGTTACTCCATCAATTCAAAATTAGAATTCGTTCATTACAGCCGTTTATTACAGTGGAGCTGAACGCAAACATTTGTAAAACAGTAACACATATTTATGTTATTGCTTAACTTCAAGCTGTAAGCCCGGGAAATCTCCCACCCTCATATTTTTCTCTGGATTAAATTTGCAAGGGTACGTAAATGAATTATAACTGACACTACGGAATTAAGTGGGTGAAGGTGTGTTTAAGTATTGGACACGTGTGTGAATTATGTAAATGAAATATAAATAGATGTATGTAACTATATCGGAGCGGTGGTAGCTCAATGGTAAGGACACGCGCCTCTTAAACGAGGTGTGCGAGTTCAAACCCGGGGAACGTACATCTGGATTTTTCAAATCTATGTACGTATTTATACTACTAGTTCAACGGTGAGGGAAAACATCGTGATGAAACCTGCAAATTCAAACAACTTTGGATTTGTAGCTATGATCCAAAAATTGTCTGGTTCCCCTATCTTAGGGTTATGATGGTCAGATCGACAGTCGCTTCAATGTAATTACCTACCAGACTCGCTAAATCCTGGATCATGGTCTAAGCGGACCCCGTCTAAGCACGGAACGTAATGCTAGGAAGAAGATGATGAACTATAACGATTAATAAAATTGAAGTGTCTGTTTGCAAGTCCATAATAACAGCTTAATACTAAATGCAAATAACAAATTAGGTATTTATGACAAAAAAACTTTTTTTTGTAAAAAATATTACCACAAATGCCGTGTTTCGTATGGTTAGTGACAGTGCTGGAGTACTTACCCCTTAAAGGCCGCAATGGATCAGCAATTCTTGTATTGCTGTTGTCCATGGGCAGCGATGGTTACTTACCCTCAAGTGATATGCTAGCTCGTCTGCCATCTATAACATAAATCTTCGAAAAGGTAGACAGAGTTCAAAATGCTATAAGCTCTATAAACCAAATTAAGTTGGGTTGTATGTAAAATAATGTAAGTGTAGTATGAAAACAAAAAAAATCCATTTGTTTATTGTAACGAAACTCCCCAGTGTTTCAGAATTAACCGGGAAAAGCGCCAGAGCCCAAATGCATTATGTACGAGCATCGCTGTAGCCCAAACTCATCGGCCCCACCGCCTCTTTATCAGAGCGAACAATTTTTTAGCCTGTTTCCTACCTAAATCACTTTAACAGCCCTAATTTTCTTTAGGCTTAAAGGAGCGCCTAGATTGTTTCGCCCACTCAACGGTAAACTCACTTTGGAATCCATGAGCTCCATTTGTTTATAGTTGAGACTAACTTTATTTTGTGACTTTGCCCGCGATAAATTACAATTGACATGATAGTTAGTGCTTATAAAAGTAGTCTTTACTTTGGTACTCGTCAATCCCATACTGTCGACCATTTGAAAATTTAGTTGAAGATGTACCGTTAGGGGCGAAAAGTACTTCCGTCTGTCGTAGTCATCGTTGCAAATCTTCAAAATTTCGACTGGCCCGATGGTCGAGTGGTCAGAGACCCTGGCCACGAAACCAAGGGTCGCGGGTTCGAATCCCGCTAGGGGCACATGTTTCGTGTGATGAACATGGACATTTGTACTCGAGTCATATTATATAGATGGATATAAACGTATTTATGTATGTCTATCCGTTCACCTAGTATCCATAGTGCAAGCATAAGCTTAGTTTGGACCTAGGGAATTGGTGTCAGTCTGGAAAATAATAAAAAAAAAAAGAAAGAAATACGAGTCTCCGGTGATCTCAGGTATTTACAGTTCATTTAGCGAAAGAATGTACAACAGCTATCTAATCTTCCTATGTTTGTTTTGCATAACCCTTCCAGAAGATGAAATAAGATATTCTATTTTTTTTTAATTACTTATTATGACTAGCTTGATGGCTCATTTGGTAGTGACCCTGCCCCATGCGCCACGAGTTGTGGGTTCGATCCCCACCTAGGACAAACATTCGTATGATAAATACTTGTGTTTGTTCTGTGTCTAGGTGTTAATATGGAATATTGTATATATATATTTGTAATCCCACTATTGATTCTGATATCCGTAACACAAGTGTTTGAGCTACTTACCTCGGAGTCAGAACAATGTATGTGATGTTGTCTGATATTTATTGAAATGAGTCAAATTTGAACACCCAGCAAATAAATAATGGCATCAAGATAGATCAAATTATTCTTATTTCAAAGTACGGTTCACTGGAATGTTTTGATTGAAATGCCGGAGTTCAAGCTCTATAAAGCAAAGGTTCTAACCCAATCCTACGCGATCATTCTGCGTAGGAGTACTCTGTTGCCGAATTAAAGAATATTATAATGATATTACTTCATTAAAATCTGTATCCTGATGTCATATGAAGCTTGTTGTTGTTTTCAGCCGATAATAAAGTAATTACGTGGGATAACGTGAAGCTTAAGCATGGTTTAATAATGTTAATTAAAAAGATACGTAATTAACGAGCAATTACTTCGATTTCATTGTTAAAATTCACTGATTTTAGTAATTCATGTAGTTGTGAGGCTTCTGCTATGTAATATTACGTCAAAAAAGTTTGAATATCAGCTTGACAAACAAGCGGACAATTAAATATCACGAATATCAGCTTGACAAACAAGCGGACAATTAAATATCACGAATATTTTTCAATAAGATTGTTACATTTTTATTACTCTGAATATTGCAATATTATAGGTAATGCGAGTCGTTCTACATTTTGTTTATTTGTAATTTTTTGATGAAATATTTCTTGAGCAACACATAATAAACTTCTGCCGTCAGGTAAAATAGCCATAGAAATATATCCAACAAACACTTCACATACCTACGTAAGTAGTTATTTGTGAAATTTACATTTGATCGTTTAATATAAGGTAAATAAGTGAACAATACTTGCTACTATTATTTATATATATTATTTACATACTTATACTAAATAACTTATCTAACCAAGCCTAGTTTTATTTTTGGCTTAATGTGGTTAGAGGGGCCTGCTGCCCCTTTGAATCTGCCAACCCCTTCGGGGATTATGGGCGTGATGTTATGTTATTTGTTATACTTAATAAATATGTGAATAAATATCCACATTTATTGATATACAACATAAATTGATTCCAAGTAATAATACTTTAAATGGTTCGTCGTTCATACCAATTTTCTCATTTATAATTTATAGCCAAATAACAGCAAAAGATAAATTGTTTTACATTACTTTTCCGTTCACAGAGGCAGACATCATGTCAGCGACAGTCTTGATCACCTTCGGAGCTCTTCTAGGCATTGCTAGTGGAGTGCAACTGCTCTTTATAGCAATTGTTGAGACTGCGGTAGCTTGTCTGAACATATGGCTTGTAGCAGACGTTTTTAAGGTAAGTACACTATTTGTCCCATTGTTGGTCTAGAATTAAAGAATAATGTGCCAACTGTGTTTCTTGCCTAGCATGTCGTAAAAGGCGACTAATGGTTTATGCGGTTTTGGGTATGTGATTGCGTAGGCGACGAGCTAGCCACTTGTCATTTTCCATCTAACCCAGCCCAGTAAAATTTTTGGCTGAATGTGGTTGAAGGCGGGGATTATGGGCGCGATGGTATGTATGTATGTATGTACATTATCTATAACTCTCCTAAACTAAAAGCATTTTGATGGGTTTAACCCTGAATTAATTACAGTGAGATTTATTTTAATGATATTTCAGTACAGCAGATGTTCGTTGTTAAGGATGGAAATTTAGATAGAATGGATTGATTTGGCCAATTTTTGTGGGAAGGTTTACCGAAGGGTGCGAACGTAAATAATGGATTTCGTAGAGATTTGTTCGTTATAACTGATATTTGATAACAATCGTGAAAGGTTCTATTGGATTCAAAATCTCAAATTATGAGAAAAACTTAAAAAAATACAAACAGATCCCCTTTTTCTGCAATATTGTTTCAGACTAAAATGTTGGTATCAAAAATATTCTGATATTTAATTTAAATTTTGGAAAAAATATGTATTAACGCTTATATTTTAGGCAGCTGATGTTGGTGGGTCGATAGCCATCCACACGTTTGGAGCGTACTTCGGGTTGGGAGCCAGTCTGGCCCTTAGGGCGAAGCCTGCCACAGCCGAAGCCACCAATACTAATGGCAACAGCGTACCGACTGTGGACTTGAACGGGCCCAGCTATGTCTCCGACGTCACAGCTATGATTGGTAAGTATAGATATGATGAGCAGAAGAGAGGTCTTATGAAGTCAATTTCAATCGTTGGGCAATTCATAGTAATTAACTAACTTCATGCCATTTACCTGGAGGTGTAGGTAGAAAGAACCGCCATTTGATACGGTCCTTACATACTTTACACGCTTCTTTGATATTTATCATAACTATTTTCATACGTTTACGTTAATTCGTAGAATATAGTCCAGTTATGATTTTTGTGAATAAATCACGGACTAGATGTTGTGTGAAAGCCTTTATACTGAGCCCCAATACAATTGCTTGTCAATACCACCACAGTACTGTTTTATTATAGCGCCACAGTGAATGGCTGTAACGATTTTATATTTTTTTAGTTACATACGCTGTAATGTTTAATTCTAGTGTGTGAAAATGATAGTAGGAGAAACAATAAAAAAATATGGAGGCATTGAGTGCCCTTTTTAACCAATATTGTGTTAGAATACCTTGAAATTTAATTCTCTCTAAAAATTAATAAAATATTAGCTAAAACCAAGCTTAACTCTTTCACATTAAGTCTATTTTGCCTTAACTCTATTAAACAATTTCTTCTCGAAAAATATTCGTTTAAAGATGTAGTTAGGTGATGTCTTGACTTTATCGATATATATACCTATACTGATATATATTCTCGCCAATTAGGAAATAAATAGCAATTTGCGATATTTATATATAAGCGTTTATGAAAACGACGGACGGCTGCGAAAACTGAAAACATTTTTGTTTACTGAGTATTGTGCACGTGATTATCGTTGGTATTTAAACTAAGGTCGAGCCTATTAATGGTCAAGTAGAAAAAAATTAAGCGCCATCTATGGTCGAGTACAAAAATCAGTGTTAGTTTGAAGTTGATTGCGAAAGGTCTTAACTACTTTTTGGTGATAAAGCAGGACACGCTTCCGTTGCTAATTAAAACTGGCAAGTTTACATTAAAACGTTGGTCCTACGGTCGACAAAAGCCTTTCATTATAGTTTATTACATTGCGGATTTAAATCCATGTTTTATCTTAAACATGAAATTGGGTCCTCTGATAAAGGTTACTTACCTACTTGGGTAGTATTATATTATATAAAATACATTTAGCCTGATTTCAATGTTAAACCAAAAGTTCTGACTGAAAATATAATTTGCGGAAACTTAAAAATACTTATATACCTATATATACCAAGTCCTACTATTAGCCTCTTGTTTCAGGGTCAATATTTTTATGGATTTACTGGCCATCCTTCAACTCGGGTTTGACGAACTCCGACGCCGAATACGAGAGAGCAGTCATCAATACCTACCTGTCATTGGCTGCTGCTACGGTAAGCTTTCAGATGAATTACAATTCGTAGGTACATAAAAATATGTAGCGTAATAAATATAAGAGCGGTGTGGTAGCTCAATGGTAAGGATATTCGCCTCTTAACCAAGAGATGCGGGTTCAATCCCGGGTACGTACCTATGGATGTGTAACCATGATCCAAAATTTGTTTGGTTCCCCTATCTTAAGTTGCCTATACATGTTAGCCGAGCGTAGGCTAACGCGACTGTCGGCAAATTAGGTACAAAGGCAAGTGCTAAAGTCCACACGTTCGGCAAGTTCGTCGAACGCCAATGCAAGCTGTCAATGTAGACGAGTGTTTGACGAGCCGCCCACTCGTTGGCCACTTTGGCGGAGCGCAGGCGAGCGCCTTTGATTTGTGCACAAAAAACCGACACCGGACCGAAGTGAGCAAGTGATCACGAGCGACATCGAGCGATGACAAGGCAAGGCAAATAGGCTGTCTACACATTGGCCTTGCCTTTCGCTCGGCAACGCTCGGCCAACATGTGCTACGAAGGTCAGATTAGGAGTGGTTTCAATGTAATTACCAGACTCGATGAATCCTGGATCATGGTCTACGCGGACCCCAACTAAGCACGGGACATAACGCTAGGAGGATAATGATATTAAAAATATATGAGGTCTGTCTCTAGCCCACATTCGTTCAATGTGCAACAGCATGTAGGTCCAGTGCACGAGTATTGGCTGATGATGATGATAATGAGTTTGTGTGCGTTTAGAACATCTAAGGTTAGGACTACCTCGTTATAAAAGTGTGAGGTTAGTGTCCTTAAAATTAAATGACTATAGCTTAGCATTTATTCATCTTCTATTTTAACCTAAAACCAATGGTATTTTCTTGACAAGAAAAGTAATTTGTCGGACTTATTTAATTCATTAATTAAATTGAAGGCAATTTAAATTTTTCAAAAGATCTATTATATCATTGTTGAGTTCATAATTCAAACTTTTTGCTTCCCAGCTTATTAATCTTTTAAAAGCTTTGAGCGTTTTATGGATCTACTCGTCATAGTACTGAAATGAATTAATTTCGTCATAACGAGTTTAAATTCCTCCACTGTTCCATTTAAATAGTGACAATAAATTTACTAATTTATACCTCTACTAACTGTGCCCGCAGTTTTACCCGCGTTTATGGTTCAAATTCAAATTCAAATTCAAATTCTTTATTGCAAGTCACACGATAAAAAATAGCTATGTTATATAGCTTATATAACATTAACCATAAAATAGCCTTCCTCGACAAATTAACTATACAACACAAAAAAAAGCAGCCAAGCAGCAGCCCACTGTCCCATGTTGGTCTGGGACTTAAAAAGAATATGCCAACTGTGGTTATTGCCTAGCATGTCGTAAAAGGCGACTAATGGTATATCGGGTTTTGGGTGTATGATTGTGTAGGCGACGGGTAAGCCGCTTGTCACTGCTTTTTCACAATTTTCCATCTAACCCAGCCCGGCTTTATTTTTGGCTGAATGTAGTTGAAGGGGCATGCTGCCCCTTTGACTCTGCCTACCCCTTCGGGGATTATGGGCGTGATGTTACATTACCTACACAAAAAAAAAATGAATTCGGTTTCTGAGATTAGCGCGTTCCCGCAAACATTGAAACATATATTAATATAGAGTATAGGTATCCAACCTGAAATAAGAGGCTAGGTGTATAACAAAGTGTTATTAGGGTTCTGTTTTCCCTCCGTCGTACGGAACTCTAAAAAGCCTTTAGTAACAGCAAGTGAACTTTATAACGTCGCATCTACATTTACACGCACGAGAAGTTTTGCTCCATCATTCGTTATGCATGGAGTCAAGAAGTGGAACTTCGGAGGCAGCTTTATTCCACAACGTTATACTCAGTCCGTGTCTCTTTAGTATCAGTGAACAAGCACTTTTTGGAAAGCCAATATCATTCTGATATTGTGTTACTTTTATTAGATGAAGTCAAAGGAATAATGTACATTTCAGAGCATATTCTGACCCATGTTCTGATGAAATATTGAATTAATGTAGTAAGAGTGGAGCGAGCGTAGATACTTTTACTTACAATACTTTTATTATTTTTGTTCTCCATCTTTATGTAGACCCTCTTGCCATTATCGGACCTTGGCAGTTGAGCCCAGACCGATCGCAACATATATTTCGTTAAAATTATATAAGGGACAACAAAATGATGTACTAGTTGACAACTTGGTCTAGGAAACATTCCTAGACCTAACTGTTTGTTCAAATGAATGACGAAGAAATAACTTGATGCTCTTTCCCAGGTGGTCACATTCATAATCTCTTCGGCGGTGAGCCAGCACCACGGCCGCTTCGATATGGTGCATATCCAGAACTCCACACTGGCAGGAGGGGTGGCTGTGGGGTCTGTGTGCAATATGAACATTGGACCAGGGGGTGCGATCGCAGTGGGCATCGGAGCTGGGGTGCTGAGCGTGCTTGGATATAGGTTTTTGACGGTACCGATGCATGAAACAATTTAAAACCTTGGTCTGATGTTAAATCTTGGGCGTATTTACTAATGTTATAATTGGTTTAATGTTATAATGACTGGCTCGATGGCGCATTTCGTAGTGACCCTGCCCCTATGCGCCAAGAGTTGTGGATTCGATCCCCACTCAGAACAAAAATTCGTGTGATGAATACTTGTGTTTGTTCTGTGTCTGGATGTTAATATCCAATATTTAAGTATATATTTGTAATACCACTGTTGATTCTGGTATTCGTAACACAAGTGCTTAAGCTACTTACCTTGGTGTCAGAACAATGTATGTGATGTCGTCGGATATTTATTATTATTTATTATAATTGAGCAAGTAACTCTCACTCAACCCTCTATAATTGAGAAAATAAGTATACGTTTTTAATTTGACAATACAAATACACCTTTAGATTGAGATTAATATACCAATTTATTCTTACAGCCTAAACTAACGAAATGCGGCCTCCTAGACACATGTGGCGTGAACAATCTACACGGCATGCCAGGCCTGTACTCCGGCCTGCTGTCGGTGCTGTTCGCAGGCCTGGCCACTCGGGAGAGCTACGGGGAGGCGGAGCTGTTTACCGTCTTCGGCGCTATGGTTCAGGTATGTATTGAACTTGGCTGCGCACATTACACGGGGCAGCTATGGGAACACAGAGCTGCCTTCGGTGATATATGTAGATGAAGTATTTCGTCTTGTATGTGCTATGAATCAGGTTTTTAGTACTGTGTTGAACTTGACTGAACACACTACCGTGCCTCCTAATGTAAGGGATTAGATAGAAGAAAAATATAGATAGATTGAAGAATTTACGTGATCGGTTGAGTCGTATTTTCGAACCTCATATTTCTTTTCCCACTATCATAAAAACAAGTAAAATTTTGAATTAACAGTACAAATATATAGTTAAGCTCATATCTCATTATAATCTAATAAAAAGTCAATTACTTTACAAAACATTATTTCCATACAGTCTGATTGACTGACTCAGTGATCATCAGTAATAACGTTACGCGGCATTTTGAGGTTGAATTTGGTTTGTACGTTATAATAATATCACATTATCATTATTCTATTGGGTAATAAAGAGGAAATTGCTAATATCAATGATATTTTAATATGGATATGTGATATGCTTACATTTCAACTGAAAAAATGTTCCGAGCTCAGCCGCAAACCATAAACATTAATAATATAGTGCCTATTTTTTTTTCATTATTAATGAATGAATAATGTGTTTATGGTTTAAATTTCACTACGTTGACAGTTTACAGACAAATGAAAAATAGCGCGACTTAAACAATACTTCAAAAACCGGCAGCTAGTGTTTTAAACGTCATGAGTCATTTACACTGGACTGGAATGGACTGTAGAAAAATATTTTGGGTCTTTTCGAGAATTCAAATTCAGGCACTTATGATATACGAGTATTATAATTAGTTATAAATTCATTTATTACTCGTATGTCTTAATAATTATTTGTATTATCATTTGCTAAGACAAAATGCAATTTAAAATTTTAATTTAAAAAAATGTAGTAGCAAACTTGGCCCATTTTCCGATATCACTACCGTGTACGTTATTGAAGTAGGACATAATTTAACGTATTCCTTTGTTCCAGGGTCGCACTGCAGCTAACCAGGCGTTGTACCAATTTATTGCGTTGGTCGTGACGTTTGTTCTGTCCCTCGTGTCTGGGTATATCACAGGTAAGAGAATACCAGTACGACAATACTATTTAGGTAGCGGCGGTGGTGGTTCACGCGTCTCATATCCAAGGGATGCGGGTTCAGACCTGGACACGTACCTCTGGATTTTACAATTCTATGTACGTATTTATAACACTAGCTTGGAGTTGAGGGAAAACATCACGATGAAACCTGCACATTCAAACAACTATGGATGTGTAATCGTGATCCAAAATTTATCTGGGTTACGACGGTAAGATCGGCAGTCGCTTCACTGTAATTATCAGACGCGCTAAATCCTCGATCATGGTCTGAGCGGACCCCGTCTAAGCACGGGATATAACGCTAGGAAGATGGTGAGGGATGTTGACGCCATTTATATTTAATTTTGAAATATCGATTCCGTGACGTCATGAACCGATAAGCACATACAAAACTTATAAAGTGATTGCGCTTTGACAGCTTTTAAAAAGTATCTCAATTGACTTACCAGTCAACATCTTTAATGGTTAGTTCGTCGCTCTAACAATTACAAAAGCAACTAAATACCATCAGCCGCCTTTTACGACATGCTTGTTAGGGTGTGTTCCTTACCTTGCACTCAACTCGTTGAACCCCAATGCGTTTGTTAATTAATGTACCAAATTAATAGTTGTACATTATTTTGGAGACAAAAATTATTATGGAAATGTAGATATAATAACATAATGTACTGAAAGTGGAAGTACTTACTTTATGTACTAGGTATTGTATGTGTTGTTGTGTTGTACGAACGAACGAATGACAAAAGTAATCAAAGCTATGGTGACAAATAATTAAATTTGTAATCCTCCTGATTAAAAAGTACCCAGAGATTGACGTTTTCCATCTCACGTATTCTACAATTAAACGCAAACTAATATATTAAGTAAGAAAACTGGATCAAATTTTATACTTCTTTAATAAACATATTTTAAAGAGTTCTATGGATGGTAAGCTGATCAGTTTGCGTTTAATTGTAGAATACGTGAGATGTAAAACGTCAATCTCTGGGTACTTTTTAATCAGGATATTGTAATTGTTAAATATCTACACCTGGTACATTGTCATGGTATCTACAGCTGATATGCCACCTTACAAGTAACTGGTCGAGCAAGATCAAACGTGTTTCATACTTAAGACGTGCCCATCTATTATCTTAGATACCGCTAACAAGCAAGGCTTCCTTGGAATCTAATAAGACATTGGCTCTATTTCCCCGATCAAAAGTTGTATTATATTCATTACCCCGTAAGAATGTGTTAACTGTCCGAGACGGCGGCGCGGGCGCGCAATATAGACGCCGCGCGGGGAATGCGCCGCGGGCTATGCGCGGAACTCGCATGCCTTAAGGAGTTTGAAATGCCCATACTATTTATACTTTATTTTTAGTATGAGTATAAAATGTATGACAACAATTAAGGACGTTAAAGAAACCGCGGGTTCAATCCTGGCCACTATACCTCCGGATTTGTCAAATGCACGTGAACGGACCATTACTTTGGCGGTGAAGGAAAACATCGCGTAAAACAAAACTTGCTAAATTCTTTTTCATGGTCTAAGCGGACCCCGACTAAGTACAGGACATAATGTTTTTATAAATACAAGTGAAGGTACGAAAGTGGTACATAGAAAGGATACCTGTCTAAGAAAGCGCTAAGTATAACTTAATGGCTGAAGGAAAAGAGATAATGGATTCTGTGACAGATGGTATGAATAAAATGGAAGATTATTACATTGATGACCAATAATGGGGAGTTGTGGTGGAGTTAAACATGCTTTACTGACTCCATGTGACGTAGGGAATGGGAAAGAAGTTGATTAATCACACAACATAAATGGAACGGCTAGATCTATGCCTAATTGCCTACAAAGTGAAGCAAAAAACGTCTTTTTAAACTTGAAATTGAACCTCTTACCATCCACCTGCTTATCAGGTGAACAAGAGCTTCCACAGCGGTGGTCATTAGAAGCAAATTACGTGATAATTAAGCTACGCTTTAATTCGCGTTTGATACGGCCCCTTCAACGAAACTGGGTTATTTTTGCCTTTAAATCGGCCCAATTTTGTAATTTGTTCTTAAGACGGTCCTTATCTTACCAAGACACGTCGATCTGCCTCTAGGGTTATGTCTATGCTTTGTCGGGGTCCGTTTAGACCATGATCTTGGGTTTAGCGACTCTGGTTATTACCTACATTAAAACGACTGCTTATCTGACCTTCGTAAGCCTTATATAGGGGAACTAGAAAAATTGGATTATTGTTACACATGAATAGTTACTTTTAATGGGCTAGACCAACATAAAAAGAAAATCAATGGAGATGGACTTCAATTGATTTTCTTATTCTTTGATAAATTGGATATGAGAGTCCCATGATGCTTGGAGAGGCGATAATAATGTGCCGACTATGTTCCTCGCTTAGCGTGTTTCGTAAAAGGCTATGGCACATTGAGGGTTGAGTTTTTAGCTAAGCAGCTAGCTCACCACCTACAACATTACAAATTCAACTTAGGCGGAAAATTGTGAAACAGTATTGACGCTTGTCAATCTTATAGAGCTTACCACTCCTTAAACTCTGCGCACTCTTTCAGATATTGCAAGTTGAAAATGTTGAAAATGTTTACATACATTCAAACCTTCACGAGGTTTGAATGTATGTATAATGTATATAAGAGGAAGCCTGCACTACATTCTTTGTATCTTTAATACAAGTGTTTAGTTAGACTTCAGAATCAGATCGATTGATATGATATTATCTAATATTTGTATCTACTTCTGGTCACGTGTGCAATATTAATATTATGATACATAGATTTTCTCAGGGCGTTCGCTACATTAAATCACATTTAACATATATTATAGAATCATATAGTTGTATGTATATTGAGAAACAAACCTACGACATTCGTTTCCAAAAGCTATTCTATTAGAGAAGTTGCATCGTAAAAGCGTCTCGATGAATGAGTGACCTAAGATCGGTAATGCTTCTCAGATTGTATTCCCTCAATAAATTTGAGCTCTATGGTAAAGACTTTTCCTTTCTACGTTACGGTTACGAAGGTCAGTAGTACCTAAGTACTCGCCGCTAATGACTAGACTTAAATGAAAACCATCGTTCAATTTTCAAATTTAATTCAAAACGGCTTCATTTATATCGACGGTAAAAAACTATTTAGAATCTAAAAGTATGTCAAAAAAAAACCACCATGAAAGATTGTTCGAAAACCTTTTATTTTAAATTTTCCATCTGATCCGAATATAGGATCAGACGTGTATTGAGTGTGAAACCGAATATAAAACTCGATATCCGTCAAATTAGTCTAGTCCGACCATCCTAACCTTTCGGCTATATATCCATCGCATCAGAAATCTGACGTGCATTCCCGGCCTAATACTTTGATTAAAACAACACCAAGGTAGCTTTGTATATAATAAATCCTTGACAACGCAAGGATTTCCCGGTGTGTGTGCCAGCAACCGGGGGCATAATACCCTGCAGAGTCAGGTAAAATAAGCCGAACTCTGCTATTTATAGCTCTCCAATGGGGAGGGTAAATAGATGCCTTGATTGAAAATAGCTAACAAAACTACCTTTTGTCAAGAATTCCACTACGATAAAGTACGTAATTGTAGTATCAATAAAGAATAGGGAGGAGTTACAATTCTCGAATACTAAATATTTAAAACAAAGTTTTTTTCATCTAGCCTAACTCTGCTTTATTCTTGGCGAAATGTGGTTTAATGAGCTTGCTGTTCCTTGGACTTTGCTTATCTGATATGACTGATTGTTTAAGTTTGAAGTCATACTCAAAGTCAAAATACTCTTTTTTATATAGGTTTGAAACAAACACTTATAATCATCAATTCAACAATAAAATCAACTAATAATATGAATCTATGGTGAAGGAAACTACCGAGTTTCTTCTCGGTAGAAGTAACGTTCCGCGTTACTTCTACCACTTACTTACTTTCTACTAGAAACTCGGTAGTTATATTCAACAATATATTTAACAAAAGTGCATAAATCATGTTTGCCCTTGAACCATGTCATGAAGTCGGCTTGTCAGACACCAAAAATAAAATAAAAAGGTTAACTAAATTTAAAGCAAAAATAAACCAGACCAGAGCAGAACAGTTTCTTACAGAATAGAAAAAAAAATTATTCATAAAATATTGTATATGTTAAATATATTGTGTACACTATTAAACCACTATTACGCCCACAATCCTACGAGAAGTCTAAATCTGCTAAAGCTAAAGTATTTAAATCTTGTAACCATTATTTGCCAAAGTAATATGATGTAAGGTGGGAAATAGGCTTCTAAAAAATTTTGTATAGTCCATTATTGAGATTACAAAAAATATTACTTAGGTACGTATTTTTTATTTTGTTCAGCAAACCAAAAATGATGAAGATTGCGCACTAAAGTACCGCGTGACGTACCGAGCACCCTGTTTTATATCTTTGAAGCGCTGTATCTTGGTAATTTTTTAAGAATTAGATAAAGAAAATAATTTGTACTCCATGTTTTTTGATAATGTAACGTACGGACCATAAAAAAAAATGTGTTAACGAGCAAAAGTAGTGACAAATGGCTAGCTAATCCTTTAGACCTCAATACCCAAACTACCATTAGTCGCCTTTACGACATGCTACTTTATTTTCAAGTCCCAGACTAAAATGAGACTCATTTGTTTACATTTATAATTTATTTATGGTCCTAAATAACGACTGCATTGTCCTACCCTCAGCCATTAGAGGAATAGTTCAGCTGCAGTAATTTATCATTGTTTAGCGCAGATCGAGTTAGGCTAATCTTGGAAGGAAACTTCGCTCGAGATGACGCGATAATATTATCCATTTATTTTAGTCCCGTTTACTTATAACATCCTTTGCTGAGCAGGAAGATGCCTGGTACAAATACAGGGTGCATCTGTATTATTCTCAAAATATATATAAAATATCCCCACATATGTTGAAAATTAACAGCTATGAACGCGAGGCCGATAAAAATAGATTCAGACGAATTGAGAATCTCCTTTTTTAAATTGGCTTTAAATTATCAGTTTTCGAGGTCGATTTTTTTAGATATGACCAGTCTAAAAATCAGAAAACAATATAATGTTAATACAATGTTTAATAAATGAATAGGTTAACTAGGTAGTAAATACCATTGATATAAATCCGCTCACCCTGTATTAGTAAACAGATTAAGTGTAGTCATTCATCCAATAAATGAAGGATTGGTAGTTGCTCAGTAGATAGGGCTGCTCGCCTAGTATGTTAGGGATATTGGTTAAATTTCCTATAATAATATGCAGAATTTATATGAACTGTCAACAATTGACAAGTTACTTCATAAAAAAGCACTCATATTACATTTAATTCATATATTATAATGATATATCAACTTACAAAAATATATATTTTAAGTCGAAATGTTGAATTAACAGATTTATAGAGGATGCCATTATACATAATACTTATACATGACGCCCGTTATGCGAGAAGGGATTCAAAGTCAAAAGGGACTCTTTTCCCTTAACCACAATCAGCCAAAAAATAAAACTGAGCTGGTAAATTAGAAAATTGTAAAAAAATAAAAAAAGTGGCTAGCTCATCGCCTACACAATAACATCCAAAACCCGCTATACTATTAGTCGCCTTTTACGACATGCTAGGCAAGGAACAAAGTGGGCTTATTATTTTTAAGTCCCAGACTAACATGGGACAAGCCACTGTAAATTATACATAATAACATCATCTTCCTAGCGTTATGTCCCATGTTTAGACGGGGTCCGCTTAAACCGTGATCCAGGATTTAGCGAGTCTGGTAATTACATTGAAGCGACTGCCGATCTGACCTTCGTAATCCTAAGATAGGGGAACCAGACAATTTTTTGATCATGGTTACAAATCCAAAGTTATTTGAATTTGCAGGTTTCATCACGATGTTTTCCCTCACATTCGAGCTAGTGGTATAAATACGTACATAGATTTGAAAAATCCAGAGGTACGTGCCGTGGTATACTATAATAACAACAAGACAAATAAAATTCGCCGATAGAGATCTGATTCGGAATCCCCAAGTCGCTATTATCGGAGATTCTCTGCCGCAGTTCAAAATATCACAATGGACTTCACAAGCAATTACCTTTCACCCATCTTTTAGTAATAAACACCTCATTTTACTTCCAGGTCTACTATCAAAGCTTCCCATCTTCGAATCCCTCAAGGAGAGTGAAAAATACGACGACGAAATTAACTGGGAATTGCCCTAATCGAGTTTCTTACAATTGGGCCCTTATTTTCAACTGAAATTTAACACAATTTACCCAAAATGAAGGCCGTTTTAGTCGCAAACCCTTGGAATATACTGGAGCGAATTTTGTGAAGTCCTTGAAAAGTGTTGTGTATGAAATTGTTTAAACACGTGTAGCCATAAGGCGACAGTGATCACACAACTTGTACCTATGTATTGAAACTTTATGTAAGGGACAAATTTTTTATTTTTTTTTGTGACGACGTAACGTCGTTTCTTCATAAATATCATACGCATTGTACGGTAATGCGTCATTTACAAAAGGGTTAACATCAAATCCATACATACCTACATACACAGTAAACAAGTATTAAACAACTGTATTTTTGTTGTTTTATTTGGTCTAAGCTCTGAATCATTTCTAGTGTTAAATAAAACTTGGTTTCTTTTTACAAACCACTCCAAAATATGAAGTTAGATTAGTCTTTTTAAAACACTGGTCACACTATTTGCTGTGGATTAACATTACATGATCCAGTCTTGAAAATTATAAGCTTGCTATGTCTCCAAATGGCTACACGATTTTAATTTAAGTATGAATTAGATTAAGTGATAAGTAGCTAGTGTGGTGGGTCTTTACGGGAAATTGTGTTACAATACAAGTCATTAAGGACGATCAATAAGGTCCATATTCTCAATACTATACTATGTACTACTATTTTATAAACTTGATAGTATTAAACTCTAGTATTACAATATGTACAAAACTGTACTAAGTGCATAAGTAATTTTGTATTATATACTGCTATGTTCAGATTACCCGACATATATTTTTTAACATTGTACATAAGTAACAGCCATTTATTATGTTAAAGTTTATTTTGATTTTTGTTATTAGATATAGCTCTCTACCAAAGATATGATTGTTGATGTTGATGTTACTTGCAATAAAGAATTTGAATTTGAATTTGAATTTGAATTTGATAGACCAAGTTAAATCATAAATTATATTTTATTATTGTTAATGTTTGCAATACTTGTTACTAATCCTAGATGTGGTAAAATATATTTAATGTATATATTACAAAATAAATGTTATTGGATCATAAAATGTGTGATTAATTTCATAATTCTTTATGTTTTATCAGATTTTCATACATAATGTTCTTCCACGTCTTGCTCACTCAGTTAAATTCTTCTTTTTTTTCTTTATATCTTTCCAAAACTGACTACGAGATATTTCATTTTATATTTGATCAGATTCTTCCAGGCGTTATAATTTAATAGTCCAAATTATCACGTCTGAAGCTGTCAGACTTTTAGAAGAAATATACGAGTATATCTAACTTCTAACGTACCGATCAATAATATGCCACGTTTTTCAACTAACGGTGATCTCATTATAATTCACCATCATAATAACACAGCTTGAGGTCCTCAACATCTTTTAGCGATCGGTCACGAGGAAAACTCGTTTAATCTCCTTATTAGCACGTCGCTTGGTCGTTAAGATATTTTCACTGCGTTTATGTTCTGGAAAATTTACGCTTCTGTGCTGTGTTTTTCAGTTTTCATGAGTTTTTGATAATATAACTACGTCACATAATTCAAGTAACATACCGCTATTAACTTTCATGTTGTTTTGAAACATTAGAAATAGAAATAGATTTCAGAAGTTATTTGAAAACGACGGTTAACAGCAACTGGTAGAAGTGGAATAGAAATCACTTCAACAAAGCCACTCTTCACTTGCATTGAAAACACAACATCATGTTGTAGGCAGCTGCCTAGGAGGCAGGCAGTATGGCAAGCAAGAGATTTTGGCTGTATATCGTAGTTTCCAAATTTTTATTTGTTTATCGTCTTATAATTGTTATCATTTAAGGTATGTGTTTAATTTGGGCCAAATAAATAAGTTTCCTTTCTTTTTTTTAATAAGACTATTTAAATTATGCGAGTATAGGTACCTTTTCAGTGTTAATTCCGATCTCCCAAGTTAAATTACGTCAACAACAAGGTACTATAATAATATAATTATGCAATAAAAAATCATTGCTTCTAAACATGAATTGTATTCTGAGCCATTCGGTTTTTACAGCGAGATTCAAATCTTTATGTACACGTTCCAACACAAAAGCACCTAGCGACAAATTGGCTGTCCCTCTCTTCATTACGAGGTATAACAGAGATAAAAGTCACAATACAACGCCTTAAGATATTTTCAGTGACTTCGTTCATTTCCTGGACAATTAAAGCCTTTGTGGTGGAGCGATTGGAAATATAAAAGGACTGTACAATCCCGAAGGTAGTCGGTTTGTAGCGTTTTTTTCTTAAAAGATTCGTTAAGATCTGAGGATTTATTGTTTCTTATAAAAAGCGTTGTCTGATGGTGTACTTAGCTATAAGTAGGCTTTTGTTTTGGAAGGAGCAATGTAGGTATAGGAATACGTTTTTCGCAAAATTACGTATGTATATTATATAAGCTTCTGCCCGCGGCTTTGCTCGCGTGGTATATCGATAAATCATAGCCAATATTTTATTTGGATGTATAAGCTATATTATTGTAAAATTTCATTAAAATCCATTCAGTAGTTTTTGCGTGAAAGAGTAACAAACATCCATCCATACTTACAAACTTTCGCATTTATAATATTAGTAGGGATTCTTTGTTGAAAACAGAATTGGTAATCAGTCAGGTTTAGATTTCATATTTTGTAGGTACTTGATCTTAATTTGTAGAATATTAAATATAATATGAGATAAAACCAGGTCAGCAGTTCACATCATTTAGGGTCGATTTTTAATGGTCAGATAAGAATTAACCCACTGATAAAGTATAAAGTCACCTATTTGCGGATGTCCTACGGTATTTTACTTAGGAATCAGGCAATGACATTTTACAATCATCTGGATTGTTATATTTTATCTGAATGTTAAAAATCAGCCCTTAAATAAGCAAAGGCAAGAGTGAAGCGTCTAATTGAAGTGCTTACTTCTCCAAAAATGCTGCTGACTATCAAAAATACTTCAACCAAAAAATATCATCAGCTTCCTACATGAGAATAGTAAAAAGTATATTACGAGATCCCTCTGTCAGCACTATCATTTGATTAGTTGTACGGGCTGTTACACCCCCGCAAGACTCTTATTAAATTCCTAGAAGAAATATCCGCTCTTTCCATTTTCAAGCCAAGTCGTAATACGGTTTTTGAAACGGCTGTACAAAAAGAGCTTTTTCCTTGTATTCATTTGCGCGATCATAGTAAAATACAGTAGGTAGATTCTCTCCCTTCATGTTTGACCCATAAAGTCGCACAGTTTTTGAGGGGATACTACAAAAAGAGAGAATTATATTCCTTTTATTCATTAGAACTGCTACGAATAAAGCGAGGTTCCGTATTTGGAATCGTTGTACGGAATATTACGCTTCAATTTTTGCTTCACCCAACACCTGTGGCCCGATGCTAAATTTACTCAGCAAACCTTTATAAAAAGTGCAATAGAGTTCAATATCGCTTGGTGGAAACGTCGAACATTTCTCACTACCTGTCACGGGCATTGAAATAATGGAATTCAGGGGAATATTATATAGGTAAGATTGTTTGGGCGTTGTAAATACGAGTAACTAGGGAATACGTTTGGTTCGTATTAAATAGTTTCTGGGTCTGGTCAGATTGGGAATTAGATTTACGGATCTAACTTGTTATAATTGGGAACGGCCGAATGCCCACTACATCGTGAATAAGTCTACAAACGAAATTAGGATTGCTGACATCTGTTAAGGGTTGCTCGGCGGTTAAACATATTAACTGAACCTATACTTGATGAACGAGAAATCTAAGTTCCTATTAGGACTAACAAGAAAGTTAATTGCTATACTTGTATTTTTTATGTTATGTGGACTTTTCCTTATTTAAAAATAACTAACTTAACGCCAATTCCCTACCGGAGTAGGCAGAGAGAACTGAACGCCATATGGCACAATGGATTACTCCACTTTGTTCACCTGGGTGAAGAAAGCGGAATTTTTGGTGTCTTCATATCACCTTGGAATCATTTTGCCCGGGTGATATCACCAAGGTGAATAAAGTGGAATAATCCGGCACGATCCTTTTTTTATTTAGCTACTTTAAATCATGAAAATAACAATAAGTAATTTATTAAAGACAAGTTTGAGTTGTGTTATGTGTACTACAGTTATTTTTACAAATACAAACTAAATATATTTTGACGTAGTATCTTATGACTGTTTACGACATGAATGGGCTACTACTTGCACATTTCGTGAGTATATTGTTCAAATTACAGTGAACCATTATGCTATGATCGGACAACATCACAAAGGTTGAACTGGCTCTGAAATAAGTAGCTCAAACACTCGCATTACGGATATCAGACTCAAGAGTGATAACAAACGCCCTAGCATCACGCCCATAATCCTCGAAGGAGTAAGCAGAGTCAAAGGGGCAGCAGGTCCTTTTAACCACATTCAGCCAAAAATAAAACTGGGTTGGGTTAGATGGAAAATTGTGTGTCAAGAGTGATTTTACAAATATATACTTAAATATTAGATATTACATACATAACATAACATCACGCCCGTAATCCCCGAAGGGGTAGGCAGAGTCAAAGGGGCAGCAGTCCCCTTTAACCACATTCAGCCAAAAATATAACTGGGCTGAGTTAAATGGAAAATTGTGAAAAAGTAGTGACACGTGGCTTGTCGCCTACACAACCACATAACCCAAACCCGATATACCACACACTATATAGAAACACAGTTGGCACATTCTTTTTAAGTCCCAGACCAACACGGGACAATGGGCTGGGTTAGATGGAAATTATTATTATTAGATATTAACAAGAAAAAAAGATTGTTCGTCACACTAATATTTGTCTAGTGGGGAACATTCCACCGAACTACCGGTCACTACCGAATGCGCCTTGGAGCCAGTCAAAGGTTTTATACGGAGCGCTATCTTGTTGAATATTTACTACCTCCATCATACATTACCTAAGTGAATAGGTATTTTATACTGGAACGCATCTGGACTATAAGACGTGGTGCTATTACATTAGCAGATTACTGGAACAGGATCAAACTCTTAGCGGAGTCACAACAGATGTGGTCCGAAGTTTATCACAGATGCATAGTAACTTATCTTATAGATTTACATCTAATTTTCGTGCAATTTCAGACACTTATTAAATTTCCCATAACCTTTCTTTGTTTTGTCTTGTTTTTTTAGTTGTGGACATACTTACTTTCACGCCCGCAATCCCCGAAGGGGTAGGCAGAGTAGGTACAGAGAGCTTTTTTAACTATGTTAGCGAAAGATAACATTGAGTTGGTATAAATTGGAAATTATGAAAAAGTAATACCTATAAAGGGTAAACAGGTCGCCTAAACATTCACAGACCCAATACCCAATACATTACTAGTCGCCTTTTACGATATCCTTGGAAAAAGACACAGTTGGCACATTAATTTTGAAGTCCTAGCTTAACATGGAACATAACCTCACAAGATAGATAATAAACTAAATATATAAAATAGACTATAACATAATCTCACAAGATAGATTATGAAATAACGATGTTCGGTATATTAGGTAAAATTCGTAAAACTTACATATACATTTTTAAAACCGAGTCTCATATGGGTTTGAGCTTCATACGTGAAAGACCCGTTACCATTGAGAACAAATCTCCCTTCTTATAAAATAGATTCAAAAGATTTATCTTCTACTTGTCTAAGCTTAATCTACTCTTTTTTAAATTAGTCTTTACTATTTCTAAAACATGTTTGCGTAAACAGAACTTATTGAGCCAGACGTTTATTCTATAGTCGTAAGTGTCAATCAGTGTCAATAGACACCTTCAGCCATTACGGCGCGTTCATATAAACCATTATTATTTCAGCGTACGAGTGGGTCAATAGTGGACTGAAGAACCGACAAGGGTGACCATGCGTGCGAATAAATATGAGATACTGGCGGGACAGTGCAATCGTTTGAGGAAAGGCATAATTTTCAATGCTATTAGTCAAAGTTAGACATTACAGAAAAAAGCTATTTATACAACATTTCATGGTGATAATGGCTCATATTTCACGGATACCGTGTGATGTTACTGTACGAGAGTGAGAGTGCTAAAGGTTCAAAGCCCTCAAAGGCCGAAATTGCCTCTGGCGTTGCAGAAAATTATGATGGAAGATATAAAATTTATTAATTTTACCGTAGTTCTATTAATGTCGAGAAATTATTTAATGCAAATTTTAATATGTATTAAGGGTTTTATTTTAATTTTAATTTTCATTTTTTAAATATTTTTAAGTGGTTTAATCAGATTTTGTCGCCGGTTTAATTTGTATTATAGTGAAGAATGAGTATTGCATAATATTGTAATTTGAAGAAAAAAACTGAAAATCAAAATGTGTTGTAAGTAATCTTATTTATTACTAGCTGTGTCCGCGGTTTCGCCCGTGTTTATGGTTAATGTTATATATTTTTCCTCGATAAATGGGCTATTTAACACAAAAATACACGATATTAGCGCGTTCAAGCAAACAAACAATCTCTTGAGCTGCATAATATTAGAAGATTTATAACAAGTCTCCCTCATTACAGTTATTAACTTTACTAATGATTTCATTAATTATGCCAAAGCATCTCACAACGCTTAGTAAGTTATGGTTACTCTAATCCAGCCTTTATTGTTTTAATAGTCAATCTAGCTTTATTTGCCACGTAGATCTGAATTGACTGGGCTGGATTTACTCTTAATAAATGTCAATATAGGTATGAAATTGTTGACTTTCATATTGCAGGGAGCAAATATCAAGCAATATACATACATTTTTAATAAACGTGCGCTACGGTGAAGTCAATGTGAAAATATTTTATTTTTTTGGAGATTGCTATTAAATTCGGTTCAGAGGAGAAATTAAATTTGCATACTTTTATTATTCTGCAATTGGAGGGAAAAAAACGTAATGATATTGTGAAATTTAATATATATTGGGCTATATTAAAGCAAAGAAATTATTACATATAAGAAGAGCTACATATTCTTAGGAGAAAAAAGGAAAAACAATAACGCGAAGTATGGTTCAAACCTGAACACGTTACTATAGATTTTGAAAACTGCTTGGAGATCAGATAAAAATTTTGAAGAAACTTGCACATTTAACAACTAGTTATAACGTTTTTATATATTTTTTTAAATATTTATTATGTAATGAGGTTTTATTAAAATGCCCGGGTTAACAACTAATATTTCTCTTGTGTGAGACGCTTATCTTTACCGTTGAGCTACCACCGATGTAATGTACATGCTAATAAAAATGTGCGCATACGGAAAAGTGTCAATTCCCCATCACTCGGGCGAGAAATTCGACTGTACGACTAAATTGTTTCCAAGAAACCTCTAAAAATATTTTTCAATCAATCTAAAATTGCGTTTAGTAAACTCGTGTCAGAATTAGAATCATACTGATACATAAAGTAAATGTCTATTTTTTTAAATATCAAAGTGGATTCTTTCTCCCCCCTATTACTTGGCAGGTACTTAGGTACTAATCTTATCCATGAACAAAATAATACCTATGTTTTGTGTTTTATCGCTGCTGACAAGAATAAAATTGATTCTACTAATCCATGGTTAATTCAGTTAAAACTATGTTTGGTATGACATACTAAATTTTATTACTCTTTCTTCTAAAGATTGTATTTTCATTTTCTCTCTGCGAGACGGGACACCAACAACTTTCCTATACCTTGAATAATTACCATTGTCTTAGCAGATAATTCTACAAACTCATAAAATTCATGGCTAATATTACCCATGAGATTAGGCAGCTAAATCACGTACGTGTACAAATCTGGTTCGACTAATTCGTCACAATTGATGGTCATGGATTATTCCCTCTACAAAGACCCGTTTCTAGTACAACACTGTTTGCCATCAGCAAAGCTATCCGATATTCCATTTAGACGTCGGAGACATTCCCTGAGCGCGGCCCGCTAATAAATAATACCCAATAATGACTTCCGTTGCCGACAAACCAGGATCAATAGGACGAGCTGTGAGATTTACTAAGATTCGCGTTTAATTTTGTGTTTCCAGCCGTTTGTTGGCCGCTAAGCTGGTTTAAGCGCTGATGTAGAATTAAAATGCCGCTTAATCTTAACAGGAGCGAGGATTAGGGCGTATTTGATGAATTTGTGTGCGTAAGAATAGGATGTTGTGCGCTTAGTACACAATGTCTAGATTTTTTTTAGTTAGCCTTGGCCTGATTTCTAATAGGTGGTTGGCGGCAATTTAGGTCGTGACCACTTACTTTGGACAGTATAGGTACTAATAACAAATAATTAACATTATGTGCTATGTTTTGGTGCTGATAAACATAACTTAAAGACGGTCTGCTATAGCTAGTTTAAGGAAACATAAATGTAAAATATAATATTGGAGAAATATCGAGTCCAAAATTAGTGAGTGCGGAGGTAGCTCAATGGTCAAATTAATAAGGACACGCGCCTCATAACCGAGGAGTGCGGGTTCAAACCCGAGCACGTACCTATGGATTTTTCAAATCTATGTACGTATTAATACCACTAGCTCGGCGGCGAGGGAAAACATCGTAATTAGTTAAGTAGGTAAACTGCAAATTCAAACAACTTTGGATTTGTAACCATGATCCAAAAATTGTCTGGTTCCCCTATCTTAGTGTTACAAAGGTCAGATCAGCAGTTGCTTTAACGTAATTACCAGACTCGCTAAATCCTGGATCATGGTCTAAGCGGACCCCGTACGGGACATAAACTTAACGCTAGGATGATGATGAATGAGTTAAAAATAATACTACTAACTCACCACCACCAAACATATAATCTGATTAAGAGTACCTATAGATAATGATAAAGATAATCAATATAACAAATTTAATGCATCAAAATGAAACATAACTAATAAGTTCTGAGATAGTAAAGGATCGCATTATTTTAGGTACATAACAATTTTTAATATAATATAACTTAATAAAAAAAGGTATTTTTTTAAAGATATTCTTTAGTTGGACTGCTAAGTGCGAGACTTTTACATAATTATTCTCTAGCGAGCTTGAATTTTCAGGCACTGAAATCCTAAGTATGAAGTCGGGGACCATTTTATTACACAGGTAGGTACATACATATATTATGGCAAAAGTTGTGTGACGTAATGCGTGGTTCTCACTTAGTACGCAGGACATTACCCTTCTCTAAAAGGCTGAATTTTTCTCGACCTTGGACTCTCGAACACAGTCGCCTCCTGTCACAGTAAATAGTTTGCTTGCGTTTGGAATACCAAGTTCTGAGAATGTGTCATCTAATAAAAATATCTATTCTCTTCGTTCAATTCCCGGTTAGGTGAACTTCGGATTGTGTTATGGACCATTTGGTATTTTCAGGAAATAATAAGGTATTTTAATACCCATACGACTGGTAACTTAACGATTGGTGCATCATTTTTTTCGTAAAAGAGGTGATAAACAAATGTCCATGTTTATCAACAATTAAGTTTATAGTTTATTAAGTGTTTATCAACAAACCAAGAAGTAAATATATCAAAACTAGCGTCTGCCCGCAGCTTCGCACGCGTGGTACATCGATAATACATATCTTTTATGTTATTCGGGTGCATGAGCTATATTACTTTAAAGTTTCATTTAAATCCATTGAGTCGTTCTTGCGTGAAAGAGTAACAAACATCCATCCATACAACTTTCGCGTTTGTAGTATTAGTAGGATCAGAAGTTTGGAACCAATATATATTACGTTTTATTAGTTAGTTCAGAATTATACATATTTAACGGTCCATGAAATGGAATTTCATTATGCGGTTTACATTTGATAGACTGTTCAATGTAAATTTATATCATTCTGTAATATCGTCATTGAAATAGAACAGGTAGTGTGTTTTATAATTGAATAATAATCAATTTTTAATAAAATTAATTTAAAGCATGAATGTTCATGAATTGTTTCATAAATATCTCGCTTAGCCATCTAAACTATTGTAATGAATTAAATTGGAAATGGATTGTTTTAATCAATTTTTTTATTATAGTACAATAATGAGAAGAGCAATTTTCTCTTTGTATACGAGAGAATTTTCTTATTAGGTACGACGCATGAAAAACAGTTATCTACGAACTAATTTCTACCTAAAAGATATGAGTGCTCAGTTAAATTATTTGCAAACATTTTCTTAACTCTTCTGGTGGCTAGACTTTATAAGTGATATTTTTACTAAAGTAAATTCATTTATAATATAGTCGGTATACCTATCTTAGTATAAAATACATATTTATTTGAATGACTAGCACATTCGGTAGTGATCTTACCCCATGCGCCAAGACTTGTGGTTCGATCCCCACCTAGGACAAATATACTTGTGTTTGTTCTGTATCGGGTCGTTTATATTCATTATTGAAGTATTTATTTATTATACCACTGTTAATTACGACGTTATCCCAGCGGAATCAGTTTTTGATAAATAACTCCGCAATGGTTGGTCGCACAAATTATTACTTAGCATGCACAATTACACGACGTCATGCACTAAATATCTGCTAAACTCAAAGTATGAAATTCGAACTTTTCCGTCAGGACAATACACACTATAATAAAAAAGATTTTCAACATCGTCAAGTTTCCAAAAGCGTAAAAAAATACGTGAATCTACCACCGGTTCGCAACGTCGTTTCTACCTAGAAGAAACGCATAATATAAAGTTTATATCAGTAATTTAATATTATTTGTTTCTACTTCAAATAAGTATCTATCTATGTCTTTATCTATGCATTTGGTGGAGATGGAAGGTACTCCGCTGATATAGAAAGAAGAGTGAAAGCAGGGAATAGGGTGAATGGAGCGTTAGGAAAACTTTTAGGCAGCACAGTCTTAAGCCAGAAGGCCCAGCTCGCTATACACAATGCGGTGCTGATTCCTACGCTAACATATGGAAGCGAAAGTTGGGTATGGCAGAAAGAGCATGAAAATAGAATAAACGCGGTCGAGATGCGTGCGCTGCGGAAAATCTGCGGTGTATCGCTCGCAGACTGCGTTCGGAATGATGGTGTAAGAAAAAGAGTCGGTCTGAAGGACAGCGTCGGAGTCAAGGTAAGAAGAGGCATGCTCCGGTGGTTCGGACATGTAGAAAGAATGGATGACGAAAGATTGACTAAACAGATATACAATGCGAATGTGGAAGGATGTAGGAGCCGCGGAAGGCCCAGGCTCACCTACCACGACCAGATTGGTCGTGTATTAAAAGAAGGTGATGTTAGGAGTCATAAAAATCGTAGAGTTTGTATGAAAAGGATTATAAATGTTGAAGAGGCGAGTGAGGTGTGTAAGGATCGTGCCATATGGCGTTCGGTTCTCTCTGCCTACCCCGCTAGGGAAGTGGCGTGAAGTTTAGTTAGTTAGTTCAAATAAGTCTGTCCGGTTCTGACGGTTTATTTTGTTACTTTTCCCATTTTATTTTTAGTTGAATGTGGTGAAGGCTGCCCGCCTACGTCCGGTATCGGTGACCAATTTTTTTTAGGAGACAAATAGAACGTACTGATTGCTATAATGCAACTTACACGTCCTACAAAAAGTAGGTGAGAAATAAATTATAAAAATAAATAAATAAATCGGCCCGACTATCGGTCCTACAAAAAGTCTGACTTCAGCTTCAAGGAGCTCCTTCTTGGAATCAACTACCTTTTGCAGGATTGCAGGCGAGGTGGTATATGAGTACATAGATATATGGATGGCTTAATGATACCTTTGTATGTTTCCTATTTGCTTTTCAGATACTGGACCCTTAAAGGCAAAGATTAGCCATGGTTTTATACTTGAGCGAATCGAACGTCACCTCGATCATTACGACAGTCCGGTGGCTTAACAGAGGATATTGAATTTGCATAAAATTCATAAACCACCAATTTTCCTTTGCCGTTCTTTCGCGTCCCACGCCAGTAATTTTCCTTTATTCAATACTCACAAACGATAATGGCTATAAGGGTCTCAACGTTTTTTTAATAAGAATCTACAATCTTCCTTTAAAAGATTATCGTAAATTTTTAGACCTTGTTGCTACGGGTCAGTTAGGATAAATGTGACCTCAAAATAACTCTGGTCCAAATTTCAAAGTAACATGCTGACCCGGCGAACGACGTTCCGCTTAAAAGTCAATGACACATAATCGGGTTAGATAAATTGAGATGTAAGCTATCCTACCTTTCAAGTTGGATCAAACTGCACACGGTGTGCAAATTTGATTAAAATCAGTTAAGTAGTTTCGAAGTCTATCGCGGACAAACAACGTGACGCGTAATTTATATATATAATAATATATAATAGTCTGGAATTTTATTATTTATTATGGGAATCAACATTAATTCTAATAATACAAGTTGAAGCTTTAGTTACAGACTGATGTATGTGGTGCTATCTTCTATTTCAGTGTATACGATATGTCATGAGACATTGTTAGGTTATTTTCCTTCAAGGACCAAAATAACACAAAAGTAGAGATAATGCTTAATCCGATATCTAAAAGATGTACATAGTATCTGCAGCTTTCATTTCAATACAAACTCCTCTGCAATAACGTTCTCACAATAATGAGAGCATCTTAAAATGTAACGCTCTGATTTCCCGATACCAATATTGTAATAAAATTTCCCCGCCAAGTTTCACATTCCCCGGGGGAATCTGGAAAATAATTGCCTTTTACAGTCTGCATTGGCTGTGCAATTTTGCGCTAGAGAAAAATTAGCTTTGCTCCTTTTCTATAGAAGCAGGACCGTTTACCTTGCAGAGATATATTCTAGGGAGGACATAGGGGTGAATGAAAAATACCTGCGTTTTTATGGCACGTCTGCTGCGAGGTGTGAATGTATGCGAATGGAAATTATGATATAATCTTAATTATGATACCATTTTACCGTTATTTAACAGGGTTAAAGTTACTGGAAAATGTAAATAATGTGTATACCTACACAAATTTAGTTTTCTAATAAAAGAAACGGCTACACATATAAAATTTAATAAATGAAGAGAATTTGTTAACTTTGCTTTAATTACGCAGTTAGTATTTATTGCTATGAACGTTTTCACTTTATTTTGATGCTTATAAAGGATTATTGTAGCAAAGAAATAGGTATTATCTAATTTTAGTATGATGTTAATACAAATAATAATCTTTTCTGAATTAAAGATTATGAAATTAAAGTTATCTTACGTATTTATTTTTAAAATTCAAAGAAGATGTTATTATTTTAGGAGCTGAAATCTAGAATGATCATAATAAACGTGACGTAATCAAAAGAGTCTAAGCAACCCAGACTTAGTTTTTAAAAATATTATCATATTATAAAGAAACTCTCCTTTAATAAAATCGCCTAGTAACTATTGTAAATATAAAAAGTAAAAAACATACATACATACATAACATCACGCCCATAATCCCCGAAGGGGTAGGCAGAGTCAAAGGGGCAGCATGCCCTTTTGACCACATTCAGCCAAAAATAACACTGGGCTGGGTTAGATGGAACATTGTGAAAAAGTAGTGACTAGTGGCTAGCTTGTCGCGTACACAATCACATACCCAAAACCCGATATACCATTAATCACCTTTTACGACATGCTAGGCAAGAACCACAGTAATTGGCATATTATTTTTAAGTCCCAGACCTACATGGGACAGAAGGCTGGGTTGGATGGAAAGCTGTTAAAAAGGAGTGACAAGTGGCTTGCTTGTCGTCTACCCAGTGACATACCCAAGAGCACGTAAACCATTAGTCGCCTTTTACGACATGCTAGGCAAGAACCACAGTTGGCACATTCTTTTTTTTTGTCCCACATCAACATGGGCCAAGTCTCAGACCAACATGGGACTAAAACTAGTAAAAATAATTATAGCTGAAAACATAAAACTTGCCCTACCGTCTCATTGTTTTCGCATTAATATTAGTTAAGGTACCTATATAACTTAACTGAAATTTTCTAGACGGAGTTATTGAATTTGGTAAAAGAATTCCGTAAATTGAAACATGACTTACACCTGCCTGCTATCAAAGATTCGTTTTCTTTCAATCAGCCACGCTTACGCAAAAGTTTATTCAGTGCGTATTCCGAGAATTCTAGACTAGACTAGTGTCAAGGTATCGACAAAAATATTTAAACTAATTGACATCTTCGGTTTCCAAAATTGTATTTCTTTTTTTAGAGGTTGTTAAGAATATACAATATTCAGTGTGATCTGCCGTGATATAGGTGGGGCCATATTTTGTGTTAAAGAAGTTTTATAAATAATTGTTATTTATCTTGACATACAAATACTAATAATATGAATACGTTTTAGCTTTAAATCACATATCTTGACTGTATCCTGTCTTCTCCTGCTTCGAGTTATCGAAGACTCACTCAAAGTATGAGTTGATTACCTCTTTTTACCTATATTATCTACTAGCTATGTCAGCGGTGTCACCCGCGTTTATGGTTAATATTATAAAGACTATTTCCGTCATACATGATTTCTATGTAACTTAACCATTAAGGCTGCACACGCGACGGAAGCTTAAAAAATGGAGTAACTTCTCCCGTTTTCCTAACATTTCCCTTCACTACTCTGCTCCTATTGATTGTAGCATGATGAAAAGTATACTATAACCTGCCCAGGAGTATAAAGAATAATTGTACCAAGTTTCGTTAAAATCCGTCGAGTAGTTTTTGTTTCTATAAGGAACATACAGACAGACAGACAGACAAAAATTTTACTGATTGCATTTTTGGCATCAGTATCGATCAATAATCACCCATCATGATAGTTATTTTGAAAATATATTTCATTTCTTATTTATTATAAGTATAGATATCAAGAATATAATCTGTCTGCCTTTCTGTTTCATTTTGCCAAACTTAACTGATTGTTATGGAATTGATTGCGCAAAAAGGAGATAAAAATAAAAAATTATAAGTATATTCTATAAAAGAGAGTAATTCCCAAAAAAGTAAAGAAATTGGTAGATTCCATCGGACGTCCAAAAGAGTCGCTGTAACAGGCAGGTGGAGGTGCGAGCAAACGCTTTTTCATAAGTATACATACATAATATCACGCCCATAATTCCCGAAGGTGTAGGCAGAGTAAAAGGGGCTGCAGGCTCCTTTAACCACATTCAGCCATAAATAAAACTGGGCTGGGTTAAATGGAAAATTGCGAAAAAGTAGTACAAGTGGCTAGCTCGTCGCCTACACAATCACATACCCAAAACCCGATATACCATTAGTCGCCATTTACGGCATGCTAGACAAGAACCACAGTTGGTATATTATAAGTCTGTCACTGCCAATATCTTGGGTAGTCATTCATTCATTTACTCAATTCACAGACTTCAGCATCTCTTCAATCAACACATGCCGACTGAATAAAAGAAAAATCTGAATCTACTAATGTGATCTTAATTGGAAACAATTCCATTCAATTACACCTAATTTAAGCTTCTTCGTTCGCTCACTGAAACACCTCGGCAAATAACTAAATTATCTACTGCCAATTAACTACCTAATACACAGGCTTTGTTCTAGGGATGTGTTATTCAACGTGGGGGTCGTTGCCCCCGGGAGGTCATGAAGCAACCTCAGGTGATTTGCTACAATAGATAACTTTAAGGGAAGTGAATTTAATAAACATTACAGTAATATGGGTACTGTAATATATTAGTAAAAGCTTTTATGTTTATATAACTAATAAATTTTAGTTTGCTAATTCGAGTGTACGAGGGGCAAATATTTCCTGTGATCGACTGTACTCAACCAATGGATGTTTTATCCATATTTAAGTCTCTCTATCTGTTATCCAGTATTAATAGTACCTACAAGCTTACATGCTTAGTTTTGGAACCGGGAAATCGATGTGTCAGTCTGAAGAATTTACTAAACTTATTTGATTGGGGCTAAATAGGCAACACGAAAGTATACAGTTCGTGAAATAAAAAAAAAAATAAGGAGGTCGCATTGCAAAAAAGGTTGAAAACCACTGTTCCAGCACTTCTAAAAACAAACTGTGTTTTAGTTGGTTTTTAAGTATTTAAGGCTGGAAAAACATTTAAAAGTACGTATAATGGAGTTTACTCTTACTGCCCTTACAAAGTTCTGTCTTAGATGAGCTCTCAATAAATTTATGTAAATTTCTTTAAAGAGCTTTTGATAAAGCTATATACAATTCGTTTAAACAGATATTGTTCTGTGTTTTTCCACGTGGAATTTAAGTAGTCGCCTAGTGTATTAATTTAATTGGATTTCTGTAGAACTATAACTATCTAGTTTAAACAAAAACTTTGCATCTTCGTTTCCAGGCATTTACAAAATTGTGCCTTGATAAACAATGAGGCTTAATAAACCTGTGAAACAGCCCGGTACAAAAACATCTTCTGCAACCTAGCACTCAGCAGACATACATACACGTGTTATAACTTTATATTAGATATTCATTTATTTTGCCGGTAATCAATGTTCTCATATTTCAATAAAGCAAACTTTTTATAATGAAGATAAGTAGATTAGTCAGACAGTTAAAGAAAACAGTAACGCTCGATCAAACAGCAGTTAAAGAATCGGTCCCAGTGATGAAAAATTAATGAGAAAATAAACGTACAGCATCTGCGGGTGGTACAGAGCAAAAACCAATTTAGCCTGACCTCCGTTTATACATGCAACGCGCACTTTAGTCGCTAAATGTGAATGGCGGCAGAGCTTCCAGGGGTCTCTCAATCTGGCCAATAGTCCCATCATGAAATATTCATTGGCGAAGGCTCGTGGCACCCCGCGATCTCTTTTATTAGCATTTAAGACAAGTTTTGTAATGTAAGTCGAGGTTTCCTTTTATGTGGAAATACACGCCTGGTTTATTTTCGAGTAATGCCACTGATAATTTGAATTTGTTCGTACGGATTTGACAAGGGCTGAATAAACTTGCCGCGCGCCCGTAATGGCGGCGGATAACAAAATGGCCGACCGTTTTTCGCATTGTGTTTCGACCAACTTTCGCCACGGTTCGGATGATGCTTTACATTTTCAGTTTGGAGGAAACATTGGAATTCGCGGATTCCGCGAATATTACAATGTCCGTGCGGAACATTAATTCCACGATGGCAATTTATCTATCATTTTCAATGCCCTGACAAACAATATAGACGGCAATCATCAATTCTATTTTGTATTTACTGTTTTGGATTAAGTGGAGTATTTTGGAATGGGATTAAGTTTTTATTAAAATGATTATATATTATTTAATAACAATTCGGTCTCCATCATCTGAACTGTATACACATGGTACTAGAGAGACGCTTGCAACACAAGAGATATCACTTATACGTTGCTGACATTTCAAAGATTTTGTTGGTATTCACCGGGCCTATAGCAAGATTGTAACAAACACACTCACTGTTGTTTGTCACCTTTATAATACAAGGAAACTGGTGGGGTTATTATAGATACCTACTAGTACACCTTCAATTCCCGATGGGATCACACCTTCAACAATTTTCAGTCAAAAATCAAGTTTGGTTAAACGGAAAATGGGTGAAAACGTTGCGGCAGTGGTTAGCTCGTCGCTTACATTACCACAAACCTAATACATCATTAGTCGCCTGTTACGACCTGGTATAGCCAGGCAAGTTAAACAATTGTTATATTATTTTTGAGCCCAGACTGACATGGAACCTATCGGATCAGTATGAGACATCTATATATAGCTCCTACGAGCTTTTATTATAAACAGTATTACAACTTACAAGTCAATATTAACAATATTCCAATTTTTTTCTTACATACCTATCATCTCGCCCGTAATACCCGCAGAGGTAGGCAGAGCCAAAAGGGCAGCTTGTTTCATATTCATATACATAACGTATCTTTATTTGTATTAAATTCCGATTTTAATTAACAGTTCTTGCAAAAGCAACATGCAATGAAATTGTAAAATTCATTAAGCTCCAAAGTAATTTATAATACCTAAACGTTTCGATTTAAATTACTTTAGACCCTGTTCTAAGCTTTTAAGCCTTTTCGCTCAGCTGCCTGCCTCAGAAAGCTTTTACTTTCTTCTTTTTACTCAACTTCGCGGGCGTCAAAAGGAGGGTGACGTTTTTTACCTTTAAAGTCCATCGCTTATTTACTCTTAAGGAAATAACGTGCTTAATTGCGATATTAATAAACTGTTAGTAATAAAATCTTAGTTTTCTGTTTACAGCTAAGGGATTATTTTGTATGTTAGTTACAAGTGATCATCCTCGTAGCGTTATGTCCCGTGCTTAGTCGAGTCTGCTTAGAACATGACCCAGGATTTAGCAAGTCTGATAATTCCATTGAAACGATTGACGATCTGACCTTTGTAACCGTTATATAGGGGAACCATACAATTTTGGATCATGGTTGCACATCCATAGTTGGTGGTTGATAAAACATAGTGATGAAGCCTGCAATGTGCACATTGCAGGTTTTATCACAATGTTTTCCCTCTCCGCTAAACTAGTGGTATAAATACGTACATAGATTTGAAAAAATCCAAAGGTACATGCCCGGGCTTGAACCCGCACCTTTCAGTTAAGAGGCGGTTGTCCTTACCATTGAGCTACCACTTTACAAATAAAGCGAGGTGCAAGATGGTTATCGGTAAGAAGTATTCGAGAAACGTATAAAGAGAATCGTCCACGCATAGACGTATGGATGAACGGTTAGATACCATACCATGAAATACAAAGGCCGGGTATTACTATCTGGTTACAGGCAAATGATCGTGTGATGAACGAGTGCATTTGTATTCGAGTCAAGGATAAAGGTATTCAAGCTAGTTTTTCTGTGACTCAGCATCTGTAGTACATGCATGAATCTTTAATTTGGAACTAGGGAATAGGGTATTATACTATAGAACTTTATACCTGAAGAATTCTGTTAAATAGGTTTAATAAAATATTAAAATGCCGAATATCATGTTTCAAAAATGATTTGACAATATTATCTATAATAAATACATTTTAAAAAGTTATAAATAGCGCGTAATCATCTCGTTACTAAAAACGCCGTTTGTATAGGTTTGTTTGCCATTATTCTAAAAAAAAAGCAAAAAAATCATTTTCCACGACACTAGTCAGCCATTGAGACCGTTTCATAACCTTCACAGTTTGTCGACAAAGTGCGACAGTGTCCGTGTAGGTAACAGACTCACTAGATGTCCTACGTTCCGCCTCCTCAGTCAGGCATAGAGCTAACATGTGCATCAATGTTGCAAAACTATCGATACTTTGATCATCGATAGTACGGGTACCCCAACAACAAATCAGAAAGTCGATAAAACTATAGATCAGTGGTCGTCACACTGCTCTGGTTAAGGGCCACATAGAACATTGTGAAGTATCTTTGCGGGCCGCATATTCTTTGATTGGGTTCTTAACACCACTAATTATAGACATTTTTATAATGCTGTTGCCATATTGAATTGCATGACATATATTTTGGCAAAAGCAATATTTGAAGTCATTTATTTGTCAACACTATTAACTAACTGTCAATTAATTTCAAAGCAACTTCTTAATTATTATATTACCGACATATGTTGCTTCATATGGGATTGGATATGAATAAATAATGTATGAACCTAATAAAAATTATAGGATGTTTATAGGGCCGCGGTAAGTAGTATAGAGTATTTAAAGCATTAGTTTTACCACGCAGAAATACAACTATCTTACAAACAATATTGATAGATTTGACCGGCTTCTTAGTTACCTAGTAGTATAGTATAGTTGTTTTTGGGTAGAGACTGACTAGAAAATCAAAAGCCGATTCAAATTCAACGAGATATAAATATTTGTCTGGGGCTTATATTAGCGAAGCCAATTTTCCGACCTAAGCAAAGCTAAAGGCATTTTAATTAAGTAATATTAAATTATCATTAAACAGAGATAGACTATCGATAGTGAAATACCCGTGCAACACTAATGTGTTTTAAAGCAGTAACTTTTTCTTTCCGATATCAAAAGGAGATGAAACGTGCAAAATCTGAAGGTATTTGTGAAAACGCGCATGAGTGAGCCGGCTTTGCATAATCACACTCTGTTAGCGGACCCGGCGTGTACTTAATGTTTTATTTAGTTGTTCATTGAAATGTTCTTGTATTAAAGTGAGACGTGGACGGAATGTGTAATGAATGTTAACGATACAAACTTGAAGTTATAGAGGCATCAGTTGTCTGATAACATGTGGAAAGAGTTGTAAGAACGGGGTGGATGTTTGAAAGTCTTTGTAATTCGCTCAGTGTCTCCGAAATCCGATTCCGATTATTCCGATATTCCGATTATCTTCTTAATAATTTTATAATGATTCCGAATAGGAGATCTGATTGTCCGTCACGTATTTAAGTTTTTTGGTACCTACGATACCATAGCCATAATCTTAGGGTTAGCTGACAGGTTTCTACTATCTATTTAATCTAGGAAAAAACCGTTCCTTGTATGTTTTTATTTAATTTTTTAAGAGCAGCAATGTAAATTAGCAGTGGTAGCTCAATGGTAAGGAAACGCGCCTCTTAACCGAGGAGTGCGGGTTCAAACCCGGGCACGTACCTCTAGATTTTTCAAATTTATGTACGTATTTATACCACTAGCTCGACGGTGAGGGAAAACATCGTGATGAAACCTGCAAATTCAAACAACTTTGAATTTGTAACCATGATCCAAAAATTGTCTGGTTCCCCTATCTTAGGGTTACGAAGGTCAGATCGGCAGTCGCTTCAATGTAATTACCAGACTCGCTAAATCCTGGATCATGGTCCAAGCGGACCCCGTCAAAGCACGGGACATAACGCTACGAAGATGATGATTAAGAGCAGCAATGTCTACTCTAAAATATCAACTGTGTACCATTAAGGGGTATTTCAAATACAGTCTAATGATTTACGGTCGCAAAGCAGTGGGTTTCACTAACACCTTTTGGGAACAGAACCCTATAAAAAGGGCTGCAGCGTCATCGGCATGCCTAATAACAAGAATTGAGGCCAAAGGGCTGGGTGTGACCTTTGACCGGCCGCAGAAGGCGACACTGACACTTAATCAGCGGTAAAACAAGGTCGCTTTGGCAGACAATGGAGCTATGATGAGACCGGTGGTTAAGTGGCCCGAGTAATACTCGTTCAATTGAAAGGTCAACGAACTGTGACCGGTCTAGACCTCAGACAATCAGACAATGGTCAAACGATGAAAAGCTGTTGATACAAATACTGTTTTTTAAATATGGATATTTGTCGCATCTTGTTTATATTTGATTTCAATAATAAAAGTGCTTAAGCAATTAATTTGACATTTTTATAATATTTTTTTTCACTTGAAGGCTTGGTTTCCGTCAGTTGGGGTCTTTAAAAACGTTTCAATGAGACTACTTATTAAATTGGAGCGACTGATTTTAGCGCTGAATCATAGACACATCCACCCATAGTTAATAATAAAAAATAAATAATAATAAATATGAGACCACATCACATATGCTGATCTGTCTTTGAGGTAAGTAGCTTGGGCACCTGTGTTACAGATATCAGAATCAACAGTAGTGTTACAAATATATACTTAAATAAATATAGGATATTAACACCCAGTCACAGAACAAACACAAGTATTCATCACACGTAAGTTTGTCCTGGGTGGGGATCGAACCTACAACTCTTGACGCATGGGGCAGGGTCATTACCAAATGCGCCATCGAGCCATTCAATTAGTTATTTAAATGTGCAGGTTTCTTCACGATGCATTTCCTTACCGCCGAAATATATAAACGTAGCGAAAGATAAAAGTACCTACCAATAGGCACCCCTCACATATAAGGCTATTCTTACCGTTGAGCATACACTGCTCCTAACGAATTTAATAAATAAACAAAGCTGATTGCATCTATAAAAGCAAATTAAAACGGCATGATGGTAGAATTGAGCTAAAAATAAAGAATACGTGGGAAACAAAACGCAGATTGAATTTTTTTATTCGGTCAAAGGGTTCTTATGGCATCTTTGTCTCGCTGAATATTTTGCTCATTTGCTTGAAATATGTCGAAACAAAAGGCCGGGTTATACCGTTTACAAAACACAAGTAAACTCATTCAATTATGAGCCTTACTGTGAGAACATAAGTGTTAGATGTCAACGGGTAGACGGCCGTCTCTCTCGTCGGTTAAGCTTAATACTCAAAATGACTCGCGGAAAACTTCGAAAACAATGCAGTCATCTTGAAAAACTCTAAAAGACAATGTAGCGGTGGAAAATTTCCCATCAACAAAACTGGGTCAAAGCTATAATACGCAATAAAACACAAAATGAGAAAAACCGTCACGATTTACATTTTAAGATGAAAAACAATGTGTGTTTATTGCTCCTTCAATTGTTTTCAGCGTCGTGCATTCTCAGGCCAGTTTTTATGCTATAACGGGCGGTATTATATACATGTAATAAAGGCGACAATGGCGTGAACAGCATTGACAAATGATACCGAGATGCTGACAGCTTTTGTCGAGGATTAAATCTGAGCGGACTTAGCGGAACAATCTCCTAAAGAGTTGATACAACTGGGAGGCTACTTTCGCCTGTTCTTTTTATTTAACTTGTTTTTATTTGGCCTATAAATGTTTTATTAGGTGTTCGGAGGGAATTTTTATTCGTAGTAAAATTTTATTTTAGTTTTCTATCGGGAACTTTGGCAGTTGCGAATGGGATGCTTAGTAGACGGGCATTTGTAAGGATTTTCTTACTGTGTAGCTGGATTGTGAATTGGTACTTGGGGACGGTTCAACTTTAAATCGGATGTTTCGAACTAAATGTATAACGAAATACATTCTTCTAAGCGAAAGGATTTAGGGACTTTTGTTATTGGAAATGTTAGAAAGTTTGATAAATAAGGTCATTATGTTGTCAACTTGTGCAACAAAAAGTCTATATCTAACTAACTAACTAATCTTCCCTAGTCTATATCGGTTGCAAAAATAAAAATACATAATTCCCTTTTGACTGGCCCGTTGGTCGAGTGGTCAGAGACCCTGGCCACGAAGCCGATGGTCGCGGGCAAATGTTTCGTGTGATGAACATGAACATTTGTACTCGAGTCATGGATGTTTATATACACATTTAAGTATCTATCCGCCTATCCGTTCACCTAGTATTCATAGCACAAGCACAAGCTTAATTTGGGACTAGGGAATTGGTGTTTCAGTCTGGAGAAATTATTAAAATATTTTATATATATATAAATATATATATATATATACATATATACATATACATATATACATATATATATATATATATATATATTTAAATTCACTATGTGGCAAAATAGCTGACACTTGTAAATAGGTAATCTCTAGTAGTTTTTTTAAACATTTCTCGAATATCTTACGGCCTTTATTGTATAAAATTGGTTTCGGTGAGTGATTTTATGGGCTGCGAAATGTTGTAGATAGCAAATTCATGGCAGTAATAAATTCAAACTTCTTTTTTTTTCCAAAATATGTGACGCTTTCTGTGTGAGTTAACCACAACACGCGTAGGAAGTCACGGGTAAAGCTAATTTTTGTTATATTAGTGAAAAACTACCAATGACTTATCAGGTGAAAATTATTGGTAACTGGCTGCGTCCCACGGCTCCACCAGTTAGTTCCCGTTCTCGTGTGAATACGGAGATAAAGTATTGCCTATGTTACTCGCTAATAAAGTAGCTTTTCATTGGTTAACAATTTTTCGAATCGGTCATTAGTTCCGGAACAAATGCAAAAAACAAAATATTTCCTCTTTAATTATTCATTTAAGTTGTACCAACAGTTTTTTTGTATTCACACATGCTAGGGTTATACAAAATTAACTTAAGTACAGACAGTTAATTACAAAAACTAATTAAAGGTAATACCACATGCAAGATTACGACCAGTTCAACGGATGATGAATTAACAGTGTGTTTAACTATAACTAAACCTAACGTCTTTTTAATTGGGATGTTGACACCCATTATATTTAATTTTAAAATATCAATTCTGCAAAAGAAAGTATCGTAGTATGCTGGTAAGCCTTACTGATTTTGTATCATATTGAGTCTAAGATTTTTAATTTTACAAAAACTGCTTATTATTAAGTCAGTTGACTATACAAACTAGTGACGTCACACGTTGACAAGCCCATACAAAATCTATGAAGTGATTTCGTTTTGACAGCTTTTAAAAAGTATCTTAATTGACTAGACAGTCAACATCCCTATTGCGTTTGATCTTATATTAAGTATGTGTCTTAAGTGTAGATAAATTCTAAGAATTTATGTCTTATGTTTATTATTGTATCATTTATCTATACTTATAATAAATCTGTAGAGAGGTCAATTCTGTACATGAAATATATTTTCAAAATAACTATCAGGGGGTGATTAGTGATCGATACTAATGCCAAAAATGCAACCAGTAAAATTTTTGTCTGTCTGTCTGTCTGTCTGTATGTCTGTCTGTATGTTCCTTATAGAAACAAAAACTACTCGACGGATTTTAACGAAACTTGGTACAATTATTCTTCATACTCCTAGGCAGGTTATAGTATACTTTTCATCATGCTACAATCAATAGGAGCAGAGTAGTGAAGGGAAATGTTGGGAAAACGGGAGAAGTTACTCCATTTTTTAAGCTTCCGTCGCGTGTGCAGCCTTAATGGTTAAAGTTACATAGAAATCATGTATGACGGAAATGGTCTTTATAATATTAACCATAAACGCGGGTGACACCGCTGGCACAGCTAGTTTATAATATTAATATTACTAATGCCAACAATTACTGCGAATGCTGTGTACGCCTCTTATTGGTATACATATAAGATCTCATTTATATATAAATTATAAGTTTACAATAATGTTGATATGTATACTGTTGGTGTAATAAATAAATAAATAAATTTGCTTCTTCCGCAATTAGCTTAGTAGGTCACATTGATGGACCTAATTTCCTAGCCATCTATGTGCAGAAACCCGATTCCTCCTCAAACATATTTGTATCTCCTCTATTACCACAATACATCCCTGTCATTTTGTTTGCTCCCAATTCTCGTTGTACCCGGATCAGATTTCGGCGACCCAGGACCAAATACATCCAAGTTATGTACAGTAAGTACAATCGGTAGTTAGTTGGTTTAAGCGGATTATTTATTTTAGTATTTTTTCCATCTAACCCAGCCCATTGTCCTATGTTGGTCTGGGACTTAAAAATAATGTGCCAACTGTGTTTCTTGCCTAGCATGTCGTAACGAAACGGCGACTACGAAAACGCCCTTTACGAAAAGGGCGACTAATGGTATATGGGGTTTTGGGTTTGTGTGGGCGTGGGGTTTGTGTGGGCGACGAGCTGGCCACTTGTCACTACCTTTTTACAATTTTCCATCTAACCCAGCCCAGTTTTGTTTTTGGCTGCCTACCCCTTCGGGGACTATAGGCGTGATGCTATGTATGTATGTATGTATGTATGTATTTTAGTCGTCCGATGGTTGAAGATCTTGGCCTAAGGTTACGGAATTTAATCCGCTTGCTATGTTTATGTGATAAACATGATCATTTGCATTAAATTATTATAAAGCATATATATGCTTAACGTACGCATAAATCATGTATGTTTATAGGTGTAATTATTATTTTGACATACTAAATTTGATACTAATTGTATTTAGTCTAGTCAATTACGTTTAAAATTATGAAAGGTACAGCTATTTACAATATCAATAAAGTTTTAAATCAACATGACATATTGAACTGATTAATTACCGACATTATAATATTCTTATATTTATAACGATTAATTGTAAGACTTATACACAATGTTCTAATGTCCATCATAATGTTTTTTAGAACAACTAGTCTCATAATATTCGTGCTCTCTGCGCAACACGATTCTGTGATAGAACTTCTAAATCGATACGGGCTTTCCGCGTAATTGATGAAGGAAAAGTTGTTATCTAATAGACACTAAATAACGGTATCTTAACAACTGGGCCTGTGCCGCCCATAAAATTGAGATAGGACTCCTACTGAGTCTAGCGTAGGCTAAGAGTTACACTCATTTAAATGTTTTAATAGATTTGACACTATGTAAACTTAATTGTTTTAAAGTACGACTCGACTAGTATTGCGGTACAAGTGCGTGCTAAGGCTTTACAGCAGTGTGACTTTTTCCAGTAAGTTTTGGTTCAGCGGTATAGGTTTGAGACAGGGAAGTAGAGACAGACTGATGGTGCCAGTGCGCTCCCCGTTACACTTTCTATGGCTGTCTTATACTTTATTATGCCAAAGAGTCACTTGTATGACTGGCTCGATGGCGCATTCGGTAGTGACCCTGCCCCATGCGCCATGAGTTGTGGGTTCGATTCCCACCCAGGACAAATATTCGTATGATGAATACTTGTGTTTGTTCTGTGTCTGGGTGTTAATATCCAATATTTAAGTATATATTTGTAATACCACTGTTGATTCTGATATCCGTAACACAAGTGCTTAAGCTACTTACTTCGGAGTCAGATCAATGTATGTGATGTAGTCGGATATTTATTTATTTATTTATTTATATGACAACATCCACATATGTTTAGTATATGTATGATTCACAAATGTACAAAAATATCTCTTATATCTTCATACATACATAACATCACGCAGGTAACCCTGTAAAGAGTAGGCAGTGTCATATTTTCATCTTAATATATGTAATGTTTATTTGTTCCTATCAAAGGTCGCGGGTTCGAATCCCGCATGTTTATCAGTTCACCAAGTATCTATAGCACAAGCTTATTAGCTTAGTTTGGAACTAGGAAATTGGTGTGTCAGTCTGGATAATTGATTATTATTATTACTGCTGGCAGCAACGGTCTTATTACTCAAACCCATTAAATATATATTTTCATAAAAAATCTACAAGTGCAATAAAAATCAAATTGAAAATTCCCTTTTCCCTGAGGGCAAACCGCGCTCCAAAATATTATCGTACATTATAGATATGAACAAACTTAATTACCGTATGTAAATAACGTCGAGGTAACATGGTTTATTCTATCTTATACCGAAGTGCTCCTCCAGAGGTTCAAAAAACAAGTCGAATAAGGATACAAACCGCATTATTGAAATGTGTCGAATTAAAAATCTAGTCTTAAGTCATCTTCCTAGTGTTATGAATCATAACTTATGATCATTCCTAATCAGGTCATAGTCTAACATCTTAGGTCATGGTCTTATATTTAGTGTTTCTGATCATAACGTTAGAGCTATAAACATTGTAACCATTAGAAAGATGAATCAGACTTTGATCATCGTTAATTAACTATATTTTCAAATTATATAACACATTGAAAATTTTTCGCAAGTTTATTCACGACTAGCTGTGCCAGCGGTGTCACCCGCGTTTATGGTTAATATTATAAAGACTATTTCCGTCAGACATGATTTCTATGTAACTTTAACCATTAAGGCTGCACACGCGACGGAAGCTTAAAAAATGGAGTAACTTCTCCCGTTTTCCCAACATTTCCCTTCACTACTCTGCTCCTATTGATTGTAGCGTGATGAAAAGTATACTATAACCTGCCCAGGAGTATGAAGAATAATTGTACCAAGTTTCGTTAAAATCCATCGAGTAGTTTTTGTTTCTATAAGGAGCATACAGACAGACAGACAGACAGACAGACAAAAATTTTACTGATTGCATTTTTGGCATCAGTATCGATCACTAATCAGCCCCTGATAGTTATTTTGAAAATATATTTCATGTACAGAATTGACCTCTCTACAGATTTATTATAAGTATAGATAACGACAACGTTATGCGATATTGCATTCTCGCCAACGATATCATTTTTTTTCTGGAAAATTTGTTAGTAACCACAAACACATAGGCAACCATAGGTTTATAATCTGGCATTGATAAGTAACTACAGAGTTTGGTACCAGTTTCTTCTCGGTAGATGCGATATTCCGAACCGATGGGAGATTCAAATTGTTCTGTTTTGTATTTATCTGCCGATTTATAAGTGATTTTTTTAGGACTACATAAATAAATATATTTTGACTATTACTTTGACTTACAGTCAAACGCCATACTGGCGAGGCCACAGGCAACATCTAGTAAATAAATAAATATAGCAACCTACTATAAAAATATAAAAAAAGACAAATTTAAAAAATAATTGTATCAATTACTCCAGCGCAATGACGCATTTCATTTTGATCAAACGTTACTTTAGAGTTCATTTTGCCATCCTTCGTCTCGCACGAACGGACTTGCAAATTGCCATACAATAAATTACTGAATGTTATTTGCTCAGATTCATGTACATATAGGTACATATAGGAAATTAAGAATTTCGCATTACACGTGTAGATAAAATAATTTGCGTATTTATACATTTTTTTTGAATATTTTTGTTGTGGAACGATTCTATTTATTGTGCTCCGCCCAAGGTGGTAGTGGGCGGGGTATACCGACTAAACCCCTGGGATGTACCGTTCACGCCTTTATATAGGACGTCCACGGGATTGCGCATCGCTAAACCACCGTGAATGCCCCAGCGTCGGCCCTGCCGTAGCTGAGCCTCCTGCGCTCTTACAAATACTTAGACTAAAGCATCCTTTAGCCACCGCATTGCTATAAAAGAAGAGACTGTTGGTGATAAGCTACCTACGATGCTTGACGCAGTCTTATCCAGACAACGTGACCCCTATTGTATTTGTAATACAGCGCCTATAGGCTACGGTGACCGATTACCATAAATCTGTTCACTTTCTTACCCTTGTTGTGTACAAGATATATATAATTGCACACATAACAATGCATACTTATTTGTAAATAAGTATGTATTGTTATGTGTGCAATTATAAATTTGACTGGCTCGAAGGCGCATTTGGTAGTGACGCTGCCATTCGTGTGATAAATACTTGTGTTAGTTCTGTGTCTGGGTGTTAATATCCAATATTTAAGTATATATTTGTAATACCACTGTTGATTCTGATATCCGTTACACAAGTGCTTAAGCTACTTACCTCGGAATCAGATCAATGTGTGTGATGTAGTCGGACATTTTAAATAAATAAATAAAAAATCTGTGCAAGTAAAGTAAGGGCGCGTGCTAGTTGTGTACACTTCTGTCGCAGCTATAATAGTATCGTGCTGTACATCTCGAGACGAAGAAAATAAATTACTTAAGTCCTATAGAGCTCCGTGCAATACTTTCACAATTTGTCGAGTCTGTGTTGTTGGAGAAATTTACAGTCACCGTAAATTTAAACTTGATTCACGACGGCAGCACAGGGAAGCTAGATTACCTGTAGGACCATTTAAAATAGATTAAGCGACAAGTTGTATTTGCAGCAGTATAAGCGACCACAACCATCTTTTAAGGCTTTAAGAATTTACCGTAATGTTTGGTTTGGCTAACGTGCTTGGAGATAAGTAGCTCCGGCTAAATAATTTGCGCACAAAAATAAGTAAGGAAAAATAATAACTAAGTAAGGAAAATTTAGTCTGACTAAAGTAGATACATTGGACTAAATCCTAATTATATTATAATTTGAAAGTGAGTTCATTTGTTTCTAAAACTTTCAAATTTCAAGTAGTCAGCCGATAGATAGAAAACACGCACCCAAGGCCCAGAGATTACACCTTGGTTGGAAAGGGTCCTTAAGTGCACCACACGATGTCCGAAATATTTGATTGTAGCTCGTAGTTGAAATCCCTGCGTTAAAAAAGGGCAAACTTATCCTGCACTGCACTTTTAAATTCATAAAACTCTATAGTATATAAGACTTCTGCTATACGTCACCGAAATATCACGCATGTTTTTCAAACTAGGATTACGTGTATGTCAAAAATATTTTTGCTCTCACAAAAACACAAACTTTATTCGACTCGGCCTCAAACGCAAACAAACACGTGGCTGAACGAATTTGCATGGGAACGTTATTTCATAAACTAACCAACATGACCGCAATATGTCGTAAAAATATTTAGGTAACGCAAACCTGTCAGTTCAATTTGCAGTAAAGATTCGTAACTGGCAGGATACATGTGAATCTGATATAATGGCAGTCGAAAAAATTAAAATCGCAATTTTTTTTTTTACATACTGAAACTGAGACAACATTTGCAAAAGACAAATGCTTATATAAAACGATTTTACATCACGTCCGTAATCATTAAGAAGGTAGGTAGAGTACAAGGAGCATTAAGCAATTTTAAGCACTTTGATCCAAAAATAAAATTGAGCTGATTTAGAAACAGAAAATTTTGAGTAGATACGTAGTGAACAGCTTTCACATACCTGCTTTATAAGATAAAGTTCGCCCAGTTGGAATAACCGTAGCGTAATAGATGAAACAAAAGCCAGACAGTGTCAAAGAATAAGAAAAATATTAGTAAATCGTGACTGTGATATAGATCAAAATTCACGAAGGAAGCCTCTAACATAAGTAACACTGCAATTATGCCAAACACCATACCGAAATGCCAATGCCAGTGTTCACATAATTTATGACGTACTCGAAACTAGCGGTCACCGTTCAACCGGGTGATCGCAGTGTCAATAGCTCCCGAATCCTGATCATTTCGCCGTTTCATTTCCCCTGCTGTGCGAACCGGCCCGGATGCCGATCGATGCCAAACATTCGGCTTTGAGGCCCATTAACGGCCCGTGTGTAGGTAATCTTTGTTCACGGTGCTCTAGCACACCTGGGGTGAATTTTGAATGGCAAAAACACGATTTGTCTACTCCGGTGCATATCAAGCAGTCGTGGAATTTTGTCCACTTCAAAGATTTAGATAGGTACCTTTATCTTATTGGAAGTAAATTTTTGACTGAGGTCTGATTTGATTTAACTGATGATTTGATGTAGTTATTAAGAATGTTATACTGCACAAGCTACTACGAGTATTTAGTCCAAGTGAATATATTCTGCCCTGCTTCTCCTAAGCGGACAGGAATCCAGAGGGATTCCCCCATGTAAAAATTATGTTCTCGTGTGTAATATAGCTATTAGCTGATTGAGAGAGTCAAGGAGTTTATTTTTATTATAACCGCAGTATCATAATTTGTGTAAACCATGGTACATAGGCCTGTCATTGCTCCAGACTATACATGTTTCTATATGTCCTAGTCTGGTACGACCTGTTCTTTGGTAGGCTAAAGCTACACAGAGCTGGTGCTAAATCAGTTCAGGCATATCGGTTGTCGGTCGATGCGGCAATAGCCGAAACCGAGACCATTACAAGCGACCGTTGGCCGTCATGTTTGGCGTCATGAGTGATTGAAAACTCTAATTCGTTGAAATCAAGGTTGATGTTTAACAGTGAAAAATACAGTTATAGATTACCCAGAGTTCCGACCTGAAGGATCTCCTGTAACTACATTTTATGATTCGTTTTTATAACTAATTATGGTATAACTAGCCTATCTCCTATAGATAAGAAATATGTCTATAATCTATGTATCCACGGGCTCAATGGGTCAAAAAACTATGTTAGTTTACCAGTTTTCTTATCGGTTTCGACTAAAAAATATTTCTTGTCTTTTGTAAGCGAGTTTGCTTCAGAAACCATGTGCTGTAACTGTATGAGATATAATATGTCTCTACCAGATTTCTATATACTTTTTGTTATATGAATACCACATTTTATTATGTTTCTTAATTTGTTAAAAATAGACCAATAGAATATGTTTGTACGGAGGTAAAGAGTTTTGTTAATTATTAAAGCTATAAATTGTTGACCTCATTTTATCAGGTCCATAGGTGTACCGGTCACCATGTCGTGTCTTCAGACCACTAAATCTACTAAAGCAGCGCCTATTCGCTTAGGGCTTCTGTTAAATCAGTTGGCAGTTAGGGTGTCGATCGATTCGGCCAACAGTCGGCCTGTTGTGTGCCGACCGCTTTGTTTCGCCGCACCTGTAATGTAATGGAATCTTACCTTTGATGTTGAGTTCAATCGGATAAGAGTAAAGTATATCATGGTCTAGTAAACTTTGTTCTGCTAGGATACTAAACTGTAAAGTAATGCTTACTTTGTTAATAACTTAAGGATACGTAATTATAGACCCCTTATCGATAAATAGCGTACTCGTAATAACGGTGAAATATAAATAGTTAAACGGAATCAAAGATCTATTGGAGACTAGAGTGTACATTATTTTATGGAAATATTATTTTAGATGTATTAACTATCTTTTTAAGATTAATGCATAATGCGTGTTTTGATAAACTTATCAAAAGCGTTATGAATAAGATAAAGAAAACGTATAATAAAATAAAAAAAACGTGTTTACCTAGTTACTCAGCATAGATCAGTGCTTCTTAAACTTTTTATGCTATGGAACCCTTTTAGGAAGCGGAGTATTGCGGCGGCAGTGTATGGGGGGGGGGGGGGTGTTGTAATAATCGACTTTTAACGGATTTTCCCCCAGGATTTATGATATTTATGATCAGTACCAATTTTCGTGGAACCCCCAGAAAGGCTTCACGGAACACACATTAAGTATAACTGGCATAGATAAAATGACTAATATGCGTCACGAATACAAGCCATTATTAGTGGTGCTATTGAATCAAAATGACAAGAGGGAGAGCTTTTAGCTTTTCGAGAATTTCGTATATTCGGTGACTATTCCATGTGGTCCCTACATTCCAGCCCTACGTAAAATGACGATTCAATTGACTCGATGTTGAATAGCAAGCGGGTGGTGACAGCGGTTGATACGGCCTTGCTTTGACTCGCTCACAATTATCGTGACGAGCGCAGCCCGCGCCCACAACATTTGTGACGCGCTGCAACTAGTCGGTCCAGTTACTTGTTTTGGGCTGGCTTTCTAACTGCGGATGGTTGGTGTTTCAACAAATAAAAGAAACAGTTTTTATTTATTTATTAGCAACCTTTACAATATCTTTACAGGAAATCCCAAATTTAAAATTTTAGGTCTCATACATACATAAATAAATAACATTACGACCATAGTCTCCGAAGGGGTAGGCAGATTTAAAGGGACAACTGGCCCCCTTAACCAAATTTAGCCAAAAATAAAACTGGGCTAAGTTAGATGGAAAATTGTAAAATAGTGACAAGTGGCTAGTTTGTCGCCTATACATTCACATACCTAAAACCCGATGTGCCATTAGTCGCCTTTTACGACATGCTAGGCAAGAAATTCTTTTTAAGTCCCAGACCAACATGGGACTATAACTATAAACATTTTTGGTATATAGGTCTTATATATAGGTACTAAAAAAAATTATAGGTATAGCGGACATGGCCTTGCTTTGGCTCGCTCACATGAATCATAGTTATTTGAATGTGAAGGAGTAACTATTGAGTAATCTGTGGTGAAGGTTTCATCCGCTTTCAAAAAAACATGTATAGTATTAAATTTAATATGTTCCATAAATTAAAATACAAATCTAACACGATTGAACCTTCACAATATTCGGATAATTGTAATGAGGTTTTAATGATTCTGTACTTAATACAAATTTCACACTGCATCACGTTTCTGTTGTACACCTTTACGCCATTTGATTCGTCCAGTTGCTTAGTGCGACGGTGGCTGATCGTTTTCATTGCGGTTTCGGCTTTGTAACTGGGATCCTGCAAATATTTGTCGTTTCCATCAGCATGCCACATATGTATGTGTTTCTATGTCGTGGTTTGTTCGAGTCCGCCGTTTGCTGTGTCGAATTTAATGACTATTATAAATAAGCCCACAAATAATTAAAAAATCTGATTGGTAATGCAGAATTGAAGTCCGGAATTCAACACTATCGACGATTTCTGCTGAGTGGTCCGTTTTCTTTATGAAATTGAAACGTCGCAAGTGTCGCATTAGGTGAAAATGGTCAAACAAGGGCTTGTTTTTTAATAAAAGCTCCCTAACACATTCATTAGAAGATAACAATCTAAATGATTTATTTGATATATTGAGAACATGTTAAGAATTAATTAATTTTACGTTTTTTTTTTTTTAAGGCGTATTAAATTGACGAGCATTTTTCATAGAATTTTCTCATCAACACCAAAACTACCATCAAAATTTAAAAAAAAAAAAGGTTAATTCAAAATATATCAAAGGTAATGCCTCTGGGTATCATAAGCATCAAACAGCACATATTACGAAATTGTAAGCAAAACCCTGACCAATCCATTTGATTTGTCGACGGTTCGACGGTACTAATAATGTTTAGAGCACATTACAGACGCCCCAAGCAATGCGTTTCACAGCCTAGTGATAAATGTGGCCAGCACAGTAATGTGTCCAGATAGGAAATATCTAATGTACTTAATGCACAGGATCCATGTATAGTCATAGTATCGGAAATGTTCAACAGAATGCCGGTTTTGTATTACATGATTTGAAGTTGTAGCACGGTGGAGTTTTGATGAAATATGTATGTGGCAATTATTATTATTTGACTGGCCCGTTGGTCGAGTGATCAGAGACCCTGGCCATGAAAACAAGGGTCGCGGGTTCGAATCCCGCTAGGGGCAAATATTTCGTGTGATGAACATGGATGTGTGTACTCGAGTCATGGATGTTAATAAACGTATTTAAAATGTCTATCCGTTCACCTAGTATCCATAGCACAAGCTTATAAGCTTAGTTTGGAACTAGGGAATTAATTGGTGTGTCAGTCTGAAGAATTTATTTATTATCATTTATATATTTATCTTTTTAAAACTCATACAAACTAGACAAATGAGGTTTATAGTAAAGACACAAGTAAATTGCGTCAAGTTATTAGCTCTTAAGAAAATCATCATCTTCTTAGCTTTATGTCCCGTGCTTAGACGGGGTCCACTTAGACCTTGAACCAGGATTTGGCGGGTTTGTTAATAACATTGAAGCGACTGCCGATCTGACCTTCGGAACCCTAAGATAGGGGAACCAGACAATTTTTGGATCATCACGATGTTTTCCTTCATCGTCGAGCTAGTGGTATAAATACGTACATAGACTTGAAGAATCCAGAGGTACGTGCCCGGGTTTGAACCCGCACTCCTCAGTTAAGAGGCGCGTGTCCTTACCATTGAGCTACCATCACTATAATAAATTAGCTCTTAAGAAAATATTAATGGAAAATAACTCCAGTAGTTAAATGTGATCTGTACATTCATACATACATACGCCACGCCTACAATTCCCGAACGGGTATACAATTCCCGAAAGTCCAAGGAGAAATGGGTTCCTTAAACCAAAATAGCCCAAAATCGAGTTGGATTTAATAAAAGATCGTGAAAGTAATGACGAGTGCCTAGCTCGTCGTAATCTCAAACTTAATATGCAATAGACCATAAGTCGCCTTTTACGATGCAAGATAAGAAACACAGTTGGTACATTCTCGTCTCATCCTACTTATTATTTTTTCTAACTCAACCTAATTATGTTCCATACTCAACCCACTACAATAATTTCATTTTAAATTCCTTATTAACCCCAAAATCAACAGATCTCAAATGACGACGTTGAAACCAGTGTGATCTAAATGACAAGAAACTGTAACTAAATGACCTGAAAGAATTATGATTTTCCTTTGCAATTGTGTAAAAAAAAAAAAATTGCCAAAAATGTCACTTTGATCACTCTGGTTCCAACGTCGTCAAATGGTATGATAATGGCATAACGCATCTACATGTAATCAAATTTCATAAATAGAAGACGATACCACAGGCTTATGAAACAAGAACTGTATCTATTCATCGTAGACACAACTGTTATAAAAAATATAAGGCTGATGTTCCACATACGACCCGGGCCTTTCCGTAAATAGAACATATCTCAGGCACATCACGCTAGGCGTATTCCATAACCGCACCTGTCCTTTTACAAGCTAATTTGATCAGCGTATTGATCCTTCCTCCGGCGATCGTTCCCGGGATCCCCATTTACGCTCGCGCCGTAAATCCCTTCCGTATCCAGGGCTGTCCAGATGTGGAGCCATTTTATTTTGTATAAGCTGCGTTATTCTAAAGTTTCATTAAAATCCATTTAGTATTTTTTGCGTGAAAGAGTGACTAACATACACACATCCAAACCACTTTCATATTTATTATATAAGTAGCATTAGTAGGATCAAGCTTTTGAAACTTAACCAACTTTATTTATTTATTTATTAGGTCAACCAACAAAATAAGCACTAAAGCAACATACTCAAACAGTGAAACTTCATGAATTTGGCACGCCAAATTCTCATCTTGAACTATTTTAGCTAAATGTGGGTTAAGGAGCCTTATGCTCTATTGCTTTGGACTTTGACTATCCCTTCGAGCCTTGGCGGCGTGACGGTGTATTAACTAACTAACTAGTAACTAGTAATTTAACCAATATTAAGAGTGACGGAAAATCAAACGTTGAAACAGGTATTGGTTTCAATACCGTGATTTTTCAAATTTGAGTACGTGTTTATGTCAACTTAGCGGTTCATCCATATATAGGGAAACATCCATACATAGAGAAAACATCGCAATGGAACGTGTGTACTATGAACGTATAGAAATGATTGGATTTATTTAGTTTTTTATTTCATACTCGTTCTAGTAATTATCTATACTTATAATAAATTTGTAGAGAGGTCAATTCTGTACATGAAATATATTTTCAAAATTACTATCAGGGGGGATTAGTGATCGATACTGATGCCAAAAATGCAATCAGTAAAATTTTTGTCTGTCTGTCTGTCTGTCTCTGTCTGTCTGTCTGTCTGTCTGTCTGTATGTTCCTTATAGAAACAAAAACTACTCGACGGATTTTAACGAAACTTGGTACAATTATTCTTCATACTCCTGGGCAGGTTATACTTTTCATCACGCTACAATCAATAGGAGCGGAGTAGTGAAGGGAAATGTTGGGAAAACGGGAGAAGTTACTCCATTTTTTAAGCTTCCGTCGCGTGTGCAGCCTTAATGGTTAAAGTTACATAGAAATCATGTATGACGGAAATAGTTTTTATAGTGTTAACCATAAGCGCGGGTGACACCGCTGGCACAGCTAGTATACAAATATTGATATAACAAACATACTTAAGTATTGGATATTAACAGACAAAAATAAACACAAGTAATCATTACACAAATGTTTGTTCTATGTGGGGATCGAACGCACATCTCTAGCACATAGAATAGGGTCACTACCAGTGGCGGATTTACAGTGTTGGCCGCCCTAGGCCCGAGGCCATAATTCTAAGTACTAATGCGTCATCACTTAATTTTTAACACGATTGGCCGCCTCTAATATCTGGCCGCCCTAGGCCCGGGCCTACTGGGCCTTAGGGTAAATCCGCCACTGGTCACTACCAAATGTACCATCGAGCATATCCTGCTAGCCAGATGAAGTATAACTGTATGTTACTTTGGAAAGACACCAGGTTATTTATAAGCTTTAACCCGATAATCCAGCCCTTTGACAGCCCTACACGCGAACCCCATTACCATTCGCGCTCTCGACGCGATCGAACCACACAAACACCTCCGCAAAGATCACATCTTTCAAAATACAATGCTCCATTCGTTAAAATTTATGTTGGACAAAGCAAGTAATGTAAGAGAAACAGGGGAACAGTCCTTGTAATATTGTTAATAATTTATTGAAGTTTTAAAGCACTCCGTGACGGGGTAGGCTGAAATGGTTTTTTAATGACAAAAGTCGAATAAATTATGAATTTTTTTTTAAACTTTATTTTATTTTATAATTTCTTTAGACTGAAACTCGAATTTGCTAGTTCCAAACTAAGTTTATGCTTGTACTAGGTGCTCGGATACGCATACTTGAACACGTTTATTACGTTTTATACGTTTATTAAATTTAATAAAATTTTATGTAAACATCCAAGACTCGAGTACAAATGTTCACGTTCATCACACGAAACATTTCCCCTAGCGGGATTCGAACCCGCGACCTTTGGTTTCGTGGCCTGGGTCTCTGACTATTTGACCAATGGGCTAGTCGATTTATAGAATTATAATGTATACTGATTTTAGCTTACTTTGACAAGCTCGATGACGCATTCGGTAGTGACCCTGCCCCATGCGCCAAGAGTTGTGGGTTTGATCGCCACCCAGAACTAATATTCGTATGATGAATAGGTACTTGTGTTTGTTCTGTGTCTGGGTGTTAATATCCAATATTTAAGTATATACTTGTAATAACACTGTTGATTCTGATATCCGTAACACAAGTGCTTAAGCTACTTATCTCGGAGTCAGATCAATGTATGTGATGTAGTCTGATATTTATTTATTTATTTATTATTTATTTACTGATGATATCACTGATTTTAAATTCTCATGTGAAAAGATATTTGGTAATATAATGTACCTTATTATTTAACCATCCCCAATTGTTTTCAGATTTTATTGTATTTTTCACGCTATACAGTCTTTTATGTTACTCCAAGTCCTATGTTGGTCTGGGACTTAAAAAGAATGCGCCAATTGTAAATCTTGCCTAGCACGTCGTAAAAGGCGACTAATGGTATATCCGGTTTTGGGTGTGTGATTGTTTAGGCGACGAGATAGCCACTTGTCACTACTTTTTTTTTATTTTCTATTTAACCCAGCCCAGTTTTATTCCTGGCTGAATGTGGTTACAGGGGATTGCTCTCCCTTGACTCTGCCTTCTCCTTTGGGGATTACGGGTGTGATGTTTTGTATGTATGGCGTGATATACCCGCCCTGGCTTAGTTCTCATAAATATAAAAAAAACCCTCGAATTTAGAACCTCCTTCTTTTTTTGAAGTCGGTTAACAATCATTAAATAATCTACGAATTAGTAGTAGTAGGAACCTTCTATGGGGAATCTGAATCCATTAGCCATTGTTTTTTGTTAGTTTGCTATTATCTCAATACGATTTGTATAAATATCATACTTTTAGGCGTTCGTGTAAATATATAAATATTAGTTATAAAAACCTACATACATACATACATAACATCACGCCCATAATCTCCGAAGGGGTAGGCAGAGTGAAAGGGGCAGCATGCCCCTTCAACCATGTTCAGACAAAAATAAAGCCGGGCTGGGTTAGATGGAAAATTGTGAAAAAGCAGTGACAAGCTGCTAACCTGTCGCCTACACAATTACACACCCAAAACCCGATATACCATTAGTCACCTTTTACGACATGCTAGGCAAGAACCACAGTTGGCATATTCTTTTTAAGTCCCAGACCAACACGGGACAGTGGGCTGGGTTGGATGGAAAGCTGTGAAAAAGGAGTGTCTAGTGGCTAGCTCGTCGCCTACACAATCACACACCGACAACCAGATATACCATTAATAGTATAAAAACGTACGCTGATATTGACAAGCTCCTGCTTCGGTTCAGAACATACACTCAGCTATTCGCGCTTGACCGTTTCTTTTTCAACACGACTTCCCGATTTCGGTTCGAATTTCATTATCTTCGATTGTTTGGTCTCACAATAAAGATGTCTTATCGGGTTCGCGATATAGAAAATAGGATCGCTTCTAACAAATGCATTGCCCTTTAAAGGATTTTGTTATCTTGATTGCTTACATGTTTTCACTTGAAGTTTGAACCAATTGGAGGTTATCGAGCTAGGTTTAATAAAAACGGTAACAACTGAGCCTTGTGATAAGGAGCAATTTTAAATATTTTTGTATTTTTCAAACGTGAGAGAGCTTTTGAGAGACACTGAAGACACAAAAACTGAATTCGATTAACTAATCAACAAATATCATCATTTTCAAGGATTCACATGGGCAGGTGGCCCATGTGAATCCTTGAAAATGCATATATAATATATATATCACCAGGCCCGCTATCCCCACAGGGATAGGCAGAGTCTAAAGAGCAGTAATATACTCTTTAACCCTTTTAGGCAAAAATGAAATTGGGCTGAGTAAGATGAAAAATTATAGTGTACGATTTTATGATAATAAATAAATAAATAAATTCTTCAGACTGACTAACCAATTCCCTAGTCCCAAACTAAGCTTATGCTTGTGCTATGTATCCACTAGGTGAACGGATAGACATACTGAAATACGTTTTTAAAGATCCATGACTCGAGTACAAATGTCCATGTTCATCACACGAAGCATTTGCCCCTAGCGGGATTCGAATCCGCGACTCTTGGCTTCGTGGCCAGGGTCTCTGACCACTCGACCAACAGGCCATAATAGTGTTATTTGGTATTCGATGACAACATTATCGTGTTATTTTGGGGCGTAAGTAGACTTTAATTAAATATATACTCTTCACGTGAAAACAGACCTCTATTAATCCAGTCTCGCAAGCCCTTGAAGACAAACAGGACCGTTGAAGTTCCCGCGAACACAGCCAACTCTTCCGCATTCAAATTCCGCGAGTGAATCGTCTCCGTCCTCTCTGATTAAAACTCCTCGTTTATTTCAATTAGACTGAAAGGCGAAGCCTGAAATTAGGCTCGTTCCGGTTAATTAATGCGCGCAAGGTCGGCGGTTTTTTAAACGCCCTCGGTGTCTGACGAAGATTTAATGTGAGTTCGGCGGATCTCAGGTGTGAATTTTGTTTATGTATTCGGCAAGCTTTTTTCCGCGTGAATTATGGGTTGGTAGGAGCAAGTTTTGACGGCGGGGGAGAATAAGTTGCGGGAAAATTTTAGTTTTTTTTTTAGATTTTTTGTTTCACTTTGTTTGAATAGATATTTGCTATGCAACGAAGCTTGTGATAGACTATCAAATAAAAAGTTATATTAGTTGGAACAAAAGAAAAAAAAACGTCTTTAGGGCTATAATTTTGTGTAACTTCGTCTTTTTTTACTTGTTTGTCGATTTTCTTTGTGTTTTTTTTTTATATTACATACTGTGTTGAGTTTCATGCTTCATAATCCATAACACCGTTTATGCTACATAGTGAAACAATAACTAGATATAAAGATGCAATTATGTATACCCTTCAAAAACATAACAGTAATAATCCACCTCCGTGAAATCCAGTCAGGTAAAAAAATCAGTTCGCTGATTTTCCAAAATACATCAATTGGGCTTCAAAATACATCAACTGAGAGCCTCTTTTTTGAACGCAGGTTAAAAAAACAGCAATTTTAATTAAAAATCGTTATCCCCGAATTGCCGACGCGTATTCTTTCCGATCCTAATGGATGGCATTTACATGGTGAATGAAAATAAAAAAAGATAAAGTCCGAAACCGTAACAATGAATTTTATTTTCCCCTCTTGCAGTATTTGCAACTGATACCCCGTTTCCACGGCTGTAGCCGAAATTTACAATCCACAACCAGTAAAAGGACCGTAAAGTATTTATTTGCTAGTAAAAATATCATAATAAAAAACAACACCCCAGTCGCGTTGATACATTTTGTGTGATGAAATTTCTTGGATAATAGTGACGTGGAATTGAAATATCGATACATCTACAATTTTTTACTTACATTTACTTGATAACCAGCAAGTGACTTTTTTTACGTAAGTGAAACTATTGGTTGGTTTCATCGACGCTGCAGTTATTAGTATGAAGTAACATTCTGCACTATAACAGCATTCTTAAACTTATTTGGCCAAATGCTATTACTTGAAAGAATCCACTGCCAATGTTACATCCACAAAAATATATAGAAACAAGTTTTACTATCGAATGTCTCCTAATACTACAAAAAGTAAGTTGAGTATTAAATGTAGATGCATTATTGAATGTTACAAAAACAACATGATTATACAGAAATTTGATGGATTAAACCCGTAACATAGGTGTGCAAGTATGTCAATCGTAAAAATAAACTGTCAATCGATTGACACTTTATTTTTTTATTTTTCTATTTTCCTTAGAAAATAATAAAATATTGTTTGCTGTAACTGTATACCAAAAAGATGGGACATTTTCTATCGATGTAAGCACTTACCTACTTAGAGATTGAGGAACATCATTATTTAGGTTAGTCATGCATCAAATTGAATATTTTCACAAAAAGCCTCGTAGTGTTGTTGGGATCCCTTGTGTTTCCATCATCCATAATACTATTGTGGCGTTACATCTTCACCCGTATCATTTGCTTATCTCCTGGTAACTTACACATAATATAAGGGTTATTTTTAGTTTATGACCTCTTACTTACTTTATTTAACTCATTATTTTTAGGTACTAATGTAAAGGATTTTAGAAAATAAGCAAAAACAAGTTTTGAATTTTCATATAAAATAACCAATCTGAACAACTTCTGAAAATTAAAAAAGGAAAATATTGGTAATTTTATAAAATCATTGAAATTAGTTCCGTAGAATAATGAGTTAAATACGTAGGTGAGACATTTTGTATAAACGGAAAGCAGCCTTGTATATATAGGTACTCAAAGTGGAATTTATTAAGATTATTGACAAATAAAAATTAATAAATTGTTCACACAACCACAATATTGTTGTGAGCACAGAACTGGTTATGAAGAAAGTTAATTCTTCTACAACCTAATTTCAGTGATGTGAAAAACAACTTCAATTAGATTCATTTTAAGCAGTCATTATTCATATAAACTCTATAGAATACCTAACACAGCCCATGACATCCATAGGTATAGTTGTAGGTTCAGGAGCGTTATGATGTAAGGTTTAATATTGTTGAATGGTCAAGCGTGACACAAAACAGACAGAACTTCACCAAATACATAGGTAATACATAACTACAGACACACAATGTTATCTACTAGCCTCTATAAAAAAATAATAGCTCTTAACCCAAGTTTATTTCTCCTTGCCCACAATAACGCATCGTCCAATTCCAACGTGAAAATAAACCATAAGTAATTTCTTTTGCCACTACTACAAATGGGAGCGGAGAGTTCCCATAGGACCTTTGGGACCAACAATGAAATTAATTTCGTTACAGCAACAAAAGTTCTGATGGACTGAATGAAAAGTGCTCCACTCGTGAAAATGGGTCACAGATTTTTTTCTCTTTCTGTCATCGGAAATGCGAGAATAATCGCGTGGAAGGTATTTTGAACGTGTTCTTGTGAGTATTAAAAGATAGTCGGATTTCTATTTTTGAATTATTTTCACTCTCTGAAACGGTCTTTAATTATTATTATTAGTTTTTTATTATTATATTTATTATTATTATTGTTTGTTTATTTGCATTGAATACCGAAACTACGGCACCAGAATCACGTTTCAAATAAAATGTTACAGTATTTTTACATACCAACAAAGAATGGTATATCGGATATAAGGTATATGATTGTATAAGCGACGAGCTAGCCATTTGTTACTAGTAAATCTGTAGGTATCTTATCATCACGTCCATCATCCCCCAAGTGGTGGACAATCTAAGGACCAGCAAGGTTAAAGGGGTTAACCATTTTGAGACAAAAATTGGATTGGTTGATGGAAAACAGTGAAAAAGTAGTAACAAGTGGCTAGCCTACCTAATGAAAGACCCACAGAAGGCGCAAAGGTTTGACCACAAAAAAGGACATAAACTACATTAATCTTGAAAAAACTTTCATAGTTTCTGTAATAGAATTCCGCAATGGAGGTGATCTATTCTCCGCAGGTGAAATCACGGAGCGCTGTTAATATACAATATATATTAAATTTTGCAGGTTGGATTCTGTAGCAGAATCCCGCAATGGAGGAGATCCATTCTCCTCCAGCGCTCCGCGATTTTACCTGCATAGATGTTTCCGTGGGAAAGCAGAGATAAAAAATAAGTAGCCTATGTTACTCGCTGATAAAGTAGCTCTCCATTAGTGAAATAATTTTCCAAATTGGTCTAGTAGTTTTGGAGCCTATTCAATGCAAATGAACAACAAATCTATCCTCTTTATAATATTAGTCAAAAAAAAGCTTAGTTCATTCTTCGATGTCTTTTCAGGACATGTTTGTACGTTCGTAGTAAGTATTAGGGTTTAAAAAAGGTTTTCTCGCCCCGTAATGTATGCGCTAGAATCGGATATAACAAAGTGTGTGTTGCGGTATATTTTCCTTTTTTCGGATATACGAAGCGGCGCACGCGATGCATTTAAAATTCAACGGCAAATGGTTATTTCACCTTTCTGATTTATAACAGTTCACGCAAAATATTTTTGCGTTAAAGGATATTGTGTTGAAATTGGTAACAACTAGATGATCGTATAAAACTAATGTTCGTATTGTACATAAAGGTAGTAAAAAAATCTTATTTTTGAATTATTATATTACAAGAATCGGTAGTAGAGAAATATATATATTTTTATTTTGAAAGTTGAGAGGCTTATATTTCAGCGAGAGGTTATTTTGTTAGTAATTTATAAAAGCAGTTAAATTTCGATTTATTAGCTTCTGACAAATATTTCATTATATTCTAAAAGATATGGCTTTTTATACGGCTAAATTGTCTCATCTTACCTACGATTGAAAGCAAAATATTGAACCGACTATAAAAACAACTAAGAAAACGTTCCATTCCACTGCTCCCATTCTTGGTTACTAGGTCCCAACCATGTTTAATACATATCCAGTTACTCTTGTCATTTACCCTTCAAGCACTTATTTGCGCTGAAAGCGAAACGTTATGTTAATATGGACGCGCCGGGTCCGTACTCCGTCCCCTAAATAGGGTGAAGCGACAGTTCCCGACTGATACAAATAGCGGCCTAATCCAACGATTGAGCGTGAACTATGGCAGTCGTTACGCGGCTTCGGCTCGTAATAGTCCTTCTTTGTCGCTAATGCCCCATAAAAGGACGTACTGTCTGGCGATAGGGCCCAGACTAACAATTGTAATTGTAATTGGCTGTAAGATGACAGCCGGTGTCAACTAGTTAACTTGGTCTGCGAAGCGCGTAGTTAAATATTATAGATAATGTCATGTCATGATGTATATTGTGCTTAAAGTATGTATTTTAGACATGATCACACATTACTGTTAATTGACTTTTTGCTTATAATATATTTGATGTTCATTATTAATTAAAATATTATTCTATTCGCCCTAAAATATACTGTCCGTGTTAATCAATTAGGGTTTTTTTTTTAAATAAAAACATCAGATAGACGGCGAGTGTAATTCTGACGTACGGTCTTGTCACCCTACTCATTGGTAAGTTTTCAGAACAAACTGACATACGTGGCACATTATAAAAGGGTCCGGTCAACAAAGAGCCAGTGACAGTGATAACACCATGAGAGCCCAATCGTTGCGCCCACCTCGTGCCACTTGCCGGTTTTTGTTTTTTGAAAACCTTCATTATCAGCTCTTGTTCAAATTTACCTAGTATTATTAACTATTTAATTTCTCCGAAAAAAATCTCTATCGATAAATGTTAAAAAGTCTAGATTGTTTGGTTGTTTGCGCTGAAAGTGACTCGATATGTTAATATGGACATACCGCGATTCATCTGCTAAATAAGGTGAGGCGACCGGTCCTATCTGATATAAATATAGGCTTTAACTAAATGGCAGTTACAAAGATTCGACTCGCAATAGTCTTTATTTGTCGCTAATACCCCATAAAAGAGGTCTTGCGATAGGACTCAGACTAACGATTGTACCTTTCGCCACGCGTAAAACAATGGGGTGTAACACCCATTTGTGAGTGATGAATTTAAGATGAGCACTCTAACGGTGTCTAACATGCGGGAACTCTCAGCGACCTTACAGTCTGTTAATGCTATTTGGAAGTGGAAATATCACTTGCAGTAATGAAAATGCTGAAAAAGTATTTTCAATTCAATATGGAAACTATTTAGGCGATAATTATAGTATACTTGCTTTAAATGGTATATATTGGTATTTTGAATACATAGTATGTACAAAAATACCGACAAAAGCTCTGAATATATAAATTTTGTAATCGAAAAATGTATATAAATATACATATACAAATCATCGCAGGGGTGGGCAGAGTCAAAGGGGCAGCAAACCCCCTTAAGCACATTTAGCCAAAAAAATCATGGCTGGGTTAATTGGAAAACTGTGAAAAGTAGTGACAAGTGGTTAGCTCGTCGCCTACATAATCACACACCCAAAACTCGATCTAGCATTAGTCCCATTTAACGACATGCTAGGCAAGGAACACAGTTAGCACATTATTTTAAAGTCCTAGACCAACCTGGGACAAAAAAAATTGGGCGAACACATTCTAAGTACACTTGTCACAAGATTAAATTTTTATTCGTCTTCATTATATCATTTGACGGCAAAAAATAAACAACAATGGTTGTGTAATCGATGTGTCTGGTTTCCCTATGCAAGGTTACAAAGGTCAGACGGCAATCGTTTTATTGTACCTAATAGTTAGACTTACTATATCTAGGATGATGGATTATGGTCCAAATATATTTCGATTAGGAACAGAACTCAAGGCTAGAAAGATGATAAATGAAAATCACTCATACATTATTCATACACGTGAGATCCGAATAATTGGTAAATTGTACTGTAACCCTTTTTCGAATTGATTGAATGTAATTCGTGTAACAATATAAACGAGGAGGGTAAAAAGCTCTTTTATCCTCGAATTTTAAATGTGCCATTTACCAGGCGTTCGCTTCGTATATCCAAATGGGACAATATTGTAACATACACCCTGTGTAGATATACAGGGTGCGAAATATATGCACCCGGATCAGAAAATCCCGATGCATATATCTCGCACGAAATAGCCCTTGTTGAGTTGAAATTCACACCTATTGTTATAAATATAGAGTTTATTTATGATATTTGTGGCCCAAATTTTATAATCGAATAAAAATTAACCGCTAAAAGTAAAAAAAGAACACATATTGAAGAAATGTTTTTTAAAAGAGCATTTTTTAGTTAGTCTGAACAACGCTCTTTCTATACATTATTTTACTAGACAACATTAACGTAATAAGTAAGTTGTTTATTATTGTTGTTTATAGTGTTTATGATATATGTGAATCAAACATAATAGCTTGAACCGGCCTCAGTTATTTTTATACCGCTTGCTTTATAGAAATAATTAAATGCTTGCTGTATTATTAAGGTTAAACCCTGGTGCGGGGATCAAACCTGCTCTCCTTGCATTCCACGCGAAGTCTCTATTATTCCACCAACGGGGTTGTCAAAATTTCGATAAGTTACTTAAGCATTAGCTGACTTTGAAGTCGTATTAATATGGCATGCGCTTCAGGAAATTTATTCATATTGATTCCTTTGTAGCAGCCAGCGGGTATATAATCAATATTAATAGTAGTAATTTAATTTAGTGTGTTTGAGAACAATTTCACTAGAATTACAATGCAGTCGCTGCGCTCTGATTGGTTTACTAGACTTGAAGGATTTAGAGAAAGACGCTGATTGGTCGGAATTTGTTTAGTTCGGTTTCATTCGGAATTTTATCAAAGAATTTACTATTTTTGATGCTTTATAGGTACTAAAGAAATCATTAAGAATACGTAAACACTTATGCATACTAAGCCTCAAAGAGAAATAACAAGCATTCCTCTTTTTACTGAACGCATCGCTATTAGACCTTTGAATCATATTACGTAGAAATTCTTCAATGTCACATCCAATGTACTTCCATCCTATAAGAGCTTAGTAGATAATAAAAGAACACAGAAAATTCCCAAGACCGGTAACGGACGATTGGTCCTGTCGGTCGCAAGCTGAGAGGAGGATGGATCCTTTCCCCTATTTATTCAAGACTAGAACTGATTTGATGTGGATGAATGGGATAAGTTCTTGCCATTTGTAGGTACGGCCTGTCTATTCTCAGAAACTGTTCGGTGCCTGCAACTGTTGAAAAGGGTAAGAATGGTGTTTCTAGCTGGATTTTAGTCTAGGATAAATATTCAAAAGCAATAGTAGACTCATCTGTCTGGTCTTCCAATTTGACGTTTTTAAGTGACTCATATTTTGAAACTTATAATTTTTAGTACTTTAAAAAAAACATCAAATATTTTCATCAAGTTCTCTTAAATGTTATAGATAAATATATATGTCATCACGCCTGTTATCCTCGAAGGTTGGGCAGAATCCAAGGACCAATGAGCTACTCAAATCACATACAGCCAAAAACAGAGACTAGATGGAACTTTGTGATGGAAATGCGTGAAAATTTTCAATGTCAAATAACCAGAAGTGCTGTCAGTACAACGGGATGTAGTTCAAGCTAGGGTGTCTTACGTAAGAAGTTCAATTCCAGATAATACGAGTCGATTCCAAAAGCACAAATCGCGTCCATTCAGAATTATGACATTAGGTATTCCAACATTCGCTGGGGAGGTCGTAATGAAAATCTCAGGACTGAAACCGCTTATTATGTCGGCTAAACGTGACGTGGGTCGCGAAATTTGAACGCTCATGCTACGCCTAAATCGATTGGCTGATCCGGGTCAAACGGGTATTCGCCGGGAAAAGGGTGAAAATAACCTCAAATTCTAATTTCATGTCTAAGAATGCGCTTAAGACATGTATTGAGATTTCGTTGGGGCGAGGTTCAGGATCTCTCTATTAAGATGTGGTTATGACGGGCATTTTCGGTCGATTATTCTATTGCTGTAGAAATCTACAGCAATAAAATAATCATAAATAAATACAAAATTTGTATTGACTCTAAAGCGACATTTTGTTAACTTGTTTTAGTAGGAAAAGACCACTGGAAGTTACAGATTTATAAAATCTTTTTTCGGTATAGATTGCTAAGGAGACTCTGAGACAAATTGTTTATTTTTTATTCCAGGACTATATACCGTTTCGTTGTTATGAAAATACATATTTAATATATAAATACCATGTATGCAAGATGTGGCTGCCTTCAAAATAATTTCACATAGCGATTTTATGTGTAATCTTACTTAAAAATAGATTTTAAAGTACTCATTTTAGCTCGCTGTCTTAATAAATAAACATTTAATTGAAAATTATAATTTGTTAAGTTAATTCTTCCATTAATTAATTATTCATCCATTAATGTCTTAATATTGTAAAAAGGAAATGTGTGAGCAATTCTAATTTTCAGGGTTGGGTTGAACCATGATTATATGATATTTGGCGATTCCGGTTATTGTGTAAAAAGAAATAATGCACGTCTTCTCTCATTGATCAGCTGCCGGTCTCTCGAAAATAATATGTAAGTACATATGGATATACGCTCTGTACCAAACTCCGCAAAAGGTTCGCTTCTATCACTGCACTATCTATCTTATAGTTCAAGATTTATTGAGTGGTCTCGCGCCGTAAACTTATTACATTCGGGTATCTCGCAAATCAAACAAACTCCCGAACATAGAAGGTGAGGCTTCTACTTCACGAGATAATTCAATCTGAAGTCTCGTTATTACGTCACTCATGTAATATCAAATTATAGTAAAGTGGACACAGTAAAGCTACAACCTCAATGCCGTGAGAGGTCTAAATAACTAAAGATTGTTTTCTCCAAAATATCGTTGAAGGTGAGGCTCTGATTGGCTTAAATTTAATGGTTTTATAGCAAGACGCTGATTGGTTGATTATTATTAAGTTTTGATGAGTAGGTACGCAATCAACATATTGTTCATTGAAACTATCATTATTTTTCATATATTGTATAGAGATGTGAAATATGCTACTAATGTAATATACGATCATTGACTTAATATTGCAATTGAAAAATAAACTTAAGTTAGTCTCTTAGGTAAAATATATTTTAAGTCGTACGTTGCTTTTCTCAAGGACTTGGCACGAAACTCACGGATGTAAAGCGATGATGTGGCCTACGATAGTGCATGTAAGTAGGGCCATTTCGCTTCAGCCTCAAGCCTAAGTTAGTCCAAAACTTCGTCAGGCGGCTAGTTTAACGCCTTAGTCATTCGCATAACAAAGGAATTTGCATAAGGTTTGGTGAGAATGAATAATATCACCAATGTTTGGGTGGGAGTCGTTCGCCTGATAACTTATAATATGAATAGTAAGTAGTACAAAGATTTTACTAAGTAGTATACGACCCTGAATTTGGCAAATTAAAAATACATATATATGTAATGTAACATCACACCCATAATCCCCAAAGGGGTAGACAGAGTGAAAGGGGCAGCATGCCCCTTTAACTACATTCAGCCAAAAATAAAGCCGGGCTAGGTTAGATGGAAAATTGTGAAAAAGCAGTGACAAGCAGCTAACCTGTCGCTTACACAATTACACACCCAAAACCCGATATACCATTAGTCGCCTTCTACGACATGCTAGGCAAGAACCACAGTTGGCATATTCTTTTTAAGTCCTAGACCCACACGGGACAGTGGGCTGGGTTGGATGGAAAGCTGTGAAAAAGGAGTGACAAGTGGCTAGATCGTCGCCTACTCAGTCACATACCCAAAAGCCCGTAAACCATTAGTCGCCTTTTACGACATGCTAGGCAAGAACCACAGGTGGCACATTATTTTTTTTTGTCCCAGATCAACATGGGCCAAGTCCCAGACCAACATGGGACAAAGATATATATTTGTTTCATGTATTCTTTACAAATAGTAGCTACCATGCAACAAATCATTAAAGTACGCTTATTTTGGAAAATTTATAGGTAGAGTGATCAACTTACTGTATTATGTAAATTATTGATTGGACCTCGAATTATATTGAATAATACATGTAACAGGAAATTTATATGTGATATACCTATTTATTTGTAATTTTGCTTGTCCAGTTTCCTTTTATAATTCCTAGATGAGGTCCACTTAAAATCAAAAATCAAATTACATAAAATTATTTATTTGTCTAATATAGGTGAATACAAATCATAGTTAGTCATGTTATTTTATACTGTCACTATGTTCAGCCACTTAAAACCAAGATCCTGAATTTGACATGTCTAGTTTTTACATGAAATAACTGCCATCTAACTTTCATAGCCCCCTGACAGTGACTCATCAATAGATATTCTATTGTGCAAACTTCCTTACGATGTTTCCTTCGCAGTGTTTTATTACATTTTGATTTAAAAATCTAGAAGCACATGCCCTATTTAAGCCAACACCACTCGCATGGGGGGTGGGGGCTACTAGTGTTGCCGAATAATCGATAGTTTTGCAATCGAAAGATGAACGCTAAAATAATTTATACGATCGATAAATAGTAATACAAAACTATCATACAAAACTAGTTCATTGGTTGGCGGCGACCGAAACTATCGATTGACTATCGATACTATCGATTTTCTTCAACTATCGATATTGGCCTATCGAGCGGCAATACTAGGGGCTACTAATGAACTACCACTGATCTGTTTAGACTAACTGTGATTAACATTATCATCATCCGATGATGATCGCAGTTAGTTTAAACATATCGATGGTATCCCGTGCTTTGTCTGGGTCCACTTAGATCATGATCCAGGATTTAGCCACTCTGGTAAATACTCCGAAGTGACTGCCGATCCGACTCCTCACCCTTATAGAGCAACCAATTTGGATCACGTTTACATATCCATAGCTATTTGAATGTGCAGGTTTCGTCATGATGTTTTTTCTTCACCGCCGAGCAAATGGTATACATACGTACGTGCCCGAGTTTGAACCAGCACCCTTCCGATATGAGGCGTGTGTCCTTACCATTAAGCTAACACCGCCCTTTGACTAACTGCGAGATAACAAAGAATCTACCTGTAAGATAATGAAGGCTCATCATCTTCCTAGCGTTATGTCCCGTTCGTCGGGGTCCGCTCTAACCATGATCCAGGATTTAGCGAATCTGGTGAAAAAACTGCTGATCTGACTTTTGTAACCCTTAGATAGGGGAACCAGACAATTTGGATCATGGTCAGGTCGATAACGAAGGCTGTGTTTTACATAAACAGGTTGCAGAAGTCTCTCTGGCCCTAACTCCATTGTGATGAAAATAACGAGCCCTTCTCTGCCAAACCCAAATATTTGCGGTCGGTAATCAAAACTTTCTCCGAAGAACCGTACGAAAGTTACTGTATAAAAGTTCATTGAAACGTTCAATATATATGGATGGACGTATATACTTGTAAAACGTTTTTCCCATTGTCTAAGTTCAATATCGAGTGAATGCTAATATTTGTTGTTACTTACTTTTGATAACGCTGTAGCTTCAAGGATATTTGAAAGTCAGCAATATCTCTAATTCGAGACGTTGTTATTTCTTTCCTTTTGCATATTTTGTGAAACATTTTTTAATGTCAAATCTCAATACATATGATATATTTATGTTATTGCCTTTTCTAAATGCGAGTATGACATCAATTCCGTTTTAAACACATTTAAAATATACTTAGATAGATATCTATTTAACATAAAGGTCTTAATCCAATTATTTTACTTTATTTATAAGGCTATTTGAAGATTTTACATTTACACATATTATTCAATTTTATCCGCAAATAACGCCCAAATTAAGAAGAAATTCAAACACATCGGATCAAAAAGCACGTTAGAACTGTATTTGCGTTTAGCGTTCTAAAGGAATTTGCAACGCCACCACCAGTCTATACAACCACAGTAAGGTGACGTCATCCTCTACTTGAAACTTGTATCACAGTTATTTGGTGTCTGTTTAAGATGTAGAGAGGATTGAGAGCATTTAGGTACTTAGGATAATTCCTGGAGATCTACTTCCTACTTACTAAATGTTATAGTGCATGCATACATTCATAATACTTTTTCTAATAAGAGGTAACAAACCAAAAACGCTTTCTTATGTTGGGATATTTTTCAAATATTCCTATATTTATTTACACGCATAAAAACAATGACTCATTTTACGCATTTAATCCTATATCCTCTGGAGTACATTCTATCAAGTCGAAGTCATTTTGTGTCTTAGAGATTTATATGTTCCAAAATTTGAGTTTTAATTAAAACTTAATTAAGTATTGAAAAAAGTCCCATGTTGGTCTGGGATAAAAAAAAGAATGTGCCAACTGTGGTTCTTGCCTAGCATGTCGTAAAAGGCGACTAATGGTTTAAGGGCTTTTGGGTATTTGACTGAGCAGGCGACGAGCTAGCCACTTGTCACTCCTTTTTCACAGCTTTCCATCCAACCCAGCCCATTGTCCCATGTTGGTCTGGGACTTAAAAAGAATATGCCAACTGTGGTTTTTGCCTAGAATGTCGTAAAAGGCGACTAATGGTATATCGGGTTTTGGGTGTGTAATTGTGTAGGCGACAGGTTAGCTGCTTGTCACTGCTTTTTCACAATTTTCCATCTAACCCAGCCCGGCTTTATTTTTGGCTGAATGTGGTTGAAGGGGCATGCTACCCCTTTGACTCTGCCTACCCCTTCGGGGATTATGGGCGTGATGTTATGTATGTATGTATGGAAAAGGAAAATGACATTTATTCATCCATTTAACCCAACCCAGCTTTTGTTTTTGACTGAATGTGGTTAAGGGGCTAGCTGCCCCTTTGACTCTGCCTACCCCTTTGGGGATTACGGGCATGATGATAAGTATGTAACATATATTTGGTTAAATTTATAGGTACATGTAAAACTCATACAATACATTATAATATAGTACGGTATGATCAGATACTACTTAAGAGGTGACGTAAAAATGTAGGTCATGGGTTCCATCATTTGCATCTAATTATCCCAGCTTCACTGAAATCCTCTAGACTATGATCCCGACTCCCGACTCGTATCGCTTTGTACTGGCGAGCACATCGAACTGAAACGGAACACCAATTGTTAGTTGTTACGGAAACTAGGAAAAACTGAATTGGACCAATGAACGGGGAGCTTTTACCTGCCTTTTTGTGGCGCGGTTTAGTTTGCAACTGGCCACGGAGTGATTGCGAACCCTTTTTTATACATTTGTTGTCTCTTCTTCTCTCTATTATGGTCCCTTATCAGCCTTTTGTATAAAAAGATGTTAGACTAATTACTGAGATTCAAACTTAGGAAACATATATAGGTACATTTAATTTAGATGCTTATTGTTATGTTTCCGTTAAATAGCTTGTGCTATGTATAATAGCTAACTGATAGACTTTCATAACCTTTTGAACTTTTAAGACTCGATTTGAAACAGAGGCCGATGGTTGTTCACAGATGTAACAAACATTAATAGAAACTGTTACTGTATTTTAGGGAGCTTGTTGTCTCATGGACTCCTACGACCTAGTAGAAGTATATGTGTATGTAACAATTTGTCGTAAAATATTGTGAAGCCCACAGATAACAGCCAACCTGACCCTGATTGACGGGTGATAATATATGTCGGAAATAGTAAACCCAGTTTTGCTCGCGTTATAATTACCACCCAACAATGCATCGTCCACAATAAGGATGTTGACTGGCTAGACAATTGAGATACTTTTTAAGAGCTGTCAAAACGAAATCACTTCATAGATTTTGTATGGGCTTGTTAACGTGTGACGTCACTAGTTTGTACAGTCAACAGTAACTTAATATTAAGCAGTTTTTGTAAAATTAAAAATCGTAGTCTTAATATATTCATAATCAATAAGGCTTAAGAGCATACTACGATACTTTCTTTTTCAGAATTGATATTTCAAAATTAAATGATGTCAACATCCCAATTGAAAGTTCAGTGGTATACGTCTAATCCGCGTGTAACGAATATCAATGGCGCAGTGTGTCTGGTGTTGCTGCTAATTAGACCTCATTTCAGTTTTAGTTCGCGCAACAGACAAAAGCGGGTCTGAAATTACTAGGGAATTAATGCTGCGTTCCATTCATGGCGTTTGATACATGCATACATTGATACATGATGTATTGATGACTGTCTCGTTGGTTTAATGGTGGCATGCGCTGCCTAAGGATTCAGAGGCTCCGCGTTCGGGTCAACAACATTTGTGGCTGGGTATTCATTATTAAAATTACTCAGTCCCAGCCCGGAGTCAGGGAGTAGGCGGTTCATCATCTCTGCCTTGGAAAGCACGTTAAGCCATACATCCTGCCCTTGAACTCTCTCCGGTCATGTCAGATTGCTGTCTCACCGAACTATGAAAGTGCAGGAATAGAGTGTGCATACAGATTATTTATTTATTTATTATTTATTTATAGGATTTATATATTTAGAAGGTGAAGATGAAGCTTGTAAAGGCTGTTAGAATCGTATCGAATCTCTTAAGTAGTTACTCTTGAAAAGTAATAAAATATTACTTGCAAGTATTGTACATGCTACCTTCAAATGCCGTTTACTTCTGTAAAAATAATAAATAAATATCCGACTACATCACATACATTGATCTGACTCCGAGGTAAGTAGCTTGAGCACTTGTGTTACGGATATCAGAATCAACAGTGTTATTGCAAATATATACTTAAATATTGGATATTAACACCCAGACACAGAACAAACACAAGTATTCATCACACGTATGTTTGTCCTGGGTGGGGATCGAACCCACAACTCTTGGCGCATGGGGCAGGGTCACTACCGCATGCGCCATCGAGCTTGTAAATGTATGTCAATAAGAGAAGTAAAGAAAACCTAGGACAGAGATTTCTTCCAAACACTTTTTTGTGTGTGTGCAAACTAATGAGGCAGTACTTTCGGATGTAAGTATTTTCACTATGTCTACTGGATTTTGGATGCCAACAATGTAATCCTCTCAATATGAACGCAATTAAAGAATCTTATACGTGCAATCAATGAATGCAGTAAATGAGCCAACAGCCGCACTGCTAATTAGACCTCATACCAGTTTTAGTTCGCATCAGACAATAGCAGGCCTGAAATTACGTGGGAACTAATTGCCGCGTTCCATCCGCGGGGTGCGATACAATGGTATTGATGTATTGGTGTTACTTCCGTAGACCGTGTTGCGACGATATTATTGGATTTTCCTTCCGCGGAAACAATGTGATTTAACTTTTCGTTATTACTACATATTATAGTGCAACTGCCTACGCGTGCAGTCATGTGCTCTTTCGATACATTTCGCTATCGTATAAAATAAATCAATAAATATAACAATAGCAACTAGCGAAAAACAAAACAAAAAATACAAAAAAAAGTAACATGCTGTAATCTTTATTACAGCATAACTAACTAACTAACTAAACTTCACGCCACTTCCCTAGCGGGGTAGCAACTTATTACAGCATGTTGCATGTTTTGTTTCTAGCTCAGTTTTTTTTTGAAGAAAGAAACAATTATTTATTTGCATAAGTGGTATAATTAATAGGCCACATTATAAAAAAAAAGCTCCGGCATATTTTTTTTATTTTTTCTAGTGATACACTTTTAATTAATTAGGCGGTATGTTGATAAATAATACTGCTAATTCCTTTTTAAATGTCCTGGTCACTCAATTTATGTTCATTTAGGATAGATTTTAATTCACATCCAAATCCATCTGAAAATGCTAATTACATAACATTAGTAATTATTATCCAGGCTTAGTAATAATAAACTAAAACGCATCCCTAGTGTGAAAATATATAGGTATTAATTCAGACAGTCCTAATTCACGGTAGTCGATTTTCGCGTATGACACAATAGCGGGACAGATCTGGAATTACGCGGGAACTAATTGCAGTGTTCCATATGTGGGATTTGAAACGTTGCAGTGCTGTGATGGACGTTTTAAAATGCATGCATAACGTTTAGAGAGGACAGCGTGTGACTAGCGCCGCGAATATACGTTTTGTTATTTGGAAAATGTAAACTTCTTGGGTAGGTTTATGTCTGTCCAGGTTTAGATTTTCATGTCGTGATTTTGGTAGCTTTTTGTCAGTAAAGAACGGGTGGTCTGGGTTAAATAGTTGTTTCATTGATTCATAAATCTTTTTGTAAATGTAACTTTTCTTTTAGTGAGAGGTAAAGGACACTTAAACAGAAAGAATAGTCTATATAAAAAGTAGTTCAAATTCAAATTCAAAATGTCTTTATATATGTACGTTTCAAGAAAGCACTTATAAATCGACTAATTGACATAAGTGATCCTTAAAGATACATGAATCTACCACAATTCCATTCGAAATGCATGATCCCAAAGTTAAGTATATAAATTTAAGTTACAGTGTGAATTTCCGAATAATCAGCCCTATTATAAAAAAGGAACCTATTTACTTTAATTCCAGTCACCCACAAATTACTTAAAACAATCATAATAACGTCACGACATAGGTAAGTATATTTAAAATTGTTTGGTTAGTTATTAGTTACACTTAGTTAAGGCGTCGTATTTTTCTATAAAGACACTCATCATCATCTTCCTAGCGTTATGACCTGTACTTAGATGGGGTCCGCTTAGACCATGACCTCCTTTTTTTTTACGTGGGGAATGCATTTACCCACCGTTCAAGTAAACCTAGGTTCGGCCTGCGAGGGATGTGTCGGACTCAGAGGTTTGGGAAAACACTCCACTACCGACCAAACCTCACGGTGGTCATTCTTCGGGCGTGGCGCAGATTCCGGGCTCCCCACTGCGGGACTCTACGCAAAATCTACGTCTACGCCGCAGCCGCTCCATGCGGCTCATCTCGAGGGAGAGGCAAGCTCGCCCCCAGAACACCACGCGGTGCTTACGACGGCACAGACCACAGTGTCACCCCATCCTATTTAACGGACGAGGATCCACGTGTCGTCGTCTTCTTTGGGGCTGCTTAAACGAAGTGAATGCAGGCCCCCCCGCAAACATTCCACAACCCCAAAGGCCGTTTTAGTCGCCTCCTACGACAGGCAGGAATACCACAGGAGTATTCGGAGCCCCCCTGTAGGGCGCCGCCGGGCTAGACACCATCGCCACGGCGGCCTCGCCTTCTGCGTCGGGCGGGATCGTCGAGCTCGCGCTGACGTTCGGCGTTCTCCTTCTGCGACATAACGATGCCGCAGAGTACCACCTGCGAACCCGCACTCCTTTATTTATTTATTTTTTTTTTTACTTGGGGAACTCCCACGAGCCGTCACCCTCTACTCGGGAAAGCAGAGGGCGGTGTGTCGGACTCGAACCGACTAAAACCCCAACGTGGCCTACAGCGGCGCAGTCCCGGAGGAGCCTGTATCCCCACTGTCCGACTGTGCACCCGACGCACATCACCGAGCACGCGCGCGCGTCGAGACATGCCAGGCCACCCAGCATGTCTCAACAACTCCGCCCAGGATTCAGACGCCGATCATCCCCGTGATCGGCGTCGTGGGCCCAATCTCGCGCTGTGCCCTCTGCTAAGCCAGAGGGGCACGCGGAGAGCGCCTCGTTGAAGGGGCCGACTTCCGCCCGGCGACCCAGGTTGAGGGCTTAGCCCTGTCGTCGCAGAGGGAGAGCATCGTGACGCTCAATCCCTCTGCGACCCACCACAGCGCGACCCAGCGCGCCCCTGTCGGGTTGCCGAGGATAGGGAGGCGAGCAACGAGACACTCAGCTCCTCCTCTTCCTCGGTAATCCTGGTGCGGCCGCAGGGGGCTGCGGCCGGTGCCGCAACTGCTCGGTGGGAAATGCCGAGCAGTCGCAGCTCACCTCGGGGTCTCTCTTCGCTTCGGCCCTGTCCTGCACCAGGGCCTACTAAGCCCCCCCGGTACGCCAAACCGAAGACCCCAGCGGGAGGGGAACCCGCACTCCTCGGTTAAGAGGCGCGTGTCCTTACCATTGAGCTACAACCGCTCTCTGTAGAGACTTTGCATCATGCTTATATTAAAATTTTGTTGCAAACTCAAAGCTGATCAATCAACATTAAATTCGAACAAGAAGTTAAAGTAGATTAGCAGAGTATCGTCTGTCAACTGAAGTTTGTTCTTTTATACTGTAATTCTTAATAATATTATTAATTAATAGAACTAGTGAATTTGTTCAATAACGGCTTGTGTGGTAGTCACTACGAGTATTCATCAACATTTCCGATAGAAGCCAAACTGAACGTTGATCGTTTATACTTTAGTGCTTAGTAATGATGCTAATGACAACTTGACAGCGTGTTAACCTAAACGATTATTTGCGTATTTCCGAGATTAGTTTGAAACAGTATTAGATGGAGTCATCTATCGTCTCATTAATGTTTACTATGCAAGTTTTATTCTTAAGTATTCTATGGTAAGCTTCAATTGCTTATTTCTACCGTGTTGATTTAAAATTTGTGTAGGTAGGAAAAAAAAGTCCTTAATGATAATATTACCGCGAATATAGCGGAATAGTAGGTACATCTATGTTTTTATAAATAAATAAAATAAATAAATATCCGACTACATCACATACATTGATCTGACTCCGAGGTAAGTAGCTTAAGCACTTGTGTTACGGATATCAGAATCAACAGTGGTATAACAAATATATATTTAAATATTGTATATTAACACCTGGACACAAAACAAACTCAAGTATTCATCGTACGAATGTTTGTCCTGGGTGGGAATCGAACCCACAACTCTTCAACTTACGTTTCTACGTCTAAACCGTTTGACCACTGTGGTGAACTTTATACACCAAAAGTTTGATCCTCAAAAAAGGCCAAAGGATTTTGAAAATCGTGCAAAAATTTAAAGTTTGTGCGGGAATGGCTCTGTTTTATTCCGAATTCTATAGACGAAGTCGTCAGTAGAATCCAGAAATACAATAATTTTAAACTGTTGATCTAGATTGCTGATGTTTTTATTTTCAATAGCTTCTGGTAGGACTTACAGTATGATTTATATCCTCATCAATGGTCCTATATTTCGTACATCCATTAGCAAGGTCTGCATCAGAAGTAGCTTAAACTTTTGTTCTTATGGCCTTGGAAATAAAAGTTAAAAGTGTCACCTACTTTTGTCGCCGGACGTACAACAATTATAGTCATAAAAGTATCCCGTTAGTTTAGTTTTATAGTGATCATAAGCGTTTTAGCTGCCATTACGATTTTATTGGCATTGAACGTTTTTAAGTGAGGAACTTCTATTCGTTTCGCATAAAACTTTTCGGAATTAGTAACTTTGGGAGGAGTTCTCGTAATAAATTTTATTTGAATTCGGCAGTAAAAGTTGAGGGATTCATCACGGGAGTTTAGGTTTTTGTCTTCGGTCTTTGATATGACAGGTGTTGTGAAAGTTTGCACGAGTTAAATGCGTCTTTCAAATGCCCCCTGGGAAATGTTAAGTAACTAGTAAAGGGAGAGAAGGGACTAATTAATATCTGTTAATACTTTACTGTATTATTGGACATTTGTAAGGGGTGACGAGAAAAATCTGTTTGACTAATTGCTCGAAAAACAGATATTATAAAATAGCAGTACGGCAAAGTAAAAAATTACTTCTGAAAAAACACGTTTACTTGACAAGCTCGATGGCGCATTCGGTAGTGACCCTGCCCCATGCGCCAAGAGTTGTGGGTTCGATCCCCACTCAGGACAAATATTCGTGTGATGAATACTTGTGTTTGTTCTGTGTCTGGGTGTTAATATCTAATATTTAAGTATATATTTGTAATACCACTGTTGTTTCTGATATCCGTAACACAAGTGCTTAAGCTACTTACTTCGAAGTAAGGTCAATGTATGTGATGTCGTTGAATATTTAGAAAAAAAAAAAAAACATGTGTTTTATATTTATCCTAGTACATGTATAGCAATAATAAAAGTAGGTATACATATACTAATATCAAGATGGCATTTTATAATGATCCAGAATTATGTTGTAAGACTTTCTATGCTGATGATGTACATTAAGTAGAGGACACATCAATTTTGTATAGCCGAATTGAGAGAGGTATACTATAGTATAGAGTTCAGACTTTCATAGAAACTGCCTTTGTTAATATCGCCTGGAGTGATTCTGACATAAATGGGTCGCTTGGCGTGAGTGATTAGGACCCCAGCCGCAACCCTAGGGCTGCGGGTTTGAATCCCCGTAATGGCTATTATGTTCATATGAAGGGCACGGGCTTAAGTAAGATATTTGATAAATCTGCAGATATTAAGACATAGGTAATAAAATTAGGTATACCTTAAGACTTACAAGTATTTAGCTATTTCTATTAATTATAAATGTAGAAAAAAAATAATATAGATATAAGCCTTGTCTATAGCCATTAATTGTTAAAAATTTATCCATATGGAAATGTTATGTTTATTTTAATACATAATTGTTAATACGAGCTATATAATGCAATTAAGAAAGGCATAATGATATTACAGAAAAATATAATTGGTCAGGCTACAAAATATACACGTGTTTACTATATATGCCAAAAAATTATAGGTTCCTTCGGATTATCAATTCTATGGCATCGTCTGTGGAAATATCTGACGCTTGTCAATTATGACTGACGGATGTTTAACAAAGTATTACTTTACAAATATCGTGATGATTTTCTAGTAAACTAATAAATTCATTATATTCGAGAACAAAAGCGAAAAAAGATGTGAGCACACCTTTTAAAAACGTAGACCATGCATCATTGCAGAGAGAACTGGATTGAACTAAACGAAAGATGGGATGACTGCATCACGGTTGAAGACTTTCTCCAGTGCATTCCTATCAGGGTCGGAGCCGCCATCGTAAGCGTCGTAGGCCTGTTCTATGGCTTCGTAGGCCTCTTCCTCTTCATCTCCATAATCGTGAACTACGCCGAGTACCAAACATTGTATAGCAATAAGCAAGACTTGTTAATCTTCCTCATAATCTTCTTCGCGCTTATCTCGAAAATATTCTTCGCCAGCATATGTCTTCTTTGGGGCGTCATAACTGAAGACGAGGTGCCGATATTTATATTTCTCTGGATCGTTTCCATTCATGTTTTTTTGATCTGGTTAGTCACGTTGTCACTTTGCAGTTACTGTGCTTTCGGGAATATAAACTGTTTCCAAGGATCAGGGATAAGTATGATTATAACAAGTTTATTGATGACGATTGCGTATTCTGTCGGCTTGATCTATATCGTGATAGCTGTTAATAGCTTTAGAATTCACGGTTAAGTGTTATGTACATAGTTGCTATTTATTTAGTTATATTTAATATAATAAATCGATTTATTGTTCGTTGTTTTTTGTTTTAGTCTCATTATTTTTTTTACTGCCTTGCACGATATTTTTCTTTCAACAGCTGTTGGTCGAGAGGTCGGGAACCCTGGCTACGTACCCAAGGGTAATGGGTTCGAATACCGATTATGATAAAATGTTCCTTGAAGTGAACATAGGCGTTTGTACTTGAGTCTTGATGTTTATAACTAACATATTTAAGTATGTATATCGGTTACCTAGTATCATTCATCAAATTTTTACTGCACATGCATTTTTACACTTGTCCTTCAAACGTCCTTGAACAAATTCGTATTAAAATTGGCATAAAATATGACTACCGTCAAAGCCATGTGCAAATCTGATAAATGTTCCATGTCGGAGCAGAGATCTATTCATCATGGCAAAGAATGGAATGGGACTGTTCGCAAGATTGCAGGGGAGGGGAGGAGTGTGGATATTACTTTTGAAGGAAAGTAGCTTCTGCCCGTGGGTTTTCTTGCTTAGAAAGCACTTGCTGTAAGTGTCTTAGAAATAGAGGTTAAATATATATAAACAAGGGATATTATTTTCGTAGAAGTGGCTTTCATTTGTTAAGAATGTCTTCGCTTAACGTGTTTTGGGAGTATCCTGCTATTAACGGATTAAATACAATAAAAAAAATCTTAATACATTTTTAAGTAAAAGATAGGTATTGACTGGCTAGATGGCGCATTCAGTAGTGACCCTGCCCCGTGTGCAAAAAGTTGTGGGTTCGATCCCCACACAGGACAAATATTAATGTGATTAATACTTGTGTTTGTTCTTTGTCTGGGTGTTTATATCTAATATTTAACTAAACAATTGTAAAACCGCTGTTGATTCTGATATCCATAACACTAGTGCTTTAGCTACTTAGCTCGGAGTCAGATCAATGTATATAATATCGTCGGATATTATTACTATTATATGTATTTTAGACAGCGTGGGCGAAACACGTTATCCAAAATGTGTTAATACAACCTTGAAACATACCACTATCTGCTAAGGGATATTTAAAGGATATTTCTATCCTTGTAATTAGTTTAAATATAAGCATAATTATATTTATAATTTAGCTCTAACCCAGTTCAGTTAGTAAATGTACCAAAAATTTTAAATTTTTTTGCTTAAATATATTTCAAGTCTTCTGAGTAATAACAGTTTGCAATAAACAGATCTACGGGTAAGGTAAAAGGCCATCTGTAGAGGGATACGACCTTCTTATGTACCCTTAGTCTTCTATAAAATCCTAACAATAGCGATAACAAACATAAAATCTTCCCTCCTCATAAATACTCAAATCAGGTAAAAGATAAATATACTCGTCAATGATCCCCAAGGAAGCCAAGTCTTTTAAATTCCTTTCACTTCAGTATAAAATGTACGTTTTCGGAGAAATGAGGATTGTGCGAATCATTTGTGAAGGTTTCCTTGAATTGAATGATTCGAATGTTGGTGCTTTAATTAACGTTATTCATATTCAGTTTGAGAAGTGGAAGTTTAATATTTGATTACAAAAATTAAGCAACGTCTACTAGGGATCAAACCTGGAGCATTATCTGTAAAATTAAAATTACTTTGACTGATAAATTGCCAAGGCATTATACATAAGTTATGTACGTTTTTAAAATTCAAAGCGAAAATATATTTCTTCACTATAAAAACATGATAAAACAAACCAATAAAAATATACCAATACCCATTTATCATCAGTGGTAGTCAACTGTATCTACAAGACAGTACGTATGTGTATAATGCGAATAAGTACCGAAAATTAAGGTAGCTACTTATTGTTCTACAATCATCAATATATGTAGGTACATAATATGTACCTAATGTTACAACACTTTGCAGATGATTTAGCTAAATCGTGATGGTATTGTTATTTAATTTTCCACCTAACCCATCCCAATTTTATTTTATTTTTGGCTGAATGTAGTTAAAAGGGCCTATAAATGATAAAACTGCCAAGCTGTGAACAGACGTATATTTTCCAAAAGACTGTGGAAAAACAATAGATGCTTCATATCAAAATAAAATTGGAATTCTAAACTTGAAAACAAAAATAATAAAAGGTGTAAAAAGTATCAATATAAAACTAAAATAGCCAGCGTCGGCAACAGGGCCTGTTGTCCCTTTGACTCTGCCTACCCCTTTGGATGGCGGGCATGAAGTTATGTATGTATGATATATTGGTATACTATGCCACTGAACCAATAAGTTATCGCAGATCAGCATTTACCAAAGTTGAGCACGAGCCGTAGTTTGACTATGAGATAAAATAATGAATGTAAACATAAGTATATAATTCATGTTTTATTGATACTAGTGGGATCGAAGAAATAAATAAACGAAAAATATATGATAAGAATTCAAGAAGACAATACAAACCATTAGGCTAAGAAGATAAGATAGAATTCAGCGGAACTCAATGTTTGAATTATCACGCTTGAGCTGGACTAGAACTGCTGAAGTAGAAGTTGATTAGTGCTAAACCTAATTAGACCATACTACTTAGCTCTGTAAGCTACTGTAATTTCATAAGAAAAATTAAACTTAGGAATTCAAGTGTTAATGCAATCTTTGTTCGCCAGACACCGTTTTTCAATCTATTTAATCTATTTTGTTTTTTCGCTTGTTTTCTGTAAAATACTTATAACTGTGCCAGGGATGTCACCCGCGTTTATGGTTAATATTATAAAGACTATTTCCGTCATACATGATTTCTATGTAACTTTAACCATTAAGGCTGCACACGCGACGGAAGCTTAAACAATGGAGTAACTTCTCCCGATTTCCCAACATTTCCCTTCACTACTCTGCTCCTATTAATTGTAGCGTGATGAAAAGTATACTATAACCTGCCCAGGAGTATGAAGAATAATTGTACTAAGTTTTGTTAAAATCCCTCGAGTAGTTTTTGTTTCTCTAAGGAACATACAGACAGACAGACAGACAGACAGACAGACAGACAGACAGACAGACAGACAGACAAAAATTTTACTGATTGCATTTTTGGCATCAGTATCCATCACTAATCACCCCCTGATAATCATTTTGAAAATATATTTCATGTACAGAATAGACCTCGCTACAGATTTATTATAAGTATTAGATGAATACCAAAACATGTTTTTATAATACGTATCATTATGCAAAAAAGCTCTAATTAACTAATGCATTTTTTGTTAAATCTGATAAGCAAAATTCATTCTTTTAAAATCTGCAGAACAGAAACTAAATGATAATACAAATAGCATACTGGTTGTTACTTCTTCCGTCAACTTTTAAAAACTTCGTATCTAAGTAAAAATTAGAAAAGTTGAAAACGTAGTAACAGTTAGGTAATCTTTTCCAGATATCAAATTACGCAAAGTTTTTATCGAATTGATAAAACCTCGGACAAAGCTAGCACCGAATATTCTCTGAACAATCGTTCTTAAAACAAAACCAATTACCGAAAGATTTACATTCAAAAAATGATCAGAAACTGTTTAATACAATTTCACTATTATGTCCAATACTGGATGAGAATACAGATAATTCTTGTACAGTTTTTTTGCTCCCTTACCTTGGTCATTGTCCTCCTGGCGTTATTTCTCGTGCTTAATCGGGGTCCACTTGGACCATGATTCAGTATTTAGCAAGCTTGGTAATTACATTGAAGCGACTGCCGATCAGACCTAAGTTATCTTAAGATGTAGGAAACAGTCAATTTTGAATCATGGTTATCCATAGTTGTTGGAATGTGTAGGTTTTATCACTATGTTTTCCCTCATCACTGAGCTAGTGGTATTCATATACATATTAATGTACACAAAGATTTTTAGGTACATACCCGAGTTTGAACCCGCTTCTCTCGGTTGAGGCGCATGTCTTACCATTGAGAGAATTATTAAAGTAAGGCAGCTGTGGTACAGCTGCCTTACTTTGATAATTCTCTCACTACTTAAAGATAAGTAAGTTTAGACACTTTGTCTAATCTTATTAGTCCATTGTACCAACACAGTCACTGCAGCAAAAACGCTTCCATCTCATGGTTAAAACGATTAATGGAGTACAACAAAAACTATCAACCTAAGTGCTATTAAATCCCCACCTCAGAGGATTGCCCTCCATATAAAAATACGTAAATCTCTGCTGCGCTAGAAGGAGAACTTTGCTCAAGCGTCTCGGGTGAAATAGGGCATGTTGGAGCCTCGATTGGGATCGAGAGTTCCGGATAAATAAGTACGGATTACTAAATGCACCGAATTTTACGACAGCACTGTTGGTGCAGTGATTCAGACTTAGCGTCGTAACCAAAAGGCTCGGACTAGTAAAAAAAGAAGGACTAAGCGCTGTCATACTACAGCGTGAAGCCATCCTTATGCATGTGTAAGTGAGTTTTTATGCGCATTTGGAGCACTTAAGTCAATGTGTGATATAATTTGCGTGTTAAGTCGGAGCTCAGTAGATGCCTAAACCTCTAGTTAGTGGCACAGAGTCCTTCTTTTTCTACTAGCAAGAGGGTTCGATTAACACAGAAATTTATAGTTTTTTATAAAACGGGTATCTATTCCGGATCCAGTTTAGTTGATTTTGATTGCTTAACATTAGTTTTAATTTATTTTATATGACTTATTTTAAGAATAAACTTTCGCTACCAGTTTGGGCCCGTTTTAATAACGATCCTAGTTTTAAGTAGTCTAGTTTTAGCATGGACGGACCACTATCTAATTACTTGTAATTGTGGAGCAGATAGCATAGCTATACGTATCGTATAGCTATCGTATAGTTATTTGCATTTGCAGGGTTATCTTCAATGTTTTCCTTCACCACAGAGCATGATGTATAAATCCGTACTAGATTTTATGAAAATTTTGACACATTGTTTTTTCAAGTTAGGCTTCTACTTTTATCCTCATAGCAACTACTGCTGTCTTTCAACGTATTCTCCTAAATTATAAACATACTGCGAGCACTACCGAACTTCAAAGAATGCGATTTCGTTATGCGTATTTCGTTAACTTAAATGTAAAGCAATTTAAAAAGTTCATATATCACATTATTCTCACTTAATGATAAATAGAACGCGGGAAGCGTGTTTATATACCCTAAAATGAACCTGATTTATTTTTGCAAGATATGGGAACCACTTTTGTAAGAACGGTCCTAACTAATAAAAACTTTAACTTAAATAAATCTGCTATCCTGTTACAGAAGAAAATTAGACCATGTCTTTATTGGAGTCACTTGCCTTTAATCACTATTCAGGTTTTAGAAAAAATTAAGAATCAATGTAGTTAATAGCCTTGAATGTCTCACAGAGCGTAATTTTTTTTTTTTTTAAATAATTATACTTACTTTTTTGCTTTCCTTCTAGAAAAAAAACAGACTATCTCATCTAAAACCGTAAACATGAGAGAAAATTCTCACGTTTTTTCATTTAACCAAGGATCCATAAAAGCAAATAAAAAGTATATTAGGTGGCGAGATCGCGCGACGGAATGAAAGTCCCATTACAGGGCCGAAACGCGGCATTCTTCATAACATAACGCAATCTTGCGCGCTGCCTACGTGATAAATAAATTTATTGAAATACACACGTACAGATCGCAACGGAATAAAATAACATAACATCACGCCCATAATCCCCGAAGGGGTAGGCAGAGTCAAAAAGGCAGCAGGCTCCTTTAACCACATTCAGCCAGAAACTGGGCTGGGTTAGATGGAAAAATGTGAAAAAGTGGTGACAAGTGGCTAGCCCACACAATCACATATCCCAAACCCGATACACCATTAGTCGTCTTCTACGACATGCTAGGCAAGAATAACAGTTGGGACATTCTTTTTAAGTCCCAGACCAACATGTTACAATGGGCTGGGTTAGATGGGAAATTGTGAAAGGTAGTGATAGTAATCTATACTTATAATAAATCTGTAGAGAGGTCAATTCTGTACATGAAATATATTTTCAAAATAACTATCAGGGGGTGATAAGTGATTGATACTGATGCCAAAAATGCAATCAGTAAAATTTTTGTCTGTCTGTCTGTCTGTCTGTCTGTCTGTCTGTCTGTATGTTCCTTAGAGAAACAAAAACTACTCGAGGGATTTTAACAAAACTTAGTACAATTATTCTTCATACTCCTGGGCAGGTTATAGTATACTTTTCATCATGCTACAATCAATAGGAGCAGAGTAGTGAAGGGAAATGTTGGGAAAACGGGAGAAGTTACTCCATTTTTAAGCTTCCGTCGCGTGTGCAGCCTTAATGGTTAAAGTTACATAGATATTATGTATGACGGAAATAGTCTTTATAATATTAACCATAAACGCGGGTGACACCGCTGGCACAGTTAGTAAAGGTAATAAAGGTAGTGACAAGTGGCTAGCTCGTCGCCTACTCAATCACATACCCAAAACCCCATATACCATTAGTTGCCTTTTACGACATGCTAGGCAAGAAACACAGTTGGCATATATTTTTAAGTCCCAGACCAACATGGGTCAAAGGAATAAAATTGATTATTTCTTTTTAAATTTATATTTATTATATGTATGACAAGCGGCTAAGACTATTACACCTAAAAAAAAAATGCAGTATATTTGACAGTAACTTTATAAAATAACATTACTATGAAATTTCATCTCCAAATGTTCTAATAAATATCTATTTAATATAAGTAAAATAAAAATAAAAATTATAGTCTCATCGTTATTTATGCTGACCGTACCAATTTGGCGCTAAGCTTCCTATGTGTGCCATCCGGAATTCTTCCTTTTTTGATATCAGTGACATTTGTAGAAATAACGTTGTAGCGAAAAACCTAAAATAAAGTCTATTTGAAAAGACTTCATTCAAAGCCCCTTGAACTACGAATACAGATACTGTATTTTAAGATCTATTGTCGGTTGACGATCAAGGATTTGCGCAGTGCGTAATTTTGACGACTCAAAAGAATGTCTGAAACTCCGCTCGCGGAAGTCTTGAATAGCCCCATGGTAAAAATATATCTTTACGTGCTACTTCTAAGCTCCGGTCTGAATCAATCTTACCTACTTGATTTCAATTGAAATATATATACGCTGAAAGGAAATCTAAATCTCTTTTCCTAAAATAAATCTTTTTATAGCTTTCTTATTTTCACTTGAATATCTCATATAATGTCTGAGTTATTATCCGTCTATTTTTGTGTAGGCATAGTGTAGGTATTTTGCCGGCACAACAACAACAGGACATACAAATAGCAGAGATTTATTCGTACAATACTTGTTGAAACTAAAATTACTTAATTTTACAGTGTGGTCCACCCTAGAGTATTCAATTTAATTAAGTTCTGCCTTCCACACTCAATTCGTCTCGGTCATTGACCTCGGGTAATTAATCTAAAGGCGGGGGCACACAGCTTCCACAAGGATTGTAAATATAAAGCTTTAAAAGGCTAACCTTTTCATTTAATAAAGGAAACCCAAAGTAACTTAAAGCGCGCCCTAAACACGTCTGCACAGTTTGAAAAGGAAAATCAGCAAGGAAGTGGAAGTGAAAAATATTCTATAATTTATTTTAAATTTATTTACCTGCTAAATTGTTATCGGTCTACCGTTTTTATAATTGTTTTTATTAAATTATCAAGCGTTAGTATTTAGTCGGCATATCTACATACTCTCTACAACATATAATTAACGATAAAAATTAAGTCGTTTTAGTCTCCGAAATCAAATCAATTAGATACACTCCATATTTATAAAATATTTTTACGAAAGACCTGCATGAATGAATTCATTTTCGTCATGGCGTTTGGACAAATGGATAGGGTTAAAAGTTATGTGCGCGTTATTTCGTACGCCGTAACGTCTAAACTATACTAACTAACTACCTAACTAACTAATAAACTTTTATGAGTATAATGTTTAGCGATTAGCTACTTTCCGGGAAATATTTAAGGCTATATTTTACCTTCTTTAAAAAAACAGTGACTCTCAATTTTCGCTATTCTTATAGTAAGGTTTTGATTTTTTATTATCTTGCTTGCTGTCTTTGAAACTTCTGTGCCACTGTGCACCCGTTGTCCAACAGCGGCAACACTTTTAATTTGCATAAAGACATTAATTTCCCGAAACCTATCAACTTTTGGCCGGCCGCCCGGAAAGTTACTCGTTCGGCGTAAATGATTCAGGGAGTGAGCTTTATTACCCCTATTAACTAGATATTATGGCGTATTGGCATCATAGAGCACTTTATCCATGGTATTATTATCTATTTTAATTTTACGGGAGTTAAACTCTTCGGAAGCGGTTTAGTTTTAATGCTGCTGAAACTGTAATTTCTTTTCCTAAAGTTTTCCCGAATCCATGATCCCGGATTTGGAGTTAGTTTTTATATTAAATGTACTTCTTATTCTGCCCAATTTATATATTGGAAGGAATCTTATGTATACGCCTAGTTGCTTGAGTATGCAGGTTTTTTCACGATGCTATCTTTCTTCGATTTTTCTGGATATATGAGTTATAATTTTGAAATAAAAATAATAATTCAACAGATATCATGTATGTGTCAGAATGCTGACTTAATAATCAAAGATAAAGCTGGTGGCTTGAAAAATAATTACCATCTTACTCTCTTGTTATAAAGTTGCTATATATCGGTATTTATTACAACTTACATAACATACATACTTACTTAACATCACCGTCATATTCCCCAAAGCGGTAGACGGAGTCAAAGGGGCAGCTGACCCCTTTAACCACATTCAGCCAAAAACAAAACTGGGCCGGGTTAGATGGAAAGTTGTGAAAAAGTAGTGACAAGTGGATAGCTTTTAGCCTACTACACAATCACATACCTAAAACTGATTAGCTTCACGCCATTTTTCTAGCGGGTAGACAATGGTAAGGACACGTGCCTCATAACCGAGGTGTGCAGGTTCAAACCCGAGCACGTACCTCAGGATTTTTCAAATCTATGCACGTATTCATACTACTAGCTTGGCGGTGAGGTAAACCTCGTGATGATACCTGCAACTTAAAACTACTTTTAATTTGTAACCATGATCCTTAAATTGTCTGTTTCCCCTATTGAATCTCAAATCGGCAGTCGCTTCAATGTAATGACCAGACTGGATAAATCCTGGATCATTTTTTTTTTTTTTTTTTACTTGAGGAATGCATTTACGCACCATCCAAATAGAATCCTGGGTGGACCCATAAGGGTGAGTCGGGCTCGAAACCGGTAGCAATCTCCGGAGACCCTACCGACTAAACCTCAAGGCTATCGTTCTTCGGGCGCTAACGCAAAACCAACGGGATCCCCACTGTCGGGATTCATCTCGAAAAGTCTACGCAGCGCGTGCTGCCGCCTAGCGGCCCAACTCGAGGGAGTGGTATTCTCCCCCAGAACACCTAGGGTGGTGTTTCACGACCACATAGACAGCTGTGTACCCTATCCTGACGGACCGGGTGTAACACCTGCAGTCGGCTTCTCTGGGGACGATAGAGGGCCTGAGGACCCATCCCCTAACCCCCACGACCCCAAAGGCCCTTTTAGTCGCCTCCTACGACAGGCAGGGATACCTCAGGAGTATTCGGAGCCCCCCCTGCAGGGCGCGAATCCTGGATCATGATCTAACTAAGCGAACTCCGTCCAAGCACGGGACATATCGCTAGGAAGATAATGGTAGGCAAGTAAAATATCACTTATTTGTACCCGTATACCGATATTTTATTGATGAAACATAATTTCATTTAACTTCGTCGTAATTTATTTAGACTGGACTTTTTATATTTTCTTAGCCAAACATAAAAATGAAAATGTACCGAATATTCATTACCTCAGCCTTCAATTGAATGTCTTATTAGGCTTATCATAGAAAACGTTTACCCGTCTTAATGAAAGTGAAGTGAAGGTTTACCGTAAAAAATAAATTGGGCGGACTCTTATTTCACTTTTTTATTGCTGGGTGGAGTTTCATTTACCGAAAAAGGTAAATCTCCCGACGTTTTAACTGAAATTGTATTTTTATATGTTTTGTTATATTTTCCAGTTCCGATAAACTAAATGATAAATATGAAAGACTATTAGTAAAATACCGTTTGTTACTATCTCGCTAATAATCTCCATAAAACGTATATTAACGTATATTTCTTCGGTTCTTTGCCATATTTAGAAGAAATGTGATAATGTCACGATATAAATATTATGTTTATTAGAACTAATCCGTTGGAATATATGTACATATGGGATAAAAGACTCAACCCAATCTGTTTATGAATAAATAAATTCTCCAGACTGACGCATTAATCATTGACTCTTCCAAATATTGGATTTAAGACCTAATCGTTTTTATCTATCCATTGAGCCTCGTTAGGGTAATTCCTGAATTCACAACTTCACATTCACATTTTTCCATCTCCACATTTTTCCATTTAACCCAACCCACTGTTCCATGTTGGTCTGGGATTTAAAAATAATGTGCCAACTGTGATTATTACCTAGCATGTCGTAAAGGGCTACTAATGGTATATGGGGTTTTGGGTATGTCATTGTGAAGGCGATGAGCTAGCCACTTGTCACAATTTTTTCACAATTTTCCATCTAACCCAATCCAGTTTTTTTTCTGGCTGAATGTGGTTAAAGGAGCCTGCTGCCTCTTTGATTCTGCCTACTCCTTCGGGGATTATGGCTGTGATGTTATGTACGACTCAACATTGTAGGTATGTAAGATACATAGTAAGTTGCAAGGCCCACAAAGTGAAGTTACGGGTTCAATATTTGAGGTAGGCTTGAGTTTCAGAACTACTGTCTTGTTCCACGATCTTATACCCTAGAGATTGGTCCTAAAATTAGGATCGCGTGTGTACATGTACCGGTTGTCAAATAGCATGGCGGGCATTCGAAACATCAAATTTTTTGTAAAGTTTGATGCATGCATTCGTGTATTCGTAACATATATGTAAGCCCAGTAGATGAGTTGGCTAAGAGTGCATTGTAAATTTTATGTACATCTTCCTTCCTAGCGTTATGTCCCGTGCTTAAACGGGACCGCTAAGACCATGATCCATAATTAAGCGAGTCTTATAATTACATTGAAGCGACAACGAATTTGACTTTCGTAACCCTTAGTACTAAGATAGGGGAACCAGACAATTTTTGGATCATGGTTACCAATCTAAAGTTGTTTGAATTTGCAGGTTTCATCAAGATTTTCCCTGACCGTCGAGCTAGTGGTATAAATACGTACAAATATTAAAAAATCTAGAGGTATATGCTCGGATTTGAACCTGCACCCCTCGGTTATAAAGCGCGTGACCTTGCCATTGAGCGGTAGCGGTAGCGGTAGGTAAATTGTTGAACAATTAATTAAAAATTAAGCTTTTTCTACAGCTGCATTTTCAATGGTTAGAAAACAATTTCAGTGCAATTAAGCAGTAAACTTACAAACAATTTAAAAAATTAAAAATCTATTTATTATGTAGAAATTTGATAGAAGTGATTAGTTAAGTCAATTTTACAATTTATTTGCTAGTACATTTGATTCCAACCATTGAAAAATCTAAAATAGGTAATTTTCTAAAATGTATATTAAAAACTACCTAAATAATATGTGTCAGGATCGAAGCAAATGGAAGGATGTGATCTCTGCCTAACCCATGGGAAAAAGGCGTGACATTATGTATGTATGTATGTATGTAAACAATAAGGTAAATGAGAGCTAGACACTTAGAATTTCGGTTACAAAAGTGTAATGATTAAATTTTCTAAATTTTTTTATATCTATTTCAACTCTCAAAGCGTTACAAAACACAAGCATCTAAACAGAAAAACTTCAACTCACAAAATAATTGAAATTTCTAGATTTCCTGTTGTCATTACTGAACAAATTTCAAATTCAAATGTAACTTTAACAGCAAGGGTGCGATAAATTTAATTTATTCCTAAATTGTACATATCTATCCCCGATAAGCTATTTGCAGCAGCCAATTTTACTAAACCAAATTATCTGAATTTGAAGATGCAACTGTCGCCAAAATGAGGGATTATGGTAAAATTGTATTTTCACCTTCCGCCCCTATAGATAAATCGATGGCTCGAAATAAGGCTTAATGGATTGTTGGTAAAATTTGATGCGTTATTACAATTCGTCTTTAAGGTGCGAATAAATATTAATGTTTTGCTAAATAACAAATAATAGTAAATAAAACACAATTAATGGCTATAGTAATTTACTAAAGACTTTTCCAATTAAACATAATTATTACTTTCTTGATTCAGATAGAAAGTGCGATTTCTTAAAAATTAAGTAAATTTTTTGCTTTAAGTCGAAAAGTAGAAAAAAAAATATTTTTCTCAACAGATCGAAAGACCAATAAAACACTACATTCATCTTAGTTTTAGTGAAGACGAACCTGGAGACCACCCAAAAGAAAAATATTGATGCATTTTAGACGTAGAACCTGAAGACAAATAATAAAATCATTGAATAACAGAAAACGAAGTCCTTACTAAATTATAATAGAACTATTCTGTAGCTTGGTATCCATTATTAACAGGAGCCGGAAATTTTGAGCTTCCTTCTGGAATTTTACGACAAGACTCAAAGGTGAAGGTCACATAAAATTTCGAATTTCCATGCTTTTGAAACCTCCATTTCAACTATAAGTTCCACCGTCTATTTTATTTAGACGTGAAGAAATGAGAGAAATAAGCAGTTTATACACAAATGATAAATTGTATTAGGTTTAAGCTTCTAATTTTTCACATTCTCACTAGAAGCTAATAAAATACTTTTTTTTGGAAATAATGTGTAAGTATATTTGATCTGATATTTTAGCGCCAGAACTACCATTTATAACTCGATATGAAGAAGTTTAACAAGTACTCTCCTACGCTTCTTGCTGAACGCTAACGCTAACTTTATATGAATGAAGTTTCAAAGGTTTTGTATGATAACACACCACAGAAAAATACTTATTAAAAATGCTTTTAATTTTTTTCCTACACTTTGAACGAAAATTTAATGGTTCCGTTTGATAGTCATCAATTTACTGAATTTCTACAATGACGACCTATTAAAGAGTCATCAGAGAACCGTCTTTCAATTTATGAAAAAGGTTACTGCAAAATCAAAGTAACTTGATGAAGGTAGGGTAGGTGCAATTGAAGAAGTTTTTATCTTAATACCAGTAAGAGGTTTCCCGACGAATTATTTAGTTAATTAGATCAAACAAATATACAAACAAACTTTTCCATTAATCATATTATATATTGTATTGTTTATAATTTAAATCGTCAATTTTTCACTGTTTCTTTCTATATGAAACTGTGATCTGGACTTGATTTTGTCTTACAAGCTTACTAGCTGACCTATTCTAGTTGAAAAATATGTATTTTTACTTTCAACAAACAAAGCGACATCAGGATGCCATGCACCTGAGGTAAATTCAACGTTGAACCTCTTGAATAAAATATCAAGACTCAACGTTACCATTTTTACTGGCATCCACCGCGCAGCGATTGTCGACAGATTGTCTTAACAGAATCCTTCCTGGAGGCAGATCTTCTCAAAGGAAAACATGTGCATGCTTTGCTTTGAAAGTCGTTGCTCGAGGGCATGTTGGAGTCTCGAACGTAGAAAGACCAAGTACAGTCGTGTTTTTCGAGTGCAATATTGTATTACATATCCGTATATTTTTTAACAAAAGCAACCTTAAAAAGCTTGTTGGTCGAGACGCGGTATTCAATGCATTGTTTGAGACAAAATTTTCCTCATGTACCTTCAGAATATTGTTGAGTCTGCATTCGTAATTTCACGCAAATAGTATTTGTATACAGATTTTAACTATTCAAAGTCGAAGAATAAGTAAATGAGGCGCTGTCTCTTGCAAGACTAGGGATAACTAAAGTTTAATAACGTCAATTTTCCCGTACGTCAAAAGACGTATTAAGCTATAGTCTCTCGCAGAGTAGGAGTCGATACGTAATTGCAGTGAATATTATTTTTCCTCTTTTATCTATACTAATATTATAAAGAGGAAAGATTTGTATTTTTGTGTGTGTGTATGTTTGTAATGAATAAACTCAAAAACTACTGTGCCGATTTCAAAAATTCTTTCACCAATGGAACGCTACTTCATCAGCGAGTAACATAGGCTATATTTTATTCCCGTATTCCCACGGGAAATGGGAGCTACGCGGGTGAAACCACGGGGCGCTGCTAGTTATTTATATTTTGTTAACTTTGCAATGGGTGTCACTTAAAGGCTTCGGCACTGGCCTATAAATAAAGTAACTAACTAAATAAGCTATTATCAATAGGGGAAATCAGTTTACCTGCATTATTTCACGTGGGGTCAGGCCGTCTGCTAGCCTGTATGTAGCCGGTCAGATTACAATTACTACAGCACAACGCTAGTAGTAAAATATTTCCATCCAATGGGCGTGACAATAGCAATTCTCTATATGCAGTCACTATCAATGAGTTCCGGCAAAATGAAACTGGAAATAAAAAAGAGGATATTTTTTACATTTACTGTTGTTGCAGCTTTTATTTCGAAACATTTTCTTCTTATGACAATACTTTGATGAAATTATTCTGAAAAAAATGGCGTATTTTACTAATGCAAAGAGCCGATGAGGAGCTACGAAGAAATTTAAAAAGGAAAGAATTTGGAAATCACGAAACGCCTGGAGATCCGTTATTCAATCACGACGAAACAGTTCCCTCGAGTCGAGTAATTCTTAAGGTAAACGGATGGATTCTCGAGTTGCCGCCGCCTCTTAAATATTTACAAGCAGAACCGAGGGAAACGAGTGGGTTAAGAGTTAAACTTACAAAAACGTGTATCTTCCATAAAAAAGCAAAAAAACAAAGAAGCCGTTGAGGTATGTGTGTACCATCAGTTGGTTTTATTGCCATTTTGATAAAAAAAAAGTTTTAATTTTATGGAAGACAAGAATGTTTGCTTCATTGACAAAGGTTTCAAATATGAGTACGTCTCTCTGGATTCAAAGAAATAAGTACAGATTCATACCACCTGCTCTGCTGTGACATCACAGCAGCATAAAAGCAAATTATGAGAATACATGCGTAATTAGACAGCTACAAATATATATTTAGCGCCTTTTTCTAGAAGTTACGAGGTTCTTGCACACAAAATAGCAATAATATGTACAAGGTTGTGTTTGAAAATAATTTGAATAATAACGTTGATATAGATTAGAATTATGACAACTACTTACTGGACTCTGACAGAACAATACAAACGAAATACAAGGCGATTAAAAAGTTCCACGTTAGGTGTGCAATCCGAACGAAAAAGGTGAAGCCCATCACACCGAGTATTTCTTGGGTCAGAAACACTGACCAGCCCAGCATGTTGGCACAATGAAGAGCTACTGGATTTTCCTGCGTTGAAAAAAAATTATGCGTTAAGTTTTTTAATTCAATAAAATGTCTTATTTATTAAAATATGTTTTATTGCTATGCTTGCTTCAAACACATTTTTTTGGGGTTTACTGGGCAAACGAAAAATTTGCCCATTATGTAGATTAATAAATATTACTTTAGAAAACGAAAATTTAAGAAGATACGGGATGTATCTTTTATAATTTTCTAAGTTTTGAAGTGGGGCGCTAACGTGAGTTACGTGAGTAAATTTTTAAATCACTGACATCAGGTAAAATTTGCAGTTGCTATCTGTATTTTTTTGCAGAGTAGAGGAAATGTAATTTTAAATTATAATTTATTCGGTTTAACACTTTTATTATCCTGTGATCACATCTTCAACCGGAACCTATTCCGCTCTAAGTTGCCATGAACTAGGTACTTAAACATCAAAAATTATATTAAAACATACTTACTTTATATGCTCCAACAAATAATGCTGCCAGATGCAGGCTTTTGACCACTATGCCGATAATTATACCCACTCTTAATAGTAGGTTTATCTTGTACGTCATATTTGATAGGAAGACCAGAAAGTATACTACAACAGCTACTATAATTGACATCTGGAAGGAAAACATTAATTTAATTATTACTTTAATGATTTTTTGTCTATGAGGCTCTGTAAATCGATGCGTATACTGGAAAGTACATACGAGTAATCCTGAGAAGTTGATTAAAGTTACCCTTTTTTTTTTTAGAGAAAGCAGATTTACTGTTTGTTTATTTTGATGTGATTAATTTAAGAAATCCACAGTGTATTTGATTGTATGCTGCCACATAACATTCGAATCAAAAGGATCGCAAGGTTTTTAAAGAATGGCAATAGTCACATAACTATTGCAATTATACCAACCAAGTTCAAGTTCAAATCATTTAATTCAGAACATGTGCTTACATTTGCTATTTAAAGAACCATTTATATTTATCAAGTCAATTATGAAAATATAATATCTAACTTGAACGCACTACTTGCTGCCACTAGCAAATATTTCTTTAATTACACTTACAATTATATGAAAAATAAAAGCACTCACTAAATGAACCATACAAATAATGAAAACGCCCATTCTTAGAGTTTTCTTGTCTAACAACATATCCACAATTTCATCATCAGATTCATCATCGTTTGACTTACTGGTACCATTTGGCTGATTAGGATTTTGATAAGTAGTTAAAGCTCTTGTATTATCAGGCTTCATAGGATCACTTGAATTAGGCCCTTGATTAGTTTGAAGGGCCTGATTATTCATTTGAGAAGCCTGCATTATATATGGATTATTGGCAGCATTGGAAATGATAGGCTTTTCAGCGTCTACTGGTGATTTCTCAAATACCTTTGAACTATCAAAACTAATCAGATTTATTACGGATTCTGAACCATGTAATTTGCTTTCTGTCTTTATTTGGTGGTGGGAATGCTGACTGGCTTGTGTTATTTGATTATTTGGTATCTTGGAGATGTAAGTGATACGAGGTCTTTGTTCGCTTGGAAGAATTAGTGCTTTTGTTATTGTCATAGCATCGTTAGATGTAAAGGCATTTACACTGTCGTGTGATTTTTCGAATAAATTTGACTTTGCACTATTCAAAGAAAGCTTTTCAAGTGTCGTTGATTCTTGAGATGACTTGCTAAATGTCTTGTGAGCAGTTGAACTTTGTATTTTGCTGGGATTCTTTCCAAAAACCGACAGCAAAGATCTTACATTGACTGTTGAAGTTTGAACCTCATCATGAGGATGTACCACATCTGTTTTAAGACTTGCACTAGTTGTCGATGTTCGGAGGTCAGCGGTAATCTTTGTGATGGGTAACCGAGAAGACCTCTCAGAGATAGTTGAAGATAGCCGCTGAATAGGATTGCTTATAACGCGCAACTGGGAAGATCTCCTACTTACTGACGGAGAAGGCTTTTTATCTGGCATACTTATCAAAACATCTGTAATTTATAAAAGTACGTTAATTTTTTCGTAATTATTAAGTCTGAAATCTATTGATATCAATAGACACTTGATAATTTTGATAGCTGGTTTGACATATTTTATCAATGTCAAACGGTGACGGCGTTATATCATAGAACGAAATTAAAAGAATAAAGAGGATCTAAATCTAAAAATGTGGTCTTATTGTAGTCATAAATTAATATTACGAATACGAATGTGTTTGTTTCTTTCATACCACAAAACCAATTTTAAAATTATTTTACAAATGGTCAAGATACGTAATAAACAAGTAACGTAGGCTATATTTTATAGCCGTAACGTTTTTACGTTGTTCCATTCCCATGGGAGGGAATGGAACAACGTAAAAGAAGTATATAAAAGAAAGGTGTTTCCTTTCTTTTACGGTACGATTGTGACGAACTTACAGCCTAGATTGCCTATAATGTAAACAGTTACAGGGAATTATATTGCGTTATGCTGCAACTGAAGTTCAGTTGCAAAAATGTGTTCTAAGATAGTAGGAATATTCCATCTAGAATATGGCTTCCCATCCTAAATATTACTAAAATAATGAAACCCTTTGAATCATCATGCGATTTTTTATCAAATATACATTAATATAAATCACTGTTTATCATTGTAATTTTTTTTAAGGTAAATAAACAAAATTTATTTAATTTAAAAAACCTGTAAGAATTCGGCGCGTTAGTTTGGATACCTAATTTATAATTAATTTCAATAACAGCAGTTATCCAAGTCTAAATTCAACTAATATCAAACGGAACAGAAACAATTTTCATACCTTATCCTGCAAATTGCAGCTCAAATACTTGAATAATAGAGTCGTAATCGGTCCAATCAAGGAGTCGATGCAAAAATTTATTTAATTCGCTGACTGCGCACTCGGTAGCCTGAACGATGCAAATCCAGACCAATAATTGCTAAACTTTACCGCTGATGTTGAGTGGAACTTTAGTTACGCTATATTTTTATATTCGTTTCAAATACAGTTTTGCTGGCTTTTTCTTGTGGCTTCGCTTGCATTAATAAATTTAAAGATATCTAAAACTGAAACATTTATTAAGTCCGGGCCAAAGGTATCCTCTAAAGATTAAACACGTTGTCAGAGGCATAGAAGAGGATACCTATCTTTTTACCCCTGACAACGTGTATGCAAATTGCGCGATGAGATTGAGTAGTTAGAAAAAAGTAAAAAAAATACTTACGCCTTTATAACTTTTTTTTAGAATATAGAGGGTTAATGTGCTTAGTTTGAATCTTATGTATATTATTTTAAGTACTGCTGTGTCATAAATGTAAAATACATACAATTATATCTAAATACATATCCTTCATCATACATACATTAATACATGCATTCGTAATAATGATATGATCATATCGTTATCTTTCTTCGTTTTGTGTACTTTAGTTGGATAGGAATCGATACATGGACCACATCCCTATTAGCTTCTATTCATCGCAAAACTTTTCTCCATCGATTATCACCATTGCATTGCGAACTACAGACCCTTGCCACTTTAACTTGCTAATTCTTTGACCTACATCAGCTCCGGACCGGTCTCGATTTGGTCACGTACCGAGATTCGTATCTGTTTTGCTTTTATTGTGTCATTTACGGGACTCGGTCGAGCGTAATGCGAATGTTGCAAGATGCTTCGATGTTATATCGTCTGTATTATTGGCAATACGTATTTTGTTACTGGTTAAGAAGTTATAAATATGTTACAAGGATATAAATACGCATGTCGCAAATGGGTCTTGGACTCAAAAATAATGACCAACTGTATTCTTTCGTGTATTATATACCTAAATCAGTTTGTGATTATTTAAACGACAAACTAGCCAACTGTCTCTACTTTTTCATCTTACCTAACTCGTTAGTTACTAATATTACTTTTGGGTAAATGTTGTTCAAAAAGTTGATTGGTTTTCGAACTTTATCCCTTTGGAGAATGCAGGCGGGAATATGTATACAAAAGTAAATTATATTTATCTCTGACATATATATGATTTTATTTAAAACTTTACGAAATTTGGGCCAATAATATAATATTATGTAGCTGTCCATAAAAGAGCACACTTGAAAGTGTAACTACCGTCTTTTTTGCCGATTTCTTTTCTATAGAATCAAAACCGGCACGTATCTAGTTTTAAAAAAATATATATTACGGTTGATTTATTTAATTAAAAAAGCCTCCATAAATAAAAATATTCTGAAATTTTAACAGGATAATGTTCTCCATGATTGGTAAATACCTCGATTATTGGAATACAAACCCAATACGGATTTGTATACCATTCCAAATTCAATGCAGAGCGCAATTATGATTAAACGTAGGTATTTTTTTTATTAAAAATTCGCAAAATCTCGTGTGCATTGGAACAGAATAAATCTATATGAAACCTTTCAGGACCGGGCGCGCGGAAGCCTGTAAAAATTATCGTGGGCACCCGTGCTGGGCGAGCCCTTACGGACGAATGGCTTATTAATTCTTAATAAACCATGTAAACAGTCTTATACATAGCTTGTATAGAGCCTGATGATTCGATCAATATGCTCCTTACAAGGCTTTACTTGCTACTGCGATGACCCAGCAATCCAAAACGTGTCTTGATTGTATGTGTTGCCTGCGAGTGTTTGAGTATTCGCGCCTAGTCTCCTGTACCAGAGAGCCCGATCCCTGATATTACCAACAAAGGAATATATAAATTGGACAAAAGTATTATATGTGTTAAATTGATAACGGTAGTAGCTCAATGGTAAGGACACGCGCCTTATAACCGAGGGGTGCGGGTTCAAATCCGAGGTACGTGCTCGATCATAATCGAGTTCCTCTGGAATCACAACTTTATGTACGTATTATACCACCAGCTCGGCGGTGAGGAAAAATATAAAATCATAAGCAACTTTGGATTTGTAACCATGATCCTAAAATTGTATGGTTCCCTATTTTAGGGTTACGAAAGTCAGATCGGCACTCGCTTCAAAATAATTACTAGACTTCCTATATCCTGAATCATGGTCTAAGCGGACCTCGTCTAAGCACAGGACATAACACTAGGAATATGATCGCATGTGTTAAAATAGGTCGTCTTCATAGAATTTATTTAGCAACTAACATCAAAATACTTACTCTCACATTAATAACATTAGTAAGATTAGCTCCAAATAAATAGATGCTAGAAATATTCTAACAGGCATAGTTTATTTATTTTAAAAATAGAAGTAGTCTTCCGTAGCCACGACTAAACCAAATTACTTAGAAGGCTAAAGTCATGGAAAATAAGCTAGCACGTTACTCCAAGCACGTTGCAAGTCCAAAGATTCAGTTTCCAAGATAAATAATAGAGTTCTCCCGGCTATGGTGGGGAATGCGTTTGAAATATCACGTGTAGTTGAAAATGTTCCGATAACGGCAAGATCGATGAAAATGTCCGGTGCATTTGAGCCATAGAATTTGTGCTGGGTAGAACTGACGTGAGGCTTTAATTAAATTCATTTGAGGAACTAAGGTAGACAAAGAAAAGGGTATGTACCTACTTTCTAAAGCATAGGACGTACATATTACATTCGTGATGGTTTTTTATAATGGAAAAGACTTGATGACCATCAAGTTTGTTATAGCTATTTAATTTTGAATCAAATTAGCGTATGTAATAAATAAATAAATATATCCGACGACATCACATACATTGATCTGACTCCGAGCTAAGTAGCTTAAGCACTTGTGTTACGGATATCAGAATCAACAGTGGTATTATAAATATATTAATCTTGACAGATATATCGCACTACATCACATACATTGATCTGACTCCGAGGTAAGTAGCTTAAGCACTTGTGTTACGGATATCAGAAACAACAGTGGTATTACAAATATATACTTAAATATTGGATATTAACACCCAGACACAGAACAAACACAAGTATTCGTCATACGAATATTTGTCCTGAGTGGGGATAGAACCCACAACTCTTGGCACATTGCGCAGGGTCACTACCGAATGCGCCATCGAGATTGTTTAAGAAAGTGATAAATGATACCTCAATTATTCACCTTATCACACCAGTTCTACAGCTACAAATATATATGATGTGCTAGAGATACTTTAAAATAGAAAGACATATTTAAAATACGTTTATTTTTTCAACATTTTTGTGCCTTGAGTAAAAGCACAATGTTCATCAAATATTCTGTATCTTGACTGCCTCGTTGGTCTAGTGGTAGCATGCGCCGCTTATGGACCAAGAGGTCCCGGGTTCAAATCCCGGGTCGGGCCAGAAATTTGTGGCTGGGTATTTCAATATTAAAATTACTTAGTAACAGCCCGGAGTCAGGAAGTTGGCGGTTTAATCACCCCCGTGCCTCGGAAAGCACGTTAAGCCGTTGGTCCTGCGCGTGACCTCTCTCCGATCATGTCGAATTGCCGTCTCAGCGGACTATGAGAGTTAAGGAATAGAGAGTGCACTTATGTTTGCGCATACACGGGTTCCCTCTATCTGGCCGAATTTCATTGCTCAGAATTTCACTTGGCAGAATACACTTGGCATATTTTTATTTAATCGAATATGTTTAACGCATAAAAATTGTTTAGGATAATTGTTGTTTGGCCGAATGTTTATTTGGCAGAATTTACAATGGCATACTTATAAGAAATTAGAATTTTATTTAGCATAATTTCCTTATCCATATTTTAATTTCGCATATTTTCGTTTAGCATAACGTTTATTTAGTCGAACTATTATTTGGTAGAATTTTACTTGGCATACTGAAGATGGCAGAATTTCATTTGGGATAATTTTAAATAGCATATTTTCTCTTTAAAATAGTATAGCTTTTAACTCTAAATTAAATTACAAATAGATTAAAAATTACTATTTTGTGCTACAAAACTGTCGTGGCAGAAACGAATCGCTGCAAAACCGACTCCATGTAGTCTTGTCTGCCCTACCTCTAGAGTGTAATTAGAGCCGTAACAGAAACCATGCTTGCTTGCATGCTGCATGCTGCATGCTTGCTTGCATGCTGCATGCTTGCTTGAATGCTGCATGCTTGCTTGCATGCTGCATACTTGCTTGCATTCTTGCATGCTGCACGCTTGCTTGCATGCTGCACGCTTGCTTGCATGCTGCACGCTTGCTTGCATGCTGCACGCTTGCTTGCATGCTGCACGCTTGCTTGCATGCTGCACGCTTGCTTGCATTCTTGCATGCTGCACGCTTGCTTGCATGCTGCACGCTTGCTTGCATGCTGCACGCTTGCTTGCATGCTGCACGCTTGCTTGCATGCTGCACGCTTGCTTGCATGCTGCACGCTTGCTTGCATGCTGCATGCTTGCTTGCATTCTTGCATGCTTGCTTTCAGCATGGATATGAAATGTATGCCTAAAGATGATTCTGAACGTAAACTTTATGAGCTACGATGATTCTGCTTTTTCATATTATGGATAAGAATAGTATGCCTAAGGATGATTCTAAATGTAAATATTCTGCGTATGAAAGTTCTGCCTTTTCATTATTATGGATATCGAACTTATGCCTAAAGATGATTCTGCTTTACAAAATTATGCGTTTTGAGTATATGCTTACTGAGTACATGCAAAAAGATTTTCGGCGAAATAAAGTTTCTGCCATTCGATGTTATGCAATTCAATATTATGACATAAAAAGTTTGGCAATAAAAGGTAGACCCCGCATACACTTGTGCACTATAATATCTCCTGCGCGGTTGGCTAATCCTGTTGAGATTGGCCGCCGTGACCGATATCGGTTAGGAGGACATTATTATTATTCTGTATCTATCGAGATTCAAAACCCACGGCCATTGGACTCCTAGGGTCAAAAAGCAGTGGACCGAAATGATCTGTTGGATGTGCCATTGTGTGATGCTTACTTAAACAACTTAAAAGTATTTGGTCACCCAACCAACTGAGAACTGCGCAAAGTAGCTTTACTTTCATAAAGTAACAAAATGTTCTTATTACTTTTCTGCTTTTCAAGAGTTCATATAAATAGAAACGTTATTCGAATAAAGACTTTTATTTATTAACAAATACCATTCTTTATTTCATTTATTTCGAATTCTGAGCCCATTTTTGCGATGGTAAAAAATATTAAAATATTATTTGTCGTTTTTAGACCGTTGTTTGCCATTATATTGAAATATAGCGAGCGATCAGTTGAATGGGACGTGCGCACATTGAAAGTTTTCAGTCAAATCAATTCGCTTGGGTCAAATGAAATGATAAATGTCAGTATTTATTACAAATAACAGTAGGGATATCGAAAACATATTTTTTTTATCAAAATTATATCTCCCCTATATTTAAGTGATATGCCTTTATGAGATAGGTTCACAAAATATATACTTTTTTTTTTGTTTTGATAAGAAGGCTAGCTTCTTTGAGTTAAGAGTTCTATCGCTTACCTAAGTATGATACACCGTTTGGTTTATCTTACTAATATTATAAACGCAAAATTTTGTATGTGTAGATGTTTGATACTCTTTCAAGCAAAAACTACTGAATGGATTTTAATGAAATTTCACAATATTATAGCTGATACATCAGAATAATACATAGGCTGTGTTTTATCGCTGTACCACGAGCAAAGCCATGAGTAGAAGCTAGTTGGTTATATAACCTAGCAGAAAATATTTGAGCTATTTATTCTCGGGTAATAAATTGTATTTATAAGTTTGATGTGTCTTATTCCTAATACACGCCCATGTGATTAATTTGGTGCTAGAAATGTTGGTTAATACCTAGATAATTTATATCCTAATTGTTTTAAGTTATTGTTATTTGGCTGGAGATTTGTCTTTTGAAAACATCGTATGGATTGCTATATCAATATTCTCATTTCATCATATTTTATAAGATGATAATTTTATATTGAAGATGTCTTCAACACTTCAGACGTAGATTGAACTAGACACATTTTATTTCAAGTTTTCGAGACAAACTTAATTATTTGTAATAAAAGTTAGAAACTCTATTAATTTACAGTTCTATGGTTTAAAAGTGAGAACTTGGGGTAACCATTAGCTTCGCAATCAGACGTAAGTTACCCCACCGATAACTGTTTGATTTATATTAGAAGAGCTTTGGAAAGCTTACTTAAGCTCCAATCCTTCTATGGGGATACATTGACACTATTCATTCATTAGGGGATGAAGGACTTTACTCGTGTCAAATGGTTTAACACGGGAAAGGGGATGTATGTCTTACTTGATGAGGAAAATTTAGTGTGAGGGAACTGGATATTTTTTTGACAGTAGCTTTTCTAATAAATGAGTATTTTTTGTATGTAAATTACTACCTTGATGTACTAATTTTGATATTTATTCAAAGTGTGTTAGAACATTCGTTCGAGAAAGAGTAGGTAATTTTTTTTTTTTTTTAATTTAGATTTTTTCATAATTTTTTTATTAATACGCAATATTATCTGATATTACTAGTAAAAGGCTATGTATGGATTCAATAAAATGTCAGATATTTATGCAATATTTTCATAATAATCATTTTCCTAGTGTTATATAAATAAATAAATTATCCAGGCTAGCACACCAATTCCCTAGTTCCAAACTAAGCTTAAAGCTTTTTCTATGGATACTAGGTGAACGGATAGACATATTTAAATACGTTTATAAACATCCATGACTCGAGTACAAATGTCTTTGTTCATCACACGAAACATTTTCCCCTAGCGGGATTCCAACCCGTGACCCTAGGTTCATGGCCAGGGTGTCTGACCACTAAACCAACGGGCCTGTCCAAATATATATTCCTACATTTTTACAAGTTTCCATTTAACAAAGTCCAGTTTTATCGTTGGCTGAATGTGGTTAAAGACTTTGACTCTGCCTACCCCTTCGGGGATTATGGGCGTGATGTTATGTATGTATATCACGTTCTTTCAAGTCCACTTAGACCATAAACTTAAATTTAGCGAGTCTAGTTATGACGTTGAAGCGACTGCCTTCTGACCTTCATAATTTTTAGATAGGAAAACCAGACAAAGCAACAAAAATATTTGATTTGATTTGAAATTGAAATGTAGTTAGCCATCACTGGTTATTTAAATATTTACGTTCCGTCACGACGTTCTTCATTGACGACGAGCACTTGAAGATTACACGCACTTTCAGTACAAATGAGAAATTAGGTTTTTTTAAATTAGAGGCATATCCAGATTCGAATCAACACAGGTCACATGAGGCGCGTATTTTTACCACTGCGTTACTAACTCTCCAAAAAATTTTTTTTTTTTATATCTTTCGTGAAATGTTTGATTTAACTTTTTCATCCATTCTATTTTAATGGAAAGTGTGCCGAAAAAACTGACAGTAGGTAAAATATAACAAAGCAGACAGATTTTTATTCGACTCAAACCTATGATTACATTTTTACTAAAAAATATTTTTGGCCAGTATTCGATGACTCCGGATACCCTTTTTTTTAGAAATAAAAATAGTATTTTTTATCATACAAAAAGAAAAACCATTAATAGCAATTAGTTTAGAAACACATTTTGAACATTAACGATTTACGACAATTCATTTGTCTTGCTGTTACGTTTTCAAGCTTACATTACTAGTCACTGAGACCCGTCAGATAGGATATACGGTATTTTGTACAAACGACGGCACATCAGGCTATACATTTTTGTTGCGAAACAGCCCCTATCACAACGACATAAGACTCCGCAGTGTTTAGCCTGAAGTGCTGTCTGTATAGGTACCTCGTATCCCATAGATTAGACGACATAGTCTTTTTGACCACCTGCTAGGTAAAAAACACACTTAGCATTTTTTTTTGTCCCAGATAAACATAATTCGTTCGTTGACAATAGTACCATTCACAGTTCCATGATGGAACTACTGATAATAATTTACATTAGGTAGTTCCATTTGAAACGGATCTAGAAATAATGGAACTAGTCACTTTTGAGTTGACATTATTTAATTCAAAGTTAAAGTTAAGTCAAAGTTAGGTAGGTATCTTAAAAACCAAATACCTACTTGTCTTAATTCAACCAACTGCCTCAATTCTAATCAACACAGCGCATCGATGCTCCCATAGTATCTCGTGGTTGGAATTTGGCAAAGGAATGCAAAATACTCGCGGGCAAACAATTAACGGCAAGTTAGGGAACTCCGCCTGTTAAACTTTAATTAACCTTTTGGTTTCTTGCGTGTTGATTCACTTTCCACCTGTTTCTACACTTTTCACTTGAGTGTGCGAAAGGATGGGACGGGCGTCACTCAGTCACTGTTACTGTCACGTGATATCAAACTAATATTGACACTGTTAAAGTTTGATGTTTGGATTCATTCGATCAAATAGAAGAAAACATTAACAAGTTCAGAAAATAACTAAAAGAATACTTGATAACAAATTCTATTCACTGTCAGAGTTTTTACGAGACAAACATTTGTAAATTAAAAATAATAATGATAATTTTGTAAAATTGTCTTTTAGGTATTAAGATTTTGCAGTGCCCTGGCAGATTTTATGTATGAAACTAACTATTACTTTCCCAAAGACCTATATTGTACAACATGAAAGCAATAAACGGTTTGATTTGATTTGATTTTTTATGTATTTCTTAATTAGAATTACGAATGAATAGTTAAGATAGCTTGCTATTTCTGTTTTTTAATAGGTTAATATGTAGATGGGATATACATATTTCTGTTTGATTCGATAATGACGTTTTTGGTGATGTTCAAGTCACTGGTAGAAGCTAGATTTGCAAACTTCTATGCCTAACTGACTAAAATGAATTAGGAAAAAATAACACAATGCAACACTATTATACTAGAAATGTATAAAGCTAGACAACAGGATAGTTTATTGGGAATACTTTAAATAATGCATAGTCTGCATTATTTAAATCTTTTACATATTGTATAGTTAATAAATGGCCATGGCTAATTTATACTTTATAAATTGTTTCTGTAACGAAAACACATTAATTGGCATGATCCAGAAAACTGGGGATAATTTTGCTGTCGAGGTAAATGACAAATAAAAAAAAAATTAGATATTTTCAATCGTAATTTTTCACCAAGTACATGTTTTTTGTGCCGCGCTAGCAGCAAATATAATGTTTTCTCTTTCATTTTCAGCCAGCAGGCAAATTATTTCCGAATAAAAGTTAATGGCACTTTAAATTGAATTAATTAACCGGCATGATGTTTTTCCGAAAAATCACGCAGGCATAATGTGTCGCAACAGCTAATTTGTTTTTGTTTGGTCAGTTAAAACAAACGTGATAAAATAATAAATGATAATAGCGTGTAACCAAATATGGTCCGCATTCATGCACTTATACGTGAGTGTAAGATCATATGAGTGAAATGGGAGTGGATAGTTTGATGACGGCTGACCGGGACGTGTGGAAGGGGAAGACATGCTGCACCGACCCCAGGTGACCTGAGAGAAGGGCAAAAGGATGATGATTCATGCACTTATATATCAATTACTATTCAGTATAACTAATAAACCAGTTCCCTCATATATTCTACCTTACGTGTATTTATAACTAAAAAAAAAAACAGTCGAATTGAAAACCTCCTACCTTTTTTCGAAGTCGGTTAAAAATAGAATAAGAAGAAAAAGCAAGTGAAGTGTATAAGGGTCGTGCCATATGGCGTTCGGTTCTTTCTGCCTACCCCCCTTATTTTAACGCAGGGAATGCCTTTGCGCACTTTCTGGGGGAACGGCGTGGTGTGTGTGACTCACCCGTCCCGTCAAGATATACAGGACGGGAATAACTATTAAGCCCCGCGGCATCGCTCGAGTGGTGGGAACCGTGAAAATCGTAATTTGTCCGTAGCCCCAGAATTTATAACGAATGTAGCTCACACCATTCGTTTCTTCTTCATTCGTTTATCCGTTTACATGGTCGTCGGTAGATAGTTCGATGATGAGATGTTTTTTTTTTTAATTTTAACCTAATATTGTAAACAACTAGCATTAAAACATTATAAAGTTATTTGGACTATTTGTTACGTCTTCATATCGAAAGTATTCTTAATGAAAGATACATACTCGTTTCTGTAAAAAACCAAATTTGTAGTCAGATAAAATAGAACCAATCGGAATTTTTTTTTTTAAAACAAACATTGTAATTTTACTATTAGTTGTATTATACTTCATTGGGTATTTTTTTTTTCTTACATACATCTATAACATCACGGCTGTGATCCTCGAAGGGGTAGGCAGAGTCAAAGGGGCAGCTAGCCCCATTATCCACATTCAGCAAAAAAAATTAAGCTGAGCTGGGTCAGATGGAAAACTGTGATAAACAAAGATGATGAAAAGAGAAGAAGATGGAAAAGTAGTGACAAGTGGATAGCTCGTCATCTATACAATCACACACCCAAAACCTGATATACCATTAGTCGCCTTTTACGACATGATAGGCAAGGAACACAGTTAGCACATTATTTTTAAGTCCCAGACCAACATGGAACAGTCCCAGAACAACATGGGTCGATTTTTTTCTTATTTTATCTATTTATGCACGAATCGTCACATATTCTAACAATTATAAGTCACTCGATATTATTTAGGTAACATAACATCCATCTCTTTACGTCGGCAGGCGCTTATTCGATTTCATGCTTCAAAGTGATGTCTGACGACTGTTCGTCGACTTATCACTGAGATACTTAGGTACTTATGCTTAAGATTCTCAATTGACATAAGCTCAGTACCTTGAGTTGAAGTGACGCGAATAATGGAGGGGCTCATCTAGAATAAGACTACTTTTCAAAGAAAACTGACGAGAAAACTGACTTTCATGCTGGTGTGTTTCGTTCGGTGTACCTTCAAGAGTCCTGGAGGCAGCGCCTACAGTGGGTTATGCTCTTGACCTTTTTACTAACTAACTAACTAAACTTCACGCCACTTCCCTAGCGGGGTAGGCAGAGAGAACTGAACGCCATATGGCACGATCCTTACCACACTTTACTCGCTTTTTCAACATTCATAATCCTTTTCATACAAGCTCTACCTTTTTACTGCTGGCGATAAATCTTCTGTAAAACCTTAAATTTATCAGTTACATAGAAGCGACTTTGGTTCATGTTGGTCGGGGACTCAAAAATAATGTACCAACTGTGTTTCTTACATAGCATGTCATAAAATGCGACTAATGGTGTGTGGAGTTCTGGATTTGTGATTACGTAGGTGACGAGCTAACCACTTGTCACTGCTTTTCTTTCAGTTTTCCATCTAACCGAACTCAATTTATGTTTGAATATGGTCTAAGGAGCTCGTCGCTCCTTAGACTCTGCCTTCCCCTTCGGGAATTGCGGATGATGGTATGTACTTGCATACCTATGTAGAAGCAAGCTGCTCCTGTGTTGCAAGCGCGTGCAGGCTCCGGTACCTACTAACCATTTAGGCCGGCCGATTTTGCCTACCCCAGCGAGAATGGTGGGTGTGATAGTATGATTTCCTCTTCAAATCCCGCGACCCTTGGTTTCGCAAATAGGTCGACAAATGTTTCGTGTGGTGGACATTTGCACTCAAGTCATGGATGTTTATAAATGTACAGTAAAGTACGTCTACCATAACCATAGCACAAGTATAAGCTTAGTGTAGAACTAGAGAATTGGTGTGTCAGTCTGGAGAATTTACTATTATAAATTATTGTTAAAAAAAATAGTTTTAAAACAGTATTTCATCCTCACCAACCAATCTGCATAACACTGCACTGGATTGACTGAACGTTATGAAACTCACTGTTCATGTTCTTTGTGAACGTACTGTTCTCAACAAAGCCCCAGTCACGTATAAAGTAATTAACATAGCAAATTGTCACAGAAGACTTTTGTATTCATTTTCGCACTCCATTTGGGGGTTTTACATCTGACTGACGTTTGCTATGATTTTGTAGTAATAAATGTATAGGGTTCCTACAAATTTAGAGGATTGCTTAAAATAACATTGTTTTACATATAAATAAGTTTACGCAATTTACTGATATAAAAAAATTTCAATACTAAGATTTTTTTCTATGGGGATAGAGAAGGAGATCACAACGATTCCACTGCTACGATCCTGCCTGACTTTTTTTTTATTCTACGTACATTCATTCGTTTTTTTATGTATATTCGTCAGTTGAGGGTACCCTTTGCCTTATTCTGTATCAATTTGGCCATACAACCTCTTTCTGGGTATACTACTCTCAACAGCTGCATTGAAACTTGCTTCATATATTTATTTTGTTCATCAGCTTTCATCCATCCTCTTAACACATCCAAACATATTTGAAACCTCCTGAGGTAGGTGGCAAGTGTAATTTTTATTGAGCTAAGAGGAGAGGTAACTCAAAGGACACGTGCCTCTTAACCGAGGAGTACAGGTTCAAACCTGAGCACGCACATCTGGATTTTTCGAATCGTATTTATACCACTAGCTCAGCAGTGAGGGAAAACATCGTGATGAATCCTTCACATTCCAAGAACCATGGATGTGTAACCATGATCCAAAAGTCTGGTTCCCCTATCTAAAGTTTACGAAGGTCAGGTCAGTAGTCGCTTCAATGTAACAACCAGACTCGCTAAATCCTGGATCATGGTCTAAGCGGATTCCGTCTAAGCGTGGGACATAACGCTAGGTGGATGATGGCCTTTTTATTGAGCTACCACCATTCGGACATGAGACGTTGTAAATATTTATTGTCGACGCTTCTCCGAGCCGTGTAAAGGCCAAACCATTCCTCATTTCGAATTACCATCGACCTATTTACATCTCTGCAATCATTGTTGCTTTTGTCGTTCGGTTTTTGTTTCGCATTGAAGAGCTGAATGGGATAATTAACGGCGCCCGGATTGTGTGGCGAATCGCTAGCCACGTGTTCCTTTTAGGGATTGGAGAGCGAATAATCGGAGCATCGATTCTTTTCAGGAAGAGTATCGGTTGTTCAAAGCGATTGCCAATGTAAATCATCTCTTCTATGTAAAAAGGCGGGGCGATTAATCGTAGCAACGTTTCTTTTAGGTAAAATAATCGATTAGTCAAATTGAATTTCAATGCGAATCATCTCTTGTTTGTGAATATGATTTAATATTTGATCTGGTTAATAAAGCTCAAATATTATTATTTTAACTATCAGTTATGTAGATTTTAGATAGTTAGGTAGATTGATACATAGATGTTAGATTATAGATTTAAAGTAAAGTCGAAAGACAAAACGGAAAGATGAAAAGGTGGCTTTGTGTGCACCAAAAGGAAAGAAAAATCGATCCACGGGAGTTCGATATTTTGTGAATCGATTACTTGGGGTACCTATTCGAATATATTTTTAAATCGCCATCTCTACGTCCGTCCGCACTTGAGAATTTTCCATTTTCTATTTTCACCTAGAATTTTAATACACCAGGTGGTGATTTTTTTCATTTACGTAAACGATATGGACAGAAAAATATTCATGTTGTCGTACTGGTTACCAAAATGTAATTTGTTTTTCTGTGGACCACATTAAACATATAATAGACCAATTATCTTCTTGTTGTAGGCCAAAACACAGAGATCTAACGAGGTCTAAACAAAATACTTCCCAAAAACTTGGTGTTATGGCTACAATAATAAAAATATACACAACTATGATATAGAATAACCCATTTCACCGAACTAGGTTACGTTCGAAAATAGAAACACTGAGAATTCTGGGAAACATATTTAGTGTTCATATGTTAGCTCTAATAAACGTGCTTGATAGTCTAGACCACTGAACACTAGCTAATAATACTAACCATAGATAACATTATCAGCTTAATCGATTTACGAGAACAAGAAGGCGTGATAACATATATTTACCTATTGTAACTAATATTTGTAGTACACATATATTTTACCATAGCTATGATAGGTGAATATGTATAACACATAAAATATATTTATATACTAATATAAAAAAATAAAAAAAAATTCACTGCTTTCCATCCAACCCAGCCCACTGTCCTATGTTGGTCTGGGACTTAAAAAGAATATGCCAACTGGGGTTCTTGCCTAGCATGTCGTAAAAGGTGACTAATGCTATATCGGGTTTTGGGTGTGTGATTGTGTAGGCGACTGGTTAGCCGCGTGTCACTGCTTTTTCACAATTTTTCATCTAACCTAGCCCGGCTTTATTTTTGGCTAAATGTGGTTGAACGGGCATGCTGCCACTTTGACTCTGCCTACCCCTTCAGGGATTATGGGCGTGATGTTATGTATGTATGTATGTAAAAAAAAAAGTTTATTTTTATAATCTTTGTTACGGTGACTACCCGGTAAGTTGTCATAGACACTTGTATTATATGCCTCGCTACTTCCCTTACGGCGACTATAGGTAAACTAGTTTACGTATACAATATAGGTGAAAATAAAAGGTAAGTGTACCAGCACAAAGAGTCTAGTACCAGAAATGTATATTAATCATAAAAGAAATCAAATGAGTGCAGGATATTATGATCGCGCGCGCGCGAGTTGTTTGTTGAGATGGAATTTAACTTATTCTTATAAGAATGCTCTCCACCTCATTAATAGCTCAGTGAGTCCAACCATTAAATAAGAGTTTTCTTGCAAGTGTAAATCTGCATTGGGTATAGATGGAGTATTTTTACATTTTGTTATAGGTAGACATAGGAGCACTGGCCGATATATTGCCTTCTAGCAAAAGCTATATGCTCCGCAAAGCGAGAGTGTAGGCTACAACTTGACTATTTAAGTACCCCGGGCTAAAATAAACGTACATACTTTCATAACCACCGAGTTCCCGAAGGGATAGGCAAAGTCAAAATGGCAGGAAACACTTTTTACCAATTTTGGAAATAAAAATTAAGTACGGTTAATACTCGTAAAAAACACATTAAGCAAATTTAAGTGCGGCGTATCAAATAATTATCAATGTTTACGTATGAACCTAATCATGATCAAATTTTCATGCCTATGAACTATCAAATCAAAATGCTTTCATAGAATTTGCATGTCAATCGGATCTGTGAATTGTCCAGGTGACTAATGTTAATTTCAAATTAATTATGAATATTGTTTTAGAAATTATTGTAACGGACCCATTCATCGACGCAAATTATATGCTTTTTAGGCTTACTGAATCATATTAGGTACTAGGTGGTCCGCTGTCAGTCGGTCTATCAGTTTGTCAACGGGCTGGTGTCTCATTGACCATATGAGGTAGGTAATCTAATATTGTGTGTACCTACTCCTTCGACTCTTCCTTCTCCTTCGGGAATTACCGTCGTGGTGATATGTATGTATCATATGTATGTAATACTTTGTTAATTTCTATTCATCATCTTCCTAGCGTTATGTCCCGTGTAGACGGGGTCCGCTTAGACCATGATCCAGGATTTAGCGAGTCTGGTAATTACATTGAAGCGACTGCCGATCTGACCTTCGTAACCCTAAGATAGGGGAACCAGACAATTTTTGGATCATGGTTACAAATCCAAAGTTGTTTGAATTTGCAGGTTTCATCACGATTATTATAACTTAGAATTTCCATAAAAATAATCCAAATGCTCGATCTAAGGCGGTTTAAACCCTGCGCGTGCAAGACCGTCTCTCACTTAGTAAGAAAAAGAAAATAATGACTTGTAATTATATGTGTTTATGTCAATATCACCATGAGTAACACCAGGACAAATGTAATACCTATCTACTTTGTTAGTAAATCGAGCCTTGGATATGCAATAGAGCAAAGTGTAAATATGTATACATTGCAGCTGCAATTTCATATAAGAAAAGTTAAAAATTATTATTGCAGCTGTTAATATAGCGACTCAATTTTTTGTTACATAATAAAATTCTATATATATCCGACGATATCACATACCTACATTGATCCGACTTCGAGGTAAGTAACTTACCTAATCACTTGTGTTACGGATGTCAGAAACAATAGTGGTATTACAAGTACTTAAATAATTGATACTAGCTGTGCCAGCGGTGTCACCCGCGTTAATGGTTAATATCATATTATAGACTATTTCCGTCATACATGATTTCTATGTAACTTTAACCATTAAGGCTGCACACGCGACGGAAGCTTAAAAAATGGAGTAACTTCTCCCGTTTTCCCAACATTTCCCTTCACTACTCTGCTTCTATTGATTGTAGCGTGATAAAAAGTATACTATATAACCTGCCCAGGAGTATGAAGAATAATTTTACCAAGTTTCGTTAAAATCCGTCGAGTAGTTTTTGTTTTTATGAGGAACATACAGACAGACAGACAAAAATTTTACTGATTGCATTTTTGGCATCAGTATCGATCACTAATCACCCCCTGATAGTTATTTTAAATATATTTCATGTACAGAATTGACCTCTCTACAGATTTATTATAAGTATAGATTAACACCCAGACACAGAACAAACACAAGTATTCACACGAATGTTTGTCCAGAGTGGATATCGAATGCACAACTCTTGGCGCGTGGAGCAAGGTCACTACCGAATGCGCCATCGAGCCAGTTAAAAAAATTAAAAGAAACAGTAATATAAATTCCTTCTTAGAAGGCTCTCTTGAAAGAGCTCAATGCAATAAAAATAAATGCTCACCCGTGCAATGGGTATAAAATACTTACCTATTTACTAAGCATATTTTAAGTACCTACGAACTTGAAATAGTAACCAGCCGTGAAGGAGTATGTGTACATTTGAAATAATTACGAACGTGTAGGTATCTAATCATAATCAATTTGTTAGTTACCTTGACCAGCGGCTACGAAGTCGCTTCAACGGTCACCAGACTCGTTAAACATTCATGGTCGAAGTTGACCCAACATGAAACAAGTTATATCGCTAGGAAGATGTTGATAGACTCTTAGAGTAAAGTTAACTAGACTGTCACGCTATAACCCTGATCTCGTCATATCACTCTACATAATCCAGCGCATAATCCCTTCAGCGGAGCTGGCCCGGCGTGACAGCACTTCGACAACTTTGATTACAGCGACGTGCAACTTGCGATAGATTCTGTGCAGCGTGCAGCCGCGCTGATTAGCTTGGGAACTGCGACATGACACTCTTACTGCGAATACTGCTTGTTGCTATTTAATATTAGCTCCAAGAGCAACATTCTATAATAATTTTATCAGGTAGATACTTTTTTATCGCTACGGCTTAAGCGGCATTCAAACAAACAAATCTCAAAATTTTGTATATTATTTGAAATATCCGTTCAGTATCTTGTTCTGAAACTGTATTGTTAAAAACATATATTAGCTTTAGCAAGATAATGCCTATATAAAGTTAAAGTTTTATTCAAAGAACTTTATCACTTTGAGAATAGACTTTATGACTATATTTTAATAAATTAAAACACCTTTTGATAATATATGGCTGTCTCAAATAATTCAGTAGAGTCTAAAGTCGATAGTTACGCTGTAACGCTGATCTCATCCCATCACGTTACATAAACCAGCCCATAATCCCGGCGTGAACCCTTCAGCGGCGATGTCCCGGCGTGACGGCACTTCGGCAACTTTGATTACAGCGACGCGCAACTTGCGATAGATTCTGTGCAGCTTGCAGCCGCGCTGATTAGCTTGAGAACTGCGACATGACGCTCTTACCGCGCATACTGCAGGGTGAAATTTAATATTAGCTCCAAGAGCAACATACTATAATATATTTTATAATTACTACTACTAATGCTACAGTTTAAACAGCATTTAAATCTCACAAATGAAAGACATGCTTCCATAATAAGGACTGCCTATAGACACTTTACAAATTACAGCTATTTGCACAAATAACTCAATCTAATGAAACTAGACAAAGGAGAATAAATTACGCAGATGCCTTCTAAATAAACTCTCCTTACTGAAACGCCTCGGCTTCATCCAATACAATACGTGTAAGATTAGTTTAGGCTTATTCGCAACATGAAACCGGGAAAAAGTACCAACTTACCCACACTGAAACTTACTTTAATCAACATTGTACTTACAAGATGCTAACACCTTCTTATGGTAGTCCTCTCACTCGCAGTTTCGGGACGAAACGTACTGAACTTGCTAAATATTTAACGTTAAGCTCCATCTAAGTCGGTACTAGTTTTACTAATGTAAGTTTGCCCTTTGACGTTAAGATAAAGTAGGGGGTATTCTTATAGGGGTTAAAGACGTGCCTTTTCGCCCTCTGATGTGAATAAGGAATGTGCTTAGTGTGCTGTTCATTGCCGCGCGGGTATTAATAATGAAGCAATGTAAAAAATCTAAATTAAAGAAACAGAAGTCCGGTGTTAGCTCAATGGTTGGGAAACGCGGCTAGCATACGAAGGGTGTTGGTTGAAACCCGAGCATTTAGTTAGTAGTTTAGGCTGGAGGACTTATATATATATAATAAGAATCTTTATATACCCAGCCCACGACCGACACGACCGACGAGACATTTGTTAACAAATACCATGCCCCCCCCGACAGGCTGACCGACTTCCACCCCTTTGCCGCACCTGTAAGCCGCACTCGCTCGCTGGCAGACTCACTGGGTATCCCCAACGGGTTCCACCCGGTGGGTCCGACCGCGCCGAGGGTGCGCCGGATAGCGCAAGGGGAGGACTCTCACGCCGAGAGGCCCACACTACCCCTGGCTTGATGAGCTCGCGAGAAACAGCCCGAGCAAAGAGCACCCCGCTCGAGGCCCGAAACCGCCCCCAGGGGTGAAGAAACCCGACGACGGAGCATTTAGTTCTGGATTTTTGAAGTATTAGTGCGTACCTACTTATGCAAAAGGGATTGTGAGGAAACCTTCTTATTTAAATTTGGTTGTAATTGTGATCCGAGTTTGACCCTATTCAAGGGTTATGAGAGCAAGTGATTTTCAAAATAAATGAGGAATCTATTTTTTTCTTCAATTTTTCAATAAAAAAATGACTAGCGTGTTATATATTTATGTTTATAAATATGTTTACTATTGACACATTTGCCTTTTTTATGGCTCATTAACAAATACTACCAATTCAGATTTACGCTATTATAATACTTATGATCAAAAATTGTATTTACGTCCATTAAATCTCTTGGGTACCGCATACATAAACATACCTGTTGATTGTCGTATCTCAAACTTTCCCAAAGAACCTCGAAGGGAACATTCTTCGACATTCATATTTTGCTTTGTTAGAAAATTGCTACGACTTGTTTCATAAACTTTCAGGGCCCACTTGTTACAAGCATTTTCTCCAAATGAGTTCTGGAAAGGTCAAAAGGTTCACTAACAGCTTTGCCCTCAAACACTTCCTTAATGCTGCTATATAATCCCAAAACAATTTCCTTAAAGTCCATCCTCCAAATATATCGTAGTGGACTCATATTGTGCCCTTAAAGTATCAATGGGCCATGATATTTGCTCTCCGTTATTTATTAGGTAAACATTAGGGATGGAACGTTTGAGGTTGCTGAAAATATCCCGGTCGAAATATTGGAAGAATTACTCGTCATGTTCGAGTAATTGTTCCAATATTTTGACCAGTATATACTCTTTCGCTGAATCATCATCTTCCTAGCATTATGTCACGTGCTTTAGACGGAGTCCGCTTATACCATGTTCCAGGATTTAGCGAGTCTGAGAATTACATTGAAGTGACTGCCGATTTGACCTTTGTAACTAAGATAGGGGAACCAAACAATGTTTGGTTTGTGGATACATATCCAAAGTTGTTTGAATTTGCAGAATTTTACGATGTTTTCCCTCACCGTCGGGCAAGTGGTATAAATACGTACATAGATTTGAAAAATCCACAGGTACGAGGTAATCCCGGGTTTTAACCCGCACTCCTCGGTTAAGAGGCGCGTGTCCTTACCATTGAGCTGCCAACGCTCTATTTACTACTATTTCTATCTACTATTTTGCTGAATTGACGTTATCAAATATTATGCATGTCCCTATGATAAATATTACTATATTGGTTCCGAGTAACCACAGTAGGTACTAAGTTTGATATAGCAGCGAATTTGTGAAGAGCACAAAAGTACTGTTTAGTATCTCATATTTTTCTTTCATTCTCTTCTCTGGATTTATATAAATATTATATAAGAATGTATAAGAGGAAAATGTTTCTATGTTAAAATGTTACGTCAAAACTTAATTTTTTATAAATATATCAATTAAAACAAACATTTTTAAACTAGCATATTAATAATGTAAATAATATTAAACTTAGTTTAAACTTATTTTTTTGACTAAATGTGGTTAAGCTACCCCTTTGACTCTTCCTACATCTTCAGACGTGATGATATGTATGCATGTTTAAACTAAGTTTAAATACTTTAAAATCTTCATAGCTAACCGGTTCTGGGGTTACAATTTTAATATCGAATTTTATATACTTGTAGTATTATCGGATTAACTCAAGTAAACACATAATATAATTTCGCTTATAACTCTGTGACACCTGATATGCTATTTAATCTGCCACGTCTTCCAAAGATGCTTTAGCGCCATAAAATTTAGTGTTATCAGAATGTCCGCTACACCAAGTATTACGACTACACCATCAGACATTCACGTTACGACATTCATTGTAGCCGACATTCATGTTACGACATTCGCTGTAGCACCTTCTGATAACAACGCGTCTCTAGCGACCATTCGTCCTTGGGTGACCCTGTGATCCTGTTACGTCACGGGCTTGTTAGCCCTAAAGGACGGATATTGATAGACATTGCCCTATCTGATCCGTATTTACCGCACATCACTGCCTTACCCTTATTAAGTTTAACAGTGGACGGAATTCCTTTAGAGAATTGAACTGATTGCTCTTGTTATGACGGATTCGGTAGATTTAGTTGGTTTATGATGGTTAGTTATTTATTGATATGTGTTTTAGACATATTTATCGTTATTTTTTCTTTTAGGTAAATATGAAAGAAGGAAATATGATGGGATCGTTATTATCTTCTTAGCGTTATGAATAATCGGAGTCCGATCATTTATAATCCTGGGTTTTTCGAGACCGGTTTCTATATACATGAAATTGGAGCAGTCAATTTCATTGATTTTGGATATTTTACCTTCTTTGTGACCTTCGTAACACTTCCAAAGGGGAACCTGATTAATCGAATCATAGTAGGTAATAATAATATAATACATCCCTAGTTATTTAAATCTCGGACTCATGACGACGTTTTCCCTCACCACCGAGCTGGTAGCGTTAAATACGAACATAGATTTGTAAAATTAAGAGGTATGTGCTTGAGTTTAAATCCGCACTCCTTATATATAAGGCGGCCTGTTTTTATGTGATTGCCACTGAGCTGTCTCCGCCCTGTTCTTTTGAACTAATGTGTAAAATACAATAAAACTGAAATTTTAGGCATTTCAGTATTGTATACCCCCTCCAAAAGCACTCACCGAATTAAAATAAAGACCGTAGGAAGGGTTTCCAAATTTTTATACAAGAAATATAAAGTAAACTAAGTATATAAGTAAGTGGCGTGAAGTTTAGTTAGTTAGTTAGTTAGTTAAGTAAAAAGTACTAGCTTCTGCCCGCGACTTCGCTCGCGTGGTATATCGATGAAACATAGCCCACATGTTATTATGGGTATATGAACTATATTATTCTAAAATTTCACTAAAATCCATTTAGTAGTATTTTTGTGAAAGAGTAACAAACATCCATCCATCGGATTTAGTGTCCAGGCAACCGCGGTTGCCTTTTTAGAGTTCAGCGCATCGCTCTAGGCGACAATGGTAACCTAATGGAAAACGAATGGCAGATTTTTTAGATTTAATGTTGTGGGGCGACCTCTATTTTTAGATTAAAAAGAAAAAATACCATAGAGCTCTGTATGAACCATAGATTGAATTCAAACCATAAACAATCGTGCAAAACCAAATGACATATTAAAAAAAAAAATGTTAAATGTGGGTACGTCATTTTCCATTTGTTACCGCAAGTGTGTGTTGTGTTTGTGAGATTACAATGTAAGTATTAATGTATTTACTATTTATTTCCACAAGTGTTATATATCAAAAGAATCCTCAAGATATCTGCCAATTGATTATCTATAAATATCAAAGTTTACTATCAGATATTGGCACAAAATCGACGATATAAAAATAATACAAAAATTCAAACATGGCGTCCCGGTTTTCGTGTGTTGTTTTGTTTTTTGAACTACTTTAAACTCGTATTTGTACTCTAGTTCTTGCACGAAAAAAAAATCTATAGTTTCAGCTATACCATGTATTTTTTATATTAATATAGCTTTACTAGTTTTTGAGATATTAACGTTTTAAGTAGGCAATGAGCGCGCGCTTAGTTCGCGGAAAAATCGTTCGCGGCGCTCGAACATGCGCGGTGCCGCGACCTGTCAAAGGACGTCACAGCAGCCGCCATACATATAAACTTTTGCATTTATAATATTAGTAGGATATAAAGGTTGGATATAGATAGCACTTATACAGTTACACAGAATATAGATGTAAGTTAGATATAAATACAGATACAGAGCTAAATTAACCAGTATTTTAGAAAAACTAACAGTTCGCTATTTTTTTTCACAAGACATACAAAACAGCTTTCAGACCCGACACTATCACTAGTACTTAGACTTTTGGTATAGACTTTTACGTCTTGAAATAGTTTTTTATTTTAATTTTTATAAGATTTCATCGCTCCAAATCTGGCTGTGATAAAACAGTTTTTTTTTTAGTACATAATTATATTTCTCATGTTGTATTGCAGAGCAATAAGAGCAAAAAAAAGTACTGTACTGTTGTTAACAGTAAAGTTGGTCACCCTCGTAGGGTCCTGAACTACAGCCCGTACTTGACGCCAAGCAGTTTGAAATAACATGTTAGATCGTAGGCGCTAAGTTTTGCGCCAGCTGCGTATAATGCTGAGCACATAATTCATATTGAGCAGTCAAAATTAGCAACACGCTGATTTTGCATAAGCCATGTAACTGCGTCAGGATTAAGCATGTTACGAATATTCGCAGGTGACTAGCTGGAAAGTGTGATTGCATAATTACGTTGACGGATCTGATTTCGGTGACTTAATTAAGTTTGATACTGTGGCATCTTTGTGGAGGTGTGCGAATATTTTAGTATTAAAATAATATTTTTAGTTTACGTGACACCATTTACCTACTTATTTAAATCAATTTAAAAGTTTTAGCAATATTTTTTTATTTACTTTCCATACAAAATTTAATCAACCGATTGGCTATTTTGTTTAAAAAGTAAAAAATATTTTTACTTATATTCTAAAATTCATTAAACCGGATCCTTAGAATAACGAGTACTTTTAAGTTTTAATAATAATGTACATAATGTAATTATGATTTACTTGTTACTTAATAATAATGTGTTGTTTAATAATAATGTACATAATGTAATTATGATTTACTTGTTACTGATACAGAGACTAAAGATTTTGGTATCAATAAAACCAGACGCTGGCCGTTTAAATATTTCTAGTGACGTTCATACGATGGTCACAGTCATTTGTAATCGAATCATGATAAATAATACTAAACAAATTATGTCATAATGCTTGCATATAAGTTCATTAGTTCATTTAAATTGTAATAAAGAATATCTTTTAAACCTTTATTATATTTAAAAACATTTTTTTTACCTATTTAATTTACCCGTACATGAAAAAGTAAACAAAATAAATTAAACAAGCTTATCTATTTTAGGATTTAATGTAATAAACTATGTACAATTAGATGGCTTCTCACTACAAACTAATTACTAACTGTAACATAACACGCAACGATTTCACCCAGCTCACTTTCGATCGATCGTTTTGGTCCAACAACTTTGAACACAGTCTTTGTATATGTGTATAGTCACGGTTTGATATGGTCGTCAGGTTTCACATTGATTCCTTTTGAATATTAAATTTAAACTTCATAAGGCACGTTTGAAATAAAACATTAAAAATCCTCTAACAAGCCGAGTAAATAATATACATAAATGCGTAAGATGTGCCAGTAATTAAAACGACGCATTTTAAAACGCTTCTTGTTTTAACATCACCAATTGAATTTATGAAATGAATGAAAGCAAGATTAATCTTTTTTTTTTTAGTTTTGCTTTGTAGTTTTTTCTTTTATAAAACAAAACTACATACTTTATTGATTTGTCAAAAATAAAAAAATAAGGTTTTCCTCGAAAACTGAAAAAATCTTTCGAGTTTGATTACCTTGCGTTGACTTACTAATATAATCAATATCATAATATTAGATATGAGTTTTTTATTTAAATTCTTTACATTATTCAAAGAAATCAACCAGTTTAAATACCACGCTAGATCTATCATTTATACGCTAATATCCATTCCTTAATACAAGCAAGTTAATAGATCTAAAGGTGACAAACCATATACCTTGACAATATGATTTAACTGATAAATATCTTGTCAAACATTCCAAGATATTTTTGTAAGTGTTTGAAGAATTGCGGGGCAATTAAGTAAATTAGAAAGCGATGCTTTGCACCAATTGTTAATTTAATGAAGTGATTATAGCTCAGTCAACCATAGTAGAATTTCGGAATACTTAAGCCTAGATTTGAGCAATCCAATATCGTCATTATATACTATTTCTCAATGTGTATTTATACCACCTGTTATTAAAGTACTTTCACGTTTACTCAGTAAACCAATATGCATGTTCTAGCCTCAATCACATCGTGATTTTGTAATAAAATAAATTTTGAATTAATGACACAAAACAATCCTAAAAACAAGACTAGATCAATAAATAGTACAACCGATTCCCTTAAATCAACTCATGGTACGTTAACAGGAATAAACATTTGTGGGTCCCCTAATTTGGGTTCAAAGCGAAGATTTACTTTAGTATCACCATCACCTACTTCTAAGAAGCTATTCCAATCAACCATCCAATAGAAACCATTCTTCCTTGGAGGCGGTATTTCAGAGTCTCCGGGTTTTTCAGGTGCTGCACCACCGAAGGAATCTTCTAAGTCAGCCATTGAAGCACCAGTATCTGATGTTGCAGAATCTGCCGCTGGAGGATCATCAGATTTGTTGTTTGAGTCACTTGTACTTGCTTCTGTTGTGGTCTCACTCTTTAAAACCTCAGTAGTTGTTGCGTTTTCGGCCTGTCTTTTATTCTGTTCACTTTCGATAATTGCCTTGACATCATCTAACGGATTCAACCCTTGTCTTAGAGGGATAACTTTGACTGAATCATAGTCTATAGGCTCAAATGTCAGCTTTGGTGACGTCAATGTTGATTTGGTTTTCCTTACAGGTAGATCTAAAGGAAGAACTGTTTTCTTCGTTTCAGACGACGAGGTATCTAGTTCGAATGGGTACTCAGGCCGTAGAGGCTCATACAAGAAGTTAGCTGGTGGTACTTGATCATAAACTATTGGTCTAGGGTCGGAATCTGACGAAACCAAGTCGTAAGTCAGAAGTATGTTTTCCGGTAATTGCACTGTTCCATCCACTAGTCTAGCTGGTGGTAAAGGTTTGAATCCTTCTAAAGGTAACAAGAAATTATCTTGACCTGGTTTGCCTTTCAAACCATGTGCATTCAAAAAGGCTTGCAGCTCAGCTGGAAAATCATCTTTCTGTTGTTCAACAGTTTTGCCTGGTTTATTATTTTCTAGAGTTTTGTGTAGTTTTTCAAGAGTTTTCAGTAATGGGCTAGGCGTGGTAGTAGTTTGGGATATTGGAACAACTTCGACACGTGGTGGTCGTGTGTATAATTCTTGCAAAGAAGATCCATCTCTTGGTGTGTATGGAAGGACAACCACAACTGATGATTGACTACTTTTGGTAGTACTGGGCGGTTTCTGAGTTGTTCTGATTGGGTAAGATGAGTAATCATTGTCATATGACACTATATTTTCCTTAATATCTGGAAGTTGGGTTACCGGGCTAATTTCATTGTCTTCTATTCTATAAGGTCTAGAAGTCGTTTTTGTTTCCTTTGAATCTTCTGTGGATGAGGATTTACTCTTAGCATCTTCAGCTCTGATGTCATTAAGTAGTTGTATTATTTCATCCCGGGAGAGTCTTGGCAGGCCAGAATTAGCTTGGAGAATGCTCTGGACTTGTTTGACAGTTTTTTCAACGTCCACAGCGGTGGAGTTTCCGAAAGCCAATGCTGCAACCACACAGCACCAAAGCAGCTTCATTGTCTGAAAAAGAAATAAAATAATTAATTCCATGGAATATTTCGGTATAACTTCCTATTTCTGCCTGTCCTTTGAAAAAACATGACGTTTCTTTGAATAGGTTAAACAAGACTTTGATGTTCTATTCATAAAGGAAAATTAAATGTTTTAAAATATTTGATTGTGCTAAAACTCTAATGTGAGATATGGTTGTTTATGTAAATATTTTAAGAAGTATTATATACTCGTATGTATCTAATTTTTTATGAAAAACAAAAACAAAAATCATTTTTCTTCGAAATCGTTAACAATATTTCATTCCAAAGAAGCAAATATGTTAAGCACCTTTGCTACTCAAAAATCACTACTCTTACCCTACGATTACAAGTTATAAATATTAATTCTTAATTTCGTGTTCAGACATGTACCACGGACGATATAGCCTTTATATCCACAGGTGTAAGGACTTAAAAAATTGCCAGTTACGCAGTGCGCTAACCATAAAAATCTACATATTTAAGCTCTAATATCAGTGCAACAAGGTTCATAATCGCATAGATATTTTCCGCTTCACTGTGTTTAGTACGTGACTGTAGTCACACCAAAGTAAGATGACAGTATAGCTTCTACAAAGACATTCTTTATCCCTTGGAGAATTGAGTTCTCATGCTTTCATTTCCATGTTTCATATTTTAAGAAAAAATGAAAAGTGATAAAAATATGTATTACTAGCTTTTGCCCGCGGCTTCGCTCGCGTGGTACGTCAATGAGGCATAGCTTATATGTTTTTCGGGTGAATGAGCTATATTATTCTAAAGTTTCATTAAATCCATTCAGTAGCTTTTTGTAAAAGAGTAACCAACATCCATCCATACATACAAACTTTCGCATTTATAATATTAGTAGGATGTGCCCGATTTCAGAGCATCATCCTTAAGATTAAACAAACTAACTAACTAGCTTGTTATGTAAAAAATGTGTGTGCTATGTGCTCTATCGAAACTATGTATATCATTTTAGGTTGATTTCATTTCTTAATACTGAGTATCAAAACAGTACACAACCCAGATCTCAAATTATTTAACAAACCCTTCATTGCCCTGTACCAAAGTCATATTTTGTCGTAAATTAACTTAACTTGAAACACTCCGATGCCTTACTGCACTATTTCTGTTATGGCACCACTTTCTACGTCAGTTGGCAGCCACGCATTAATATTCGGATGGCCACACATGATGCAACAAGGTCTTCCAAGCTCAAATTGTACCACTTATGATAATGTCCGGCTTGAGATAAAATCAGGGCTCATTTTGAACTTTTTAACGTGGAAGTAGGTTGTTTAAATGCGCGTTGGCTTATGAAATGCGGATTTTGCTGTCTTACGCGACAGCTTGGGAATGTGGCTATTATAAGTATGCGATATAGACTTCGTCCGTATTTCCGTTATGTCATATAAGCATTAGTATGTCAGTAGATATCCATGATGTGATATAACTTTAAGATACAATTTTATATGCCAAAAATACTTTTGTTTTTAACGCGGAGGATTACAAGATTTTTAGTACCTGATATATGTACGAGTAGACACCATTGGCGAAGTTTCTTTGTGTTTCGTTAATAGCAACGAAAACGAGGTCTTTTGGTTATGTTGTTGTTTAGGAGACTACTATTCTCCTATTAATGGTTCAAAATGCCATGAAAACTGAGCGAATTTAATTCTAATGAAACCTTTGAATTTTGTAGCTAATTGTCTTTAAATATTGTTAATTAAAAAAAAAACAGTCTCGTAAAGTTATTTATACGAAGAAATGGTAGATTTGCTTGTCCCATTTCCTATAAAGCCACGAAAGACCTCCGATTTTCCCCCAGCGTCAGGTCTGCTAAACAACAAACTTTAGTATTTTTTATCTACTACGTAGGTGAACAGACTCGTTATTTATGTGCTGTAGGGAAAAACAGCCTCCAACATATAGAGTTAGCCAAGTGACCCATTTCCGAGGCTAGACGAAAATGGGGACGTGTGTAATTCGTATTGGACGGTGTTATCCAATATTTATGAGGATATTTCTTTTTTTTTATCTTTTTTTTCGTTTCATCTGACCGTTAATTGGGGTAATTTGATGACTTGTATTTTTATTTATAACTATTTTCGACAATCTCATCATAATTTTGATAGCGCTTTTCCTTATTTTTAAGGAAAGGCCCTTTCTTAGCAGCGAATAAATAATCTGATCTGAGAAATCTATTGATAGAGGTATTTAAATTAAGTTTGACATAAAAACAACTGTGATTTGATCTTAATATATCTTTCGAAGTTTTAAACATGCAGTCTGCATGCAATCTTGCTTATAGCGTGATGGTCTGATTGAAGGAGAGTGTCTGGAAGGATGCCGTTGATGAGGTTGTGGTCAATGCGACAGCGTACCCACGTCCTCATCAACCTTATGGATGAGTGTTTTTTAGTCGGTAGGACACTCAATTGCGGCAAGGACGGCGATCCATAACAAATTTTTAGCTCCTGGTCAACAAAAAAAAAAGGAATCTTAAATAAAAAAAATAGAAGTTTATTTATAGGTAACGTGTATCATGTCATATTATCCTTATGATAAACATAATTATCTCTTCACCCAAGTATCTTAATGCTATATTCTACAGAAACTATTTATGATCCAAAGAGGCAAACAGACTATGTCTAAACATGTTTTTTTCATAACACATACCTACAATTATTTCTATAACATTATTTTTTAACTCAAAACCACAAAGTGTGCCTGTGTGCACAAAGTGCCTGAAAAGAGGCACGATTTTCCTAGGTTACTCGTAGAATCTAGGAAAATCGTGCCTCTTTTCAGCGATATCTTATGAGCCAGCAAATAAATAAACCGAACGATGAGTGTCGGGAGAAAAATTATCAGAACACGTCATATATTACCGCGGAAGTGCTCGCGTGATGTTAGATTTCCATAGGAAAACAATGGAATGGAAAAACTGTCTCGCAAAGATTTGTGGCGGCTATTTCTGTACATTCAATTGTTTGTATCTTTTGTTCTATTGATTTTGCTGTTACTATAAAATGCGTTGGAAAACACAACATAGTTTTATATACTCTTAGTTTAAATATTAAAGTGGTTAGCTAGATAGATAGTTAGTTAGATAAAATTTTACGATTGATATAGTATAAAGTCACCAATTTGTGGATGTCTGTATTTTACTTTTAAAATAGACTTTGACATTTTAAAATCATCCGTATCGTAATTTATTCGACTGTAACCTTTTTCTGTAACGCATAACCCTTAGACCATAGTTTAAGCGGACCTCGACTCACGGAATGATGATAATTTTATCTTTTAAATAAGTGATGAAAAATTAGGCTTGAAAATAAGTTGAAATAATATGTAAGCCGCGAAGTTAATATTTTTATACGGTAAAATAAGAGGTATAATTGCATCCATGGAAGCGGGGGACTTTTTCCCAGTAACATAAAGTACATGTGCATTAGCAATGCCAATTCTTATTTCCATTATTTTTAATATTTTTTTCTAGCTTTTAGCAGGAATACTATAGTAGTAGGAAATAAGTAGATGCTCAATGTAAAAGCAAGAAGCCCAGTATAAGAGGATTTATGATTGAATCAACCGGCAAAGGAGTTTGCTCGTTTTGAACACGTCCGTGAAATGTTTCAGAAATATAGTAGTTGTAACATTATTGCTTGAAATTTTTTTTTTTGGTACATTAGCATTACTGAATCTGGGATAAAACATTTTTTATTCCAAGGTAAATCTGCATGCTACTGTTTAATAACAATAAGTACTCAAAACCTTTAAATTTTGGAGATGAGAAATTGGTTTTCCAGTAGATACCCATTATATTTTTAACTCGCAGCGTCCTGCGGTTTCACTCACGTAGTTTCCGTTCCCGTAAGAATAGGCGAATAAAATATAGCCTATGTTACTCACTGGTAAATTGGTTTTCCATTGGTGAAAGAATTTTTCACATCGGCCCAGTAGTTTCGGAGCATATTGAATTCAAACAATCAAATTTTTCCTCTTATAATAATAATATAATGATGACATATTTGATAATACTCATAAAGTGGAATATAGACTGGGAAGAATCGTCTTTTTTAAGGACAGAAGACGTACCCGTTTTTATTTATTTATTTGGTTTTACCGCCCTTTGTCCCATGTTGGTTTGAGACTTGAAAAGAATGTGCCAACTGTTTCCCTACGACATGGCAACAGTAGGCAAGAACCTAGCATGTCGTAGGGGGCGACTAATGGTATATGGAGTTTGGGTATATGATTGTGTGGGCGACTAGCTAGCTACTTATCACTAATTTTTCACAACTTTCCATCTGGCCCAGCCCAGTTTTATTATTGGCTGGATGTGGTTAAATGTGCCTTTGACTCTGTGTTGTTGTACTGCTTGACGGTGTCGTTAATATGCATGGAAAATTATTTATTTACTTATTTATTTGGACATCCAGTGGTTGTTACATCATTTCTTAGAAATTACAGAGTACTTACTAGCACTAATTATCTTTGAGCTAAACCACGAACAGGCAAACACATCAAAACTAAAGTTTCCGCGCTGACATTTAATTTTATTATAGCCCTAAAAATGAAAGTTGTGAGGTAAGTCCATGACATTTCTAGTAATTGCTGGGAAATTCCATCTAGTTTTTCTTAACTAGTTACAGGGAAACTTGTTATATGAACTAGTATAACATGTGTGTTGTCTAGTTTATATAACTAGTATCTCTGTCGCAAATTTCCAATTCAGTTCAATCAGCGCATTTCCCAATTTAATCCAAGCGGAAATTATAGTAAGAGGTGTTTGCGTTTAATTCATTGTAATTAATTTAATGAACTTTACAAAGCCATTTACTGTGATATAGCAATGACTTTGACGTTTAAATTTAGCGTGAATCATATTATTATTTATACAAATGGTATAACTAAATATTGTAAAAAATAAGTACATAACGAAATAAAATATATGACACAGCAGAGAAAATACATTATTCGCTTACAAACTTAATTTGATGTTTAATGTACTTATTGGAAGCCCGGTTGGTGCAATTGTGGTGTACCTACGCATGGGTTGCGGATTCGATACCCGTGACGTGACAATTATTCGCTGTTAGTGGATATTATTTTAATTTTAAGCTGTTGGAACGTTTTGCTAAAATTTTATCTGGACATAGTCTCTGACTAAATATAAAAAAAAGCATTTTTAAAGGCAACTCATCGTCAGTCAAAGCAATGTATGGCCATACACTTGTTAGGCCCTAACTTACAAGTTACTAAAAAAAAAAAACTTAACAATAGAAAATACTATAATTTCTGCATATTTTCCTTTTTAATTATAAATAATAATGTATTAATAATTGCATGTTCGTAATGACATGCAATAAATTTTTTAAATATTTATAAGGAACTCAATAAATTATTCATTTGCGACCAGTCATTCCGAGACAAGTCATGCAACGTAGTAAAATTAGTTAATGATACAATCAGTATTAAAGTTACGACTTTTGACTATTGTACAATTTTTAATAACCAAAAGATAAGCATCGTCACGAAATATTAAGTAATTTTCCTCACGCGAAGATGCATAATTCGCTACAATAATGCCCATGTTGGTACATACATACATACATACATAACATCACGCCCATAATCCCCGAGGCAGAGTCGAAAGGGCAGCAAGCCCCTTCAAGCACATTCAGCCAAAAATAAAACCGGGCTGGGTTAGATAGAAATTTGTGAAAAAGCAGTGACAAGCGGCTAACCTGTCGCCTACACAATCACACACCCAAAACCCGATATACCATTAGTCGCCTTTTAAGACCACAGTTGGCATATTCTTTTTGAGTCCCAGATCAACATGGGACAGTGGGCCCATGTTGGTCTCGGACTTAAAACGAATGTAAAAACAATTTTTCTTGCCTTCCTTCCTTCCACCCAACATCACATCAGTCGCCTTTACATGTCGTAAAGGCGACTGATATGATGAGATGTTGGGTGATGAGCTCGTGATTGTAGGCTACAAGCTAGCCAATTGTCACTAATTTCATACAATTTTCAACCTAACCAAACTCAATGTTATTTTTAGCCGGAGGTTCAAGGAGTCTATTACTCCTTGGACTAGCCTACAAAATTGCAGTACGATTTAAAGCTATAAGTACTCATGTACTACATAATGAATATCGCGTTTAGTCCCATCAGTATTATTTCTAGTGATAATGCAACGCGGAAGTTTAAAATCATATAATACGACTTAAAGTCGAAGCTTATACATATTTTAAATTTATAACCTATCTAGAAAAAACAGCGCTCTGAATAATAAACAGTTCCTTTTTTCTGAAGTCGTTCATAACGTAGCCTATGGTGTACGTTACACCCAAGCATAAAATCTTCCTTTACCTTTCCCGCAGTAAGATAAAAATAGTGTTTCTACGAAATCAGGGCGGAAGTAGCCACGTTCAAAGAAATGTTGAATACATTTCTTGGATCTATCTATAGGAAGCATTCAACAATCCCCGGTTCGGAAATCACCGGTGCATTCATTCGGAGGCTACAGGAATCATAAAAATCCTCAGCAAACATATGTATTAAGTTCACGTAAGAATGTCTTATGCTACTTTTATTAAGTTCGTGATTGGAACTGATATTTTTATTTTATTTTCTGTTTTATTTTGAGAAAAATAAGAGCAACCAATTGTAAAAAGCTGGCTTCGGGGATTGTGGACGTGATGCTATGTCATTTTGAGAAAAATAAAAGCACATTTTCAATAGTGAAATTGTCAAAATACGTAAAATTTATAATTTTACGATACGGAAACTTAGTTGTACTAACAGTTTGTATTAAATCAATGTTATTAGGAACTTAAGGGTTGTTTGATTGTTATTATATAAAATACATTTGGATATAGAAGCCTTTCCCTTACAAAGTTTCTGAGAGTTTGTGTTACAACATTCTGAAAAAGTAGATATTATTTTATGTAGTTAGTATAGAAATCGTCTGATAGAAAAGAAAGAAAAATTATATCATAATCTACAAATAATACCATGAAATCTTATCTTTTTGTAAAGGATATATCATAGTAGACTAATAATCTATATGAAAGTGAACGGATGGATCCGTGAAATTATAATATAAAACTAATATGTATGGTTTTGTCTGATTATTCCAGCAAATTATTGAACTAACTGAAACTATTTTGACGGGATTTTTACTGACAGATAGCTAGTATTATATTGTATGTATGTGTATGTATGTTATGAATTATTTTATACTTTGATGATATAAAAAATCTAAGCATATTAACTAACAATTATATAACTTTTTTATTCTCAATGTTCTCAACAACTTAAACAACGTCCTTTGAAAACCCCCTCAAGAGTTTCCCGATACTCTTGCGATTACCAAACATCCGATAGGGGTTGTATGGTAAGTGGAAATGTTTTATGCAAATTTCCGAAAGTCGTCAAAGAAAAGTTGTTAATACGACGACTGAAGTAAGTTGTTGAGGGTTGTTAACAACTTATTGTAGCTAATTAACTCTTTGTAGTGTTGTTCGCTCATTAATTTTTCATATCGATAGACGTATATATTTAATATATATATAGGTATATTTTGATATGGATATATAATATTAATAATAATAAATATCCCTCAACATCACATTAATTGATCTGACTCCGAGCTAATTAGCTTCAGCACTTGTGTTACGTATATCAGATTCAACAGTGGTATTACAAATACATAACATATTTAAATATTAGATATTAATTAACACCTAGACACAGAACAAACACAAGTATGAATCACAAGAATGTTTGTCCTGGGTGGGTATCGAACCCACAGCTTTTGGCGCATAAGGCAGGGTCACTACCAAATGCGCTATCGAGCCAGTCAATATGAATAACACATGGCCGAATGTAAAAGCATAGATGTTTTGAATTAATAAATACGATATCAATATTTCTAGAGTAGTCCTTTGCATATTTTAAAAATAAACCATTTTAGGGAGAATTGGATTCTTTTTTGAGATTATTTAGATCTTCTGCGGTGCCTGCATCTTTAAACTTTCTCATATAAATGCTCAGTAATTTTTTTAATCTTTCATCAGAATCATCCGTATTTTAATAAAATTTACTATTATATTTTACTTGACTGCAGAAAAATCAGCCCTTACTCCACAGTTATGATATCATCATATTTGAACGTCATAAAATTTACGAATTGCTACGTAATTGGTAAAAAGATTATACTAAGTACAGTTCCCTATCCTTAATCATTATTATAAATTTATAACGTTTCATTTTCACATCCTTGTAATAAATTATATTTAAAAATAATTTACCGCTTTTATGTTTGAAGATTTAAAAATAAATTGTATAAGAAAATAATGACACTGTTGCCAAGAGGCAGCGGAGCGTCAAGTAGATTAGTGTGTCCTACTTTGTGACCTAATGAGGAATGTCCTGATATCATAGTCATCATCATCACGCTAAGAATAGCTGTACTCTAGCGTGTAACTATATATTAAAGCTACTAGCGTAAGAATATATTATTACACATACATTCATACCCCACGCTCGCAGACTCAAGTAATAGAATAGAAAGAAAAGTACAAGGAGTAAAGAGCTCCTTAAACCACAAAACTGAGTTGATATACAAAAAAAGTGGTATCAATAAATACTATACTTTCGTTTGTACAATTCAAAAAAGTAATAGGTATTCACCGGGACTTAGAAAAACCATAGTTTCGTAAATACTGTGCAGATAAAGTCGTTGGCTCAGCTCTTCCCATAAAAATGGATAACTGTATTACATATTAAACATTTAATATATATTTCGCAGAAAACAGAGCCTACCATATATTCGAAACAATATCAAGTTATTGAAGTTCAGCATTGGTATTTTAACAACATATCCGGTGAACACTCCCAAAAATCGGAGCTGGCTCACTAAATCTGAATTTCTGGCAACACTGTCCCTGGTCCTCGAAAATGGATGCTGTCAGATTAAGGGTATTTTGGTGCTCGTTTTATTATTATACTTTTATGGTGCTTTTTAAAAAATTGGTGCGTTTTCAGCTTTGTTCAGCCGATTGTTTTTATGTTGAATCGTAGTTTTGGATAATATTGTGATTATAAATTCTTCAAGTTTTATTTTTAGCCGAATTTGGTTAAAGGGCCTGCTGCCCCTTTGACTCTGCCTACCCCTTCGGGGATTATGGGCGTGGTGTTATGTATATATGTATAATGTATAAATTCCTCAGAATAAATAAATAAATACATTGTCGTTACTATTTAATTTAAGAGACTGTAGGCATTATTACCGTATATCAAAAAGTGAACTAAGACAATTGTTCCCACGTGATGGGACTCATAAAGTAGGATATATGGGCGGATGGTGTATTAAGTATAGGGTTGTGATTATATAGGCGATGAACTGATCACATGTCACTACTTTTTTAAATTTTCCATATAACCCATAAAATTTTATAACTAACTAAACTTCACGCCACTTCCCTAGCGGGGTAGGCAGAGAGAACCGATTATATTTTTGGTTACACGTGGTTAAAGGACCTTCTTACTCCTTGGCCTCCTAGCTCCTTTGGGAATTGCGGATGTGATTGTATGTATGTAATGTATGTAGATGTCACAGGCACATTTATGTTGTTTGATTTATTTCTAACATCACTGTTTTGAAAATCAAATAATGTATAAGCTACAAAAATCAAACTAAAACTAAAATTCACTAGTTATTTGCGTATGGAACGGCGATAGTCTTAGTAAAATAAACACACACATGTCCTTGCAAGCCAAGAGGTACGAGTACTCAGACTTTTTATAAAATTTACAGTTTTTAGCTATATCGAACCACTTCTTAGAGCGTTTTTAGTATTTTTCACCGAGTTTCTCTTTGTCCTCTTTGCAACACAACACGTGGTAACCCTACCGTATCCCTCGCTCGCCCCAATGACTGACGACCGACACGCATCGAATCGATGACACGGACCACTTGGAAGAGGGGGGGGGAGGGTCGTTCAAAAGAATCCTTCAGTACTGGGGTTATCAATCACATATTTTTTCGTGAAATAGTAGGATTATACGGGAGTGAGTATCTGATGGAACTGATCGGCCTTTTTCCGAAGTGCCTGGATTTTTTTTGGTTGTATCTTCAAGAGAAATGTCGAATGATCATTTGGAATCGAATCATTATCAATAACACAGATATAAGTAATGATTATTATAGGTACAGCTTGAGAATTAGCAAAATCAATGGCTTCTTCAAATAACTATAAGCCAGTTTCGAACTCTTTATGTAATATAGGTCTTTGCCCCTCACTGGTTCTTACTTTTACTAAGCGCTCCGAATCCAGTTACAAGACTCGTTTTCCGAGTCACAATCCTCACATCCACTCTCTATTTTCACAAGCCAAGACATTCATTTAAATCTGCATTGAAAAGCAGAATTTCCATGCAGTTACATTTGAATGATTTCTGCTGATGAAAACGGCATTGTTCCATACACGCAATATTACAAGTGTGACATAAAAACACGCGAGACAACGAACCATTGAAAGTGAAAGGCGTAGCCTCCAACTGTGCAAATGACGTTGAAGCGCAACTATCAATTAAGCGATGTACAACGGTGTCATTGCCACGGCATCTTCAGATGAGTGCTTAGCTAAAGCAGCAATGGTGTGGGAATTTAGCGATGTTACCGCTAATGGTGGTGTTTAATAGATTTAAGTGGAGGTCTCTGGTTATTCAATGGTCACGCGTCGAGGTACTTAGGCATAGGTATAATGCTGTGGGTTTTAGATGATTACGTGTGTTAATTATTTTAAGAGGCTTTAGTATGTTTTTCACTTGAATAAAGTATACATGTGTTCCCTTTAAAATAAGGCTAGAGCTTTTAGTTTTGGTTTTCAAGGCATCACGATTTTAATTTTTTAATTTCCCACCAACTTCATTTTGTTTTTGGCTGAATGTGGCCAAGGAGCCTATCGCTCCTTGTCCCTTTTTTAACGTGGAGAATTCCTTACGCACTGTGAGACTCTGTGGGACTCCCAAGTGAAAAGGCCCCCTCTGGCCAGAGATGTGGGTGGCCGGGGTATACCTGCTAAACCCCACGGTCCTTGTACCCTACCTACTCATTTATTGCAGTGTACGGTATGTTTGTATATATGTTTTTTTTTTATCTCAGGTAATACTGCAACATTTGACTTGGCTTGAAGTTTTATAGATTGGCTTAGAGTCATTTCAATGGGAACACCATCATTAGCCGTGTCACAGCAACTAAACTACTATCTTGTCATTCCAATTCAGTTTTTAGGTTTAATATCGCATTCGTTTAATGATGCGAGATGTATTAAATCTATATAACCTGAATAATTAAAATAAATAAACATTTCTTGAAATAAAAATAAACATAAAATAAATACAACACAAATAAATTAACACCACAATGACGGTAAAAACAATATATGTACTTGAGTATAATAATGCCGGACATTAACACTTACACATAATTTATATGAACGCAATTCAAAAACGTGAGTACGATGAAAAAAAAAAAAGTTTTTCAATATACACAAAATATTTATCTTTAAAATCCAAAATAAATTTACGTACCTAAACAACAATAAACTGTAAAACATAAAACGACAAACAATAAAAAATATAAATCCACAGAGCAGTATAGAAAATAGAAACAAAATACAAACGATGTAACTACATAATAGATTCATTTACGTAATTTCTTGTTCTAAATACAAACAATAACATTTTTACATCTTTATTGCGTGTTAGACGGGAATGTTAGTGAAGTGGCATGTAATTGTTTGTAGGGTTCGGTACTAAAATTCGTGAGAATGCGGTTGGTCACGCTATTTTTCTCAGCGAAAACAAATTTGTCACAAATTTTGCATAGTTCTGGATAGTTCTACGAGCTAGTTATATAATACCTCCCTCCATAGCCCCGGTTTTTAGTATTCCCTTTTTCGTAATAGTCCTGCTTCAGCCAGATGTCGCCTTTGAGTGTATGTCCCATACTGCAACTAAGGGAGACACCCGGCCGGTGTTCCATTACACATTTAGATTAAACTGTCAAAAGGCCTGTACATATTTGACCCACGTCTCCATGCAAGCCTTAAAGGCTCGGGCTTGTACCGTGATTGTGCTGAGAGACATAATAATATAATAATAAATTCTCTAGACTGATAGTAACATAGCTAGATTGTACACTGAAATACATCAAAAAAAATTATTTGAATTAGTATTGACTCATTAATAACACCAGTCTGAAATTAAACACTCAATATTATTTTTGTTTTAAGAAGAAAAATATATAATCATATACCTATCTATCGTTTTTTTTACATTTTAACATAGTAGTAATGATTTTTTGAAACAGCTCCTATAGGTTGTCAATTCGACCGTATACATTTTTTTTAGGTCGTGAAACTTATTCAAAAAAATGCGGCGGTATTAATAAATGAATCAATCTTGCTAAAAGAATATAAATTTTACTGCAGATCTGAAAATCTATGAAAAAAGCGAATTAAGGTCAAATTGTAAAGCAAGTGTGCATTCTTTTGAAATCAGCATAATAACTAGATTTTTGATATTATTTAAAAACAAATCTAGTTATAATATTTTTTATTGCAATACTTATTCAAACGCCACACATTATAATAATACGGAACTCTACATACGCCAGTGTCAATCACGCCTGACAAATGTTTATATTCACGTTTATTATACCCTAACACGATACCAAATACGTTAGGTTATAAACTACCTGACGCGTTTTAAACTATTTTCATTGATAAAATGCTTTTTAAATCCAAGATACCATCATAGCACGAACTGGCTGGGCCAATAATAATTAATCCATAATTCTTTGCTTAATTAATAAAGGGTTCCGTTTCTTTGTTCAACAACCGTTATTATATCCCTAAAAAGTATATTCCGAAAATAACTTTGAGTGGCGACTTTTATTGTTTATTTTGTATCCGCCCTTGCAATTACTAAGCAAATTTTTTGAGTTTTATTACTTGCTTATATTCATCTTTTCGATTCCTGCTAAAAGTAATATTGATGTTAACTATATTCCTTTTTAAACTATATCAATTTCGCAAAATATTACACCAATTTTCTCGCCAAAGAGCTAAATTGAATGTATATTAAATACACAGTTTTAATTTCCTTTCAAGTTCGACGGTAGTCACGATTGTTTTATTAACCATTGGATAAGGATAAGCACTTCAAAAAGGAGGGGTGCTGACTTGAACCCATACCTCTTTATCTTATTTTTGAATAAGTATCTATTTGTACTGCCAGCTCAGCTGTAATAATCGTGAGGTAACCTAATTATTAAAGAAATTATGGATGTGTAACCTACAATTTGTCTAGTTCCCCTATTTAACCGTTACAAAGGCCAAGCCAATCGCTGGTAGTCAATATTATGACCTGACTCGCGGATTTCCGGATCATCGTCTAAGCAGATTTAAAAAATAAATGGGCCAAAACACAACGAGATAATGATGATGAAATATTATCGAATGACTCAACCATTGCAATTATCTTAGAATGACTACTTCCTACTTATAGCTAATGCGGAATTCGACGTTACATAATCGGCACTTAACTAGTTCACTTCACGGCTTACGATTTCGGATCTTAAGGCTAAAGAAGACGAAATTAAAACCAAGTGGACAATTTATGAGTATTTCTTAATATTCTCCCATGTTGGTCTGGGACTTAAAAATAATATGCCAACTGTGGTTCTTGCCTAGCATGTCGTGAAAAGTGACTGATGGTATATCGGGTTTTGAGTGTGTGATTGTGTAGGCGACAGGTTAGCCGCTTGTCACTGCTTATTCACAATTTTTCATCTAATCCAGCCCGGCTTTATTTTTGGCTAAATGTAGTTGAAGGGGCATGCTGCCCCTTTGACTCTGCCTACCCCTTCGGGGATTAGGGGCGTGATGTTATGTATTATTTTCTTAATAAGTACCGTTGCCAACTTCTCGGGTGAATACTTATTGCTTTGTAATTGTTTTTGGCTTCTTAATATTATTTTTGATTTAGCCAATTTGTATAAATAACAACATTTTATTTTTTTTATTTTCAAAAGTAGTAAGTACTAATCCAAACCTACCTACCAAAGTAAAGAAAAAGACCGAGTGCTTAAAACAGAGAGGTTAACAAAGAATATACCTTAAATATAAGTTAGTTTATTTTGAAAGTTGATTTAAAATTAAAATTATTTATGTAAAAACTTTTGCAGTTATAATTTACTATATTTATTAAACAAAATGAACGATGCTACACGAATCTATGCCTTGCTTTGTCTTTAATATTCCTTGAGAACCGATAACTAAATAAATATCTACTTACATTTTGTACTTGCATGTGTATTATGAGTCAAATTTCAGCCTAGCCAAGCACGGTTTTCATCTAGTACTTATAAAATTGTACACACGTGTTTTAAATTAGAAGCCCACACAGGTTTGTATTTACGAATATAATAAAATCCGGGCAATATTCCATAATGTGTATAAGACACAAATTGAAAATCGCTTTTCAGTCAGCCACAAAGGGGAGTAACAACAAAACTCTTTGAAGTTATTACAGCCTCTCACAAATAATAATAATGATATTTTATGATCGTAGCCTGGTACTACATTTGTGTTCGCCAAAGCGAGACATTGTACGTCTCATGTCAGTAGCGCCTCGGCTACCATACCTTTTGAACTGGAAAATATCATCTAGCATCATGCTTGGCAGTTTTGTGTGAAAATAAATTGTAATACAATTTTTTAGGTACAGGGGGGAAGTACAATATTATTGATAGTAAAGAGACTAGCAGTATCACAGGGGGGGCAGAACGGCAGATACGTATACTACTATATAGATACGATACTACTTCATATTTAAGTGGGCCGTTTCTCGGCCGCTTTGAGCACGACACGTTCTTAGATTCAGCGAGTTTAGTGACATCATATAAACAACTGTCTTAAAATATTTGTAATTATTATCTGATAGAATCTACTTCTCGAACCGGTGGTAATATTTTCAATTTGAAAATCGGGATATTACGGGAAATAGAAAATTGTGTTATAGTTGCATTTATAATCTGTATCTGCACGTTTCCTTATGAAGATTTTTCTCAACGTTGCCATTATTGTAATTTAAGTAATTCTTTAAATTACTTAGTTAGGTACGTGTTGGTGTTGCCGAAAAATCGATAGTTGAACGCTATAATCATCTATACGGTCGATAGTATTTTAGTTAGTATCGATTTCAGTGCAATACTATTGGTAAACAGCAATACTTACTATCGATAGTATTGATAGTTGCCAACCAATGAACGATCGATAGTTTTGCTCTTTAATATCGTATAAACTATCGATACAAACGCTGCTGTTAACCGATAGTTTTGCACATTGAATCGATTTTTTTCAACTATCGATAGGCTATCGATATTGGCCTATCGAGCGGCAACACTAGTACATGTCAAAGTAAGTAGGAGTTAGGTACGTGTCAAAGAGAAGGTAGCATGTATCCTTTTGCGTGTGAGAAACCCAAAAGCCTAATAGGAATACACGTGTAATATACAAGGTTATTTATAGTTTAAGCGAAACCTCTGACCTACCTATTTAACATATTATATATTATATATATAGCCGCAGAACGGATAACCGTTGGGGTAGACGAGTTCTGGAGTGGAGACCACGTTTCGCCAAACGTGCTGTAGGACGCCCCAGACTAGGTGGGATGACGATTTCCGCAGGGTGGTGGGTAAGAACTGGATGAGATTAGTAGATCTTGCTGAGTGGCGTGTTTTGGGAGAGGCCTATGTCCAGTATGATGATGGTCAAAACATTTTTTTTACTTGTTACTAATTAGGCAACATTACAAGTGAACCACTTATGTATAGAAACTAAAAAAAAATTACTCAGTTTTCAAAATTCTTTTAATTAGTTTCTTAGAATAATGAGTTAAATAAGTAGGTATCGAATATACTAAAAATTACCTTTTATATCTCTAAGTACATATGTAGGCTGCCGCGAATAATACGAACGGTATACGCCACGCCCGACACCGCATAATGAATGATCGCCGCAAGGTCACAAAAGAAAGATTCAAAACGAGTCAATCGAAGACGATTAATTCCGAGCCGGGCGGAGCGATCAATTTAATTGGAATTTGGAAATACTTACGCGACATCGGAACTTCCCCAATCTGCCGGAGTGGCTTTTGACGAAGTTTCTATCTTTATTTACAAAAGTGGAGGACGCGCTCCCAAACTCGAGTATTTGTTTCGGCCTATACCTACCTGAGATGAAACATTCGGGACAGTTGTGTTAATTTTGTAAAGTACCCTTAATTCTGTAATGCGAAACTTGTTGTCTTCGAAGACTAAGTGGAAATTCTTCGGATGATACTGTGAGTTGAATACTTTGAAGTCTTTTCAAGGTGAATCAAAGTGATGCATTGATGCGAATTTATGAATATTAATGGTCACACACTGGTCGAAATTTAACTATTTTTAGTTTTTTTTTTTTTTTTTAATATTATCATTCTGCACTCTTTCTCAATATAATCTTAAATTGTGTGTGTAATTGTGTTGATACTTCTTCGTCCGCGTAATTCTCGTAAACAGGGGTACGAAGTTTTAACTTAACGTATTAATATATAGATTTGAGGGTTGGAATGTAATGGATAATCAAAAACATATTTCTTATAAAAAGTAACCTATTCAGGTACTTTTTGATGTGGTAGGTCAATAGTACACGCGCCTGATATGCAAGGGATGCGGTTTTGAATCCAGGTTTTTTAAAAACTCTGGATTTTTGAAATTACTTATTTGACGATTTTTCAATCATCATTACTTGACGGTGAGATAACAAACTTGCATATTTAAAAAAAACTGTGGATGTTTAACGATGATTCAATTTGACTGGTTCCTGTAGCTAAGGATTACGAAGGTCGGATGGGCAGTCAATAAAATGTAATTCCTGAACTTGCTAAATCGACGGCAAAAGTCTCAGAAAAATCTAGGTTATACAGCTGCCTAAGTCCTAAGTCTGGCTAAGCAGATAACGCACTTACAAATACAAACATGGCTTATATCATAAATTGTCAACCGTCCTTCAATATTGTCTTCCTCGTGGTTTGTAAACAATGATCCTCGGATTATATCGTATCCTTGTTACAACAGGGTTCAAATAACAACTGATGGTCCGTAGTCTAAAGCGAAGATACAAAAAAAAAAAAAAACTGTTACAGCTGTAACAAGAACTGTTACAGTCTTAAATCCATCAATAAATATAAACAACTGATACTGCGAGGCCAACATCCAAAGCATTAAAAAAAAAACTTAATTTTCTTATTCTTTTCTTTTTCTTAGTCATTATTAACATGCAAAAATTGTGTTTCTGCGGGATACGGAATATCTTTTAGTCAGTCTAACTTTCAATTCATACATAGTTGACATTTTATGTACTTGTATCCTTATAGAACTATATATATAATTCCCTAAAGGAAACACAGAGTCTAAAGTCACGAAAGCGTATTTAAACCAAAAATGTAATTGAGTCATGTTCGACGAAAAATTGTGACAAAACACAGTTCACTTTTAAAGCATCGATTCAATCCTCAAATAACATTTCAACCGTGTACAAAACCTAAACAAAGACCTCTAATAAGCAAAGGTTGAGAACGGCTGCCTTAAACAAGCAAGTTAGCTAACAGAGATACTGACGTGTCAAAGGTCTTCTGTAAATATAATAAATGTATGCTTAGTTGCTTAATAACTTAGCGAGCTCTGTACATATTTGACCTCTTACGTTGTGCTACTTTTGCAAGTTACTTGAAGCCATGTTTGTCAATATATGCAATAATATATGTGTAGTGTTTAAAGAAGGTCGTTATATCTTGACGCACAAAAAATAATTGACATTTATTTATTAAGAACTTAACCTAAGATACGTAGGGTCGGAATAGATTAAGTGTGTTTTGCAAGAATTGATAAGTAGTTGTTATTATGGTGTGCGCGATGTTTCAATTTTATTCAATAGTGACATCTTATACTTATCTGGTTTAATGAAGCTTAGCTTAGCTGAGATAAATACATGTTTTTCATTAACTATTTATTTGTACCGATGCCAGATTGAACCCGCGTTCCTTGCTTTTTAATTAGAATCTGGCTAAGCTATGGCAGCTGATAATTCTGTTATAGACATGATATACCGTGTCATGATATGCATAGTCAATATGATAATTTGAAATAAGTAATGTAAATTGTAATAACAAAATTAGTAATGACTTATATTTTTATCGGCTCTCCTTAATAATAAAATAGATAAACTTTATTCGACACACACAAAATGAATAGAAGCAACAAGAAAAAGAAACACAGAAATACAACAAGTATGTGCCAAAACGGCGCCCGCGCAGCTCAGTCGTGAGCTACCTGATATCAGGCAGACCACGACGCTGGTTTTTAGCGGGTATCTGGTCTGTCCGCGCATCCGCCCATTCATAAAACAGAATTTACAAATGTTCGGAATATACTTAAAAAAAAAATGTAAAAAATGTAAATTGTCTGTGACAAAATGAGCCTTTAATTAAAAAATTGTGCACGATCTCCCCTAAACCTCTGAAAAAAGCTAAGAATGAGACTTCTTCACAACATGCTTCAGTTAGACTAAAGAAAGATTTTTCTACAAGATAGCCAAGCGCCTAGCATTGTATGGCTTTGTTCAAAGGATGGTAGCTGAGGAATTACTGGCACGTGAGAGGTACGACAATGTCTCGCTTTGGTAAACGCAGATGCGATACCGACTACGGCTTGTTCAGTAGCTTTTGTATGTGGCATTGGAAGAGAATTCAGTCTGACAAAGAATGTCAAGCCTCCAGGGGATCAATCAAATATCGCAGGATATAAAACGTCTATGTCATTTTTTTAAGTTTACTTATGACGTACTACCTATATTAAATCAAAGTGTTCAGTCGAATTAAGAACCTCCTTTCTTTTGAAGTCGGTTAATAAAGTCGAATTGAGATGGAAAATTGTGATAAAGTAGTGATCCAGTAATAAGCATAAAATATCGCGAATGAGAATTTTACTTAGTTCAATAGTAAGATACATACTATATAAAATTTGACATGCCCGTTGGTCAATTGGTTAGAGACCCTGGCCACGAAACCGAGGGGCGTGGGTCCCGCTAGGGGCAAATATTTCGAGTCATAGAACTTAATTCTATTTGTGGGTAACTAAATGTCGTTTAAAGAGCTCTATTTCTATTGCTCCTTGGATTCTGTCTACCCCTTCGGGGATTACGGGCGTCATGGTATATGAGTATGCAAGTAACCACATATAATATTAACTAGCTGTGATCGCGGTTTTACTCGCGTTTATGGTTAATGTGTCAAAGCGTGATATAGGCTAGATAAATGTACTAATCAACGCTTAAATAATACAGAGCGGTAGTAGCTCAATGGTAAGGACACACGCCTCTTAACCGCGGAATGCGGGTTCAAACCCGGGCACGTACCTCTGGATTTTTCAAATCTATGTACGTATTTATACCACTAGCTCGACGGTGAGGGAAAACATCGTGATGAAACCTGCAAATTCAAATAACTTTGGATTTGTAACCATGATCCAAAAATTGTCTGGTTCCCCTATCTTAGGGTTACGAAGGTCAGATCGACAGTCGCTTCATTGTAATTACCAGACTCGCTACATCCTGGACCATGGTCTAAGCGGACCCCGTCTAAGCCCAGGACATAACGCTAGGAAGATGATGAACGCTGAAATAATACAGTAATAATGAATTCGGACCACAAGGTCCTAAGATTAGCGCGTTCAACCAAACAAACAAACTGTTCAGCTTTGTGTATTAGTATAGAAGTAAGTATAGATTTAATATTGACCAATTACATGGGTTATCGAACTTATCTAAGCATGCTTAGAGAACAAGCTATTTCGCCTAATTGCGGCTTTCAGCTATCAGTAAAAGGACTGAGCAGACTCGACTTAGTTTTGAAACATAATTTAGCACTTTATCTATGAAAGGTCTAATTAAGTAGACGGGTCCGCAGTTTAACAGAATAACGTTATTATCAAGACATTTTAATATTTCCATGATGATAAATGAAGCGTTTTTGTTATACCTAGTACTTGAATGTTAAAGTCTTGCGTTACTACAGGTTACAACACCTTTTTTATAATAAATAAATTCCTCCGGACTGACACACCAATTCCCTAGTTCCGAACTAAGCTACATATAAGCTTGTCCTATGGATACAAGGTGAACGGATAGACATACTTAAATACGTTTATAAACATCTATGACTCGAGTACAAATGTCCATGTTCATTACACGAAACATTTGCCCCAAGCGGGATTCGAACCCGCGACCCTTGGTTTCATGGCCAGGGTCTCTGACTGCTCGACTAACGGGCCGTACAGTAACTTGGATATTACATTAAAACGACTGCCTACTTGACCTTTGGAACCCTTAGATATAATCCAGACAAATTGAATCATGGTCTATTAAAGCTAGACTATCGGACTAAATTATCCCGATGTCAGCATAATGTTGCAAATTAGAAGGATCACTTAAATAATTTGATTTGCAAATTAATCCAAGTTTAATCGGTGCAATTAACTGGGTCAATTAATTGCTGGGCGAAATTGCTTCAGTTTAGTGCCCATTTTTTTGCTATTCGCTGCGTGAGATGTTGTTTTAATATCTCATTTTCCAGCGGGTTGATTAATAATTTATAAAAATTTACGCCTTAAGGCTTGTGCCGACGTCGGTCGCAAAAAATAAGCTAAAATTGCGGAAAATATATTGCAGATTTTTAATGTAATCACCTTGAATGTAACTGCCGTCTTTGCTAATGAGATTAAAAATAGATCACCTTAGTTACGCCTAAAAACAGGACGTAACTCAATAATTTATTAATCCGTCCCATGGAACTCGAAAAGAATGAACTAATTTTGTTCCTCACTGAGCATGTCGTAAAAAGCGACTAACGGTGTATTGGGTAGATTGTGTTTGTGATTACATACCCAATACATAGATAATGATATAAGTGACGACTAGCTACTTATTGTAATGTTGCATTTACACCAAGTCAATTTTATTTTAGGCTTTATGTGGTTTTTTCCCCCCCGGATGGAGGGGGGCAAGTGGTGCCCCCCCGCGTTGGGTGACGGTGCGTAACGCATTTCTTCGCGATATAAAAAAAAAAGGCTTTATGTGGTTTACGGAGTTTGTATTTGACTCTGCCTACCCCTTCGGGGATTATGGGCGTGATGTTATGTATGTATGTATGTATGTATGTATGTATGTATGTATTGTTCCTTGTACCCATTCCACTTACCCTTTCGGGGATAATGCGCGCTATGGATGGTAAGTGTGTAGTAATGTATAAATAATCTAATCCAATTGAATAATAAAACATAAATATCACACGAATTCAATAGATATTATCAACTAATCTAAAAAACTATTTTTGGTAAGAGTTGGTTTCAAATTGAATCGCTTCTAAAGGTCGAGTTAAGAAATTGTTTTCGGAAGCTTTCGCTAAATGGAGTTAATTCAATTAACATTGAAAAATGTTATTGCGGAATATAATCCTCATATTGATATCAAAACCGTTTGATATTTTATGTAATGGTGTTAATTTAAATAAAATTCGAACCCGGAACATTCGTGCCCAGCGAACGGTCAAGCCACTGGTCCGTTGAGGTCGTCAAGTTGCTAACGACTGTGTTGAAAGGTCGAGTCATCTCTTCATTGCTCAACCGTTGACTAATAGTGTTTAAATCATTTGTCAATTAAGTATTCACTCAAATATATTGTGCCAACTCTTTACCTTGTAATGGTCAAATTTTGAGTCAAAAATGTTAAATATTGGTTATATTTCCAAAATATCTAGTCAAGGTTGATTGTAAAAATTTGATTGTAAAAATCAAATATAGCTACTGTATAATTATCTACCTAAATTTTTTTAATTAATATATGTATATTAATATTCGTATTTTTAACTGTATAAATACCAGTTATTGTTCACAGTTCCTATCATTATGTTAATATTGATAACTCATAATGAAATTTTGGACAATTTTTTTTTTAAAACCTTCCCAGTAACATTTCGCTCCACCTTAATTAACACTAATTACCAAAATACACAACACAAACAACACACAACAATTACCCAAAACAAATCGCAACAAATACCGCACACAAACACTCACAAACGGCCCAGACGAATACGGCAAAAATACCAAAAAACAAATACCGCACGCAAACAGCACTCACGAACCAGACGAATACGACCGCAACTGACACGCGCAACTGCAAATGTTGTAATGCAAACTGACCTACCGCGATACGGCTGCAACGTCAGAAGACCGGCCGGCGGGGTAGACTGTACACTGTACACTGGTGACTGCACTCATGGTTGACTGAAGAGCTGTCCCTCCACTCGGTACGGCTAGATGCAAAATATTGGCCAACGTTTGGGTGCTCTCAATGATTAATGGCTATTCTTTGGTGCAGTATGCAATGCTGTTCGGAAGTATCACTTTCAATGAGGTACAGTTATTGCTTTTTTTTGGGACACGAAACCCATTAATTGTATTCATGGTCTACCTAGCCCTATTTGAAAGTTAAATAATTTTAAATTGGGAATGATTTATAAAAAATATTTTTTGGATTAACCATTCATGTTTATCAAATTCGTGCGCATTCCTGATCAAATCTTTACAATAAGCAATTTCGTTCGCAAGTACAAAAATCTGAAAACATATAAAATCTGAAAACATATTTTAATATAATTATTAGTAATTAATTAAATTAAAACTTTATGACTATTTTATTGCAGAAGATTTTATGAAACTCTCACACTACTAATATTATAAACATGAAAGATTGTTTGTTACTGAATCACATTTGAACAAGTCAACAGAATTAGCTTAAATATAAATATTGATCGCACATAAAAAGTAAAAATATCCCATTTTGGTGTTCCTGCATGATGAAACATAGATTCATATTACGCTTCGGCTCAATACTGGTCTATGTGCACGAAATCACAGACAGAAACTAGTGTCATGGTTCCCATGACCTAAACTTAAAGGCCTATAAAGATTTTAATATTGTAAAAACCGACTTCAAAAAACCCCGCAAAAATGTTTATAAAAAAACACAAGTAAAAACTGCCTTAATAGCTATTTAAATGTCTAAACACTAAAAAGTATAAAATAAATTCTTTCGACTGCTTCGATGAAAGTATTAATCTTTAACACGTACTTATTTAAATATTTACAATAATCAGTTAGTTTTGGAGTCGGTGCCAGCCCGCGTAATTATATCATCATTTCGGAATTTGCGATTATTTGTTTCTTGGTGAAGGGTGGTAAAATATGTTTTGAATATACAAAATCAATAGTAAGTTAATATACTCATATTTTAACAAATTTGTTTCATATTGTTATTAGTAAGGTAATTTGTTATTAAGTGTCTACTTTTTTTTTAGTTTGGCTGGCACCGACTCCAAAACTAACTGATTATTGTAAATATTTAAATACGTGTTAAAGATTAATACTTTCATCGAAGCAGTCGAAAGAATTTATTTTATACTTTTTAGTGTTTAGACATTTAAATAGCTATTAAGGCAGTTTTTACTTGTGTTTTTTTATAAACATTTTTGCGGGGTTTTTTGAAGTCGGTTTTTATTTTTGTTAAAATTTAACTTATTTGTTACTTTTTAGTGAAATTTATTAATAGGTAGGTAGACCAAATCAAAACGAGCTGCTTTAATGAGACAGTGCCGGTCTTATGAGACTAAAGACGAAAAGGTATAACGAGCCTTTAATGTTTAAAGAATTACTTAAAAGTACTAATCTTCAAAGAGTTATACCTTTCATCATCAGCTAAGCAACATAACATGATGAGTACGAGACGCAAATACTGGAATCTTTTTAGAAAAAATAAATAAAACACTTAACATGTCGTTAAAATTTAAGAGTGGCCCTCGTTTTCATGGAATCCCATCACTAGACCAAGACTTGGTGAAATTGAGACTATCTCGAGAATAACACTCAATATGGACCTATAATATTGAAAGAATTATCCACGAACTCCTAATCGTTAAGGAGTTACACCTTCCATCATCAGCTCAGCAACATGAGATTATGAATACCAGACGTAAATACTTGAACTGTTTTAGAAAATAACTAAAATAGATTGTACGCGCCTATAATACTTGAGGGTTTCCCTCGATTTACCTAAGATTCCTTCATCAGATCCAGATGTGGTACCAATAGGACCAACTCCAGGATATACCCTTCTGAATAAAAAAAAGAACTCTAAAAATCGTCTTACAATTCTCGAAGATATCAATATTTAAAGAATCATAAACTAATTCCTAATCGTTAAGGATTTGTACCTTCCATCATCAGCTCACCAACATAAGATGATAAGTACCATGCGTAAATACTTGAACAATCTTAGAAAATGTCTAAAACACATTGTACGTGCCTATAAAGTTTGAGGGTTGCCCTCGATTTTCCTGGGATCCCTTCATCAGATCCTGACTTGGTGGCAATGGGACCAACTCGGGAGTAAACCCTTTCGATCAAAAAAAAAATTTTGGAAATCGGTTAATAATTCTCAGAGATATCGAGTAACATACATACAAAAAAAAAAAAAAAAAAAAAAAACATTCAGTCGAATTGAGATCCTCCTCCTTTTTTTGAAGTCGGTTAAAAAAGGTCAATATTGTTAACAACTTTTCTAGTTAAGAAGATTCGTGGATTCATAGAGTAGTTTATACTTTCTAAAATTTATATTCGGAAATAATGAATGTAAAAAAAAATTTTTTTTTTTATGATGACACTATACACAAATATTTTTTTATTTTGTTTTAATATATTGATTGAAACATTCAATCATTAATTAGATTATGCTAAACCGTGACTTCAGATTTTTCATATTTATGTATAAGTAGGGTAACTTCATTGTATACTTACAAAACAAAAAAAAATGGATCTGTCTGTCTAGCCCGCTAGGAAAGTGGCGTGAAATTTACTTACTTACTTACCTACTTACATAAAAAAATAGGTCAAAATCGGTTGCACCACCTACTTAATTCATTGTGTTTGTTCCATTTATGCGTGACGTCATCATCTAATTTAATTGTAACGTAACCGAAACATTGCTAATTATTTGTCCGCTTAAACACTTCACGTATTGGAGAAAGTTGCATCGTAAACCAATGTCAATACCGGTCAGACGGAAGCGGTCGCGTAATACATTACACAACAACCTGCGCACACGACTTACTACGCGAATATCAACCTTATTCCATAAACTTTAGAGGTGATAGCGAGCAACGTGCGTTCTGACTTGGCATCTTGCATTTCGAATTGCGGTCTAAAGTTTAAAGTAACAAAAGTGATAGGGTTTCTTAGCAATTCAGTGTTTAAGAAACAAGTTGCCGTATCGAACTGGTGTGTTGAAAAGTAACTCGATGACCTTTAGTACAACTTCAATATAAATATATTGAAGGTTTCAATGTTTACCTTCGTCTTAAATGTTAAATATTACTGTTATTGGACGGTTTGTGTGAAATTATGTGAGTAAAATGGAAGTAGATGGCTGATGACTTGGAAAACAAGCCTATTAAATATCTGGTTTATTCTTTTATACTTCAGATCCAAATTTTGACTAGCTCGATAGCGCATTTGATAGTGACCCTACCCTATGCGCTAAGAGTTGTGAGTTTGATCCCCTCCTAGGACAAACATTTGTGTGATGAATACTTGAGTTTGTTCTGTATCTGGGTGGTAAAATAAAATATTTAGGTACATATTTGTAATACCCCTGTTGATTTAGATAGCTGTAACACAAGTGCTTAAGCTACTTACCTCGGAGTCAGATCAATGTATGTGATGTAGTCTGATATTGTATTAATATATTTTATTATAAATTTACATTAAATATGTGTATGGGTGTTTGTGCTTTGCTGATTCTGTCTGCCGATGTCAACAAAGCAAGTACATAAGCTAACTATGGAATCAGATAAATATAAGTATATTATGATAGGAAAAAAAATAGCCTCCGTCTCAGAAATACTTCACAATGAATTCGAGTACAATTGTTGCTCATAGCAAATTTTTTTTTTTTTTTTTTAATTGGGGAAACTCCCACGAGCCGTCACCCTCCACTCGGGGAAGCAGAGGGCGGTGTGTCGGACTCGAACCGACTAAAACCCCAACGTGGCCTCCAGCGGCGCAGTCCCGGAGGAGCCTGTATCCCCACTGTCGGGACTATACGACAGCTCCTCCGGTGATGCGCGTGCCGCGCTACGCGGCCCACCTCGCGCGGCGGTGGTCGATGCTGTGCAGCCCACGACAACAGTCGTCGGATGCACAGCACCGAGCACGCGCGCGCGTCGAGACATACCAGGCCACCCAGCATGTCTCAACCACTTCGCCCAGGATTCAGACGCCGATCATCCCCGTGACCGGCGTCGTGGGCCCACTCTCACACTGTGCCCTCTGCTGAGCCAGAGGGGCACGCGGAGAGCGTCTCGCCAAAGGGGCCGCCTTCCGCCCGGCGACCCAAATTGAAGGCAGAGCCCTGTCGTCGCAAAGGGAGAGCGTCGAGACGCTCAATCCCTTTGCGGCCCACCACGACGCGACCCAGCGCGCCCCTGTCGGGTTGCCGAGGATAGGGAGGCGAGCAACGACAACACTCAGCTCCTCCTCTTCCTCGGCAACCCTGGTCCGGCCGCAGTGGGCTACAGGCGGACGGCCGCAACTGCCCGGTAGCAAGTCGTGCAGTTGCGGCTCACCTCGGGGTCCTTCTTCGCTTCAGCCCTGTCATGTCAGGGCCTACTAAGCCCCCCCGGTACGACAAACCGAGGACCCCGGCAGGGGGGTCACAGCAAATATCTAACATACACTATGTATGATAAATCAACTACCTACAACCTAGTACATAAATAGACGCACATTAATCATCATGCCCAAAATAATATAAAGATGTCTACTATTATTCTTTATAAGCCGTTTAGTAAAACGGTATATGGCACCAATTACATACCCCAGTCACAAGTGTTACACAGTTTTCACTAACTTTATGCAAGTAAATTCCAACCACACCAAAGTGATTAAGTACTTCTACCTAATTAAAAAACGAAGGAGGTTCTCAAGTCGACGCGTATATATATTTTTATGTATAATGCTTCACCTCAATGTCAATAAACATGCACATATTTAAGAACAATACAAAATTATAATATATCTTAAATTTTATTCCGATTTGCTCGCGGCTCGGTCTGTTCACACTACTACTTGCACCAACTTTTATACATATATCCTGGGAAAACTATAATATAGTTTCTATAACAGACCACATTCTTATTAGACCGATAATAGTACCGCATGGCTTTTTCAGGATTTCCAAATTTGATGTATCTGCTAAACATAACCATAGTCCCAGGTAGGTCTGGGACTTAAAAATAATGTCTCAAATGTGGTTCTTGCCTAGCATGTCGTAAAAGGCGACTAATGGTATATCGGGTTTCGGATATAATCACATATCCGAAACATATCTATCATATCTAACCCCGCCCAGTTTTATTTTTGGCTGAATCCACATTAAAAGGGCCTATTGACTGCCCCTTTGATTCTGCCTTCGGGGATTATAGGCGTGTTGTTATCAAGAAGCTAATTTGATAAGGTGTTAGACGTAACAGATAAACAGATAAACATAGTTGTACATGTAATAATAGTAAGAAGATATTGTGACAAGTCAACGATATACCTGCAACACTTTTGGCTAGATATAATTAGAAACATTAATCTATTAATCCAACATTTCACATTATATATCATTAGGATAACAACGGCATAAATAAACGTCAATTTATTGTACAGTAATTTCATGTTCTAATCACATTATTGTACCTAATGACGTGGACCTAACCAGCTTAATGATCGTTAGAAATACCTCCACGTCAGAAGACGTTACGTAAATAATCCCAATTAATACTAAAAATGTTATTTAGACACAAAACTAAACCATGCGCATGATTATAAAAACCAGCTTTGCAATGTTAATCAAACCGCGACCCTGTCAGGAATTTGGTCTGGTATTAATTGATTCAGTGGCGTAGCGAAGAAGCGGTCCGAACCGGGCAGCTTTTAAAAAATCATTTAGTAATTCGTCCCATGTTGGTCTGGGACTTGGCCCATGTTAATCTTGGATAAAAAAAAATGTGCCAACAGTGGTTCTTGCCGAGCATGTCGTAAAAGGCGACTAATGGCTTACGGGCTTTTGGGTATGTGACTGAGTAGGTGACGAGCTAGCCCCTTGTCACTCCTTTTTCACAGCTTTTCATCCAACCCAGCCCACTGTCCCATGTTGGTCTGGGACTTAAAAATAATATGCCAACTGAAGTTCTTGCCTAGCCTGTCGTAAAAGGCGAGTAATGGTGTATCGGGTTTTGGGTGTGTGATTGTGTAGGCGACATTAGCCGCTTGTCACTGCTTTATCGCAATTTTCCATCTAACCCAGCCCGGCTTTATTTTTGGGTGAATGTGGTTGAAGGGATATGCTGCCCCTTTGACTCTGCCTGTCCCTTGGGGGATTATGGGCGTGATATTATGTATGTATAAAAACCGAGAATGTATCCCCCCCCCCCCCCGGGTGGAAAAATTTAGACCCGCCCCGAGCGACAGGAACCCACGGTATACCCACTGCTCTTTCGTGCCTTCAATGAATACTAGACCATTTTTTTTTAAAGAAAGTATGTAATAGTCTATGTCCTTAAGGTGCACTAAGACTTTAACCTCAAGAAAGGTCTAATGGTTGAAACTCCTATCTGTTAAAAAGGTTTGAGCATTATGAATTGGCATACAGTCATAGTTAGTTTCGTAATAGTAACTTTTTTTAAGTATTTAGGCGCAACAATTGAGAATTTCAGTAATTCCAGGAATGGCTGTTTAAATTGCGCCAATTGGCGAAAAAGAAAGAAAGAAAACGTCAAGTAAAGTACTCGCGGTGAAATAATTGAACCTAACGACGTAATGGGAACGAGTGAATTTGGCCAAAACCGGTACTAAGGTTGGCGTAAATAAAATCAGCCATACTAAGTCGCAGCTAAACCGAGTGTAATGGCAATGCGCCTACGTGTGGCGGGGAGCCAATACTGGGACATGTCTTACGTACTAAGAGACAAACATATTATTTAGCTTTAAAACGCGGCTCTGTGTGCGTGAATTAAAAAAAAAAAAGAAATAAAAGCTGTAGTAGGATCTATTTTTAGAAATTGCTTTTACCAAATCAACAAATAGCCCTTAATTCCCTATGGGGTAGACACAATCCAAAGCGTTGGCGCGCGATGCGAACCCAGGCCCCTTCCACTGCGATGAGACGGAACACCGCGGGGTTTTAGTGGGTATACCCCGGCCAACACCACCTTGGCCGGGACAGGGACCTCCTTTCCATGAGGTCCCCGGGAGTCCCACACACCACCCTGGGTAGGGTGATGGTGCGGAACGCATTTCCCCGCGTAAAAAAAAAAATAATCCAAAGAACGGTAAGCTCCTTCAAGGACATTAAACATTGTTTGATGAAGAAATCTGCAAACTGATATTTTGTTGACATTAGCAGCACGAATCATATTAAGTCATCATATCAACTAAGTCTTTATAAAAAAAAAATACCAATTAACTGCGAATCACAAAATGATTGTCATCTTACGTACATCATCAATGATGTCATTATCATCATCAAAGTGGTACTAGACTAGAATGAAGTCTAGTCCCAATACTACAATATTCCCTTAGCCGTCAACGAACGAGCATTTATTGCAAATGAGTATTGCATTTTTAGGAAATAAAAGGCTGGTAAAGACCATTTTGGCCGTTCTTGCTACAACAGGCATATTATATCAAGTGCTGGAACATACACCATTTGCCGTCAAAACGAGCGACGTCCGCATTTGCCATTCCTTTTGTGATGTCGCCGTGTGACGGCGAGTGTAGCGTGGAGTGAACTTTTCTCGTTATACACGATACGTTTTAGTCACGTAGCGCAAATACAACATACACATACCAGAATGGGCATTTACGAGAGCTCGTTTGTCGCCCTTCCTTCTTCATCTGCCGCTAAAACAAATGGGTGATTAACTATTGCAAATATGTAACTAATTTATATCCTATTTTATTTCTGTTAAACAAAATAAGAATAGATTTATAGTGATTTCTATAATGAACGAAATTTACTATTACATTTAGCTTCCAAAAATATGTTAATAATTTGCTCTTATATAGTCATTATTCTCTTAAAGAGCATGCCAGTTATTGTTGCTATAACTAACGTTTGACTCAATGCTAGAATATAGGTACACCATTTGCCGTCAAAACGAGCGACGTCCGAGTCCGAGTGTAGAGTGGAGTGAACTGCTCTCGTTATACACGATACGTTTTAGTCACGTAGCGCAAACAACAGAGTTAAATAGACAAACGCGCGACAAAAAAATATCCCAGTAGACAAAATAGTATTGTGAACTATTTAAAACTACTAAGTTTAAATTTAAAAACGATCCTGTAGGGATCAAAATCTTAATAATTGAAACATTAAACTACACATTTACTGAGAAATAAATCTATTTTGAACATCATTTACTTTCACAAAAGGAGAAATTTGATTGTTATTTTGTGATCCGCATTTAATTGGCAATTTTTTTATAAAATGAAATGAAAATTCTTTATTTCAGGTATATACATCCATAGTTATAAAGATCCTGAGTAGGTTAATATGTGTATTGCTAATGTCAACAAAAATATCAGTTTGAAGATTTCTTCATCAAACAATGTTAAATGTCCTTCATTGTTAAGTAAGAGGTGTCACAAGAAAGACAATACTGATTTATGTTATTTTGCGTAAGTATGGATAGTCTAAGCTTGTTGACGTGAAGGCACTCGTTGAAGGTCAAATAATTAAACGTGTGTTATTATTTAAACAACATTCAAATCTCGTGCTTTCACAATGGATGTTCCGTTTGCTTTAACAAGACTGCAGTCGTTAAAATCAGTTATGTTACATGCGCAAATAATGAATTGGTTCATTGTTTTAGCGTTAATGATCCATAAAAAAGAGACCTACTTTAATTTTGTAGTTTTAATTAGATTGTGAGATGTAAAAAGGAGAGAGGGAAAACAATATACAAGACGTGGAGATTTATCAATCTGAATAAAATTAGACAAGCGAGACTGCGAGAAAAACTAACTGTGTATTTTTTAAATTTATTTCTTCAAAATTTAAAACTCAAAATTTGAACCGTGTTGGTTTGGGGCTTAAAAAGAATTTTCCAACTGTGTTTCTTGCCTAGCATGTCGTAAGTGGGGACTAATGGCACATCGAGTTTTGAGCCACTTGCACACTACTTTTTCACAATTTTCCATCTAACCCAGCCCAGTTTAATTTTTGGCTAAATGTTGTTAAAGGGGCCAGCTGACTCTTCAACTCTGCCGACCCCTTCGGGGATTATGGGCGTTATGTTATGTTATGTTGTTATGTTAAATTTTGTTGAAACTTAGTTCTTAATAACTAAGAATATCTAAACTCAGAAATTTCTTCTTGTTTAAAAACACAAAGTCGAAGAAAAGCAAGCCATATTTACGCCGATAAAGTCATTAGCACCATCTAGTGTAGATACTTGGAATATAATAGAGAAACTTGGTAAGACTTAATGCCATTGGCACTAATCCGGTATGTTTTAAATTGAAATAACTATAACACTTTAAGCCCATAAGTGCAACATGCATAAACTCGGCCACCGACCATTTAGCATTCCATTTGCGTCATAAGCTGTTCGCAGCGCGTCCGCGCGGCAAGCGAACTTTTCTCATTATTAACGATATGCGTTTAGTTGCAGTCGACGTGGCGCGCGACCGATTATGATAGTACTGCAATACGAAAAGGCATTCATTTAATAAAAAGTAGCGTATCAGAAATTAGTCCGAATAAACAGACAGACAAACAAAAGCTTTAACAATCGTATTTCTGCTTATAAATGCTGTAGGAAAATACTTTTGTATGCATGCAGTAATAAAATCTGTACAGAATGTCCTTGACAGAAATCTGGCATGTTTAGAAATAATTATAACGCATAAACCCATAAGTGCAATAAGCATAAACTCGGCGACCGCCCATTTAGCATTCCATTTACGTCATAAGCTGTCTGCAGCGCGTCCGCGCGGCAATCGGATTTTTCTCTATTAACGATGCGTTTAGTCGCTTACGCGACCGATTGCAATGAGCACTTCAAATTTTACACTTTTGATTTGAGCCGGTTGGAACTCATCTGTTTTCGAGGGAGAATGGACTTATTTATTAAAATTCAGCAATTAAAAACGATTCGCTCAAAGACCTAATTACTTGTCTGGAAGATCAGAATCGGCATAGTTGAAACAAACAGACAGCGGTCAGTACTTAGTAAGTAGTGAATATTTCTACTTTTAACACTTGGATTTACGATCCTAGCATGCATGCATACTAAGTAGGTGAATCATTCTTTTGCTTATTTTTCAAAACCAACAAATTCCCTAAACGTTTACAAATATTGTTTTGACTGCCTATGTTTGAGTTCATACTAGTTTAATCTGAATCTGGGGGTTAATGTCATACATATAAGTGTGTTATTTGACTGGCTCAATGTCGCATTTGGTAGTAACCCTGCCCCATGCGCCAAGAGCTGTGGGTTCGATTCCCACCCATGACAAACAATTATACGAGTATGATGAATAATTGTGTTTGTTCTGTGTCTGGGTGTTATTGTCAAATATTCAAGTATATGTTTGTAATATGTACCACTGTTGAATCTGATATCCGTAACACAAGTGCATAAGCTACTTAGAATTGATCGAGTACATGGATTACAGATGACACTTCGTGCCATAAATGGAGGATACCTTAACTAACGCATACATAGATACTTAGTTGTTATACATACACTTCAGTTGTAGCGGTGGTAGCTCAATGCTATGGACACGCGCCTCTTAACAGAGGAACCGGGTTCAAATCAGGGATTTTTCAAATCTATGTACGTATTTATATCACTAGCTCGACGGCGAGGGAAAACATCGTGATGAAACCTGCAAATTCAAACAACTTTGGATTTGTAACCATAATCCAAAAATTGTCTAGTTTCCCTATCTTAGGGTTACGATGGTTAGATCCATTACCAGACTCGCTAAATCGTGGATCATGGTCGAAGCGGACCCCGTCTAAGCACGGGACATAACGCTAGGAAGATGATAGTTGTTAACAAATAACCCTGTTCGAGGCTCACAGGCAACGCGGCGACGCGCCACATTGCAGTATCAAAGCGGAGTTTTCTCATTATTTAGCGTTAAGTCTGGACACGAGCAGATATGCGTAGATATTTATACTACTACGTTTAAACCACTGCCACCTTAGTGGGTGGGTTCTTTTGAGCAGGTAATGCGTAGATTAAATATCTATAATGTACTTTACCATTTTACCTACGATGGAAGATATTAATCTATTCATCCATAGCATCACGCTAGTAATTTTTACCCAAATTTGACGAATTACATTTAATCACGTTTCTGTCGTACCAACGAGTTATATGTCAAAATCATTATAGATTGCCGTTTTTTAATTTTTTTTAATAAATACAGTACAATTAGTACTGAGGAAATCACTTTTGGGGAACCTTTTAGGTCTTGGCTCCTTATTCGACACGACAAAACAATACGGCATTTTACTATTTTCTAAGTCACTAAATACCTCACGCGCGTCTGTACTACGACTGAGTGGCGTTTGACAACACTATGAGCGTCTGCTCATGGGAGCTGTTACACGCGCCACGCCACGCCCCTTACCGCGTCTATGGTATATCTGTGGTCTGTGCAATAAATAGATAGATCGAATATAATAGGTATGATACTTGCATATCTTCAGTTATACTATCTCGTTGGTCTAGTGGTAGCATGCGCCGCCTAAGGATCAACGGGTCCCAGGTTTAATTCCCGGGTCGGGCCAAAAATTGTGGCTGGGTATTTCAATATTGAAATTACTCAGTAACAGGCCAGAGTCAGAAAGTTGGCGGTTTAATCACCCCCGTGCCTTGGAAAGCACGTTTAGCCGATAGTCCTGTGCCTGAACTCTCACTCGTCTTACCGGAATAAGAAAGTGAAGGAACAGAAAGTGCACCTGTGTTTACGCACACACTTGTGCACTATAATTTCTCCTGCGCAGATGGCTAATCCTCGTTCAGATTGGTCGCGATGACCGAAATCGGTTAGGTGGACATTGTATATGAAGGAGATGATTCCTTCACGATTATTTCCCTCAAGTCATTAAGATATTAGTTTTCCCTCAAAATGTCAAGACAGTGATATAAGTGCATCCATCCACTTGAAAACTCCAATATTAAACGTGCTGGTTTCAACTAATGCTTTTCGCAAACCAGGTATGTGTTTACTATTGAGCTACTACCACTGTTCTACAAAATACATCACAACTAGTATCTTCAGCAACAACGCAGCGACACAAGTTGACAAACAAAACTACAGACAGAAGAATTCGCATTAGCAACTTCGGGAATCAACTTGCTCCTCGCGAATTCAGCGCAACTTCCCAGATCCTGGTCTTGCTAGAAAGTTTTTGATGACAAACTAAGTAATCACTCTGATTGGAATAATTTGTAAAGTAAATATTCAGAATGTCCCCTGTTGATCTGGGACCCAAAAATAATGTATCTATCAACTGGTACATTCTGTTTTTTAAGGAGCCAATCGCTCCTTGGACTTTACCTACCCCTTCGGGGTTAAAGGGCGTTATAAGCTATATTTAGGTATATTCATATTCAATTTATAGGTAACACTGATATTCTATATTGGCTCGTTGGATTTTTGCACGAGATAACATGGATCGTGTATCAAATATATTTCACAACTCTCTTTTTCTGATAAAAAATATAAAAAACCGCTAATTCACGTTATGTCAGAAATAGGATTTAAAAACACAGAAGTGTAATTTTATAAATAACTTGCTTTTATAGATTAAGAGCTTTCTAATATTGAATAAATTTCAATATTAGAAAGCTCTTGCCGTACTTCTGTTTTTACAGGCTCTGTAAAATAACAAAATATAGCTGCATTTGAAAAACTATTGTATAAAAAGTAAGTAAACTTTGACATAAAGTCTAGAGTTCAATAGGGTTAAAAAAAAGGATGTATTTTGCCTAATATTAAAATTGTTCGTACACATAAGTCTAACTTGCACTTAGCAGAACCGTTTTTTCCTGGCACTTTTCCCATTTCACGTAGGAGACTTGGTATTTTAGTCGCACTAGACATACATGCTTAGATCTGTATTTCCTTCGTATAGGTACCTAAATCCTAAGGCCAATCGAGAAAATCTAGATACAGATATCCAATTCGATTCCAGTAACATTTTTACTAATATCAGAGGTCAATCCATCAATTGTCTAAGTATTATTATTTACACATTTACCGAAAACTCAATTCTCTTTCTCTAATGAAACATAAATGTAGTCTTTCCAGACTTGGTTTATCAATAAAAATAATACATATTTTTAACGTCCATGGCTGAATGTGGTTAAAGGGGCCTGTTCCCCCTTTGATTGCGATGCCTACCGATGCGTACCGCTCACCCCTTCAAGGATTATAGGCGAGATGTTATGTATGTATGTATGTGTTAAGTTTCATTTTATGTATGTGTTAAGTTTTATTTTGTTAGAGTCCGCTTAGACCTATGATTCTTGCTAATTTCATAGCAAGTTTGTTTACTTCCATTTTATATTCATATTCAATGAACCAAACAAATTGGGTATGGTTTCATAAAATAGTTATTTGAATATCCATATTTTTTCGTTGTTTTCACCAACTGCTCGATTGCTATCATAAATTCGTACATAAATATCGAAAAACCCAGAGGTACTTACACCGTTTTGAATTATCCCACCTAGCATTGAACTGCGTATCTTTCTGTTCATAAACCTACCACAGCCTTCAAAAATATGCATTTTTACTTATATTTGTCTTTTTATTGAATTTTAACTGCAATTATTTCTAAATTCCCTAGATACCATCGTTAGTACATAGCCCTAGTGTTTCGTCATGGCTCATTAATTCATTTGTCAAATATTCTCAGACTGCTCATGAAATATGCTAGTGAACTGAGATTTGATCGACAAACCTATTAATTCCGATAAAAGCATTTTAACCTTTGCAAAATTAAGGTAAAATAAATGTGGCTCAATTTGTGATTTGCCGGCATAAGCGGTTTTTAAACGATGAAAGTTATTTTAGGAAAAATTCCGAACTTAATGGATTTAGAGATATAGATATCAAATTTTAATGATATTTTAAATGCCTCATTAAATACTTTCTAAAATAAACAGCGTTTTAAGAACCAGATTGTTCATTTATATAACTTATAAATTTATTTTGAGCTTTGTAATTAGGTAAAAAAAATTTTTGCAAGTATTGATCCCGATATACATAGTAGAAAAAAAAAAGATTCTAGAACTACAATCTTTGAATTAAAAGAGCTTTGAGGGACATTGAAGTGAATTTATTTGATTTAGAACATCAATTATCATGAGAAATGCAAGACGTAATATTCTATATTAATTTTTAATCAGTCCCGTCCAAATACAAAACCTATATTTTTTTATAAACAAACTCGTTCTACACAACCTTTTAGATATCTCACTATAGGGGAATAAATGGTCTATATTTGCATATGAAATGGCACCCTAGTATCCTCTATAAACTGCGTGTTGGAGCAGTCCTCAAAACGTTCTCAGATTGCACATAAAATATTATGGAAAACCGAGATACAGTCAGACTAAGTAGTTCTCGTAAAAGCGTTTCAAATCGTTCTCGGATATGAAATTTATGCAAACTCAAATGGCTTTGTTATTTTTTATTGAAAAATTCGCGGAACGGATATTAAATTCCTTTGAAATTGTCACAATTGTTTTAGGGACGTTTCTGGGGAATCAGATTAATCCTGGCTTAACGGCTACTATTAACCTGGCGTTATTGTGGTTTCTAAACGGAACTTGGCCGTTGTGGCCGGGTATATTTAACCCATGTACACTCAAGCATATGTCAATAATAGTTTCCTACATAAAAGAAATAGGCAATTATACACACAGGCACTAGGAAATAGGCGATTATATACACAGGCAAGCAGAGTTAAAGGGGCCTGCTGCCCCTTTTAACTCTGCCTACCCCTTCGGGGATTAAAGGCGTGATGTTATGTATATTTTAAATATTAAATCGCATCATGCAAAATATTAATGCACATAATATGTACACTTATATTTCACAAGTGTATTCGTAACGCTTTAATAGTGAAACAGGGTTAACTAATTGATTGCATATTCATAGTTCTTTGAAGTTGCAGGTTCTCTCTTTTTTCCTTTACCACCGAGTAATTTGTTAAGACACATTAACCCATGTATATGCCTAAAATTAGACTTACAACTCTCAGATGTAAGATACTCTCAGATGTGAGGTATCCATACCATTGAGCCACCATCACAGCGTTGCTAACTATCCTAAAACAATTTTATCACTAACACCAGTTTATCTCCGAAGTTGGCAACATCCTGAAGCCTTATTAATTTCCAATCTTCAATAAGTTTTTGTGTACACAAGCCATTTGTGTTGGCTCGCCCTACTTCCTAAGCCAATACCGAGTTCAGTTTACGAAGTGTAACCGTTAGGGCACATTACGAACTTCTGATAGAATGGCCGGCAGAACTATGGCACAGTATATGATAGCGATAGTAATCTGACAAACTGCATTGATATAGGCATATGAATTAACACTTCTGCAATCTCTCAATATCCAAGCAACAACAAGCTATCTTATACCATAGGTGCATACATACATACATATATAACAAATTATTTTTATTATAAGTCCAGTATTTTATTTTATAGGTTTTTTTTACATCTTGCGGGACTAACAAATTAGGTATAACTAAAACAGAGCAAATTTATACCACACATACATAAATAAATATTCGACTACATCACATAACATTGATCTGACTGTGAGGTAAATAGCTTAGGTTACTTGTGTTACGGATATCGGAGTCAACAGTGGTATAAATAATATATACTTAAATATTTTATATTAACACAGAGACACAGAACAAACACAAGTATTCATCATACGAATATTTGTCCTCGGTAGGGATTAAACCCACAACTCTTGGCGCATAGAGGAAGGGTCACTACTGAATGCGCCAGCGAACCAGTCAATACATAGTCTTGTAGATTTCTACTACAGAAATAAAGAGTAGTTAGGTGTGACTGATATCCTAAGTTTAATTTAAGATTACAAATGCCTCACTGCTTTCAATTTTATTCCAGCTACGGCGTCGGAACTTAAAAATTTTATCCATTTAAACTGAAACTTAAACTTACATTGTGAGGACTTGAAGTCTTTAGCCGGGTGGCGAACAAACCCAACGTATAGCCATTAGTTTTATTGTTCAATCGCCAGCGGAATAACTGATCGGGGATTTAGTGAGCTTAAAGTGAATGGCGGGTGGAGCGGACAGAATGGGGTATTTGGGTCAGTGGCTTCTGCTTAATCAACCTGGTAGGTTTAAGTTTTGATTTTGGAGTTTTGAGTGTTAAATGTTATCAGGAAGTGTTTTTTGATTTTAGGTTGCCTGTTAAAAGAGCGATATAATAAAAAAAATCTCCGGACTGACACCAATTCCCCAGTTCCAAACTAAGTTATAAGCTTGTCCTATGGATACTAGATGAACGGATAGACATACTCCAGTACAAATGTCCATGTTCATCACACGAAACATTTGCCCCCTGCAGGATTCGACCGCAACTTTCAGTTTCGTAGCCAGGGTCTCTGACCACTCGACCAACGGACCTGTCATGATGGTTGTAACGTTTTTCGTCGAAGTCTACTCACTATTTTTTTAACTAACTCTTTATAGAATTTCATGCTTCGATAAGAAAATCCTTCATATTTGATGACCGTTCCTGTTTTTTTTTCACTTTTTTGTTTTTTCACTACATGTTTATATAGTTCATATTTGTAATTAAATTTTTTATTTTCTTTATTCAACAAATTTTGTTAAAAATGTAAAAAAATATCAACACATTGGTCCGATTTCAAAATTATCAATAAAGATCCACAATTTTTTTTTTTAGTTGGGTGCATTGATCGCAGACTTTCTCCTACCACTAACTTCAGGCATAGTGGGTAGTCACCAATAATTAAATCCTTCCCACAAGCCCCGTGGGCACGCAGCGCGCCAGGCGCGTGCGAGTGTCGTCCGGCGAGCCGATTACGCTAATCGGCCACGTCTGACGTCCACCGAGAGGGCGCGCCGCTGAGGCGTTATCTCATGAAGCCGCCTTCGTGCTTCGAATACGGAATTATAAGCCATAGTTATTGATGTGACTGCATATTTAGGGCTGAAAACGTAATACTTGCTTAAAACAGTCAAGTTCAAAATTAACTAACTAAACTTCATGCCACTTCCCTGGCGGGGTAGGCAGAGAGAACCAAACGCCATATGGCACGATCCTTACACACCTAAAACAAGTTTGAAAAACAAGCTTGAAAAATATTTTTTTTCCTCAAATGCATTCCAAAGAGGTATTTTGATCGTTTTTTCTTGAACTGGTCATGTAGCAGTATTACATGAAAGAGTTTAGTAACAGGCGATAGAAATCATCTATAACTAAACTCCTTCCTACTATTCTCCGATCTGAGGGCACGCAGCGCGCCGGGCGCGTGCGAGTGTCGTCCGGCGAGCCGATTACGCTAATCAGCCACGTCTGACGTCCACCGAGAGGGCGCGCCGCTGAGGCATTATCGCGTGAAGCCGATCTTCGTGAAGCGAATACGCAATCTTTACTGATAGACATTGCTATGAGTGCATATTTACACATCAAAGCATATTACTGGATTAATAAAACCTAGTTTAATTTTAAACAGGCTATAGAAGCCATAGAGATACTTATTTTTAAAAAGGAGGAGGTCGGAAAGTCGAGGAGGAGGCCGCTCTTGTTTTCTCTCACTTTATAGTTTTTTTACTACATTTTATATGTATAGTTAATATTTGTATATATTTTTTTATATGTGTTCGCGGATAACTTGGTCGTTTATGAACCGCATTCAACAGAGATATTTAGATTTTACCACTATTTCATAAATGATCGTTTTATTTTTTTCTTAGAGCCGTCTTGCGTAATACTAAATAATATCATATTATTGGCTCATTACCATTAAGGTATTTCGCCATATCACTAGTTCATAAAACTGTGTTTTACATACATACATAGCCTGTAGTCCCTGAAGAGGTAGGTAGAGTCAAAAGAGATATATCCAAGAAGCAATAAATTCCCAAGCCATATTGGGTCGAAAAAACAAATCAATTATTTGGGTTGGGTTTTTTAGGAATTTCTTTTAGAGTTATTCGGAGGCGTTACCGAAGCTATCCTCTGTACTGCGAATACGTAATCGTGGCTAATAGTAATTGTTGGCAGTTCACTTTTATGATTCCAATTTGAATGAAAAGTCTTCAAGTTTTTATTGTTTCGGTTGTGTACGATGAAATCGCTATCGATGCTTTTGCTGTGACAAATTAAATTAGGTTATTGGTAGTAATAATGTTTTGTAATAATGTAGAATCAAGGTAAAATTTAATGTTTTGATTGGTTGTCGAACTTTTAGATAGAAATCAAAGACCAATTGACGAATTTTTAAATGTGAATGGGCAAATGTGAATTTGCCCATGTTGATCTGAGACAAAAAAAAAAAGAATGTGCCAACTGTGGTTCTTGTCCAGCATGTCGTAAAAGGCGACTAATGGTTTACGGGCTTTTGAATATGTGACTGAGTAGGCGGCGAGCTAACCACTTGTCACTCCTTTTTTACAACTTTCCATCGAACCCAGCCCACTGTCCCATGTTGGTCTGGGACTTAAAAAGAATATGCCAATTGTGGTTCTTGCCGAGCATGTCTTAAAAGGCGACTAATGGTATATCGGGTTTTGGGTGTGTGATTGTGTAGGCGACAGGTTAGCTTGTCACTGCTTTTTCACAATTTTCCATCTAACCCAGCCCGGCTTTATTTATGGCTGAATGTGGTTAAAGGGGCTTGTTGCCCCTTCGACTGTGCCTACCCCTTCGGGGATTATGGGCGTGATGTTATGTATATGTATGTATGTAATATTTTACAGTGAAAACACAATTATTTCTTATAAAGACAAACATAGTAATATATAAATGTACAATTATAGTAAAAGTTCAATCAAATGAAAGGACTAAAAAATTATTTTTCCATTTGGTTATTAAACACACATGTCTGTTAAAGATAATATGGTAAAGGAATTTTTAATCTAGCCATAATACCTACTTGCTCAATCTAATATTAGTATACTAGCTGTGCCAGCGGTGTCACCCGCGCTTATGGTTAATATTATAAAGACTATTTCCGTCATACATGATTTCTATGTAACTTTAACCATTAAGGCTGCACACGCGACGGAAGCTTAAAAAATGGAGTAACTGCTCCCGTTTACCCAACATTTCCCTTCACTACTCTGCTCCTATTCTGCCCAGGAGTATGAAGAATAATTGTACCAAGTTTCTTTAAAATCCGTCGAGTAGTTTTTGTTTCCATAATGAACATACAGACAGACAGACAGACAGACAGACAAAAATTTTACTGATTGCATTTTTGGCATCAGTATCGATCACTAGTCACCCTAATAGTTATTTTAAAAATATATTTTATGTACAGAATTGACATCTCTACAGATTTATTATAAGTATAGATAGAGGATCTATGAGCAACAGAAAGTTTTGTAGAGATTATTTGATGTTTGTTTACTTCTATGTCAAAATTACTAAACTACGAAAAAAACCAGTTTAGTTCTAGCAATAGGAATAGCTATTAATTCTTTACTAATATTAAAAATGCGAATATAAGTTTTCTCTGTAAGGTTGTTTGTTTCACTTTCACTACTAAACCATTGAACAGATTAAAAAAAACTTTTAACAATGGAAAGTTACATTATCAGCAAGTAACACATTATATTTAACGCCGTATTTTCTCGGAAACTGGCACTATACAGGTAAAATAGCGCTGTTAGTATTAAATTTAAAAACAAGAAATATTCAACGCTAGTGTTGCCGTTCGATAGGCCAATATCGACTGTCTTATAATGTCTTATAACCGATACTGAAAACTATTGGTAAACAGCAATACTATCGATAGTATCGATACTATCGATAGTTCATTGGTTGGCAGCGATCGAAACTATCGATACTATCGATAGTATTGCTGTGCATCGATTGTATTGCACTAACAGAGACATCGATACTGTCGATACTATCGATTTTCCTATCGATCGTATAGATGATTTGGCCTATAACTATCGATTGCAAAACTATTCAACGCACTTCGTCGCCTATTAAAGTACAAAACAAATTTGTTTAATAATAGGCTATTTGACAGTATGAAAAATAATGACTTATTTTTTGTCATCCGCGTTCCTTACGAATTTCGACCTTTTTCCCTTGTCTTCGTACTAACGTGTCACATCACTCGACGCCATATTGCCGAAGTAGGCGTTTTGACAGCTTAAATAATATCAGTGTATTTTTAAATATAATTTTTATAAGAAATACTTATCATAAATAAAAATTAATGTTATTTCTAGAGTCCTCATACATCATTAAATGAGGTGCTGTTTTCAGAAATTAGTCAAATAGCCTATTTTTCAACCAAGTATTTCCTGTCTGTACTTCATTCGTAGTATTTGTACTTGACTGTCTTGAATAGCTAATTAAGTACATCGTCTCCCAGTTTAGAAACACTATAGATTCCTAGAAGACATTAAATGTTTCTTTGTACAACTAATCAAGAGGTTCGCAGTAAAACTCCTAGTTGTAACAAAATTTTCTCTGAGCTATCTCCTTTAAACATTTCGCCAAAGATTTATGTACATTTAATGTACTAACACTAAAAACTTATCTATATTCAAGACATAAGGACTAAGTAATATAATTAATGTTAAGATTACCAAGTTCGCTTGATGATGTTGCTCGAAGTCTCAAGATAAGCAATAGGCTGAAATGGCTAGCTACTAATAAACTGAAACTCCTAAATTAACATAAAATATTTTTATGTTAGGCATTTAGTAAAACCATCTTAATCCTATTTAGTTTGACTACAAATATAATTGGCCTTTGTAAGTTGACAAGAATTATACTATTTTGCATATAGCATGATGTGTGTGTGTCGTATATCCGATAGCGTACCTAATGTTTATTGTAATGATTTTTTATAGGTATACAATATTGGTTTTATATATTAAATTATATTTTTTTTATATATAAACTTAACCCTAAGATAAGAAACAAAAATACAATTAATTGTAATTATAACGTTGAAATCTAGGGAACAAATGTTCATCTTAATCACTGAACCAATTAGAATATAGAATCTTTATAACATAACATAACACCACGCCCGTAATCCCCGAAGGGGTAGGCAGAGTCAAAGGGGCAGCAGGCCTTTAACCACATTCAGCCAAAACCAAAATTGGGCTGGGTTAAATGGAAGATTGTGAAAAAGTTGTGACAAGTGACCAGCTTGTCGCCTGCAAAATCACACACCCGAAACCCGATATACCATTAGTCGCCTTTTACGACATGCTAGGCAAGAAACATAGTTGGCACATTATTTTTAAGTCCCAGACCAACACGGGACAATGGGCTGGGTTAGATGGAAAATTGTTAAAAAGTAGTAACAAGTGGCTAGCTCGTCGCCTACACAATCACATACCCAAAACCCCATATACCATTAGTCGCCTTTTACGACATGCTAGGCAATAAACACAGTTGGCAAATTCTTTCATAGTCCCAGACAAACACGGGACAAATACGGGATAGAATCTTTATGACTAACAAAAATCGATTTAAATGAATAAACTAACCTCAACAAATGCTTGAAAGTCTATTTTCATATGCGGCCTGCAACAACTGCGTCTTGCAGAGTGATGCTAACGGGTGCTTCGATATTGAGTTTCGCTAAGTTCGCGATACCGCATCAAACCTAACTTCGGCTTGACTGCTACTCTGCTAATACACTGCAATATCAGGAGCGTTATCTACACTGAGGGTAGTTTGAATTGAACCGTAGCTTGTTTCAATTGGTCTTAAAATAATACATAGCATACATTAGATGGTTTAAGGAGGTTTATTGCTCCTTGGATCTTACCCTACTTGGCTTACCCCTTCGAAGATTACGAGTGTGGTAATATGATTATAATGATATAAACCTGATTATTTTCTCTCGGAAATAGTACTTTTTCTGGGGCCACCCAGACATAAGTCTGTTATTTTCTTAAAAACGTGAGAGTATCTGTTAAGGTATATTAATAAATAATAATGATAAATAAATAATAATCTATACTTATAATAAATCTGTAGAGAGGTCAATTCTGTACATGAAATATATTTTCAAAATTACTATCAGGGGGGATTAGTGATCGATACTGATGCCAAAAATGCAATCAGTAAAATTTTTGTCTGTCTGTCTGTCTGTATGTTCCTTATAGAAACAAAAACTACTCGACAGATTTTAACTAAACTTAGTACAATTATTCTTCATGCTCCTGGGCAGGTTATAGTACACTTTTCATCACGCTACAACCAATAGGAGTAGAGTAGTGAAGGGATATGTTGGGAAAACGGGAGAAGTTACTCCATTTTTTAAGCTTTTGTCGCGTGTGCAGCCTTAATGGTTAAAGTTACATAGAAATCATGTATGACGGAAATAGTCTTTATAATATTAACCATAAACGCGGGTGACACCGCTGGCACAGCTAGTAATAAATAAATATCAGACTACATCACATACATACATCTGACTCCGAGGTAAGTAGCTTAAGCACTTGTGTTACGGATATCAGAAACAACAGTGGTATTACAAATATATACTTAAATACTGGATAATAACACCCAGACACAGAACAATTATAAGTATTTATCATACGAATGTTTTTCCTGAGTGGGGATCGAACCCACAACTCTTGGCGCATGGGGCAGGGTCACTACCGAATGCGCCATCGAGCCATATTATGATTTTTTCAGTTCATTTGAGAATGTATGCGCAACATTTCATGATTCTACATGTAATGTGATGTTGAACACTTTCACGTTTTTAAAAAACACACTTATTTCCTATTTATAATTTTAGTAAGGCAGTTCAGTGTAGTTTAATAATAAAAGAAAATAACACTCACTACACTCGTTCCTTTAAAATTTTGCTACGTCCAATATTCTATTTTCTTTTCCAACAAGCAGCTTCTTAACCTTAAAGCGCTCTTTGTTTTTGCGACTTCCACAAGCCAATGTAATTTACATGCCAAAAAATTTAACTTGGACAACCAGCTCGAGTTTACAAAGGCAACCAAGACCAAGTGTTACCCCTGCTAAGCTCAATGTAATCGAGGGTGGGCGTGTGGCTCTGGGCCAACACACCACGCGTGTACTATTTATTCGTAGCGCTGTGCCAGCCTTGGCGTGTTCAATTAAATGCTACCTAAACTTGATCTTGGTTGTTTCGGTAGCTCCCATATTTTGTTTTATCTAGTCAATGGAATCATGTAAGGAGTTTGCGAGTGCTGGCGTAAGAAATATTTTATATGTGGACGAAATTCCTATCCTATTTCTAATCATCATCCTAACGTTATGTCCCGAGCGCAGACGGGGTTATCTTAGACCATGATTCTGGATTTAGCAAGTCTGGTAATTAAATTGAAGCGACTGCCGATCTATCCTTCGTAACCCTAAAGTAGGGGAACCAGACAATTTTTGGATCCTTGTTTACAAATTCAAAGTTGTTTGAATTTGCAGGTTTCATCACGATGTTTTTCCTCACCGGCCAGCTAGTCGTATAAATCTGTACATAAATTTGAAAAATCTAGAAGTACATGCCTGGGTTTGAACCCGCACTCCTTGGTTAAGAAGCGCGTGTCCTTACCATTGAGCAACTACGGCTTTATCAATAAAATTACATTTTATTAATATACAGCTTTTAATAAGTTACGTAAGAAACATTTCGGGTGACGGATGTTCTAATCACAACTAGTTAATTTTTTTTTTTCGTTCAAAAAAAGCTGTTGGATTTGAAAGCATAAAAAATGCTTTCAAAGCTTCTATTGCAAAGCGCTAACGTTCTTATTAAAATGTTTGACAGAAAAATCAAGAAGCGCATTTAACACAAATGTTCTTGTCACATGATCAACAAGTCTGTCCCGCTTGTTATTTAACAAAATCGTTTTTTGAGTTTGCTGTCCAAACAACGGCGTCCCACAGAATATTCCTCGGAAGAAATGACATACAACCAATGAATAAGATTAGAAAGGGTCCATAAAGAATGGGCACACAAATTGACTGAAAATGAAGTGTCAGCCGAAACCTTCAAGTAAAATGTTGCGTATAACATCGTCAGCGTTTTTCCGGAGATTATTTTTGTGAGAAATACTCTGGAAATATACGGCGGGGATTAGCCGGTACTTCTGGAGGTCGTCGGAAAAATAGGAGACGTCAGTTTGAAATTGTATTGTCGTAATTTTTTATCAACAAACTAAAATAAGGTAACTACCTCATTACGTCTTATGAAATAACATACAATCTTGAAGTGGCGAGTGTGGTGTTAGGATCATGCCATGTGGCGTTCGGTTCTCTCTGCCTACCCCGCTAGGAAGGTGGTGAGAAGTTTAGTTAGTTAGTTAGATAACATCTATACTTATAATAAATCTATAGAGAGGTCAATTCTGTACATGAAATATATTTTCAAAATAACTATCAGGGGGTGATTAGTGATCGATACTGATGCCAAAAATGCAATCAGTAAAATTTTTGTCTGTCTGTCTGTATGTTCCTTATAGAAACAGAAACTACTCGACGGATTTTAACGAAACTTAGTACAATTATTCTTCATACTCCTGGGCAGGTTATAGTATACTTTTCATCACGCTACAACCAATAGGAGTAGAGTAGTGAAGGGATATGTTGGGAAAACGGGAGAAGTTACTCCATTTTTTAAGCTTCGTCGCGTGTGCAGCCTTAATGGTTAAAGTTACATAGAAATCATGTATGACGGAAATAGTCTTTATAATATTAACCATAAACGCGGGTGACACCGCTACATGTTATGTACATAGTATTCATAAAGCCAGCATACATTTTTAGGTTAAAGGCTGAATTGGTGATAGTCTGAACATTTTATTTATCTACTAAACAGATTTTGCTTTAGACTCCACTCAGGTTAAATTTTGCTAGCAAGGGCGTTATCGAGAATTATTTTAGTTCCCGGGATTTTTTTTTTTTTGTATAATTTAACAATTTGGAAAACTAGTATTTTTATTTATTTGGTGTATAAACTTGCAGGCAGTGCTATTTTGGCATTCATAATATTAGTAAACGTGCATTAATTGACTGCAAAAAAAAAAAAAATATATTAGAAATATACCAAATTTGCTTTGCATACCTATACCCAGAGCGTTTTCGCTTGTTGAAGCTGATTATTCCTAAGAAAATCTAGATTTTTTGACTTGTGCAACAAATGCGTGATTAGTTAGGCATTCTTTCAAACTATGTACAACTATATACTAAGTCTATTTCTTTATAACATTCCGAACCAATGGTAGATTCATATTATTAGTTGATTTTCCTCTTGAATTGACGATTTATAAGTGTTTGTTTCAAACCTATAATAAAGAGTATTTTGACTTTGATTTATACCACTGCTCATATTTAAAATCACATGAGTGTTATTATTATACATGCATATATTACAATTTAAGCTCAAAATAAACAATTTCCTCTACTATGAGACAGAACGCACGAATGATCCCATGAAATGCTTTAAATTTCATTAACCAAATTACGATTTTAATATTACTTATAAACAACGTAACTTATGAAAGCAGATACGAGTATCAATAAAACTTCCTCTTAGATATTAAGGCACAAGTTGAAATGGAACTTATTCAAAGAAGTTGTAAAATGAAGGCTTCATAGAGACGTTCCCATTGAAATTGGAAGATAAAGAGGGACGAGTTACTTTGGAGGATTTCACGGAAGGTCAAAAACAGTATGAGATTTGATGTATTTTCAAAATGTTTGAGTTCAATTTTGGGTGGAAGTAAAAGATCCATTAGGTTATTAAGAATTTGATTGGGCTAATTAGAACGGAGTAAAGATCGAAAGTTTGTATTGAGTTTGCAACTGTGTTTCTAGGATAGAGTTTAGGATGTTGTCAAAGGACTAATGATCTAATGTATTGATTTATGATTGTGTAGCTATCTATCCACTTGTCCAGATATTACAAACTTGTAATATCTCAAAAATGTGATACTAACTACTACCTAACTACTTTTTATTTTTGACTAGCTGACCCGGCGCACGTCGTAACGCCCCGTTCTCGGATTTTCCATATTTTTTTGTGCATTTTTTTTCTTTTATCAGAACCTTCAACTGATAACAAACACAACTAAAAAAGAAGTAGCGAAATCGGTTCAGCTGTTCTTACAATTTGCGCTTAGCAACACATTCAGCCATTCATTTTTATATTATAGATTAATGTTTCTTGACCCCTAAGGGGTGGGCCGTCTGAGGAGTAGCAAGCATTACTTGTATCTTTAGCTCATGATTTACAAAAGAATCGTCAGATCTAGGTTGGCCGCCTTACCAAACACTTTCCTTTTCAATTTCCATTTACTATTTCCACAAATAAAAGTTTTTCACTTAGAAAACTTTTTTTAAAGATGTTAATTCCTGTCCATCGACAACAAAACTGTGGATTCTGTCAAAAATACATAATAACTTAAATAATGAACTGACTAATCCATGAAAGACTCGAAATTATCAATGAAACTAGTTGCATATACACGTACTGAAATGTATACTTTAAGCTTATTTTAATTTTCCCTTTTGTATTAGAAGGGGCAAATGAGCAAGCTGATGGTAAGTGATTACCCCCGCAACACCAAAAGGGCTATGGGGCTAATTGGATAAATACCCATTAAGAAGTAATTCCCTCAGATTGAAAGTCCTTTTGTTGCACGTATATTAGTAAACAGACGTGATTTTTCACCTTAATTGTATTTTCAATATTATTTTTAATTGCATTGTTAGATTTTTTTAAATAAAGCAAAGAGTTAGAAAAAGACAAACAAATATGAAAAAAGATTTTAATCCACCTGGAGCGCTTTCATATTTTTTTCTTCTATGTGAGAAGCCTCATTAGATTAGATGTTTTTTTAATGAAAAAATGAAAAAGAATATTTATTTTCCACCAAATTTTAACAATGTTTCACTTACATTTAACAAATATTTGGATGGACTGGAGCCTAAGCTAGGACATTCCTGTATTTAAGAACTCCAGGTCTCTCGACGCGGTAAGTAAGGTAAAGGTAAGTTTTATATTTAATCCCGAACAGGCTGGCCAAGTAGTACCAAGGAGACTGCTCCTAAGAAGAGTAAAATATTTTTATTATAATAATATAGCAAAACATACGAGTTCATTATTTTTTTGCAATCTAACTTAGTTTTTTTTTTCAATATTTTTGAAGGTTTTTGTTGGCTACAGAAATTTATCAAACCCCCTTGGGCCATAAACAAAAAAGTTTCTCTTTGAAACTGCGTAGAACTTTTGTAAATAACAAAAAAGTCCAATCTAATTAGGCATGCAAGCAGTAAAAAATATGAAAACTCTCCAGGTGGATTAAAATCTTCTTTATATTTGTTGCCCTTTTGCATGTGAGTAAATCCTCAGACACCAGAGGGTCGCGATCCACAGATTGAAAAAGACTGATCTAACAATCAGTTTAATGATCTTTTTAATTTCCAAAGCCAAGCTTTTTTCACAGCTTTCCATCCAACCCAGCCCACTGTCCCTTGTTGGTCTGGGATTTATTTAAAAAAATATGCCAACTGTGGTTCTTGCCTAGCATGTCGTAAAAGGTGACTAATGGTATATCGGTTTTTGGGTGTGTGATTGTCTAGGCGACAGGTTAACCGCTTGTCACTGCTTTTTCACAATTTTCCATCTAACCCAGCCCGGCCTTATTTTTGGCTGAATGTGGTTTAAGGGGCATACTGCCCCTTTGACTCTGCCTACCCCTTCGGGGAATATAAGCGTGATGTTATGTATATGTATGTATGTTACAATGCGTGCAAAACTAACTCCGTCGCTCTTTGACGTCAACTTTGTACTTTCACAAAGCCGGCTGAACGCGAGCGCGTTTTTCAGCGTTGACTATTGAAATTTGAAATGAAGTTCGAACTAGCGTTCGTAGTGTCGTTTTTACAGTTCGTGTGGGCTTCGGTATTCTTTTGAGTTTGCCACGAAATTTGCTGTCGGTATTTCTGGTATTTCTTTTAGCGTTGAGTGTCAATACTATTCCAGGATCAAACGAGACCGTTCTTAATTTATTATTGTAGAGAATCAAAGCTAACATTTATTTTTATTTTTTGGCAGCCGCTTGATTGAGTGGCAGTCTGGCGCGAAATCAAAGGTCGCGAGGGCGAATCCTGCTAGAAGTAAATGTCGTGTAGATATGTACATTTTACGAAAGCCATAAGTACCATTTAACGATCACCACCCTCATTGTTTAAGTAACTACAAACACAAAATATATTAAGCAGTTACACTCTCAGAAGATATGTAAACGAACACACACCGAGACCATAGTTTCGTATATCTGATAGAACTAATGGCTGTAGTTTCGTATAATGCTTTAGTCATATGAAAGTTGGCAAAGTCAATGATAGCTGTATGTTATAAGTTTGAACTTATAATAATGGGAGTAAACTTCATGTCTATATTTAGCTATGTATGTTACTGAGGTATGATAAACATAATAAACAAACAAAACATCACGCCCATAATCCCCGAAGGGGTAGGCAGAGTCTAAGGGGCAGCAGGCCCCTTTAATCACATTCAGCCTTAAACAAAAATGGGCATCTAACCCAATGTAAAATTGTAAAAAAGTAGCGACAAGTGGCTAGCTCGTCGCCTACACAATCACATACCCACAACACCATATACCATTAGTCGCCTTTTACGACATGCTAGGCAAGAAACACAGTTGGCACATTCTTTTTAAGCCCAGACCAACATGGGACTAAGGTTAGATAATTTAAGTAAATAAAACTTTTAGCATTATAATAATATTATACCTAAGTAGTACAAAATGCAATAGTGGTGACCCATTTTCACCCCATTCGATTGTCGGTGGAAGAAATATTATTTGAGTTAGGTGTTAAGTATTTTAGCAAGCATTCAGTTCGAAATCACGTTGATTAATTTTGCCATCACAAGGTAAAATACAGACAAATCAACTTTTACACACATATTAGACATACGTGTTTATAAAAAATCAAGAAATATGCTAGGTCCCACTTATTTCAATCGTACAATATATGTAAGAATAGAGATTCTATTCTGATACCTTTGGTTTCATGGCTGGACTTTCTCATAATTCAACCGCTTAGCGAACATTCGAAAGATTTTCAATATACTAGCTGTACCCGTAGTTTTACCGTGTTTTTCCTAGATAAATTAACTTTACAACAACACAAAAATCACAGTCTCATTCTAACACAAGTTTTCTCAAACTTAAAAGAATGAGATTTGCAGTTTGCTGTAGAAGACTTGTATTCTATGAAAAATTGGTTATGATTTTTTGAAAAATATTTTTTCAATTCGGACCAGTACCTAGTTTCTGAGATTAGCGCGTTCAACCAAACAAACTCTTCAGCTTAATATATTAGTACTACTCTTCCCTTTAAGTAGGTACTAAGTCAACATTAGCGTGAATTTAAAGTACGTAACCGCTTCACTCTAAAACCATTTACTAACTTCTTCATTACACCCTGACACTTCTAGTGTAAGGCTATAAATATTGCCTGTCACGGCCCGAGCCGAATAAGTTAACAACTTCCAAGTTGCAAGTGGTAATGGCTAAGAGGGCAAGGCAGTCTATATTGATGTGCCCACTAAGATAAGGGCCTCGATAAGTGTGCCTCAACTTGGGAAGTTCAAGTGATCGCCGAACTTCTTTCAGGATACGCTATAATGTTGAACGTCTGACGTTATCGGTTGACGCAACAAATTCCCGATAACTTTCCTCCGGGAATTTATTTAACGGTCCGTTTTTATGATCTTTGCGCTGGTTTATGAGAAATCTGTTACGGATTTGGCGGTTGATTGTGGGCGTGTTTTATTAATAGAACTAAATGGAACACGTTTACTACATTATTTATTTCTTTGTTGACCATAGTTTTGTCACTGAAACTCCCCTTCAGTTCCTCTCCCCTCCCTGGGTTAGGATTAAGTAAACGAAAACGCCAAGTGATCAAGTCATAGGTTCGACTGGCCCTTTGGTCGAATGGTCAGAGACCCTGGCCACGAAACCAAGGGTCGCGGGTTCGAATCCCGCTAGGGTAATTGTTTTGTGTGATGAACATGGACATTTGTACTCGAGTGATGAATGTTTATAAACGCACTATTATCCACAATTAAGCACAAGCACAATAAGCTTACTTTGGCACTAGGAAATTGGTGTGTCAAATCTGTCAGACTGAAGAATTTATTTATTATTTGTCTAAACATAGTATAGATGTCAGTTAATAAAGAAAGTATCAGTATAAAAAATATTGATGTATATTAAATTTAAGTATAATGCCTAGGATTTCTAATGCTTAAGCTAAGTAACCAAATGGTATGACAAATGGTAATTACACGTAAAAATGTTGATAGGATAAAGATATTTTCACAATTAGACCTACTGATACACTTTAAATTTTTATATGATGTTGACGATCGTAAAATTAGAAGACTGCGATTTGTGCGTGATTATTAAAACATCACTAAGTCAAGACGTTAATTTTGACTTAAGCAGAAACAAAACAATTCTCTGAAGACGAATGCATTACGTTCACTTTGCCAATCGCGAAGTTACAAGTGTTGATAATGAGCCAAGTCGATCGCGCTTAGCGAGGCAAAGAAGGCAAAAGCATATTCTTGACGGAGCCTGACCGCTTCCCAAACCTTTCTCGAAGTTCTTTAAGCGTTCACGCCTCTTTCAAGAGCACCCCCACTTTACTTAGACCAGCGGTCAATTGACTTTGAAACTAGAAGCTGAGCGCTCTTTTCAAGTCGAAGGACTCTCGACGGCGTACGTTTGGGTTTCCTTGAAAAACTTTTTGGGAATCGAGATTTAACCGTTTTGTTTTTAGGATTAGGGGGTCGAGATTAGGTTTTTAAGTCTTTGGAAGTGTTAAATAGTAAGTTTAAATAAACGTGTCATCAAAATGTTTCTTGTGTTTAAAATATTGAGTGGATACGTTTAATACTAAAGTTTTAAATTCAGGTGTTTACACATGTTTTAAAAAGAATTATCGCCTGTTTTTTTTATAAAATAAAAATCATATACCAATTTCATTCTATAATATCACAATTTTCCATCTAACCCAGCCCAGTTTTTTAGTTTTTGGCTAAATGTGGTTAAAGGGGCCTATTGCCCCTTTGACTCTGCCTACCCCTTCGGGGATTATGGGCGTGATTCTACGTAATATCAGCCTATTTTTAACCGACTTAAAAAAAAGGAGGAGGTTCTCAATTCAACTTTTTTTTTTCTTTTTTTTTTATGTGAAATTGTCGTACCTGGAAATCACTACAGAGTTTTGAATAAAAAAACACATTCTTCCGGAGCCTACAATTTTCAGCGTAATAACCACTGAATAATGCCTCCCATAGATAATTATATGGAGGCTTTCATATATTTTAAATAAATGCAGGCCAAGTTTAGCATGACTAATGACAGTTATCCGGTGAACAAATGACGTCGTAAATGAATGTCAATTAATTTTGAATCAAAATCAGATATAATCTTCCACGACAGTTTGCTAATATATTTTTTATAGACTAATGAATATAGAGAACGATTATTTATAAGACTTTAACTTTTATACTCTTAAAATTAACATTTTATGTTTCTTCCATATATATGTAACATGTTAGTTTGGGCTTGAAAATAAAGTGCCAAATGGTATATTGAGTTTTTGGTATGCGTTTGTGTAGGCGACAAGCTAGCCACGTGTCACTACTTTTTCATAATTTTCAATCTAACCCAGCCCAGTTTTATTTTTGGCTGAATATGGTTAAAGGGGCTTGCTGCCCCTTTGACCCTGCCTATCATCTTAAAAACCAAAAGTGTTTTAGTAATTAAAACAGTATTTAGACCTATGCAATTATTCTTAATACCAATCTTGGTTTGTATATCGCCAAACATATTTTTCTTCGTGCTTTAACTTCAAAGCGGTAGCAAAAATATCTCAAATCATAATTTAATACTATTACACAACTCATGAATAACTCGTATATACCTACGAATGTGAGAGGAAAATGTCCATTAAAATAATGTGAACATGTTTAACACACAATAAAATAAAAACCATTATTAGCGACCGATCTTTATATTTATAAATAGTCCAATTGACCAAATAAAGCATTCACATTGAAGCCAAAAATAATATTTTATACTAGCTGTGCCAGCGGTGTCACCCGCGTTTATGGCTAATATTATAAAGACTATTTCCGTCATACATGATTTCTATGTAACTTTAATCATTAAGGCTGCACACACGACGGAAGCTTAAAAAAAATAAAAAAAAATTCAGTCGAATTGAGAACCTCCTCCTTTTTTTTGAAGTCGGTTAAAAATGGAGTAACTTCTCCCGTTTTCCCAACGTTTCCCTTCACCACTCTGCTCCTATTGATTATAGCGTGATGAAAAGTATACTATAACCTGCCCAGGAGTATGAAGAATAATTGTACCAAGTTTCGTTAAAATCCGTCGAGTAGTTTTTGTTTCTATAAGGAACATACAGACAGACAGACAGACAGACAGACAAAAATTTTACTGATTGCATTTTTGGCATCAGTATCGATCACTAATCACCCCCTGATAGTTATTTTGAAAATATATTTCATGTACAGAATTTACCTCTCTACAGATTTATTATAAGTATAGATAATTCGACTGGCCCGTTGGTCGAGTGGTCAGAGACCCTGGCCACAAAACCAGGGGTCGCAGATTCGAATCCCGCTAGAGGCAAATGTTTCGCGTGATGAACGTGGACATTTGTACTCGAGTCATGGATGTTTATAAACGTATTTATTTAAGTATGTCTATTCGTTCGCCTAGTATCCATAGTTCAAGCATAAGCTTAGTTTGGAACTAGGGAATTGGTGTGTCCGTCTGGAGAATTTATTATTATTATTTTTAATTTACACTTCCGTATAGGATACATAAGTGTTAAGATATTTTTAGACCAAATTAAATCTCGCAATCTCGGAAGGGGTGGGTGAAGGGAAAGTCAGAGGAGGGGATAGATAGATGGAAGATTGTGAAATGGTAGTAAAAAGTGACTAGCTAGTTCCCTACATACTCACAAACCCAATAATTACACACCAGCTTGCAGGAACACATAACCGGTATTGTTATTAAGTTCCAGGCCAAAATGGGCAAGAATTAATATTCAATTAAGATATTTGTACAGTCGTATACTATATGGATAACGAATTGTTGTTATACGCTTCAGAATAGTGTGAATACACACTTATTGTAAAGCTAAAATGTTAAAAAAAATCTGTATGGCACCACAATACGGTAATTACATACCTTTTTTTTTTTTTTTTTTTTTACTTGGGGAACTCCCACGAGCCGTCACCCTCCGGACGGGGATCCAGAGGGCGGTGTGTCGGACTCGAACCGACTAAACCCCAAGGTGGCCTCCATCGGCGCAGTTCCGGAGGAGCCGGTATCCCCACTGTCGGGACTATACAACAGCTCCTCCGGTAGTGCGCGTGCCGCGCTACGCGGCTCACCTCGCGCGGCGGTGGTCGATGCTGTGCAGCCCACGCCATCAGTCGTCGGATGCACAGCACCGAGCACGCGCGCGCGTCAAGACATGCCAGGCCACCCAGCATGTCTCAACTACTCCGCCCAGGATTCAGACGCCGATCGTCCCCGAGACCGGCGTCGTGGGCCCACTCTCGCGCTGTGCCCTCTGCTAAGCCAGAGGGCACGCGGAGGGCGTCTCATCAGAGGGGGCCGCCTTCCGCCCGGCGACCCAAATTGAGGGCAAAGCCCTGTCGTCACGGAGGGAGAGCATCGAGACGCTCAATCCCTCCGCGACCCGCCGCAACGCGACCCAGCGCGCCCCTGTCGGGTTGCCGAGGATAGGGAGGCGAGCAACGACAACACTCAGCTCCTCCTCTTCCTCGGCAACCCTGGTCCGGCTGCGGTGGTTACAGCCGGACCGCCGCAACTGCCCTTATGCCATTCGTGCAGTCGCGGCTCACCTCGGGGTCCCTCTTCGCTTCAGCCCTGCTATGGCAGGGCCTACTAAGCCCCCCCGGTACGACAAACCGAGGACCCCGGCGGGGGGGGCGGTAATTACATACCTGAATGTACTGATTCAAAATCACTAACTAACCGTTTAGTCAGTCTATGCTTATTTCATAACAAATGTTTGCACAAAATGTATTCTCCAAGTGTTTTTTTACTATCTGTTATCTCATTTTTCATATTAAGTTCTGTAAGTATTTTATACTTTTAAGTTTTTTTAAGTTATTTTTTTTTATATTGACTTTTAAATGATTTTAACTTTTATGCATATCAAAAGATTAATTATATAATTTTTTGGTATTTCCGAACTAAAAGCATTACAACTTTCAGATTTATCATTTTCCGACAAACTATTAAGGCTACAATAAGTTAGACTGAAGTATAACAATACAATAAGTTTGATTCCAAAGACGTTTGAGAAAGAAAATAAACTTGCTTAATGCTGACGACGTGGTTTGTCTGTCAGGTCACGTTTCTTAGCGGTCGTGAGAAAGAGATCGCATCATTTGAGTAGAATTTAATGACCTTCGCCTATCTCCTTGGAAGAAATTGTGTTCCCAAAGGGGATGATTCATATTAGGGAATAATATATAATATCTATATAGTTTTTGTACCAGCACTGTAACATTATTTGTCTGATTAGTTTAATGATATATTAACCGATTATAAAGTAAGCTATGTCAAAATAATGCTGGTCTTTGAAATTACTTTTCAGGCATTTTTATAAAAATATTCTTGTATGAAATATTTATAATATGTAAAATGTATGGGACATTTAGGAGACTTAAAAATAACGCAGTAAGTAACTGTATCCCTTGCCTAGCATGTCGGTAAAAGCGACTAATGATGCATTGGGCATTGGGTTTTTGATCATGTAGGCAACGATATAGCACAATTTTTTTTCTCACTTTTTTGTTTTTATTTATTTTAATTCCTAGTAATTATAAATTTTTATATTCTGTTTTCACACCAGGCCCACTTTGAAACATGGTTCAAAGTTAAATATGATTCATACAACTTTGTTAATACTGTTGTTGATAAGTAACTTAGAAAAGTACCTACTTGGTTGCAATGAAAATACAAATAAAAAAAATAAATACACATAAAAAAAAATCAGTCGAATTGAGAACCTCCTCCTTCTTGTAAAGTCATCCGCGATCCGAGGACTGGAAAACTTCCCAATTGGGACCTTTTTTAATTCATTGTCATTTTGTTATCTTTGCGTACTGCTTAAATTTCTTGTCAATGTTGCTAGGTTCGAAACTTTAAAAAAAATCTAAGGTCTAAAAAAAGTCTTTATTTAGGTGCCAAATATACAACCTTAAACCTTAAATTGTACAGTGAGACCTGCACTAGGCTAGGCCTGTCTCGTGAGAGTCAAACCAAAGGAAATTGCAGTGGACATAGTGGCTATGTCAAAATATAATTCACGTATTAGAATTTATGAGTTCATAAAAAAAAAAAAAATGTTTATTTCGGTAACATAATGTTACTAACAATGGGAGGCTGGAGCCAACCTAGTAAGTATAGGTATACCTGTGGCAGGAGGCCCCGCATTACTGTTTTGTGTCCCATGTTATGTCCCATAATGTGGCAACTGTGTTTCATGCCTAGCATGTCGTAAAAGGCGACTAATGGTATATGGGGTTGTGGGTATGTGATTGTGTAGGCGACGTGCTAGCCACTTGTCACTACTTTTAACAATTTTCCATCAAACCCAGCCCAGTTTTTGGCTAAATGTGGTTAAAGGGGCGTGCTGCCGCTTTGACTTTGCCTACTCCTTCGGGGATTATGGGCGTGATGTGTGTATGTTATTTTCAGAGTATGAAGGTTATCTTCGAAAGAATAGAGACACATTACATGAATACAAAGTATTTACAAGGACTCAAGGGCTCAGTACGGAAATATAGCAGAGGTGGTGCTTATTATGTTAATTTGGAAGGAATCCTTATACATTCTTGGGGTGACAATATATCGGTAAATTATATAATTATTTTACTACATTTATTATTTACAGATCTTTTCTGATATTACTAACAGAGAGAACGATTTTGGAAAGATTTTATTTTGTCGGTTTTTTAATTTTTGTTTATTTTTGTTTTGTCATGAATCTCAAGTTTGATAATGATTATTCTAGAAACGACTAGAATTTTTGGTTCAAGTTATAGTGCCTAGTCTTTGTATTTTTTTTTAAACATTATATACCTTCTGTTGATTTTAACAGTTACACATTAAAAATCATCATTTTTTAAATAGAAATGCGGATTGGAACTACTTGAAAATCCAGATTATTGCGTGTTTATTTATATTTCAATAAATTTCTTGACGTAAATATTTTTTTTGCAGTTTGATATTATTCTTTACGAGTTTCTACACAACGAGTATAGACGGACATTCATTGAATTCCATTTCGATCAAGGTTGTGAGTTTGTAAACAAGGATCCATATATAGGTCTAGCCGTAAAAGTCCAGCTTAATAAAATGAATCTGTCATGTCCTTGTCCTCCGGTAAGTATTTTTTTATGACTACGATGTTTATTTCATTGAAAAAATACACCTATTTTTAAGTGCCATATTGCTCTGGAACTTAAAAAGAATGTGCCATCTGTGTTCCTTAAAAAGCAACTAATGGTGTCTGGGTTTTGGATATGTGATTGTGTATGCGACGAGCTAGCCACTTGTCACTACTCTTTTATAATTTTCCATCTAACCCAGTTTTGTTTTTTGCTAAATGTGGTTTTATGGGATGGCTGCACCTTTGACTCTGCTTACTCCTTTGAGGAATAAGGGCGTGATGTTATTAAAAAATAAACATTTCATAGCTTTATTGTTCAAAATTCAAGCAATGCAATCAATCATATTGCGCTAGAAGGTAGGTGTATGGCAAATAATTACCGGTATTTACGAACTTAAATTAACTGCGACGCTGGCGGAATCGACGCGTTGCTGGCTTTTAAGCAGGTTGGACCACCGGCACTCTACTTACCACTCACTTACAAGCGTATTTAGCTGTTTTTCATAAGTGGGAGGTACTGCACGATCTAATCAGCCCAGATTGTGCAACCACCGACAAAATATACGGCGACTGACTGGTTTTAACACACAGTTATCACTAATACACTATTATTCGAATCCCGGGTCGGGCCTAAAAATTGTGGCTGGGTATTTCAACATTGAAACAACTCAGTACCAGCCTGGTGTCAGGAAGTTGGCGGTATAACATCCCCATGCCGCAAGAAGCACGTCAATTTGGTCCTGCGCTTGACGTCTCTCTTGTCATATCGGATTGTTTCACCCAACTATGAGAGTGCACCTGCGTTTGCGCACAATATAATATCTCCAACGTACTTGGCAAATCCTTGTGGAGATTAGCCGCCGAGACCGAAATGGGTCTATGGTATATTATTATTATGGTACTACAATTTGTGCTACATTTACATTTTCAGGGTCATTACCGGCTTAGTAATATGTCCCTCGCAACTGAAGCATTCCCGTATGTTTGGCCCTTCGCAAGGGCCAGAGGAGTGGGCACCGTGTCCTGCGACCACAGGAAAACGGTAATAGGAAACGCAAGCTTATACTTGCGCTTTGAACAAGATACGAGATTCCGAAAGAAAACCGGACAAAATTAAGCGTCATGATTGTATCGTAGATTAAATTTATAAGTCTCTAAGGACTGATTTCGAATTAAAAACTTTTATATTAATCTCGGCGTTTAATTGAACTATCAGCTAAAGTAAACATCAATATATAATTTTTAGGAATTACGTGTGTGAAGAAAAAAATACCAAAGCATAGTAATTTATTTTTTTTGCTAAATGTGGTTAAGCTGCCCATACTTGACTGCCTGCCCCTTTGAGGATTGACTGCCTCGTTGGTCTAGTGGTAGCATGCGCCGCTTAAAAATTAAATTACTCAGTTAATCACCCCAGTACCTTGGAAAGCACGTTAAGCCGTTGGTCTTACGCCTGACTCAATTACCGTCTCACCGGACTATGTGAGTGAAGGAACAGAGAGTGCACTTGTGTTTGCGCACGCACTTGTGCGCTGTAATATCTCTTGCGCAGTTTGCCAAACTCGTTGAGATTGGCCACCGTCACCGATATCGGTAAGGAGGACATTATTTACTGAATTTACTTGCTACGCGTACCCCTTTTAAGCGTATGCTAAATTTTATATTTTTATTTAAAATGCAATCTTCAAGATCTAGAAGCTGTAACTGAAAGCTGAATTTTTATCTGAGTATAAAAAAGTTACATCTTTATCTTGCATATATTTTAACGGCGATGCCATTCTACCCAGGCCATTTTGTTTTGGCTGAACGTAGTTATAGGGCCTAGCTGCATCTTTGACTCTACTCCTTCTAGGATTAGGGGAATGATGATAATATCATCACGCCCGTAAATACATATTATTGTCTGGAAGTGGCTGAAGGTTTGAGGACTACCTTCTGTTAGATGCCATAAATGTTTTTAAAGGTTATTCTTTCAATCATATAATTAGTAGTTTTATATTAGATAGTATTATGGGAATTTATTTTGTTTTTATTATTATTTTTATATTTATGTTTGCATAGTAGTACTTTTTGAAAAACGATGTATTCAATAACTTTACTGCCTAACACGTTTTACTTTTCAATGTACACATATTTTCGGATCACAATTCAGATCAAAACTGTTAATTTTGTATCATGTCTCTGTAATGATTGTAATTTGTCGTGTGTATAAATAAATAAAAAATAAAAAAAAATAAAAAAACATTATCATCTTCATCTTCCTAGCGTTATATCCCGTGCTTAGTCAAGGTCCGCTTAGACCATGATCCAGGATTTAGCCGGTCTGGTAATTACATTGAAGTGACTACCGATCTGACCTTTGTAACCCTAAGATGCGGACAATTTTTGGATCATATTTACAAATCCAAAGTTTCTAGAATTTCAATTGTTTCATCACCATGTTTTCCCTCACCGCCGAGCTAATGGTATAAATACGTACATAGATTTGAAAAATCCAGAGGTACATGCCCGGGTTTGAACCCGTACTCCTCTGTTAAGAAGCGCGTGTCCTTACCATTGAGCTACCACCGCTCTCTCCTTATTATTTATTCTATCAATCAACACAACTAGTTAAACGCGAATGTAAAACGAAGGTAATGTTAGGAGCCTTAGGTAACTGTAGAGGTTATATGATAAGGATTATAATGTTAAAGAAGTCAGTGAGGTGTATAGGGACCGTGCCGTATGGTGTTCGGCTCTGTCTGCCTACCCCTAGGGAAATGGGGTGAAGCTTGCTAATTAATTAGTTTCAATTTTGATTAATTTTTGTGTTTTAAGTGGAATTAAGTATATAAATTAATAAATTCCTCTATCTAGCACACCAAGTCCCTACTACATACATACTTACATAACATCACACCCATACTCCCCGAAGGGGTAGGCAGTTAAAGGGGCAGCAAGCTCCTTCAACCACATTCAGCCAAAAACAAAACTGGGCTTGGTTAGACTCCATACAAAACTTTAGTAGGGACTAAAGCTTTGCATATAAGCTATAGATACACGATAATGAATAAAAACTTTATTATAAATATTATAAAAATTGTGAGTTCATTTTACGAATATTTGACCGAAGTAATACCTAAGCAAGACCGTTGATTTCGTAGCTCCGGCTTTAAGGAATTCTTCTGTCACGATAGACCATGCTTCTTTGTCTTCTTATTTGATGTTTGCTCAATACGCCCATACAGACTACTGTTAATTATTACATCCCGTCTGTGGTTGCAGGACAGAGTCGTTAAAATCTTCCCATTTGCAAAAGGTATCACATACGGAAACTGCTCAAACAGCTCTGATGGAAAAGACAGGTTTGCGAGATTGTAGTACCCCTGTGAATTAAACATATAAAAGATTTAAATTTCTTTGCCTAAATCTGTTATGTGGTCTTTTTAGTTTTGGTAGTTGAATGTTACGCTGATCTTTCATAGGTATAAAGTCAAAACCCGGGGCTTTAATGTTTTAAATGTATAATGTAAAGGCTTGAAGTTTAGTTAGTTATGTAACAATCTATATATGCGGTTGAGCGGTAAGGGGAAATTTTGCGACAAAATACGATGATGGCAAGATAAAATGGACAGCTTTAATGTTATACCCGGATTCACGTCGTAGCTCGTAACGCAAATCAGGATCATCTTCTTAGCAGTCCCCAAATTAGCATGAAACATTACGCTTAGAAAAAGATAGCCCGACATGATTAAATGCCTTTAAAAGCATGTTAATACACGTCCATAAATGTGTATGTTGGAGTGATTTCACTAGCTGTGTTTTTCCCTGTGGTGAGTCCACAGTTTGAGGGTAGAAGAAAAATCCGGTCCCCAGTCCGCTTGTGACTGACCACGGTCGTTGCAACATGGCTGAAACGTCAAGCTATAAGTACTCATGTATTACTTAATGCATATTGTATGTATTATTCTTTCTAAAAAAAAATCTGGTCCATTTAGAGCCCTGACACACGTTTTTTTCCGCGTCTCACGCAACTGTCACGCGCTGCAAACGCGCTGCTATCGCAACCAATTAACGTTGTAGTATGCAGACGACGATTGATTTTCTACAACTCGTCCCAAACGGGCCACAGGCCTGTGGTCCGCGTTGGTTAATTACTCACTTTTTCGTGTTGGAATCGTGCGTACTATGCCTGAGTTTTTAAAAGGGTCGCCCCCTTGCACTAGGATTAGGGATTGCAATCCGGTGTCACTTTCAATCCAGCTGGATCCGGTTGGATTGCCATTGATCCGGCCGGGTTCACCGGATCTGGTCGGGCTGACAATGCCGGAACCGCCGGATTTTCGAATTGCAATTTCAGCAAAAGCACTTTCATTGTTGCCAAAGATTCTTCACGGGATCCGTTATACGTTAAATGATGCCGGGTGTGACCCGGTTTTCCGGATTGCAATACCTAACTAGTTTGATTTTTATTACTTACTGCAGGAGCAGGGCATGACACAATCCCCAGCTTCTTTAACTCGGTACGCATAATCTTGCCGAGAAATCCATCTGTGTAAAACAAAGTGCAGCCTTCGTCAAAATGTAGCTCGATGAATGATCGTCTATATTCGTTGTGGAGAAATTCGAATACAACGATATCCATCTGTAAATAGAAAAGGGGTTAAAGGGCTTGCCGTTATGAGAATTGGGGGGCCATCTCCGGTTCAAATACTCAAGTTATGAATAAAATCAAGTTTAAAACTTACCGATACATTGTTGCCCCAACTTTGTTTTATTGTGCCCTCCAAATTTAAGTAATATCTACTTCTTCTAGTGTATCTTCGTACATTCATTTTGACACCTTCAATGTAGGATGCATTGAAGAAATGTATCGTTACTCTTTCAGGAATCATGTCTACAGCCTAAGAACAATCTTACTTAGTACATAACATCACTCCTGCAATCCCCGAAGGGGTAGGCAGAGTCAATGAGACAGCAAGCCCTATTAGCCCCGAAACTGTTTCTTAGATCAACGTTGCCTTTTATCTGAAGGCTCATAGCAAGCCAAAATTTGGAGCGCTTATTTCAATGTGCGATTTAAGTTGCTTATCAAGTTGAAGCTCCGCAGATGCCGAAACGTCTAGTTAGTGGCGCGGAGTTCTTCTTTTTTTAGTAGTCCGTGGGTATAAACGTAACTTGTGACCTTTCTTTTGTAAGCATGCGTTAATTTAGAAGTTTGATTTCTCAAGTCCGCGAGCACGAATATTTTGATTATATATTTTAAATATTGAAAATAAAAAAAATACTCACTGCAAACAGTTCAACAAATAAAACAGCAAAGAGGGCAACAAAAAATACGATCATGTTTCTCACCAAATGAGAACTGGGCTGTTACTGAATTACTATTTATATCGTTTATATAAATAATACACCAACGCGCTATTAAATGCTGACCACTTCGATAGCTTACAACAACAAAAAGTTATTCATTATTTATACAGAAAACATGAAGATTTATTTTAATTGTAATCACCAATCCGTAGTAAAACCATTTCCGGCAATTTCGCAATGAATTATTAAAAGCGTAGTTGAGTTAAAAGTACCTAAATTATTGGTCCTTGATCCCCTTCAGGGATGGCTGGCATGACGATATGTACATACGTATAAATGAACTACCGAACAACAGTTTTGATAATATGCAAATGAGCAAATGACTGGCCCGTTGGTCGAGTGGTTAGATATCCTAGCCACGAAACCAAGGGTTGCGAGTTCAAATTCCGTAAGGAGCAAATGTTTCCTGTGACGGACATTTGTATTCTAGCCATGGATATTTATAAACGTATTTAAGTATGTCTATCTGTTCATCTAGTATCTATATCACAAGCATACATGCATAGTTTGGAACTAGGGAGTTGGTGTAGCCAGGAGAATTTAATGTTTCTTTAAATTAAATATACGTTATCCGTATCTACTTTGCAGTAGATCGGTAAATAATCTTTACTTGCACCTTTGACCTGAAATTTATGAACTGCATGCTAATATTCCCTCTCGCTTCCTCTTAAGAAACGCCAGTTGGGAATTTGTATCAGAGTTAAAGTGATGGAAGTGTATCAAGTTATCCTTTTTATAGACTTTTGACAAGCTTGATGGCGCATGCGGTGGTGACCCTGCCCCATGCGCCAATAGTCGTGGGTTCGATCCACACCCACAACAACAGATAACAACAAATACTCGTATGTTTAATACTTGTGTTTGCTTGTTTCTGTTGTTGTCCGTTAATATTTAATATTTAAGTATATATCTGTAATTCCACTGCTGTGTCTGATATCCGTAACACAAGTGCTTAAACTACTTACCTCGGAGTCTGATCAATGTATGTGATGTAGTCTGATATTTATTATTTCTTTAATCCTTAACTTTTGCATGCGTGTACGTACATACCATCACGCCTACCATCCCCAAAGTGGAAAAATTACGAACAAAATGTATGTAGTACAAAAGTATTTCACGATTTTTTAGACCATTAAAGAACTAAGAAACTAAGCTTTTGAAAGAACCAGGATTTTATTTATTCTTAAGAACGTAAGCAGCGGTCAAAATATATTTTGTCCGCCACTTCGCTCGCGTGGTACATTGATAAAACATAATGTTATTCTGATATTTGAGGTATATAATTGATCAATTCCAATAAAATCTGATGAAACATCCACACATTATGTTTGACTTTAAAAAGTTCTAATAATAATAAAAAAAAAACACATTTAAAACACGGCCACACCAATACATGCTAACTTTTGTATATAAAAATATTAATATCCAGTCTCCTTGTTCATATATTGACATTGATGGTAAAAATAATTAAGAAAAAATAAACGCTCAAAAATTTTTTCCTTGCTATATTGTTACGTCCATTGCCGCATCTAGACCACGAGAATCTTCACGAAGTATCCGGTAATCGACATTCTGTGTTCCTAAAGCATAAATATTGTATGAACCTGCTGGCTAAGACGTGGCTAGCCGATGGGATCCTATTTTATTTTGAGACAGGAACATTGAGATCCAATGGACTGCAAGATTTGTATTGTTCTGCTAATGGTTTCTACGAATGCTAGTGTTTGAGCTATAACATACTGGATAAGATCAATGCGCCTGGTGCTGGCAGAATCTATAGCTCTAAAATAATCTTTCAACTGTTATGCCCTGCTCAGACGGGGTCCGCTTAGACCATGATCCAGGATTAAGCGAGTCTGGTCATTAAATTAAAGCGACTGCCGATCTGACCTTCGTAACCCTGAAATAGAGGAATCAGATTTTTTTTGGTCATGGTTACAAATCCAAAGTGGTTTGAATTTGCAGATTATGAGGCGCGTGTCCTTACCACTGCTCTACACAGCTTTAAAATATTTGGAAATATTATAAATGGGAAAGTGACTCTGTCTGTTTCTTGTGTCTTCACTAAAATATATAACCGGTTTCAAAATTTTGCCACGTTAATGTTGCAATCATCAGAATGGACCAAATGAAAAATGTGCCAACTGTGTTTCTTGCCTAGCATGTCGTAAAAGGCGACTAATGGTTTATGGGGTTTTGGGTATGATTGTGTAGGCAACGAGCAAGCCACTTGTCACTAAATTTTTTTACAATTTTCCATCTAACCCAGCCAATTATCCCATGTTGGTCTGAAACTAAAAAGAATGTGCCAACTGTGTTCCACGCCTATCATGTCGAATAGGGGGACTAATGGTGTATTGAGTTTTGGTATGTGATTGTGTAGGCGACGAGCACTTGTCAATTTTCCATCTTACCTAATCCACTTTTGTCTTTAGCTGCATGTGTTGTTGTTGTGTGGCTTCCCAAAGGAATCAAAGGGACATGATTTCTTCGGGATTACGTGATGTTATAAATAATTAAAAAAATTACATGTCCTACTAGACATACGATAGAGTATCTGAAACAGAGTGAATTTCACAAGGACGAAATCGCTAAATAAAACTAGCACTTAGATGCAGTGTGAATAACAAGCACATAACATGGGTTATCATCATAATATGGTGACAACCCATTAACAGACCAGCCTATATTATAGGCTGGTCTGTTAATAGAGATGGAAAGTGATCGTAGAAACCTTAATTGATTATATTGCAGTGGGTATCTTTTTGCTAAAGCGCACTCTCTTAGATAAAAAAAAAATATTAAAACCCTTGAAATTTACGCGAGCAAAATAATTTCTGTACAAATTACCCAAAGAGTTCAGACTTTTATATTAAATTCATAGAATACCCGATAATGCTACTGTCAATTTATATTAACTGTGAATGATAGGTGTCGACCCAAAGTCGAGAAAACGAGCCATCTCCTCGATTTAATCGGCATAATACCGAATTTACTGAAATCGCGAATAATATTTCGTAAGCATTTGTAACTGTGTTTCTTGCCTAGCATGTCGTAAAAAGATACTAATGGTATATCGGGTTTTGGGTATATGATTGTGTAGGCGACAAGCTAGGCACTTGCTACTACTTATTCACAGTTTTCCATCTAACCCAGCCCAGTTTTATATTAGGCTGTATGTGGTTAAGGGGTGCCCCTTTGACTCTGCCTACTCTGATTAAAATGAAATGAAATGAAATTATCTTTATTTACGTAGGCTTAAATAAGCACTTATAAATCGTCAGTACCTACATACAAATGAACATTTACCAACGGATTCGTAAAGTAGCTTCTACCTAGAAGAAGAAGTTATGGGCGTAATGTTATGTATGTATTTATAAGTTCCTTATTTTAACTCACATAGTTGAGTTTAATTTCTTCTAGAAATGCCCATTCTAATAAAACATTTAAGGATCAGTCAGACTAAGCGGTGACAAACAAACGACTCTACAGCAAAGCCATAAAGTGCAATTTAGCTTCCACAAGACAATCAAAGGCGAAATGCGTTTCGTTTGTACATCATACATTCACGAATGTACATTCGCGTTACATCGGAAATGAATGTTTACGAACGATGTTTTGGGCTTTGGGTCAACTGAAATTACGAGTGTCGTGTTCCATTGAAATGTTTCGTGGCTTTTCAATTGACTGACAATTCGATTTCCGGGGAATAATGGCTTAGATAGAATAAGAATATGATTTTTCGTCATTTTTTTCAACGTTTTCATATTTGTTTATTTCTAAATTACAATTAATAATGAAAAAAAAATAAAAATTAAAATGATGCACGACTAAAAAATAAAATTTCGCTACGGCATTATCGCGTTCTGATAAATACAAAGAGCATAGACTATTTATTGGTAATAAAGACTATCAGGCCATGAAATATCTTACTCATAGGTATTATAAACGCGAAAGTTTGTATGGACAGATGGATATGTTATTGTTTGTTACTCTTTCACACAAAAAATACTGCATGGATTTTAATGAAACTTTACAATAGTATAGCTTATACATTAGAAAAACACTTAAACTATGTTTCATCGATGTATCACGCGAGCAAAGCCACGGGCAGAAGCTAGTTAACCATAAACGCGAGTAAAACGCAGGCACAGTAAGCAATAAATTGTTAGTCAAATATCAACATTTTTAATTTTTTTTTGAGTCTGGCACTACAGCAGAACATGTGATGGTCTTTATCATCATTATCTTCCTAGCGTTATGTCCCGTACTTAATGTTTTATGTGGATCTTGATTGAGCATAGGACACAATGCTAGGAAAATGATGAATAATGTTTGTTAAAGAATAAAAATATGTGAACCAGGATTATAGCTAATAGGAAGATATGATCTTTGCTTATCCCTCCTAACCGATATCGGTCACGACGGCCAATCTAAACGAGGATTAGCCATTTGCGCAGGAGATATTATAGTGCACAAGTGGGTGCGCAAACACAGGAGCACGCTCTGTTCCTTCACTCTCATAGTCCGGTGAGACGGCAATTCTACATGAGGTCAGGCACAGGACCAACGGCTTAACGTGCTTTCCGAGGCACGGGGGTGATACTTCGTAATTTCAATATTGAAATACTTGACCACAAATTTTTGGCCCGACCCGGGATTTGAACCCTGGACCTCTTGATGCTTAGGCGGCGCATGCTACCACTAGACCAACGACGCAATTAAGGGGGATTGATTTACTGAATGTGTGTTTGAATTGAAAGAATCCTGAAATTATAGATTATCTTATTTCAGTGTAGAAGGTATTCTAAATAACAAAGGTCAAATTTTATAGTATTATAAGATCCTTATCGTTTAATCACCATTCACTAAATTACTAAGCTTTGTATTTTGTTAAAAGGCATTAGGGTAATTGAGCTATAATAATACCCCCGTGTACAAAATTATATTCTATGCTATATATCTAATTATATCTATACAATTATTCGCTACAGAGCACTGTGCGGTCAATTTATCATTTTAGATATTATCAAATGCTATTAACATATCGCACATACAAATAATAAAAGCTAAATTTGAACAGTCCGGTATAGAGGACTTTTTAAGTGTCCGTTCTTAGGGACCCTTAGGCATATGCAAAATATAAAATCTCACTCCCAATGTGTGTTATGAATCCTTAAAAATAACGTGAATTATGAGAAGTTAACTCCATAACGATAACAATTAATCACAATTAAAACAATTCCATATTTTTACAACTGTCTACTCACCTACGCCTTAATATGACGCGAAACCATTTTTTTATTTACCTGAAAATGTTCACGCCGCTCCACGACCAACGAGTAAACACTGGCCGTTGATCTACACACGCACTGCACTTGTATATGGCTTATTAACCGCGACATACGAAACAAATTAACACACATAACATCACGCCCGTAATCCCCGAAGGGGTAGGCAGAGTCAAAGGAGCTGCATGCCCCTTCAACCAAATTCAGCCAAAAATAAAGCCAGGCTGGGTTAGATGGAAAATTGTGAAATAGCAGTGACAAGCGGCTAACTTGTCGCCTACACAATCACACACCCAAAACCCGATATACCATTAGTCGCCTTTTACGACATGCTAGGCAAGAACGAAAGTTGGCATATTCTTTTTAAGTCCCAGACCAGCACGGGACAGTGGGCTGAGTTGGAGGGAAAGCTGTGTAAAAGGAGTGATAAGTGGCTAGCTCGTCGCCTATTCAGACACATACCCAAAAGCCCGTAAATAAGATTTTAAGCTACGAAACATCTTCTCCAATCTTTCAAGCCTGATAATTGATTGGAACTAGCTAGAGTAACCGTAACTTTATAGTAGGTATGACTACACTACCCTTTGAAAAACATTTAATTTCTGAAAAAATATGTAACGTCTAACGGCCCTGGGATCTCACACTATAATGTTGTAAAGATAACATATCTCTGGGCTTAAAAAAGCAAATGAATATATTTATTGCACTACATCGTGAATGACGGTGAATACGTCGCGAAACGTCGTAGATTTTTTTTTATATTATCACGCCCGTAATCCTCGAAAACATAGACAGAGTCAAAGGGGCAGCATGCTCTTTTAAACACATTCACCTAAAAATAAAACTAGGTTGGGCTAAATGGAAAATTGTTAAAAACTAGTGACAAGTGACTAACTCGTCGCCTACACTATTACGGACCCAAAAGTTAATATACCATTAGTCACTTTTTACGATATTCTAGGTAAGGATCACAGTTGGCACATTCTTTTTTAAGTCCCAGACCTACATCGGACATCCCAGACCAACATCGGAGCCACATAAATTGAATTTTGTTTACATTATTTACATGTGCCGGTCTTCTGAAAGTGTTGACTGCTCTACAGAGTTAATTGTACAAGTAAGTATTTAGATTACGAATTCAAATTCAAATTGTCTTTATTTACGTAGACTTTAAGATAGCACTTATAAATCGATTTAACAAATTTACATAGGTAATCCTTAAGCTACATGAATGTACCACCGGTTCGGAATGTTGATTCTGCCGAGAAGAAGCCGGCAAAAAACTCAGTTGTTACTCTTTTCAGCGTCAAAGTATTAATTGAACAATTTTCCTTGAGGTTTAGAGCAATTCATACCATTAATGTTAAATGGAGGTACGGATAATCACGACTAAATATAAATAATCAGATTGTATTGGTATTGCACCAAGCAATAAATAGCAAGAAAAAAAAATCAAGCATTGATCGATAATCGTATGAGAAGAAGTACAATTTTTTAAAAATATAATTCAAATACATAGATAATATTATACGAGTTCTCAGTGGATATTAAAAATCAATTCATTAATATTACATATCTAAGTGCAGCTTACAAATTCCTATCAAGTAAAAAAAAAATCAATGTTATAGTAGCCCTTGTTCTTTAAGAGTAATTTGATGTGTAATTAAAATGTATGTATGAGCATTTCGATTAATGTTTATGTAACTTATTAAAAACTTGTGTACACACCTGGCATGTTAGGTATCCTTCTAATTAATGACAAATTCTATGTGGCTTTGATTATAGAGATATTGCCTTGGAAAGGTGAACGCGTATACTGGTTTAACAAAGAACCTTTTTTTTTTAAAAACGTTATTGTAAACGGAAACGAGAAATCATATAAAAAAGATTACTTAAATGAGATCGTTTTACATACAGTTTTGTTAAAACTATTCAACGACATGGACGTTATACTAAGTCTATCGTTACTCACTGTGATCTGTTTTATTTTATGTTCTGTGAGTATTTTTAACCGACTTCAAAAAAAGGAGGAGGTTCTCAATTCGACTAAATGTTTTTTTTTTTTTTGTATGTATGTTAGGTACTCGATATCGCTGTTAAGTATTAATCTTTAACACGTATTTAAATATTTACAATAATCAGTTAGGTTTAGAGTCAAATACGGGGATAAAATATAGCCTATGTTACTTGGTAATAAATTTAGTTTTCTATTAGTGAAAGAATTTTTTAAATCGCTCCAATTTTTTTAACCGTAGTTCGGAGCGTATTCAATTTAAACAAACAATCAAACAAAAAATGGGACAAATAAATAATTAATAATAATTTTGACGGGCCCGTTGGTCGAGTGGTCCGAGACCCTGGCCACGAAACCAAAGGTCGCGGGTTCGAATCCCACTAGGGGCAAATGTTTCGTGTGATGAACATGGACATTTGTACTCGAGTCATGGATGTTTATAAACGTATTTAAGTATGTCTATCCGTTCACCTAGTATCCATAGCACAAGCATAAGCTTAGTTTGGGACTAGGGAATTGGTGTACGAGTCTAAATAATAAAATAAAATAAAATAAAATAAATATCATTAACATTGACATTTGTAATACCACGTTGATTCTGATATCCCTATCACAAGTGCTTAAACTACTTACCTCGGAATCGTATGTGATGTAGTCGGATATTTATTATTTACAATTAACCGTTTTCCCCAATTTTTTATTTTATTTCTAAATGTGGCTTAATTTTATTTTTTAAGGAGAATGCGGATTTTTGGATTCTGCGTATCTCTTCGCTTTCGTCTATTTATCTGTTTTTGAAATAGACCCTAGAACAAATTATCTATCTATAGTTATTATAAATATATTTGTAAGTCATTAATTTAAGTTAAGAATTAAGTTCACGGTCATTTTATTTTCAGAGCATGAAAGCGATTCCAGAAAGAATTACAATAGACTACCAGAACGAGAAATATGTTTCAAACGTTACTGGCAATGTGCGTAGATACGGCAGAAAGAGTGGTTACTATGTTAACATAGAAGGAACTACTCTTACCATCTTTGGTAATAACGTAACGGTAAAGTTGTAAACATTTTTCATTTTCATCTACTTATTTCAAAAGCTGGGGTTTTATGCGGTTTTGGGTATTTAATTGTGTAGGCAACGAGATAGCCACTTGTCACTACTTACTCACAATTTGCCGTCTAACCCAGCCCATTGTCCCATGTTGGTTTGGGACTTAAAAATAATGTGCCAACTGTGTTTCTTGCCTAGCATGTCGTAAAAGGCGACTAATGGTATATGGGGTTGCGGGTATGTGATTGTGTAGGCGACAAACTAGCCACTTGTCACTACTTTTTTATAATTTTTACATGTAACCCAGCCAAGTTTTATTTTGGCTGAATGTGGTTAAAGGGGCCTGCTGTCCCTTTGACTGTGCCTACCCCTTCGGGGATTATAGCGTGATGTTATGTGTGGGATGTAAGATTAAATGCCACAAAATTTTCAAACTTGTTTTTTTATTAATAAGTCTTATATATTGCACTACTAGTTACGTGCCAGTTACTTGTCACATACTTTTCAAAATATTCAATCCATCCTAACTCAATAATTTTTTTGGCAGCATGCAGTTCATATAGCTTATTCTTGCACTCTGCCTACCCCTTCATGGGTTGCAGGCGAGATAGTATGTATGTTAGACTGCCTCATTGATCTAGTGGTAACATGCGCCGCCTAAGTACCATGAGGTCCCGGGTACAAATCCCGGGTCGGGCAAATAAATTGTGACGGAGTATTTTAATATTGAAATGACTCAGTAACAGCCCGGAATCAGGAAGTTGGTTTAATCACCCCCGTGCCTCGATAAGCACGTAAAGCCGTTAGTTTTGCGTCTGACCTCTCTCTGGTCAAGGTAGATTGCCGTCTCATCGGACTATGAGAGTGAAGGAACAGAGAAAGCACCTGTATTTGCGTAGACACTTGTGCACTATAATATCTCTCCGTAGTTGGCTTATCGTTGAGATTGGCCGCCGTGACCGAAATCAGTATGTAAATACAATAACAGTATTATTTTGTTGCTTTCAGTTCGACATCATACTGTACGAATATCTACACAATGAATACCGACGATCATTTGTCGAGTTTCACGCGGAGCACTTGTGTGATTTTTTAAATAAGGACCCGTATGTTGGTAAAGCAGTTATGGTCGTGTTCGAAAAACTCAAGATCACTTGCCCTATACCTCCTGTGAGTTTAGTAATATAAGTATGAAGATCAACGGAGTGTCACTACAGTTGCTGTCAAAAGAAGCTATATAGGTTATAAATAAACGATTCGTGAGCGTTCAATGATTAAATATATTATGATCTAACAAAAATAACTTAACTAACTAACTGACTTGATGGCGCATTCGGTAGTGATCCTGCCCCATGCGCCAAGAGTTGTGGGTTCGATTCCCACCCAGGACAAACATTCGTATGATGAATACTTGTGTTTGTTCTGCGTCTGGGTGTTAATATCCAATATTTAAGAATATATTTGTAATACCACTGTTGATTCTGATATCTGTAACACAAGTGCTTAAGCTACTTACCTCGGAGTCAGATCAATGTATGTGATGTAGTCGGATATTTGTTTATTTATTTATTTATTATAATAGGCTAGTTGTTCTCATTGTTTTTTTATAGTCTGTATATTAGATTACCTAAAAAGAAATAATACGTATTTGTAAAATGCAGATTAAATTCAGAGATCTGAAATAGGCCAATTTACATCACCTGGAAGGTAAAATTGCATGCGCCTAGTGACGTCACGCCGTACGATAACGCTCTCTCCATAACTCTTTGTTTTGCTAAACAAAAAAAAGTAACATTACTTTTTGCATCAGAGCTCTTATTACTTCGGCACGGAGAGTAAGAGTATAAACATTAGTTGGATTTAAGTGATTGTGATTAAAAATTAACTTTGCAGCAACTCCTCATTCTAGCAAACATGAGTCTCCCGATGGAAGCTTTTCCTTATGTCTGGCCCTTTGAACGGGCTAAAGGCGTTGGTACTTTATCATGCGACCACAGGAAGACCATAATTGCTGTCGGGAGTTTGTACTTACGATTTGAACAGAAAGCGAAGAAAAAAACAAAGAGGAGTATTAAGAATCAGATGACCATTGAAAACTGAACAACAGATTTTCGTGACCAAAGGAATGAATTTTACACAAAAAAATTTAAATAATGTATTTTTAAATAAAATAAATATCCTATTGGGCTAAATGATTTTTATTTCAAAGTAAGTGACTACTTGCTTAACCCACCTACTGAACACCAAGTGACGAATAAAGTGTTATAAGGACAAAATTTGTAACTCAAGATTCAAACTGTAGGCAACGATACATCTAGCGGCATTTTCGTTTTACTTAGTAGGGTTCACCATAGCTGAATTTGTGCTGGACCTAGCTGGAACAGTATCCAGCATCCACCCCCCCCGCCGGGGCCTCGGTTTGTCGTACCGGGGGGGCTTAGTAGGCCCTGTCATGGCAGGGCTGAAGCGAAGAGGGACCCCGAGGTGAGCCGCGACTGCACGACTTGCATCCGGGCAGTTGCGGCGGTCCGGCTGTAACCACCGCAGCCGGACCAGGGTTGCCGAGGAAGAGGAGGAGCTGAGTGTGTCGTTGCTCGCCTCCCTATCCTCGGCAACCCGACAGGGGCGCGCTGGGTCGCGTCGTGGCGGATCGCGGAGGGATTGAGCGTCTCGATGCTCTCCCTCCGTGACGACAGGGCTCTGCCCTCAATTTGGGTCGCCGGGCGGAAGGCGGCCCCCTCTGACGAGACGCTCTCCGCGTGCCCTCTGACTTAGCAGAGGGCACAGCGCGAGAGTGGGCCCACGACGCCTGTCACGGGGACGATCGGCGTCTGAATCCTGTGCGGAGTAGTTGAGACATGCTGGGTGGCCTGGCATGTCTCGACGCGCGCACGTGCTCGGTGCTGTGCATCCGACGACTGATGGCGTGGGCTGTACAGCATCGACCACCGCCGCGCGAGGTGAGCCGCGCAGCGTGGCACGTGCACTACCGGAGGAGCTCTCGTATAGTCCCGACAGTGGGGATACCGGCTCCTCCGGAACTGCGCCGATGGAGGCCACCTTGGGGTTTAGTCGGTTCGAGTCCGACACACCGCCCTCTGGATCCCCGTCCGGAGGGTGACGGCTCGTGGGAGTACCCAAGTAAAAAAAAAAAAAAAAAAGTATCCGGCATCCAGGATTGCAATCCAGCAGCATTTGCCGTTGCCATTTTTAATTATGAATTAAAAATAAAATATTTTTTTTTACTAAACGAAGGAAGATTTACATGACTCAAATTAATAAATATATACTTTGAGATTAAGTTACTAATAGGACAATTTACAACTTTCTTTATTAATTGATGTGATGAGATACAAATCAGGCCAAGCCTTAATAATGTTAATAACATTATAAAACATTTTAAGTGAAAAAAAATAAAACACTTCCTCATGAAAAGTTACTTTTGTAGTGTTGGTAATTATTTTAGCCTAGACAGTGAGGGTTTTCAAAAATACAAAAACCGCCAGATGGCACGAGAGTCTCGTGGTCTTATCACTGTCACTATTGGCTCCTTGTTGACAGCATGTTAATTTGGTCTGACAATTAACCAATGAGGAGGGTGACAAGTCTGCAGTTCACAGTTACGCCATCTTTAGAATGTTTTAATTCAAAAAAGCCCTCATAGTCGATGTCGATTGTCTAGTTCTACCAGGCTACGTACCTCTAGATTTTTCGAATCTACGTATGAACAGTAGGGACTGGCTTGTCGGTCGACTCGTCAGAAACCCTGGCCACGTAACCGAGGGTCACGGGTTCGAATCCCGCTAGGGCAAATGTTTCGTGTGATAAACATGGACATTTGTACTAGAGTCTTGGATGTTTATAAACGTATTTACGTATGTCATAGCATAAGCACAAAACTAAGGAATTGGTATGTCAGTCTAAAGAATTCATTCATTCATTCAATTCATAGTAACAGAGATAACTTGAGTTCAAAGAGCAGCAAGATAATTAAACGCATTAAGCCAAAAAAAATGGTCTGACGGCTGCCAATTTCATTGAATATATTAGCCAACCACGCAGGAGGTACTCGTCCTAATAGTGCACAGTATCTACGCAAATTCAGACACAGTCTCTCTTCCTTCACCAAGGGCGCAAGACCAAATAGCTTAACGTACCTTTTAGGGTAACATTTCAATAGAAACACAAACGGTACAGGATTTTGTTTTTGATAGTTAGTCCCATGTTGGTCTGGGAGTCCCATGTTGGTCTGGGACTTGGCCCATGTTGATCTGGGACAAAAAAAAAAAGAATGTGCCAACCAAGGTTCTTGCTTAGCATGTCGTAAGAGGCGACTTATGGTTTACGGGCTTTTGGGTATGTGACTGAGTAGCCGACGAGCTAGCCACTTGTCACTCTTTTTTCTCAGCTTTCCATCCAACCCAGCCCACTGTCCCATGTTGGTCTGGGACTTAAAAAGAATATGCCAACTGTGGTTCTTGCCTAGCATGTCGTAAAAGGCGACTAATGGTATATGAAGCTTTGGGTATGTGATTGTGTAGGCGACGAGCTAGCCACTTGTCACTACTTTTTCATCTAACCAAGCCCAATTTCGTTTTGAGCTGAATGTGGTTAAAGGGGCCTGCTGCCCCATTGACTCTGCTTACCCCTTTGGGGATTATGGGCGTGATTTTATGTATGTATTATATGTATGAATTATGAATAATGTATGAATTTCGCCATTAATCTATGGGTTTACACGCGATACGTTAAGTATGTGACCCTAAATCTTTATTACTTTTGATAGTAGGATGTGATGCTACTATTCAACTATGACCTTGTACGTGTTTCCTATAAAACGCCAACCAACGCCGATGCTGTTTTCACAATTAATGATCTTTTAATTTACATCATTTTAATAGAAATATGTCATTTTTTTGTTGATACAAAACACATAATTAAATTCAGATCAAACAGCAGGCTGTTTTTTTTTTAAATACAGAACAGCATGGACATCACAATTCTATCTTTGCTAGCGGCGACGTATTTCATTTTATGTTATTTGAGTATTTTGTTTAACTAAACACATTTTTTTTAATACTTTATAAAAAAAGCTTAGGTTCCATTTCAAACTTGAGTCTTTATAAGATCATATATATACATATTTATAATATAATTATATATATTATATATATATATATATATTATGTATACTGACAGCTATTTGCGCCTTTAGACTATGAGGTCCTGTAGTGAAGCCGTAAAAATATTTAAATCTCGAAATCCAGGGCCAGACAATGAATCTTAAAAAAAACTGTTTGACTGCATTTTTAAAAGCTCAAAAAAAGAAAACTGTCCGATCTTGATAACATTTACTAAAAAATTGAGGCACAAAGGGAAACAAATTTACAGCAAAGATTTAAATTTTATACCTAAAAAATACGCATTTTTATTTAAAAGCTTAAATTTTCTTACATTTTCGCTATGGACAATAATAATGAATTTAACGTAAAATAGCGTATTTACAATAATAATAGATACGTTTTGGGATCGTTGGGATACATAGGCAGCCGTTTATTGTCTACTTACGCTTACTCGTACGCTTATTGTCTTGTTTTGAATGACTAGTTTACTTAAGGTTTGGTTTGACTGTGATGAGCTGATAACCTGGTTTATATTATCTCCAGATTGCTTTATCTGGGTATGTAACAAAGAATTAGGTTACCTCCCCGATTTTCAATAGAGTTAAAATTAAGATTAAACACGACTTAAACGAAATTAGTAATTTCCATCGCTACGAGATGCGCGTGTCATTCGTTTTGATTAAGCATTGCGGGCAGCAGTAGGCATTTTAAGAATTATGTCGTGTATTAACAGAAGGTGATGTTAGGAGTCATAAAAACAGTAGAGCTTGTATGAAAAGGATTATGAATGTTGAAGAGGCGAGTGAGGTGTGTAAGGATCGTGCCATATGGCGTTCGGTTCTCTCTGCCTACCCCGCTAGGGAAGTGGCGTGAAGTTTAGTTTGTTACAAAAACGATGATAAAAACCATATTGCTTTTGAACCTTTTTCTATTTATGTATCGACATATATTATATCATATTAAATTGGTCAAATAAGATAAAATGAATATGAAAAATAACAAACTTAAAAGTGTATTATATTTTTATATATTTTTTTTGTATAAAAAAAAAACAATATAATTTATGATTAATATACATAATATATTGACTATCGCCATTTTTTTTATCAATCGACATTCTATGTTTAGGTACAACATTTTTTAAAAATAGCAACGTAAATAGCTAGTTGCCACGTGTACTAATCTGTTGGGGAGCGCGTCAGCAGCTGCTGTTATCCCTTCTATATCTCCCTCCACCCCTCATCTTTATACCTATAGTCCCTTGAGGCCCAAGGATAAGTTTGTAATAGTTTTCCTTTTCAAAACATAACTTTAAACTACTAAAAATCGAAAAGAACTCTAAAAAAAATTAATTTATTTGTTGAAATAATTAGTCACATAAATTCATTCATTTTCTATACTTTGTCAATAACACATTTCAAAAGTTTATATGAAATTTTATTGTCTGGCCCTGGATTCCGAGGTTTATCCCTTACGGCGCTGGGTTTTAATCCCGATTCATTTGTGTTTCTCTTGAAATGTTGCTTTAAAAGGCACGTTAATCTATTAGCCCTGCGCTGCTAATGAAGAAAGAGAGACTACATCTAATTTTGCGCAGATACTCTGCACTTTAGAAGACAAGCTCATCCATAGAATTGATTATGTTGTGCACTCTAGGCCATATTCCGGTATATTCCGCGAACGAACGCTCAAACTGGCTTAACAAATTACAATTTTAACGATTATTACAACAGGAAATGAGAAATATGTTTCTTTTTGTTGGGTCCAGAACGCACAATTAAATTCAGATCAGTTTGTTTGAAAATGCACAACAGCATGGACGTCGCATTGAGTCTATCTTTGCTTACGGCGACGTATTTCATATTGTGCTCTGTGAGTATTTTGTTTAACTAAACACAATTTTTACACCTCTTTAAAAAAAGCTGAGTTACTATTCTAAACTTGACTTAACTCATTAAATAAATATCTACTTCGTTTATTTGACATTATTGGGCGCCTAAAGACCAAGAGGTCTGGGTTCCAAATCTCTGACCGTTTTTGTTTCTTTTGAAATGTTGCCTTTAAAGGCACGTCAAGCTATTAGCCCCGCGCCGTTGGTGAAGAAAGAGAGACTGTATATAATTTTGCGCAGATACTCTGCACTATATAAGACAAGCATCTTCTGCGTAGTTGGCTTATATTCGATGATTAAATGTCTATTATTTCTATGACGGTGTTTCGTGAACAGCAAAATTAATTATTTTGCTGTTCTTTGGATTCTATCTAACCCTGATTACGGTATGGTATATACGAGTATGTAGAATCTATACATCCATACATAGACTCGAAACTCTATAGGCACATGCCCTGGTAGAACTAGCACTCCACGCATTCCTATGCGCATGTCCTTATATTGAGGTTTATATTTTTAATCAAAACTTAAACTAATATAAGTGACTTGGCTATCACAGATTCTAAGATTTAACATAAGCCGTTGTCCACGAAATATTAAAAATTTTGTATTATGAAGTTTATTATTACACATTTATTATGTAAAGTAAATAAGGTTCTTTTTTCAGGGCCTGAAAATTATTCCCGAAAGAATTACAATAGACTACCAGAACGAGAAATATCTTTTAAACGTTACAGCCGCTGTACGTAGATATGGAAGAAGGAGTGATTACTATGTTAACATAGAAGCGACTACGTTAGTCTTCTTTGGCAATAATGTATCGGTAATGTTACATATCTTTTTTCTCCTTCATCTTTAGAACTTTTCAAAGGTCAACTTTTCTATAAGAATTGATGTCATTTTAACTGAAGTGTATCTCTTTTTATAGGTTTTATTTATCTTTTTGTATTTGTGGTTCAGAATAAACCACATACACGATAACATATTTCGATGTTGGTTTGATACAACCAAATAATGAAAAAAAAACTCTGTTGCCAGAAACTGTCTAACAAAAATTTGGTGACACGAGCTTTTCAATTTAGTTTGACATTAATGGTTAACCGTAGATAACACTGGTCGGCAAAAAAAAGCCGGTTCTAGAACTTTGATAAGTAATTTTAATTGACTTGAGTGTGGTGAACAAATTCTGCTTACATATGTAGATTTAGCGCGTCGTCGATATCAATTCAAGAAATACTTTGTTTTGCTTATATTTTAATGCCGAACAGTGTAATTATTGTACTTACATTGTATATCGTAGTAGAGCGGTGGTAGCTCAATGGTAAGGACACGCGCCTCTTAACCGAGGAGTGCGGGTTCAAACCCGGGCATGTACCTCTAGATTTTAAAAAATCTATGTACATATTTATACCAGTAGCTCGACGGTGAGGGAAAACATCGTGATGAAACCTGCAAATTCAAACAACTTTGAATTTGTAACCATGATCCAAAAATTGTCTGGTTCCCCTATCTTAGGGTTACGCAGGTCAGATCGGCAGTCGCTTCAATGTAATTACCAGACTCGCTAAATCCTGGATCATGGTCTAAGCGGACCCCGTCTAAGTACGGGACATAACGCTAGGAAGATGATGATGTATGTATTGTAGTATTTTGTTTGACTATGTATAAGTTTAGTGGCATCGTCAGAAAAGAAAATATATTTGTGTTCCGTTATATTCGGTAAATCATTCTCTCAAATTCAAACGCAAGTGTATTTTTTGTATATGATTTTAGGTTTAGATTTAACTTCCTCAAATGTCTTGCTTAATTTTTTGAAAGCTTTGTCGATTGTCACTTGGTTTCTACATATCTATCAAATACATTTTTCATAGAGATAAGGCTAATCCACGTATACCGACACCTTCCCTATCTATTTATACATCATGCACTACACAGTCAAATGTTTTGGACATTTCTGATAACAGACCTATGTATTTTTATCCATTATTTAAGGAATTCCATACATCACTGAGTATAATATATGGCTGGAATCAGTGATGTTTCTTCTGAAAACCAATTGATTTTTGTTCAATATTAAATGTTTATTTCCTTCGTCGATTGTATGTATCTATGTATGTAGACGATGACATTACTTTTTGGTTGCTTCCAGGTCGATATCATCTTATACGAATACCTACATAATGAATATAGACAATCATTTGTCGAGTTTCACGCTGAGCACTTGTGTGAATTTTTGTTTAAAGACATGTTCGCTGGTAAAGCAGTTATGGTCGTGTTAGAAAAACTCAGGGTCCCGTGTCCTGTACCTCCAGTGAGTTTAGTATAATATAGTAGTATAGTATAATGTTAAAGTAAGGAGATAGCATCTTCTATTAATCTTTAACTACACTCCCTCTTAGAAGAAGCTATAAATTGTATTAGCAAACATTCAGTGATTTGCAACATCGAGATAAAAAAAAAGGTTAATCGAATTCGCATTCAAATAAACATGAAACTGAACGACAGCGCTTTACGTCGCTTAAGTGTTAGCCGACTAATTCATAATAGTCTTTAGTTTATCGTAATAACGTATAAGCATTTTTTTAAGAATTTAAGTTGAATAGATAAGTCAACTTAAAATTATCGTTTAGTAGCTTGATATAAGATGTTTGTTAAGAAAATTTACAGCTTCTTGCGATGGGGACTACTGATGTTGAATGCGACGTTGTTGACCAATGAAAATGCACCTTCTACCGCTGACTTAAGCTAGAAGTTACTAAAGACAAGTAAGGCGTAGGCGGTAGATACTGAACACCCTTTACTTTTGCCATGAATGGGCCAGCTCCGGGTAGTACCATCTTCTCATAATAAACTGGTGTAAAGAAAGGGTTCTCAAAATATTGTGTTCCGTTCGAAACCCGAAAGTACCAAAAAGACTAGTCTCCTTATTATGTTAGAGACACGGACTAGTAAAAAAGAAGGACTCCGCGCCACTAACTAGACATTGAAGCTCCTCAGGTGCTCCACCTTGACACGCAACTTACGTCACACATTGACATAATATGTGCTCCAAATGACAGATATCCGATATCTGGTATTCATAAGTATCTCACTCACACATTTAAAAACGTGGCTTCACCCTATAGTATGACAGCGTGGAGTCCTTCTATTTTACTAGTCCGTGGTTTGAGATCGGAAAACATAGGTTTTAATTAAATGAGTTTTTTTTTTTAATTGATTCATTGCTTTATTTCTTGATAATGTTGTACTTAAGAAATCATAAAAGTTTATTTTGCAGCAATACTTTAATCTAGCAAACATGAGTTTGTCAGTGCCAGAATCTTTCTCTTATGTCTGGCCCTTTGAACGGGCTAAAGGTGTTTGTACTTTATCATGCAACCACAGGAAGACCATAATTGCTGTCGGGAGTTTGTACTTACGCTTCGAACAGAAACCGAAGAAAAGAACTTAAAGGAGCAACAAAAACCATATGACCTGAAAACGGGACAACTATAAACCATTAGTACAGTATCTACTCATGTTGCTAAAAACTTAAGCGCGATCTCAGTAATTTTTCGATTTTTGTTGAATATCATATGTTGTTAACGAAGTATATTTTATATTTGCATTGAAATTTCTTCCAAATAAAAATTGTTCAAATTATTCATGTTGTATTTATTTTTGTAATGTTCTGACATCTTTTTGACGTATAAAGTAGCTGTATTGGAGCCGTTTTGAGAACGCCGGCATACTTAATATAGAAGAAGCTAGAAAACTAATAAAAGGTAGAAAACTATGTTGGGATCAGAAGGTACTTGCAAAAAGTCGTACTTTGGATACTTTTATTGATAGACTGCTTCTTGGCATGATTTAATTAGACATTATATTCAACCAGCCTTGAAGACTATATCACGACTAATCGATATTAGCAAGCTAATTAACTCATTGTTTAATGTTATATAATGTCACAAACAGAGATCTAAACTGTATACTGTTTTAGATCCCTAAAATATTTTGTTATTGTAGCATTATAACATGGATGTTAAACCCAAAATAGCTATTTGGGTGGCAGAGGTCAGTCACCTGTGGCGTTAATGGCGATCAGCTTTCTAAAACCAATAAATATGTATTAATAAAAATGCTAGTTATATAAGTGATCAGGTTACACCCCTACGAAATGGCTTAGTCAAAATATGGCACCTTAATATTAAATAACGCATTTGATGTCTTGTCTAAAGTAATTCTGATTAATAATACTAATAATAAAAACTATATTCTTTTATGTTATTTTCACAAAATTATTAATTTATAAGCTTATTGTAATACATATATACATACATAACATCACGCCTATAATCCCCGAAGGGGTAGGCAGAGTCAAAGGGGCAGCATGCCCCTTCAACCACATTCAGCCAAAAATAAAGCCGGGCTGGGTTAGATAAACCCGATGTACCATTCGTCGCCTTTTACGACATGATAGGCAAGAACCACAGTTGGCATATTCTTTTTAAGTCTCAGACCAACACGGTACAGTGGGCTGGGTTGGATGGAAAGCTGCTTATTGTAATATATATAATAAACTCTGTATTTCAGACATTAATACGTTAAGTTTGTCTTTTTCACTTTTCCATCGAAACAAACGGCTTACAACGTATCGCGATATCCTTCTTCTTTCAGGTAAGTATTAAGAAACACACAATTTCTTGTCTTGTCTCGGAGTTTCAAATGACAAACAGAGTATGAAGGTCACGAAACAGTTCTACATTGCGGATTAAACCATCAGTTTTATCCGTATCAGTTCTGGAAAAATAATTTCTGGAGCGGCCCCTAGTGAGTTACCACCTTAACACCCATCTGAGAACCAGTACCAACTGACCACAAACTGATTACTGAAAACCACTTCAAAATCAGACTATTCGTTTTGGAGATAAATGGCAACATTGGTTTGTACAAAACAATGTGCACATTTTTCTCTCACCCTAAACGCTTATACCGTCTCCGTTCCGTCTTAGGTAAAAATAAAAATTGAAATAGGTTTTAGATTGTGCTTATTAGTAACTGGATCTGTGAAATGAATTAAAGTAAAAATAGTGAACTTTATAATATAAGTATAAAAAAACACAGTCCGAATAGTTCCACTATTTATAACTCAAAAACATAATGTACCTATATGATTCTATTGATTCGTTTGCGCCCGATTTTCCAGCATATAAAAATATATGATAAAAAAAATATGAAGTTTGCCGCTTTGTTGGACACTGTGGTCCAATGGTCGATTTACCCAATAAAGCCGAAACCGATGCTGCTACCGCGAGGAGTTTCCACGTATAAGCATGCTCTAACCTATAAGTAAATTGTTGACGATCCCTGGCTTACCTCGGTCAATATAACAATTTAATTACGTTCATAAATTAACTAATCAACGAGTAGTAAATAGCGTGTCATCAACTGCAGAGCTAACGCAGTAATTTTGTGTGCATTACCGATTTATAACACGCATATACTCGTACGATTACACTACCTGTAATGTTTCATTTTATTTAGTTTTTGGTTAATAATCTTGCCTTGAATATGTCGTATAACAAAGGAAAAAATAATTTGAGTCCTACGTTGGGACTAACAAAAAATTACTGATTTTTGCCTTGCCCAATATATTGTAAAACTATTTATGGAAATGGTATACTGGGAGCTTAATATATGATGAGTATTGATGAGCCACTTCAACTTCGTTGAAATTTTTCTATCTAACACCATTTGTATTTCTAGCTTAAAGTGGCTAAATAAGGATTCTGATTTTTGGACTCTGTCAACCTATCCTAGGATTATAGGCATCATAGCATGTATTTAGGTAATAGTTGCTCAAAATAACTTAACTTGTCAAGTGTCTGATATCGACTCAGATCATGGATTTGAAACATAATGTATTCCCGTTATTTCTAAAATGAAAACAGAAAAAATTGACTTCTCATCTACATCTCAGATCAATGGACGAGCATCCATCCCATTGGACGCTCAGTCCAAATTTCCTAATTACATTAAGGAGGCGACATCACTCTAATATGTTAAGTGACAGTTCTCTCGAAGAAAACCCTCCGAAGCTCACGGGGATCTGCTCATTCCGCTCAATTATTCAAAGAATCTTTCTCGTGCATTTTGGATAATGAAATTTTAATCATGCTCTCCTAAGTCAGCACTTATCCTGCGAGCATATTATTTTTTAAAAGACGTCTTTGTCGCTTCATAAGGACGTTTTGCATCAGAGTTATTTATTGCCTTATATATTTTAAACTTGTAAGCCCAAGGTGCGATGGAGCGTGAAGAATGGTAAAAGAAAGAAGATTCAGCGGATAAAGGCTAAAATTAAGTTGGGGGGTTTTATTGTACTGGTGAAACGTATTTTATATAATAGTTTGTTTACTATATGAAAAAGTATCCAGTGAAGAGTTGTAGTTGGTTGTATTAAATAACGATATACAATCCTAGTTCCGATTCTTTGCTATAAATGTTAGGGTTAAACTGTCTAATCTGAATTTCACTTTCAGGTAAATGCGAAAGCTATCTGTCTGTCAATTCACACGCCAAATCCATATATCCACTAATGCCAAAAGCCAGCCTACGAAAGATCATTGGCTTAATTTATCCCAGCAAATATGATCCGAATCGAGTGGCAATACATGAACATTTTTTTAACACAATGAAAAAAGGATAGCGTGATTATAGCAGTCCACACAAAAAGACAGCCTGCGTCTATGATATGCGTAAATAAAAACAAATGTAAAAAAAGGTCCAATTAGGACGTTATCGATTCTACACATTACGCGCAAGTTGGTCTGCGACTTAAAAATAATGTGCCAACTGTGTTATTTGTCTAGCGTGTCGCAAAACGCGATTAATGGTATATCGGGTTTTGGGTATGTGTGGGTGACGACCCAGCTTCTTGTCATTACAATTTCACAATTTTCCATCTAACCTAGCCCAGTTTTATTTTTGGCTGAATGCGGTTAAAGGGACTTGGTGAACTTTTGACTCTGCCTACCCCTTCGGGGATAGCGGGCGAGATGTTATGTACATTTCGCGCTCTTATATCATATCCGCCTCTTATTTACATATAATATTTATACATATATTGACTGGCTCGATGGCGCATTCGGTAGTGAGCCTACGATTCCCATCCAGCACAAACATTCGTATGATGAATACTTCTATTTGTTCTGTGTCTGGGTGCTTATATCCAATATTTAAGTATATATTTGTAACACCTTTGTTGTTTCTGATATCTGTAACACAAGTGCTTAAGCTACTTACCTCGGAGTCAGATTAATGTATGTGAAGTAGTTGGATGTTTATTATCATTGGTTATTTACAATTACTTACATTAAAATGCGTTACTAAGCTAAATCAACGCTCCTGTCACCCAAACCCCACCACATCACATACATTGCTTGGCTTTATCATAATCCCACGATCGCCGCCGTGCGACGAGCACCTAATTAACCCATCTAATTAGTAAAAATGGAGGTTGTGGCAAAGGCCAGGGCGTGCCGAGTGGGCGATTGACCTGAATATTTTAGGATCTCATTTGACAGGGCCGCTCGCCGGTCCGTGTTTATGAAATCGTGGACCTTTTTCGTGTCTTTTCTTTGAGTGCATCGTACTGGGTTTACCATCTCTGATTTTCATTTACATATGTACATATCATAACACCTCCTTTAAGCATCAAAAGAGCATTAAGCTCCTACAACTATTTTATTCATTTGTCTCTTGTCTTAGTGTTTGTACCGTCATTGATGCTGATTTCCATAGAACAAATGATTAAGCTGCCTTCTTTAAAATTAGTTCTATGTATGTAATGTTGCCTGAATTTTATTAAAACATACACAATTCTATTACATCCGCAATCCACGTAGGGGTAGGAACAGTATGTAGATGTATTTTCAATAAAATAAAGCATATGTATTAAGTTATGTAGCGCACTAAGAGTATAACAAAATAAGTTACAAGCGACAGTAAAAACGTTCTTAAAAATAACTTAGTTACATACATATATAACTTCACGCCCATAATCCCCGAAGGAGTAGACAGAGTCAAAAGGGGAGCAGGCCCTTTTAACATTCAGACAAACATAAAAGTGGGCTGGGTTAGATGGAAAATTGTGAAAAAGTAGTGACAAGTGGCCAGCTTGTCGCCTACACAATCACAGACCTAAAACCCGATATATAATATAGTTATCTACATTATTATCGTTAATGTTGGTAGGAACTTAATTTAATAATTAGATCTTACTTTATACGTAATAGACTTAGGATGTTAGGTCTTTAAATACCAGCACGTTTTTCAATTACGTAGTAATAAGTTTTAGACGGTATATAAATTAAGTTACAAATTTCTTGAAGTCAGATTATGTATTAAGTCTGAAGAAAATAAGTTTCGTCGGTTTTATTCATCGAAATACCACTTAAGAGAATTTATTGAATCTAAAATATGTTATTTAATTTGTCTATTTGTAATACTCGTATAGTCAGATTTGATTGACAAGTCATTGATAAAATTTTAACCGTTACGTTTCCATTCTTTCCAGTAAAACCTACCCGGTATAGACGGATTTTCCCATTTTGTTCTACTTTATCTTTATGATTAGTTTACTTTGATCACCTCGGAAATAAATCACCTTAATATTTGTATCTTATGGATAAATAATAATCGGTACTGTCAAAGTTTACCTAAAGTTTATAAGATAATGAATATGTAGTTTTTTGGGAGAAAAAAATCAATGTAGAATTTTTGATAGATAGTTTAAATTAGCAAAAACACCAAAAATAGATTATTTTACAGTTTTCATATAAAATGCAATCTGTTATAAAATTTTATGAAAAATAACAAGTCATCGGAGTTTTTCTAGAAAATGGCCAATGGACATTGGACAACGGTCCTTTTTTTACTTAACACAGATGCAAATAAAACTACTCCGACATTTAAAACTACCTTCAATTCCTTCGATGACATAAATGTTTATCGTTAATGTTTCCAATGTTAATAATTTTGGTACTCTAGCTATTAATATGATATATCTCATCTATCATATTAATAACTAGGGTATAATTAAATCAGGGTTATTTAAACAAAGAAATAAACTATCTGAATAATAAACTATCTATCACAAATTCTACATTGATTTTTTTCCCAAAAAAATACATATTCATTATCCTATAAACGCTGGGTTTTATTTGACAGTACATCGGTACTACACCTCAAAATTTATATCTTATGGATAAATAATAATCGTATTATTTATCCATAAGATATAAATTTTGAGGTGATTTATTTCCGAGGTGATCAAAGTAGACTAATCAATTCCACTTTGTTAACCTAGGTGATATCACCCAGGTGAACAAAGTTTGATTATTGAGGCAATTTGTTGAATAAACGAGTAGCCTGACATCTTGTACAATATTTTGCTGTACATAATCGCTGTATAAGTAAAGCCGTTAAAAAACAAATTAAGATTATCACGTGATCTTCACTTAAATTGTAAACTTACAAACAATACCCAACTAACTGAAAACTAAATAAGGATTTTACTTATTTGGAGATTACATTACATATTATATATTACCATCGAATGTTTTTACTCATCACCAAGTACAAGAGACGCATACGTAGATTATCAAAAATTCAAATGTACGAGTACAAATTTGAACCCATATCACCGGCATATGAGGCTTCTCTGTTACCCATTGGGCTACCACCGCTCTTAACACTACGATATATTTACTGCAAATCTCAAAGGCGAGGAAAAAAGGTAATTTTAACAATTCCATTGTTATCAGTGCCCCGAGACCAACTAAATTAACGAGAATTACGTGACTGGGGTGCTGAGGCATTCTATTTTTCCTTGACACTCGCACTCGTATTCGTCGAATGGTACTAGAGCAAAAAATGGGCTCATTTTTCCAAGTCCTATGTTGGTCTGGGTGAAGAGAACGACCAACTTTGTTCTATGCTTAACATGTGGCAAAAGGCGACTATGGTGAATTGGGTACGTGACGTAGGCGACGAGCTAGCTACGTGTCACTACTTTTCAAAATTCGATATCACCAAACTCGATTTTTGGTTTAAGGAACTTCTTAAGCAGAAATCCTCCTCCTTTTCTTCGGGGATTGCAGGCGTGATGAGATGTATGTATTTTCCCTTGTACGCTGGTCCATTGAAGAAGTCGACTCGACGAGCTCGATGGCGCATTCGGTAGTGACCCTGCTCCATGCGCCATGAGTTGTGGGTTCGATCCCCACCCAGGACAAATATTCGTATAATAATTGCTTTTAATGCAATCAATCAATCAATCAATTATTGACTGGCCCGTTGGTCGAGTGGTCAGAGACCCTGGCCACGAAACCAAGGGTCGCGGGTTCGAATCCCGCTAGGGGCCAATGTTTCGTGTGGTGAACATGGACATTTGTACACGAGTCATGGATGTTTATAAACGTATTTAAGTATGTCTATCCGTTCACCTAGTATCCATAGCACAAGCATAAGCTTAGTTTGGGACTAGGGAATTGGTGTGTCAGTCTGAAGAATTTATTATTATTATTATAATAATTACTTGTGTTTGTTCTGTGTCTGGGTGTTAATATCCAATATTTAAGTATTTATTTGTAATACCACTGTTAATTCTGATATCCGCAACACTAGTGCTTAAGCTACTTACCTCGGAGTCAGATTAATGTATGTGATGTAGTCTGATATATTTATTTATACCTATTTATATTTATTGATTGTTATCTGAACTGTAAATCAATAATATACCGAAAAAAATATTGTAACAAATAAAATAATTTTTGAGTTCAAAATAAAATAACAATGACTTACACTTTAACTAAATTATTAGTTCAAACCATTGTATAATAAAACCATTGTATAATAAAACCATTGTACGTCGAAACTTTGTAAAAGAAATAAAGTAAAAATACAATGTCACGAAATTACAAAACATTTACATTACAAAATGGTTCTTAAAAAGAAAAATGATACCACTGCCTTGTCTTGTACACTAAATACTGCTATTAATTTCCACTCACTCAACGAATGAAAAAATATCAGCCATCAGTCCTTTCTTAATACTTTTTCTAAGCACAATTTTTTGTCCGTTTAGAGAATTTCTTTTGACCTAAAAATATATTTTCATTAAAATAATTCTTGTCAAACGGTTGATTTCAGTACATTTTTATTTGAAATTTTTAATGTATTTTTGGATTCTAAGGAAAATCGTTAAACAAAATTACTTATTATGATTAATATCAACCTTTTTATTTTTTAACTGACTGGTTATGGGTAGACAGAGAAAATTAGCAAATTATAGCCACAATTAATTCAAACTAAATAAAATTTCAAGGATAAGAAGAAGGCAAGGACCACACTAGAAATATGTTAGTAAATGAAAGAACTAAAAACACTTTGATGTTTAGTTTGCTGCAAAAAAAAACCAAAGACACGTTCTGAAAAAAAAATCTTTTCTTGTTTCTTAAAATTAACTAGGTATGTCTATCCGTTCACCTTTAGGAAATTGGTGTGTCAGTTTGGGCAATTTATATAATTAATTATTCATTTAATAGGCGTAGTTTCAACATGTCTAGCATGTCGTAAAAGGCGACTAATGATGAGTGATGTTATGTTATGTATTTTCAATTTGGACTTCAAAAGGCTGAGTTGCTTACACAATGATGACTAAGCGTTTACTTTAACACACTAGTTAAAATAAGTTTTGATATTTTTTTTTCATCGAAAAAAATCTCAGTTTTCAGATACTTTGTAAATAGACATAATTGGCAAACATATAAAGGTAAACCATTAGTCGCTTTTTACGACATACTAGACAAGGAACGCAGTTGGCACGTTATTTTTAAGTCCCAAACCAACATGAGTCAAATATAAAGCATATAAAAAACAATTCTCGCATCCACTCGACATCGGCATTTAACTGTAATGAGATACTCGTTTCACGCCACTCAAAATCTTATTCAATTCGGAATTACTTACAATAGAATTTTGAATCGAAACCGGAGTACATTTGGATGGTGTAATCGGGTTGCCATACAATCCGATTTACCCAATTTGGGGTGTTAGCACCGTAGCCTGAGGGCTAGACTACGGGATTTCGCATCATCTGTTTGATCTATCTAATCGGTTAGTATGTTTCTTGTATTTTTTTACTATCGTCTTTGTCCGCGCGGGATTGAAAATAAATTTAATTTGTTTGCGTGAAGCCTTGATTTAAAAAAAAAGTAGCCTAAGTTACTACTACAATATTAGTTATTTGTCGGCGAAAGAAGATTTTAACGTTACTAACATGTACCTACATATATCAATTTTAAGCCGTGATTAACGTCGCCTATACAAACACATACCCAAAACCCGATTTACCATTAGTAGCTTTTTACGACATGCTATATAGGAAAGGAACACAGTTGCCACATTATTTTAAGTCGCAGATCAACGTATCAAATTAAGGTTAGAGGTTTGTGTCATTGTTCTTAAAATCATCTTCCTAGCGTTATGTCCAGTGCTTAGACGGGGTCCGCTTAGACCATGATCCAGGATTTAGCGAGTCTGGTAATTACATTGAAGCGACTGCCGATCTGACCTTCGTAACCCTAAGATAGGGGAACCAGACAATTTTTGGATCATGGTTACAACTCCAAAGTTGTTTTAATTTGCAGGTTTTATCACGATGTTTTCCTTCACCGTCGAGCTAGTGATATAAATACGTACATAGACTTGAAAAATCCAGAGGTACGTGTTCGGGTTTGAACCCGCACTCCTCAGTTAAGAGGCGCGTGTCCTTACCATTGAGCTACCACCGCTCTCATTGTTGTGTCATTGTTCTTAAAACTGAACGTATAATTATGGTGACCCCTCCCCTGAATAAAAAGGTGTGTTTTAAATGGCGTGATGAAAGTAATAAAAAAAGCATGATTCTTATCAGCTTTGCTAGCCGTATGAATTTCCGTATGATGCTATTAATCACATGTACAAATGTAAAAAGCAAATGAAACACAGTGGTATTTAGTGAAAATATATGGCATGCCTCATTTCTTTATAATTCAATAGCGGTTATGAAGCTATTTAATGATAGGAGAAGATACATAGGTATGTATTATTTAATATAATTTGTTTAGTTGAAAATTTATATATTTTTGTAAATATACATAAACTTATTATAACAAAAAATGTTTATTATTTTTATTAGCAATGCAAATATCGTGCTAATATTTGTATAAGAAGCATTAAATGTCATTCTCGTGACCTAATCAACATTAGCCCTGGGTCTATAAACTCTTTCGAACTATCAGGATTAGTTTTTACAGATGCGGATGTACGAATACTCAACATCAAACCAAATATACGTTTTTCTTTTTGACATTTTAAGGGCTCGCATATAGTGCATATTCTTGTCTACACGAGTATATATTTGGTTAGCCCATATTCTTACAAGGTTATATTTTACGATAAGGAACATAATATGCTATTTACGGAAACGAAAAAAATTACTTCTCCTTTCTGTCTGTATATTTATTTCTGCAACTGCTTTTGACATGGCTTCCAAACTAATTTTTACTCTCAAAGTTTACGTATTAACATAATAATTACCTTATACTGTGTATTCAATTCATATTATAAACATTGCTATCTCGACCTATCTATATAATACTAGCTGACCTGGCGAACTCTGTTCCGCCTTAGAGGCAATAAAAAATAAGCAGATTTTAGATGTTATTAAGTTATTTTTTTTATTTTACCCCTATTCATCCCCCTGGTAATAAAAAGTATCCTATCCTTTATCTCAGTATCTCACCTATCTATTTGAAAACTTTCATCCAATCCAGTTTTCAGTTTTTAATTTCCCATACAAACATTCACCCCCCTTTTACCCCTTTAGAGGGTGGTTTTTCGGGATAAAAAGTATCCTATGTCCTTTTACTGGTTCTAAGCTACCTCCCCACCAATTTTCAGCCAAATCAGTTCAGCCGTTCTCGACTTATAATTGGTGTAACAAACACGACTTTGTTTTATTTATATAGATGTTAAAGTATGTACATTCGTTACTCAGTATTAAGTACCAGCATAAAAGCTTATTTTGTAGTTAGGGAAATAATGAGTCTGAAAAAAGTTAGGAAGACTTTTGAAAAACTCCTGTCCTACTTTATTGACTGAAGTGAATAATCGCTTTAATGGAAGCTGTAAAGTAAACCTCGGTGAAACAAAATGCTTTCGGATAGTTTGATTAAAAATTCTCCATTCAACGAACAAAGCTTTGTGTCCCTAATAGGTTGTAAAATTAAAGTTTTTATTTCAGTATTTGGCTGGGAATACTTAATGTATTGCATATAAAACAAACATAACATCACGCCGACAATCCCCGAAGGGTAGGCAGAGTCAAAGGAGCAGCAGACCCCCTCAACCACATTCAGCCAAAAACAAAACTGGGCTGGGTTAGATGGAAAATTGGAAAAAAGTAGTGACAAATGGCTAGCTCGTCGCCTACACAATCACATACCAAAAACCCCATATACAATTAGTCGCCTTTTATGATATGCTACGCAAGAACCACATTTGGCACATTCTTTTTAAGTTCCAGACCAACATGGGACAATAGGCTGGGTTAGATGGAAAATTGTGAAAAAGTAAACGAAAACCCCATACACAATTAGTCGCCTTATATGCTAGGCAAGAGACACAGTTGACACATTCTTTTTTCAGTCCCCGACCGACATGGGACTTAATATTGTTTACACGAAATTAAGCATTTAATTACAAGGAATATAAAATCTATATATTTAAAAATGGATTGTTGTTCGTTTGTTTCGCTAAAGCTTAAGAACGGTTGGGCTGATTTTGCTAATTTTAGTTTTCAAATATTTGTTAACTTCCGGGAAAGGTTAGTGCGGTTAGAAAATATGGAAACATTGCGGAGAAAATATTGAAATAAAATCCGAGAACAGGGCGTTACAAAGTGCAGCAAGTAAGCAGCTTGTAATAAAATAAATTAATATTTTCTGTATGATCTACTTTCTAAGTAAATGTAGATTGTGTGTATTATTTATACTACCATGCCTATAACCTATGTTAAATACTCCGTGATTAAAACTAAGGATACCTATATCTATATGCTTGTGTTAAGGATTCATTTTATAAATGTATGGTACAACGTTTGTCTTTAAGGTAAAAAAAAATGGTTTTTTGTATAAAAAATTATACTTTTATTGTAATGACTAAGTAACAACTTAGAAAGTTGGCGTTTAATTACCCCTGTGCCTCGCAAAGCATGTTAAGCCGTTGGTCCTACGCCTGACCTGTCTCTGGTTATGTCAGCTTGCCGTCGGACTATGAGAGTGAAAGAACAGAGAGTGTTTGCGCAGACACTTGTGCACAATATCTCCTGCGGACCGAGCTTATCCTCGGTTAGGAGGAGGATACTATAACATACATAACATCACGCCCACAATCCCCGAAGGGGTAGGCAGAGTCGAAGGAGCAGCATGCCCCTTCAGCCATATTCAGCCAAAAATAAAGCCAGGCTGGGTTAGATGGTAAATTGTGAAAAAGCAGTGATAAGCGGCTAACCTGTCGCCTACACAATCACATACCCAAAACCCGATATACCTGTAGTCGCCTTTTACGACATGCTAGGCAAGAACTACAGTTGGCATATTATTTTTAAGTCCCAGACCAACATGGGACAATGGGCTGGGTTGGATGAAAAACTGTGAAAAAGGAGTGACAAGGGCCTAGCTCGTCGCCTACTCAGTCACATACCCAAAAGCCCGTAAACCATTAGTCGCCTTTTACGACATGCTAGACAAGAACCACAATTGGCACATTCTTTTTTTTTGTCCCAGATCAACATGGGCTAAGTCCCAGACCAACATACTATAACAATAAATATACATATTTATCTTTACTTAATGAATTATCTCAAAAATAATAAAAAATATTGTCATTTTTTTTTACAAGTATACTTCAAGTATTTTTTATGCTGTTGGATTGACAAGCTTGGTGGCTCATTCGCTAGTGACCCTGCCTTATGCGCCAAGAGTTGTGTGTGTTGGGTCCGATCCCCACCCAGGACAAACATTCGTGTGATGAATACTTGTGTTTGTTCTGGGTATTATTATGTAATATTTAAGTATATATTTGTAATACCACTGTTGATTCTGATATCCGTAACACAAGTGCTTAAGCTACTTAGCTCGGATTCAGATCAATGTATGTGATGTAGTCTGATATTTATATATTATTTATTTCTATATTTCATGTGAAAATATAATTAAATCTCACTAAAAATACATGCCTTGTCTATAATATTGCTTCAATATTATTATAGTATTTCGAGATTTCAGTTTTGATATTTTACCTCCTTGCTAAAACATACATGCTAACAAATTATTGTCCATTATGTAGATCTATATCAAAGCCAAGGCTAAAGACCTTGAGATCAAACGAATTGCTCATGTTGATGACAATAGCAGCCATTACTAAAAGTGGCTCTGAAAAGCCAAATAGTCTCAAACTTCGCTCTCTAACTACTTCGCTGGAGGAAAACCATTCCCTACGCCACATGTTACGAATGTTCGTACGTAAATAGAATGTAAACAATAACAAACATTGCGGAACAAACTACTTCCATTAATATCAATTAAACGTCGTTTTCCTTCAAAATTAATACTCCTACACTTAATTGTTTCTTCAATTAAGTCTATAAATTCGCGAATAACCTATCCGTTGTTGTAAATCATGAGTTATCTCTAGGGAACGTAGTTATTATTTGGAATTTACATTTTATTTTACGATATTAATACAGTTTACACTAATTATGTGCTTATTTACTAGCATATATTAATTATGGTAATAAGATCAACAATGTTATTATAATTACTTTATTTTCTAATACTAATAGTATGTAAATAATTACTGCTGACATTTCGGCCGTGTTGCAATGCCCTTGCAAATAAATAAATAATTTACAAGACTGACACACAAATTCCCTAGTTTCAAACTAAGCTTATAAGCTTGTTCTATGAATACTAGGTGAACCGATAGACATATTTAAATAAGTACGTTTATAAAAACCTATGACTCGAGTACAAATGTCCATGTATATGACACGAAACATTTTCTCCTAGCGGGATTCGAACTTGCGACTCTTGGTTTCTTGGCCAGTGTCTCTAACCACTCGAGTAACGGGCTTTCTTTGATTTTTTTTTATCCAGATGTATTTATGATCAGATTTGAACCAGCACTCCTCGTGTATAATGTCTATCTTTACCATTGAGCTTCTCTAGCCCTGAATGTATTTCACGAGCCCGAATACAATAACAACTTTATTTACCTCCCCGTGAGCTATACGCTATTTACCGCTAAATATTTGCTCTGGGCGTGTGTGGCTCCATTGTTTATCGGGTTATCTCAAGTTTCCGGCTATCTCTTGTGTGTGCACGACCACTCTCGAAGCAGACGTATTGTTTGCTAAGTTAAATTAATAATAATAGTCTCGTGTTTGCAGATCTGAATCTGAGTATTTCTGTGGAAGGATACATTAGGATTTTGATATGTGATACAATTGATGGTCTTGACAGATTCGATAACATAGGTGTATCTCAATGTAACCAATAAATTATTCATTCATACATACATATCATTGTGCTCGTATTCTCCAAAGGGATCGACAGTCAAAGGGACAGCTAGACCCCTTAACCACATACAGCCAAAAAAAATTAACTGGGCTGGGCTAGACATGAAATTGTAAATAAGTGACAAGTGGTTAGCTCGTCGCCCTTACAATAAGACACCCAAATCCGATAAACCATTAGTCGCCTTTTACGACGTGCTTAGCAAGGAACTCAGTTGGCACATTGTTTTTAAGTCCCAGACAAACATAGAAGAATTTAAGGTGGCAAATAATAAAGAAAATACACGAGGGCAAGCTAATAGATAAAGCTTCCTTCTGAATATGACACAGCCTAAACGAAGCTAATTCACAAAACCAAAAATATACCCTTTCGCTATGAATCCGCTCTGGAATCGAATTTTTACCGTTAGAACCCCAAAATAAGCTGGCAAAAGTTATTGATAATAGGAAAAAAAGAATCCCTATTCCATACGCGAACGATAATTGGCGCATACACGCTTTGGAACGAGTGCAGCCGCCGGCGGAACAATAGCGATGAATAGTGACTCGCGTATTAATGCTGCCGACTATAGGCGGGGTTTGGATTACGTAGAGTTATACGTACGTAGAACTTACTTAGAGGAGCGGTTATAGCTCAATGGTAAGGACACGCGCCTCTTAAGCGCGGAGTGCGGGTTCAAACCCGGGTACGTACCTCTGGATTTTTCAAATCTATGTACGTATTCATACCACTAGCTCGACGGTGAGGGAAAACATCGTGATGAAACCTGCAAATTCAAACAACTTTGGATTTGTAACCATGATCTAAAAAATTGTCTGGTTCCCCTATCTTAGTGTTGCGAAAGTCAGATCGGCAGTCGCTTCAATGTAATTCTAACCTGACTCGCTAAATCCTGGATCATGGACGTCTAAGCACGGGACATAACGCTAGGAAGATGATGATACGTACGTAGAATTTACGCGTTATGTCCTGTGGTTCTCAAAGTCTAATAGTAATAGCGTACCCCGGGTCAGGCCGATTCAATTATGTCTCGGTATTTCAATATTTGAATTACTCAATGCCAGCTCGGAATCAGGAAGTTGGTGGTATCAGTCCCTTGCCTCGGAAAGCACATTAAGCCGTTGGTCCTGCGCCTGAACTATCGTCTCACCGAACCCCAGACCCAGTGTCTTCGATGTACTATAATATCTCCTGCATAGTTAGTTCATCCTTGTTGAGGTTAGCTGTGACCAAAACGGGTTAGGAGGATATTATTACATGAGTTAAGGAAGTTAGGGAAAAAAATGACTTTATAATATTAGTTAGTTCAAAGTAGGTATATACGTTTTCAAAACATAGCCGCCGGCAGAACAATAGCGGTGGAAAGTGAGCCTCATATTAGCGCTGCCACACGCGATCAATGGGCGGGCTTTGGAATGTGAAGATGGTTTTAATAAAACAATAAAAGCTTCTATAACTCAGTGGAAAGTATACTGTGTTTCATATATGTAGTTTATATGCTACACATATTTAAATAAAAAAAAGAATTTATATATAATATATATATATATATATATATATATATATATATATATATATATTTAATTATTTATATATTATATAGTGTTGCTGCACGATAGTCCGCTATCGATAGCATCGATAGACTATCGATAGTTGGGCAAAAGCAATAGTATCGATAGCCCTATTGATACTATCGATAGTATTGATAGCCCCGTGAGTGGCAATACTATCGACACACAGCAATACAACCGAAGTAAAGCAGTAATCGATAGTATCGATAGTATCAATTATTATCATAATAGTCATGGCTGACACTATCGATAGTATCGATAGTATCGAAAGTATTGCAGTATACTGATACTATTTTACCAAACTGAGCTATCGATATTATAGATGATTTCCGAGGGCAACTATCGATAATCAAACTATCGAAAGTTCGGCAACACTATAAATATATACAATTATAGATACATATTAACATGACCGCAAACTATTAGCATTACGTGAGTAAACATTTTTATTATTATCCCTCTGCCTACCCTGCTATGGAAGTGACGTGAAGTTTAGTTAGTTAGTTAATTATGTAAATGAAGTCACAAGTGGTTCTCTCTTTAATCCTGTACAATAGGAATTGGGTTAGTGATTGTGTATGCGATTGGCCATATAACTATACGTTAGGTGGTCTATTCCTTTAATGACTGATATGAACCAATAAACTGCTCACAAATAGAACGCAGAACAATGGCGGTGGCGAGAGCCCGCAATAGCCGGCGCGCGGCCTGTCGGCTGCGGAACGCGCAGATAGTTCTGACTTGTGCCGCAATAAAATATTTGCAGACGTTCCACATTAATTGACAAAGCCATATAACAGGCTCTTAATATTTTGTAGGTTATTTATTATTATTATTATTATTATACTCAAGTAAAGTCTAACCTGAAAAAATACGCTGAAAACAATTAAAAATGTGAAATGTAAAAGAGATAATTTTTTGCAATTTCAAGTCGGTTTATTGTCAGTACATACATAATATACCAATAACACCCTCAAGTTAAGATTGTAGTAGCGTTGAATACAAAGGCCATACACGCTGAATCATAATTTGAGCGAGTCTGGTGCTGCATTTAGTATAAATAATGCATTTGGTCCATCTAGTTACTCATGAAAGAGTAACTAAAAATAACTGATGGGAAGTTATGGGATGCACAAGCGGGTTTTCGAAAGGGAATGGGATGCATGGATCAGGTCTTTTCCTTACGATGCATAACCGAAAAATGTTTGGCTAAATGCCATAAGGTTTATTGCGTGTTCGTGGACTTGGAAAAGGCCTATGATAGAGTCGTGAGGAATGAGTTGTGGTCAGCACTATCTGTGTATGGGGTGGACAGCAACTTGATACGAGCGCTGAAGTCTCTGTACGAGGGCTCTAGCGCCTGCGTCAGGATAAATGGCACGTGCACTGAATGGTTCAACATCGAGAAGGGTGTAAGACAGGGATGTGTAGCGTCGCCATGGCTGTTCAACCTGTTCTTAGATAAGTGCTTGGCAGGTTTGAAAGAGTGTGATAAGGGTCTAAGAATGAATGAGTTACTCATCAAATGCCTTCTATATGCTGATGACCAAGTGCTACTTGCGTCCTCAGCTGAGGACTTGCAGGAGATGATGAACGTGCTGTATGAATCTTTAAGAATGAAAGGGATGAATGTAAATGTTAGTAAGACGAAAGTTATGGTCTTTGAAAGGGATGAAGAGATGACTAAATGTGATGTTTTGATTGGAGGTGAAAAAGTAGAACAAGTGAATGAGTTTATATATCTGGGAACAAAGTTTACAAGAGATGAAAAGTGTGAGAGTGATATTGAGAGGAGAGTGAATGCGGGGAACATGGTGAATGGTGCGCTGCATTCCTTTATGAACAGTCGGAAAGTGTCTGAGAAAGCACGTCTGGCAGTTCATACAGGAGTGTTGGTTCCCACACTTATGTATAGAAGTGAATGCTGGGTGTGGCAGAAGAAGCACGAGTGTAGAATAAATGCAGTAGAGATGAGAGCACTCAGAAGTATGTTAGGAGTGAAACTGACTGATAGAATAAGAAACGAAGAAATAAGAGAACGATGTGGAGTGAAAGAAGATGTAGTGACTAAGATTGAAAAAGGCATGCTTGGATGGTTTGGGCATATTGAGAGAATGGATGAAAGAAGATTGACGAAAGAGATATATAAGGCAAGTGTAAATGGAGCCGTTGGGAGGGGAAGACCTAGACGGACTTTCCATGACCAGATTGGTAATGTATTAACAAAAGGTCAGGTTAACAGCACCCTTAACCGACGAGCGTGTATGAAAAGACTTATGAATGTAGAAGAAGCGAAAGGTGTATGTCAGGATCGTAGCAAATGGAAGTACGTGATCTCTGCCTACCCCCATGGGAAAAAGGCGTGACATTATGTATGTATGTATGTAGTTACTCATCATCTTCCTAGCGTTATGTCCCGTGCTTAGACGGGGTCCGCTTAGACCATGATCCAGGATTTAGCGAGTCTGGTAATTACATTGAAGCGACTGCCGATCTGACCTTCGTAACCCTAAGATAGGGGAACCAGACAATTTTTGGATCATGGTTACAAATTCAAAGTTGTTTTGAATTTGCAGGTTTCATCACGATGTTTTCCTTCACCGTCGACCTAGTGGTATAAATACGTACATAGATTTGAAAAATCCAGAGGTACGTGCCCGGGTTTGAACCCACACTCCTCGGTTAAGGGGCCCGTGTCCTTACCATTGAGCTACCACCACTCTAAAGTAAAGTCTAACCTGTAAAAAACACGCTGAAAACAATATAATATGTTTGAGTAAGAGATAATTTTTTGCAATTTCAAGTTAGTTTATTGTCAGTACCTAAATATTATATCAATAACACCCTCAAGTTATGATTGTAGTAGCGTTGAATACAAAGGCCATACACGCTGAATACAGGATCATAATTTGAGCGAGTCTGGTTGCTACATTAAGTACAAGATAAAGATCCATCTAGTTACTAGGAACAGATAATACACTAATATGACGATGCACATAACACCTGTACGTAATAATTTATCATGCCTGTTAGTACAGATTCAAAAAATCTCTTACACCGTTTCAACTTGAAATCATGTAGTGACCATTCAATTCCGCCAAAAACCAATCAAAGTCAGCCCTCATCACAGTCCACCTCTGTCGCCCCGTGTCTCTACGGGCGCTTTATTAAAACTGCAAAACGACCCCTAGCGAACAAGGGTTAAGTACGGAATGATAGCTCCATACGAGTGTACACAGCACTTGGATGTGCCGTTATGTTCCTCCATTTGGCAGTAGTTAGGTTTGTAAGTGTGGTGTGATATCGATGAATCTGCTGATCTGACTTTCGTAACCCAAAGATAAGGGAACCAGATTTATTTTGGATCATGGCTTACAATCCAAAGTTGTTTGAATTTGCAGGTTTCATCACGATGTTTGCCCTCACCGCTGAGCTAGTAGTATAAATACGTACATAGATTAAAAAAATCCATAGGTACCAGCTCGGGTTTGAACCCAAAATTCTCGGTTATGAGGTGCATGTCCTTACCATTGAGCTACCACCGCTTACTGAAACTGACTGCTTAATGATTTTCCTAAATAAAGCACAGCAATCTTATAGGAGTTAGGACTATCTATCTGTCTATGGAATTGGCTATTCACATCGAAATGCGAATATCCCAAATATTTATAGTATCTAGTAATATTCAATAAATAAATATAATGATTCAAAAATGTATGTACTAACTTTGTTTCTAGTCGAGGATTTCGTGAAAGGTGATTAAATGGTGTAATGAGTGTGAATGGGAGCGAGGAGTTACATACCTACCTATTTCTGTATACGTCTATTACAAAAGAATAGATATCGTAAATAAAAATGTCCTATATTTCTTGTAATACTAAAATTAGCTTCTTGAGACATTCATATATATTTTAATTAACCTTTCAACTGAATATTATGTTATCAAAACATCTACAAATAAAACCATAATTAAATTATCCACCCGTGGGCTAGAAGTATTCATATAATTTTCACATTTATATAAAAAAACTATTCTAGTATTATAAAATAACCGCGTTAGTAATTTTTGCGCAAGTTAAACATTATGTTATAAAAACTAGCTATGGAATTTAATTGCAAAAACTTTGCGGGGAAACGTTTCAATTAATTCCATGGAAGTTTTTCTCAAATGTTTCATAGCCTTGTGTAAAAACATACTTTCAATTAATCTAAAACAATTTTTATCAATTTCTATAAAAGAGATGTTTTTTCATTACCATGTAGTGAAAAAAACAGCTTTATGAATCGACATGAAGTTTAAAAAACTGATGAATAAATTGGAATATTAATGGATCACGGAATATTTCATAATACGCCAAAGTGAATTCATTCGGCTACCCGCTTTTAGATGAATTGGGTGCGATTACTCTAGTGTAGTTCATGCAAGTTTTTCATCCCGGACGCTGATTCGCGAAACTTTGTTTTATTGCTCGCAGGTTAAAGTTCAACTTCGGTTGGGCATTTGTCTCCGCAAGTTGGCCGTGCGAGCAAATTGCCCAATGGACCGCTATTGCGTCAGTCACATATTGGAAAAAGTAAGAAAAAAAAACCTATAGCCATTTATCATCCATCACATTGGGGCAAAAAACTAAGCGTTACAATTAGACTTTTTGTTGGTGACCCGTGTCCCTGTGTTGTGGAAGAAAAGCCTTTGACGAATTTCCAGTTTTCGAGATAGGTTTTTTGTCGACTTGAATTTCAGTTGTGTTGTTGTAACTACGACTGTTATGAAATGTCACGTTTGAAAAATTCCCGTATTGCTCTGGGACTTACAGAATGTACCAACTGCGCTCCTTGCCTAGCGTGTCGTAAAAGGGAACTAATGTCGTATCAGGTAATAAGGTTGTGATTGTGTAGGCGATGAGCTAGTTACTTGTCAATACTTTTTCACAATTTCACATCTAAATTAAATTCTATTTTCAGGTGAATGTTGTTAAAGAGAGGTACTCCTTTGACTCTGTCTACCCCTTCGGGAGTTGCGGCCTTGTGTGTGTGATAGAAATAGTACGTATTCATGAACTAACTACATCGTACATACTTCAGTTGCTTCTGCAAAATTAATACTTACTAACATAATTTTAAGGTTGTCTTTCCTAAATATTAAGTTAATTACATACATTATATAACATCACGCCCATAATCCCCGAAGGGGTAGGCAGAGTCAAAAGGACAGCAGGCCCCTTTAACCACATTCAGACAAAAATAAAACCGGGTCGGGTTATATGGACATTGGTTTACATAGTTTGTATATCCCACATATTCACTGATATGAATTTTACATACGTTTTCATTTAAAGAACCAGTATATAAAAAAAATGTGCCATATAGTTATAGCTTTTAGTGGTATGTTAGGGGAGCGGGGGGCTAGTTGTAACAATTTACAATTTTTTATTGTAAAAATAAATGCTTCCTGCGTCATCCAGCGGGATACTGATCGCGCTCATATGATAGAATGGGTATCAAATAGTAGGTTAGGTTGAAAATCAAATAAAATATTCTTCTATTATCTAGGTAAAAATGTTTGTTACTACTTGCCTCTGTTACAACTAGCCCTCCGCTCCCCTACTGCATTTATGCTTTTGTAAACATTATATGGTCAAAATATAACATGATAATACAATTTTACAATTGATTCTATTAGCTATTAGTACAGACAGGTTTCATGTATCGTATAGGTATACTGAAAATACGGTTATATTGTAGATAAATATATGCATTTTACTTTATAGCTAATGTAGACGAACATAAAAATAAACTGATAAATGGTTCCTATAAAGATGTGTGCTCAATGCAGTATTTCAGAATAGCTCTCAAATAAGCTAAAAATATCGGCCACCCTGGAGGCTGTTTCCTAGGCAAATATCAGGGCTGCTCCATGATTTAATAAGCGACCCATTTTAAAAGAAGATTAGTTTCTGTTCCTCGGACGGAGACACAATTGTTTGAATATCAGTGTATAAACGCACCTAGAAAATAAAACTATTAAATGACTTATTATATTTAGTTAGGCAGTATTTCAATTTAATCAAAAGTACTTTATAAAAGTATATTGGCTGGTTTGAATGCCTCTATGGCGCATTTGGTAGTGACTCTGCCCTATGCGCCAAGAGTTGTGGGTTCGATCCCCACCCAGGACAAACATTCGAGTGATGAATACTTGTTTGCTCTGTGTCTGGGTGTTAATATCTAATATTTCAGTATATATTTGTAATACCATTGTTGAATCTCATATCCGTAACACAAGTGCTAAAGCTACTTAGCTCGGAGTCAGATCAATGAATGTGATGTTGTGGAATATTTATTTATTTAATTACTAGGTAACTGTGCAGCCGAGTATTTTTATAATATTATTAATAAACATTATATAAATTGATCTGATTACAAAGTAAATGGCTGAGAACTTGTATTAGGCAGATCAGAATCCACGAAGTTACCACAACATACCCGACTCAAATACTTATATAGTTAACAATTCTTTCTATTTATCTTCTCTTGTCCCTTGCCAATTATTATCGTCACTATATGAGGGCTATTCGAAATATTAAGCAGAGAAAACTGGCTTTCATGTAATCAAATACTAAGTTTATGTTTATTTAATAATTATATGTTCTCAGTCAGGTGTCTGACATTGACAGGGCTTTGCAGGCTCATCATGGCCACAGCCCTCAAAGACGTAGGCAGCGTAGGAATTCCTTAAAACATATTTAGCCAAAAACTTAAAGCATGCAAGCAAAGATGGCGCATTCGGTAGTGACCTTGCCCCATGCGCTAAGAGTTGTGGGTTCGATCCCCACCCAGGACAAACATTCATGTGATGAATACTTTTGTTTGTTCTGTGTCTGGGTGTTAATATCTAATATTTAAGTATATGTATATTGTTATACCACTGTTGATTATGATATCCGTAACACAAGTGCTTAAGCTACTTATCTCGGAGTCAGATCAATGTATCTGATGTAGTCGGATATTTATTTATTATTTAATTATAATATTCTAAATAACAATTTTGCTTACTTATAAGCTTTCACACAGAGTTACTTCACTGTTCCCTCTTAAACTGTACCAGGGCTTTGCCATTATCTCAATAAAAAATGCAAAGAGATTGCTATTTTGCTTCAGCATCCTCTTTGTGGCTCAAAGAAGGTTAAACACGGTGGCTTGGTATTTCCCAGTTTAAGATAAAAATTTCCAAGCACGCCGACACCGCTTTGGGATGACGTGAAATTTTCGTCATCCGAATAATGTCGTTATCGGATATCATATTTATTAAGACAGGAATTAGCTTCTGTTCGCAGTTTCTCTTGCAAATTATGTAGGTTGCTAAGAAATATAAAATTTATGGGATGCGTAATCTGGTGTTCGGAGACATGATACAAAGAAATAAGGTTCATATGCCACTAGGGGCAAATGTTTGTTATGTTATAACTAGAAATAGCCATGGAAGATTAAACAAGTATGTTTATCCATTTCATATTTTGATAACTGGGAACTATGGAGTCAGTGTATGATTAACTAATAATATTTACATATATATACTATCTATACTTATAATATACAGGAAAGGTTTGATTGTTTGTTAGTTCCTTGGGTCGAATAAGCTCTGAAACTACTGAACCGATATAAATATTTCTTTCACCAATGGATAGCTACTTTATAAGCAAGTAACATAGGCTATATTTTATTCATGTATTCCCGCAGGAAGGGGAACTATGCAGGTGAAACTGTAAGTTTCATATTAACATGTCATGAGTATGAGGATTAAAAATATTATAGGAAGCGTAACTTTTTAAATTTTTTTATAAAATTAATTGAAAACTACAAATTGTACACCTACTGATGTATGCTATAAATTTTTGGCAGTTCCGATGAATGATACAAATATATTTGTAGTTAGGTAATAAGAAGACAACACATGTCGTCTTATTCCTTAACTTCCAAATCTATAGCCACATTCTTGACATTGAACCAGCACCTCTCACAAACGAGGTCCTTACCACTGACCTACTACTCGCCAACGCGATTAACGCACGTGGCACATAAATTATTCGAAAGCCGTTGTATAGTGCAGCTAAATTTTTATCACTTGTGTGCCATCGGGTGGGCATAGCGCGGAGCGGTTGCGAACGAGTCATAAATAAAAATGTTTAGTTCGGTGGTGTGCGTCCAGTCGCACAAATCATGAAGTATTTGCTGTGCTCAAAACTGGTTAGGAAGGCCATATTAGATATATAGCTAGAGCATGCCTCAAAGTGTGATAAATAGGCATTAATGCCTTTTTATCCTACGTTGGTCTGGATTTAAAGATAATGTTCCAGCTTTGTTCCTTGCCTAGCATGTCATATAAGGTGATTAAATTATTAAGTCATGTATTGAACTTCTGTTTAATTAAACGACTAGCAGCGCCCCGCGGTTTTTCCCGCGTAGTTCCTGATCCCGTGGGAAACGGGCATAAAATATAGCCTATGCTACGCGCTGATAAAGTAGCTTTCCATTGGTAAAAGTATTTTTCAAATCGGTACAGTAGTTTCGGTGCCTATTCAAAAAACAAACAATCAAATCAATAAGTTAGCCACTTGTCAACTTTATTTCACAATTTTCCATCTAACCCCTGAACCCAAATTGACTTTATATTTAGCTAAATAAGGAGATTGCTGCTCTTTGGATTCTGCCTTTACTACGATTACGAGCTTAATGATATTTACATATACCTATGTATAATAACATTACAAAATAGAAAATGGGCACTCTAAACACATATTTATAATGCTTATCTGCAGAAATAATGCCAATGGTTAATGAAAACGTGATATATAATCTATATTATATAAAAAATAACCCCTATTTCTTCTGCTTACGCTATAACTTGAGAACAGCCTTACTGATTTCGCTAACTCTTTTTTAATTGTAAATGTTATTATTAGGTGAAGGTTCTTATGATAAAATAAAAAAATGACGCGATAAATAATAAAATGTTTATTTAAAATCTGAGAACGGGGCGTTACGAAGTGCGCCGGGTCAGCTAGTATACAATATTATGTGAACGTGACAAAGTGCGCCCAAGGACGTTGAACACAGTTGAACACGGCTGATATCTGTAAGAACACATATTAATACATGTGCATTATGTATTCATAACGCACAATAAATCGCGCCATTTAGTTCCACTACTATTATTTGTAATGATATTATAATGCGTAATTTTGAAATCATTTGCATATAGGCAGCTAATGGTGTATCGGGTGTAGGACCTTTTTTTTTAATACGGGGAATGCATAAGGCACTTCATATTCGGGGGAGGACGACATGGTGTGTGGGACTCCCAGAGCCCTAAAACGGAGGACCCTTCTCCGATCGGGTGTAAGACCTGCAATTGTGCAGGCGGCGAGCTAGCCACTAGCCACTGCTCTTTACAATTTTCCATATAATCCATTCTAGTTTTTTATTTTGGCCAAAAGTGGTTAACTTTTACAACAGTCAGTGTCAAAGGAAGAGCTTGCCGCTCCTCTTGACTCTGCCTACTCCTTCGGGGATTACGGTCAATTATATTTACATACATACATGACATCACGCCCATAATCCCCGAAGGGGTAGGCAGAGTCAAAGAGGCAGCATGCCCCTTCAACCACATTCAGCCAAAAATAAAGCCGGGCTGGGTTAGATGGAAAATTGTGAAAAACCAGTGACAAGCGGCTAACCTGTCGCCTTCACAATCACACGTACAAAACCCGTTATAACATTAGTCGCTTTTTCGACATGCTAGGCAAGAACCACAGTTGGCACATTCTTTTTTTTTTGTCCCAGATCAACATGGGCCAAGTCCCAGACCAACATGGGACAAATTATATGTATATTTACGAGCATAGAAAATGCCTAATTGTTTAAAGTTTCTCATAAAATAAACGAATTACCACTATATACTGTCGCTAGTATATTAACGGTAAGCTTGGTGACAAAAAAAAAAGTTTTTGTTAATATTTCATCTTTGTTTTACCCGTATACAATGGAGTATTAAAACTTGAACTCCATGAAGGGAAAACATGCATTAAAACCAAAACACTACAAATATATTTACGTTTTATTTAAATTAACTGGACTGTAAATGTAAAAAAAAGAATAGAATATAAAGTTATGACAGGCCCGTTGGTCGAGTGGTAAGAGGCCTTGGCGACGAAACCAAGGGTCGCAGGTTCAAATCCCGCTAGGGGCAAATGTTTCTTGTGATGAACATGGAAATTTTTAATCGAGTCGTGGATATTTATAAACATATTTATTTTTCTATCCGTTCACCTAGTATCCATAGGACTAGCTTTAAGCTTAGTTTGTATCTAGGGAATTGGTGTGCCAGTCTGGATAATTTATTTATTATTTACTAGCTATGCCAGCGGTGTCACATGTACATGATTTCTATGTAACTTTAACCATTAAGGCTGCACACGCGACGAAAGCTTAAAAAATGGAGTAACTTCTCCCGTTTTCCCAACATTTCCCTTCACTTCTCTGCTCCTATTGATTGTAGCGTGATGAAAAGTATACTATAACCTGCCCAGGGGTATGAAAAATAATTGTACCAAGTTTTGCAAGCATTTTTGGCTTCAGTATCGATCACTAATCACCCCCTGATAGTTATTTTGAAAATATATTTCATGTACAGAATTGACCTCTCTACAGATTTATTATAAGTATTGATTTAAATGGAAAGTAGGGAGAGTATAAAAAAAAGGACAGTAGAAAAAAAGATCACCATTTAATCAGCCAGAGGAATAAGAAACACACACTTTTCTGTATCATACAGCTGCGTGACTGGTTGGAAAATATTCCTTACGTACTAACGTTACCAAATCAGGAACTTGTACATACTTTATAGGAAATTCAAGATTTACTACGGATAGAAACTTTTTGCCGACGTGACTTTCTCGGACGGAGTTTGCAATATTTCAGTGCCTTCCGATATCTAGTCTGCTGATCATACGAGCATATTTTATGTAGACTCTTTTTGATTGGACATTTTTGTTCAGTTACTTCGTAAGTGTACGATGTAGACGGTGGCGGACAAAGCCTGTTTTAGGCCTGGGGCGGCAAAGAGCTGTACGAGGCCCCTAGTAGGGATACGAGCAGTGTTGCTTGACCGAAATGGGGGGGAAGGTTGTTTCACTGTTTGATTTAGGATGATGAGTACTTGGAGATAATATGAGACCCCCAGGACCTGAGGCCCGGGGCGGACCGCCCCTTCCCTCCCCGGTTAGTCCGCCACTGGATGTAGGTATACTTTCTTAGTTATGTCATACATTGTGTTTGTATGAAGTCATGGTATGTATGTACTTACTATCAGGCCCACGATATTAGTAACTAGAAGAAATAAATAGATGTATTTGACTATCTTCATAAATATAAATGACGTAATCAGTTCAAATCGTTCAATGTTCAAAATTTTGCTCAATACAAGTATTTAGTATTTATACAAGTATTTATAAATACTTGTACAATACAATTATTTATCACAACCAAGTACATATTAGCTCTCTTCAACGACTTTGAAATAAAAGAAACAAACAATTTTACAAAATTTCAGTCTTACATTTCTAAGTGAAGTAAATATAAATAATAAATATCCGGCAACATCACATACATTGATCTGACTCCGAGGTAAGTAGCTTAAGCACTTGTGTTACAGATATCAGAATCAACAGTGGTATTACAAATATATACTTAAATATTGGATATTAACACCCAGACACAGAACAAACACAAGTATTCATCATACGAATATTTGTCCTAGGTGGGGATCGAACCCACAACTCTTGGCGCATGGGGCAGGGTCACTACCGAATGCGCCATCGAGAAGTATTTAACTATTTTCCTTCGCTAACGTTTAAATTTGTTCACAACAATTATATACAACAATTTACTTCGCCCACAAACTCTTTGAACTAAGCAATCAATTTTCCAAACAAGGCACTACCTCTTACGCTAAGTACGTGTATTGTCACTACATTTACACATCTTAATGACGAATGTTGTCACAAGTAGCGCCAGAAGCGATCAACGAGCATTAAACGCCGTAAGCGCGAATTCAAACGTTAAGCACAATCTATTACGAGCATTTTAGAACTACACGCATTACCATAGTTTAAAATTATATTTACTTTATTATTGTTAAGAATAGATGAGGCCATGGTTAAGTAGTTTCGGGGATTTTGAAAAGAGACAAAGATCTGAATACGAATTGAATCGCTGTTGAAAAAGTTTCCAGAATAGCGAACGTGGCTATTAAATTATGAAGCCATTGATGTTTATTTAAGTGTTGAAACATGTCTATCTCCGATCTAATAAACTTGTACAGACTTTTATATTCAGATTAGGAAAGGATGTTATCTTGCTAGTCTATACTATCTGTATTATTAATTTATTTATTTAATATATTTCGTTATTACGATTATATTGTATTGTAATGTATTTTGGTCACATGTTGGTCGGGGACTAAAAAAGAATGTACCAACTGTGTTTCTTGCCTAGCATGTCGTAAAAGGCGACTAATGGTATATCGGGTTTTGGGTATGTAATTTTGTGGGTAACAAGCTGGCCACTTCTCACTACTTTTCCACAATTTTCCATCTTACCCAGCCCAGTTTTAGTTTTGGCTCAGTGTGGTTAAAGGGGCCTGCTGCCGCTTTGACTCTGCCTACCCCTTCGGGGATTATAGGCGTGATTTTATGTATGTACGTATAATGTTTTTCTCTCTCTTTTCTTCCTTCTATTAACAGACTATCTGCACGCCAATTTTCTAAAGAGGTAGGCTGAGAGGTCCGAGGGCCATGTGATACAGTACTTACGCAACTCATACGCTTTTTTAATATTAGGAGCCATAATAACCATATACGCTATATGGGTAGTATGGTGTATTAACAGGAGGTAATGTTAATAAATATCCGAATACATCACATACATTGATCTGACTCCGAGGTACGTAGCTTAAGCACTTGTGTTACAATTATCAGAATCAACAGTGGTATTACAAATATATAATTAAATATTGGATATTAACACCCAGACACAGAACAAATACAAGTATTCATCATACGAACGTTTGTCCTGGGTGGGAATCGAACCCACAACTCGCGCATGGGGCTGAGTCACTACCGAATGCGCCATTGAGTCAGTCAAGAATGTTAGAAGTAATTAATACCTTCTATTAACACACGATCGATTTGATCGCGTAGTCGAGTCGGGACCTGCCACGATGCGTGCATTCATAGGCGCATGCCCATACCTGCATCCTTTCACTTTCACATTCTATGTATATCTGCTAAGTCAATCTTTCATTGTATTATCAAATGAAATCTAATCATCCTAATGGAGCATCGTTGTTGAGAAGCGATCGTCTAAACTGCTCTTATTAGACATCGCTATAGACGGAACTTCAAACACTCGAGCAAGATCTATGACGAGCATTATAGAACTACGCGCATTACCATTAACCCGTTCTAAGATTGAGTTAAGAAGAGATAAGGGGATCTTCATGGTTTTCTAATTACTAAAGATTTGCAGTAAGAATGTATGTGGTTTAGAATCTCACTTTTGGAAACGGAATGTATGAAATTTCGTTGTATGCACATTTTGAATTATGTAAGGTCAGAAATGTTTCTCTGCTTATTAATTTTCGAATGTCTGACCAACATGGGTCGAATGCGAATTTATATATCAAACCTTATTTTCCGTTATAAACCATTTGTCTATATTTGTGTGCGCAATAATATTAATGAGGATTAGTGCTACCCTTCGAGCTGTTTATACGTCATTCAACCTGAAATATCAAACTGTAATCAATATAGACTACGCTTACATCTTGCTATTTTATATCATACCTACAAATACAATAGGCCTAGGTATAATTAATAATAAGGTAGGTCGATTGGCCCATAAGTCGAGGGGTCAGAGACCCTGGTCACGAAATCAAGGGTCGCGGATTCGAATCCCGCTAGGGGCAAATGTTTCGTGTGATGAACATGGACATTTGTACTCGAGTCATGAATAAACGTATTTAAGTATGTCTATCCGATCATGTAGTATCCATAGCACAAGTATAAGGTTAGTTTAGGACTAGGTAATTGGTGTAGCAGTCTGAAGAATTTATTTATTTATGTATTTATATGTACACTTTAAGGTTGTTTAAATTCGCACTGGCGAGTTGCTTTTCGCGTGATAGTAAGTGTCATTTTATTGTTGAATAGATTGAAATAACGACAATTTATTATATTTATCTTTGTTTGAATATATTCAATATTGTTTGCATTTGTTTCTTAAAATATTTTAAAAGACAGTTCCAAAATAATCTAGTTTACATAAATACAGCAAACGATAACCCTTATTCGACAGCAGAATTAATTACTTATATCGCAACAAAATGTTTTAAAGAAAATGTACACCTTTGGTCTACATAATATTATTTTATTCCATTGAAGTAGTATACTCTAATGGAGTAAATACAAAGAGAGTGATGAGTATGTTAGCGGATCGAGAGGAAGAGAAAGGCCAAAAAAGAGATGGATGGATTGTGTGAAAGATGATATGAGTGAAATGGGAGTGGATAGCTTGATGACGGTTGACCGGGACGTATGGAAGAGAAAGATATGCGCTGACCCCAGATGAACTGGGAGAAGGGCAAGAGGATGTTGATGATAAGAGTAGCATACTTTAAATTTATAAAATATCCATTCAGACACGCTTTATCATAAACATAATAAAATTAAATTTTTAATCATAATAACTGTAAATGACTTAATTATAAGCTTAAAAATGCTGTAATACATTGGAAGACTGCACATGTATATCACTTAATTACACACTGTTAATATATCATTTACTAAAATCTTATATGAAATATTATTATAGAGGCAGATAAAAGATGTAAAATGATATTTCCAGAAAATTCTTTGAAGTCAAACACATTTGATCCAAGTTCATCCGCCTCAAATACCAAAAGTCTAGCTTGCAGCTTCTCAGCAAGTTTTATCTCCGACAAACACACAAAAGGACTCTGTTGTATCCCAGAAACTACACTTTGTGTCATTTTTACAAAAATAACAAAAACAAGCAACGTCGGAATAGCGTAAATATTGCAGTTTCCTCACTTGATTTCTATTCAGTCCGCCACTTGCACCGAGCAATGTAAAGTAAACTAGGTATTGCTATTTGAATTTGATGTTGATGTGTTGGCGGCATCATGGGGTCATGGCTCGGGTGATGTCGGATTGATTGCACTTTGTCATCGTTTGGTGCCATTTATTTTATAGCTTGAATAGAACAATGAGTAGATCGAGACACATTCGTTTTCCTGGCTGGAACTTAAGAACGCATGCATTAAAGTTAGCAATGAAGGAAAATGATGAGTTATGGGAGGGTATGTGTAGACCTGATTTTTATTCTCCATTCAAATGATCATGTAGATCAATAAAATTGAATGGAGCTCGCTAGTTCTAGTATTGTGATTATGATAAGCCTTCTTATTTAAACGTAAGGACACGTTGCTTTATATTAAACTCAAAGCATGTCAATGAGTTAGAAATTTTTTTTTGTTATACAACCCATTCAACTTCTACCCACACACTTCTGCACACTATTAAAGGCGTGACTTTTGCCACGACCATCTACTGAACCAAAGAGAGTTGTTAAATCAAACTCATTTGTATTCGTAAATGGAGACTGCTGACTGAATACAACAACCGGAAAGTTGTTTCCTTAAATTTTATTTTCCAGATTCTAAACTTCCGCTTTACTCGGGAGCACCAACCAAGCGTGCACTAAGTTTTCTAACTTTAACTAAGTGTGAAGTCTTTGTTTCTGGTCCCGTGTGTAAGTACATAGTAAAATATATACACTATTGACTTTCGCCCGAAGTTCCGTCCGCTAGAAATTCGGTCTGTTAGAAAAAACATATTTTCTGAATGATTGCTACTATGTACACTTTTTTGTACCCTTGACAATATCTATGTAAAATTTCATTAAGATTATTAAGTAACCATAATCAATATAAAAAATAGTCACATTTAGTAATTAATCAGCTGAAACTATAATAATGCAGTGTCTAAGACGTAATAAGGTTCTAAAACCACATTAAGTCAAAATAAAGTTTTTCAATTATCCTGTAATTTACCGAATGTTATTGTCGATTTTATTTCCATTAATCCCCATTGATAGTACATTTTACCGTATATTTTGTTAATGTTTAAGTATCTTATATTAATATACAATCATGAACACTTTCTACCAAAACTCTACATCCAACAGTCCGCCATTATCCACACAAACATTCATATAATAAAAACATTAATTTAAAACTGACTAGCGTATACTGGAGGTCGCAAACATTGCGGTTGTTTTAAACCTACCGCCTGTTTGTGAAACTCTCTACACTAGGCCTTGGGCGTTTGTAGTGGCTCTACGCGCCTGCGCTTAGTCCCGACAACGCTAACGTGTTTGTCGACCTACAGTTTTGGTAGTCACCTGGACCTGAAAGTGCGTTATGTGGGGCAATTGCGTGTGGACATGGGTATTTCTTCTTAGCTTGCAATACTTTGTATGTATTATGAATTTTATAGTACTTTACCCTATATTTACCCTATAGGAGCGGTGGTAGTGGTAAGGACACGCGCCTCTTTACGGAGGAGTGCGGGTTCAAACCCGGGCACGTACCTCGAGTCTATTTATGTATATAAATACGTATTTATACCACTAGCTCGACGGTGAAGAAAAACATCGTGATAAAACCTGCAAATTCAAATTACTTTGGATTTGTAACCATGATCCAAAAATTGTCTGGTTCCCCTATCTTAGGGTTGCGAAGGTCAGATCGGCAGTCGCTTCAATGTAATTAACAGACTCACTAAATCATGGTCTAAGCGGACCCCGTCTAAGCACGGGACATAACGCTAGGAAGATGATAGTACTTTACCCTATAACCACTTTTAAAAAGTTTTTTTTTCTGTCTATCAGACTACATTACGTACATTGATGTGACTCCGAGGTTAGTAGGTTAAGCACTTGTGTTACGGATATCTGATCAACAGCGGCATTACAAATATATACTTAAATACTCGATATTAACACCCAGACACAGAACAAACACAAGTATTCATCACACGAATGTTTGTCTTGGGTGGGGATCGAACCCACAACTCTGGCGCATGGGGCAGGGCCAATACCGAATGTGCCATCGAGCCAGTCAAACGTGGCAGTGTACCAAGAATATAAACTTACGACTTACGAGTGAATCTTACGATTGCATTAAATTTAATATAGTTCTGATGGTGATTTGCTCTTAAATTATCTACCCTAGACAGTGTGGATAATTAGAGAATTCTCTATTAGAAAATTCTGTTTATACCGCTAAGGGTAGCCTGGCAAATAACTATAAAAATAACATGCAGTCTTTTAATAGTATTTGGGGTTTTGGGCATGTGATTGTGTAGGCAACTTGCTAGCCACTTGTCACTACTATTTCACAATTTTCCATCTAACCCAGCCCATTGTCCTCTGTTGATCTGGGACTTAAAAAGAATGTGCTATCTGTGTTTCTTACCAAGCATGCTGTAAAGGGCGACTTATGTTATAAGAGGGTTTGGGTACGTAATTGTGTAGGCGACGAGCTAGTCACTTGTCACTACTTTTTCACAATTTTCCATCTAACCTAGACCAGTTTTGTTTTTGGCTGAATGTGGTTAAGAGAGCCTGCTGCCTCTTTGACTCTGCCTACCCTTTCGGGGATTATGGGTGTGGTGCTATGAATGAATGAAAGTATGCACTATGCAGTCACATGTCAACCAATTTGAAGCTTAGCTAAACAGGGACATCTTTTTTCCTAATTGATAAAGATGTGAAAGTAAAGTATGCAAGTGCAAACGATAAACACTCCTATTTTCGTTTATCAGAAATACAGCAATAGTTTTTTTTCGTATATATATTTTAGCTTACCTATATATTTATTGTCTGAACCAAATATTGGTACAAGGCATTAAGCAACCTCAGTACTCTCCGTAATTAACATTGATTTCATAATTATACCTGTCAAGTTGAGTAAATCATGTTGACGAAGTTTGTAACACCGGCTCTTAAGGTGATCCCAAATAATGCGGTAATTAATGTTTGAACTTAAGCCCATTTATAACGAAGCTAATTTATGGTCGAGTATTAAAGACTTACTCACTTTAAGGGACGTTGGCACCTTCAAACAGAGTGACATTAGGACTTGATATAAGATTTGGTGGCATGGTCGATTCTCTAACTTTGTTTGAACATAAATCCTGACAGATCTTTCTGGATTGTCAAGGACATATTTATGAAAAAAATGATAGCAGTAGTAAACACAAATTAAGCAAGATAATGATAAATAATAGGATTTTAATAGTTCCCAGTAAAAACATTAGTTGTTTATGTAAGATTCATGTATTACGGGTAGAGTAGACCACGTTACCTTCCTCTGTTGATATAATCCAAATGTTGGTGCAAATTATACAGTACAAAATTACATAACACATGTTATGGATATGTCGCAGTCATCTGGTTGAATCTGCTATTTGATTGAATGACTAGCGCGTTCATTAAATGACGACATTTAATTGAATGACTAGGCCGAACGTTAATTGAACAAGCGTCACTCAAGGTCCAACTAGTTAGCTGATTGTAACATAGCCCTTTGAACAGAGCGGACCAACAGAACCAGGTGCGCTGCGACATATATTGCGCCTTCCATGAAAATCAAATTGCTACCAGAAACGAGATGCTACCAGACAAGAAGGTTAGGTTAGGTTAGAACTGTGATCCTAACAACACGCTTTCATTAAATGAATTCAATTCAATTAAATGTCGACATTCAATGAACGCGCTAGTCGTTCAATCAAATAGCAGATTCATCCAGATGACTGCGATATGACGTTCAGTTAAGACGTTGAACGTTATATTAAACAATTTAACGAGTTGTCCTTTAGTCATTCAATTAAACGTCGTCATTCAATGAACGCGCTAGTGATCCAATCAAATAGCTGATTAAACCAGATGACTGCGACAGATATACTATACTGATAGCTGCATAGGAAGCAGCTATCTGTATTAAAATCATTTCGTTTTGTTTAACAGTTGAAACATTTTTCAATAGTAGTTAAGAGACTATTAGTCTTTTGAAAATAGTTTTGAGCTATTATCGCATACAAATTTCTATTAAGACACAGTCGTATTCAACTTTGCCCTCAAAGTACACATGACAGCACTTCACGCTAAACACTGCGGAGTCTTATTCCGTTGTGATAAGGGCTGTTTCGCAACAAAAATGTGCTACCGTCTGTATGTATTAGGAAACTTTTAAGTGTTTATTAGATTTCATGACGATGGGTCTATGACTAAAGCAGTGGCAGATCGATGCTAGCTCAATGGTAAGAGAATGCTGTTTCAAACGCGGGATACGGACTTGATCCGTACCGCTATTTTTTTTTTTAATTAAAGAGAAGTGAAGGATTCAAATATCTATGGATGTGGAACCATCATCCAATTTGTCTGGTTTCCCTGTATAAGGTTTACGGAGATCTGATAGGCAGTCGCATGAATGTAACATGACTCGCTTAACCCTCATTCATGGTCCAGGCAGACTCCGATTATACAGACATAACGATAAAAAAATTTCATGCTTAGGTCCTTAAGTAAAAAAAATCTTGTGCAATTTTATGTAGCAAAGTAATTATTAAAACACTTCAATTTTGGGACGTGCCTCGAGAGTCGAGAGGCTTGTCGCGTGGATAACTCGCTTTGAACCCAACGCGGCTTGAACCTGTTACTACTGAAGAGTGGACGCTATGGAATCCGTTATATAACATTAGAATTTCAAATAGGTTGTGGAAACAATGGAAAGATTATGAATAAAACTTTTTGTTCCAATGTATAATGTTCGTCTGGAATTACGAAAAAAATTGCTCCTCCCTTAGCACGTTGTAAAAGCCTAATAGGGTATTATAGTGTATTCCAAGCTTAATATTATTCTATGCTAAAAGTGGTAAAAGGAGTCGATAGACAGAGTAGAAAACATAGGAGGAGTAAGCTCCTTAGACCATGTGCGTATGTGTATATGCTTATGCTTGTACATGTACTTAGTTACTTTGCTAAGCTAATAAAGTTAAATAACTATAATAAAAAAAAGAATGTCCAAATTGTGTTTCTTGCCTAGCATGTCGTAAAATACGATTAATGGTATATCGGGGTTTGGGTAACTGATTGTGTAGGTGACAAGCAAGCCACTTGTCACAAATTTTTCACAGTCTTCCATCTAACCCAGCCCAGTTTTATTTTTGGCTAAATGTGGTGAAATTGGCCGGCTGCCCTTTTGACTCTGCCTACCCTTCCGGAGATTATGGGCATTATGTTTTGTTAACTATCATAATGTATTGGAAATATTTATCTAATCGTTTAGTCAACCATTATCAACCTGAACCTAGTATAGAGTTTATTAGCCTACCATCTAGGCCATCGCAGCTTATTTTAACGACTAACGATTGCAATCTTGGGAAAGCACACAGTTTAATGGACCAAGACACTCAGAAGTTATAGTGATGTAAAGAGCGGGTAATATACCTGGGCCCTGGGAACGATGTGATATATGCAGAGGATTGATGACGGTAAACCTGGTTTGATGGAGACAGAAATAGCTTTCCTCGGGCCTCTTTATAAGGAAAACAAAGGAAAATAATAAATTATTATATAGGCATATTTCTCTCCTTTTTAAATGTAGACATGAGAAAATATGGATGATTTTTTTTTTCATTGATGTTAGATCTGTCGCCTGCATAGACGTGAGATTTGTACGCTAATAAAAACATTAACATACATAACATCACGCCCATAATCCCCGAAGGGGTAGGCGGAGTCAAAGGGGCAGCAGGCCCCTTTAACCACATTCAGCCAAAAACAAAACTGGGCTGGGTTAGATAGAAAATTGTGAAAAAGTAGTGACAAGTGGTTGGCTTGTCGCCTACACAATCACATACCAAAAAACCCGATATACTTCTAGTAGTCTTTTACGACATGCTAGGGAAGAACCATAATTGGCACATTATTTTTAAGTCTCAAACCAACATGAGACAATGGGCTGGGTTAGATCAAAAATTGTGAAAAAATAGTGACAAGTGGCTAGCTTGTCGCCTACACAATCATATACCCAAAACCCGATATACCATTAGTCGCCTTTTACGACATGCTAGGCAAGAGATACAGTTGGCACATTCTTTTTTAGTCCCCGACCAATATGGGTCATTTATTCTAAAAACATTTATTTTTATATTATTCAAACTATACCTAAAATATCGATAGAGCGGTGGTAGCTTAATGGTAAGGACACGCACCTCTTACCCGAGGAGTGCGGGTTCAAACCCGGCACGTACCTCTGGATTTTTCAAATCTATGTACGTATTTATACCACTAGCTCGACGGTGAGGGAAAACATCATGATGAAACCTGCAAATTTAAACAACTTTGGATTTGTAACCATGATCCAAAAATTGTCTGGTTCCCCTATCTTAGGGTTACGAAGGTCAGATCGGCAGTCGCTTCAATGTAATTACCAGACTCGCTAAATCCTGGATCATGGTTTAAGCGGACCCCGTCTAAACAAGGGACATAACGCTAGAAAGATGATGACCTAAAATATCGATAGTCTATAAAACAATCCTGATATCAAATCGATTAGAAAACTTCAAAAACATAAACACTATTAACGAACTATCTAAAAAGAACACAGGATTCACCAAACATCAAACCGGTTTAAGAGAATAACGAACGCCTGACGTTTGATTTCTGCCTTGAAGCAACCACGTAATTGAAAAATGTGCTCCATGGCAGCTTTTTAATTAAACCGTCTAGTTAGAAAAGTTAGAAATGAATATAATGGCAATTCTATCGCCAGTTATGAATTAATTACAATTTCGTATGCGCATTAAAAATACGTGGTTATTTTTAGAATTGTAGCCAGGTACATCTGTAGTACTTGGCCCAGCTCACCTGCTACGAGAAGATTGGTCGTGTGTTAACAGAAGATTATCTCAGGAGCCATAAAAACCGTAGAGCTTGTAACAAACGGATTATGAATGTTGAAGAAGCAAGTGAGGTGTGTAAGGATTGCGCCATATGGCGTTCGGTTCATTCTGCCTACCCCGCTAGAAAAGTGTTAGTTAGTTAGTCTATAGTCCAGATATTTTGTAAGGCTTTTTTTTCCATTAATAGTACCTTCTTGTTAAAGAAAATAGCTCAATGGTAAAGGCACGCCTCACATGCGAAAGGGCCTGGTTTAAACCCGGACAAGTACTTCTGGATTAATCAAATTTAAGATTCGGGAATAAAATACCGTGATGAAACCTAAGATCAAATGTCGATGGGTTTCGAAGATCAGTTAGGAAATTGATTCAATGTGATAAATAGACTCGCTAAACTGCATAATAATCTAAGAAGGCTCATAATAAACACAGGATATATGCTTGGAAGACAATAATAGGTGATATTCATCCGAGAGACGCCGGGAATTAACAGCTAGTTTAATATTTAACATAGACTATATTCATGCTGAACATGCGAAAATTTATAAATTGACGACCATTGGTACTTTATACATTAGATACTAGAACTTACTGTTATTATGTAATTAATAACGAATTATTAGCAATAGTAGTGTTTCTAATAACAATAACACCAGCGATATCATTGTGATCATGTATTGCATTGAACATTATAATTTCATGGAATTGAATAGAATCATCACTGCATATTGAGGTTATTTGTATTAAATTGAGCCAGCATAATTTTGGTAAATGAAAACGATTTAATATTCTGCTGACGATAACGATTTATAACGTCTATGTCTGTTAAAACAAAAACTGTATTGTTATGTATATATATTTATGTATGCTATTTTTATATTTATGATTTACTAGCTGTGCCAGCGGTGTCACCCGCGTTTATGGTTATTATTATAAAGACTATTTCCGTCATACATGATTTCTATGTAACTTTAACCATTAAGGCTGCACACGCGACGGAAGCTTAAAAAATGGAGTAACTTCTCCCGTTTTCCCAACATTTCCCTTCACTACTCTGCTCCTATTGGTTGTAGCGTGATGAAAAGTATACTATAACCTGCCCAGGAGTATGAAGAATAATTGTACCAAGTTTCGTTAAAATCCGTCAAGTCGTTTGTGTTTCTATAAGGAACATATAGACAGGCAGACAGACAGACAGACAGACAGACAAAAATTTTACTGATTGCATTTTTGGCATCAGTATCGATCACTAATCACCCCCTGATAGTTATTTTGAAAATATATTTCATGTACAGAATTGACCTCTCTACAGATTTATTATAAGTAAATGTTAATAGATAGATAAATGTTATTTTGAATAATTAAAGGCTTTTGAAATGTTAATGACTGGCCTGTTGGTCGGGTTCGTCCCGCTTGGCGAAGATGTTCCGTGTGATAAACATGGGCATTTGTACTCGAATCATGGATGTTTATAAACGTAATTAAGTATGACTATCCACCTAGTATCCATATGGCATGCATAAACTCAGTCTGGATAATTTTTTTTATTTTATTTATGTGTATTTCAATGTAAAATGTATGTTATCCTAAGTGTTAGTCGCAAATAAACAACAAAGAATGACACATATTTGCATTCCATTAGAAAGCGGCTCTTATTGACGGAGTATTCTATTGTTTGCCATTCCGAATGCAGTTTGGAAGTGCAAATTGTGCAGCGTGAAACGAATACAAAGTGCATTAAGCATTTTCGCGTCTTTAAATGCAACTTTGGTGCGATTTTTCGTTCATCTGTTTTATTCCCGCTGCAGTTCTGTTTCAAAATTCTAATGCACTTTTTTGGGTTATTTGTCGACGATATGGATTGTTATTGCGAAGACAAATGCAACGCAATGCAGGTGAAGTGCGGATATTTTCCGATTCGTACTATATTTTGCCCTATTTGGTCTGAATTTAAAAAATAAAATAAAATAAATAAATTCTTCAGACTGACACACTAATTGGTGCGTTCGAATGTTCGTGTGGTGTGTTCGAAATCCGAATTTATCCAAAATAACTAAGCTTAGTTTGGGACTAGGAAATTCCCTAGTCCCATACTAATCTTAGTTATCTTAATAAGCTTGTACTATTATATACACAGTTGGTACTAGGTGTACCAAATGTGTTCTTTACCTAGCACGTCGTAAAAGGTGACTAACGGTGCATTTAAAATAGTAATAGAAATATAAATATCTTTATTCATGTAGGCTCCACAAAAGCACTTATGAATAGTCATAATAATACAAAATAAATATTCTACCGCCAGGTTCGGAACGTTGATTCTACCGAGAAGAACCGTCAAGAAATTCGGTAGTTACTCTTTTAAATCGCCATGTATACAATAACAATGCTACTTTATATTATTTCTACAAAGTTATATAATTCAAATATAATTAATGTAATACATTTTAATAGTAAAGTAGACCATGCAAGAATTAGAGCGCAGACTGCAGATTCCTGTCATTGAAAAAGTCTTCAATTCTATAATAGCCCTTTTTCATGAGAAATGTTTTCATATGTGATTTGAATTTATGAACGGGCATTTGAATTACTTTATCTGGTGACTTATTAAATACCTTAATGGTAAGCCCCACAAAAGAATTACTGCTTTTATGAAGTCTAAGATGTGGAACGACAAGCTTGTGTTTATTCATTGCATTGGGTTTGTAAGTATGCAGGTGACGAACTAGTTATTGTCATTACTTTTGCACAATTTTACAACTTACTTAACTCAACTGTATTCTTTGGTTAAATACTGTTGGAGAGCTTTGATGCTTCTTGGACTCCGCCCACCCTTTCGGGGAATGTGGGCGCGATGAAATGTATGATATTTTTTTTTTCATTCCACGCGAAAGAAACCGCGAGCAACAGCAATTTTGTATATTAAGTAAGAATGAACAATGTTTCCAACCATTACACTAACCTATATACTGTTCCATTTGCTATACGACAACAGCACAAAATTACGGATCCGGAATAGCCAAACTGTTCAACATTTTCCACAATCAAATGAATATTAAATGTCAGCAAAATTATACCTCCAATCAGCTTTAGAGATTCATAATAAAAATTCAATGAACTGTATTTGAACCAGACTTTTTGCATTGTGCACAATTTCCTCTTTGATGTCAAAGGGACTTGATTCTATATTCCGTTTTTAAATTATCAGTGTGCTGTTAACTTTATTTTCTTGTCTCTGATTTTCTTTGAGGTATTTATTAAGTGCCAGTGTTTTCGCAAATTAATTAAGTTACGGTTTTTGCATAAGAAGTAAAGTGCAGTGTAGGAGTCGACAACTGTTGTCCTAAAAACAATGCTGATGATTCAGTGGATTATGTATCATTATATGTTTTCTTAAGTAATTTACTTACTGACCAAATGACCTTTTCAAAAAGTGACCTAATAAATAAATGAAATATCCAGACTGACAGACAAATTCCCTATTTCTAAACTAAGCGTATATGCTTGTGCTATGGATACTAGGTTAACGGATAGACATACATGGATGTTTATCCATGACTCGAGGTCAAATGTCCATGTTCATCACACGAAACATTTGTTCCTAGCGGGATACAAACACGCGACCCTCGGTTTCGTAGCCAGGGTCCTCTGATCACTCGACAAACGGGTAGACAACGGTATGTTTTATCACTCTAATGAAAACTCAGTCATTAAAATAACTCAAAAGTTATTATTTTGTATATAATACGTTGGTACAATATAACGTCATTGTTGGCGATTGAAATAAAAAAATATGAGGTGTATAAGGACTGCGTCATATGGCGCTCAGTTCACTCCTACCCTACCAGGGAATAAAATTAGGATCATCATCTTCCTAGCGTTATGTCCCGTGCTTAGACGGGGTCCGCTTAGACCATGATCCAGGATGTAGCAAGTCTGGTAATTACATTGAAGCGACTGCCGATCTGACCTTCGTAACCCTAAGATAGGGGAACCAGACAATTTTTGGATCATGGTTACAAATCCAAATTTATTTGAATTTGCAGATTTCATCACGATGTTTTCCCTCACCGTCGAGCTAGTTGTATAAATACGTACATAGATTTGAAAAATCCAGAGGTACGTGCCCGGGTTTGAACCCGCACTCCTCGGTTAAGAGGGGCGTGTCCTTACCATTGAGCTACCACCGCTCCAGGAGGGAATAAAATTAGGATAAGTTATAAAAAATGCCTCGATATTAAAACATTTCTCACAGTAAACCTGCTACTCGTCCGAAGTTAAGTCCGACATAATGCGGATTTAGTTGCGTAAGTTAGGCTTATAGGTCTTAATGGTAAGGCGAGCTAGACTAAACATTTGGCCAGTAACGGATTATTCGGATCGTTTAACTTCACAGCCGAAATCCTTCTGAAACAATGGCTTTAGCTTTAGCTTCTACAATATTGACTTAAAATAAATTCATCGTTTTCACCAAGTAATGGTATAACGAACTTTATAAGAAACTAAGAGTTTCTGGCCAGTTCTTTTCGATCGACCTTCTAAATTCGGTGGAAAATTATCATAAGTATTGTTATTTTTTTTGGCAATAAGTTGGCTATTTTAGGGTCTATTCCTTGTTCTTATTGCCAATAAAATAAATCGGTATTAAAAAATAATTTGTCTATACAAATAATAATACTTTATTACGATTCATCATTACTGTTCTAAAACACATTATTTTGTTTTATTTTTGTGATGAGCACTTCTATTTAACTCAAACCTAATATTATGTGTTTTGTTTTCTTTCTCTTTCTCCTTTTTTTTTTGCATGAGAGTGTATGTCATATACAAAGACGTGTTTTCTATGCTATCGTGATTTATACCTGCAGAGCGTATCTCGTATGTATTAAATAGAGTTAATATTAGAACACACACACTCATACATACAAATAGAGAAAGAGATATAAATATAGAAAGGGGCCACCTTAGTATTGTATACTCAAAAAAAGCCATTACCCTCTTTTTATCGTAACAGGTATATGTTATAAATTCCAATTTACTTCCATTATATTGCCCGTCAAAAAGGATTCCGCGATAAAATTAACCAATTACCATTTCCCTGATTACCCCCTTCCACTAATTGGCGAAAAACTCAAAGTAATACTTTATGATTAGCTCATAACTGTCCGGAACAATGCCGAGACAGACATTAAAGACCTTTCCATTAACGCTCTCGCCACTGGCCGGCTGTAATCTTTCACTTTTCTTTTATAACTCTTTCTGGAAAAAGAAACTAACATTTCCTCGGAAAGTGTCAGAAATGGCATTGGGAAAAAACGTTGAGTGTCACTGGGTAGAAGGGTAGCTAGACTTTATTTTTTGAATCCGAAATATACATGACATAGATCCCTTACTACCAAAATGAGCATTGCATTATGGATTACTCGATAACAGATAGATTTATTTTACTTAGACATTCATTAACGGTTTTAGTCAATTTGTGGTGCATATGGTGATATATTCATCACAAAACATTAACCTGTCAGTAGCGTTACTATCCCTAATTGCGGCTCATGGCAATTTCATGGGTGGTTTTGTTCAAGGATAGTATTCGATTTTAATTCGAGAACATAGTTAGGGTCTGGTCTCCCCGCTCATAGGCTTAGGGTCCTTCTAGTATAGTCAGGTGCAAAAGTAAAACATAACTTAAATCTATACTTATAATAAATCTGTAGAGAGGTCAATTCTGTACATGAAATATATTTTCAAAATAACTATCAGGGGGAGATTAGTGATCGATACTGATGCCAAAAATGCAATCAGTAAAATTTTTGTCTGTTTGTCTGTATGTTCCTTATAGAAACATAAACTACTCGACGGATTTTAACGAAACTTGGTACAAATATTTTCCATACTCCTGGGCAGGTTATAGTATACATTTCATCACGCTACAATTAATAGGAGCAGAGTAGTGAAGGGAAATGTTGGGAAAACGGGAGAAGTTACTCAATTTTTTAAGCTTCCGTCGCGTGTGCAGCCTTAATGGTTAAAGTTACATAGAAATCTTTCTATTCTTCTTTATAATATTAACCATAAACGCGGGTGACACCGCTGGCATAGCTAGTTGAAAATAAAACGGAACACCTACATAATAAGCAGTCAAAGACAACTTTCTTCCATAAAATATGTATTACCAGACTACCAATGCCGTGTATAACGATTTTATGAAACATAACTGACGTTGTTATACGTTCATAATGTAATATACAGTGTGTGTGTAATTTATGTTGACGGGAACAATAAACTTTTTACGTACGATAAAGGAGGAGGTTCGGGAGAAATGTTTCATTTCAACGCTCCTTGTGTGATTCAGACTGATTAAGACAAGCTATTTTAGAAGTATTGCATAGGAATAACCTTTTATGTTCGCAGTTACCACAACACTCAGGGCTTGTGTATAGAATGTGTACTTTTTGGTTTCGGGTATTAGGGAAATTAATATATGTTTTCTTATTAACCAACAGTGTTTTCAGCTCAAGTAGGCAATCTATTATTACTCCTTTCTCTTACTAATATGTATATAAACGCAAAAGGAGCTCTGCCTGTCTATCTCTACTAATATTACAAACGCGAAAGTTTGTAAGTATGGATGGATGTTTGTTACTCTTTCACGTCAAAACTACTGAATGGATTTTAATGAAACTTTACTATAATATCTATAGCTTATACTCCCGAATAACATATTAGCTATGTTTTATCGACGTACCACGCGAGCAAAACCGCGGGCAGAAGCTAGTCTGTCATACTTTTACATCATCATCTTCCTAGCGTTATGTCCCGTGTTTAGACGGGGTCCGCTTAGACCATGATCCAGGATTTAGCGAGTCTGGTAATTACATTGAAGCGACTGCCGATCTGACCTTCGTAACCCTAAGATAGGGGAACCAGACAATTTTTTTGGATCATGGTTACAAATCCAAAGTTGTTTGAATTTGCAGGTTTCATCACGATGTTTTCCTTCACCGTCGAGCTAGTGGTATAAATACATAGATTTGAAAAATCCAGAGGTACATGCCCGGGTTTGAACCCGCACTCCTCGGTTAAGAAGAGGCGCGTGTCCTTACCATTGAGCTACCACCGCTCTCTGCCAGTCTGTCATACTTTTACATATGTACCGAATTTTATTATGCGTAATTTTCGCACCTGATAATAGGATCTAAGATGATCTCTGTAGGAGACCAAAAGACTACGCGGGCGCGCGAAAAAATGCCAGTTGTGAAATAAATTTAACTTATACAAAAAAATTTAAGTTTACAATTTTGACGTATTTATGATCAGCCTATTATTTATCGCTTGATTTTTTTTATATTATATAAATGTATAAAAAGGCAATTCTCAAAAATTCGTTTCTGGCTTATATTCTGGTAAGATGAGCCCTTCTCTCCTAAGATGAGATACAGTGTCCTCGCCAGGGGGATTCAAAGTAGATTTCTAGTTGCAGTAGTTTTATTACCTACTAGCTGTGCCAGCGGTGTCACCCGCGTTTATGGTTAATATTATAAAGACTATTTCCGTCATACATGATTTCTATGTAACTTTAACCATTATGGCTGCACACGCGACGGAAGCTTAAAAAATGGAGTAACTTCTCCTTATTTCCCAACATTTCCCTTCACTACTCTGCTCCTATTGATTGTAGCGTGATGAAAAGTATACTATAACCTGCTCAGGAGTATGAAGAATAATTGTATAAAGTTTCGTTAAAATCCGTCGGGTAGTTTTTGTTTCTATAAGGAACATACAGACAGACAGACAGACAGACAGACAGACAGACAGACAGACAGACAGACAGACAAACAGACAGACAGACAGACAGACAGACAGACAGACAAAAATTTTACTGATTGCATTTTTGGCATCAGTATCGATCACCAATCACCCCCTGATAGTTATTTTGAAAATATATTTCATGTACAGAATTGACCTCTCTACAGATTTAGATATAATAAGTAATAGTGCTTTGCGCCAAAAGAATAGCTACTGTCAGGGTAAGTCGGGGATCAGCGTTACCTAGCAATTTAAATCCAATCGTAGCTCCTTAAATATACTGCAGACTGTCTACAGTCTCTTGGATGACGCGTAAATGATTTTTGAAGGAAAAAAAACTTGCCGCGTTTTGTCGCGTTCTGTGAACCGTTAAAAAACGTCGCATGCAGGCTGTGAAAAGGAAAACAAAAAAGTCCGCCAAAATCTCACTCTGTGACATTATTACGTCATGCCACGTTTGTTCTGCTATGTCACCCAAGTTTTCCTGCTATGGCACTTTACTCCTAAGTTGACTGCGAACGATAAACTTTTTACGCTCAGTGGGGATGAGGGATAGGGGAAAATAATTCAATTTCACTTGATTACTGATAACAGCTCACCTCCGGAATTCTTCGCAAATAATTTTAAGGTTTATTTGAATGAGTAAAATAACTGGGATTAGGTAACAAGGTTACCATTGCTTAAGGAAGATAAGTGCTGAAATCCCTACTAATATTATAAATGCGAAAGTAACTTTGTCTGTCTGTTACGCTTTCCCGCTTAAACCTCTCAACCGATTTTAATGAAATTTGGCACAGACAATCTTTAGACCCTGAGAAAGAACATAGGCTACTTTTTATTGCGAAAAAAAAAGCGCGATATAACCGACTTCCACGCGGGCGAAGCCGCGGGTGGAAGCTAGTATATTATAAAGATTAGCATTGCGGAACAAATATTTTTTATACCATCATTGCATCTTTGCGTAATGTAATTTGGAAGGGACGACATAATATGTCTGCTATTCATAATTCAAAGAAAGTAACAGCACTGCATTGCCTTTTAAGATTGCTTCACCACATGTTTCGTGGTGATTTAAACATATGTTAAGCTGTTGTGGCCTAATAGGGTTGCAAATTTTTACGACAACTTGTAATTAATTCTCCACTAGGCAAAACACTAATATTACCAAATCAACGGAAAAAATAACTTGGTCTATTATCCAATATGTAATGATACTAAAATTTGAGCAACTTTGACACAACAAGAAGTTACAATGGTGACGTAGGTATTCATCAGTGGAAAGGAGAATTACATATTTTATGAGGAAGACTTTGAAGTATCCATAGAAGCAGAAGTATATGGCGAATGAAGATCGACAGCAGATGACGGTGCTCCCAGGTGTCCCTTCATCTTCTTAGTTAGCCGCATATTCGTCGTTTATCGAGACACCAGCTTCTGCCGCGGCGTTGCTCGCATGGTACAGCTTAAACATTCTAATGGTACAACATAGCTTACGTGTTGTTAAACACGTTCAATAACACGTAAGCTTTGTTTTATTGATGTACCATTAGAATGTATAAGCAGTACTATGGTAAAGTTTCATTAAAATCTATGCAGTACTGTTTGCGTGAAAGAGTAACAAACGTCCACACAATCTTTCGCATTTATAAAATTATATATATATATATATATATATATATATATATATGAACGTTGACTGCAAGTTAATCAGTGTTAATCGTAGAGGATATAAACAATGTAACCACAGGAGAGAAAAGTTTATATTTAATCCGGTAAAATTTATATATATATTTTTTTTTCATGTTATCCCTAATGTATTTTTTTCTTTTAATCAAAATAATTTTAAATCATTTATTCACTTATTCATGGTAAATTTAAAAAAAAGTTTTTTATAGAATTTTTTATCGTTACCATACAAAATAGAGTTAGTTTCAGAACAGCTGTATAATTTGCAATCAGAGCCCAAGTACCCCAAAATGACATTGCCACAAACGATCAATAATTATTCGTTCACACGTGGCAAGAAAATTACCCCCTTAAATTCTTACCTTAGGGAAGGTAGGTAGGTACACAAAGGAAGCGAATAATTTCGCGTAGCTAAACAGACACGTTCACAAGTAAATACTTAAACAAGACCTCGTAAACTTTTTCATTAGCTTTTTATTATTTCACTGCTGAGAAATGACGGAGCCCAGAATTTCTTGCAGTTCTGTCTTTTCTGCTTCTAGATCCAAAATTAGTCGTCAAAGTAATTTCATGTTTGGTCAACTGGCACAAGGATTAAATATATATGAGAACAGATTTTTACTTTCGTTATTTTATTTGGAACAATAAAATACTACTGTTAAAATTTTTGCATTTCAGAGAAAAAACTCAACAATATTCGATCAAACCTAATTCAAGTTTGATTATGGCTAATCGTTACTTAGGATACGTGGTACCTATTGTTATTTAAAAATCCTATCACACCACTAAATCAAAGGTGTCTTGATATTATCTGTCAGTAATTCAAACCCACTAATGTTGTGATTCCTATTGTTCTAGTCACTTCTATTGTTTGCATCGTTCTATGATACACACGTGCATCTTTCACTCTTGGTATTTCAACATACAATGTAAGCTAGAAGCTTCTTTTGTATATATAACTAACTAACTAACTTAACTTCTCGCCACTTCCCTAGCGGGGTAGGCAGAGAGCCGAACGCCATATGGCACGATCCTTACACACCTCACTCGCCGCTTCAACTTTCGTAATCCTTTTCATACAAACTCTACTTTTGTATATATGTATTAATCTAGACCTAGTTCCTCTAAGTCATATTATATTGTATATTTTATACACATACATACATACATAACATTGCGCCCATAATCCCCGAAGAGGTAGGCATAGTCTAAGGGACAGCAGGCCTTTAACCACATTCAGCCAAAAATAAAACTGGGCTGGGTTAGATGGAACATTGTGAAAAAGTAGTGACAATAAGTGGCTAAATTGTCGCCATACCCAAAACCCAATGTATATTTTATACGCTTGGAAATTTTATTTTTCTTATTGATAGTATGAAGACATAAACACATGTATCTATAACCATAATTTGGTCTTTATTTGTAAAAAGAGTGGTCACAAATGACTGGCTTGATGGCGCATTCGGTAATGAACCTGCCCCATACGCTAAGGGTTGTGGTTTCAATCACCAGCAAGGACAAACATTCATGTGATTAATATTTGAGTTTGTTCTGTGTCTAGATGTAATATCTAATATTTGAGTATATATTTGTAATAGCTTTTGTCACTACTTTTTCACAATTTTCCATCTAATCCAGTCCAGGCCAGTTTTGTTTTTGGCTGAATGTGGTTAAAGGTGCCAGCTGCCGCTTTACTCTGCCTACCCCTTCGGGGATTATAGGCGTGATGTTGTGTTTGTATATTTGCAATACCACTTTTGATTTTGACATCTGTAACAAAGATACTTACCTCGGAGTCAAATTAATGTATGTGATGTTATATTTATTTATTGCGTTGAAATTGACTATATCTTAACAGGGTTCTTTGGCCCGTTTGCAGACTTACTTTTACCGATAGGTTATACTATAAACCAAAACTCTTGCTTCCCGAGTATACAACACCAAGCTCAAAGGAAGTACTTCTACTTTATATATGTTCTCACAACAGCTTTTCCTTACACGTTTAGATACCTCTTTCAGCTAGTGAAGCCACACCTTTAGCCTTACCTAACCATTTATGAGCTAGAACTGAATAGCGGTCGTCATCTTGAAAAACGTCCGTAGAAATATATATTACTTGGTTATGTAATGGGAACGTTAGTCGCGCAATAAAATCTTGGGAGATGTGATAAAAGTGTTTTTGTCTTACGGCGATGACAAACAGCATGTAAAGTTATAAATAATGTTTTTATGTGGCCATTTGCAATTTGCGATCGAATAAAATGCGAGGATTGTGAATTCTTCTGTTGATCACTTTGCATAAGTGTCAACTATGATTTTGTATGCTTTTTTATTGCTTCTTTTTCAATGAACGTATTAAATGGATTACATTCACACCACATTACATAAATCTACAAAATACAGGCAAAATACATCGTCATCATCTTCATGCCCTTCTCCCAGTTCATCTGGGGTCGGCGCAACATGTCTTCCACTTCCATACGTCCCGGTCAGCCGTCATCAAGCTATCCACTCCCATTTCAATCATATCATCTTTCACACAAAATACAGGGATGAATCTAATAGTTGAAAAAAAAAAGTTTTTATTGTCTAACGTATTTTTATACCATTAGTAAGTATGTTCTATGCATACATCACACCTATGTACAGACTACTTAGTGAACAATTCAGAGGACTCAATAAAAACCACTAAAGCCAAGTCCATAATAATATCGCTAGATTTACTTCAATAACGACATACCTACATAAGTAATATTGGAATATTGTTTTAGTTGAAACATTGTTTGGAACTTATCACGAACTACAATAAGGTATTTCGTAAGGTAATAATCAATCTAAAAGTCCTAATCATGTCTCCGGGGAAACTTATAAAATACTTGGCTGACTTACTAACATTTTTATTAAAACGTCAAGTGAAACTAGTTTATCTTCTTAGCTGTTCGCCCTACATTACTCAGGAGTTTAAAAACATGATCCTAAAATAACAAGCCTTGTTATGATGAAGAAAATGTTGTAGAATGTAACCAGACTAATTGGATAGGGGACTAGCGAAATTTAATTAAAATGTCAATGTCAAACCTAATGTAGCTTTTGTAATATTTGTTGTTTTACGAGAACATTTTCATGGAAGTGATCCTTTAACAGTGAGGAAATTATTTTTGAGTATTTAATCGATGGCTCGATAGCGTATTAGGTAGTGACCCTGCCCCATGCGTCAAGAGTTGTGCGTTTGATCCCCACCCTGAACAAAAGTTCTTATGATGAATACTTGTGTTTGCCCCTCGTGGGATTTAAACCCGCGACCCTTGGTTTCGTGGCCAGAGTCTCTGACCACTCGACCAACGGGCCAGTCATAAATATATATTTAGATTAAATTTTATCTTTAAATCCGTATGTGTTTGTGCATCTTTCTTGTTTAATATGAAAAACAAACAAACAGCCTAGATACGTATTATCGTTGGAATCTGTATAGTAAATCGATGCACTATTTTCATCCGAATAAAACGATCCCATCACTAGTCGCCATAGAACGTAATTGTATTTTATTAGGCATAACGATTATCAGTTATCATGTAAAAACTATTGCTTTTACGGTCTTTTGATCTCTAATTAACATCTCTTCTATATGTATTCAATAATTTAATTGAATAAGATAATTGAGTAAATATATTCCTATTACTACACATATTGAAGTTAATTTATTGGTAATTTGAAACGGAACGTTACGTGAACTGTCAAATTAATGCTAAGATGGATAGGGTCTGGTTATACCTTGAAGCCGCATTTGACTTTCGTAACCTTTAGTATAATAAATAATAAAATAATAAATTCTCCAAACTGACAAACCAAATCCCTAGTTCCAAACTAAGCGTATAAGTTTGTGCTAAAGATAATAGGTGAACGGATAGACATACTTAAATACGTTTATAAACATCCATGACTCGAGTACAAATGTCCATGTTCATCACACGAAACATTTGCCCCTAGCGGGATTCGAACCCGCGACCCTTGGCTTCGTGGCCAGGATCTCTGACCACTCGACCAACGGGCCTAGTAAACAAAACAAATTGGACATTATTACAGATTTATTGATAACTAGCTTCTGCCTGCAGCTTCGCTCGCGTGGTACATCGATGAAACATAGCCTATATGTTATGCGGGTGTATGAGCTATATTATTCTAAAGTTTCATAAAAATCCATTCAGTAGTTTTTTTGTGAAAGATTAACCCACATCCATCCATATATACAAACTTTCGCATATATAATATGAGCATATATAATATTTTCTCCCGACGTTATTTCTACTCTCAGAGCTATGTTAAAGTCTGACATACGTTGATTTGAGTCTAACTTCTATACTGGCTCTCTTCTAGCTAACACGGTAGAAATGATGAAAATGTCTTGACTTTTTCATTAACAAAAAAGTACTTCTCTAACAAGGCAGCCTTACTGCGTAATTATGTTTAATATTGCCTAGTGAAATTGCTTCTCGTTTTTCCGTACAACAAGTCGGCATCTCCTTTTTAAGTACTTTAATTTAGAACTTGTTATATCAATCTTGCTACTGATTCTCATTTTTATTTCAGGAAAGCAGCGCCCCGTGGGTACCCACGTAGTTCCTGTTTCCGTAGGAAATAACATAACATAACATCACGCCCATAATCCCCAAAGGGGTGGGCAGAGTCAAAGAGGCAGCAGGCCCCTTTACCACATTCAGCCAGAAACAAAACCGGGCTGGGTTAGATGGAAAATTGTAAAAAGTAGTGACAAGTGGCTAGCCTGTCGTCCACACAATCACATATCCAAAACCGGATACACCATTAAACATCTTCTACGATATGCTAGGCAAGAACCATGGATGGTACATTCTTTTTTAATCCCAGACTAACATAGGACAAATTGTGAAAAAGTAGTGACAAGTGGCTAGCTCGTCGCCTACACAAGCACATAGGTACTCAAAACCCCATACACCATTAGTCGCCTTTTACGGCATGCTAGGCAAGAAACACAGTTGGCACATTATTTTTAATGGGCTGGGATAGATGGAAACATGTGAAATACTGGGATAAAATATAGCCTATGTTACTCGCTAACAAAAGAAACTTTCCATTAGTGAAATTATTTTTCTAATCTAAGACTGTTCAATACAAACAAACAATCACATATTTCCTCTTTATAATATTGGTATAGCTAAACGTTAATTGAAAGTAGTGAAAATAAAAATAAATAAAAACGTTAATTGTTTTTATTTGTTTTTATTTTAGAAAAATAAAAAAAAAATAAAAACGTGATGTTTAAATTATGTCTTGTTTGTCAAGAGTACGTACGTACTACGTAGGGAAATCGTATCCTCTTTTTTCATACGCAAAATATAAAACAAAGGTTTGCTGTTCGTGGGAAGGATAGGCTCGGATCACGTGAGGAAAAATTCCTCTCACGAATTTTGAACTCGCAGAATGTGGTGAGCGAGGAAAGAGAACAAATGGAATTTTTTCACGTGAAAATAGGACAAATGCTTGTCTATACCGAGCTGCAGCATGACGGTTGTTTCAGAAAGTCTGTGAGCTTTAAATTCCTCAAGCTTTCTAAAGACTTATTAAAACGATATGATACAATCAACATACCGACATCATGAACGTAATCCCCAAAGTAGGTGTAGCCCAAAGAGCCTCTTAAACTATATTAGACTAAAAATAAGGATAAGTTGGGATAGATAGAAAGTTTGAAAATGATCTAGAAATAATTACAAAAATATTTGACTAAATAAAAAAGGTGAAGTGGTCAAGATTCTCTGCATTTTTTAAATGTAAGTATCGATTTATACAGCTATCGCATTCAGCAGTGCAATCGAGAAATGTCTAAAAATTAAAGTTAGATGTTAAATTGCAAAACTAAAATCAGTCCAGCCAGCAAGCCTTAGTAAATGGAGCCCTTAATAATCTCAGGCTCTTTGAATTATGTGAGTATTATCTTAATAGATACATAACGTCACGCCTTTAGTCCCCGAAGTAGACATAGCCAAAGGGCCATCAGGCCCCATTAAATACATTTCATTAAATACGAAAATCGTGAAAAAGTAGTGATTGTCGCCTACAGAATTACATAGGTACACAAAATCCGATATGCCATTAGTCGCCTTTTACGACATGCTAGGCAAGCAACGAATACGTTTTTGAAAGATGATATTGCTCAAGTCCCAATATATCCACTGTGCTTCAAACATAAACTTACCACATATGCTCTCCTGTTAACAAAATCCAAAGTAAATCCCGCCAAGCCACACATTCTAATGTTAAATCTCAGACCCTTCCTACTCCAGCGGCATAATGCGGCACTCCCTCCAAATTTCCAGGGAGAGCGAGAAAATAACCCGAACTAATTAAAACGGTGTTAAAGTTGTGCCCTTGGGTGTCGTAAAAACTTTACATTGGTGTACAAGGGGCGGCGTACATTTGTGTTGTAATGTCAGGTGGGTACAAACTCATGTTATATGCATGCGCGGGGTTAAGATTTCATCGCGGCTGTCCCGGAGGTTCTATCAATCTGGCTGATGGGAATTTTTAAGGATGATTTGTTAAATGAATCTGTAAATAAATGTGAGTCTGTAAATTGTGCAACTTGGATAATTATTTACCAAACACCACATACAAAAATTTAAGTAATAGCTTAGTGTGACTTTTGATTTCATTCTCTCTTTTATCGAAATATTTATGGTGCTAAAAAGAGAACGCGATTGTGATTATAATGTTACCTTACGCTAATAATACCTTCCTAAACGATCTTTCGGTTACAACGGTCAATCTCAATGGGGATAAGCCCAGGAGATATTATAGTGCACAAGTGTGTGTGTAAACACAGGTGCTCTCTCTGTTCCTTCACTCTCATAATCCGGTGAGACGGCAATTCGACATGACTGGAGAGAGGTCAGCTGCGGGACCAATGGTTTAACGTGCTTTTCGAGGCACGGGGGTGATTAAACTGCCAACTTCATGACTCCGGGCCCTTGCTGCGTAATTTCAATACTGAAACACCCAGCCACAAATTTTTGGCCTGACCCGGGATTTGAAACCGGGACCTATTGGTCCTAAGGTGGCGCATGCCGCCACTAGACTAACGAGGCAGTCAGTCAGTCATATGCTTATATATATTAAAAAAAAAAGTTATAACATACTTACTGATGTGCACTTAAATTTTGTTGGAAGCTCCTTCTTCAGAGAGTAGACCACCTGTCTACTTCTAGATCATTCTAAAATCAATATTTGCTTTGGTATTACAGCAGTTACAGCCTATGGTTTTCCTAAATTACATAATCATACATAAATTACTATGCGCGACCTATACGTTCGTTTGTAATCTATCACACTTAATATTACAAAGTAGAAGAATTTGTATGTTTGTAACAAATAAACTCATACTGAACTAATTTCAAAGATGTTTTCTTCATTAGAATTTTATTTTATAAAAAAATAATAATAAAAAGGGTTTTACCGTGCGAAGCCAGCCGAGCTTCTAGTAAAAAAAAAGTGATATTCTGGGAACCGACAATTATGGAACGAACTTTATTTTGTAAATAATTGCGCAAAGCATGTATTTTTTTACTCCTACTTTTCTTATTTCTTGTAAATAACTTAATTAATTTCGAGTTTAGCCTAAGTAAATGTTTATCCTGACCGAAATAAAACAATACAAAATGTTAGGGTATTGTTTGTAGATACAAATCAAGTACCTTTCATTTAGATGTATTTTATTTAGTAATCATATTGCGTTCGTCCCATCTTCCGAGCCTTGGTAGCTCAATGGTAAGGACACGCGCCTCATAAGCGAGGAATGCGGGTTCAAACCCGGGCACGTACCTCTGGATTATTTAAATCTATGTACGTATTTATACCACTAGCCCGACGGTGAGGGAAAACATCGTGATGAAACCTGCAAATTCAAACAACCTTTTGTAACCATGATCCAAAAATTGTCTGGTTCCCCTATCTTAGGGTTACGAAGGTCAGATCAGCAGTCGCTTCAATGTAATTACCAGACTCGCTAAATCCTGGATCATGGTCTAAGCGGACCTCGTCTAAGCACGGGACATAACTCTAGAAAGATGATTGCGTTCGTCCCATGCAGATATTTTTATTTCATGTATTAGATTTGGTCTCAGCTTTGTTTGTAAATATATTTGCTCTTTTTCGAGATGAAAGGTGTTTTATATCTTTTACTGCAATCCTAACGATAGAATGAAAAATGTCATAATGATCTGTCAAAACGTTAGCTAAGAATACAAAAAAAAAAAATTCAGTCGAATTGAGAACCTCCTCCTTTTTTTTGAAGTCGGTTAAAAATAACGATCAAATCAACTATCGTATTTGTGATAAGTATCGGCTTAATTACCTTACTTATTTTATTCTTATTAGAGTCTAAAATCCCACTATAACCAAAGGTCTCTATTTTGTAATAATAGTATACAGAGATAATTTAAAACCTTTTAAAAGTAGAAAGCTTTTTTTGGTATGACCTATAATTTTTAACATTTGAGATGGCTTCACTAAATGTTATATAGAAAATAGCTATTTAAGAATGTTTTTACCACCAAAACTATATAGAATAATTGAATCTTTATCAAATATATTTATTTTAAACGATGAAAGAATTATCAAAAAGAATATTGCAATGTTAAAAATGTTTTCAACATGTGAACAGATGAATGTTTAAAAATAAAATAAAAATCCGTGATTAAAATATGCTGTTTAAGTACAATATTATTGCTTATCGTTCCAAAGCACACTTTCCAATAAATCTTTGATTCCACTTACCTTTAATACTTCCCGTCTAATTACCCCGAGGGGATTAAAAGGGATTTAATTATAAAATGTTTCATGAAAGGGGTGTTTCAAGAAAATACTCAGGCTTCCAACATCAACCTTTAATGAAATTATTTTAAAGTAATAAATACTTTACAAAGAATTATGTACATTTACATAGTTTTGTGTTTCACAACTTAAGTTTAAAACATGACTGTATGGAAAGGTGACATCGAGACTTTAATATTACGTTTACCTAAAACGATAGAGAAGTAATAAGTCATTATTTGGATGATACATAATTTAAGTTGAGGACAAAACAATTATTAGTTCCATTTACTCTTATACGTGAGGTATAAATTAACGGGAATTTAAATGCCGATTAATAACGATTGTAAAAGTATTTTTAAGTTAAAATTCGTACTTAAATAGACGACCAAGCTAGTCATACGTGCAATAATTCCAAAACAGTACATAAACAAACTTAAATGGAATTGATTGTTATTTATATGTTTATCATAGATTGTCACAGGTATAAACAGTGCCGAATAAAAAACCCTTATATATACCTCGGTGATTATGAGCGTGATGTTATGTATATCATAAAATTTTTATGAATTATAATTTTCTTTTACTTATGTATTTAATACCTAAATGGAAAAGTGTAAGTTTACATTTATGACACAAAAATATAATACCAAAAAAATATTCTTATTTACTTTCTAAACGTTCCATAATTTCGAAAAAAAACTTATTGCTTTGACAAGTCATAAGCATCACTGTTGGGTAAAAACTACAAATTTGCCCATAATTGAAATGAGATTCAATCAAACAAACCAAATTCCGGTCATTCCATAATTTAAATGCTGTTTAAATATTGAAATTATGCAAATCAAAACTCACTTTTGGCTTCCACCCTTCCGATTGTGTATTTTAGATTTGTTGATAAGTTATTCGGCCATGTAATCAATTCGGGACGGGTCTGGGACAAAATCTAAAAACAGTGGAAATAGTTGTTTACTCAATGTTATACTTGATAGAACTATTATTGCTCCTCTAGTTCTGGTATTATTATGTTCATTTCTTTGTTATTACTTTTGTTATTATATAGTTTCACATCTAAAACATTTATTAGTATTTGGTTATGCTTAAACTATTCTAACAATATTTCAGACTTCAGTTATAGCTATTTACTCCCAATTGAGGCGGTAAGTAAGAAACTAGATGGATGTATAAAATAAAAAAAATAAAAAATCTGCATTGACGCTATCTACGATTTTTTCAATATATTTATTTTATAAACATACGTTAGATAATACCTTTAAAATATAGGAAAACAACATTTTATTGGTTCAAAAAACAGTTTCATCTCATTTTGCAGTATATGAGATAATAACCTTCAAAGGGAAATAAAAAATGTTGGCACCGAGTGCACAGATCTAAAGAGTAATGATGGAACTGGAAAGAGTTTAAGAAGATCGATGGCTGCATTTCTGCCAAATGTCCCCGTTAAAATTAGTTTTCCCAACTCAAAGCTATATTTTTCAACAACTGCAATTGTGGTACAAAAAGAATAACACAGTTTTACTTATGAGAGAAATATTGGCAAGTAATGACATACGAGATACAAAATTTAAGATAGTTTCTTATTCACACCGTTTAATGGCTTAACTAAGACATAATATATACAAGATAGTTTAGTATTTTTATCTTTTTCCACTATGTACATAGAATTTTATCAATATAATTTACCAACAAGAAAATAAGTTATAATAGATTTTACAATATTTTGTTAATAAAATGTGGGATTTGACTTATTTCGACGAAGTACATTAAAGTCCTGTTTTTAATTCCTTAAATAAGTGTTATTTTAATTACACTTACATTTATATCACATTTTTTACAGTACTATAATTTATTATGTACAAATTCATAAGTTTTTCTAAATTTAGTTTTAGCTTTGTCAAATTTGCTACCAACGGTACTCAACAAAAGGAAAGATCTAAGAATTTGTTGTTGTCATCCGAACAAAATATCCTAAACAATTTATTTGTTTCATTTACATCGAGTGGTCCATTAATATCTTACCAAGAAGAAAATTGTAAACAGGAAAACCGATACAGGTCTTACGTCATTTGCCGCCGACGTGGAGGATTGAATGAGATTTCTATAATCCTTTGCTTCGTTTTGTGAGGGGTAGGTGTACGTTCTGTCAGTAACGCTTTTGACATCTTGAGGACACGGAAGCAACTCAATAGGTATCTGAAGTAGCGTTTTCTCGTTTTCCTTCCTAACCAATTTCGGTTCATCTGCGTAAGTATCATCTATTTCATCGTGAAAAATATCGTCCGAGTTATCGGAGTAATCTTTTATTTGACTCTTGTCGTCTCCTTCGTACAGATTGTTTGAATTTATCACGGTTCTTTCGAAGTAAGTAAAGTGTGAATTAAGGGAGGGGTCGATGCTAAATTTACAAACGAAATTTTCGAGAGACGATCGCACTTTCATGCTTTTGGCTTCGTGACGGAGTTTATGCATCCACGCCAGGTGACAATCGCAGGTGAATTCATTCCCTGTAACAATCCAAGTCTTAATTAAATTTCCTAATTGGAATAATGACTTCTGAATCGGAGGGATGCTGGGACTAATTGATTTTTATTCGATAATTGAATTCGCTGCTATCTTTCGGCGACAGACAATTCTGAAATTAGAGATATTAATTTACTGGAACCTCAGTGATTTCTAATTTACTAGGCATTCAAATATGAAGGTTCTTAATTATTTCTTTGGGTTTAAAGTATTATGTATATTTTTTGCAAATATATTGAAGCTCGCTCTAAACCTGATAAATGCATTTTTTTGATACGAGTTAATATACAGTTAAAAAACTACAAGAACAACCTTTATTCCTGAAGACATCTAGAAACGCAGATATTAACTATAAATTAGCTAAATTGAATGTATAAAACTTACCATCCAAATAGATATAGCTATTTTGATTCTTGAGGTTGTCATAAATAGGACGAATATTATCGATAGTCAATCTTCTTAATTTGTTATGCCTTAGATCCAAAGCTGCAAGACCTCTCACACCCTCGAAAAGCCCACTAGTCAGAGTCACAAGTTTATTGTGGCTCAAACTTAACTTTCTCAACTGAGACAATCCATCGAACGTCCTTTGAGCAAGCATATTAATCTCATTATAGTCTAATAATAATGAATAAAGATTCCATAACTCGATAAAAGTGAATGAATTCAATGTAGCTATTTTATTTCTTCTTAAATCTAGACGTTTCAAATTAGCCAGACCGTCAAAGCATTCTTTTCTCAGCTCACTTATGTTATTTCTATCCAATTCTAACTCTTGTAAGTTTACAAGACTTCGGAATGCTCCATCTTGTATAACACTTATATTATTACTAGTAAGGTATAGTTTCTGTAGAGCTGGTAGCTCATAAAATGTATCCGTAACCAGTTCTTTAATCTTATTTTCGTCTAAAGTGAGAATTGTTAGATTAGGCAAATTATAAAATGAATGTTTATTCAAATAAACTATCTGATTCTTTGTAAGCGTCATTTCTTGGACTGATGTTAGATTGGCAAAAGTGTTACTTTCTATTTTTGGTATCGAACTGAATTTTATGCTGAAATTTTTCAGCTTTCTCACGTAGCGGAACACTTTTGATGGAACGAAGTCCAATCCTCCGTCTGCTCTTACGTTGAACGCTAGAATTTCTATGTTCGATTGGGATGTGAAACTCGTCCATAACGTGTCTGATCTTTCTATACCTCCGTTGAACACCCAGCATTCTGTTTTGACTGCTTCGTTTATCTCTTGACTGAATTCGCAGTAGCAATGCACTTTGGAATCTCTGTCATTAATGTCGCAGATGTTGATGATAGCTGGTATGATTTTGTCTTTCTGTTTTCGTCTATTGGCATCAAGGGCTTCTATTGCGAAAAGCAACAGAAGCAGTGTGGCAGGCGCCTTCTGTGACCGCATGCCTTCAACCTGAAAGCAAAGAAAAAAATATTTTAAAAATAATTCGATAATTACTTCCAAAAGGATGAGATTAGTCGAAGTTCAGGGATTTTGGGCTTATTGCCAAATAATCTACGAGCGGTGGTAGCTCAATGGTAAGGATACGCGCTTCTTAACCTAAGAGTGCGGGTTCAAACGCGGGTACCTATCTCTGGATTTTTCAAGTCTTTGTACGTATTTATACCACTAGCTCGACGGTGAAGAAAAACATCGTGATAAAACCTGCAAAGTCAAACAACTTTGGATGATCCAAAGTTTGTCTGGTTTCCCTTCGTTACCGATCAAGGTCAGATCGGCAGTCGCTTTAATGTAATTACCAGACCCGCTAAATCCTGGATCATGGTCTAAGCGGACCCTGTCTGAACACGGGACATACCGCTAGGAAGTTGTTGTTTTCTGCTGAGTGACCAGGTTTGATCATAAACTTATTACTTTTATCTTCACGCCATTTCCCTAGTGGGGTAGGTAGAGAGACAAAGAGAGTGAGAGTTCCTTACACATCCCACTCGCTTCTTTGACATTTGTTACACTTATCATATATCTCCGAGTAAACTTATTATAACTCAATATGTCCATTCATATCCTTTCCTATTCTGTGGACTCGTATACCCAATAAATCCAACAAGATAAATGTGATTAAATTATCCCAGTACCTGGAAAATAGGAATATATTTAATTTACAAGCGTAAATTCAGAGAGGACATTCAATTCCTAGGAAAAAATATTATGTTGTGAATTTATTTTGCAGCGAACACATTATCGTGCACATTAAGCGGTTCAATATTTAAAGTAAAAGGAAATTGAATTCTTTCATCTCGTCTGAATTGTGTGTTACAATAACGAAATGTGACCCATTCCTCTAATTCAACAATAGGAGGAAAATAGAAAGAGAAAATTAAAAAGGGCCCAGACCCTGTTCTGAATTTTCAATTATCTGCAAATACCGAAATAAGTGTAACTTAATAAAATAAATTGGGGCTAACGAACGGCTCTTCAATTATGGTGTTAAATGTAAATTTTATTTATAAGTGTTTTCGTAGACTTAAGTAGATTCCTTTATAAGTACCAGTTTCGGGAGTGGAAGGAAAGTTTCTAGATTGATTTAATGTCTAGTCTGGTTAAATCGCTAACAAAAAGTTCTTCTCGGATATTGCATTTCTTCAGAAAAAAATATTATATTGGGAACGATTTACGGTTGGCTAAGGGCTTAGTGGCACATTCATATTTAAAAAGCTACTCGGATTCCCGAGCTCTGGGGTATCCCTTGACCGTAACCCGAGTAAACCTTTGAGATTTGGGATGTAATCAGTCATTCGGATGTTCAAGAATTAAGATCGATGCCGTGGATGGAGAGGGTTCCCATTGTAGCGGATTCGCACAATTTAAATTTCGTTCTCAGTCCAACGGGTTTGAACAATAGTGGCTCGAGATTAAACTCGTAAAAGCTTAACTTGCATTAAGACTTACTTGTACCATTAAGTTAATAACGAGTAATATTTTACTCTTGTAAAGCCAAATCTAACAAGCCGCGTATGGCTTTATCAGCATAAAAGATATGCCTTTATATGACTAAAAGAAATAAAAGAATTGTTCGTATAAAATGTTTATAAATGTTAATTAAACGTTTTCTTTGTAATTAACTGTAACTTATTTGAAATAGTTTAAGCAAATAAGCTAACGTGGCATATAATAAGTTTATATTTTTAAATAATGAGGTGATAAACTATTAAAAGATTTATTTTAGTTAAATACGTTACCTAACATATTCTGTATAAAATCAACAATTGTATTCGATTCCTTTTATCTATCAATATGTAAAGACTGCTTTTTACAAAAGCACCTGTGTTTTGGATTCAAACTATTTTGCTAATAGAAAATCATTCCCTTTACTCAATTTGCTCAACTTGTAAAACAATGTTTCTTGTAAAGGTCTCCATTGAACCCTGTGAAAGCAACACTTAATTTAATCGGCTTTTATAAAGTGAACGTTATTTTCAACAGTTTTAAGTACATCGAAAAACACTCAAAAGAATTTCTAAAAGAGATTGGCCGACTACAATGGCAACTTGGCCGTATCCCACAAAGGTCTGAAGGATCAGTAAGATCTTGAAAACATGAAGGCAGAGCAAAACTTAAGATTGTGCTTCTAAAAAAACAATTTTCTTTGTCGGCTTTACATTATATATAAAATGAGCTTTTAGTTGGCAAAATTATAAGTTTTTGAAGTTCGATGTATAAGTTGGATATAGTTGTCGGTTTTTTTTTTGCGATTTCTTAGTTATCTCTCTGTGTAGAATACTTTAAATTATGACTGCTATTAGTACGTGTCATTGATATTTACATTTATGTAACACTTACTTCCTGTGTTCAATTGCAAAGAATAGCACTTGGTATTCGCATTACTAGCTCACACCTTTCAATTCTAGTACATCTTTTATAGATAACCAAAGATGAACTTACCCTTTTGGCACAATAGCAATAAAACTACACCTTCCACGTAACACGATGCAAACGTTTCATTGTACTATTAACTAATCTCAAAACGCCATAAATCTAAACTGGAAACTCCACAGCAAATCCCTCAATCCGTTTACCGAAGTCATAACGAGAAATTGGCCTAATTTACACATCAGAGTAAACTATTTAACTTTGAAATGGCCTGTTAATTAACTGCGAAACTAGATTCGCCCGGGCAAACAGAACCTACTTGAAATGCTTGCCCTTCACGCTGGAATGAGATAATCAGAACAACCAGGCAGGTAGAATTTATTACCCAGGACAATTCTGTTGCGTTATCATCATTTCGTGCATGAATTATCCCGGAATGTAATACATGTTGTATGTGCTTGAAGTGAGTTAACTGGAATGACATAAACGGAATTTAGTTAAAGATTTTTCTTAGATAAGCAGCAGAATATATTTTCTTGCATCATTTACACTTTTTACATTTAGTCAGTCCGGTTTCCTTTTTCAATCATTAAATCTAGAAATCCAACCTGTAGGACAACAGTCTATTTCCATTATCATCCTATCGTTATGTTTTATCTATCCTATTTCTAGGCAAAGTACGCCAAAAAATATGGGGAACTAAACAAATCAAGATACAAATCCCTAGTTATTTGATTGAAATGCCCAGCAAGTGCAATACATATGTACTTAGATTTGAAAAATCCAGATGTACGTGCTCAGGTTTGAGTCAATACCTATCATGTATGAGGGGCGTGTCTCATTATTTCTTCTTATTTATTTACATTATACGAAGCAATAAACACGGGTGTTTTGAATTCAACTATCGTTTCAAGGATTTCGACGAGGCCACTCTTTCTGTTGTAAATTCTCTAGGTGGCGTGTTAATGTCTGTCCAGAGCAAGTGGTGGACGACAAATCACTTGACACCAGACTCCACTAAGAGCAGTACATTCTACAAGTAATTGCACATCTACATCACTTTCCAGCACTTTAGTATGAAAAATAGGAACAATTTGTACTAGCAGACTACAAATAAAATAGACTTCCGAATTAAGTAGCGACAAAAATAGGATAGGTGTTATGTTAGACGAACATTTACGTCCCTATATGGCATATGTGTCTTCCAGAATATCCATACCTGAATATCCTAACATACCTACATTGCTCAATAATATTGTGTATTTTTTTTAGAATACAGATTATTAAATAATGCCATGTAGGACTCATTCTTGTTTGATCATGTGAATTCAAAAAAATATATTAGTAAAATTTTGATGGTAATAATATAAAACTGCGAAAGATATCGACGCTATGAGCAAAAATAATTACCTAGCAGAAGTACAAGAAATGCCAAGGTTGGCCTTTGATATGAAATGTTCTAAGAATTTTTCAGAACGACTACAATAGCTAAGAAACTTTGAATATATGAAGAAAGATTGTGGCAAAGTACACCTGAGCCCCTCATCAAAGGTTGGATCTTTATAAATAGGTTTCTATGTAGGTAAACACAGTTGAATGAACTCTACAAAGTACAGAGTTTGAAATCCTAAGGGATAAAATATGATATATGATAAAAAGAATAAATGATAATGTCAAAATATGTATTTTAACAAACCGCTTAGTTTTTCTGCCACAGAAAGTAGTGGCATCTAAGAAGATTTTAAATGACTTGACAATCAAATCATTTGTGGATGCGGTCTTGGAGCATTCACTTGGAAGTTTGTTAAATGGTAGCAGATTTTTATTATTTTACTAACCAGGAGGTCAGATACTTTAACATTAGATCTCCTAAGATCTAGTGTTAAATTCTCGTAATGAAACCAAAGGCGAAATCAAATCATAGTATAAGTATACTTTTATGATGAATATGATGATCCACATGTATATATATACATGTGGATACATATTATATATGAATGATATATCTATGGTTACGTGAAAATTATCATCATACTCGTGTCGTTTAAAACATTATTTTTTGTCCATTTAGCGATAAACAGAACTTTACTTTTTACTAATTATTTCTTGCACTGTACTAGTTTGCCTACTAGTGCAAGGATCAATTTACCACAAGCAATATCTGCATATATCTCAAGCCGAATCTTACATTGATTAATATGTTGCATCAAGTCCGTAGAATCGATCTGACTTTCACTTAACTTTGAAAGCAACAATGTACCATGCTGATACATCGATGTCTCGCGTCGCGCCAAGACTTTAACGCATGATTGCACATGTATGGAGCCAGCATTCTATCGCCTGCTCTCACACTCGCATACTTTCAAAGCTATGTGCAACATTCTAGAAGCCAAATACATGGTACTAACTACAACTGTTGTTAATATGTTACACGGAATAGCTTAGGTCTGTATATGCCGCTCCTTTAGGATAAGTGTTACTATATTTTGGTTGGTACTATAGGTTGTTTAATCGTGTTTTTTTCTTATGTGGGTTTTGTAGCTTGTTTCTGTAAACTTGTCAAACGTTGAAAAATAACATACATACCATCACGCTCATATAATTAGTTATTTCAACCACATTTTGCCAAAAACAACATTCATTTGAATAGGGGAGAAAAAAAAAACAGTTTGTCGGCTACATTATCACCAAAACAGTGGCATATATAACCATTATGCCACTAGTATACCTCGTAAAAGGATTTTTACGATATTGTTCGTAAGAAACACAGCTTGATACATTCTTATTGAGTCCCAGAAATCAAGGATCTTCAAAATTTTAAGTTTACACTTTACATATTTCACAGCTCTAGTAAAATACTGGCAGTCACTCAAATCTAAGCACCTGCGTCTATATTTTTAAAATCTAAGTTTGGATTTTACACTAGCTCGACGGTGAAAAAAACCCGCGAGGAAATTTGAACAATCTGAACTCTCTGTATAAAAAAAATAAAGGTCGATTTGCGAAAATCCTTGGAACATAGTCTAAGCGTATTTCCACTAGATTTGCCCCAAAGAAATTTTACACAAAGATTTAATTTTATAGAATCTATTTTCACATCTTCTCTAGCCCTATAGATTTTGAGTAAAGCTGCAAAAAAGTTTGTTGTTTATAAATTTTACAATTATTATGTTTTATTATACCCGTATGTGAGTGGATTTGTTGGATTAAATTCAATGTTTGCATTTTTCTAATATCCAACGTTACAAGGTTTGTAATTTTGAATAGCATGACATCTTACGCATCTAAAGCTTATTGACTAGACCAACACCGATCAGGAGATTCATAAAAATATTTACTTGTTATAGTGCTCCGGTATGTTTGTATAATAACACGATCACAACCAACAGGACAATGTGAACCTAGGATAGTGCTTTGATATTTCCTTTTTATTCTAGCCTGAAGTAAGCTAAGTTACAAAACTCCTGCAGAGACGCCTCAGACGTTTGCATGATAAAGGAATTTACATAACGCAAATAAGGCATGAAAGCAGACATTTGAAACACAAGTCTGCGCAGAAATGCACTTGGCTGGCTTAAATGTGCAAATCTATAGTACGGAACAATGTCAATTTGGAAAAGCTTGAGTTTAAAATTTTAAAAAGGATCTTGCAGACAGTATAGTGAACTTAGTTCAAGGTAGTCTCTTGTCTGCTGAATAAGCATACCCCTTTCTCGCTTACCTATTGTAGAAGAACCAACATGAAAATTTTATAAAAAAATATATTCTTTGCGGTCGAAATTTAATCAAAATTTACTACAGATACACGTTACCCTAACAGCGCAATAAATGTAGTAAATATTTTGTCCTTTTAGAAATTCTCTTCAACAGTATCTCATTATTTTTTATCTATCCGTTTGGATAGGGCTTTGCTTTCAACATTATTGTGAAAGCTATCTAGAATCTGTAAGTAACACAAATTTAAGGTTTGTTTGTTTTCTGACTGGCTCGATGGCGCATTCGGTAGTGACCCTGCCCCATGCGCCAAGAGTTGTGGGTTCGATTCCCACCCAGGACAAACATTCGTATGATGAATACTTGTGTTTGTTGTGTGTCTGGGTGTTAATATCCAATATTTAAGTATATATTTGTAATACCACTGTTGATTCTGATATCCGTAACACAAGTGCTTAAGCTACTTACCTCGGAGTCGGATCAATGTATGTGACGTAGTCGGATATTTTCCCATAAGAATGATAGTCATCTCTAATAATTTCTTTTTAGTTCACAACTATCTTTCGTATCCAGTTTTTACTTTATATTTATATAGGTATCTTATATGTTAATTCAATATGGGTGTAATTTTTTCTGCCTTGAGACTCTAATCTGCCTATTAATATCTATTACTTTATTAATATTTTGAATTTGAAAGTAAAATTTTACACACGTGTATAACTTTACTAAAACTTATTATAAACAAACATCACACCCGCGATTCCCAAAGAGGTAGACAAAGTCAAAAGGGCAGCAAACCCCTTAACCACATTCTGCCAAAAATAAAACTGATCTGGCTTACATAGAAAATTGTAAAAAAATAGTGATAAGTGACTAGCTCGTCGCCTTCACAATCACATACCCAAAACCCAATACACCATTAGTCGCCTTTTACGACATGCTAGGCAACGAAAATAGTTGGTACATTATTTTTAAGTCCCAACATGAGATCAAGCCTTATTATGTTCCGAAAAAGCCACTTCTGAAGTGATGAAAGTTTGCAAGATTTTATCGATTAAAGACTTGTTAAAGCCATTTGAACATCGGCTATTAAGTATCTTACAAAAGATTCAAAGGGCAGCGGACTCAGAAACGTCAGAACAATACCGATACTTCAACACAATGTCTCAGTACAACAATATAAAGCTAAAGAGTTCATTTGGTTGAACGCGCTAACCTCGGGAACTACTGACCCGCATTGAAAAAATATTTTTATGTCGAATCGTGCATTTATTGAGGACTATAGGCTATATAACATCACGCTACGACACATCAACTATAAACGCGGGTGAACCGCGGGCAAGCTAGTTTTTGATCAAGTCGATCCAGAGGAGCGCCCTCCGCGGATCCCAAACGGTGCGGTTTACCGAATCATAAATTATTCAACCGAGCACTCATAACCACCCAGTTGCGCCCGAGAAAGTTGTATTGGAGAATTTATTGTCAGAACTTGCGTTAGATACGCACTAATGTTACATTCATGCGAATTTGTTAGCATCGTGTTTGATTTATTGCATTCGGTTTGTTACACCAACAGCAGGGATTTTTCGGTTTAACCGCTCGACGGATTTTAAATTATTTATCATGCTCTGTATGTACATGTGAATGTTTGATATAATAAACAAAACATGTGCAGGCTTTCTGTCAAACTTTCTGATCTCAGAGCAATAGTAGATGTTGCAGTTAGAAATTGATATGAAAAATCTGATCATCTTAACAAAACTCAGGTTTGATTTTGAAAGTGTAAAAAGAAATTAAATGAACATGTTGTAAAATCAAATAATGGCGGTATTTTTTATAAAAGAAAGAAATAATAATTAAATGCAAAATAAAAATTTTATAGTTTACATTACTAAAGGTGTCATCACCAACAAAACATCTGAGATAATTCTTATGTCTTATGAATTAAGGCCATAATTATTCAGTAACTGTTGTTGCAGACTGTACCACTCACTATATAGGTACAGTGGCTACAATAGGTCCGTAATTCCCATTGATAACGTAAGCGTAAAATACTCGTTCAATGCACCGAGTCGCTTTGATACAGCTCCCCATATACTCGTATATGTGTTTTCGAAGAAGACCCTCTTGAATGGAGCATCATTTGTGTAGAGCATATCTGTATCTCGCGAGCACGCGGCGAATTGAATCGAAATATTAAATCAGGGTGGAAGTGAGATATAATGGAATTTATTTACCCGATGCGTGGGTGTAAAGTGACCTTTTAGACGGAAAAGGATGTACGTACGTGTACAATATGCCTTTGAGTGGAGTTGGAGTATCGAGTAATGAGGCAATTAGAAATTGATTGCCTGCGTATTCGTCTACATCAAATTTGAAATAGCAGGAAATTATTGTCACCGAAGCATTATTATAAGCTACTTGATTCATTATGCTCAAATTTTTATAATAAATGGTTACCCCATTTATTATAAAAATTTGAGCATTATTTTTGCTTACGCAAAAATTACCGCTTACTATTATTACTATTATTTATTATTTTGTTACTAATACCCCAGTTATCAGATGGTTCCGTTAACTTTTTCAAATGTATATGTTTTAGTAAAATTTTTGGTTTTTAGCTTTTTGACATTCGTGTTTATTATTAGAGTATGTTTTTATTATATTCTTAGCAGTAAAAAGAAAGACTTATAAGATTGAGTTCTTCGCTGAATCGCAAAATCGTATTACATATATTGAAATAGACAGCTCTTAACATAAATTGGGTGTTTGTTTGATATATTGCTAGATTTTCTTGAAGCCTCAATATCGTTATTTTTAGAGATATGGACTATTTTACAAATAAAATACTGAAGGCAATTCTATAAGAGCTAGTTGATGTTGAATTTCGAGCAGCAATTCCAGTTTTCACCAAAAATGACACTTAGAATTTTATCACCCTTGCCCTTATATTTGTTTACAGCTGTAAAGGCCCTTTGGCTTACAGCAATCAGAACTTCCTGTTTACCATATTATCTATATATACAGGGTCATTTTTAAAACATCAACAACCTCGCAGGAGTAGATTACTGATATTATAAACAACAACGAGTCATAAAAAACCGTAAAACTTGTATAGGAAAAGGATCATAAAAGTAAAAGAAACGAGTGAGGAGTGAAAGGATCGTGCCATATGGCGTTCGGTTCCCGCTAGGGAAGTGGCGTGAAGTTTAGTTATCTTTAGTAGTTAGTTAATAACATATATGTTGATTTTGAAGTCTATGTACGTATTCATAGGACTATCTCAGTGTTAATGTTAAAAAATTTGGATCTAAACCTTGCGAAGGCTTGATGCCGATCTGCGTGCATAGTTGTCTTGTGCATAGTCTGGTTCCACTTGGACATCGATCCAGGATTCACCGAATCTGGTAATTACAATGAAGCGACTGTCGAGTCGTACATAAGACGTTAGGAAGATGATGAAACACTCCCAGTAGCATCAAACACGAGACAATTACAGAAAAGCTTTAAGCAAACAAAAAAAATTCGCAAGTATCCACGTCGAAACCGAAATGGGCACGACCAAAGAAAAAGTCAGCAACGGATTATTTAAAACTTCGCAAACTCCCAGGCTTCCGACTTTTGAGATTCTTTGAAGCAACAACAAAGATTAAGCGAAGGGTTTACCGGGTTACATTTAGGGTTCTGCTATGGAACTCGAGTTTTGTTTAAGGATTCCCTGGCAAGTGTTTATGGAACCTTTGTGACTTTACTGTCTGTTTAATACGGTAGTTCTTGGGTATGCCATAAACCTGCTAGAAGCGTGACGCTTGATATAATATATTTTAAGTATGTATCTAACCCTGAAACATAGACATTACATGTTTGCATATCATTTATTGACGTATCTGGTCAAGAAAAAACTATAAAATAAGTTCAATGCATGTATTAAGAGAAATTCCAATTTTTGAGTTTATGAACTATGTACTTAAGTTACACCGATATTGGGTGAAAAACTAGTTTTTTAATACAAATTTTATTTGTCGTAAAATGAGCCTTGTTTTTGTGTTAAAAACTGAAATAAATAAATAAATAAATAAATGTGAACAAATATTATTTACTAGCTGTGCCAGCGGTGTCACCCGCATTTATGGTAAATATTATAAAGACTATCATACATGATTTCTATGTAACTTTCACCATTAAGGCTGCACACGCGACGGAAGCTTAAAAATGGAGTAACTTCTCCCATTTTCCCAACATTTTCCTTCACTACTCTGCTCCTATTGATTGTAGCGTGATGAAAAGTATACTATAACCTGCCCAGGAGTATGAAGAATAAATGTACCAAGTTTCGTTAAAATCCGTCGAGTATTTTATGTTTCTATAAGGAACATACAGACAGACAGACAAAAATTTTACTGATTGCATTTTTGGCATCAGTATCGATCACTAATCACCCCCTGATAGTTATTTTGAAAATATATTTCATGTACAGAATTGACCTCTCTACAGATTTATTATAAGTATAGATTCCTAACTTGCTGGTTGATGTTAATAACACACCTTGATTCAAAGTTATAATAACGTTGCGTAATTGAGGTATTATTTAACTGCTAAAAGAAACCTTATTGCTTCTAAAATAAAGTACATGATATACTCTCCCAAATACGGAACCTTATGGTCACGAATCTTTTGTGCACTTGTTTATATCGACTAAGTTCAGTCACCTAGAAGTTTGACCTCGATCTTTTGTTATTAACTAGCTCGAAAAAATATATCTTAGCTACGTAGAGACAAATAGCCCTATCAATAGTAGATACTCAAAATATATTGACGGAAATTTATCATTAGAAAAAAATTAGGTTAGGTTAAAGATAGGTAATTGAGGGGTGAACAGCCCTCTCTTGTTCGTTCAACTTTGACATCTTTGCAAATGAAAATGTGAAAAGAATTGTACTTTGTACTGTCAGGAAGAAATCTTCTAAGAATAATCAACCTTTTATTTTGTTTAGTTCCATTAGCATAATTCTAAGTAGATATAAAATATCTCATTCTTTGAATGGCAATTATAGATTTGACTGGCTCGATGGCGCATTCGGCAGTGACCCTGCCCCATGCGCCAAGAGTTGTGGGTTCGATCCCCACTCAGGACAAACATACGTATGATGAATACTTGTGTTTGTTCTGTGTCTGGGTGTTAATAACAAATACTAACTAACTAACTAACTAAACTTCACGCCACTTCCCTAGCGGGGTAGGCAGAGAGAACTGAACGCCATATGGCACGATCCTTACACACCTCACTCGCCTCTTCAACATTCATAATCCTTTTCATACAAGCTCTACGATTTTTATGACTCCTAACATCACCTTCTTTTAATACACGACCAATCTGGTCGTGGTAGGTGAGCCTGGGCCTTTCGCGGCTCCTACATTCTTCCACATTCGCGTTGTGTATCTGTTTAGTCAATCTTTCGTCATCCATTCTTTCCACATGTCCAAACCACCGGAGCATGCCTCTTCTTACCTTTACTCCGACGCTATCCTTCAGACCAACTCTCTTTCTTACATCATCATTCCGAACGCAGTCTGTGAGCGATACACCGCAGATTTTCCGCAGCGCACGCATCTCGACCGCGTTTATTCTACTTTCATGCTCTTTCTGCCATACCCAACTCTCGCTTCCATATGTTAGCGTAGGAATCAGCACCGCATTGTGTATGGCGAGCTGGGCCTTCTGGCTTAAGATTTTGCTGCCTAAAAGTTTTCCTAACGCTCCATTCACCCTATTCCCTGCATTCACTCTTCTTTCTATATCAGCGGAGTACCTTCCATCTCTACTAAATGCAGATCCTAGATATACAATTTCATTCACCTGTTCCAGCACTACATCGTCAACCGTTATCCTTGTATCCGTTCTGGTTTCATCTCTTTCGATTCTGATATCCGTAACACAAGTGCTTAAGCTACTTACCTCAGAGTCAGATCAATGTATGTGATGTCGTCGGATATTTATTTATTTATTTATTATTATTTATTATAGATCCAAACTAGGATAATTTCTACTTAAATCACCGGTTTACATAGAAATTATACTAGTTTAAATAACCATAATCCAACATTCCTCGTGTGCCTATACAAGGGTTACAAAAGTCACATTAGCTGTTGATCATGGATAACTATGGGTTCCCTAGGGGGGCGATACCGCCCCATAGTGGGCGCTGAAGATTTTCGAGGTAGCGATAGCGGGCCTAAATATTAAATCAGAAGGGATATTTAACAAGTGTCCCCAGAGAGAAACTTGGTGCTGGCTCGAGATCTATATTATCTACGGCTACAGCTACATGATATTATATATGTTATACAGACTATCTAAATAAAGTGGCACCTTCTTTTTCATCATCAACATCATAGTAACTAACTTAATTTCACGCCATTTCCATAGCGGGGCAGGCAGAGAGAACCGATCGCGATATGACACGATCTTTACACACCTCACTTGCTTCTTCAACATTCATGATCCTTTTCATACAAGCTCTACGGTTTTTATGACTAATATCACCTTCTGCTAACACACGACCAATCTGGACGTGGTAGGTGAACTTGAGCCTTCCGCGACTCCTACATCCTTACACTTTCGCATTGGATATCTGTTTAGTAAATCTTTCGTCATTCATTCTTTCCACATGCCCAAACAACCGGACATGTAAAAAGAATGGATGACAAAAACGAAATTAAACCATCATTATCATCATCATACTAAATAGATATTTATTTTAACATGCCAAAAACATTAGGATCGAAAATAATATCAATATAATATATCAGCATACGCCTGGTAGAACTGATTATTTTATGATATTGAAACCTAATAATAATAGATGAAATGATTTCATACATACATACATTTACATACATAACATTACGCCCATAATCCCCGAAGGCGTAGGTAGAGTCAAAGGGGCAGCAGGCCCTTTTAACCACACACAAAAGAAATGATTTCATATCTATAAATATACGGATTTTTAAAGCACTGTTTAAGAGTTATTCTATCTGATACAGTAGACACATGTCTGTTTATACAAAGTCTGTTAGTAGATTTTTTGAATGGACGGTTTTCAAAGTAAATCAAATCCGTTAGAAACATTACACTACTTGAGAGTAAACAAATGGCGGATCGTTGAAAATTCAAAACTCATCCAGAATTTAAGCTGTTCGCAGAATTTTGTAACAATTTCAATTTGTGTTTGCCTCCAAATCATCTTTGAATGCTTAGCCGCAATTTGTGAAACGTCGTTGGGTCCTTGAAATTCCGATCCGTCGTTTTGTGGTTTATTTGAGATCTTTAAAGTAGATCTGTTTGTTTTGTCTGTGAATGATATTGTTTGCGCCGGCTCAGTCGTGGGAATACAAGATATTTTCCAGATCAATTTCTGTTTAAATCTCTTGGAGTGTTGGAAAAATACTGATAAAGGGAAAGTAAACCTTAGTGTTCGTTATCTTATAATTTGGTTTTGTATCGAAGTCACCGACATGTGACAGTATATTTTTTTATTTAATAGAGAATAAAATATATCGAATAGAATATCGCTCTCCCTATCACCGGTACCCAAAGTATTTTTATAACACGAGGTCAATTTGTTAAATAATTTAACATCAAGAGACAATTGAGATTAATAACATTTAACTCTCAATTGATTTTACGTAAGGCGGATTGCCTACTGTATACTTTGTGGGAACTTTTAGAGATATCAAGAAATTGTTGTTATTCAAATATTGTATCTTACGTAAATTAAAGAAAGGATACATCTTGAACATGGACATTTGTACTCGATTCATGGATGTTAATAAATGAATATAAGTATGTCTATCCGTTCACCTAGTATTAATAGTACAAGCATAAGCTGAATTTGGAACTAGGCAATTGGTGTGTCAGTCTGGACAATTTATTTATTAATTTATCTTATTTATTTATTTAGATTAAATCTGAAATCGAGATTCAACTAAAAGCGCCTTTTAAAATAAAAATATTGTTTAGTGCCCTATAACTGTTATTTTGTAATTATTTAAAATGTAAAGTACATAACGGTAATTACATGTTCATTTTCAGATGTCATATTTATTCCCATTTTTAAAAACAATAAAATTACAGATTCTTGGAATTACCATCCAGGTAATACAACTCAATATGAAAACGAATGAACCTCATTTTCTCAGAAATACAACTAAGCGGATTAAAAATAAAAAAAGAAGCACAGATAAGCCTACATAACTTTTAAATCACAAGAGGAAGTTGTAAATAAAACGTAAGCGTATATATTTGAAAGCTTTTATTTATAACAAGTTTCCAACTAAATCGAGTGTTACTGACACCGAGAAAGAAAAGAGAGTGGCATTAGCCCGTATAAAATATCGCCGAGCTGCGACGCACTTTGGAATGTAACTGGAATTTCGTAACGTGTCCGGGAGAAAAATATTTGAGGTTTTGTGTAACAAGCGAAATGTTCAGGCCTTTGTCCCAAATTGGGGTTTGAATGATTAAAATTCACTCATACGTGTGGTTTTTAAGTATATTATTTTTTTTATTAATTAGGTTCTATTTCTATTTTGGTTAATTATTGGTTAATCATTTTGAAAGTAGAAATGCTACTTTGAGTATAAAACCATTAGAGAAGTATTTACTAGGAGATTAGGTATGAAACAATTCTGGAAATGCAAAAACATAATGAAAAAAAATTTTATGGATTTTTTTGTGTTGCTTGAATTGGTAGGTCTTTTTTTAGGATTAACCTTTGGATGATAAAGGCATAAAATGCTGTAGCTATAAAAACAACTACCAAAATAAATTCCACTGTTTAGATCCGTAAAAACAATGAAAACAATAAAACAATTTGTGTACAAGAAAACAGTACACTAATCTCGGAGATAAAAAAACAAATTCCCCTCGCATTCCCTAGAGAACAATTTCTCTCAAATCCTAATGAAAAAGAAAATACACTAAAAGGTGCTTCACCAAAACGGTCTTACTTGACAAAGTAACTTATTTCTAGTCTCGAGAGATGAGTCCACTTCACGTCCAAGTGCTTAACTTTTCTTTACATGCCCTATTTCAAGTTGGAAATTCATGTTATATTTGGGAAAAGATTTTCTTCCTTTCTCAAGTTGTGTAAGAACGATTATTGATCAATTCAAGGTAGTTTAGACTTGATATTGTCGTAATTTTAAACAAGATATTTTGTTTGGATCTTTTGAATACACTTCAGGTACTGTACCTACATAGATCCTTGTTACAGGTACTTAGGTTATTTTCCCAAAGAAAATGTCTATTAAATGAAATATCTGATATTACATTTCATATGACTTAATAATGGAAACTCAACATAGAATATATAAATATCTTACTAGGTAATGTTTATTAGTATATTTTGTCCCACGTTGGTCGGGGACTAAAAAAGAATGTGCCAACTGTGTCTCTTGCTTAGCATGGCGTAAAAGGCGACTAATGGTATATGGGGTTTTGGGTATGTAATTGTGTAGGCGACAAGCTAGCCACTTGTCACTACTTTTTCATAATTTTAGATCTAACCCAGCCTATTGTTCCATGTTGGTCTGGGACTTAAAAATAATGTGCCAACTGTGGTTCTTGCCTAGCATGTCGTAAAAGACGACGAATGGTATATCAGATTTTGGGTATGTGATTGTGTAGGCTACAAGCTAGCCACTCACTAACCCAGCCCAGTTTTATTTTTGGCACAATGTGGTTAAAAAGTATAAAGTTTTGTACTCAAATCAAGAATTTTTATTAAAACCTATTTAAGTAATATAGTAATATATAAGTAATATATACTCGTTAACAGATTTAGAACTATAATTATATGTAGTTAGCAGCATGCACGTTGCGCCGAACCCAGATGACCTGGGAGAAGGGCAAGAGGATGATGATGATAAATATTATTTATTACAAACATGGATTAGATTTTTGAACATTGCTGTCTTTAGGAAAAAGAGAAGAGTTAAGGGGGTAGTGGTTAAGGTACATTTTTTGAGAATAGAAAAATATTTTCATCAGGAAAGGTTCCTGTGGTTATGGGACTACTAACAGACTGTGTTCAGTAATGCGCCACTGGGTACATTTGTGACGGTGAACTGTGCCGTGAATGCCCGCATGTTTTGGCAACGATACCAATAGTGTAGCGTATCGTATATATGTATTATACATTACGGTACAGTGTATATGTAGTGTAGTGTATATTAGCGCGGAGCATCGTGTGCGCCGTATATTATCTGCCTTATACTGCTTAGTGTTGCATCGTTTGTTCCAGATTGCAATTTCGGGTTGCCGTTCCGAGGCTCTATAATTTCTTAGGCTGTTCAGCTGTTTTGTAGGCAAAATATTGATATTATATTTTATAAAGCTTAGTCTGCACATAAACTCATCAGCATATAGGATTACATAATAATAAATGAGAATATAGAATATTTGTCCCATGTTGGTCTGGGACTTAAAATCAATGTGCCAACTGTGTTTCTTGCCTAGCATGTCGTAAACGGCGTTTAGTTATATATCGGGTTTTGGGTATGTGATTGCGTAGGCGACGACCTTGCCAGCCTAGCCCAGTTTTATTTTTGGCTGAATGTAGTTAAAGTAAAGCCCTGCTGCCCCCTTGACTCTGCCTACCTCTTCGGGGATTATGGGCGTGATTTTATGTTATGTTTATGTTTGTGATAAATGAGATTATTCCTAAAACCTGGGACCTTTGTTCTATCACCGTGAATTTTATTATTTACTGGAGAAATTTTTACTTTAAAATAAGCTACATTTTAAAATGTTACCTATTTTAGGAAACCCACATTTAAAAATTAAATTGGGTGATGCGCCTATGACCAACAGTGAACGTCTTATAAGTAGTACCTTATCGATTTTATGGTGGAATTATGGAACCTGCCAAAAAATCAATGTCATCTTCTAATTGTTAATTTCCGTTATTAATGGGAGTCTACTTAAAACGTGACACTGAAATCACGCCTACGAGACTAGCTATTCCATTAAAACGAAGTCCATTTGGTAAATGGAGAACTTAACTATTCAAACATGCCGCTTTCCTCACAATATTTCCTTCACCACCGATCTATTGGTAAAATTCGTACTTAAATTAAATTATAAATCCACAATCTTTTATAAGCCGCACTCAACTTTTAACACTTAATAAAAGGCCAAAAGGAAGTACTAATACATCACGAAGTTAACTACCGCATCCATTTTAATGAACACAAAATAACTTCTGATAAAAGCGTGAACATTAATAGAAATCTGAACAATACGACTCCGCAGAGCCACCGGAACGGTTGTATCGACATAATTCCGCGCATATTTCAACCCAGTTATTACTGTGCCCCAAATGCCTAGTGAGTGCAAATCGCACGGGTAATATTAGCCCGGTAACATCACGCCCTAATAACACTTATTTTGACTCGGCGTTGCCGTTTGGATTTTGTGTTGTTGTGAAAAATGCGATGGATAACTCAGATGTGGAGTATATTTTTATGTTTCAGGTCGTTGAAAAGCGATTGTTACTCAATGGTTAGAACACATATCCTACAGGTAAGGAGTGTTGGTTCCATTTTGGACAGCGATCCTTAGAGTTTTCAAATCTTATTACGAACTAGCTGTGCCAGCGGTGTCACCCGCGTTTATGGTTAATATTATAAAGAATATTTCCGTCATACATGATTTCTATGTAACTTTAACCATTAAGGCTGCACACGCGACGGAAGCTTAAAAAATGGAGTAACTTCTCCCGTTTTCCCAACATTTCCCTTCACTACTCTGCTCCTATTGATTGTAGCGTGATGAAAAGTATTCTATAACCTGCCCAGTATGAAGAATAATTGTACCAAGTTTCGTTAAAATCCGTCGAGTAGTTTTTGTTTCTATAAGGAACATACAGACAGACAGAAAGACAAAAAATTTACTGATTGCATTTTTGGCATCAGTATCGATCACTAATCACCCCCTGACAGTTATTTTGAAAATATATTCCATGTACAGAATTGACCTCTACAGATTTATTATAAGTATAGATTTGTACCACTTGCGATGAGTGAGAAAATCTACACGTTTAAAACTGTGTGTCGTGTGATTATGATCTAATTTGACCAACTTGTTCCCCTATCTAGGTGTTCTAGGTATTCTTGCTGTAATAGGTAATCACTTCAACGTTAACCGGACTTAGTTCTCTCTGCCTACCCCGATAGGAAAGTGGCGTCAAGTTTAGTTACCTAACTAGACTTACTAAATCCTGAATCGTCCAACTAAGCAAACCATTTAGGATTTCCGCGGCAATTGTGATTTCTCCAGAGACATCCACGTACTAGTTGAACTAAATTTTCTTATAAAAACTTTTAAAAACTACTTACTTTGTAGATGTCCATCCCTTTAGCAAGTTATATCGTAATATTTTTCCAAACCAAATATTAAAAGTTTCCGCTAAACTATTTTATGGGTATAGGCTATTTGAATCTGATGCTATTGTCGCTCATATACACTATTATTATAAGGAGGACAGATTTGTATGTATGTATGTAACGAATAAACTCGAATGCTACGTTATCTCTGATTAACATAGGCTATAGAATATTTTGAAAAAGTTAGGTTAGGTTAGAAAATAAATGTCCACCTGTGCGAAATCGGGGCGGGCTGCTATAATTATAACCATAATTTCATTTAATATTTTTTGGCTACACCAAATTTATACAACAGTTCATTAAAATATACTTAAAAAAGAATGAAATTTATCATACGCGTGTTTTATTCATTAACATTTCCAGCACTCTCATTAAAACAGATTTAATATTTACAGGAACAATAATTATTATTTAACATATTTACGAATTCAGTAGGATTTACTTTAAATTTAACACATGGATAATAGCTTACCGTACAAAAGCATACCATACGCTTGTTTTTTTTAATTTTTTACTTAATTAAAGTGAGTTATAATAATCGGTTTTTCATTTTCTATCTTCTTCCTAGCGTTATGTCCCGTGTTTAGACGGGGTCCGCTTAGATCATGATCCAGGATTTAGCGATTCTGGTAATTACATTGGAACGACTGCCAGTCTGACCTTCGTAACCTAAGATAGGGGAAGCAGAAAATTTTTGGATCATGGCTACAAATCCAAAGTTGTTTGATTTCGCAGGTTTCATCACGATGTTTTCCTTCACCGCCGACCTAGTGGTAAAAATACGAACATAGATTTGAAAAATCCAGAGGTACGTGCCCGGGTTTGAACCCGCTTTTTCATTTTCTATGTAATGTATTAATGAATTCACATACAGAAATAAACACTGAACCAGACAGTGAAGTGAATGGAAATACGATGTTTGAGGATTCAGTTGCATATATAATGTCAATAATGACTATTCATAGGGCAAACAGCTGGACTATTTTGGATTTAATTTACATTACATTCAAGTTAATGTTTGAATTGATTTTCTATAGTTAACAACAAAATAAAATATAAATATCCGACTACATCACATACATTGATCTGATTCCGAGATAAATAGCTTAAGAACTTGTGATACGGATATCAGAATCAACAGTTGTATTACAAATATATACTTAAATATAAGATATTAACACCCAGATACAGATTAAACATTCATCACACGATGTTGTCCTAGGTGGGAATCGAACCCACCTAGGACAAACATTCGTGTGTATCAATTTTTATATTCAAATATGTCCATTTGGATTGACATAGATGCAGCACTGGTTTTAATAAGAATAAAAATGCCGACGTATTGTATACTATAATACATTTTACTTTCAGCGATAAAAAAATAACCTAAATAAACCATATCCTAAACCAATATTCTCAAAATAGCTTAACCATCTAACAATACGCCTTATTTTGAATAACATCAAAACCTATTTGGTATGCGAAGTAAACGATTTACCCAAAATCAACATGACCTAAAGCAATTCTCATTTACCTCAATGCTCATACGTCAGTCCAAAGTTAATTATTACAAATGGTTAATTAATTTGCTACTAAAATTACATAGTGTAGCGTTTGTAAGCCGACATACAAGTTTGTAGACACAAATGAATATGACTGCCTGAGTATTTGTTGTTTGTTCTTGAAAGCGACTCTAGATAATACTGTAAACTTGTAAATTAAACCAAACAAACTAACATTTGTAGCTCTGCTCAGTAAAAGGGGACAAGTTATTTTATAAGTTTAAATAAATATCAGACTACATCACATAAATTGATCTGACTCCGAGGTAAATAGCTTAAGCACTTGTGTTACGGATATCAGAATCAACAGTGATATTACAAATATATACTTAAATATTCAATATTAACACAGAACAAACACAAGTATTCATCATATTAATATTTGTCCTGGGTGGGGATCGAACCCACAACTCTTGACGCATGGTGCAGGGTCACTACCGAATGAGCCATTGAGCCAGTCGAGCCAATTTGCATAAGGAATGAAGTTATAATACATAGGTATGGATGTCATCACGTCCGCAATAAGGGGTAGGCAGAGTCTGATCATCAATAAGCTTCTTAAGTCCCATTAAGCTGCAAATAAAATTGAGTTGAGTTAGATGGAAAATTGTGAAAAAATAGTGACAATTGGCTAGCTCGTTGTCTACGTAATCACAAATTTAGTACCCAGATAATTGTATATACGATACATACAAGGGACTCAGTTGGCACTTTCATTTTAAATCCCACACCAATATTGGAGAAACATGGTGGGGTTAAGTAATACTCGCGAAACTAACAGAAGTACAAACTTCTGTTAGTTTAAGGGATAGACACAAGTCTATCCCTATAAAAGCTTGAAAGCATTTTCTAAGAAATGTCACATGTGTTGCCGATTAATATATGTGACTCTGTAAAGAGGGTAAATAGCTTAGATATATTTTATTGTTTCTATTGTATCATCGCACCGTTTGTTTCCAATATTGTTTCACGGAATCGGAACACAAATTCATACACGAACAATACATTTGTAATAACGATACTGAAATTCGGTAAAAACAGGTACCTAGATATATCAAAAAATGTTTGGCTATTGGGTTCAAATAATCGAATAGAATTTATTATATTCAAAGTCAAAGTCAAAATATTCTTTATTTATATAGGTTTCAAAGAAACACTTATAAATCGTCAAAAACAGTTCAAAGAGATATGATTCTACCAACTATATGGACTATATTATCAACAATATGGACATGTAATAAATAATCATATACCTACAAGAATATTAAAATATTACTTTTACTTATGGGACGACGGCGAAATCTTTGAATTGTTTTGTAACATTTTTCTTGCAATTATGATGTCATTTAATGAGCCAGTCAATAAAAAGAACGTCATGACGTCTTAAATCACTGGCTTGAAATATGTATTTCTTACTTTATAGTCAATTAAGTAATGACTTTGAGCTAAAAGAATAGAACCGATGGGAAAATTTGTGTGAGTACTAGATATTTAATATTCCAAAAAGTCAGGTCTCTGTACCCATCATCATAGTTGAAAAAAAACTGCGCAATCCTAAAAAAAGCAGCTTTTTTGGATAAAGCTCATGAATGGTTCAAAATGTTGAAAAATCTTTAAGATAAAAGTTAAATATCATTAAATTTCCTACAAAAAATGTCTTGTAACATTTTTGCATAAGTTCGATAGTATCGTAAAAACGCACTTAAGTGCAAAATATAAAAACGTATTTTATCATTAATAAATAAGTTTTTCTTAATAAATAATAATTCGTAGAGCTTTATTATGTCTTTTATCAACTATTCTTACCAAATTCATAATCTTCCTAGCGTTATGTCCCGTACTTAGCCGAGGTTGGCTTAAACCATGATACAGGATTAAGCAAGTAAGGTATATACGAATATTATAAAGAGGAAAGATTTGTATTTTTGTGTGTCTATGTTATAATGAATAAACTCAAAAAATACTGCGCCGATTTCAAAAATTCTTTCACCATTGGAAAGCTATATTATCCGAAAGTAAAATAGGCTATATTTTATCCCCATATTCCTACAGGGACGGGAACTATGCGGGTAAAACCGTGGGGCGCTGCTAGTTTCCAATAAAACGACTGCTGTTATGACCTTTGTAACCCTTAGACAGAGGAATTAGACAATTTGGATCATTTCCTTATAGGGATTGCAATCCAGTGGTATTTTTGGAACCAGTACATATCGTTGAGCACAGTAAAAATTATGCTGGACCTAGCTAGATTACAGGATCCAACATTGCAATCCTTACAATGTTCACCAAAATATGATGCCGTAATTTCGTAAGCGCCAGCTAATTTCCCACAAGTTACGCAAAATATCAGGTTGCATTGTGCTACGTACAGGGCTCAAAAGTTGCATCGGCTTGCAGCGCTATCCCATAAATTCAAGTTAGGACACTTACATTCATTATCGCAGACGGCTGCAGTTCTGATGCGCGGGGAGACGTATCGCCTGGATTTATTGCTGTCTCCTAGGGGAATATGTAAAATAATATCTTCAAGGAGTCTTCGCTATGACAAAGAATTGTAATGGCTACTTGCAGAGTTTTCTTTAGAATTTGCCGATTGGAATTCGAATTTTTAATGTCTTTGTTTATTTCTCAGGAAAAAACAGTTACTTACAAATTGGTCAAAGTTACAAAAGTATTTCGAACGATGCTAATCTGCTAATGGGTTGGAATGTTCATTCTACTGCGAATAAAAGAGATTCAATAGTTTTTTATTTTGTTGTCGGCGCCAACATTATAAATATATGAATGTGATTTTAAGTATTGAACTTTTACAATTAACTACTACTTGAGCTGTTTATTCTTATTATGGTTTTTCATCACAAGGACAAGGTATTTTGTCTTGAACCTTCAAGGTTAGCAACGCATTTTTTAAAACGTAGCATAATGGCTACGTTAACCACTTACCACCAGAGTATTATTATATTAATGTTCCACCATTAATCGTAAAATAAAAAAAACCTAAGCAATTAACGTAGTTATGAAACACGTAGTAAAATAAATAACTGGCTTCGACAGATCCATTGGTCATTGACCCTGATCACGAAACCAAAAAATTAGCTAAAATTATTTATTTATAACATCTTTATTTTATTCCGTTTTGTAAGACTTCCTCCTCATAGTTTCTCAGTTTTCGAACAAGTATAGGTAAATATTAAAAGAAACAAGTAAAACGACCTATGGCGTGAAACCATACAATCTTCGTGAAGAAATACCGCCCATACTTTTTAAAACAACTAACCATTATGATTATAGCAAAAATGGGACAACACAAAGCATAACAAAGAACAGTAAGTCAATATTTATTTCTGTATTGAGAAAAACACGTTTTATACCCATTGCGCTCGTGCGAATTCTCGCTTAAAATAAGCAAGTATGGAGGAGGAAAACATCAGGATTGTCAATTAGTGATGGTAAAAAATATCGATCAATCGAAATATCGATATTTTTTGAAAATATAGTCTATGTAATATCGTCGATATTTTAAAACTGGAAATATTTATCTCTGTATATCGAATTCGAATTCGGTTTTTGAGAGTTTGTTAGGTATATAATTTATATTTACATTGTAAATGTGTAGGTATCTTTGTCTCTAAGCTTCCGCTGTGTATTAATTCTGAATGCAATGCGACTTAAATAAAAAAATATAATTTAAACCAAACTGATGAACTGATATATAAAAATTACAAAGTTTTTTCACTTAATTTAATAATAGATACTTTAGGATAACGAGTTTTTTGGGAAAAAATATCTGTATATCGAAATACCTATATTTTTACTCTACTTATATCGAAAAATATCAATATGATATTTGTATATCGTTGTATTTTTTCTATTGACTCATCCCTATTATAAATTCGTTTATTAAGAAGTAAGAAAACGGCAACGTGCCGCCACGCTCCACCGAGGTGAGAGATTTATTCGCAACTCATTTATTTGTTGTGCTTGCGATCGATTATGTTTTGATGATCTGTTACACGTGTTTTTGTGTTCAAAGACTTAGCGATGGGGGAGGTTTCGCTTGTAGAATTCGGTGTAAATAAAATCTTCCACGTGTTAGTTACTGGAATGAAAATATACATTGGTTTTATTGCGAATATTTAGATTAGGCGAGATTTGAAATTGATGTCACTATAATATTCATGTGATGTGATGAGAAGAGAGTAAGGTCACGTGGCAAAGAGAGTGATGAGTATGAATGTTAGTGGATGGAGAGGAGGCGGAAGGCCAAATAAGAGATGGATTTTTGTGAAAGATTATATAGTGCAATGGGAGTGGATAGCTTGATGACGGCTGACCGGGATGTATAGAAGAGGATGACATACTGCGCCGACCCCAGATGATCTGGGAGAGGGGCACGAAGATAATGGTGTCATTATATTATTCATAAATATACGTCTAGAAATATCCGAAATTCTCAAAAAAATAGCCTCTAAGTACGGAGTCTAAGCTGCTTAAGCAACATTTAGCCAAAACCGATTTAGGCAAGATAGTAAATTGTGAAAATTAGTGACAAGTGGCCAAGCTACTCGCCTGCAGAATTCTACTTCTATGTATCTTTTAATAGTCGTCAATAATTTCGGGTTCGAATTCCGCTAGGGACATATGTGTCGTGTAATGAACATGGACATTTGCACTCGAGTCCGGGATTTTTATAAACGTATTTAAGTATGTCTATCTAGTATACATAGCTTAAGCTTATAAGCTTAGTTTGGAACAAGGGAATTGGTGTGGCAGTTTGAAGAATTTATTTATAATTTATTTTATTATTTCATTTTCGTTAGGCAACAATTGGGTATCTTTCTTTACTTCCCCAACAAAATATTTATTTAATTTAACTCTTAGAAATTTTCACTCTATTTTGTGCAGGCCTTCTGAGAAATATTTGAAATAGGTTTCAATAAATAGGCTACTTATGAATATTTATGGACATTCCATTGAGCACTTCCTTTTTACGGCAGTTATATAAAGTAACTAAATGATACTCAAAATTCAAAACATCGTATCTATATTCCAGTAGCGAATCATCCCCTAACGACCCTCGCGATAAAATATCTCTGCCCATTAGCATCACGGGGTTTTTAACCCTGTATAATCTGGAAAATAATAATAAATGTACATAAATGTCAATACGAAGCCGTCGGGCTTGGCTAAAACCGTTATTGAATATTATAAATGTCTACGGTTACAACACATTTGGACTCTTTAGGATTCCATAAGAACCGTTTGCAAAAATCGGTGAAGTTTGAATCGTAGGTATATGTACAAAAGGTTCAGTGTTACATTAACAAACGATTAAGAAAAAATATTTTAATATAAACAAAATCAATCGACAATAAATTACAAATTTTTATTGATTAAAAAAAAATCTTTACGTAATCACTGAATAAAAATTACGTTTTTATTTACTAACACTCATATTCATACATTTAGACCAACTCGCCCACAAACCTCTAAGGGGTAAGAGCAATAAGCCCTTTAAGACATTTTAACCAAACAAATTAAATTAGGTCAGATGGAATACATATCATTTTATTTTGATAATAATAATATAAGCGACTATGCTCCTCTTTACAATTTTTTTTTTATTATTTCTATAGTAAAACCATGGAGAATTATTACAAATGATGTTACCACGATGAAAAATAAAAAATATATTTAGCCTTAACTTTGTGATTTCACCTAAACTCGCGTTTGTATTTATCACCCGCAATCCCGGTATTCAGAGAAAATGATACTTATAATGGTGCTTCAGCAAAATCGCTATCATAAAATAAATGACTTACGTCTGAGACCTGAATGTAAGCTAAACAACTTGGTGCTAGTCTAACGGAACGCGACAGAGAAACAACAAAGAAAGATAACAGAAATGCTCTTAACGTAGCTTAAGTGTGATTCGTCATTTTGATCAGGTAGTTTAGATAATATAATCAAAACGACGATTTGACATTGTGTTAATAATGTTTAAAGACGGCCGGTCGTTGATCGAGATAAAAGTGACTAGTATTTTTTTTTTACTTTTTGGTGTATTTAACTGCAATTATTTATCTTTTTAGGATCAAAGATAGCTTATTGATAATAAATGGGACTTTAAAAGAATGTGCCAACTGTGTTCCTTGCCTAGCATGTACTATAAGGCGACTAATGGTATATCGGGTTTTGGGTATGTGATTATGTAGGCGACGAGATAGCCAACAAGACACTACTTTTTAACAATTTTTCATCTAACCCAGCCCAGTTTTATTTTTGACTTTCTGTTCTTTTGAGTCTGCCTACCCCTTCGGGAATTACGGGCGTGATGTTATGTATATATGTATGTATGGTAAAAAAGATCTAATATTTCACATCAACTTTGTCAGCCATGGATCAAAAAAAAAATATATATACATATATAAAAACCCTTTTCATAAATTGTTTTATACCTACATTCTTATTATACTAGGAAGCATTCACGTTAGTTCCGTTCAATAATATTACTACTATTATAGTATCTGAAACGAAACCCCTAATGAATATTGATATGTAAACATTTATAGAATGTAATATTCTGAATTAATTCGTATAACAACGGTAGTCCATTAAAATCGGAATTGCGTTCGCTCGTTCGGTGTGTAAAGCTTTTCAAAAATATTTTCATGTTGTTTTTGGTTTATTGTTTATACGAAATTTACGTGAAATAGCCTTTTAGCTTCAAGATATATACTATTTTAGGCATTTGAAGTTATATCTTTTCTGTCTGTTAGTTTGTTACATAAGGTATGCTTTGACAAATTTTAAAAAGCATGTTTACGAAACGAAATTTAAAAAAAACGTGTTTATGTTGCACCCCGTAAGGGGTACCTTGTCATTATTATCTGTATAAATCCAGTCTAATCCTATTTTATAAAGTCTGTATATCACACTCTGAAACAACGGAAATTGTCCAAATTGGAATAAGGCATTTATGAATGTGGAGGTTTCTGTTTTCCCTTTCCCTAGAATTAGTGAACTTTGAGATGAGCGACATATCAAGCTCGTAATAACTTAAACAACCAACATTCGGTCGGACGGAACCATCGGTCACTGTAACCATTACACAGCTAACACAACTAACGAATGTCGTCTAACCCATGTTTGTAAATAGTCTCCAATGGTTGCAGCAATCTTACTGTACTACGTTGCTCTACTATGCTCGCGCTGAGAAACAGTCACGTCGAAAATGGAACATGCATATATTTATATTTAATTACTAGCTGTGCCAGCGGTGTCACCTGCGTTTATGGTTAATATTATAAAGACTATTTCCGTCATACATGATTTCTATGTAACTTTAACCATTAAGGCTGCACACGCGACGGAAGCTTAAAAAATAGAGTAACTTCTCCCGTTTTCCCAAAATTTCCCTTCACTACTCTGCTCCTATTGATTGTAGCGTGATGAAAAGTATACTATAACCTGCCCAGGAGTATGAAGAATAATTGTACCAAGTTTCGTTAAAATCCGTCGAGTAGTTTTTGTTTCTATAAGGAACATACAGACAGACAGACAGACAGACAAAAATTTTACTGATTGCATTTTTGGCATCAGTATCGATCACTAATCACCCCCTGATAGTTATTTTGAAAATATATTTCATGTACAGAATTGACCTCTCTACAGATTTATTATAAGTATAGATTTGTTTAAGTATACTATAATTTACTGAGCGGTGGTAGTTCAATGGGTGCTGGTTTAAACCCGAGCACGTACCTCTGGATTTTTCAAATCTATTTTCGTATTTATACCACTAGCTCGACGGAGAGGGACAACATTGTGATGAAATCTGCAAATTCCAGAACTTTGGATTTGTGACCGTGATCCAAAAATTGTCTGGTTCCCCTATCTTAGAGTTACGAAAGTCAGATCGGCAGTCGCTTAAATATAGTTACCAGACTTGCTAAATCCTGGATCATGGTCTAAGCGGACCCCGTCTAAGCACGGGAAATAACGCTAGGAAGATGATGATGTTAAAGTTTGTACAGGTAGTCAAATCCGGATATTTTTTGCAACTTGATTATTGACCATGTTCAAAGTTATCGCTTAGACAGAGAAATTCGTTGTGGCATGTGACGTAAAATTCTAAAGGCGCTATACAACGTACATTGAAAAAAAAAATTTCGTGAGAGAGATGGATATATTTGATTTCAACTGTTATATCTCTCTGATCTTTTGATAAATAATGGTTCTGTTTTCACTATTAGTCATTTCTTTTTATATGTTTTCCAATGAATGCGTTAAGAGACTACAATACTTTTTATCGGGTGTGCTGGTGTATCGGGTTTCGGGTATGTGATGGTGTGGGCGACAGGCTAGCCACTTGTCACCACTTTTTCACAATTTCCCATCTAACCCAGCCCAGTTTTGTTTCTGGCTGAATGTGGTTAAAGGGGCCTGGTGCCAATTTGACTCTGCATACCCCTTCGGGGATTATGGGCGTGATGTTATGTATATATGTATGAAATACCTTTCATGCATATTCTCTGTTGCCAACTGTATCAAACAGTTGCCTAGAATCAGTTTTTGACTGCTGGCAACTGTATTTGACGATCGCTGGCTTTTATCAAACGATAATCAGTGACCACCGTAGCTGACTGTTGCTTACTTTTGCAGACAATGCTGATGTAGGTACTGTTGTTAACCTGTAAGCTAATGTACATCAAATCTGTACACTACAGTAGTATAACAAATCTTTACAAAGAGAATTCAAACCTCGACTTTTTGCAACCACAATTCTTATACATTGATCTACCTACCTTTCTATATGCATATGTTAGTATATGGATGGAATATATCATATCACGAATAAATATAAGGGTGAAAAGCTAATCTGGGTTTGGCACGGTTTACACCCCAAAGGTGAAATAGCGAAATTCGTTCGCAAAATATCAATATATGAAATTTTCCTTGATCACCACTCATGACATTCGCAGAAGGATGTTTATTACATACTTTGAACGAAGTGGGACTAGAATTCGCTTCACGTAACTCATCATTAAGGACATCGATTGAAAAATAACGGAGGAAATTGAGAGTACTAGGATTCTGTACAAAACTGAATTGGGCGTGTAATATACATTCATATTTTCTGAAACTAAAAGCACAGTGGTAACTCGGTGGTGAAAACATGCGCCTTTTAACCAAAGGGTGGGGGTTCAAACAAGCGACTTTTTAAAATTTTTGTTGTTTTAAAAAATTACACGCACTTTTATTCATATTTATAACAGCTCAGTGCAACCATGATCAAAATTGTCTGGTTCCATGGTTAGGAAGGCCATATCGGCAGTCGCTTCAATGTATTAACTAGACTCGCTAAGTCCTGGATCATGGTCTAAGCGGACCCCGACTAAGCACGGGACTTAACGCTAGGAGAATGATGATTATCTGAAGCTAAAATTGAGTTATTTCCATGACCTCTAATCTCTAATGTTTCATATAACTTTTGAAGCATGACTTTCATATAAAATGTAATGATTTTGGCTAATTATTGAAGATCCATTGCACACTTTTGCGGGTATCAGTTTAGTATCAAACATTACATATTATGTTAGTAAATATATGGTTTAAGAGAGAAGATTATTAATAATAATTATCATATTAATTTCTAATAAAAAAAACACAACATATGACATTTAAGTTCAAATTTAATGTTTTATTGCCACAATGTGTATACAAAGTGGTTTATTATTATATTGCATTTTAATACTTAGTCACCCTTTTCGAGTATTGCAATGTATGGATAGAGTACATAGTGAACATATAGAGAGGAGGCAAGCAACTTGCATTTCTATGTACTCCATCTCTTTCTATTCAATAAGCATACATTTCCAGAAACTAAAATCGACAAAATAAAACTCATCCCATTTTCGAATACATTGTTTCTTAAAATAGTGGCGGATAATCTGTTCTTACCGGCAAAAAGGTATAAAAGTTCTGTTTACTTTAAACTTTGCTTTGTATTTGCAAAGTAAAGCCACCGCCATCTTTGTTTGTGAACATCCCGTTTTTGCGATAAATCAGGAAAAGGAGGAATATCTGTGTACAATTTTAATATTTGCCTTAGAAAAGAAAATGGCTCTTTTATTGTGTGATTGGTCTTATAAACTCCTTTTTTGTTTACAGGTACAAATGGTATATGTATGTAAAATACCTTTTAAATTGATAGTATTTCTCGGTAAACCTGAAATTCTGGATATGAATCAAAGGGAAAAAAAGTTGACGGAAAAATAAACTCATAGTGTAAACTACATTGTAAGTTCTAGAGAATAGTCAATATATTCTGTGGTAGACCAAAATTTATTCTTGTAAAGTTTTAGCATCGTAAAACATTAATGTAAGCAACAAAATTTGCGTGATTAACACTACATAGTAGCGTAAATTGATCTGTAAATGCAACTGAGCTCAATTACTTTCCTACCTCGCGTGACGAACCCTAAGTACTCCCGTCAATGGACGCCTCAATGCAACTGGACTCAATTATTTTTCTCCCACATTGCGTGACAAGAAACTTAAGCCGTTCCAATCCCGCAACACAGCTCAGAAATATTAAAGCGGTCGGGAACAAAAAGGCACTCTTAACTCGTACAACCGCCTCGGGGGCCCTATTTCGTATAGCCGTACGATATAAATTCTGTGTGTTTTATTTTTCTACCAACGCACAGATATGATTCGTGCGTCGGATTCTCTGAAATGTGATATTTACCATTTTGATGGACAGTCACGCAATCTTGGACTATCTCAAATCATCTTATTTTCTTTTTTCCTCTTATGGTGGACTTGGTATCTCACTTTCAAAATCAAATGCCAATACATTTATATTGTAGGTTAATGGGTTTTTGATTAGTAGTCATTATTTTAGTGCTTCTAGTCCTTAATGAATCTGACTGCTGGAGGCATTGATTAACTTTTGCTTTCAAACTAGGTATACTACTATTATACTAGGAATTGCAATGCTGCATCCAGTAAACCAGCCAGGCCCAGCACAATTTAAGCTGTGCTGAATTCAGCAACATGTTCTGGTTCAATGCTGCTAGATTTCAATGCCTTCTAGAGATTGGAATTCTGCATCAAGCCATCCAGCTGGGACCAGCACAATTTCAGCTGTGCTAAATTCAGCAAGATGTTCTGGTTCAATGCTGCTAGATTTCAATGCCTTCTAGAGATTGGAATTCTGCATCAAGACGTCCAGCTGGGACCAGCACAATTTTAGCTGTGCTAAATTCAGCAACATGTTTTGGTTCAATGCTGCTGGATTTCAATGCCTTCTAGATATTGGAATGCTGGATTAAGCCATCCAGCTGGGACCAGAACTATTTTAGCTCTGCTGCATTCAGCAAAAAATTCCTCTGGATTGCAATTCCTATATAAAACATAGAATTAGAATCTCTTAAAAATGGTTTACTTGACAAAATAAGAATAAGAGCAGGTCGTTCTCAAAACTTTTATTTATCGACACGAGTGTGAAATGTAAAAAGCAACTTCAAAGCGCCATTAAACCAAGCGTTTAGACCAGTCTGGCGCCCGTAGCACTGAGCTAAAATAAAACACGTTCAAAAGATTATCGTTTGCTTGGCGGTAAATAGAAATGCGAGAAAACGTGAACACTTGATAATTGCTTGTTAGCGTGTGAACTGGAGAAGGCAATAGCAAACAAATAAAACTATTTATTGCTCGAACACCTGTTCGGATTGTTGGTAAACCGCTAAAACAGGATAAAGTGAGATGTAAAGCCACATTACGTATTGCTTGAAGTTCTTATCCATTTTATATCGTCTTTGGTATTATTTGCTGTAATAAGTGGCTGATGGCGATATTTTTTAAATCAGTTTGCCTATTACGTCAAGATGAAGTCAATTGACGTTATTTTAAAAGGCTTGAGTGGTAAAGGCAATTAAGTTTAATAAAGAAAGAAGTAAAACAACGTTGAGTGTAGTTAGAGGAACAAAACAGAAGATTAAAATTAGCAGTTTTACTGAATTATGCAAAACTGGCTTCTGCCCGCGGCGTTGCTCGCATGGAACATCGATAAAACATAGTTTATGTGTTATTCTATTGTAAAGTTTCATTAAAATCATGAAGTACTTTTTATTTGAAAGAGTAAGAAACACCCACACATCCATACATCATACAAATTCGCACTTACAATATTAGTAAGATAAACTCGCGGAATCGACAAAATTATATCTAAGACCGAAAACCTAATATATAAATATTTTCTGAAATGTGAATGAGCTTTTTAAAATTAACAAAAATAAAAACCGACATCAAAAAACCCCGCAAAAAATGTTTATAAAAAAACACAAGTAAAAACTGCCTTAATAGCTATTTAAATGTCTAAACACTAAAAAGTATAAAATAAATTCTTTCGACTGCTTCGATGAAAGTATTAATCTTTAACACGTATTTAAATATTTACAATAATCAGTTAGTTTTGGAGTCGGTTAATAATAATTGACGTATTATGTTATGTAGCAACAATAAAATATACATAAACGCTACGACCTCTCTAAGAAAATAGTCCACTTAAAAGTAACCTTTTTGAAATTGTTTTAAATGAAGTTTATGTTATCCGAAATGTTAAATAACATCAATAGGCATCTTCATTAACATCAGTTTCCGCACAGAGGATCATAATGCGAATCATACATCCTACTAATATTATAAATACGAAATTTTGTATGTATGGATGGATGTTTGTTACTCTTTCACAAAAAAACTGCTGAATGGATTTTAATGGAACTTTAGAATAATATAGCTCATACACCCGAATAACATATAGGCTATGCTTCATCGATGTACCACGTGAGCGAAGCCGCAAGCAGAAGCTAGTACATACATAAATATACTGTTAAAATCATAAGCTTTCCTTTTGTGTTAGGGTAGTTGGGTAAAAGTACGAGTAGAAGCTAGACAAAGCGATAGTATAACTCGTACCCTCGTTATCAATTTACCCTAGAATCCTATCGGTGAGGTTATATAAAAATAAAACACATGCGATTTATACCCGGCCCTATGGGATGGGTCCCTGAGGGCGCGTGTTGCGAGTTAAGTGCGTCCCTGTCTAATGGCCGTTAGTTATCATGGCAACCGTTTCACGTTGACCTCGAAGGCTGAATTGCGTAACGGTTCGAGGGATCAATTTATAATGGTCAACTGGATAATTAACGATCTTGAGACATTGTTTGCTGACCAGTTTTTTGTTGCTTATCAACATATAATTAAACGGGTAGAGTGAAATATACGAATGTTGTAGAAATTTTGACTGGCTCGATGGCGCATTTGCTAGTGTACCTGCCTCATGCGGCAAGAGTTGTGGGTTCGATCCCCACCCAGAACAAATATTCATATAATGAATACTTGTGTTTGTTCTATGTCTGGGTGTTAATATCCAATATTTGAGTATATATTTGTTATACCGCTGTTCTGATATCCGTAACACAAGTGCTTAAGCTACTTACCTCGGAGTCAGAGCAATGTATGTGATGTCATCGGATATTTATATTTATTAATTGAAGTATAAACGCTACTAATCATATGAACTTTTTTCCTTCTAAGCTTACGAATCGGGGTGAGACTTCCTAAAATGTTTATAATCATAAATTATCATAGATTGCTACATTAGAAACAAGTAGTAATTACAAGCATAATAAGTTACACAAAGATAATATTGTTATTTCATATCAATGTGAAATGAAAGAAAAAGAAATTACGACGAGCAAATACACAGACTAATTTCCTTATAAATTTACCGGAAAACACTAAATTCACGAATTTCTACAATTACACGTGCCATTTTTCGCGCAGCAACATTTCAATAGGAAAGCTCCATGAAACAGTTCGTTGTGGAGGTCTAATTTTTCCATGAATTCCACAAAACATCGTCAAAAGTGAAACAATGCGATTTGGGAATTGTGTACAAGTGACGGATGAGATAACAATTTGAAAAGAGGAAATGAAAAATCCAAATAAATAAAGGTAAAAACGAAATGTTTGAGCCCGCCAACGGAATACACAAAGGGATTTTGTGTCAAAGAATTTTAATTATTAAGTTACAGCCATGCTAGTTACACGAGCTTATATGGCTTTTGACGATATTGGGGAAGGTTGGAGCGATGAGTTATTATGGGGTTCCTTACTAGAAGGGTACCAATGGGATATTATTAAAACTATTCGTATGCTACGGGACTGTATCTTTCAAACTGTTACAGTTATTGACTAACAAACAAAACTTACTGAATGAAAAAGTTAATGAAGGTATATAGAAACAATAGGGAGTACGAAAAATAAAGTATTTTTAGAAGTATTTTACTCTAAAACTAAATTAGTTAGTCACGAACTTTCAATATTATACGATTTTACGGAACTTCACGTGGGAATTCGAATTGCTTTCCTTCTTTTTTTAACAACAAACAAAGGAATCTTAGTATCGGCTTTATTGTAAAAATATCAAAATCCCATGTTATTACGGACTCTTTTCAAGACTTCCGATGAAATTATCCTCGGAATGAAATATTTCTGCACCCTGAAGAAATCTTTCATTAATTAGTACATACTAAAAATAGGTATTGCGCGGTTTTTCTCTGAATAAATTTTTATTATGTGATATTTTTATCAGGTTAGAATAGGTTAAATGGAAATTATTACAACTAATTCTTAAACAAAGCCAGCTTATTTTTGGTTTGAACCTATTTTTATAAGTTGTCTTACTCCTTTTTATGGATCGGAAGCGTTAAGATTAATTGTGTTTTACTGAATCACGCACATCAACTAGACGGAATTAGTCGTTTGGCACGATCAATTAACAAGCATAATGTTGTTTTTATGCCATCACCAGTTTCATAGGCCGTATGAAGATATGATTTTTTTTTCAGATAGCAATACGACGCAATCAAAAGCCCTTCTCCAGAAGTTTTGTTTCGACGATTGTCAGCGTAACACAATATTTTACTCCAAAAAAAAGGTTGTAATTTTTGGCAATTTTAGCTTCCACAATTTTACGAGTTTTTCAAGTAGACAATAAACGGAAAGGTTGGAAAGTGGCTCATAAAATGCAAATCGTAGGTACGCTCGTGTACGGTTTTACTGCTGTAGCGGTTCGCCACTTGAAATGTTAGCCCAGTTTAGGGTTCGAATCCAGGCCCTAAAAATGTCGGAGCCGTACTTGGGCAGTACCGGCAGTTGAACGTGGAGTATGTTATTCGTAGTACGAATCTTCGCTGTGTGACTCATAAATAAATAAATATCAGATTACACCACATACATTGATCTGGCTCCGAGGTAAGTAGCTTTAAGCACTAGTAGTACAAATATCAGAATCAACAGTGGCAATACATATATGTACTTAAACATTGGATATTAACACCTAGACACAGAAAAAACACAAGTATTCATCACACGGATGTTTAACCTGGGTGGGATCAACCCCACAACTCTTGGTGCATGGGGCAGGATCATTACCTAATGCGTCATTGAGCCAGTCAAAAGTTAAAGTTGCTACTGATTTAAATGCTTCACAGCGTAATTTTATTTAAGAAATGCTTTTACTGCTACTCGTTCATCATGATGACACTTCTGTCGTTTCTCCAACATTCCCGTATTCTTAGACAATATACCACAGAAATTAAATTATGTTTAAACAACTATGTAAACGTAACATTTGTGATCGTATAAATAACTGTTTGCTTTCGGGAAAAGTTTCTTCCGAAATATAAAGTTTTGATATCGTTTTATATCTAATAATAGAATATAGTCTATTTAATAAAGATATTATGACTTAACAGGTAACGATATTAATGTTTAGGAATAACGCCAATGTTGACAGAAGCCAACGATTAGCAGTGGTCTGTGACGCACTGTTAAATTTAATCAAAGGTTAAATGGTTAATTTCCTTTTTATTTTTGAGTCTGTTTTTTTACCAATTATCAAATAAAACACTCCGCTTAATGCTGATTCAACCGTTAATTTTTGCCAAAATAAAATGGATCCATTTCGAGAGCCCATTTTTAAATACATTTGAAATAAAATTCGCTGCCAAACTAACATTTAAGCCTTATGAAATCCCAGTATCAAGTTCCGCAGAATAAAAAAGTGTGCAGACTCAAATACTGCTAGCAAACAGCATTTATGATGGAAATATAAAAACGCAATGCTCTTATTTCGAGGCACGCGTATTTTTCCGTTACTCCTAGAAAATTCTACGTAAAAAGCGTTGCCCTAAGGAAGCGTTCATATAAAACACGTTTACCTGTGTCTCTTATTTCAATCAACAAATTTATCTTCTTGAACATTTTTATTGAGCATAACAAACAATTTGTATATACATACAACATTAAGAATGTATTGTACATTTACTCTTATAGCTTATAGTTAAGTGTGGATGTAGAAAGTCTTTGGTTTTACAATAAGACATTCTGTTCTAAAATTGTTTCTTTATAATGTATTTTTATTTTTAATTCTGAAATTTTTACACATATATAAAGTAAAAAATCGGATAAAGTAAAAAAAAGATATCGTTTTAAAAGTTATTTGATCGTCTTCGTAAAAATTATTTTCAAGGTCATGTTTACTGAATAAGAATTAAAAAAATAAAAGCCAACTTATGTAACTTTAAGTATAAACTAAATCACTCGTCTTATAGTTTGACTTTATATTGTCTGGTCAAATTTTAAGAATGACGATCAATGAGTATCTATCGTCTTGCGACAAGTCTTATGCCCATTATAAAGTGAAAAAAGTGCTTGTACATTTTTTTTTGTCTAAACCTAATACAATCCTAGCATACTTCCCGACTTCATGACATGGTTCAGAGGCAAATATGATTTACACACCTTTGTAAAAGATGTTGTTGAAAAGAGTAACTACCGATTTTCTTGCCGGTTTCTTCTCGGGAGAAGCGCGATTCCCAACTGGTGGTAGATTATTAGTTGATTTTCTTGAAATGACGATTTATCAGTGTTTGTTTCAAACATAAATAAATTAAGAGTATTTTGACTTTGACTTTGACATATGTATGACGCCTTACCTACAAGTGAAACGAAACTCGCATAACCTGGGTACATAACACTCATTGCTTTTCTACGAACGCAATTCGCTAGTTTATTCTCGGATAAATTTTACTACTGGACATGGCTAAAAGTGATATAAATTCCTTAGTTCGTGAAGTGGCTTTAATAATGAAAATTGTATTTATACGACTTTATAAACGTTTGTGAATATTTCACTATTGCAAAACCACGAGGTTTGTCTATTACCGTTAGACAACATTTTAAGGCAAACCTGAATAGATAGTTTTCTAATAAATAAATAAACTCTCCACACTGACACACTAATTCTCTAGTTCCAAACTAAGCTTATGCTTGTACTTCGGATACTAGGTGAACGGATAGATATACTCAAATACGTTTTTATAAACATCCATGACTCTGGTACAAATGTCCGTGTTCATCACGCGAGACATTTGCCCCTAGCGGAATTCGAAACCGCGAACCTTAGTTTCGTAGCCAGAATCTCTGACCACTCGACCAACACGCCAGTCAAAATTATTAAGGTTTGCGTTGATTGACTCGTGAATCATATAATTTTTTTTTTTGAAAAGGTGATAATTATCGGAATTCCCTTATCCTTTTGGATAAAGTACTAGCAGATACGATGACAATTACTACTTAAACAAGTGTTTTCATTGCGATCTTACCAGCTGTTAACTATAAAGTTCTCGTTTCGAAGCTTACCTGCAAAAAAAACAAACAAAGAATTATATATCTCATAAAATTAAGCCACCATGAAGCACAATGCATGGTTGTAACCAAGTTTCTGGATAGTATAAATACACGCTCCAGATATTCCGCGGCGCACGCAAAAGTAATAATCTCTTAGTTCCTTCTCCGCTTTTATTTTTCCTGAAAATGTATAAGTAACTTGCAATTTAGGAGACTGTGTTCTTGCAGAATTAGTTTATTTTACTGTTTTGGCAAGTGAATGTTCGTAAAACGTGAACACGATTTAGCTACGGGAGCTTTAAATAAGTTTAATTTGTTTCAAATACGTTTATTTTGTCTTTGTTTCAAAAATAATGCTTATTGTGACTAATGCAGTTGGATATAGTCACGTTTTTGTTTTTAATACATTTCAGTTTTTAATTTATTCAAATAACTTCTTAACGTTTTTGAGCAAAAGTTTTAAAAACTCCATCGAAAAGTATCTAGAAAGAATTATACGTAAAAAATAAAGGTGAATTTATGATGCGTGTGATGTTCCAATCAAAGTGACATCTCAATCCGACACATGTGTCTCTAGTGACATCTCTTTCCAATATTTCATTTATTTGTTTTCCATCCATTTCATGTTGGTTCGGGACCGTATCAACTGTGTTTAATGCCTAGAATTGAACATTTTGTAAAAAAAAAAAAAATACGAATGTTTTATTGCGTGTTTTATTTGTAATTGTGTAGACCGGACAAGCCGCTGTTGACTTTTTTCTACCTAAGTCAACTCAAACTCATATTATTAGCTGAAAGTAATTAAAGAAGTTTCCTTTACTTGGACTACCTACTCCCTCTAAGAGGATTGCGGGCGAGTTGCTATATGTGTATATTCTTTAGTCATCGCCATACCAAGCAATTATACTCCTCACTGCCTTCCTTATAACGTTAGCGAACATAACATTAATATTATATTACTCTGGATTACATTAGATAAACAGACGGACATTACGTCGACCCGCCTGCAAATGGAGGCAAACTTCACGTAATGGTAACCACACTTGTCCTTGCCGGATATTATTCGGGACCCTAGGGTGGCGTAATTATAAGTGTTGGGAGGGAAGATGTATAGTTGGAGTTTCCTGTGACGTAATATGGTAGTTGGGTATTTATTGTATCGATTGTATCATGACTGGGAAATTGGACATTTAGTGTATAAAGTTCTGTCTCAGTATGTGTGAGTGTTTAATTGAATTAGTACTTTTATTTATTGTGTTTTGCGTTCGGAGAGTTTTAAACTATAAGCTATTTACATACATACATAACGACGATGATACATAATGACGATCATACATAAGTGACAATACCTCCTAACTAATATTTTTTAGGAATCGACTTTTTTAATGCAGTAGCCTTAAAATTCAATTTCGCGTGGACTATTTTTTTCTCGTTTGTTATCAAGTATTAATGTAATCCTGTAAACATTACATTAAAAGTTATATGAACGTCTTATGATCAAAACCTAAAAATTGGATAGCTTTTTCATTCTCCTGTAAAATTTGCATATCTACAGTTAGGAGGTATTGTCACTTCATCGTCGATAACATAATAACACCGAAGGGGTAGGCAGGGTCAAAAGCACATCAGGCCACTTTAACCACATTTAGGAAAAAATAAAACTGGACTGGGTTAGATGGAAAATTGTGAAAAAGTGGTTAGCTTGTCGCCTACAAAATCACACACCCAAAACCCAAAAAACCAATAGTCGCCTTTTATGACATACTAGGCAAGAAACGCAGTAGTCCCATTTTTTTAAAGCCCAGAACAACATGGGACAATTGAATTATTGTAGGTTAGACTATTTCAGAACCTATAAGTATGCAAATGTGCTTGTATATATTTTTATTCCCGTATGAGATACCATGACATTTGGCGTTCAAATTGTCATAACACAGATTTGCATGTCTGTTTTTCGAGACGTAACTATAAAAAGTAGATTAGGTTTCATATAGTTCAAATTAATTAGCGTTCCAATGTTCTAATGAAGGTGTAAATTAAATTAACATAGCCACGCCCTTTCCGCATATTTACTGTTATGACATTACAATAGAAGAGGCCATTACAATGAAAAATATACATTTGGAACCCAGATTATATTTTTTTCCCAATGGATATGATTAGTCTACAACAGAAACGGAATAAGTCAGCAACAAATGTTCACAAAAGACTTCATTTATAAAATTTGTTTTTACTATCAATTTTATTTATTATAAAACTTTTACCATTTATTTAATATATTTATTAATAGGTACACCTACAGTACATAAACAAGACTTACAATAAAGAGAGCATTTAATAATACACTTTTTATTCTAGTACATGCACCAATAAGACGTGTACACAGGAATGACCTTGAAACAACGAACAACAATGTAATTAAAACTATGGCAACAAAAAATAACGTTATCTTAAAACTATTAACATATATTCAGTACGAATTCTAGATAACTTTTGCACAAAATTTCTTAAATTAAATATTCTAAACGGTCATAAGAATGGTAAGCTAATCAATTTGCGTTTGAGTGTAGAATGCGAGAGATGGAAAACGTCAAGTTCAGGGTACTTTCCGTTCAGTTCATTGTATTTGCTAAAACACCTGGCTAGCGGAGCATTTTTTCCTAGATTGGTTATTGGTTGGAATAGGTTTTTAATTGGCTGGCGTGGAAAGTTACAGGAAACAACTAAATTGACGTGTTGCGCAAGATCTGAGCAATTGATTTGATTATTAATAAGTCCATATGAAACTTTAAAAAAATTTCAAGCAAAATTGTGCTGGAATTTACATACATTTAAATTAAATTATGCCTTATACTCGTACTCGAACATGCTATATAAAAGATCTTCATTAAATTTTTGCATGTATTACTCGCTTTCATTAGGAAATTCTGTCTGCAACACTTCATTCCTTCAATGCAAACGTACGAATTTGCACTTAAAATTTAATCTCGCACTACAACTAAAATCTTACTAGAGACCTAATGGATATTCTCGACATAAATCAACATATTTCCGAGTGTTGCTCGGGGCACTTAATGAATATTTATACAGCTATATTTCAGAAAGTCTGGGTACAAATAGAAGTTGTGTTACACGTATTTTCTCGGGGTCTTAACTAACATTTTGTTTCTCCCCCACTGCGATAAATAAAATAGTAGCTGTTATTGGTTTATTTACACAGAGATTTTATAATTACAGACTTTAAATAAATATAATAAGTTTTTAAGTAGTATAGTACGGCAGGCCTGTTGGTAGGGTGGTCAGAGACCCTGGCCACGAAACCGAGGGTCGTGGGTTCGAATCCTGCTAGGGGCAAATGATTTGTGTGATGAACATGGACATGTGTACTCGAGCCATGGATGTTTATAAACATATTTAAGTCTATCCGTTCACCTATTATCCATAGGGCAAGCTCATAGCTTAGTTTGGAACTAGGGAATTGGTGTGTCAGTCCGGAGAATGTAATTTAATTTAATTTAAAGTATCGATGTATGTAAATAGTTGGTTATCAAATATGGAAACTTTTCGATAGCTAGAGTATATCGACAGGCAGATTAAGGCGGACTCGGGACCATGCCATGCTGATGGTGATGATATCGACAGTCTAATAATAATGAGAATTTTACTGGAACTATTGATGGTATCGATAACTCTACTGATGACCTTCGTTTATATACCATTTTAGTTATGCGAAAATTGCTTTAAGTGATAATATTTTGTAGAAGCTACAGCGCCATCATATAAATTAGAAGAAATAGCTTTATTTGCAGTCAAATCTCAATAGTAGCCATTATAACTGTTTGTTTTTAGTTAAAATAAAACGTATGTGTTAATAATCCTTATCGTTTTAGTTCGTTTACAGGTCAAACTTGCGAAAAAAAAAAGATGAAAATGAAAAAGTTTTTATTTCGTCTACAAAAACATAGTTTGACAGTGTATTTGAGACTCTTTAAATGCCCATAAGCAAATAAATGCCAATTTTAGCTGCTTCCACGATAACGAAACTTCATTGTCAGGAGTATGGTATCCAACGACTATTCTTATTGATAAAATTCAAAGACAAATATTCGTCACAGATTACCAACCACTCAAAAGTAACTAAGCCCATTGCTTTTGTACCCAGTCAGCACAAGCCACGTCTTATTGTATTACGTTAGTATGTCGGACCAAGGAAGGTTAATACAGCTGGCTGCGAAGGGATTCCAGGAAATGAATCTGACATCCCGCCGAGAGGCCTGTGATAGATTGAGGCGGTGATGACGGACAGACAAAGCGTCTGGTGAGTGGGAAATAAATAGACAAACTTGCTATCCTTCCTGTGATACTATGGTGTTTCTTTTATGTTGGACATTTGTCATGAGTAGTGCTTACTTGACGTATGTAGTGTAGGTAGTTATAGCAAGAAATCATCTACGCGGCATTCATATTATACGCGGCGGCATAATATATATAATCTTCATCTACAATCCGTTATATAATATAACAGATTTTAGATGAGGATTACTTTTTCATTAATGGTTATAAAATGCTGTTTTATTGGTAAATGCCCGATGGAAAAAAACTTAAGCTTATTTTTTATTTATATTTGAATAGTTCCAAGTAGATACTAGAATTAGTTATAAAGCAGATAGATAAAAAAGGGTACATATTACTTATTTTTAAAATCAGAAGTGTTGATACAATGGCTGTTAAAATTATAATTTTAAAATTTATTGCTAAATTATCATTGCATAATTGTCCTTTATCAGAAGACTCCATACAACAATTTCTAGTCAATTTTCCTAACAATTCCATGAACCCAAAGTAATTCCCCAAGAATTTCCGCCAAGTTTATAAAAAATAAGTGGAGATTTATTTTATTTTAAGAAGATTTATCACCATCAATCATCGCTGCATTCCGGGAAATTCCATTTTATTACGGTAATAGCTGATATTTCTGAGTTGAAACTCCGTCGCTCAGGTGTGTGAGCTTAATTGGAAGGCCGCACTTCAATCAAGTACGTCGACCTTGTAGTCTTGCTATGTGTCGACTGTGTTTTATTAGTATTCATATCACGTCTTGTCTATCTATCTTGGTTAAACATGTATTAGGCAAACCCCATTCAATCGTTAGATTTTGATCTTGGTCTGGGACTTAAAAGAAAAATACTAATTGTGTTCTTTGTTTAGTATTCTGTAAGGAAAATAAATATATATAATAGAAAAAAGAGCGGTGGTAGCTCAATGGTAAGGACACGCGCCTCTTAACCGAGGAGTGCGGGTTCAAGCCCGGCACGTACCTCTGGATTTTTCAAATCTATGTACGTATTTATACCACTAGCTTGGCGGTGAGGGAAAACGTCGTGATGAAACCTGCAAATTCAAACAAGTTTGGATTTGTAACCATGATCCAATAATTGTCTGGTTCCCCCCTATCTTAGGGTTACGAAGGTCAGATCGGCAGTCGCTTCAATGTTATTACCAGACTCGTTAAATCCTGGATCATGGCTAAGCGGACCCCGTCTAAACACGGGACATAACGCTAGGAAGATGAAGGAAAATAAATTAGAAAACTTAAAAATAACATCAAACATATTTATGAAGCAACAGAATGAATGATCAATGAATCTCCACGGTATGCTAAAATATATTTATAAAGTTTTTTTTTTTTGAAAATAAAAATTCACAGTCTAGAAGAAAACTTCAATAAAATATTCAATCAAGACGATTTGAATTTAGCGTCTGGGCACTGAAGATTTTTTATTTAAAACCGACATTTAAATATTTAACCTTGTAGAAAAGATTTGTCTTTACCTAGAAGTATTTGAATAAAACATTGCTTCATCAGGCAATTTGGAAATATGCCTACTTTATTACCCTAATCCTAAGATAATGTCAGTACTCGCTTTGCATAAATTTGTTTTTTTTTTGTCTAAACTGACTTTCGTCTTTAATGACTTACTTCTAAAGGGATCACGTAAATTTTCTTGTCATGTCCCAATTTTAATTACTTGGACCTATTTTGTCCTTTCTGGTAATTAAGAATAGGGTTCCTAATTTACAATCGAAAATCTAGGTTACAGTATGTTGAAAAAATTTAAAGTTTTACACACGTACATACATAACTTGACGCCCGTAATCCCCGAAGGAGTAGGCAGAGTCAAAGAGACAGCAAGCTTCTTCAACCACATTCTGCCGTAAATAAAACTGGGCTGAGTTAGATGGAAAATTGTGAAAAAGTAGTGACAAGTGGCTAGCGCGTCGCCTACACAATCATACCCAAAACCCGATATACGGGATCCGCTTAGAACACGATCTAGGTTTTAGTGAGTATTACATTGAAGCGACTGCCGATCTGACCTTCGTAACCCTAAGATAGGGGAACCAGACAATTTTTGGATCATAGTTTCAAATTCAAAGTTGTTTGAATTTGCAGGTTTCATCACGATGTTTTACCTAGTACGATAATATACCTAGCAAGTGGTAATACGTACATAGATTTGGAAAATCCAGAAATACGTCCTCGAGTTTCAACGCGTACCCCTCAGTTATGAGGCGCGTGTCCTTACCATTGAGTTACCACCGCTCTAACACATACACATAGATATTAAAATTCGTCAGATTTTCAGTTATTAGAGCGGTCATGGCGAAAACAAACAAACAGCTATTATGCTAATGCTTACCTCTATCAATCAAACTGAGAATATTGTGCCAATTAGTATAAGTATTTAAGATCCCGGTTCATGTATCTATTAACAAGGTATTGATAGCCCATGTAATTGCTTAAAGGAAATTAAGTCCAGCATGCTCGAAATCGATCATACTGAGCTACTAGCAGCGCCCCGCGGTTTCACTCGTGTAGTTCCTGTTCCCGTGGGAATACGGCTGGTAACGCAGCTGTGCAGAGAAATCGTAACAAACTCACATTCGCATTTATAATACTAGTTATAATATATAACCGACTACGTCAACATATGGCAGAGTAAAGGAAAGCCAATGTTGCTATGAAATTTGAGCTCCCAATTTAGTGACGTAGGTCCGGCATCATTGGTATAGTTTCATTAATCCATTTTACTGCGAACAGCTGAGAGCCACTAGCTTTTAAGGCCAGTACTAAAATAGTACTGGTATTAAAACGCCCAACGTTATTTAGTTAAGTATAAATAACACGGTCCTGAGACTCCTAGGACTCCTAGTAGTGTTGCCGTTTGATACGCCAATATCGATTGTTTATCGATAGTTCATTGGTTGGCAGCGATCGAAACTATCGATACTATCGATAGTATTGCTTTTTACCGATAGTATTGCACTTACGGAGACATCGATGCTATCGATGCTATCGATTGTCCTATCGATCGTATAGATGATTTGGCAGATCGATTGCAAAACTATCGATTTTTCGGCAACACTAACTCTTGGGAAATAGTATGAGGTAAATGATTGAGTATTTCATCCTTGCTTAAGTATGTCTGCTTAATATTTGACGAATCGTAGTAGTATTTAGGCATTATATAATATGAGAATCTTTATGGTATTTGCAGTGGCGACTGTTATTACACATATTCTACGTACTGTTTTTTATCCACCGCATGCCTCCTTTTTTGTCTGAGGGTTTATATTTTTGCTTACGTTGAGTGATCTTTTAATATAATTAATGCTAACAGCATCCCTGAGCACAACTTAATTTAAAATAAAATTGTATCTTTTAAGACATGTCTATCGTTTGAAATCTATACTTATAATAAATCTGTAGAGAGGTCAATTCTGTAGGTACATGAAATATATTTTCAAAATAACTATCAGGGGGTGATTAGTGATCGACACTGATGCCAAAAATGCAATCAGTAAAATTTTTGTCTGTCTGTCTTTCTGTCTGTCTGTCTGTCTGTCTGTATTTTCCTTATAGAAACAAAAACTACTCGACGGATTTTAACGAAACTTGGTACAATTATTTTTCATACTCCTGGGCAGGTTATAGTATACTTTTTATCACGCTACAATCAATAGGAGCAGAGTGGTGAAGGGAAACGTTGGGAAAACGGGAGAAGTTACTCCATTTTTTAAGCTTCCGTCGCGTGTGCAGCCTTAATGGTTAAAATTACATAGAAATCATGTATGACGGAAATAGTCTTTATAATATTAGCCATAAACGCGGGTGACACCGCTGGCACAGCTAGTAGAAAATAAACGAATAAATACAGTTGTTTAGAGTTACAATGGTAGTAAGATTAAATACGCCGGTTGGTAATTTTCATCTTACATAGTAATTACAGCGTACAACTCTAAAAAAATATTTATGTAGGTACGTAAAGTACAAACCTACATCAACGAATAAAGTTACTTTAATTAAATACATATCCTTATTTATCTAACAGAGATCAGTGAAAATGTGACTCAACCGTATTTAGTCATCCAACAAAACTAAAAACTAAACTTCAGAAGTCGCGTTAGCCGTTTAGCCAGCTAAAATATATATAACGTAAGAGCTACCCTACTTAAAAGCTATACGCCTAAATGGGGGGGCAACACCCGCAAAACATTACGCGACCCGCAGTCCCTTATAAGTTCTTAACATAATTTGGAGGGTTGACTCTCATTATTTTATATACAGGGTTACCCGAGCACAATGGTTACGACCCGACTCATCTATATATTATTGGTTTACCTTCAGCCTTTTTTGTTAGTTTACTATTGATTTGGTAATGTTGGATTAGGAGTTGTAATGTATTCATAGGAATGGGAATGTGGACCCGCAGAACGGAATGATGTGGCGGTATTTATGATGGAATAAATAAATGAGCTCGTATTTGGGTCAAGCGACCGAAAAGTCTTGAACTCGCTCTAGCACTTTTATCGTAGGATTGCAGTTGGTCAATATGATTACGTAAGCTGTTTATATGTGAGCTATATAAGGCAAGCTATTTCATATACTTTCCAATTTATACCAATATGTTCAGCTTACGAGAATATCCGTCTAACTGTAAATAGGTGCTGTTTTGAATATGACCTCGGAATATAATGTGCCAATAGACAGACAGGTTTGTTAAGGCAAATTACCAGTATTTCCTTCCCCAAGTTATACTACTTCGGTTATATTTATGTAGGTACAAAAAAAATAAACGTATTTATTACTAAAAGACTACTTACTAGAATCAGGCTATTAATTTATTTTTCAGAGTATTACCATAATGTAAATTTATTACATTTTGGAAAACAAATCATTATTAAGCTAATAGTATTCTTTATATCTGGAAAATCCGTAACAAACTTTTAAAAACTTGAAACTAAAAAAAAATTACATATACACGGTCGAATTGAGAACCTCCTCCTTTTTTTGAAGTCGGTTGAAAAAGTTTCTTAGCAATACGTTATAAATAAAAAACAAGAGTAACCACCAAGTTTCAAGATTTCCATATGCATCAAGGACTGAGCAATTTTAAAATTCTATACTAAAATAATCTTTGTCATGCTTTTCAAGCTGCGAGCACAGGTCTAGACGGTCAAACGACACATTTTATGGATGGCTTGGTAGCAGATAAACTTCGCCTCGAAAAATTCACTTTCTTTGCAATAAATTTAATGAAGGGTATTGTATAGAAACAATAAAATCTAAATTGAGACGGGGCTTACGACCGTAGCATCGCTACGGTTCACTCGCTACGACTATGCTACGGATATGAAACGCGGCTACAACGCTACGATCATACAATCTTAGTGAGGAAAGGTTAACAGAAATGTAAGTAACTTCAAATATTGGATCGCACATATTGAAGAATGGGTTTGTTTGAATTTTCTAGTTACACTGATACGCTCTATTCTTATAAGGCCTAAATCGACTTTGAATATATAAGGAATGAGCTTCAATTTGCCGCTAGCTTATGGCTTTTTTGCGATTACGATTGATTTAAATGGTTGCATATTTATATTGTTATCAATTATATAATATGTACAAGTCGTTATGAAGTCATAAGTAAAATAAATAAAATGATGTATTAATTTTATTTATTTACGCTAAATTGAAAACCGCCTATTACCTATTTACAACTCTATATAACTCAATTTTGTCTCTTGATTATGTAATTCAACATAAGTACAGCCATGGGAAAAACTAGCTTTGCTCCTTTAATCTGTCTCAGTCAAAATATTTTGCTCCAAATAAAAAAGAATGTCCTGTCCTAAATTAGAAAAGATTCAATTAAGTGCAGGAAAAGTAGTGTGTCTAAAAACAGGAAAATGGCCCTCGATCTTCCTCCTCTTTCCCGAAAACAATGTCACCGAGCTCGATGAGCCGGTTTTATTACGGCAAATGGGAAGGTTGTTTTGGCAAAGTGAAATAAATGTTTGCTATTTTTGAAGGGAATTATTCATGGCGAAAGGCTAGCGATTCCTTTCTACTTGTTCATTTATACACGTAACACCGTATTTATATTATTTAGTAGCAGCCCCCCGCGGTTTCACCCGTATAGTTCCTGTTCCTGTAGGAAAACGGGGATAAAATATAGCGAATGCTACTTCCAAATAATGTAGCTTTCCAATGGTGAAAGGATTTTTAAAATCGGCACAGTAGTTTTTGAGTTTATTTATTGCAAACATACACACACACACAAAAATACAAATCTTTCATCTTTGTAATATTAGTATATATTTATATATATACACAATCGTACCGTCATGCCGGTGGACCCCGAAAGGGTAGACCCTGGTCTAAGGGGTAGGTCGAATCTAAACAAGCTTATTAAACTACAATTAGCCAAAAATTTTATCAAATTGAGTTAGATGGAATATTGTGAAAAAGAAATAAAAAGTGGCTAGTTCGTCACCTACGTAATCATAAAATTTCATCAGTAGACAAGGCAAATAGGGATGATGACTGCATTGAAAAACTATAATTCTATTTAGTCCGTCAGTTAGATTATACATAAATACTAGACACATATTTTTCGCTTTATCAAATTAACAAAAAATCACAAAGATAATGAGCATCAAAGTTTTAGAGTGGGGGCTTGCGACGTCACTATTTAGTAAAAATTGTACGAAAGTGTGACGTCACGCGCAACTTGAATGCATTGTATCTTCGTCAATGTTTGTTTGACAAATAAATAAAAAAATACGTGTTCAATATTTTTTTATAATCTAACTGACGGACTATACAGAATTTTTTAGTCATCTAGCCTATTGGTACATTATTTTTGAGTCAACAACATGGGACAAATTTATTTATATCTTTATGATTGAAGCATGTCGCTATTAAATTATTTAAGCAAAAAGTCTTAATAGAGCGATCAAGTTATGGTATCTACCAAAAACCTTTAATAAGCATTTTTTTTTAACTTTATTTTACATTTAGCGGGTAAACTCATCAAAAGCTTTCACCTACGTCTTTGCCCACGTATACTAAACAGAAAATATTCTTGCTTCTGTATTTTTTCATATACGAACGAATATAATTGAATTTGGTAATTTGGCAGCTAATCAATTAATGTTTGTCAGTTTTATTATTTAAATAGAAATACCGCTATTACGTTCAGTAATAGTATATTAGTATACTGATGTAAATAAAGAATCTTTATACACAAAATTATTATTTTTGAATGCTAATATTTTGTATCAAAGTAGAAAAAAGTAAAAATAAGCGTAGGTTGTACTTCAAATAAATCCGCTTACTCGTAGAGTCTTTCTAGTATAACAACTTTGACTTGATCAAAGATTTCTTTTGGAAGCAATATTTTCCCCTAATCCTAGATTTTCGTGTTCAAGCTGCACACTTTATGGGTTGAAGCCAAGAGCTTAAGTAAGGTAGATTGATCGCTTTTTTCTGAATTTAGTATTAGAAGGGAAAGTTAATGAACTTGAAAAGTCTGGGCCTTTTGTTCTTTGGCTTTTCTGGCTCTTTTATGCCAAGTTTTGGAAGTCTAGATATGTAATAAGTTTTGAAAGAGCGTCAGACGGAATTTCGTAATTACTTATATTTGTTTGACTGAGGCCAGATGAAATCTGAGCTCTTTTTATCAGCGGTACTTTAGTATATACGAGTCGGTAGAAATGTAGGTTAATAAAAAATATTTCAGTTCAAAGTGTTAAGTTAAGATGACTTCACTTTGTAATGTGATATTGCTAATATTAACCCAAAATTATGACGAATACTAGCATTAGGTAAATTATAAAATAATAAAGCATAAGATAAACTTTCATAATTTTTTTAAGAAGCTTTTTTTCTGTAACTCGATGAGTTAATATGGCAAAGTAAAACTAATGTAGCTACTTTTTAATTAAAATATTTTCTTAATTTTCAAGAAAGATACATGTTTATTCTTTCTTCCAAGTACTTCTACGAGATTGCAACCATTATATAAACACTTTAGAGGCCTGAATAGTCCTTTGAAAATTCTAGCTTCAGGTCAGCTCAGCCTTTACGAGAAACACCACGATAGACGCGGTGCTAAAATTTTCGTGTAACGCTAAACTTTACTTAAATTAAAACCATAATATTTAAATTAATTTATCTTATCTCGAAGATACGACAAAATATATATAAAAAGATTTTGCTCTTATATAAAATTAAAAAAAATGTTGTCTGTGATTCCTGAATTAAAAAATGATGGTATGCTGGATATGCCTTTTTATTTATTTTTTTATTTTTATTTCTGCCATGTCCTGTAAATAAATAAAATAAACATTATTATGTAACCTATAGTTCGTCACATCGCGAATTCCATGAGCTGTTAAAAAATATTTATTTCCATTCATAAAACAGCTTGTACTTAAAATATCAAGAGTAATTTATAAAAACTAACTTTCATACAAATCCACTCAGCCATTAGGCGCGATTGAGCCGGCCAACGTTGATGCGAACTTTCACATCGGCCCTCTTTCTCCTAATATTGAATTTACAAACTTTGTTATAGCCATGAAAATGATCCGTCCACTAAAGTTACTTTACGGCTTCATTAGTACGTACAATTTAACATGCTTTCGCCGGAGTAAGTCCATAAAATAGTTGCGCATAGTTACATTGGCAGCGGGATCCGCTTTACCCTAATCTCTTTCCACTCTCTAATCTAATGCTTTCTGCAAAGTTGGTCCGGATTTCAAGTCCGCTTTTAAAACAAGCTAGGCTTTGCCGACTGAGCAAGATTGGTTTTGATTTAAGTGTGAGTGACCAGAATTTGGGATACGCTCACACGTGTATCAACTTATCTGAGTTGATATTTTTCTTCTACTAGAAATTAGTTGCTAGGAATGTTGGTGCCATACATTAATAATAAAAGACAATTTTTTTTTAAATTAGTTGAGCTTTAGTCAGTTGAATAAGAGACTGCGTTTTGAAAACTTAAAAACCTGAACGTTGCAAAAATGTTATACGTCTCTTGAGAACTATGAGATTTTGCACTTCTGTTGTCGACCGGTCAAGGTAACTGCAGAAGAGGATATCTATCTGTCTATCTGTTACTGTGTAAGTGAAATGAGTACATATATATGTATATTTATTCTGTTTCATTTAGTTGCGTTGATGATATATCATATCGTTTTGACAGCTTATATACTAAATGGCAGAATTCGGTCTATTACGGAAATTACATCTTGGAGGAGCGGTGGTAGCTCAATGGTAAGGACACGCGCCTCGTAACCGAGGGGTACGGATTCAAACCGAGCACGTACCTCTGGAGTTTTCAAATATATGTACGTATTAATGCGGTAAGAGTAAACATCATGATAAAACCTGCAATTACAAACAAGTTTGGATTTGTAACCATGATGCAAAAATTACTGGTTCCCCTATCTTTAGGGTTACAAATGTCAGATCGGGAGTCGCTTTAATTTCATATCACCAGACACACTAAATTCTGGATCACGGTCTAAGCAGACTACATCTAAGCATAGGACATAACGCCAGGAAGATGATGATGACATAAATGCTATCATGGGTCCCATAAGATTTACCAATTTTACCAAAATAAAAATTTATTTCTAGAAGAGTAGTTACTATTTTGCAATGTTACTTTATATTAGCAAAAGTATTTTAAATATCGTTGCAATGCATCTACAAGAAACATTCGGGGATGATTTTTTTTTATTGAATAGTATAGTTGTTTAATACATAACCAAAAGCTACCACAAAACTGGTTATGTTTAGTATATAAAAAAAATAAGTTTGAAAACGCGTGGCGTTAAAAAATTTTATCTGAAATACTTAGGAATAATTTTTTTTTAATGGTCAAAACACGTAATACACATAGTTATATTTTTTCAACATCTTACCGGAAAAAGAAATGTCATAAGAAAGCCTGCATATTCCAACAACTGAATATGTTACCACGCAACGACCCAATTTGTCGGGTTTCCTGTCTAAGGAAATCTCGCCAATTCTAGGATTATGGGAAAATCGTATCTCGAATAGAAACCGGGCCAAGTGCTGCGAGGAAGATACAGATTCTTACTAAATAGTCGCTTCAGATAGCGTAAAATGTTGCTATCTTACCGGGATTCATTGGAGTTGAAACTATAGAAGTCTTTTATTACTTTTTTTGTTGTGTACGTACAAAGAGTGCTTATACTCTTTTAACCTTTAAGTATACGAGTCTAATTGTATTTTTGGTAATGATTCAACACGCGTAGCGTCCAGTAGTACCTTATTAGAAATATGGGCGTGTAGTTACCGGTTCAATAATATAATAATAATAGGATGATATCAGTGCAGCAGCAAAAACTTTGTTTATTTTTTAATTTATTGAAATACTAGCTGACCCGGCCCACTTCGTAACGCCCCGTTCTCGGATTTTCAATACCCACTTTTCTGCGCTCAACTTTTTTATTTTTTTCTTTCATTAAAACCTTCACTTGACAACACAACTAAAAAATAATTAGCGATTCTTAGACCTACCAAATATAAGTATAAATTTTTCTAAAAATCGGTTAAACCGTTTCGGAGGAGTTTAATAACAAACACCGCGTTGTCGCGAAACGAGAATATTATATATTAGATGGCTTGTTATTCCAATAAAATAAACGCAATTTTGGGTTCCAACTCGTTACCACCAGTTTTCAATATTTAAATCACTAACCTATATAAGGTTAGTGATTATTTGAGACTTATTTTTGAACAATGTTAGTCAATAAAAATGTATTTATGATTTTTGAAACTTCGTTTCCAGTTTTGAAAGCGAGCGATAAAGTAATTTCGAGTAACCGAATCCAGAGCGAGCGAGCGAACGTAATAGTATCAAAGAAATCGTGGATTTCTTACAAACGTGCCACGTTTTGTAACAAGCCGAAAGAAGGCTCAGGGAACTCAGAGATGTTCCTTAATAAACGAGAAAATTAAATTGCTTTTACTGTCGAAAATATGATTTTATTGGTTTCCAATTAACATAACATAACATCACGCCCATAATCCCCGAAATTGCGGTTTCCAATCAAATGATTTTTTTGGCTTTTTCTAATAGGAGTTCGCAAACCGCCCGGAAATTGATTAACATGGTGGAATTATGTAATTTGTGGACTCCATCATCATTCACACAATGCATCCCTCTTTTCTTTAGGATTTTCTTACCATCTAATCTGTGTATTTTTTTTATCTAACCTTAAGTTAGTCTAGATCTATCAACTTATTAAGTCAGTCTAGATCCTTTTTTGAGTGCTGAGTGGCGTGTTTTAGTAAAAGGCTATGTCCATCAGTGACAGACGACAATAGGCTGATGATGATGATGAGATCCTTTTTTATGGTAATAGCCATTGTGGTTAGATAAAATATACTTTGGAAGCTATGAACTAACCTAGCTACAATTAATTTCTACTTCATTTACTTAATTTTACTTACAGAGAGACAATAGTGTTTCCCGGAACGAGTTCTCTTACGTCCATTCGACTCAGCTTTTTTCCCAACATATTTTATTCCGGTAACACGATAAATAATAATAACGCGAAAAACATTTCTAAGACAAAAGAAATCCGTGAATCTTTTCACCCTCATCCTTAATTATACTCAACTAAATTAGTTTTAGAACAAAAGCAATCATACAAAGAGAAAATAAATAAACAAAGAACTCCCGATCCTTTGTGGTTAGCAGGAAACGTAACACCATACTCCTAATATACTACAAAGGTCTTAACAAAAAAACTTCCTTAGGTAAGTACGGGGTAATTTTTCAACTTTGTACCTTCGTGCGTGGTGATACGGTTCACAAAGGTGTCAACACATTCATGTATTTTCTCCATGTGAGTTTTAACACAAAAAGACGTGACAGACACAAAGCTTCTCATAGGGACTTAGCGTTTGCTTTATATCGGAAAAATGTGTCGCTGACAAAAAAATATCCTGCATGATTGCCTCGAAGAATCTTTAAAAATAGGCCATTGTGACATATTTCCATTCGTATTGAGATATATAAACGTATTTTATGGTATTCAACTATTTTGATAAAGATGAAGAACAAGAACAGAGGGTTGATAGGAGCAATGGTAAGGATAGGCGAGGGGTCAGGGAAAGATCGCGAGAAAATCTGCATATCCGAGATGTTGGTTTCCTTGGTAAATCTATTATACAAAAATGAATCGCTGAATGTGTTGCTAAGCGCAAACCTCATGAACAGCTGTACCAATTTTGCTTATTCTTATTTAGTTGTGTTTTTTATTATCAGGTAAAGGTTATTATGAAAAAAAAATATGCACGGAAAAAAATGGGTATTGAAATATTGAAAATTGAAAATCCGAGAACGAGGCGTTACGAAGTGCGCTGTAGCTAGTATTAAATAAAATGATGGCAAGGTCTCTAAGTTACATTACCAAGCGGACTTTAACGTAGCACCTACTCTCCCTCATTTCAGTCAATATTTTAATCTTTTCCCTTGAACTTTAGGCTATATTGTTTGTGTTATCTATACTTATAATAAATCTGTAGAGAGGTCAATTCTGTACATGAAATATATTTTCAAAATAACTATCAGGGGGTGATAAGTGATCGATACTGATGCCAAAAATGCAATCAGTAAAATTTTTGTCTGTCTGTCTGTATGTTCCTTATAGAAACAAAAACTACTCGACGGATTTTAACGAAACTTGGTACAATTATTCTTCATTCTCCTGGGCAGGTTATAGTATACTTTTCATCACGCTACAATCAATAGGAGCAGAGTAGTGAAGGGAAATGTTGGGAAAACGGGAGAAGTTACTCCATTTTTTAAGTTTCCGTCGCGTGTGCAGCCTTAATGGTTAAAGTTACATAGAAATCATGTATGACGGAAATAGTCTTTATAATATTAACCATAAACGCGGGTGACACCGCTGGCAGAGCTAGTCTATAATAAAATAATTCAATACATAACTACTTCGTACAAAGATAGTTATATTAATATATTATTATTTGAACATAGTATTTGTAGTTTCTAGTCAGAACATGCTCAGATATGATCTAATAATCCCATCAAATTTGCTTGTAACATTGATGCCAATCCTTTGAGACCTTTTGAATAAATTCAATTTACTTGCTAGCGACGCCTAACATTCTATTAAACTAGAAATGTACATAATCTTCAATAAAAAAACAATGAAGTACATTTTATTCCTTTTCTAGATTTACTTATCATTCAATTTTTTAATGATAAGTAGGTAGACAAATTTAGGCAGACTATTAACGATTTTCAAAAATTATGACCATTTTATGGGCAGGTCATATTCGCAACGAGAGAGTTCTTATTAATTTACATATAAGAACGAAAGCTATAAAATCGCCTTCAAAATTATGCAAAAAGCAATTGTTCGCGGAATATTCGCAATTTCAACAACACGATTGCTCCATCAACAAAAGAAAACAACTTGAACATTTCGCAAAGTGCCGTGCGTGGCCGTATATCTAGTTAAATGTGCCATTTTCATATCACGGATGTAAAATAGAATGATAACATTGTTATTGCCCCTATACTTAGTTCCCAAATAGGGTATACGTATAATGGCTGAGCCGAACAATGGCTAATGACCATTTTAAAGACCGCTGCACCGCATTGCACATTTGTGCTCGATGGGATGCGGTGCCAAAATTGAAATTCTGATTGGTTGGCCGAGATAATGTTTGTTGAATATTACCATAGATAGAAATATCGCAGGAAGTGGCTTGATGGACATTTGATGGGCAATTAATAGATGAGTAGTTAAATCATATGGTGATGTTGGTAATTTTATGTAAAATGGTTGTCTGGGAAACAACTTTTCATGTATTTTACTAAAATTAATTAATAATACTCGTTGTATCTTGTAAGTTTATATTGATTAATGTGCATTTTGTCATAATAATGTTCATCTAAGTGCAGCTATCAGTAATTTTAATCATTATCATCATCCTACATGCTGTATTATAAAATCTGCAACGTTTTACATGTACAACAGTTTAAATTGATCCTTTAGGCTAATTTCAAAGAAGAAAGAACTCGTGATAATTACTCAATTATCGAGGCTATAGATTTATTCAAGAAAACCGAATTAAAAACTTACTCCATTACCTGTCTAGAACTTGAAAATTGGATTAGCTAGGTGTAAGTTACGGAAAAAATGCGAAGTAATGTCCGAGTTGGTAAAGGACTGAAGTTGCAAGAACAAGAGAACTACTCCAACGGGACAGAAAAGTGGACACTGGTGCGATATTACTTGTTTGAGAGACAAAGGGGACTTAATATTACTTACTTACATTATGACCTGGTAATTGGACCTTTAGGTCAATATTGGACTACGAGCGATGTGCGTGTAGTATAAAAACTAAATACCACAATTAATTGTTTTAGCTATCTGCTATGGATATACACAATGTCACGCAATCCCAACATGTGATAATATTTTTTTTTTAACTACTTCGATGGTCTAGTGGGAGCATGTGCCTAAGAACCCAGGTCCAGGTTCAATTTCCGGGTCGGGCCCAAATTTGTGGCTGGGTATTTCAATATTGAAATTACTCGGTAACAGCCTGGAGTCAAGAAGTCGGCGGTTGAGTTGTCGGTTTTTCAAAGGGCATGGGATACTGAGCTTCATGAAACAACTCTCTGAATCATTTTACAAGTTATAGCCCAGGAGGAACTTGATTATGAAAATATGTTGCTGACGCGCGGACTATTACTACATATCACGCCTGAGAATATTGAAGGGTTAGACGGAGTCATTCAAAGCAGCCCATTATGCAAAATAAAATCGGGTTAATCAGATGAAAAATTAACAAAATAGGATTGTCTAGGCTATTTCATCGCCTACACTATAAACCTAGCATATGATACTATTAAACTACCGCAACAAAAGGCGCTGTTTCTTTTGGTAGTAAAACAAAAAGTGTAATAAATCAATCAAAAAAGCATAACCAAGAGTTATCAAAAACATAGACAAAAAGGTATAAAAAGGTAAAAGTATATAAAAGGCTAGTGCAGACTTGCACAGATCCATTTAATGTTAGGAAACTGCTCAAAACTATTTTTTTGACTCACACACACACACATAACATCACGCCCATAATCCCCGAAGGGGTGGGCAGAGTCAAAGGGACAGCAGGCATTGGCTAAGAAAAATTAAACAAAAGACGGTCGTTTTTACCTGTATTGATAGACGTATTATATAAGTCGAACCAAGTGTCAATTAACGTTCAATTGAAGCTTAACAATAAGAGCGCGTTTCGAATAAAAGACGACGTGTCATGTAAAATGCCGCTTTATATTTGAGGAAACCTAAAATATTTTCACAAATCGCACTCGACTTTTTTGAGTCACAAACGTGAACTGTGTATTCTTTGTACGCTGACATACTCGTATATGTACATACATATTTGTATTCACCCATCCATGCTTTTATACCCGACTATTACGAAACAAAAAGAAAGGGTGTGATTTTAACAATCAATCACCTTGTATATATACCATCACTCCTGCAATCCCCGAAGGGGTAGACAGAGTCAAAGGTGCAAAAAGCTATCTAAATCACATGTATACAAAAATAGAATCAATCCCCACTAAAAAAATAGAGTAGTGAATTCGATCCCCAACCAAGACAAACATTCATGTGATGAATACTTGTGTTTGTTCTAATATTTCATATATAATTGTAATACCACTGTTGATTCTGATATCCGTAATGCTTAAGCTACTTATCTCGGAGCCAGATCAATGTATATGATGTAGTCAGATATTTATTTAGTTATTAAGTTGAGTTAGATGTTTAAATTATGAAAAAAATAATGACGCGTGGCTAGGTTGTCGCTTACTGGAGTGGCAAAACCGTTGCATTGTATGTTTGTATATATGTATGTCCCAACATCAATCTATGCACATTTATTTGCACTAATGTATGTTCCACTGTAGATCCTTAACTTCTTATCCAATCTTGATGAATATTTGCTACTATCCAGGCCTAATTAGATCATATTTTGGCCAATTTGGAAAAAGACGAAGCCCCTTCAAACTCACTTTTCTTTAGACTCCACCTACAAATTTGGGGATTGCGGGATTGATGATAATATATGATTCTTCTAAGTGTTTGTACTCACTTCTATAATTTCATCTACAAGATCAGCATAATTATTGTAGATAAAAGTTTGTACTATTTCAATCTTGTTTCTTTCTCTCTCTTTACGATTTCAAAAAAGTTTCATTTTCAACCCAAAAATGTGTTATGATGGATGGATGTTTGTTAGAATTTCCACACGACATTTTCTAAAAGAGTCATTGCCCTGAAAATAATAATCTTAGCTATTTTTATTATTTCGGCAATAAAGACAATAATACCAACATTTAATTTCTTCTCTTCAAGTCCCATGTTGGTCTGGGACATAAAAAAACGTGCCAACTGTGTTCCTTGCCTAGCATGTCGTAAAGGGTGACTACTGGTATATCGGGTTTTGGGTATGTGATTGAGTAGGCGACGAGCTAGCCACTTGTCACAAAATTTTCACAATGTTCCATCTAGCCCATCCCAGTTTTGTTTTGGCTGAATGTGGTTAAAGGGTCCTGCTGCCCCTTTGACTCTGCCTACTTCGAGGGTGATGGGCGTGATGCTATATAATTTAGCTTATTTTGAAGACTAACACAAGAAAAGCTGCAATCGTAATCAAATGTTTTCTAAGCCTCTTATACCATTTTATTAATTTACGTGCAACAAAAGTTTGATATTTCAGCACAATAATGGAATTATTCAATAACATATCACACAGAGATCAATTCAGCTACTAATGATATTTGCATGATTAATCATCCTGTCTATTACTATGCACACAATTACGAGACTACACCGGAACAACTCCTAATTTAAACACAGTTTATGGCCATCATTATAGTTGGGTATAAAGCACTCCAATATGACTGTATGATGAGATATGTCGAGTAGACAAATTACTTTGAACCTCGATATTCATTAATCATCAAAATGAACACGTTGTGCTTTGATGGATAATCGCTCGCATCAGACTGCCAACTCGATGGAAGCTGAAATACTTATCGTCAAAAAAATTTAATAAGTAGATATAAAAAGTCATATATGTATGTATGATATGCCTCAAAGTACAATATATGTATGTATATAATATAAAACTGGGCTGAGTTAGATGGAAAATTGTTAAAAAGTAGTGACAAGTGGCTAGCTCGTCGCCTACACAATCACATACCCAAAACCCGATATACCATTAGTCGCCTTTTACGACATGTTAGGCAAGAAATAGAGTTGGCACATTCTTTTTTTTTTAGTCCCAGATCAATATGGGACAAAGAGTACAATAATAAGTTATTATTATTTGTAGGTTGACCCTGACTTAGCCACTTGCAATAATTTCTTCACAATTGTCCGTCTTTTTTTTTTTTTTTAGTTGGGGAAACTCCCACGAGCCCTCACCCTCTGTTTGGGGAAGCAGAGGGTGGTGTGTCGGACTCGAACCGACTAAAACCCCAACGTGGCCTCCAGCGGCGCAGTTCCGGAGGAGCCTGTATCCCCACTGTCGGGACTATACGACTGCTCCTCCGGTGATGCGCGTGCCGCGCTACGCGGCCCACCTCGCGCGGCGGTGGTCGATGCTGTGCAGCCCACGACAACAGTCGTCGGATGCACAGCATCGAGCACACGCGCGCGTCGAGACATGCCAGGCCACCCAGCATGTCTCAACCACTCCGCCCAGTATTCAGACGCCGATCATCCCCGTGACCGGCGTCGTGGGCCCACTCTCGCGCTGTGCCCTCTGCTAAGCCAGAGGGGCACGCGGAGAGCGCCTCGTCGAAGGGGCTGCCTTCCGCCCGGCGACCCAGATTGAGGGCTTAGCCCTGTCATCGCAGAGGGAGAGCATCGAGACGCTCAATCCCTCTGCGACCCACCACAGCGCGACCCAGCGCGCCCCTGTCGGGTTGCCGAGGATAGGGAGGCGAGCAACGACACACTCAGCTCCTCCTCTTCCTCGGCAATCCTAGTCCGGCCGCAGGGGGCTACTGCTCGGTGAGAAATGCCGAGCAGTCGCAGCTCACCTCGGGGTCTCTCTTAGCTTCGGCCCTGTCCTGCACCAGGGCCTACTAAGCCCCCCCGGTAGGTACGCCAAACCGAAGACCCCAGCGGGGGGGTACAATTGTCCGTCTAACGTAACTCGATTATATTTCCAACTGAATGTGGTTAACAATTTATATTGATTCTTGGACGCGGCATCCCTCTTTCTGGCTTTTGAAGGGGAAGGTATATACTACTATGTATCAAGTTATCTGCCAATATAAGCGAAGTTAAAGCTATGTAAAAATAACAACCTCCTGTTTCAAAGATATAATCTAATTATTTTTTCGTGTATTATTTATTCCTTTACATTGGTAAGGTGTAATATAGCTGCAGCACACACGCCGTACATAATTGTATGTACGGCGTGTGTGCTGCAGCTATATTACATACGCTATTTTTCAGTAAAGAACGTCACAACTCTTTACCATTCCTTACTGAAACAACAGCTCCCTAAATTTATTTTGGCAGAATAATTCACACAACACACAAAAACATAAAAACATTTTACACGAGAGCAAACTGTGTGAAAAATACACGGTGTGTGTCCAGGTGATACAACATTTTGATGAAATTGCACATAGCGCATAATATGTGGTGTAGACACCAGTATCATCCCAAATATATTTGGGTACCAACTTAATTAGAGGTACAATGTACGAAAAATGTGTTGCTCTCTGGCGATTGTTTAAAAGTCCTGCAGGATTGTCGGTATTTTTCATTTAACCCTGTCGCGGATACCGGTTTTTGTAATACCGAAATACCGGGACGTTTGTCAACGTTCTTTCAGAAACGATGGCCTGAGCTCGTTTCAAAGGTAACTGGGGAAGTAAAGGTTAGGATTTTTTGTTGTTGTTTTGCTTTGGTATAGTTGCAAGAAGCGGTTTCAATTTTTTGATGCAATTTAAATGGATGATATATCTTTCAAGTATATCGCAATGTTTTCTCTTGATTACTGGAAAGGTCGTTTTCCTTGCATCGTAAAAGTAAATTTCAGGAAAAGCTAACGATGTGGTAAGTAAAAATATTTTTAGAGGGAGTGGAATCGGGTATTATCGCCACTTGAAGTGTAAATAATAACGTCCCACAACGTAATTTTTTTTCCCGAAAAATATCCTATATACATCATCTAAATGTTGAGGATATACTTACTTTTTTATTTTATTAAAAAACATAAAAAAATATCACAATCGGTAATGTAAGTGTAAGTCTTACAAACAAAAAGAGGCACTTTCGCATTTATATCTAATAGGTATACTTTATTTGTGAAAAAACTAATTAACTAACTAAACTTCACGCCACTTCCCTAGCGGGGTAGGCAGAGAGAACCTTTATTTGTGAACATTAGTGAAAATCAAAGTACTATGAACATTAACACTCTTATTAAAGCCTAACTTAACCATAGTTTCTCTCGCAGCATCCGTAACCAACTCTAACTTACATCACGGGCCGACGTCAACAAAATAGATGTTTCAATCCCGGCTAAAAGCCCGGAACGGAAGTCCATTCGCAAAGTGCGTACCTATTTAGCACTTTTCCTGCTTTTGTTTTGAGGAGAAAAAGCTTCTTAAAAGTTACGGGGGAGGATAGTTAACCGGTCCCGGTCCAATGGTACATTTGACCCTTCTAAATAGTTCAGTGTTGTTAGACTATAGGTCTTTGACCTTGAATAATAGTGCTGACAATAATTACTTATTGACTCGACTGAAGTATTGGCATATGAAACGTGTTAGGTTTTTAAGGAGTTGTATTTAAAATCGAAGTATTTCGGTACTGTGTATTTGTTTTTGAACTGAGCTAATTTGGTTAAAAGATAGATCAGACTAAAGAAACGGTCTAATGATAATTTTTTTGTCTAGAAATAAAAAAAATGCCTTGGAATTCACGATAAAGTGTTTATAAGAGATCAATCCCTGCGTGAAAACAGATATTAAATTTGTGGTACATATACAAATATTTGTACCTATATTAAAATTGAAAATAAATTGTTAAGATTAATTTAATCGAGATTTCAAATGAATGGTATTATCCATACCTACATTTTCATATATCGATACATTAATAGTTTCCATACATCACTAATCGGAACACTTTACCCGGCTAAATGTTCCGCCCTTAGCGACAAACGTCGGACAAAGTCCTTCATATTGGCACTTCAGAATGAATGTCGAGCGAAATTTAATTTACCCTTTTACAAGTGAGGATGTCAATAGGACAATCAAGTCCTGACGAGGTTACTTTTGGGTGTCGCCGGCTTGACTTGTAAATACTTTTAGGTAAACGAATTTAGATACAATTTGGATTAACATCCACACTTATAAAAAAAAATCAGTCGAATTGAGAATCTACTCCTTTTTTTGAAGTCGGTTAAAAACTAGTCCTATGCTGACATGAAAATCATATTCAGCTGTGCAGTTCTTAGTTTAGCGTCTGGTCCCGTCAGTATTATTTCTAGTGATAATGCAACGCATAAGTTTAAAGTACGATATTCTTAGTCCAGTTGTATACATAGTATAAGATTAGCTCTTTACCCCGAAATAGGCAGAGTCCAAAGAGTATTAAGCTCCTTAATCCGTTTCCAGATAAAATACAATAGAGTTATTTTAGACGGATAACAATTTAATAAAACATACGCATGTAAGTAAATATAGAAAAACATTATCTTTAATCTTTTGTCTGGTTTCCTAATCCAAGGCTTATTAAGATTAGAAGTCTTTCATATTGTCATCGAAATCAGAATAGCTAAGTCCATTGTCATAATCCAAATCTTCTATAATAACGGGACATAACGCTACGAAGAAAAATATACGAGAAACGTTGAGAGTCACGAAGTTAACTGTGTATTCTTCAAGAAAACGCCAAACTCGCTCCCTATATCTCTTTTATCTGCCTGATATGCGAGCATTACCCGAAAGGGATCCGAATGAAGTTGTCAAATAAACTTGTTATAATTTATCTAATGCTCTTACTGAAATAAGAGGCCATTACGACTTGTATTTTTACAGTTCTCCGAGGACATAAATACGTCGGGCGTTTCGTCACTGCCGCTATAAATAACTGAAGACGTTCAGGATAGGGGTGAAAGGTGGTATCGATGTTTTCGTGAAAGGTTTGCGTATTATTAAGTCGGAAACATCACACTAATATTATAGAGGCGAAAGTTTTTTGTGAGTGTGTGTGTGTATGTTTGTTACTTCTTCACGCAATAACTACTGCACGGATATGGATGAAATTTGGAACAGAGATAGATTATAGTCTCGAATAACATATAGGCTACTTTTTATCCCAAAAAATTAACAATTTCTGTAGGATACAGAAATATTAGTCTACGCGGGCAAAGTCTCTGCCTCTTTGACTCTGCCTACTCCTTCGTGGATTATGGGCGTGAGGTTATGTATGGATGTATGTATATTTACGAAAATGGGGAGATGTCCGCCACGTCTATCTTGGTGCCCAGAGTATAATAATATTAAATCTATCCTTAGACATGCGTAATATTAATAGACTGGAAATATAATGTGGCTCTTACATAACAATTGTGTTGTTGTTTAAAATCCTACAAATATTATAAATGCGAAAGTTTGTATGTATGGATGGATGTTTGTTACTCTATCACAAAGAAACTACTAAATGGATTTTTTATATATGATAGTGCCTGATAATGATTTATGAATAAATTCGATATAATTCTAGCAGTCGGTGTTCCGGTTGCAACAAAAAATATTAAGCATTGTTATTCCTTGATAAATACTGTTTGATAACATTAAAAACATCAATAACTAAACCTAAAGAAAAATGTATAACCGAACCCCTTTATAATAAAACTGGGTAATCGATAAAAAAGCTTCGATATTTTGTCCCATCTCTAGTAAGAGAGAGAAAATGGAAATATCGGCAAAGAAGTAGGTGAGGTTTTGTGGTATTGGTACACAAATATTTGGTACAGCCAATGATATTCAATTATTCAGCTGACATGGACAATCTATTATGTTTTATATTATAATTTGGTTTATAATTACAAGCTTAATTGCAATTGTCACACGTCAAATACAGATAGACTATATTTGTTACTGAAACAAAAGTGCATTGAACTAAAATATATATATAATAGCGAGCTCAATTCAGATTTCCAATAACATGAATAATTGAAATTACTAATGCATTTATGATAAACCACATCAGAGTTGAATGAATCGGGCATTAATGAGACTGAGTTTTTGGTTCAATTAATTGCACTACAGGCCACTAGATTAATTGGTAAGACCTGACTACGAAATTACCAAATGTCGCTTCTTCAAATCCTGCTAGGACGTCTAGTATTAATTCAGTCAAAACATTAATGCCTACAATTTTTGACTAATGATATTTTAAGCTAAGAAACTAGTTAGTATTTTTAGGGTTCCGTACCCAAACGTTAAAACGGGACCCTATTACTAAAACTCCGCTGTCCTTACGTCTGTCTGTCTGTCCGTCTGTTACTAGGCTGTATCTCATAAACCGTGATAGACAGTTGAAATTTTTACAGATGATGTATTTATTTTGCCGCTATAACAATAAATACAAAAAATTAAAATAAAATAAATATTTAAGCGGAGAATCCCATACAGCAGACATGATTTATTTGCCGTTTTTATAGACATCTTCGTGAACGAGTCCGACTCGCACTTGTCGGTTTTTTTTCCTTCTACATCAGCGGAACAAAAAGCAGTTTAAAAAAAAAACCTTATAAGACCGTAGAGAGAGACGTTATTACATATTTTAAGATGATGTAACTTATTTAAGCAGGTATCCCAAAGTCTAAAAGTATAAAAAAACGGTAATCCGATCCAAAATATCCATTTACCAAAGGCTTACAATTAAAAATGAAACGTTAAAGAACAAAACGCCATTTCTCTAATTAGGCTCACAGCCGGAGGCGTAATTTCTAAGACAAACATAAACAGATAATTTTCTCTCGTAAGTCTTATAAATGGTAAACGATTCTTGAGACAAAACGATTTAATACGCAATTAAGTTCAAAAGATACGAGCGAGACGCCTCGCGACAAGTGATGTCGCTGTGAAACAACACGCGACGTCATTTGGGGAATAATGCGGTGAAGTAAGTCAACTGAAAGTATCAGTTACTCAGCGATGAGAGTAAGTATAATGAGAAAGCCTGCATGCTCTGATACTATAATACAGTGCTTCTCAAACTTTTTATGCTATGAACGAACAGCGCGGGCGCAGTGCGGGGGGGGGGGGGAATGTGCTAACTGTGTTACTTGCCTTGCATGGCGTAAAAGGCGACTAATGGTATATAGGGTTGTGTATTTGTAATACCACTGTTGTTTCTGGTGATAATGCAACTCGGAGTCAGATCAATGTATGTGATGTAGTCTGATATTTATTTATTTATTATTAAATAATTACAGTTGTATAGCTGCTTCATAAAATAGGAAACAAATCTACAAGCCTGGAGCAAGAATTACAACTAATGCAGTTAAGTATTTAGAATCCTAATGTAAACCTCCCAAATCCTTTTAATGATGTCACGAGGCTTACGCTTCCTGACAATTGAACAGGGAGAATTAAGTATTTATCTTACACCGAAACTATTCAATTGTTATAACAATTTAACTTGTCACATTAACAGAAAGAGAAAATAAAAGCTTGTGGTTTATAGTCTACAATAGGATTTCAACATTCTATTAAGTCCGTCCGTTAAATAACTAGAAATGTTAGTTTTTCTTTAGTTTAGCAGATATAAAAGACGAAGTAAAAATTTAGCGTGACGTCACTAAATGATACGAATTCTAGCATGTAGTGACGTCAAAGCTACTTATGTATACGACTTCGTATATAACATCACTACTCCGGAACTTTGATGCACTGTATATTAACGTTTCTCATACCTCATTAACAAAAAATACTACCACGGCCCGTCTTCTTTATTAATCATACAGTTTCGTTTTAAGTATAACAGAAATTGACGTCAAAAATTGTTAAAATGAAAGAAAGTTCGGTTTTATTTTAATCAAAAAATATATCTGTTTAAACTCATTTTCTTTTGTATTTAAAGTCTTTCACGGCAAAACTCAAGCCGAACAGAAGTTACTCGCCGCTGCATTTTGCTAATGCACGACATTTCAAACCCGCCTTTGTCCCATTGTGTTGCCTTATTGTTTTAACTTCGCTGTTTAACTCTTTAATAAACAACGCAGGACTGTTTCTGCGAGAGCTTGAAAGGATCTCGATTGATCAAGATTATCGAATTTATGAGAATTTCAATTCCATTTTCGAATGGCTGTTATTAATTATGCTGGCAGAGAATCGCAAGTAAGGCACTCTTTATGATTGTTGTTGTCATTAATCATCGTCATCAGCTTTTGAACTGATCCTGTTACGTAATCTATGCTGATTATTTCTGTAAATAGGCAATATTTTATCATTATTTTGTGTTATAAATGTGTTGTAGAGTAGACTTATTTACACTAAGAAATAATTAACGTAAATAGGTGTATTAAATATGGGACTGTTGTAGTATATGGATGAACACTCACTAAAATGGATTTTTTAAAACATGGCCATTTTTTTTTAACAGTTACAGCAAATACTCTCGATAATAATAAATACGTAAATAAAAATAAAAATCATTTATTTTCAGACCAAAGATCCATAGATTGTTAGTAACAATATAACTTATAGACTATGTTAGTATAAATGGCAGCAAAAAAGTCAATTTACACCTCCAATATATAGCTTTAGATAGATAGAAATATCTTTTTTACAATGTCTTCTTCCAACAACATTAAAATTATATTATTCTGGGACTGTAACTGAGCAAATCTCCTAATCTCAGAATTATCTTACACGTTTATCAAAATTTATAATTTCAAGGACGTTTTAGGGAAACGATTACCTACTATTATTGTAGTTCTGTATATTAGGAGATATACTCGAAGAGGTCCAACTTAACCCATAAATCTATACTTATAATAAATCTGTAGAGAGGTCAATTCTGTACATGAAATATATTTTCAAAATGACTATCAGGGGGTGATTAGTGATCGATACTGATGCCAAAAATGCAATCAGTAAAATTGTTGTCTGTCTGTCTGTCTGTCTGTCTGTCTGTCTGTCTGTCTGTCTGTATGTTCCTTATAGAAACAAAAACTACTTGACGGATTTTAACGAAACTTGGTACAATTATTCTTTATACTCCTGGGCAGGTTATAGTATACTTTTCATCACGCTACAATCAATAGGAGCAGATTAGTGAAGGGAAATGATGGGAAAACGGAAGAAGTTACTCCCTTTTTTACCCTAAGGCTTTAACCCTTAAGGCTTAAGGGTTAAAGTTATATAGAAATTATGTATGACGGAAATAGTCTTTATAATATTAACCATAAACGCGGGTGACACCGCTGGCACAGCTAGTAGTAAATAATGTGTTTATCTTCAGTGTCTACTTTCCATACAGGTAGATATGTAAACAGTTCTAAACTGTAAGGCTTCGTATCAGATGATTGTACGTGACTCAATGAGAATCTTATGCCTGGTATATTTTATTAGTGCTTGAGCTATCTTATAATTATATAAAAAAAAATATGATAGAAATAAAATCCGAAACTACTGAACCGAATTTGATCGAATTTCTTTATTTATATAATTTAAAGAGTTTAAAGGTTTCTTCTTTGGATTCGATCCGGTGTTGCTTGCGTGTAAGGTGAGACTATTATCTATTAAGCCACAGTCGTTCTTTTTGACACTATCAAAATTTTCGCATTGCACGTAATAAGTAATGCTATTTTTTTTTAATAAATTATGATAAAAAATATATCCCTAACTCACTCATCATCTTTATCTTCCTAGCGTTATGTCCCGTGCTTAGACGGGGTCCGCTTAGACCATGATCCAGGATTTAACGAGTCTGGTAATTACATTGAAGCGACTGCCGATCTGACCTTCGTAACCCTAAGATAGGGTAACCAACAATTTTTTGGATCGTGGTTACAAATTCAAAGTTGTTTGAATTTGCAGGTTTCATCACGATGTTTTCCCTCATCGTCGAGCTACTGGTATAAATATGTACATAGATTTTTTAAAATGTAGAGGTACATGCCCGGGTTTGAACCCGCACTCCTCGGTTAAGAGGCGCGTGTCCTTACCATTGAGCTACCACCGCTCTATATCCCTAACTCACTGTCCACATAATATTATATTACTTACTGTACTAACAAAGAAGTTTTTTTTTAAACTTTTCTATGTAACAAGCTCTCTTCGAATAATCTTTTCAGTCCAAAGTTGTTATCATGAATCAGGCATGAAAATTTACCTTGGGGCTGTAAAATTAATTTGAACCTACATAATTTTTTGTACTTTTTGGAAAGTAAATACATGTGCATATTATGTAAGTATAAGTATACTAATGTAAGACTTATTAGAATACCTCCTGAACGAAAAAAAAATATATACGGTCGGTGTAATTAAAAACCTTATATTTTTTTTAAGTCGGTTAAAAATATTAGAAATTGAATCAGATACAAATGGTATCTCATACAATTTCGATTATTTTTCGCTATTGCTTTACTAAGTATAAGGATAGCCTCAATGGGATATATCCTGTTACGTAAATAGCTTTGGAACGAAAACCCCTGAAAGTAACCCATTACTTTACTAACAAACACAAGCATAAACTTCAGGATTACATCTCTTACCCTCACTATGATTACCATGGAGGGCTGGGAGAGTAGCCTCCTCAATTTACACTTAAAAGCTTTTAATTCAGAAAGGTTTTACTCGGGTTCAACCCAAATACATCTTCGAGCCGGCCACCTCTACCGGTAATCACTTAGGTCGTTTCAGCAAAACCATCCGGAATTGTTAATTTTTAAAATCCTGTAGCTATTAGGTACAGTTAGGCTAAATATGAGTTATATACGATTATTGAGGATTCTATATCACCGTATAAATAGCGATGTACTTCGGTATTAACTTTTAAAGTACGTGTTTCGATGTATTTTATTAAAAGGTTATTTTTAGTATATATGCGAAACCTCTCGCCTACTCATTTAACTATTTTTTCTAATGAATCAATTCCAACAACTGCCCCATGTTGGCCTGGGACTTAAAAAGAATATGCCAACTGTGGTTCTTGCCTAGCATGTCGTAAAAAGCGACTAATGGTATATCAGATTTTGGGTGTGTGATTGTATAGGCGACAGGTTAGCCGCTTGTCACTGCTTTTTCACAATTTTCCATCTAACCCAGCCCGACTGAATGTGGTTAAAGGGGCCTGCTGCCCCAATGATTTTGCTTACCCCATCGGGGATTGTGGGCGTGATGTTATGTTTATATGTATGTAGAACAAAAATGTAGGATAAGTTTAATACGTGCCCTATAATATTTCAAGAAAAAGTCAAAGGGGACTTTGACTCTGCCTACCCTTTCGGGGATTATGGGCGTGATGTTATGCCTATGCCAATTCAAAGAATTTAAAAAATGAGCAATAATATTTTTTCTTTAGATACAAAATAGCTGATCAGCTGATCAACTTTTGTTTAGGCCCTGAAAATAATGAGTTAAATAATTGATAATAATAATATTAAAATATTTATTTTTGCAAAAGGTACAATAAACAAGTAACAGGTTTGCTGTTCCCTACACTAGGCTAAGCCTGTCCTGTGTGGAACGAGTAACGATTTTCAAAAACAGCGTAACGTGATGGTACTACAACAACCTTTTATTCGTTCTAACATCTTTATATATATACAAATTTCGTGACACAGTGTTAGTTGCCATACTCCTCCGAAACGGTTTAACCGATTTTGATGAAATTTTATATGTACACTTGGTAGGTCTGAAAATAGGTTGTTTTCTATTTTTCATACTCCTTTACGAAGTGCGCCGGGTGAGCTAGTATACTATATATAATGATGTACGCTAGTACGAAGTACTAAGTACGCTGTCCTGTCTGTCTGTTAAATAAATTAATGTTAGCTTAACATTTTGGTTTTTAGCATGTTCTTAAAATACATTCTAGGACTTTTTGTTGACCTATTATATTACAAAAGAAATTGTTAGCATGAGTTATATTTAATTTGGTACAAACCCTCGGCTTAAGACCTAGTTGAACTTTTTTTTCCTTTTACGGTTTTTACCAGGAAAACATAGTGAAAGGAGCAAGTACTAAGTGAATAAATAATTAATTCTAAGCTCTAACCTCTGACAAAAACTTTAGGTATTAGATTATCTCCTTATTAAATGTTATCTTTATTCCCTAAAGGGGAAATTAGGACATAAATGTTTATGTAATGTTATAATAAAGAAAGAAATTACATATAGATGATTCACAGGTACCACAAGGTGGCATCTGGTTAATTTATGCTTTAAATTTGGTATTTTTTTTTTATATTTTGGTGCCCGACAGTCCTTCCTGACAAGACTTCATGACATGGTACTAAGGCAAATATGATCTATACACCTTTGTAAAAGATGTTGTTGAAAAGTTAATGGTGGTGGTGGTCATGATCAATAATTGTTTTCTATTCTATTCTATTCTAAAATTTAACTACCTAGTTGCCGGTTTTTTTTTCGGTAGAACGGCATTACGAACCGGTAGGATTATAAGTTTTTCTTTCGAACCTATATAAATAAAGAATATTTTGACTTTGACTTTGACACAAATAGTTATAGATAACTCACAAAATACCCTGTTGTTTCTGAACTAATAAATGCAAATGTGAGTTTGCATCTTTATTACGCGTAGGTCCCGTTGTCGTGAAAATAAGGGGATAAAATATAGCCTATGTAACTTGCTGATGATGTAGTTAGGATTTTTTGGTGTAGTTTAGGTGGGGTGACCTAAACCACATCAAAAAATCCTAAAAATTAAAATTAATTATATTAAAAATTATTTCACTAATGGAAAGCTATAAATAAATAATAATAATAATAAATCTTTCAGACTGACACACCAATTCCCTAGTTCCAAACTAAGCTGATGCTTGTACTATGGATACTAGGTGAACGGATAGACATACTTAAATACGTTTATAAACATCCATGACTCGAGTACAAATGTCCATGTTCATCACACGAAACATTTGCCCCTAGCGGGATTCGAACCCGCGACCCTTGGTTTCGTGGCCAGGGTCTCTGACCACTCGACCAACGGGCCAGTCATGGAGCTTACTACATCATTAGCAAGTTACATAGGGTATATTATATTCTTGTATTTTCATGACTGTAGGTGAGATCATGTCAGTATACAGTTTTAGTAAGCAATAATAGATTACTTCCATAAATAAAAAATACAATAAAAAAATACGCCGAAGTATTACTTTCATACGATAAAAATCAAGTAGGTACTTTAAAAATGATGAAAAATTATCTGTAGTATAATATTTTTAATTACGATCCTCGATATTGAACTCTTAAGCAAATGGCTTGGAAAAAAAAAACAGACGACGGATATACGAGTAGTCTTCAGATCTCTTAGAAGCCATTGACCTAATTAATAAACATTTTATTTACGTAAACTTGGTGAACTTTGAAGATTTAGTTAAGAATTAAGAATAAAGAACATCAAACCTTATATATTAAAAGCAAATAAATGTTATATTTTTTTTTAATTTGATGAAATAATCGTTTTTTTTTTTAGTGTTTACTGGAGAAATTGTCTTATGTTTTGGGAGTCAAAAATAGTGCACATATACACAGTTGTATAATGCATTCTTTCCAAACATGTAAATGGTGGCTAATTGTGTATTGGGTATTGGGTATTAGGTTTATGGTCATGTAGGTGATGAACTAGCCACTTAGCACTATATTTAACAATATGCCGTCTAATTGAAGTAAAGTTGAGTTTTGGCTAAATGTGGTTTCTGAAGCTTTTCTTCTTACACTCTACCTACAAAATTTTCATATTAAAATATTTGGGTGACAGTTCACAGGTGTGATTAATTTTTTTACTCTTTAGAAATCGATTGAATCAGTGGAATCGACTCACGCCTGTTATCTGCCTATTACGAGGATGGGCCGTATGTGACCGTATGCATGTTTATGATAAGGAGAAATACCAGACCAGAATGATTATTATTATTATTATTATTACGATCAGTTCTAACGAGCGGGGGAAACTCAATGGTAAGGACACGCACGTCATTACCAAGGTGCGTGGCTTCAAAGCCGAGCAGGTACCTTTGGATTTTTCAAATCTATGTACGTATTTATATAAGTTATGGGAAAACATAGTGTTGAAACCTGCAAATTCAAGCAACTTTAGATTTGTAACCATGGTTCGAAAATTGTCTGGTTCCCCTAAATTAGGATAACGAAGGTCAGTCCAGCAGTCGCTTCAATGTCATTACCCGACTCACTAAATTCTGGATTATGGTCTGAGCGGACCCCGTTTAAGCATGGGACATAACGCTAGGAATATGATGATGAGTTCTAAAGACCATTCATGTTTATGATACAAAGGATATATTAAGCACCTTTATCGGTACATCTTTCACATTATATTTGATATGTATGACTCAATTCCCTCTGTAAACTATTTAAATGCGAAGTAAGCCATAGTCCTTAAATAAAAATAATGATCCCAGACTCAAGACTTTAAGTCTTTTATGAACGACTTATATTTTATGCAGACCTTGGGAATTCCCCGTTCAAAAAGGTTTCCGTAAGTGTCAGACCAAGGCCGCACGTACAAAAGTAACAGTGAAAGGTAAACTAAACACACCAGTACTTCTCTTTAAGAGCCGTCTGGTAGGTAACGCTGCGTCCACTTTGCTCCTTCACCGAGATTCCGTGAAATCACTTGGTTTTAAAGTGGTTTTTGTAATGAGCTCTTTTCTGTAGCTTTTACATGCAGGTAGAAAATGTTTTACTTTTTCTTTTTTAGAGTATTTTACGTTTGTAGATCTTTCAAGTATTATAATCATATTTCTAGTTATTCCGAGATCGCGTCCGCTTAAACCGTGATCCCAAATTTAGGAAGTTTATTACAAAGACTATCAAATGGCGTTCACTAACTTCAATTAAGGTAATTGGGTCAAATTGCTTGATTTTTAATAATCTAAAAGTGTTTTGAATTATACATATGGATTGAATAATACTCAGCTGAATCTTCAACGAACATTATGACTTGGTATAAATATTAATTTAATCTGTATATTTTAATTTTTATATTCAATTTGGCATTGAAAAGAGTAAATACCGAGTTTCTTGCCGGTTTCTTCTCGGTAGATGCGACATTCCGAACCGGTGGTAGATTCAAATTGTTCTATTTTGAACCTATTACTTGACGATTTACAAGTTCTTTTTTGAGGCCTACGTAAATAAAGATATTTTGAGTTTGAGTTAAGTTGGGTCCAGTAGAGCTAAAATCGTGCTGGACCTAGCTGAATTGTTTGATCCAGCATTGTTATCTCTAATTATAACCCTTTACATGCATAGGCATATTATTTCTACTAGCTTCTGCCCGCGGCTTCGCCCGCGTGGTACATCGATGAAATATAGCCTATATGTTATTCGGGTATGTAAGCTATATTATTCTTAAGTTTTATTAAAATCCATTCAGTAGTTTTTTTGTAAAAGAGTACAAACATCCATCCATACATACAAACTTTCACATTTATAATATTAGTAAAATTAAGCTTATCATATTAACACTTTGATTTCCATCCAACCCAGCCCATTGTCCCATGTTGGTCTGGGATTTAAAAATAATATGCCACCTGTGGTTCTTGCCTAGCATGTCGTAAAAGGCGACTAATGGTATATCGGGTTTTGGGTGTGTGATTGTGTACGCGACAGGTTAGCCGCTTGTCAATACTTTTTAACAATTCTAGCTCTTTACTTTTTAAACTCAGCCCGGCTTTATTTTTGGCTGATTGTGGTTGAAGGGGCTTGCTGCCCATTCGACTCTGCCTACCCCTTTCGGGGATTATGGGCGTGATGTTATGCATGCATGCATTATCTATACTTATAATAAATCTGTAGAGAGGTCAATTATGTACATGAAATATATTTTCAAAATAACTATCAGGGGGTGATTAGTGATCGATACTGATGCCAAAAATGCAATCAGTAAAATTTTTGCCTGTCTGTCTGTCTGTATGTTCCTTATAGAAACAAAAACTACTCGACGGATTTTAACGAAACTTGGTACAACTATTCTTCATACTCCTGGGTAGGTTATAGTATACTTTTCATCACGCTACAATCAATAGGAGCAGAGTAGTGAAGGGAAATGTTGGGAAAACGGGAGAAGTTACTCCATTTTTTAAGCTTCCGTCGCGTGTGCAGCCTTTATGGTTAAAGTTACATAGAAATCATGTATGATGGAAATAGTCTTTATAATATTAACCATAAACGCGGGTGACACCGCTGGCACAGCTAGTGCATAATAACACTTTTTAACTTTATCGACAATTGATTCTCATAAACCTGTTTACCCATGAACGATTCCGTGTATACAAGGATGTTTCAGGCTCTTGATAAAAAAAAAATGGTATTGTTATTAAAGAGATATAATTCACACATAATATAGTATTGTGCAGAATATAAAAACAGTATTAATGAAAACATATTCGAAATTCCAAATTCAAATTCAATTTAAATTCAAATTCAAAATCTCTTTATTTATATAGGCTTCAAAAAAGCACTTATAAATAGTCAATTTAAACAGAAAAAAAAAAAAAATCAGTCGAATTGAGAACCTCCTCCTATTTTTTGAACTCGGTTAAAAAAGGATTAACACCGGTTCGGAAGGTAGAATCTATCGAGAAGAAACCAAAAGACGTACTTAGAAGATGCCAAACCTGTTATTTCACCGCAGGCGAAATTCTAGGTTTACTTTTCCATTCAATTCTCGTAATAAATACGCCTTTTCATAAATGCCGAGTAAATTGGCTTTTACTAACATTAAAACCCTTACATGTTGATACGTAAACATTTTATTGCCATAAGTAGGTACTTAACTTAAGTGGTTGTACATTTCACCTTAGGTAACATTTCGATATAGGCTCCGAATACCTTTAAATAGGACATTCACTTTAAAAGGACACATAGTGCTTTTACTAGAATATCTTGGTGTACATTCATCGTAAGATAGATAAATAAATTCTCCAGACTGACACATCAATGAGGGCTATCGCGTATGAATTCGCCACTAGGGGCGCTTGTGTAGCGTGAGGTCCCCGAAATGTCAAATGATGGTCAAATGTGACTGTTTGTGGGTTGGCGACGCGGGTTTATTTATATTTATTCGCAACAGTAATTTAATTAGCAAAACATTAGATTAATTATGGCAAATATGAGTTAAAATACTGCTATAAGACAGTTTTATCTTTCGGAAATTTGTGTCCGCCTTTTTTTGCGAGCAAAACGGGCCTGCGCAACACTGTGGCATGGCCAATACGTTTATTCTACGGTTCTATTGTATTAAATAAGATTTAAATGTAAATTTTTGTTTTGGCGTCCATAATAACAAACTTTGACATCCGTACTTTAGGACCTCACTCTTTAGTGGCGCCACCTGGTTAGACAAAAAACGATAGTCCTCATTCCCTAGTTTCAAACTAAGCATGTATGCTTGTGCTATGGACACTAGGTAAACGGAGAGACATACATAAATAACTTTATAAACATCTATAACTCGAGTACAAATGTCCATGTTCATCACACGAAACATTTGCCCCTAGCGGGATTTGAACCCGTGACGGTCGGTGTCGTGGCCTCTGGGTCTCTGACCACTCGACCAACGGGCCAGTCAAAATTATATGTTCTTAAACCCGATGTTTTTGTTTACCCAAAGAAGTCAATATTTATTTATGACTAGCTGTATGTGGAATATGGTATACAATAAATTGTAACAAAATTTAGATAAATAAATAAAATAAATAGGTATCAGACTACATTACATACATTGATCTGACTCCGAGGTAAGTTGCTTAAGCACTTGTGTTACGGATATCAGAATCAACAGTGGTATTACAAATATTTACTTAAATATTGGATATTAACACCCAGTCACAGAACAAACCCAAGTATTCAACACACGAATGTTTGTCCCGGGTGGGGATTAACAAACAACTCTTAGCGCATGGGGCATGGTCACTACCGAATGCGCCATTGAGCCAGTCAGATATGACTGACTAACTTTTGCACGTGGCTCCGCTATGAAATAGACACTATCGTATGTCCTGTGGAATATATCAACTTTCCCAGACGAAAATATGTTATAATTCTCTTTGCTGAGGGTTTTAATTATATTATAGACGCGCCGAAATCTTACACAAATCGAATTAGCTGTTTGGAACTGTAGACACAACAAGCAGACAGACAACATTATTATTACATTAGCAAGGATACATCATTTTGTTAAACATTAGTCTGTTAAGATATCTAATTCAAAGTTAACGGTATACCTAAGGCTTAATAACTTGTGACATATTTTCTTTACCCGATTGCCAAGAATTATTTTTCATACGCTTTTCATGTTCAAATCAAATATATGTACATATTTTAAATAATAAAGCACATAGTATATGAAGGGTTATGAATAATTAGGCACAATTTGGGCAAATCAAACTAGGTTTTATTAAAGATTCTGAGTACAAATAGAACAGTGAACGCGACAACGCCAGCGTAGGCATGCGACTCCCATACATTATAGAAAAAATATAAATGTAAATATCTGTAACTAGGTGGCGTTGCTCACCGTACTTCGTTTATTACTTACAGTACATAACTGATTTTAAACAAATGAAATCATAGAAAATTAACTAAAGTACCTTCAAAACTATCTTTGTACACACAAAGATACCTTTTACTGTATCATCATCATCTTCCTAGCTTTATGTCCCGTGCTTAGACGGGGTCCGCTAAGACCAAGATCCAGGATTTAGCGAGTCTGGTAATTACATTGAAGTGACTGCCGATCTGACTTTCGTAACCCTAAGATAAGGGAACCATACAATTTTTGGATCATGGTTACAAATCCAAAATTGTTTGAATTTGCAGGTTTCATCATGATGGTTTCCCTCACCGCCGAGCTAGTGGTATATACGTACATAGATTTTAAAAATTCAGAGGTACGTGCCCGGGTTTGAACCCGCACTCCTCGGTTATGAGGCACGTTGACCATTGAGCTACCACCGCTTCTAAACTACTTAATAACACTACACACTACATTTTGAATTATCAACATTACACAAAAAGATACACGATAAAAGATGAATTATTAAAATCAAACGTAGCCCAAGACGTAAATAGAATTAAAAACGCTTTGCGGCCCGTGTTGCTCTGGGACTTAATAATAATTTGCCAACTGAGTTTATTACCTAGCATGTCGTAAAAGGCGACTAATGGTATATGGGGCTTTGGGTATGTGATTGTGTAGGCGACGAGCTAACCCCTTGTCACTACTATTTCATAATTTTCCATCTAACCCAGCCCATTGTCCCGTGTTGGTCTGGGACTTAAAAAGAAAGTGCCAACTGTGTTTCTTGCCTAGCATGTCGTAAAAGGCGACTAATAGTATATCGGGTTTTGGATATGTGATTTTGTAGGCGACGAGCTAGCCACTTGTCACTACTTTTTCACAATGTTCCATCTAGCCCAGCCCAGTTTTATTTTTGGCTAAATGTGGTTAAAGGGGCCTGCTGTCCTTTTTACTCTGCCTACCTCTTCGGCGATTATGGGCGTGATGTTATGTATGTATGTATGTACTCTTTGCAGATAGGTAAGGGCGTATTCAGGTACCTAAGTACTAAAAATAGGGACCTGGCTCGCACCCGTTGGAATAATTGAAGGCGAACTCAGGTGCAGGGTCGATTCGCGATATTACAAGGGCAGGGTGGAGATGTAAATTGGGTGAACGGGTCATAGTGTACCGTAGTGATGAACAGTAAGACAATCCTTTGAATGAGTTGATTTAGTTTTTCGTGTTTTACAATGTCGATCATAATCTCGGATGCGCAACTGTTTTTGATCCTGGTAATTTTTAAGATTACATAAAGAATTTTGTATGATAATACCGTATTTTTTCTGTGTCTAGATGTTCATATCTCATAATTTAAGTATGTATTTGTAATACCACTGTTGATTCTGATATGCGTGCACACAAGTGCTTAAGCTTTTTAGCTTGGAGTCAGATCAATGTATGTGATTTTGTAGGATATTTATATTTATTGATAAAAATACAGATTTTTTTATGTTGATGAGATGAGTGTATTCTGACAGTCTCCTAAGTAGACTATCGAGACAAAATCTAATGGAAATTCCTTATACTAATAGAAATAATTTAGTGACTGCAAAATTTTTCATAAAAATAAATTTAAATATACATATTTTAATCATATTCTCCAAAATAACCTTTATTTATTATTTCGATCTTAAATAAATGCAGTTTTTTAAATGATTTTTACTCTACTCAAAATAAAATAGGCACGTGAATTAATTTTACTTTGTAGGTTTTTTCTTACTATCAAACTTTAAAAGATAACTTACTGTGTTGTTTCGAACTTTACTATGTATATTGAATGTGATCTCTGTATACCAAAGTTCTTACAGGCGGCTACATAATTGAAAGGGTTATCTGAAGTTCACAGTATACACACAAATAACAGCAGGGTATCTCCAATCGCTAACGTTAATATGTCTGCGATTGAAATAACTATTCTTGTTATTAGACTAAAACATTTTCCGCTTTTTTACAAGTATTTTTTTGGTCGTAATTTTAATAAGATCAGTTTCAGGGATTGTTTTTGAATTATGATAGCTAGTCTATAGTAAGCTCTAATCTCTAAGTATAATAATCTACTTAACCCAAATCTTTAAGAATAACACGCCCCCAATTCCCCACAGGCTATATCTTCAACCCCTTTACTGATAGTTCATAAACACCACCCTTGCCCTAAAAACGGGATAAATAAACAAGACAATAATACAATAAACTGACATCAACGATATCTTTATTGATACAAAATAACCAACAAAATTGTTACAACGAACAACGGTTGGGACAAAATGAATACGTCCCTTATAATATTAGAGGAAAAATACCTACGCTCACAAAATTATAAGGCATGTTTCACACAGGGTGTCGATTTGTAAATAACCATTGTTTGTTTTTTCAAGTTAAAATTAATATTTTCTGAAATTTGAGTATAAGTATATAATCAAATATTCTGTTTATAATCAAATATTTTTACTTAAAACGGAATATAAAAAAAATTATAGATGTAATGGTAAAGAAGTATATGTAGTTATGAATTGCTACTGAACTTTGCTTTTTATACGAATCATGAAATTTGAGTTGAATAGGGTAGATAAAAAGAAAACATGGACCGTGGCTTATGCAATTAAAAACCAAAGCCTCATTAGCTGTTTTTTTTAGATATGCTAGGCAAGATGTATACAGTTGGTACATTCTTTTAAAATCCCATACAAATAGTCTAACTAAATAATCTACATAAAACAAAGTCGCCGCTTCTGTCTGTTAGCTTAGAAATTCTATACTACGCAAGGAATGTTAATACGGTTTTCATTAATACATAGAGTGATCCAAAAGAAAGGTTTATATGTTTAGTTTAATATTGTTTTATACTCACCGTGCAACGGCGGGGTGGGTCACTAGAGTGTTATAAATAAACCTCTCGTCTGGATTTTGCCAAACATCCTACAAAACTTGTAGGATGTTATAAAACTTCCCATGTGGGTCTGGGACTTAAAATAAAGTGCCAGCTGTGGTTCTTGCCTAGCATGTCGTAAAGGCGACTAATGGTATATCAGGTTTTGGGCATGTGATTGTGTAGGCGACGAGCTAGCCACTTGTCACTACTTTTTCACAATTTTCCATCTAGGCCAGCCCAGTTTTATTTTTGATTGAATGTGGTTAAAGAGGCCTGCTGCCCCAACGATTTTGCTTACCCCTTCGGGGATTGTGGGCGTGATGTTATGTTTGTATGTATGTAGAACAAAGATGTAGGATAAGTTTAATACGTGCCCTATAATATTTCAAGTAAAATACCCACTCAAACGAAACATTGATACCCTTCTTGCGCAGCGCTACTATTTACAAATGGAAACTCGCGAACAAGAACTACGAACTCTCTGGCTAAAGTTTAAATTAGTTGTTTCTCAACTTTCATCTCATCATAATCATGTTAAAATTTAATGAGAGTACATTAACAATACGGTGGTAATATAACACTTTCTTCGTTACTTGATTGATTTTCATCTTTTTAAAAAATTTTATTTTTATTTTTTAGTGCCAGTGCTGATGGTGTTAGTGGCTTGACGTATCCTAAAGTATTAATAAAAAAAAGTCACAGCTGTAATGTTATTTAATTTTTACGGCTTAATACAAGTGCATATAAAAATAAATACATTGTGTAATGTTATTTAATTAATTATTAATGTAATATGGTCTGTTTTAGAGAGACTATCGTGCTTCCCGTAGCTAATGTCTTTCTCAGGGTGAAGGTACTTTTAGTGTACTAAATTAAATTAGGTTCCTACTAACGGTTATGCGCCTAACGTGTTATAATCAAACAATAGTAATTACTTCCGGTTTATAAGTGTTTCATGTTGGTTCAAGACCAAAAACATAAAAAGGAACAGCCGCGGTTGAGCCATGCAGCTACTTGCTGCTTTATTTATTTCCATACATCTTAAAAGCTAACGAATAAATTGCAAAGCGCTTATAAGATAAAATTAAACATTACGTTCAATAATTATAAAATTAGAAGTAACGTAATATGGATTAAATTATGGTCTAAAAATATCAAATCAAAACTTAAACATTAAAATTTTACTTTTAAACATTAAAACAGAATACAGAAAATATTGACATGAATAACAATTAAACATCAGCCACAAAAAGGAATGAAGAAAAAAATAATGCCAACACATAGTCATTTTATTTAATACTAGCTATGCCAGCGGTGTCACCCGCGTTATGGTTAATTTTATAAAGACTATTTCCGTCATACATGTTTCTATGTAACTTTAACCATTAAGGCTGCACACGCGACGGAAGCTTAAAAAATGGAGTAACTTCTCCCGTTTTCCCAATATTTCCCTTCACTACTCTGCTCCTATTGATTGTAGCGTGATGAAAAGTATACTATAACCTGACCAGGAGTATGAAGAATAATTGTACCAAGTTTCGTTAAAATCCGTCGAGTAGTTTTCGTTTCTATAAGGAACATACAGACAGACAGACAGACAGACAAAAATTTTACTGATTGCATTTTTGGCATCAGTATCGATCACTAATCACCCCCTGATAGTTATTTTGAAAATATATTTCATGTACAGAATTGACCTCTCTACAGATTTATTATAAGTATAGATTTTTCAAAATTTAAGGGAGAGATATCCTAAACTATCTGCAAATAGATCTATTTCGTAGTGGCAAGCGAGAAGAAGAGGTTGGTAAGTGCATGACTCGCGCGTTTGCACTATGGCAAGCTTCTGTGTCTTCTATATCTATAATATTAATAAGGATTTTGCTAGGCATAACAGAAAACCTATTTGTTTATGTAAATAGTTTATTTAATTATATGAGTACGGGAGCAAACTCCTAAGTCTTAATGATGTAATATTCACGCATCAAATCATTCTCCGACGCATCGTGTGAACTGACCTTAACAACTGTTTGACCCTGAAAGACGTTCAAAGGTCTTGCAGGGCTGATTACACATATGTCCATTCCTTATGTGTATTTACTGCCTAATGTTATTATAATTTTATTATTGCAAACGCTTTCCGCCGTTTCTGTATGTGGGCACGGGGTAATTGGTGGAGCAATTCCGTTATAAGTGCTCTATTTACATTTGGGGAAATGTTTACCGCAGCGGCTACCCTCGTAGTGAAATTGGGCAGCGTTAAATACTAACAATTATATTGTGGTTTATAGAAATGTTAGCTAGTAGTAGTAGGATGAATAAGAATGCTATGATGTGTTTAGATCTGGTTCAATCAAAGCTCATGAAAAATCAGACACCTGAACGGAACAGGTCATATGCACGAAATAAATAAATAATGATATTGTCGCGATATCTAAATACGTCTTTTCACTACAAGACTTTCAAGACAGTTCTAATGTAATAAGAACAACGCGCTGATAAAGATACTTGCGCTACTAACTAACCGTAGGTATATACAATATATTTTATAATATTTATGTAAACAGAAACAGCTAGTTAGACCTTGATCCCTGAATATACCTAATAGATCGGTCATTTTTCACAGTTGTAAATGGCTTCCAATCACAACTAAAACAAGTTACCTCAGGTGTGCCACAGGGATCTCACCTTGGACCAATCCTATTCAATATCTTTGTTAACGACTTACCTGGTGGCTTACTGTTTTCGGAAACTTTCATGTACGCGGATGACCTTAAATTTTGCAGAGTAATTGAATCGACTGAAGACACTCGTTTGCTACAGTCTGATCTTGACAGAATCATTGAATGGTGTCGTGTTAATGAGATGGCCCTTAACCCATCTAAATGTTGTGTTGTGAAATTTTGTCGAAGAAACGCAGTAATTCCATTTGAATATCACATAAACAACTTTGTTATACAGGAAAAAGGTGAAATGCGTGATCTGGGTGTAGTTTTCGATAATAAATTAACATTCATCCCGCATATTGAAGGCATAATAAGCCGGGCTTCGAGAATGTTGGGATTTGTACTCCGTACCGTTAGGGGATTTCGAAATTATAAAACAAAAATTTTTCTTTTCAATAGTCTTGTCCGAAGTATCTTGGAATACTGTAGTGTAGTTTGGAGGCCGCACTACGCCACACACTCTTTGCGTTTAGAACGTGTACAAAAACGTTTTGTGTGGCACCTTATGTACTCCTGCTATATACCTAAGAAAAAACTGCCCTCATATAATAAACGCCTAATACATTTTAAAATGGCTTCATTGTGCAACCGTAGGAAAGTGTTAGATTTAGGCTTCGCCTCAAAAATTTTCACTCATAAGATAGATTGCCCTCCACTATTAAAGAAATTTAAATTCCGTGTACCAGTAAGACATCCCCGCAACGCTATAACACCCCTTAGAGCTCCATTACGGAAAACTGTCTTTGGTTCCAACTCCCCGATTGCTAGGTTGTGCAAGCTGCTTAATGAATGCAGTGATATTGTGGACATTCACCACGACTCACCTACCAAGCTCTGCAGAACAGTTAAAGACTCATGGAAAGATCCATGAGTAGGTACATAACATAAGTAATATTGTTTCTCTATAATTTATTTTTTATTTTATTTCTTTCCAGTTTAACCTGAATGTTTTCTTTTTTTAGTGCATGCTGTGTTTGCCTATAATAGTTTATGGCAATAGGCTAATAAGATATGTATGTCTTGTATATTATATTTTAAGTATGATTGTACATAAACGTTGGTAAACCTAATAAATAAATAAATAAATAAATAAATATACATCTCCTAACTCGCCGAAAGTAAGTCTTTTTTAATTCGAGCGAGTATGTTCTTACAACTATATATGGTTCGGCGGTGAATGTGACACCGACTTCTAAGTACTGAACTGCAGCATCTACCAGGCGCTGCTAGCTACCAGGTTCGATTTTGGATCTAACCTATTCAAGAATTTACTCAAATGTTTAGATAAAATATTATGAAAATCACTACAGCCGTTTAGAAGCAACTGATACAGTACAAAATAACTGTATACAGTCAGCGTCAATAAAATATAGAATCGCCAAATCTTAATTTCATCAAATAAAGAATTAGATATAATGGCTGGAAGAAAATAAAAAATAATTTAATTTGTAGTCTAATAAGATTCTTAACAAAACGATTCTCTTTAGACAACGTTGTTATTGGAAAAAGGTTTTTCAAGACAAAACGGTTTCAATTCTAATGCACAGCAGATAAATAAGTTTGTTCGTAAAGACTGGGGATCGCTATCCGATATCTATCAAGCTCGCTACAAAATGAAACCACAGTGAAAATGCAGCTTGACGCGAAAGACTAAAGTATCTTCATTAATTTTCTAGAGAAAATCTCTCCGAAACTAAATAGTTATAGAGAAAAATCCTTTGAAACTCACCCTGAATTCGTTCAAATGCTCTTTTCGCATATCAATGAAGCCAAACTAACCACATCTAAGAATAGAAAATGCTTCTAATATATACAAACTCAAATAATATGCTTGGTCTGTGATTTCCAGATTCGGAAAGAAACACGAAATTGGAATCTACTCCTTGGACTTAAGGCTTTTAATCTAGATTCCAAGTTAAACTGCAATTTATGTGCTACCGAGAAAATATTCTAGGGATATCTGCTTGAAAAATCTTGAAGCATGTTTCTAAATGTGCTTTGGAAGCGCGACACCTATCACGTCGAGTAACAATATCCAAGGAAATTCTTGGGAAAATTCTTAATCTCTAACATTCGGTTCGCTTTTTTCCCCAGCAACATTTCTTGATCGTTGTCTTTTATTGCTGGGGCTGCAATTTTGTGCTGCTCGATTTTACTTCTATAAAACACGCTGCTGAAACTCGGCTGGTAGCACACGAATGAGCGTAAAACTTTAGTTGGTGCAATTTCAGGAAAATATACACTGTACCGGGGACGTGCATGAACTATAGGAGGCAGCACTAAATCAACAAAAGAGATACTACTGTCCGCACAGTAAAAAAAACTTATCAGACCTGTCATCGTACTGTATATCATAGTAAAGTGAACAAAAATAAATCTTCAATTGCATTATGTTATAAATGATAAATATTATAAAATATTTGTAAAGGTAAAAAGTTCTTAGAGGCGGGCCATGTATTGGAAGTTGAATAGAAAATAAACGAAGTAAATAAGGCCTTTATAACTGGAAAAATTGTCGCACGAAACTAAAATATCTAATGTTTACGACGCAAATATAATGGCAGAATATGTTTAATTACTGCATTTATAAATTTTATGCCATTTTTACACAGCCATGGCATGAGCATGCTATTATTTGAAAAGTAATACAATGTATACGTCAATTATGTATTTTAAACATTGTAGCATCCAGAATTTTAAAAAATAAGAGCGGTGGTACCTCAATGGCAAGGACACGCGCCTCATACATAAGGGGTGCGGGTTCAAACCCGGACAGGTTCATCTGGATTTTTCAAATCTCCATAGATACGTACATTTGTATTTATACGACTATTTCGACGTTGAGGTATAAAATCGTGATGAAACTTGCACATTCAAACAACTATAGATGTGTTATCATGATCCTTATATGTCTGGTTCCTATATATAAAGGTAACGAAGTTAAATATGGAACTATCTTACATGTGATTACCAAATTTGCTTGATCCTGAATCATGGTCTAAGTTCAGGATATAACGCTAGGAAGATGATGATTGGTGCATCCATAAACATGACAATAATAATAAATCATTTATTTCGGATAAATAACATCCACATCATCGTTCGGCTGTAAAAACTCACACGTATTAACAATTTAAAACTATATTATATTTTTACAGTTTGTTAAAAGCAGTCTTAAGATCGCCATATAAATATAGTATGTTATATAACCAGAAGGTTGCTTGAGTGGGACCTCTATATCAGTTCGCGAATTTCACGTGTGTGGAAAAACAATTACTTAACTTATTTTTCCCTAGCCTTTCTAGATACATTGCGGTAGTTTCTTTGTTTTGCCTGAGTATATGGCTCATATTTATTCCTCCTTTTTGTTATATTCCGCCCCAATATAAGTAACTCTTCTAAATGTAAAGTGCTTGTGTTAGTCTCTCAATAATAGGGACACTGGGACATAACTGACATGTCATGATCTCACTTGGTTACAAGTCCAGTGATTACCATTGAACCACTGTAATATTTGAATAAATAAAATATAAATTCACCAATTTCCTAGTTCTAAACTAAGCCTGTATGCTTGTGCTATGGATACTAGGTGAACGGACAGACATGCTTAAATACGTTTATAAACATCCATGACTTGAGTACAAATGTTCTCGTTCATGACACAAAACATTTTCTCCTAGTGGGATTCGCCGCGACCATTGGTTTCGTGGCCAGGGTCTTCGATCACTCGACCAACTGCCAGTCAAATATCTTTTATATTTATATGCATACAAGAAACTAGTAAACCGGATACTTTTTAAGCATTCAAACAAAAGTTTTACATTCAGTTCTCCCTTCCTAGTTGAGGTTTGCTTGGACCGTTATTCTAGATTTAGCAAGTCAGGTTATTCATTTAAGCAAGTGCATGTGCAATCTTATACAAGAAGCAAGACCTACCTAAATGGATTATGACTTTTCAGATATGTAAGGTACTCCATAATAATATCTCCTATAGCAGGACTAGTGTTATGACTCCATTTAAAGTTATTTTTAAATAAATCTTTACTAATATATATAATATCTCAGGAAATATGTTGTATAGTTATTTTTAGAGGAAGTCTATTAGGCTAGGCTACTCTTTCTACCTCTTCGGGGATTACGGGCGTGATGTTGTTTATGCTTGGTTTGTTTTGTTTGGTATAGGCTATAAAAGAATCACCATAAACGCGCAGAAAACCACAAGCACAGCTAGTAAATAATAACAGGCAAATTACCGAATTTCGAGCAACACCTAATGACAAGAAATGCTCAACTTCAATCACAGAGGTACCGTATCAAATAAAGATCCAAAACTGAACTAAACAAACCAAGATATGTGATTGCAAACTCAATAATAGAAACAAGACAAATACCTAACAACGAACACCAATTGGTTTCATTTGCACGTGTGGCGAAAGATAACTACATCAATAGAGCCGCAGACTCGGACACCGTAAGCCTTGACCGATTTTTCCACATGACTGATATTTTGGGCTGCCTTTATTGTCTACTCATGTTTCTGATCACGGCGAAAAGGTGTGAGCATTAACCGACCACCTACACGCTTATCCACACCTGTCTATCTTTTATCTATAAAAAGATATTAGTTTTATATATACTCCCAATTATTATATATATTACAAGGTCATTGGTTATGTTGTATTAGTTTAAAAAGACTATCTTTTGCCAGGTAATCCGCATGCTTGATATTTGGTATGTTTTAAACACTTTATTATCTATAACTAACAAAACTTCACGTGAAGTTTTGTTAGTTATTACTATATTCTTCTGTGAGATCTATAAATTTTCCCACGTTAAGCCAATGTCCTTTCCCAGGGCTTAAACTTTAATCTTGCTAAATATCATTAGTCATCTTTTATGACATGCTAGGAAAGAACCACAGTTGGCACATTCCTTTTAAATCCCAGACAAACATGGAACAATACTGTTTCCATTTAACCCAGCCCAATTTTGTTTTTGGCTGAATGTGGTTAAAGGGGCCTGCTGTCTCTTTGACTCTGCCTACCCCTTCGGTGAATATGGGCGTGATGCTATGAAAGTATTGCTCAATATCAATCGCTTAAGAACGCCCTACCTTCCGTTGTAACAGAGAAAATTAGCTGCCGGCAAAATATTGTCAGTTCATAAATGAATACAGTACTGTATTATGTACCACTGTTTTATTTTTTTAAACTTATTTATAAGCTTGTTTGTAGTAGACTTTTATCACTTTGAATGTTATGTATGTATATACAAAACAAAACATGTATATGTTTTGTTGTTTTAAACACTAATTACTAAAACCACTTAGCTGCCAAGCTACATAAGTAGGTAATTCTGGTAATACTTAGCAAATAATACTTAATAAACCAGAGTGACTCTTACGAAATACGAGTAGTTTAACTCCCATTTTGCCGGCACAAAATACTTCACAGAATAATACTACCTACCTCTCTTATTATATTATCTGGCTACACAGAATAATACTAACTCTCAACGTTTATTAACTTGCTATACAGAACAATATTACAACTAACTAATTAACTTAACTTCACGCCACTTCCCTAGCGGGGTAGGCAGAGAGAACCGAACGCCATATGGCACGATCCTTACACACCTCACTCGCCTCTTCAATATTCATGATCCTTTTCATACAAGCTCTACAGTTGTATTATATTATAAAGAGAAAATATTTATATGTCTGTATGTAACGAATAAACTAAAAAACTTCTTGACCAATTTCAAAACTTTTTTCATCATTAGAATGCTAAATTATCTCTGATTAACATAGGCTATAGAATATTTTGAAAAAAGTTAGGTTAGGTTAGAAAATAAATGGCCCGTGCGAAGCCGGGGCGGGCCGCTAGTATTATATAAACTAGCAAGTTCTTTTCGTCTATACTCAAGTTCACGCTCATCTATATTATGACTTTGTATAAACATGCTTAGGAAACTGTAAATTATAAGGATATATTTTTATTATATTTGTTAACGAGATGTATAGAGGACGAAATGTATAGATTATGTTTTAACAAAATCTATTGCTAAGTTTCATTAAAATCCATGCAGTAATTTTTGCGTGAAAAAGCAACTAATAGCCATCCATCCATCCATCCATACAAACTTTCGCGTTTATAATATTATTAGTAAGATAGTAAGATATGGAGATGATGATGTATATCATCATCATCTCCATATCTTACTATCTTTGGAATATATGGACTAGATAACTCGATGATGATTGGAAGTATTTAAGAGAAAAGCATACTGTACCTGAAGATCTGGGAACAGAGCAATAAAAGATGATGATGATGACTTGTTAACAATTATATGATTTCTATGAAAGATTTGCTAATAAATGTATAATATTTGTAGATTTCTAGATAGTACTCGAGTAAAGCCTGAGTAAGTATCTAATTCCTAAAACCAGCGTGATAATGAACATTGGGCTTTACTCCAAAAGCAATACAGTCCAATTTCCATCCTCTCTAACAGACCCATCACAGAACGTTCTAGCATCCATTTACGTAGCAATAACACTAGTCGTATTATTGACTCGGCCACAATGCTTTAGGCTAAGTTTCATACAATACCGAACTTAGGAACGTTGTTGCGGTCGTTGTAGCAAATCTGGTTGTTTTAATAATTACTAGCGTGCGTGCTGACCACACGTTCGGATTAGGGTTAGTCAGCTATCGATAGTTTGACTATCTATCGTCATTAAAAAATAGTAATACAAATATTGACAGTGTTATTGATAATGTCGATAATAGAAAGTAATTACTACCAGCGATTGTGTCGATACTACTGTTATATGATATAAAAAATATACTTATGCATAGTATCGATAAATCGTAAAATTATCGATAATTTAGCTATTTAATTTAGATAATAGTAAATTGCAGAAGAACCTTAAATTTCCTACGTAATAGACTACTGATGACAGTATCGGAACCATCAGATTCACAGGTATCAATACTATCGAAACTGTTGTGTGAACTAAAACTATTTCCAGTAACAATAATATGAATGTTTTTTGGTGAAATGTAGTTAATGCCTTAATCTGTACACCATCTCGTACATTTTAATGAATTCTGATAGATTTTTAGTTGTTTGTTTAGTTTTTATTTTTATATTAATGATAGGGAAGCTTGAGTAGTCATGCTCACTCAATTGCTACCGGGGTGGTGGCGTTATGTGACGGGTCTACATTCCCTCAAATATGGTCGAGTGAAACGATGGCTGACACATACTAATCTGCTCTGGTTTACCTTTTACTTATAATTATACTCGGCTGAATCTTTAACGAACATTAACTGTATGACTTGGTACAAATATTAATTTAATCTGTAAATTTCAATTTGCTATTCGATCTGGCATTGAAAAGAGTAACTACCGGGTTTCTTGCCGGTTCCTTCTCGGTAGATGCGATTCGAATTGATCTATTTTGTATCTATTATTTGACGATTCACAAGTGCTTTTTTGAAGCCGACGTAAATAAAGATATTTTGAGTGTGAGTTTGAGAAGTTCATGGCTCCTTGGACTTGGACCTCTTCAGGGATTGCAAGCGTAATGATATTTATAGATGTATGTATTATAATGTAGACTATCGATATCGATTGACAACTCTAGTTCGGACACGATATTATAAGCCGAATTAGGCGGTTTCAATTATTTATGTTGTGGGACATGCAAATAGTTGAAATTTCGTCACGTCCTAGTTGCGATTTAATTAAAATCGCTTGCTGTTCGATTTTGTATTTGTCGTTACGCTTATGTTTGTTTTAGTTGTATTGTAATAATAGATTTCAACTTGTTACCGTATTTATAGCATGTGAAAACTTTTGTATTGTTAGTTAGTTAGTTCTTTTTTTTCTTTATTTTATCTGTCTTTTTCCATTTCATACATTTATATTTATATTAACAGTGCCCTACGGTTTCACCCGCGTAATGCCCGTTATGTTACTCTATGTTACTCGATGGACAGAAGCAGTGGTAGCTCAATGCTAAGGACACGCGCCTCTTAACCGAGGAGTGCGGGTTCAAACCCGGGCACGTATCTCTGGATTTTTCAAGTCTATGTACGTATTTATACCACTAGCTCGACGGTGAAGGAAAACATTGTGATAAAACCTGCAAATTCGAACAACTTTGGATTTGTAACCATGATCGAAAAATTGTATGGTTCCCCTATCTTAGGGTTGCGAAGGTCAGATCGGCAGTCGCTTCAATGAAATTACCAGACTCGCTAAATCCTGGATCATGCTCTAAGCGAACCCTGTCTAAGCACGGGACATAACGCTAGGAAGATGAAGATTCGATGATAAAGTAGCTTTTCATTGGTAAAAGAATTTCTCAAATCGGTCCAGTAGGTTCGGAGTCTGTTTGCATTTGCAAACACACAATCTAATCATTTCTCTTTATAATATTAGTACCTATAATATACATTATCATCAGAGCCTGATAATAATGTTTATGATTTATCATATTCCTTGCAAAGGGAGGCAGAGTCCAAGGAGCAATAAGAATTTAACCACGTTCAATCATACTGATGATGCAACGATTGGTCTTTCTGGTTCATATTGTCCAAAATTCTATCAATATTATTGTCATAATCAATAGTCCGGTTGAGGGCAACTGTCCAATAAAATGAAAAGTCTGAATAAAAACGCATATAAAAGGGAAACCATAAAAGCCGCGTCGGTTTCATGTCCCGTTCGAGTTAAAAAAGTCCCTTCAACAACAATGACTGTCCCATGAATGGTCTTTTGTTTCTGCAAAGTTTGAGATCCGACATGACAGGGAAAGGACAAACTAATTTCAGGTTAATATTGCTTTTCTCAAACTTTTTAGAGGAAAATAACATGTTTAGAGAAACTGAAGACCGCATTCCTTATGTGATTCAGAAGTAACATGTTGGGTTTTTTTATATTATTGTGTCCAATGTTGGTCTAGGACTGAAAAAGAATGTGCCAACTGTCTTTCTTGCCCAGCATGTCGTAAAAGGTGACTAAATGTGATAGGTAGGCAATATGCTAGCTCATTGTCACTGCTTTTTCACATTTTTCCATCTAACCTAGCCTAGTTTTATTTTTGGGTGAATGTATTTAGAGGGCTTGCTGCCTTTTTGACCTTTTCTACCTCTTCCCGGATTATAGGCGTGATGTTATGAATATATGTATGTATGTTGTGTATCTATATAAAATCCAATGCCTATGGGTATACAATTAACAGGCCGGCTTATGACTTCATGCAATTAATTTCGATTCGGGGTTAGGTCTCCTGAACTGTACTCACCATGTGGAATACAGCAAAACACGTGCTAATATTTGATTCCAGTTTTTCGTTAGAAGATCAATTCTCCGTTCGAGGTAAATATTCCCCAATACTAACAACAGTAGGTACATAATAAATTTTGTATTCTAAACGCAAGTCATTATTAAAACAGCCAGATTTGTCACAATGACCGCAACAACGATTCTGTACCTAAGTTGGGCATTGTGCGAAACTTAGCGCAGAGCATTGTAGCGGAGTTAATAATGCGATGTTATTAACAAATGGGAACTAGCAGGTCCATGACGTATGTGTTGATACTATGTTAGTTGAGTTGCATATATTGTTATCGTTCATACTGGTACACCATTTCCCTAGTTTCAAACTAAAAATTGTACATATATATATTATGTACCTACTATGTTTATTGGATACAAGCAACGCCCCGCGGTTTCACCCGCATAGTTCCCGCTCCTGTAGGAATATGGGGATAAAATATAGCCTATGTTACTTACGGATAATGTAGCATTCCAATGGTGAAAGTATTTTTAAAATCGGCACAAAAAAAATTCTTTTTTATAATATTAGTATTAGTATAGATTAGTATAGATGTGTGCCTATAGATACTAAGAAACTAACGGATAGATATACTTTAACGAGTACATCCAGGACTCTCTCTAATATAAATAACCGTTTTCATCACCGAAACATTTGCTACGTATATTAACATTTAGTAAAAATGAATAATTAATGTATTAATTAAAATAAAACGTTGTTTACAACAAACAAAACGATTTCAGCTTCTCATCATTTCTAATATAAATTTTAATGCCGCGGTCACACGGCTGTGATACAAAAACATAAAAATAATAAATTGTATTTATGTAGATATATTTTTATAAAAACATTAATTACTGTTCCCGTGGTTTCACCCGCGTTTATGGTTAAAGTTATATAGCCTATAGCCTTCCTCGATAAATGGGCTAAAAATTTTTCAAATCAGATCAGTAGTTTTTGAGATTAGCGCGTTCAAACAAACAAACAAACTCTTCAGCTTTATAATATTAGTATAGATTTGAATCATTAGCACCTAGTCCAGGCTCCAAATGAGATACGTACCGCCCAATGGGTCAGGACGCCAAAAATTATGTTACGCGTTTCTTTATTACAGCAATATCGATAAAATGTACCATGAAATCGTGTGGATGGGCCGCATTCATTATTTGTGGGGATCCCGCCATATTTGCTATCCATACCTGAATCGTGATACAGTATACTACAAAACAGTAAAACACTTACTATTGTAAAGCAAACCCTATGAAGTAAAAAAAACATTAATTATATTATTGGACGTGACAAATTTCCGACACTATTTATAAAAAAGAGATTGTTCTAATAAATATCAGACTACATCACATACATTGGCTCCGAGGTAAGTAGCTTAAGCACTTATGTTACGGGTATTAGAATCAACAGTGGTATTACAAATATATACTTAAATATTCAATATTAACACCCAGACACAGAACAAACACTAGTATTCATCATACAAATATTTGTCCTGGGTGGGGATCGCATGGGGCAGGTTCACTACCGAATGCGCCATCGAGCTTGTCAATCAAGCTAATAACAAGAGATTTTCGTTAAAGATTTTTTTTTATCTAGGTAGAATTAGATTAAAATTTTTTTTTTTTTAATTCTCCAGACTGACACACCAATTCCCTAGTTCCAAACTAAGCTTATGCTTGTACTATGGATACTAGGTGAACGGATAGACATACTTAAATACATTTATAAACATCTATGACTCGAGTACATATGTCCATGTTCAACACACGAAACATTTGCCACTACGGGATTCGAACCCGCGACCCTTGGTTTCGTGGCCAGGGTCTCTGACCACTCGACCAACGGGCCAGTCAGATTGGTTTCAAACACCTGTGATCCTTGATAGGGTAGACAGAGTTAAAGAAGTTGTATTTAGCCATTAAAAGCGACCCCTTAACCACATTCAGTCAAAAAATAAAACTGGGATCTAGGTCAGATGAAAAACTGTAAAAAAGTAGTAACAAGTGACTAAGTTTTATCCTAAGGAATCACTCACTCAAAACTCGAAATACCAAGATATACCAATAGTCGTCTTTTACGACATGCTTGGCAAGGAAGACAGTTGGCACATTATTTTTAAGTCCCAGACAAACATGGGAAAATGGAAGAAAACATGTCCTACTGATATAAATCGAGCTATATCCATGGTGTCATAATTTCTGAATTGATCTTTCCGGACGATGTTATGGTATTTTGCGGGTAACATGATGTGTTATCTATTTTGACAGGCTGCTTCCAGGCGAATGAGTTTGGGGTACTTCCGTGATTAGAAATATAGCCGTGTTTGGGGTTTCGTGGTGAAAAATAACATTTATAGGTTTTATTAGCTTTGATAAATTTTTAGAAGGTCTTATTTCTTTGATTTATTCTTAGAAATTAGATATGACCCATGTTGGTGGGACTCGAAAAAGAATGTACTAACTGTATACCTTGCCTAGCATATCATAAAGAGAGGTTGATATATAGTTTGAATGATATATTGGGTTTGTGAATATGTAGGCAAAGTACTGGCCCTGTCATTGTTGCCATCTCACCCAATTGATTTCCGGCTAAATGTGGTTCAAGGATCTCATTGCTTCTTGGATTTAGCGTACCCCTTAGAGTATTGCATGCGTGATGATATGAATGCATCTAAATTTCACACATAATAAGTATATTACAAAAAAATATATATAACTAATACTAATATACTATAAGTAGTAATAAAAATAATATATTCAATTGTAAAAAAGTACAGTGGCATTAAAAGAAAACTAAAAAAAAAATTAAGTGTTGTTAATAATTTCAAGAAATAAAGTTAAAAAAGAAACTTCTTGCAAGGTTAAGAGATTTTATAATAACAGCGTGAAATTCTAAATAATAAAGAGTTTTGTCAAAATATCAGCTTCCAGTAAGTATAAAAGTCTTGCGCACCGAAAAACTTCGGTAATTACTATTAATCCCTCGAAAAAAGTTTTGTTGCCTTGAGAACTCTAAAAGTTATCTGGAAAAAAACATAGCTTGTACTTGAAACATCTTGTAGGCGTTTCCTTAAATAAATATAGTTAGTTATTAAGTATAAAATATTAAGTAACTAATATTTAAATTTGTTATTGTATAGGCGACAAGCCAATTGTCACAATTTTTCACAATTTTTTTATCTATCTCTTCATCAATGTTTCTTACTGGAGCTAGTGATACTAATTAATCAGGAACATAGTTTAGTCAGTTATATACATATTATAAAAAAAAATACCGTGAAACTTTCCCCTAGGGGTTCAGTACTTCCAGCTCTTAAAATTGCAACGGGGCCGGGGATGAGTTTAATGAGGGTATTTATTATAACGGTATCTAGTATTTTTTGTTTTCTATATATATCTATATGTATGCACTATTCTTTTTTACCGCATAAATAATCATAAAAAATACATAAAATACCTATTTAAAATTCCTATCGCTACAGTTTTAATTGTCTGTTTCACTATAAACAGCTTAGAATTTAAACGCTATCACGAAAAATGTCTTTAATCGTAAGGTGCCATCAAATTAAAAATAAATTTATTTAGTCATTCCAAAGTAGCGTTTCAATTAGAATTTATTAATTATGCAAGAATTTAGTTTTAACCTTCATTCTTAATTCAGATGGCAGTCGGATCGTTATTCCTAGGAATTTTAGCCTTTGGGAACTGATGTATTTCTCAGGCAGCAATATTAGATTAACGTCATTCGTTATCGTTACCTTCATGAGTTCTAAACATGATTTTTTTAGCCGATCTCCTCTTGTTGTCTTAACACCTAGGTACTCACAGAAGATCAACGTACGAATCATAGCTGTTGTTTGGTGAGTTTAGGGCATCTCATAATACTACTTACTTTTGAGATGACTGACATTTGAAATGTATAAAGAGTAACCGGATAGTTTTATTCAGACCGTATATTTGTTTAGTTACCACTTTTAATGGCCAAACAGACTTTATTATTTTAGCTCTTAAGTCTAGTATTAGTATAAAAAATCCCATCACCATTCTTCTAAAAATTAAACAACTAGTGTATATCTCCTCGCTCACATCTCATATACAGCTCCACAATTTCACAGCAAGTTCATTACTGACTGAACAATATAAAAGGCTTTGTTTGTCTCAACTAGATAATGAAGTGTCCTTCAAATCGCAGTGGACTAGATACGCTATTGTTTCGAACAATGGTGTAGATTCGAAGTTAAGTGGTTTTGGGTGATTTAGTTTGACATTCACTTATTTATTGTTTGGAAATGAGGGCTGAACAATGTACTGGGCAATTAAGGGTTTAACTCCATTTAGATTTCCGTCTTTATTCGCGTTTTAACGTTTCTAATTAAAGCTGGTTTTGTTTTAATCAGCTAAGTTTTGCACTTGAATTGCGATCGGTTTTCATGGACAAGTTTAGATTTTTCCAAATATTTGTAACTTATCAAAAATTCTAAAATTATCGAGAACACATGGATTTAATTATTGAAATTATCGACATATAAACGGTAAAAGGATTAAAATAAAATCAGGAAAAAATAATTTATAGTATTTGTGAAATAATCATTCACAAATACATTAAACACTTGCGTCTAATTTTATAATATAGTTTAATAAATATCTAGTCTCCTCGAAGTATTGACGTCACTAACATAATATTTCTTAGTTACTATTTTCCCAAAATAACTGAAAATATCAATCCAATTCAACATTCCCAACTACTTTCATTTTCGTATCCACAGAGAAATAATAAAAGTTTATTAAAAAAGAAAGAAAAGACAAAAAGAAAATAAACGAGCACACATTATCCCATATATACAGGGTGCAACTCGTTAGCGAAGCGCATTATAAAAAGAGCTTTGTTTCTCCCTCACTTGATAATGAAGTATCCTTCAAAATATCGGAGCAAACTAGATACGCCCTATTGTCTCAGACAATGCCTCTTTAAGACTCCCCAGCGACAATTCAAAGTTAAGTGGTTTTAGCCACTACAATGTCAGGTTATTTATTTTTAAACGGGATCTTATACACACTTGAAAAACATTTTTCTTTCAGAAAGTGCTCAGCGGGTTTAATTAATACGAGGAAAGTTTTTTATGGAGTGGGTTAATGAAATATTTATACGGGGGTATCGGACTTAATTACGTTCACTTTGAGAAAAACTGTTTCATTTTGCATAAAAAGTATGAAATAAGCAAGTAAATATGGTGGCTGATAGACGTTAAAATGAGCAGTTGAGTGGAACCTCTTAAAGATGCCATGTTTTTAAGTACCTCATCATATACAGGAGTAGTGTTTGAGGAAAAAAAAATAGGTGCAAGGACTGTTGCTTAAAATCCAGACATGGGTTTACAAATTAAGAAAATAACATAAATATGTCGGTGAAAGAAGCAGAAGACCTTTATTTGCAAGGACATATGAAAAAAATATGTTCAGCTATTGTTAGGCGTGTACTAATTTATAACACTAGGTTCCTGAGCGTTTACAATGCGAGTAGGAATTGCAATCCATCAGCATTTTTTGCTTAATCACACATGACGTTAGATCTAGCAGACTTAAAATCTTTCTGGAACCAGCTGAACTGCTTAATCTAGCGTTCAGGACATGTCGCTGTATCTAGCACAGCTAAAATTGTTTTAGGCCTAGCTGGAGTACTGGAACCAGCATTGCAATCCCTAGTTGCGAAAAAACAACTATGTGCATGAAACAATTTAAATCAACATTATCATTCCTAGTGTTATGTCAAGTAATTGTTTGGGGTCCGTTTACACTATGCTCCAATGTCTAGCGAGTCTGGTAATTACGTTAAAGCAACAGCCGATCTGGCTTTTGAAACCATGAGATACTGGAACGAGGCAATTTGGATCATGGTTACACATCCATAGTTGTTTCGATGTATAAATTTCATCACGATGTTTTTACACGCTGAGCTGGTGGTACAAATTCAAACATAGATTTGAAAAATCCAGTGATGCATGTTCAAGTTTCATCCCGCACCATTTGCATTGGCAGTGCGTCTGATCACCATAGACCTATAATCTCTAATTTCAACCAGCATCACTCGCAAATGAAGCATGCGTCTATCTACTAAGTCGTCCCACGCAGAACAAATTACGTTTATAAATAACAAAGATATTACCATCAAAAGTCTACATACACGATTTCGCTTTCACTAATACTCGCATGTAAGTCCCAGTTGTACTGTAATTGTATCTAAGGGCACAAGAGAGGCAGTAACGTTGTTTGCTGAAAATTTACTAAAACAAGAATTACTTGCGAGGAGACGCCACATTTGTAACAATACACCGACGGTTTGTAAGTATTCAGTGGGTGGAGTGTTAGTGTTAGCGGGCAATGTAATTGAAATTCCAGTGTTTTTTTTTTTATGAAATGTTCTAGTTAGGTATTTTGCGTAAGTTGTTAAACGTCATTATTTATGATCTATGAGTTGGTAATAGTCGTACGATTGTCACCGACTCAGAAGTAAGCACGGGACAAAAGTCTAGGGAAATGACGATGAGTTGAATAGTTCTACTAAACAAACCATACTATTTTATATGTTGATACTAACTTACAATATTATGGTATAATTATATTGAATTGTTAGCTGAATATTTCACTCAATGGATATTAATGACTGTTAATATTATTTTATTGACCATGCAAGTTTCGTTATTATGATCAAACCGCACTTATAGAATGAAAGTAATTAATCTCACATATAGAAAGACAACAACTCTCGGCAAACTCTGCACTGAAAACACCTCAATACATAATGTGTAGGGATTCCATCTGCAATGATTGAAAGACAAATATGTATGTGTACAATAAATATTGTGTTAGTATATATTTTACCAAAACATTTACATTACTGGATATTACAAAATAAATCAACACATTTGATTTGTAATTCAATAAACTTTTGATTGTACTGTAATATTATTACCTAATTGACCGCAGATTATCGAAAACCGCTTTGATTCTTGTCGTATTTTGGGCTTTATTTATTGCTAATCAAGGTTATATTGAATACAATAATATTGGTTGTTATATCCGCAATCTGTGATAACGGCTGTTTTGTAGATTTCGCGCTAAAGATAGACCAATGGTTGTCAAGCAAACTTGAAGCCTTTTTTTATTCAATAACAGCCCGCGTTCCTCCCACGTTAAGCCAAAAGCAAATATAATATCATTGGAAAGCTTTACTCTTGACTAGCTGTTGCCTGCGACTTTGTCCACATGGAATTGAGCTTTATGAGTATTATTTCGTTTTGCGTGGAACCATGAATATAAATATAAAGCCTTTATGGTTATCACCACTTTACTTACAAACTTTTTGGACAAAAACTCTTAAGGTAAGTAAAGCTTTTGTCTGTTTATTCCGTATATACCTACAGTAGGTAGGTACGTGCGTTTTTTTAAGTACTGTAAATACGTTTTTACGCAGTGAAATGCGATACTTCACTCTACCCGGGGGGAAGGTGACGTGTGGGACTCCCAGGGACCTCTGAGTAAAAGGTCTCGACTCTGGTGGTTGTGGCCGAAGTATACCTACTAAAACCTCGCAGTACCCCTCATCGCCCAAGTGTAGGTGTCATGGGTGCTAGCAGAGCCTGGACATCCACGTGCAAGGCGGATGCAGGTGTACCCGCATTTATATGCATTTAAAATTATGAGGCTTATTAAAGAAGCGACACGTGTTGAACAACGTTTTATTGTTAACAAACAAAGGGACTTGCGTGATCTATTTAAATATTGTCAAACCTTTAATTGCACATTCAGGAACGTTTGAAAAATTTGATGGCTTACCTGGAACAAAATAAATTTAGGTTAAAACACTGAAGACCTGTTATATAAAAAACATTCTAACGAACATCTTATAAATTATGTGCAAATTTTAAAATAATTTACTAAGTTATTGAATAAGCCAAACATTTTGATTATTCACATCGTCAATATTACAGTGATAATTATAATATATCATATTAAATTTCACTTTTATAGTAGAAATTATTCTGATATAAGAACTACCCATTTCCAAGTAACGCTCTGAGTACATAATAACGCTCAACATTTCAACGCTTGCTTTCTTAGAAACCCTACGTATTTCTTTAATTCAAAAGACGAATCCCTCAACAGTCCAGGAAGACTGACAAATGGGGACGCACCAATTCATCTCCAGGTAGGCTCACGATATATTATAATAACCTTATCCGCCCGCTCCCCGCTCGCATTAAGACCTTCCTCTAATGAGGCGAATTACCAAAATACACGACACGACATGAAAATCACGTCGTCAGACCCTTTTTGCTTTTAGCAGAACATGACGCGAGCATATTTTGAGGAAAAATTTGTTTTGAAAGTAGCTTTGTTACAGTATTAAATTCCTTAATTTCGCACACACAAGTCAAATGTATTACGTACACATCTGGAGTTTCATCTGAGAGGAGATTGTGTGCCGCTTTTGGGCGGATTAATCTACGAATTTGTAACAGTCGGTGTCCTTATTTTGTAAGAAAAGATATTGGTATTTAACTTATTATGAGGCTCAAAGATAACGCTTCTGCCTATAATAAGCTTACGAAAATTGTGCGATTGTTTATCGCCGTAAGTATTAAATTGTTAGAATCAGATAATCCCCCGATTTCTTTGAAATTTTGGTATAAGTATACATTGATCTGACTTCGAGGTAAGTAGCTTAAGCACTTGTGTTATCAGAATCAACAGTGGTATTACAAATAAATACTTAAATATTCGATATAAACACTCAGACACAGAACAAACAAAAGAATTCATCATACGAATGTTTGTCCTGGGTGGGAATCGAGCCCACAACTCTTGGCGCATGGGGCAGGGTCACTACCGAATGCGCCATCGAGCCAGTCTGATTTATATGGATGAACTTGCGCATTAGATGGTTTTAACCAAGCTAAATTTATGCCAAATGTCAATAAATAGTTTTCTGATTCGCCCTAAGCCAGATTAGACCTATTTCCTATGAACATGACAACAGATCATATTGATTGACTTGTCAACGTCATAGAATATTTTACAGCACTCTCATAAAGCCATTCTCACCGCTAGAAAAGTTTGTATAATAAAGTGCAAACCAAGATTATCAGACTTCGGTCCTCAGAGTAAACAAAACTTATCTTGGTGGAGGAAGTACTTTCATTTTGTTAGCAATACGAATGTTCCTTCAGCACAAATAACTAAATATATTCAGGATTGTGTTTACATTTGCAAAAAGAGGCAAACATCGGAAAAATCCAGCCTGAAGCAAGTAATCAAACTGGCACGTTTCTTTAGCGAGGTTTCTTTACATCACTTCTAAATCAAGATTCTGTCTCCATCTCCATCAAAAAGACATCTGTGACCTAAAAATTCTAGCGTCTATTTTCAATCACGCAGATTAATTTTTCGCTCGCGTTTCTTTTGCAAAAAAAAAACTATATCTCATTTTGAACTGTAATATTATTTCCACTTTATCTCAACTCAGCAAAATTTAGACCATGAAAAGATCTCGTATAATTTATACAGACATAAACCGTCGTCGGAAACATCCTTGCGACGAATGTCTTCACCAGACGTTCTGTTAGTGCCCATTCAACGTTAAAATATTTGCATGGTAATTTTACCTTTCAGATACATGTTTGAGATGTGAGCAATTATAATGCCGCTTTCGTGGAAGTTTGTGTGAATTTTGCCTAGTGTATCTTTTGAAAGGCGCTGTCAAATGTTACTGTGAAGTAAAGTTGATTTTGTAATATTTTTAGGTTTTGGGTCAATTAGGTATACTAAAAAATTTTAAATTTCTAAAACTAAATGCTTTTAAATAATAAGCTAAAATAATTAAGTTAAATCTGTTAGAAATTTAAAAATGTTTAGTCCTAAAACATTTAGCATTCGCTGGTTATAGTTATTAATAACACATGAACAGTACTTAATAATTAATTTAATATTGAAAGTTCATTGACTCTAAATTTTCGCAGCAAAACAGATCTCTTATGACACTGCACAAAGTTTATTTGTCAAATGAAACGCAGACAGTCGGGGTGTATTAGATCCTTAAAGCGATAACCGTGATAAATGCATTCGCAAATGCACCGTTATTTTCATCTTGACACTGACATTATTAACTTTCTCTTTGCTATTTCATGTTATAAATCTCGACGACTTTCACGAAAATGCCAAACCTTTTTTACCAGGTTTTACCAGGTTATTGGCTACCGTAGATTTTCTGCATGTCGGTATGAAAATAAAAATCGTTCTCTCAGAATTTTACACTAAAATCTTATGCTTTCTAGCTCTTTGTCCGACTGAGAGTCGGTTTAACCATGAAACTGGATTTAGTGATTTTGATATTCAATGAAAGTGGATCTTAAAAAGTCCTTCTGAAATTCTCTACTTCACCATGGAATAAGGAAAACATAATTCAGTGTTCAGTTTGTTAAATGTATAGCGCATTTGCGATATTTACCAAACATTATGTATTTGAAAATTACAAGTAATAATAGCTTTCAAGTATTCGATCTCATAAAAGGACGAAGCATTTACTTTTCAAGCAATAATTTCTAACTAGCTATAAACAAGACATAACATTGTACTTCTATAATTATCCAATTTCAAAATTCCTTTTTGTATCGAATGCATGGAGCATTCGAAAAAAAGGCTTTCGATTAGCACGCTAACACGAAAACAAAATCAACCTTATTTATAGTGAAATAAAGAGGTAACTCCCATAAATCATTAACTCCTCTTAACTATAAAATAACTACGACACAAAGACGGATTTGTAGTAAAATAAACAAACATGAAACAACAAACGAAACAGGATTAACTCAAGGCACTTCTAAAATCTAAACAAATGTGATATCACGGCATTGTTTGTATAAATTTGTATAAATTATACAAACGCAATAAGACTCCTTGTCACTGCTTGTGACACTTTCCACTTAGTCGCAAAATATTTTCATATAATGCTTATCCTGACTTTAAGAGAATTAGGAGTATAGTAAGGATACACGACTCAAACACGAGGCGCGCTGGTTAAAACCCGGTAAGGTACTATCAGATTTTAGCCGGTGACAAGCAGTATTACTGGTAAGCTTGCTACTTAAAGTGACAAGTGGCAAGTTTGTTGTCTACACAATCACAAGCCTTGACTTTAGTTGCCTTTTACAACATGCTAGGTAAAGAACATAGTTATTACACACTTTTAACGCCTCAGATGTCTGAATCTTGAAAATTAAAGATATTAGTATTAAAAATAACTTTTCCTTCCTTTCTGCAACGAGATACGCTTTGTGATTCTAGATTAGGCGAGACCGGTTATTATATTGAAGCGACGATCATTGACCTTCTCGACCCTTAGACAAGGGAGCCAGACAAATGAGAGCATGGTTCGCATTCACTGTTATCTGAATGTGCAGGTCTCTTCTCAACATTATCCCTTGCTAGCGAGATAGGTAGTACATAGCGAGATAGGTAGTTATAGTATAGGTAGTACATTAGCAAAAGAGTTAGTACCTATAGATTAGAACAATAGGACGGGCCACATGTAAAACAATAATAATACTAAAAGAAATTAGTAGCCTATACTAATACTATAAAAAGGAAAGATTTGTATTTTTGTGTGTGTGTATGTTTGTCATGAATAAACTCAAAAACTACTGTGCCGATTCCAAAAATTATTTCATCACTAGAAAGCTACATTATCCGGAACTAATTTAAGCTATATTTTATCCCCATATTCCTACAGGAACGGGAACTATGCGGGTGAAGCGTGGTGCTGCTAGTCAAAAATAAAAATAAAATACTGTCAATAACGTAGATTGCATTAAGACACTTTAGACCTTTTATATTTTTTAATATTGTGTACGTATTAAAGAAATACTTAAACGTGAATACTTTTCGGATGTAATTTTATTCTTTCACAATCTGTATATTTGATCAGCCTGAAACATTTTAAGATTAATATCTTCTTATCAACATTAATTATAGTTGGTATTTTTACATACTGAAAAAAGCATGGGTTTTTAATAAACAAAGCAATTGTATCCTCATAAGCTTACTGTATGGTGTCATAATTCGAATTGGCTACATCTGTTCCATAAATACGCAGATCAAGTCTGGCACATGCGGGAACTATGCCAACAATCCATGATGTAGGCTTTGTCTTGCATATGTTATGTTAATCTGACACAAATACGCCTAAATTATCAATTCAGTATGTGACTAGCATTTGCAAGTGTATCTTTATTCCGCTATTATCGTAGCCTATAACTGCTAACATAGTGTGTTAAGTCACGTTACTGACCCATATGAATGAAAATTTTGTCCGAAATAAAGAATATTTAATTTAATTTAATTTTACAATTTTCCATTTAAACCTAGTCTAGTGTCCCATGTTGGTCTGGGACTTAAAAAGAATGTACCAACTGTGGTTCTTTCCTAAGATGTCGTAAAAGGCGACTAATGGTATACGATTGCGTAGGCGACGAGCTAGCCACTTGTCACTGCTTTTTCACAATTTTCCATCTAATCTAGCCCGGTTAGGTTTTTGACTAAATGTGGTTGAAGGGGCCTGCTGCCCCTTTGACTCTGCCTACCCCTTCGGGGATTATGGGCGTGATGTATATTAATTTATATTGGTCTGAGACTCATGTCTTAAAAGGTGATTAAAAATTATTGGGTTTTGGTATTATTGAGATGATCTAGCTACTTGCCTTTGCTTTTATTCCTTCGCTCAATTTCATATATTTTTAGCTAAAAGTAATTGAAGAAGGTACTGCTCTTAAAGCTTTACCCTTTGGGGATTGTAGGATTGATGATAATATGTTCTGCAGCCACATACTAGGCATTTTTATTCTGGAAAATTTGTTTTGAACAAATTACATACAAACAATTTTTATTCGAAATTGAAATAATTCCAAAATAATTCTTCAACAAATTTTTGCACCAATTTTGCAAAAAACATAGAAAAAAAATATGTATTATGATTAACCATCTTCTTCCGTCTTAGACTTTTGCATTTTACGAGTAATGAAGTTAAATAATACGAAAAGAGATTCTGGTGAACCCATAACTTCGGCGACGATAATAAAAAAAGTTATGAGCTAAAATGGCGGCAAAAAATTTAGACAGCTTCTGAGAAAATACACGAGAAGAACTTGACAGTGGAAAAACCGAATACATTAATGATTTATGAGTTAAGTTATATTATTTTACTAAAATTTTATATACATTTTTGAATAATGCAACATTCAAATCATTTATAATGGCATTGGTATAATATTAATATAGATTATTTACTTAGGTATTTAAAGTTTTATAATCATTTGTGAGCGATCAACAAACATAAAATGATTATTACTCAGACCTCCTCGCTACAATAGCCGTCACTAAAAATGCTTTTGAAATTAAATGTAGAAAAAATTATTAATAATAATATTTTATTAAATTAATAATTATTATTATTATTAATATTACCTACCCCGCTAGGAAAGTGGCGTGAAGTTTTAGTTAGTTAGTTTAAATAGAAAAAAGTCAATTTTTATTAAAAGATAAAACTTAAAAAAATATACAACAAGCTTGTATTTTTTCCTAAATTTTTCCGCTAGCACAGTTTTAGGTTAGAAGCTCCATTTCACCATCTCTCGGTTGACTCCATCTTAAACATCGTTCGACCTAAATATCCACACTCAGTTAGTCGGAAACGCCAACGTCATGTCATATCTCAAAAGAAATGGATCGCAGCTTAAACCACAGTGAAATCATTATCAGTGAGACCGTGGGCAAGCCATCAATCAACGCATGTCACTATATAACTACTATCTTAACTTTCAATCTAAATTGGATTTAGTCCAGGCTTATCTGATATTGTCTTGAAATAATCACATCATTATTCACGCTTGACACCTTTATCAGCATATTCAAACTTCAGCCAGGCACGGGTAATAACCGGTAGTCATAAGGGCTGTCAAAGGTGTTTAATTATTAAACCTTGGCCAGTTATAAGATGTTAAGACTCTTACATTGCAGGTGGTGTATATTTTAAGTAAAACAAAATAAACTTAAATAACCTTTATGTAAATCATTAATTCATTCTTAATTAGGATCATCACCTTCCCAGCGTTATGTCCCGTTCTTAGACGAGGTCCGCTTTAGACAATGATCCGGGATTTAGCGAGTCTAGCAATAACATTGAAGCGACTTCTGATCTGACCTTCGTAGCCCTAAGATAGGGAAACCAGACAATTTTCCAAAGTTATTTTAAATTTGCAGATTTCATCACGATTTTTTATGTTTATAAATACATGGGTACCTATATAGATTTAAAAATGCAGAGGTACGTGCTCTTGTTTGAACCCGCACTTCTAGGTTACCATTGCGTATGTCCATACCGTTGAGCTACCACCGCTCATTTGCAATTAGGATCAAATTATCAAATACCGTTTGACTGGCTCGATGGCGCATTCGGTAGTGACCCTGCCCCATGCGCCAAGAGTTGTGGGTTTGATCCCCACCCAGGACAAACATTCGTAAGATAAAAACTTGTGTTTGTACTGTGTTTGGGTGTAATATCCAATATTTAAGTAGTATATTTATATACATTATAACCACTGTTGATTCTGATATCCGAAACACAAATGATTAAGCTACTTACCTCGGAGTCAGATAAATGTATGTGTTGTAGTCGGATATTTATTTTATTTATTATTTATTACCATGGCATCGAACAATAGACCATTCTACTCGGACCAAGTAGATACTAAAAGCCACATTTGATGCATCCTAGTTTAGCAATGAGAATCTGGTAAAAAAAAAAAAATACGCCTTCAGAAACACAAACAAACTTCAGAGGGGTTATTGTAAATTCGCCACGGAAAATAGTATGTGTAAATTCGTCACAGTTCTAATGTTAAAAAGTGAATTCTTGATTATATTAATTTTGATATTGTAAATTCGTCAGGTCGTATTTATACCACTAGCTCGGCGGTGAGGGAAAACATCGTAATGAAACCTGCAAATTCAAACAACTTTGGATTTGTAACCATGATCCAAAAATTGTCTGGTTTCCCTATCTTAGGGTTACGAAGGTCAGATCGGCAGTCGCTTCAATGTAATTACCAGACTCGCTAAATACTGGATCATGGCTAAGCGGACCCCGTCTAAACACGGGACATAACGCTAGGAAGATGAAATTCGTCACGTCGTTCTTTTCAGTATAGACAGCAGAAAAGAGCTGGACTGCACTTTCGTTTATTATTAGGTGAAGCAAAACTATCAAGTAAAAATATAACAAACAATCCATAATTTGTCTATATTGAAACTGGTGTACGTTTACATGGATGTCGAGACTTGGTTGCTTCACTACTATTTATTTTACTGGCGCCACATCCAGTAATTGTCGTGCCCCACTGAACCCCTGGGCGACCTTTACTATATATTGATCATATATTATGTAAATAGATCCGACGATGCCACGATCCGATAGCAAATGTATTTTCTTAACGAAAATTGTTACAAGCTATGAGGCTTTTACTTAGCTGATTGAACATTTAAGCGGTTCGCGTTTTGCAATTACATTTAGCAATCTTACAATCCAGTTATAAAAATAATTTGTTCTTGCAAAATTTAAGAGATTGTCATCCCTGTAATAATAACATAACCCTTATAGAAAATCAAAATTATAGATAGTACTACACAACTTTGATATGACTCAGTACTAAACTAGTATCGTTTGGCTATCTAGAAGTGTTATATTAGAAACTATATCATTGCGATTTGTTTTTATTTAATCAAATAAATTGTTATGTAAAACACGGCTAAAAGAACTTTGAAGACAATGACAATTTTACAAAGGTAGCAGTTTGAAGTGAAGTACCTGAATGTTATTGCCCAGTCATATCAACATAATGTGAAAGAAGAAACATTAAATCAACCAATTAGTAAATCTACTACGACCTTAGACATTCTATAAAGGCATACAGATTTGCCGCCACCACAATCGCGTCACATGAATAATTTGCGTCCCCACACGAACTTCAATCGCCAGCCAATTCAAGTCCCAGCTAGAAGTTATTACACAAGTCTTAGTCCACCGAAATTGCATTTAGATTCTGCTTACTGCGTGCCGCGAATGTCGAGAGAGTGCTTGTGAATAATTACGTACACTTTCTGAACTGGAGTGACAAATGCCGTCTCCTTCATATACTTGTTCGCACTTGGAGCATTTGCTAATTTTCTGGGTCAAAGGTGGGACGTGTTAGACGAGTTACATTGCAAAGATCTTACCAGACCCTGTATTGAGTGGCTCAAGGACTGTTTATTCCAGCTATTGAATCAGATATATTTTGAGTCAGAAAATGTAATGTTACGGAATTGAAGAATAAATAATGAAAGAGTTCGGAAAGGAAATTAAAAAGATACTATTTAAGAAATTGTAAAGCAATTCACACATGCAGAAAAAATGAATAAAAAAATTACAGATTAAAAAATATTGATAATTATAAAAAAGTAAAAATTATAAATATCAAAAAAGGTTCACTTCACGAGAGAGGAAATTAACTTGAAGTTTAAATTACTTAATTGGAACCGTTTACAAATAATGAACAAATAAGTGCGTGCTACATTTTCATATTGCAAATTTCACAGTCTTCTTCGATATGATCCTGGATATAGCAAGTCTGGTGATTCACTAAAGCGACTACCCTGTAATATAACTACTTAACCCTTAGGGAACCAAACTTAGATTATATCAAAGTCACACGTCTCTATTTATTTGAATGTGCTAGTGTTGACAGTGTTTTCCTTCACCTAACTAGATATAAGTAGTGTAAGGATCTAGAAAAATCTAGAGGTATGTGCTCGTTTATGCATTATTACCTCATGAATTAAAATAAAAAGGCCGATCAATTTAAACAAGTTGACTACTATTTTTAAATCTTTATTGACCGGGCTACGAGTCTTATAACAAAAAAACAATTTATGCAATAATTTTTATACTGAAAATGTTACTATTGTGTTTTAAATTCTCTACGAGAATACATATCTATCATTACGTAGGACGTAAGCCGTTTATAAAGTCTTTATGTAAAGCCGCTTTTGTCATCGTAGTCGTATACAAAACTGTCTGGTCTAAGGATGTCCGTCTCGTTAATCCGTCATCATTATTCAATAGAGACATCACAAAAGACGATAATATCTAGGGACTCAAAGTTATAAATCTACTGAATAAGGCTGGCAAGTAATTTGTATAAGAAAAGATAGATTTAATCATAAATTTATAACATAATAGATTTAATCATAATTTGATTGGCTCGATAGCGCATTCGGTAGTGACCCTGCCCCATGCGCCAAGAGTTGTTGGTTCGATCCCCACCTTGGACAAACATTCATATGATGAATACTTGTGTTTGTTCTGTGTCTGGGTGTTTATATTCAATATTTAAGTATATATTTGTAATACCACTGTTGATTCTAATATCCGTAACACAAGTGCTTAAGCTACTTACCTCGGAGTCAGATCACTGAAAAAAATTTTCAAATTGGATCATTAGTTCCTGAGATTAGCGCGTTCAAGCAAACAAACAAAATCTTCAGCTTTAATTATCCTGTGATAATTGACAAAATACTGATTGTTAGATTATATCGGAAATTTCTAGAAACCTAGAAATATTTCAATGAAGAAAAAAACAACATTTATTCGTTACCTCGTTTCGTTATCTATACTAAAATTGTAAAGCTGAAGAGTTTGTTTATGTGTTGGCTTGACTTTATTTGATGCACTATTCTAAGGAACTACTGATCTGATTCGAAAAATTATTACAGTATTAGGTAGCTCATTTATCGAGGAAGGCTTTATAACATTAGCCATAAAAACGTTTGAAGAACAAACACATTTATCACGCTACTATAAATAATGAATTGGAATATTGCAATCCTATCAACCATTGATATAATTAACTAAAAGAGCATATCCAGGAAGCTCACGAAATATTGCCCTATTAATACTACCAGAGTAAGTACATATACGGGTACAGGAGTAAGTATTTACCTCTGCTATTTGGGTCGTAATGGGCCTGTGACGGATGAAATGCCAAACATTTTATGTGCTCCTCAAACCGAGTACACACCGACCCCATGGATAGCGGCATTTCGCTTACTGCTATTGAATTTGTGCAGACATGTTCAACAATTAGCGGACTGAGCGGTGGTAGCTCTATGGTAAGGACACGCGCCTCTTAACCGAGGAGTGCGGGTTCAAACCCGGGTACGTAGGTACCTCTAGATTTTTTTAAATCTATGAACGTATTTATACCAGTAGCTCGACGGCGAGGGAACACATCGTGATGATACCTGCAAATTCAAACTACTTTGAATTTGTAACCATGATCCATTAAAATTGTCTGGTTCCCCTATCTTAGGGTTACGAAGGTCAGATCGGAAGTAGCTTCAATGTAATTACCAGACTCGCTAAATCCTGGATCATGGTCTTAGCGGACCCCGTTTGAGCACGGGACGTAACGCTAGGATGTTGATGTTCAACAATTAGTTTTGGTCTGGAATAGATCGGTGGATTCCTTCTTAAGGCTTCACGGTAAATAGTGATAGATGAATGAATTTTATGGACAAATTAAGTATACACACTATCGTTACTACCAACAAAGTGTCAAATATGATACAATAGAAATAATCACGTGTTGGTATTATGTTGGTCTGGGACCTATAAAGAGAATGTGCTACCTGTGTTTCTTGCCTATCATATCGTAAAAGATGACTAATGGTATATCAACTCTTGAGTTTGACTCTGCCTACCCCTTCGGGGTTTATACATATATATATATATATATATATATATATATATATATATATATATATATATATATATATATATATATATATATATATATATATATATAAAACAACATTTATTCGTTAATCGTTATATATATATATATATATATATATATATATAAAATATAAATGCAAAAACGAAAAAATTAATATTTAAGACATAGTTAATATAGATCGCAGCGTTAAGATTTTACTCGTATACATAAGGTAGTCAGAAAAATACTAACTAAGCAGCTACAAATTTTACATCAGCTATCTGTATAAATAAAATAAATGGCTTTTCGTTTGTCTCGCTAAAACTCGAGAACGGCTGGGCCGATTTTCCTGATTTTAGTTTTAAAATATTTGTAAGCTTCCAAGAAGGTTTGTACGGTAAGAAAATATGTAAACATTGCGAGGAAATAATGAAAGAAAATCAGAAAACGGGGCGTAACGAAGTGCACCGGGTCCGTTCCGTTTAACATTTGGATCGAATTTGAATTCTAATAATCTTCAATTTATTTTTAACGAACTCTAATTTGGTCGAATTTCAATCTGAACGAGCTACAATTTCATCGAACTCGCAAATCACAAAATATAATAATATAGAAGAAGTGTAGCCTAACGGATGTTTACAGCCAACCCTAAAATATTTATTGGCATCCGATGGACCAGTGTGTACCATGAGAATATAGATCAAATCGAATAGGGACATAGGTGCGGTCATTTCTAAGCATTTTCCTGCTTCTTACGTAATATTTATTCAATAAAAGGTCGTGGTCTTTGTCAAGTATCTCTTAGCCGATTTTGTGTTGCCAGTTTTCCTATTTGCGACAATGCGGATTGAATGTTGGAGAAAAACTTCGATACGTATATATGGAAATGGGCGGGAAATTTTAGATAATAATACTGCTTCTCCAGAACTTTTTTCACGATTCAATAGATGTAGCAGTCACTGAACTTTTTGACCAGTCTAAACTTAAATGCGTAGGTAACTAAGCCCAAAAAAGAATGCCTCATTATGTATGTCACTGTATTATTTTTCAAAAGCTTTTGTAAAGTTGCTGAAGTCAGAAATTTTGAGAGAAAAAATGGTGATTTTTCTTCCTGATTAATCTTTTGGTGTCCCAAATCCGACACGTTCGATCAACGTATTAAGTCGTAAAACCTAACAGAGAGACAGTCAAACTAACTTTCGCATTTATAATATTCTAATAATGATAGAACAATTTGAGTGGTCCTCTCGCTAATACTAATTTCTTCCAGAGAACCTTGAACAGACTACAATAGGTGACCACTAGACAACAAAGACTATGTTTCACAATCCAGCTTAACAACAAAGACGGGGGCGTCTTAACAAAGATTTTATTTTGTCGCACGCAACACATTGTAACTGCGATGTTGCGACAAACGACACTTTTGCACCAGTTCGTGGCGTAAACAATTTGCGAACTTTTCACAGTTGGCCGCTTTGCCGTCTTGTTCCATTGGGAAGGGTGTAGAGATGTTCTTGGTAATTCCTGTTTTTGGAAATTGTATCGATGTTTGATGGTACGTTGGATTCAATTATATTTCCGCAGTTTATTACATTTTTTTTGGGATTTTCTCTTTTCACTTTAATAGGTAGCGGACCAACATGGTGCTCTTTTTAAAGAGGATACTGACTGTGTTTCATGTCTATTAGATCGTACGAGTACGACTAATCGTGTATTGGGTTCCAAATTATACGCAAGCTGATTGCTTGCAATATCGATACTTAGTCTTGGGAAATGCTTGCCGCTGAAAGGTCATCTCGTCGATCCGCCTTCTTATTAAAATGAAAACTAACTAACTAAAACTTCACGCCTAAAACTAAAACTTCTCTAACGGGGTAGGCAGAGAGAACCGAAATTAAAACATTCTAGGAAAATCGGTAATCAGATTTAGATATTTAACGCCATTTACGTAAAATGAGACCTAAACCTTCTTACACATACACCTATAACTCAGCCATCCAACTGTACTGTCATCTGTGCAACATAGTATTTAAAACAAAATTTGGTCTAGTGAGCCATATTAAGGCTCATGACACAAACAATATTTCATTTTTTCTACTAACAGGGGAGTGGCTCAGATGAATGTTATTGTGAATCAATGTAGATAAATTTGTAAATTAAATGAAAATGCGTATCCAATATTTGGTATTACATGCCACTGATGGCACGTGTGCCAATGGTTCGCCATCTCTGCATTACATACTAAGTACGTCTGATTTGTATTTCGAATCGAAAACTGCAGCTAGCAACATCACTATTGGCTACCGCGTAAGTTTACCCCGAGTTAAAGATATGAAAGAGGTCTACTCCCAACAGCAGGGCCCCGAGGAGGGAACTCAAGAACTCCTTGTTTTAATACTCGGGATGTGGCATTTACTGCTAGCGAGTTTAACGTTACGTATTCTTCTGACTTAAGTAAGTTTCAGAAAGTTTCTTTGAAATACAAGTGTCTTTATTTCCGTTTGAAACGGAGCGTTGCATGTGTGAATTTTTAAATTTTTTAATCAAATTTAAGAATAGATTAGTTAATTTAATAATCTAATCTAACTTCACGAGAAATCAATTTCATTGGGAGGAATATTGCGGAAAAACAAATAGCTATAAATAATTTGTAAATTTAAATGTAAGAATACAAAATATATGAGTAATAAATAATAATAAATGTGGTAGTGTGTATGTGTGCACATTCGTGTGATGAACATAGTTGTGTTTTTTCTGTGTCTGGGTGTTATTGTCCTTCATATTTAATGTATATTGTATATGTACATACTTGTACAATATTCTGTGCTTATAGTATGCATTAAACACGTATTAATTGTGGGTTGGCTTATAGATAGTATATACTTAATTGTGATATAAGAATCAAAAACATCAGGTCTCTATTAAAACTGATTTATCTAAAAAATACAACACATACATAACATCACGCCCATAATCCCCGAAGGGGTAGGCAAAGTCAAAGGGCAGCAGGCCTCCCCAACCAAATTAAGCCAAAAACAAAACTGGGCCGCGTCAGACGGAAAATTGTGAAAATGTAGTGACAAGTGTCTACCTTGTCGCCTATATAATCACATACCCAAAACCCGGTATACCATTAGTCGCCTTTTACGACATTTTAGGCAAGTACCCCAGTTGGCACATTTGTTTTAAGTCCCTGACCAACATGGGACTAAAAAATACAATCTACACAATAAAAACCAAACTAAGACAACAGAAACCATATCATCAGATATTTGGTATGATAAAATGTATAAATGAAATGTTTACACACTTGTTTAAAATTAAAACTTCAATGTTATCTCCATCTCATGCCTGAATGTGTATTTCATGAAATAAAAATCATTAACTATTTAAAAAAAACATTTGTATGCAGTAACCTTAATTTGCTAAAAGCGAAATTTTGTTTCATTTGAAATCATATTTCACAGCGTTAATAATCACCTATGTATTTTTTACGCATGGCATGCTAACCAACCAAATAAACACATGATTGCAGTTTAATATGAAAAACGTTGATGAATTATTTCATTTTGAATTGATATATACATATTGCATGAAGCCTTCATTTGAATACGGATGGCTTCACCCAATCGAAACTGGAAACAATAAAAAGTAAAAAACATATTCTTAACAAATACAAAAATTCTTTTGAATGGTTACTTATAAAAAATGGTTTGAATTTTCCTAAAAATATTAAAAAATGTTTGGTTTAATTGCCATATTATCTAACTTTATATCATAGCTGGCAAAATTTTTGCTTTATAAAGTAAAAAAACTACGAATTCTCAAACAAGCGTACTACGGTTGAGCCTATACAAAAATAATAATAAAATTTCCCAGACAGACACACCAATTCCCTAGTTCCAAACTAAGCATGTATACCTACTTATGCTGTGGATACTAGGTGAACGGATAGATATACTCAAAGACGTCTATAAACATCCATGACTCGAGTACAAATGTCCATTTTCATCACACGAAACACTTGAACCGGCGACCTGTAGTTTCGTAGCTAGGGTCTCTGACCACTCGTCCAACGGGACTGTCAAGCCAAGTATCTTGTATTCTATTTAATGAAAGAGGCCTACAAGGTCTTTCGCACTAAATAATTTGCCTAATGCGTGCACTCGCTTGCTAAACGAAACAATTTGAAAGTCTAATTCTATTTACGTAAGATAGAATCTTGGCTTACGAGGTTGTTTTTGTCGGGTTTACTTGTTACTGGACTGTTTCTTGTGTAGGCGTGTTGCAGTTAAACTGCGATTCAATCTATACCGTGTTTTACTATTTTTACAGTGAAACTTTTAAAAGTTTTCACTGGTCATCGTGAAACTTGAGATTATAGATGAATGTTATTGTGAATCAATGTAGATAAATTTGTAAATTAAATGAAAATGCGTATCCAATATTTGGTATTACATGCCACTGAACTCAATATCCGTGCGATATATCACTGCTACAGCATCTTGCTAATAAATTAAGTCTCTTTCATTTACAATGTATTTCTACAGCGGAATAGATCTAAAAACATACGGATATGCATTTTGAAACTTATACTTATTATTTACCTACCTATTACGTTTAGAAGTGGAAATGTAGAAAAAAACAAACAGAATTACTTTTGCAGTTAAGATTAAGTTAAGATATATACTTTTCCGTTAGATTTTGCTAAGGTATGGTCTATATTTAAAATGCAATATTACAATCACCTGTAAGTTGACAAGCCAATCATGCAATCAAATATATAAATACCATCTACTATTGTTATGTACATGCTGATCAATTCAATCTCAACACAGTCTCCTAAATAAACTCATTTTCATCAGCATTGTTGAAACAGTAGAGAAAACTGTTTATACGGACAATAGTTTGTTTACCCTAAACTATTCCTCGCCACAACACAATCCCGGCAAACATTGTCACGACGTCACCTATACGATCACGTAGGGGAATAAATTACTAAGCAAAACTTTCAGCGTGACAAACGTTCGGATAACATCCAGAATGGATGTGACTTACATTTTGGCTGCGTGAGTGTATATCAAGCGGTGAACTAACTTCGACAACTATCGCGATGATATTTATCGTGTTTGCTTTTTGCTTTTGATTGCGTCTTGGTAAACATTCGATGGGGAACAGATATCTTTAATATACCTACGCTTGTGTATTTGGCTGTGTATTTGTGACAGCGGTGGTAGCTCAATGTTAAGGACACGCGCCTCTTTACCGAGGAGTGCAGGCTCAAACCCGGGCACGTACCTCTGGATTTTTCAAATCTATGTGCGTATTTATACCACTAGGTCGACGGTGAAGGAAAACATTGTGATGAAACCTGCAAATTCAAACAACTTTGCATTTGCAACCTTGATCCAAAAATTGTCTGGTTCCTCTATCTATGTGTTACGAAGGCCAGATCGACAGTCGCTTCAATGTAATTACCAGAATCGCTAAATCCTGGATCATGGTCTAAGCGGACAATGTCTAAACACGGGACATAACGCTAGGAAGATGATGACGCTTGTGGATTTGGATACCAGGATCGTAGGAAATGGAAGGATTTGAATCCTGTTTTTAACACTATGTACAGTGCCGGATTTACATCTTGGCCGCCCTAGGCCCCAGGCCATAGCTCTCAGTACTAAAACGTCATTACTTAATTTTTATTACGATTGGCCGCCTCTAATATCTGGCCGCCCTAGGACCGGGCCTAATGGGCCTTAGGGTAAATCCGCCACTGACTATGTATGTGTATTTAAGAGATACTCTTATAAACATTTGTATAAACACAACTTCTACCTGCAAATTTTCTTGCGTGAAATTCCGCCACTTAACGTTATTGGACGCCCCGCAGGGTCTACTGAATTATCTCGGATAAAATGCTTTTCTTTAGGTTTAACCCTAAGATACTCAAATCAATATTTATATAGAGTCTAAACGATTATTCATTTGATTTTGTTGATTTTTACTCCTGAATATCACCCTAAAACATGCATTTTTTTTAAATTAAACAATGGAGTTTAGTTCCTTTTTAAAATTTGTCGTTTAAATACGTTTCAGTGGTTTAAACTTCTTTCAAATCTGACATCTTTGAAGCAAGGTCCTTACTGGCCAAGTAGTGTATTGGTTTTTGTCTGGAAATCTTTTATTTGTCAGTGCATAATTGACATCTTTCAAAACTTCATTGCCCATATTACCACTACCTTACCTTACCTATGTTTCCCTTAGTTTCAAGTACTTCAACTAGTTCCTCACTTAACCAACTACCTACATACGTTTCTAGTTAATTAGTATGCCCTTCACTCTCCTAACTTTATACGTCAGCCACAGGGTTAAAGGGTGCTGCAATATAACCCTAAGAAAGTGTGGTTAAATTAAGGTGTGAACTTTTCAACTTAATTCAAAGTATGTTTGTCACTACTTACCACTATTTGGATTTGCAAGAGATATGTGTTAAAGTTACGTGTATAATAATTGGTGGGTTGCAGATGAACAAACGATTTTGAGGGAATTTGAATCTTTAGTTAATCTAACTGGTCCGTTGGTCGAGTGATCAGAGGCCACAAAACCAAGGGTCGTGGGTTCGATTTCTGCTGGGGGAAAATGTTTCGGGTGATAAGCATGGATATTTGTACTTAAGTCATGGATGTCAATAAACGTATTTAGGTATCTTGATTCGTTTTCCTTTTATTCATAGAATAAACTTATACTCAGTTTGGAACTAGGGAATTGTTATGTCAGTACGGAGAATTAATTATGTACTTATTTTTAATGTGAAACAAATAAGTAAAAATTAGAAAACATCACGCACATTAATCTGATTTCAAATTAAACTCTTGTATTGTGAGAATCAGATTTAACTTAGGTTTAAAACTTGCGTTAACGCGCAGAACTATTACACCAAGTACTAACAAATTATAGTCTAGGAATAGTAATAGTCGAAGAAAAAAAAAAGTATACAAATGATTGATCTATATGGAAAACAAAGCCAAACAAATTTACATCGTAACCAAAAATTAAAAAACACTCCACCAGGGAAATCGCACTCCATTAAAAAACGCCATTAAAAACGAAATGTCCGCAGACAAAAATGTTTATAGACGTAAAAAATTTAGCAGTTCTCGAGATTTCTATTACATTTACAAGGTTGATTTATTTTATCGCCACATAAAACTGTGTGGTACACAAAATTTACTTAGAGTGCATTATGGCAAAGCGCTGTGTTTACGGTGCAGGCTGGGTACTCCCGAGACCTATTTACCGAACCACATTTTGCAATAAATGAGCTCTTAAAACCTACTGCATTGCGTCTTTGGCGTCATAAAACAAACCTATATGTTCATAGCCTCTTGGACTATTATGCTGATTGCGATATTGATATAGGCTCATCATCGTTATCATTGGACGTTTAATTTTGAAGGGCTTATAATCTATATATCAATACGTGAAGCAAAATATTTGTATTACGAACATTATGCGGACAGAGGAGTATGCGATTTGGCACAGTACAGTTTTTTAATGGACGAGTGCAGAAAGCATATTTTAATAGAAATTTATAAAAAAAAATTACATGATTTATGATCGACAACAAGAAACCTTAAATCGTGTAGCTCAGACATCTAGATATAATGGTTCGTATTGTAGCTTCTCAATTTTTTTAAAGTCAGTTAAAAGCAAAAGGGGATCTGAGTCAACCTAAAATGAAAAAAAAAAAAATAACAGCATAAATTTTTACCATCTCATTTCTTTCGCTTACAGAGAAAATCAGAAAAACGTTTTTGAAAGCTTATTATTTCTAAAAAGAGTTCTTTAATTTTTGTAAAAGCAGAATATTGACTTACACTTCCCATTATCAAAATTTGCCTTTATTTATACAGGGTTCCTTTCTAAAAAAACAAAATCGGTCTTCGCGATATAATATTAGAAAATAATCTTACGAATTAAGAACCTTTTCGTTTTAAGTCGACAGACAATAGCCTAAAAATATAAAATCCAAGCCACGTGCCTGTCATTTTTATGAAACTTTGCACAATTGGTTGAATATTCAAGTACTGACCTCGGGTATAAAACAATCAAAGGGCGATTGTAGAATAACGGTTTTATTCAACATTATTTGGTAGGATTATAAAATACTTGAAGGAGTGACTGTATTAAGTAAAAGATTTTGTTATACATATATATACACTTTTCGATTGGAATATTTACAAAGGATGAAAACTTAAAAGCTTTCGAGTTATCCAATGAACTTCTAGGAGTGATTAATATAAGAGAGTGTTATACATTTTAAGTTAATGACTTGTACCCTTTTGTATTTGAACCTTAAGTAGCCCGTCTATCAAAAAAGTTATATCTTTAGACTATACATATATATATTTATATAGAGTGGTGGTAGCCCTATGTAAGGACACGAGCTTCTTAACCGAGGGGTGCGAGTTCAAACCCGGACACGTATCTCTGGATTTATCTAATCTACGTACGTATTTATATCACTAACTCAGCGGTGAGCGAACATCGTGATGATCCCTGCACATTCCAACAACTATGGATGTGTAACCATTATCCAAATTGTCTGGTTCCAATATCTAAGGGTTACTAAAGTCAGATGAATCTTATATCATGGTCTAAGCGGACCCGACCAAGCACAGGACATAACACTAAGAAGATGATATACATAATTACATATATTTATATAGAAAATATCGTAAGTACATATCCTGAAAGAAAAGTAGTCATAGAAAGTTGCTTGGTCACGGTATAAACATCACTTCGTTTGTTATAATGAAGTTTTTAACTAGAAACTAAAAAAAAGTATTTAACATATAAATATATTAAAAGATAAATTAAAAGACGGTAAATTAAAAGATACTCGGCAAAATAAATAAGTTTATTTTGCCGTTTCTTTTAATTTACCGTCCCACTTTTAGAAATAAGAGTGCTCTTTCAATCTCTGCATTGCGTCTAAAATATCGTAAAATGTTATATTTTCATAGTTTCTTCTCAGTTGTTATTGACACGTTCTTTACATCAATGCAGCTGGCTAGCTTAATATTTTTTTAAGGAATAAGTATAATATAATATGATTACCTTACAGTTGATGATTTTAGCAACCAAACAGCAATGTGTAAACAATAAGACCGAAATTTAAATACGTTCAAAAAGTTTCGAAATCACTCCAAGTGTACTTTGTTTTTGTTTAAATTTTTTTATTGACCATACAATTATATACAGGCATATATCTAAATGTTAACACATTACACGTTACATAAAATCAACACAACCATTTAAATGTAAATTTAAATAATCTATTCAAAATGTTAAAAGTACCTTTATGTTGTTCGCAGATTTACAGATTATTATTAAAATAATTTCGACGAAAATAATAATAAGGGCCGTACAAAGAATGTACGCATCGGATGCTACGCAATTATTAATTAAACATTTCATTGGAAAACATATTCATTTTGTAAATAAACGTTATTCGTTTCGTTATTTCCGTTACACAATGTTGTTGATATATTGACCTATCGTTTACTGTACAATTGGCCGAGTGCCTGATGCGAGGTCACCGATATCATTATTTATTGCCACAAATTCTCCCATGAAGGGAACTGTAACGGTTGAATTAACTTGTTTCCTCTACATTTAACTTATTCTAGATGAGAATAGTTAGTGTGATGTTTAATTGTGTGTCCATCATCATCGTCTTAGCTGATTCATTACAGATTTTCCTGTGAATAGAAATGTTATGGTTGAATGATCTTGTTAACCGACTTCAAAAAAAAGAAGGAGGTTCTCAATTCGACTGATTTTTTTTTTATTCAACATTATCTATATTAGAACAATTGGTGTGACAATGTACTTGTTGTACGTTCATCATCAGCATGGTCATATTTCCTTGTCCTGCTCAGTTCGTTGTCATCATCTCTTAAATGAAAATGTAACTTAGATTAACGTCTGTGTTCTGCATTCAATTTATTCTAGATAAGATTTAAATAGTTCATAATTGATGTGATATTCATTATCGTTGTACCTTTATATATATCATTATTAACGTCATACTAAATCGTTGCGAATTCACTATATAAAAAAAGATGTCTTTTTACTATCTATCTTTAAACCACTTATTAAAAAGGTGTTTCTTATTGAACATTCATATTTGTATTGGTGGACAAACATATTATTTGAAATTAGATTCGCTTATTACCAGTGCTTATTAATGTTTGCATAGTATATATTTCTGTATCAACATCTTTATATCTATGTATATTAACATTTTAACCTCTATGACATAACTAACTAACTAACTAAACTTCACGCCACTTCCCTAGCGGGGTAGGCAGAGAGAACCGAACGCCATATGGCACGATCCTTACACACCTCACTCGCCTCTTCAACATTCATAATCCTTTTCATACAAGCTCTACGATTTTTATGACTCCTAACATCACCTTCTTTTAATACACGACCAATCTGGTCGTGGTAGGTGAGCCTGGGCCTTCCGCGGCTCCTACATCCTTCCACATTCGCATTGTATATCTGTTTAGTCAATCTTTCGTCATCCATTCTTTCCACATGTCCGAACCACCGGAGCATGCCTCTTCTTACCTTGACTCCGACGCTGTCCTTCAGACCAACTCTCTTTCTTACATCATCATTCCGAACGCAGTCTGTGAGCGATACACCGCAGATTTTCCGCAGCGCACGCATCTCGACCGCGTTTATTCTACTTTCATGCTCTTTCTGCCATACCCAACTCTCGCTTCCATATGTTAGCGTAGGAATCAGCACCGCATTGTGTATGGCGAGCTGGGCCTTCTGGCTTAAGATTTTGCTGCCTAAAAGTTTTCCTAACGCTCCATTCACCCTATTCCCTGCATTCACTCTTCTTTCTATATCAGCGGAGTACCTTCCATCTCTACTAAATGCAGATCCTAGATATACAATTTCATTCACCTGTTCCAGCACTACATCGTCAACCGTTATCCTTGTATCCGTTCTGGTTTCATCTCTTTCAAACACCATAATCTTTGTTTTCTTCGCATTCAAATGTAAGCCTCTCTCCTTGCAATCATCTTTCAATGTTGTGACTAGTTGCTGCAGATCCGATGCCGACTCTGCTAGAAGTACGGCATCGTCCGCGTAAAGCAGGCAGTTCACAACCAGGTCACCCATACGCACTCCAACATTCATAGATCTAATCCTCTGGAGACAATGGTCGAGATATAGGATAAACAGCAGAGCAGACAGCACGCATCCTTGTCTGACACCAATATTGACGTCAAACCAGGGTGACAGGCTGCCCTCCACTTGCACGCATGCCGTACATCCCACATAGGTGGACTGCGCAGCACGAAGCAATGCTCCATCAATCCCATATCTCGGCAATATGTCCCAAAGGTCCTTTCGTACAACCCTGTCAAAGGCCTTCTCCATATCCACAAAACCGCAAAAAACCCTCTGACTTTTGGCCAGATGCTTCTCCACGATGTTGCGAAGAGAGAAAACTTGATCCGTGCATCCTCTACCATTCCGGAAACCTCCCTGTGCCTCCCACAACATTCCATCAGATTTCACCCTCATTCTCCTCTCAATAATCTTGCCATACACCTTTGCTGCTAAGCTGATCAAACTGATGGCTCTATGGCTGGCACAGTCCATACGTGACCCAGCACCCTTGTACAGAGGCACGATAACTGCCCGTCTCCAGTCCATTGGGACCTTTCCGTTTCTCCAGCATAGATTGCACAAGAACCAGAAAGCGTCCTGGACGCTAGCGCCACCTAGCTTGATCATCTCCGCAGATACCTTGTCTATTCCCGCGGCCTTTCCACTTTTCAGACTTCGTATCGACCATTCAATCTCATTCATAGTGATGTCTTCATCAGACGCTGGCACCACAGAATCAGACATAGCCTCACTCTCAGTGCCAACATCAGAGACATACTCATACATTTCTCCAAAATATTCACTCCACCGTTCTAACACCTCGTTCGGGTTTGCAAGAATGTCACCAGCTTTAGATTTAATCTTACTCATTCCGGATGCCGACGAATATCCCCGAGACCTCTTAACCTCCCTCCAAAAGAGCTTGGAATTAGCCTCGAAACTATTCGTCAGTCTCCTTTCTTCATTCATAGCTACTCTTTCACGCTTCTCTTTCACTAAAGCTTTGGTTTCACTCTTGCAATAACGGTATATTTCTTTCTTCATCTCAAGCATACTTTCATCCATTTGCAAAGATGAGACATAATCAAGCCAGGCCTTCTTCTTTCTCGCTACGGAGGCTTTGACCTCCTCATCCCACCATGCGTCACCTTTCATTGTTCTACGTCTCCTTGCGCATCCACATGCCTCTTTTGCACTGTCCACCATGCTCTCTTTCAAAATGTTCCAGCAATCATCAACATCTAAGCCAGAAAGACTCGCATTCGCAAGTCTTTCATTGACTAATCCTACATACACACTCCTTACACTTTCATCTTCCAGTTTTTCATTCCTTATCCTTTCAGTGCCTCCGCATGGAGTACGCACTCGCCAGTGCCTCCACTTCTTGAAAAGCCCAGCAAACCGGCATACTACCAGGTAGTGGTCTGTTTCAAGAGTAGGGCCTCTGTAGGCTCTTGTATCCAATATACTATTGCGGAGGCGGCTATCAACTAAAATCAAATCAATCACACTTTTTTGGTCATTCCGTCTCCAAGAATACGTGTGAATATCCTTATGACGGAAAATAGTGTTTGCCACAAGGAGGTTCCGTTCCAAACATACTTCCAAGATTTGCTTACCAGCATCATTCACTCTCTTGTCTCTATGACATCATTATAATTTACATCTAAATATTGATGCAAATTACGATCGCGTTATCAAGATTGTAAATTGTTATTGCCAAAGATGTGAGGTACAAACAAATAATAAATAATAAATATCCCACAACATCATATTCATTGATCTGTCTCTGAGCTAAATAGATTAGGAACTTGTGTTACGGATATCCGATTCAACAGTGGTATTACGAATATATACTTATTAACACCCAGACATGGAACAAACACAAGTATTCATCACATGAATGTTTTTCCTGGGTGGGGATTGAACCCACAACTCTTGACGCATAGGGCAGGGCACGGGCAGGGTCACTACCGAATGCGCCATCTAGCCTTTTATTCATTATTCGCAATGATATCGTCACAAAAGCCACAAATGTATGAAAAATAAGGAAGTAGTAGTCATAATTTAAATTCTCCACTCACAATATCCTTTACTCATTAAATAAATGTTACTAAGTGGTAGCCGAAGCTGTCCTAGCTTTTTAGTATTTTATCCCTTAGGTACACCCTTTCACCCCATTACGGGTGTGGTTATATGTATGTATTAGTATTTAACAACGGCCCTTACAATACAACTAACAATCTATTACACCAGCAATCATTCACATTCCTAAAAACCTCAAACCACAAAACACGAAGTAATTTAAAAAGGCAACACAACGCAACGCCACTTGATTCGCGAACTCCAAAGTTCGCAATCCTGACAAGCGCGGATAAAAGAATAAATAACTCGAATACTTCCCGAAGCTGTATTAAATCTGTTAACATCGCATTCGCTAAAACAAAACAAACTTAAGTATCTCTTAACTTGAGGTACGTGTCACCCTACATATTTAAAGTCGTGCGATTTTGGAATCTATACTTACTAATATCCGACGACATCACATACATTGATCTGACTCTGAGGTAAATAAATAGCTTAAGCACTTGTGTTACGGATATCAGAATCAACTGTGGTATTACAAATATATACTTAAATATTGGATATTAACACCCAGACACAGAACAAACACAAGTATTAATCATACGAATGTTTGTCCTATCGAACCCACAACTCTTGGTGTATGGGGCAGGGTCATTACCGAATGCGCCATCAAGCCAGTCTTTACTAACTGTAATATTAACGCTAATATTTTAAAGCTCAAAAGTTAGTTTGTTTGCTTCAACGTGCTAATCTCAGGAACTACTGGTCCGATTTAAATAAACTCTATCAGTGTTAGATAGCCCATATATCGAGGAAGGCTATAGGATATATAACGTTAACCATAAACGCGGGTAAAACCGCGGGCACAGGCCAGTTTAGTGATAAAGAAAAGATGTTCCCTTGTTCGAAGAAGAGTCAGCAGATTCATAGTAATCTGCAAAGTAGACAGTTGTGGTTTTCATTGTAGATTTATATGTTTCATATTTAACACATGAGAAGATGTATCTTAATAGCTTGCTCTTCAGGTGCAAAAATCTTTAGTTACTAGGAACTTAAGCACAAAACTGTTATCGGTATTGATAATAGTTTTGTGCTACGTGAGAAAATACATGAGGAGACTTCCATATTTAATAAGTAATATGTATTGGTATAAGTATAAGCAAGTCTTAATGATGTAAGAGTAAGTTAGTCTTAACGATGTCGATAAGAAGTCGGACTAATCGCTAGGAACCTGATGTTGCTATTATAGAAAATATATATGACTGTTTTACAGGAGCCCCCCTTAATAATTATTTCATGCTGTTTTTTAGTATTTGTTGTTATAGCGGCAAAAGAAATACATGTGAAACTTTCAGCTGTCTAACTATCACGGTTCATGAGATACAGTCTGATAACAGACGGACGGAAAGCGGATTCCCGGAAAGGGTCCCGTTTTACCCTTTGGGTGAGGAACCCTAAAAAGAAATCAAGACGAATATGTTTTCTTATACAATAATACATACATACTTAACATCACGCCCATAATCCCCGAAGGGGTATGCAGAGTCAAAGGGACAGCAGGCCCCTATAACGCACATCCAAAAATAACAGATGGAACATTGTGAAAAAGTAGTGACAAGTGGCTAGCTTGTCGCCTACACAACCACATTCCTAAAACCCGATATACCATTAGTCGCCTTTTACGACATGCTAGGCAAGAAACACAGTTGGCACATTATTTTTAAGTCCCAGAAAAACACGGGACCATTGTACTTATACAATTCATTTTATTTTTTTGAAATAGATCTTAAGATACCCTTATTAAAGTAGTCTACTAGTTTAAAAATATAAGCAGAATTAATCCGATTATAAAATAAATAAGTCGTAAGTTCAAAAAGTAAATATTTCACCATAAAAAGAAATATTCCATTATTGTAACTTCAAAAAGGAACGTCTGGGATATTTATAAACAGAATATAATTGAAAAAATATTATGTTGGCTTCTGTTAAATTACATTATATTTCTACTAACCTTCTTTTGACGATGGCATAAGATTGTTATCTATCAGTCTGAAAAAAAACTCTTTTAGCATGACCTATGTTTAGAAGTATCAATTGCAGATTACTAAGGTTTCCGAATTCAATTCCAGAGTGTGTTGAGTAAATATTTTTAGCCAATCGATAAAGAGGCCTCCCATTTGTGCTCGTTCGTATTTTTATGAGATTTAATCAAACAACAACAACAACATAACATAACGCCCATAATCCCCGAAGGGGTAGGCAGAGTCGAAGGGGCAGCATGCTCATTCAACCACATTCAGCCAAAATTAAAGCCAGGCTGGTTTAGATGGAAAATTGTGAAAAAGCAGTGACAAGCGGCTAACCTGTCGCCTACACAATCACACACCCAAAACCCGATATACCATTAGTCGCCTCTTACGACATGCTAGGCAAGAACCACAGTTGGCATATTCTTTTTAAGTCCCAGACCAACATGGGACAATGGGCTGGGTTGGATGGAAAGCTGTGAAAAAGGAGTGACAAGTGGCTAGCTCGTCGCCTACTCAGTCACATACCCAAAAGCCCGTAAACCATTAGTCGCCTGTTACGACATGCTAGGCAAGAACTACAGTTGGCACATTCTTTTTTTTGTCCCAGATCAACATAGGCCAAGTCCCAGACCAACATGGAACATGGGAGATTTAATCAAATGGATTTTTATGAAATTTTCAGATATCATCTTTTTAAGTCTAAATTAAAATTTCGCAAGATATTTCAAAGTTGCCTTATTATTTCTATACGATGTATATTTTTCAAATTTAACATGTTTTAAGATTTTTTTAAGATTACGTGTATTTTATACATATAAATTTATTAAAATGTTGTCTTAAAGATTTGCGTTTGGTCTTAGTGATAATTTAATAATAATATTCTGTTATACACATCTCCATATTCAGAATATTAGTAGGTAATAATAAGCTGAATTATTTAGTTTACTGCATAGCTCATTAAATAAATACACCCACGTAAAAAAAAATATATTTAGTAAATTTACTCTTAATATAATATAAATTTACCTTTAATAAGTGCGTATTGTTAAGGAATTTAAATATATTTGTTGTATAGTGAAATTGTTTATGTATGACCAATTAAAAGGGATTCTTATATTTTAACTTACATACATACGTACATAACATTACGCCCGTAATCCCCGAGGGGGTAGGCAGGGTCAAAAGGAAAGCATGCCCATTTAACCACATCCAGCCAAAAATAAAACTGGGCTGGTTAGATGGAAAAATAAGAAAGCGTAGTGACAAGTGGCTTGCAACTTATTTGTTCAAAAAGTCAATTTGATACCATTTTTTGTTAAAGTATGAGTTAAAGAACAATTTAATTAAAACTATCCTACTATTATTATAATCCTCTTAATATATGCGAAAGTTTGTTACTCTTTCACGCAAAAACCACAGAATGGATTTTATTAAAACTTTAGAATAAGGTAGCGTATACATCCGAATAACATATAGGCTATGTTTTATCGACGAACCACTCGAGCAAAGTTGCGGGCAGAACCTAGTCAAACATAATTTGCGATAAACTAAATATCACCATTTTTTCCATGTAACCTAATTTGAAGTTATTTTATGTTATAGTTATTTTTTGCTGAATAAGGTTTAATCAGGATTCAAACCGCGACAAGCTCCTTCAGCTTGTCGCTGTTTGGATCCTGCCTCTCACTTCAAGGATTTCAGGCGTAGTATATCATTCATAAATCTCCACCCAAAAGAGTCAAAGTTCGAAACAGGTGATAGCAACCAACCTCCTTAATTGTAATAAATCTTTGACAATAGAAACTCGTTAGTTTACAAAGGAATAAATAGAATAAATTCAAAATTCAAATTAAACCATAGAACGATAAAATATACCCACGGAGCTATAGCTCCGTGGTGAGGCAAATAAAGTCAGTCACTCAAGCAGTATTTCATTAGGCCTAACCAGTTTAATAGGTCAACCCCCAAACTTCGGTCCTATCACTCCACAAACATGCACTTACATGGAAATATTTTTACCAAACTTTTCACATTCAAAGAAATTAAAAAAATAAAGTATTCTAAATATGAACGGCCGTTAAAAAGTCAGCTATGCTGGAATTTGTATTCAAAAGCAACCTCAATACCTAAGTACAACACTTAGCTCGATATCACACTCAAACTTGTACAAGCAAGGGATCGAATGATTTAAAGCCATGAACCCCGCCCCGAGATGTTTCCTTCCTCAAAGAATAAATACACACAGATAATCTCGTAAGGTGATCTGTATGTCTGGCAGTGTGCCACGCCGCTTTATAGAGTGGCATTAAAGTGTACTTTAGCAAGGTTCTTTGAGTGTTATCTCTTATAATAAAAGGAAATACTTAAGTAGCAAATACGGTAAATTTTAGTGCCTAATATCGGTTTATTCTGTGTAAGTTGCTATTTGTTTGAAAAGTCTAACATTTGGGAAAGAAATAATGTGTTATTGCCGTACTAAGTAGTATGTCTTTAAAATAAAACTGTTTGAATTCTTTGGTTAAGTTAGTTTCCAATTTTGCAAAGTTTTATCAATGTCCCACATTGGTGATGATTGATGATGATGATTTAAATAAAAATGGGCCATCTATGTTCCTAGCATGCTTTTTACAACATGTTAATATTAATATCAGATTGGAACTAGCTGCTAACTTCTTAGATGAAATGTCGCCTTATTTTTGAATGTATAATACAATGGAAACACAACAATGACAAATAAATAAACAATACAAAACTAACATCACGCCACCAATCCCCGAAGGGGTAGGTAGAGTCAAAGGGGCAACAAGCTCCTTTAATCACATTCAGCCGAAAACAAAACTGGATTGGGCTAGATGGACAATTATGAAAAAATGGTGACAAGTGGCTAGCTCGTCGCCTACACAATCATATACTTAAAATCCAAAATACCATTAGTCGACTTATACGATATGCTAGGCAAGTAACATAGTTGGCACATTCTTTTTAAGTCCCAGACCAACATGGGACAAATAAATGTTGTTTCCTAAACAATGATAGGACAGTTCCACTCTAAAACCGCTACATTTCTTAACATGTTATCAAAAAAAAATGCTCTTAACTCAAATTTTACATGTATTTTTACATGAGGGATTTCAGTAACCAGACGCCAGTGAATGTTATTTCACGGCCTGCGGTCCCTAATTGCTACAGGCCAAGCATTTAGGCCAGTGAGACGTCGAACATTGCAATGGCATGCGATGACTTAGGTCAGAGAGAATTAAACTGAGCTTTGTTAAGATCTAGGTTTTGGGGTCTTTAAGCTAAGTGTGCACTATCCCTACTAAAATTAATAAATAAAAAAAAATCACGGAGTCAATTAGTTTCAAAATTTTGAAATCCTGTGTGACTTCAAATACTATTAGCTTATTGCCAGAAGTAAATTGTTTAGCTGTTTTAGAGATGAGAAAATCATTATAAAACCAATGTAATGACAATAAATCGTTTCAAAAACTGTTACCAAGAACACATTGACAGGTCCATTGGTCGAGTGGTCAAAAACCCTGGCCACGAATCCAAGAGTCGCGGGTATGAATCCCGCTAGGGGCAAAGGTCTTGTCTGGTGAAAATCGACATTGTGTTCTCGATTCATGCTTGTTAATAAACGTATTTAAGTATGAATGCCGAACGGATAGCCCTTCACCTAGTATCCATAGCACAAGCTTATATGCTTAGTTTGGAACTAAGAAATGGTGTGTAAGTGTGGAGGTTTTTTTTTTGTAAATATAATATATAAGTAAGTGTATTATCGTGTTTCTAAGTACTATTTTCAGTTGAACACAATACGAACTTAATCCCTGCTGCCTCTCAATAATTTTTTAATTATTTTTTAATCTAATGTCCGTTTTTAAGAATTGTATATGATTTTATTTAATGTATTATTTCTAAATATATGTAACACCTTGCGGATTTTTTTTAATTCTACCATGTACCCATGTATTGTATTTATTTTACAAGAAATATAGAACATCAAATAGATTTCACTCTAAATTGATAATGCTGTTATAATTAATTATGAAGAACAATTAACTTAAATTATTGAAAGTTATTTCCTGGTAAAAGAGAACTAAGTCTTAATTTTCTACTAAACACAGAAACACCAGCAATAGCCGTATTTACGGAGCTCTCTTCTTAATTCCTTCCAAATATAATCAATGAGTCCTTTGAGAGTTCTCGCAAGACTCTTCCTTATAAGATTCTCAAAGAGATTATCAATTCTAATTTGATTTCAGGGAACATCTGAATAAAACGATTTATAAGGCTTTGTGATAAAAAAAATATATAAATAAAAAGCATTAGAATTATATCTATTTTATTACTGATTGAAGAAGGTACCATAATTAGCTATTAATGTAAACTACTTAAATTCATTACTGCTACGCTGGCTCAGACACCCGAAGTGGGTCTTGGCCTCCGACATCAAAGAACGCCATTCCGGGCTGTTTCGTGCCAAATTTGTCCAAATTCATCATGAAACTCGAAAAATTTAATTTGGAAATAATATATGAACTGTATTCCTTGCTTAGCATGTCGAAAAAGCGACTAATGGTGTATTGGGTTCGTGGTAGGCGACACTCCTTGTCAGTTAGAAGTGAGTTTTTTAAAAGTGCTTATAGGAGTATGCAACTTCTTAGGTAAGAGTTTACCTATCCCTTTCGCGTTTTGCCGATTTCATTGGTACGTGTATATAATTAAACTTACTAACTAACTAAATTTCACGCCACTTCCTTAGCGAGGTAGGCAGAGAGAACTGAACGCCATATGGTAAGATCCTTACACACCTTACTCGCCTCTTCAACATTCATGATCCTTTTCATACAAGCTCTACGGTTTTTATGACTCCTAACATTATCTTCTGTTAATACACGACCGATCTGGTCGTGGTAGGTAAGCCTGGGCCTTCCGCGGCTCCTACATCCTTCCACTTTTGCACTGTATATCTGTTTAATCAATCTTTCGCATCCATTCTTTCTACATGTCCGAACCAATGGAGCATGCCTCTGCCTGATTATTATGTATAATTATCCAAAATAGTAATATATTCATTATCCGGATGTTTGTTTCTGTATGTAAAGGACACCTTCTTTTTATTATTTTATAGAAGTAAGTTTTGAGATAAAATCCTTTTAAAAATCGACATCTTAATAGTGGTCTAAAAGAATGCTAGTGTGTTTCGGAAAATGTTTATCCATAATGCAGGGTACAATTTCAATTACTGAATTAGATGCAAATAAATAAATAAACAAATAGGTTAATTTCAATAAAACTAAACAGTGCCATTGTATTGTAAATGTTATTATAATTTGTGAAAAAAAAAAATATTTTTGAAAAAGGAATACTCATCATCATGAACACTAGTATTTGTTTTTTGTTCAGGAATTCCCCATTTTACAGGGTCTCCCACATAACCCAACCAGTCAGAGCATGTACTCATGCATTAATATTTCGCATCGCTTTACCCTGTTAATACAATATTCAGGGAATGACCCTCATTCTGCGTAAACTACTTTATTTTGACGCCGTACCGTAAGGTGTGGTAAATACCGAAAGTTTTTATTACAAAGCTAAAAATAAATGTGGGTCGCAAGTTTCCCCGTAAAAGTTGATAAAACGTAAATGTGTAAGGCCGTGAACACATCGTGGGTTGCGCGAAACGCAATATTCGTTACGGGTAGTATAATGTTATGCTGTATTTATCTGTTACACGATAGCACACACGAGTGAACAATGGCTGGGAAATTTGTAGTTTTCGGGTACCGTGGGCGAATCGTGAAACCTTTTGATGGCTCAGTTTGGCAGTTGAAGAGTGGAACAATAGACGCGGGCTCAATTATTGCAATAGTATTTTGTGCAAGTATGTGTGTGTATTTGTCTGATATTTGACATCGAAAGTCCTATAGTGCAAATATGTACAATAATAATGGTAACAATTGTTCAGACAAGTACTATTATCGTTCTAACTGAGCAAAATGCTTTAAATACTATAAAGTTACTCTCTAACATATATGTACAAAGTTCAATACAAAATTCTATGATAATTATACGAACATTTGTCTTTAGAGAGATTTAAAATCGCGGCCTTTGGTTTAAGGTCACAACCTCTAACTACTAGATAATAAGTGACCTGTAAGCCCTAGCAGAAGTAAAATATGGTTTAATTATTAGTGTTTTCGGTTCTCTCTGCCTACCCCGCTAGGGAAGTGGCGTGAAGTTTAGTTAGTTAGTTTTAGTTTACTCAACTATTTTTATAGTCTATTATTGATATCTACATAAAAAAATTGCTTACGTATTTCTTCTTTTGTTCAACAAACCAAAAATGATTAAGATACAGCTCGTTAAAGTACCGCGTGAAGTCCTTAGGTCTGTACATTTTTACTGTCCAAATGACGTAAAGCACCTTATTTTAGATCTTTAAAGCTTTGTATCTTTGTAATTTTTCAAGAAATAGATAGAGAAAAAATTGTATTCAATATTTTTTGATAATCTTACTTACGAACTAAACATTTTTTTGAGTAAACTAGCTATTTGATCAAAAAAACAGTTTCATTGGAAATATTTTACCCAATTTTTGTTGTAGAATAATGTTTGTCACGTTTTTTTTTTCATTTATTATTATTATTATTATAGCATTTTTTGTTCCAGGAAAGTGTATTATTATTAACTATGGGAATACTTAAAAATGCAACAACATGTATTTGCATTCCACCGTCCATAACCAGCAAACCCTATTTCATGAACTAGCCATGCTAAAAACATTTGTTTTACTCATTTCACAGTATTGAATACTATTGACAACGCTACTACAAGGTAGAAGACAATTTTTCTGACATTTTGTTGGAGCATAAAGAAATGAACATCCATAACATCACGCCCAAGATCCCCGAAGGGGTATGCAGAGTTAAGGGGCAGTAGGCCCCTTTAACCACAATCAGCCAAAACAAAATGGGCTGGGTTAGATGAAAAATTGTGAAAATTTTGTGACAAGTGACTAGCTCGTTGCCTACAATCACATATCCAAAACCCCATATACCATTAGTCACCTTTTACGACATAATAGGCAAGAAACACAGTTGGCACATTATTTTTAAGACCCCGACCAACATGGGACTAAAAAAAATGAAAAGTAAAAGTAATATGTTATGCAATTTAAATAGTTTATTCATTTATATTTTTAATCTCATCGATTTTAATATCGGACGGAATTGTATTTTTGGGTTAGAACTGCTTTCTTGGAAGTAATGGTATGCGTGTTTGGACGTCAAAAAGGGCACCGAGTTTCTTATGGCCTGATGGTGATTCATTTTATTTTGATGACTTTTAGTAGCTCGAGTTTAACCTTCATGTACCTAAGTGATTTTTTAAGCATGCATAAATAAAGGGTCCCTATTTTTTTTTAATAAAATAAAATATTCGAAACCGCTGTTAATATTTATTTTTACTAACGATTTATAACTCGTTACTGCTGAAACATATTAATAAAACCATTTCGCATCAACGTGATATCATTTACAGAATTCAGCGCGGCGTGATATTTGTGTCGTGCACACACCAGCGCGCTAACGGTTAGCGAGTTCACGCTGCGCTTGTTTCGCGCAATCGTGTGTATCCGGCTTTACACTTGTTTGAGTTACGTTATTGTTTCTTTTTACGTGAACTTCTGGAGTTAGGGTTTGTTCGTAGCTCTAATGTAACTAGTGTAAGCTTTAACGTTAGTACATGTAGGCATGAATAATTAAATAGAAGATATATGTCGGGCAACAGTGTTATGGAGGATCTTATGAAGGAAAACTTGCAAGGCAAAGAACACAACCAGTAGGTACATTCTATAATCCTACATATATACATAACATCACGCCCATGTTCCCCCAAGCGGCAGAAAGTCCCTTTAACCACATTCAGCCAAGAATAAATATGTAAATGATAATCGTAATCTAAAAACCTAAATATTGAATAGACGAGGTTTCAATATCATGCATATATTTAATGTATAATCTCTTTTGTGTATTTAAAAATTACATCTTTTAACTTCGTCCTGAATATTGCGAAATTAGTTACTTATTCATTTTTATTCGTTTAAATATTATCTAAAAGTTTGAGAAGATAAAAAAGTCGAGCAAAAAATTCCTCTTCCATTTAGCCTCTCAAAAGCAAGTAGGCCACAAAATTTCCCCAAAAACAAATTTTAATAGAAACGGTAATCAATTTATTGCGTATAACCTTAAATTGAAGGCTTGTTGACTTTGTATATTCAGAACGGTAAGCTGCAATAACTCAGAGGAGTGTTTCAGAGAAATTTGTTTTTCCTTGAACGGTCCAGGAGGTTTTGATAACTTTGAAGGCTGTAGCAATATTATGACGTTAAATTCTAGCTAATTTTGTAATTAATGCCTAAACTACTTTAAAGATTTAGTAAGCCAAAAGTTGAAGTTGACGTCAAACTCAGGCCAGTTTTATTTTAGACACTGAGATAACAAATAGACTACATTTATAGACAGCCTATTTATGTTCGGGGTCACCCACTTTTGCGGGATTATTCCTTTATACATATATCAGTTTGGGACTTCAAAATAATGTGCCAACTGTGTTCCTTTTATGGAATGTTGTATAAGGAAACTAATATATCGGGTTTTGGGTATGTGATTGTGTAGGCGACGAGCTAGCCACTTGTCATTACTTTGTCTTTTTCCATCAAATCTAGCCCAATTTTTTTGGCTGAATGTGGTTAAAGAGGATTGCTGCCACCTTGACTCTGCCCATTCTTTCGAGAATTACGGTCGGAATCTTTTGAATGTATGTATGCTTTTATGTACATTATGCTAGGCAATACATAACACAAGTACACTATTTTTTAAATCTCAAACCAACATGGGACCGCTATTTAGTACTCTGTATAAAATAACATAGTCTAAAACATAATTATATAACCCCGCTAGGGAAGTGGCCTGAAGTTTAGTTAGTTAGTTATAATTTTGAATAACTTAGATTTTTTTTATTTTAATATATAGAGATAAGCGAAAGCAAATTGATGTCTACAAGTGTAAATACTTAGTCAAACTACGTTAAAAAAGCCATGTTAAATGTTACAAGCATTTTCGTCTTATTACTCCCGGACCCAAACTCGTCGCATGGGAAACGAAAACATTCCTTATTTTGCTAGGTGCGTAAGTATGTTTTATAATTCTGCCACCTTTCAAAGGTACAGGGAGCCCTGAAAGGGAAAACGTGTTTTCAGGATTTCGCACCAACATACGAAAACAGCCACCATCAGATCTTATCCCAGCGGTTTGCCGGGCTAATTAAATTTCAGTCCTGAAATAATAGGGCCTTCAGCAAAATCGTTTTGTAAAATCCAACGAGAATTAAAATTTATTTTCTTTCGTGCTGAAAGAAAAATTGTGTTTACTTTTTTGCGGGTTGAAATTCGGGTGAGGAATTTCATTGGGCAGCTATGTAGTAATGTTTAAATGGGGGTTTTATCATGCGTTTCGAGTAATTTGAAAAACTTTACACAGGTTTTGTTTTTTTTTTTATTAAAAAATGCTTTGTTAAATATATTTTACGTTGACGAGTCACTTTTATAGGGCTAGTTAGGATCACAAAAGTGACGAAAGTAAAGTCCAAAATACTCAACTTTGAAGCAAAATTATAATCAGTTTAGTTTTTCTTTTCTTGTGACAGACGCTTATAAATAATCATAATAATCAGAACATAATTATGAAAAAAATTCATAAATTTTATAAATTCAGACTACATCACATACATTGATCTGACTCCGTGGTGAGTAGCTTAAGCACTTGTGTTACTTATATCAGAAACAACTGTGGTATTACAAATATATACATAAATACTGAATACACCGAACACAATTTCAAGATGCAGAACAAATCAAGTAATTATCACACGAATATTTGTCCTGGGTGGGGATCGAACCAACAACTCTTGGCCCATAGGGCAGGATCACTACCGAATGCGCCATCGAGCCGGTCAAAGTTTTTATGTTTTGAAATAACACTAATCAAATACCTATTTATTTTAAAGTGTTTTGAAAAATATTAAAAATATTATTTATAATATTGTGATGGCATGTCGGCCTAATAATACAGAAAAAATAGTTGGCATGCAAAATAGGTTTCCTAGAATGATACAAATAATAAAAAAAACTAATCCTACTAAAACAAACGCAATCATTTTTATTACACCCATTAATAAATTTACTGTTACTCGTATACAAATTAAAACATTCCAAATATTAATATTTGAACCTATCAAAACTAATATTGGCAAACAATATGTTCAATATATTAATAATAAATTTGGTTGAACTTGTTTAAGTTAGTTAAATAGAAGACACGTTAATAAAATACGTCAGCCAACATAAAGTTAAGTGTATAATTAATTTTATATCAATTAGGTGTTTAGTGTCTGACATTGTAACGACCACAGCCCTGTGGTAAGAATGGCATTTCTGAAATTTGGCATTTATGTTTGAATTTTAGATCAGTGTTTATACTTGAGTTTGGCTTAGGCAAAATAGTTTTTAAGTTGCTGTTAAGTAAGTACATTGTGAAATTCAAAATAACGACATTGATTCTGCGATCGGTTAGGTTATAGTAGAAAAGTGGAATAGGCTCGTTTTTGGTGGTTAGTTTTATACAATAAATATTCCTTAGTCTATTTTTAACAAAAGCATATTATGTTGTTACGAGGTAACAAATACATACGGCTTACTACATCTACTTTTAAAAGTACATACCAGTCGCCAGGTAAAATATTTCGCCGTATCTGAATCTCCAGCGAGATAGCTTGAATAGCACTAATCTCGCCTTGACGCGCTATCAAATGGAATAACTCATAATTTATCTCGGTAGGACGCGACGAGGAAAATGGACGCTCTTTGAGTTCTCACTGTGATATTTTAGTTCTGCCCGGAAAATTATGTTTGGTCCACGAAATGTACGCGTGTAGCAAATTCAAGATTACGAGATGGTTTAGATATCATGATGGACGTAACATAGATGTTACATTTGTATTCTCGCCACATATACTTACATACATACATACATAACATGACGCCCATAATCCCCAAAGGGGTAGGCAGTATATATTAGCAGTATATATATATATACTGCTAATATTAATTATCATATTTGTACCATGTGGTTCTGAGACTAGGGTAGAAAACAAATTTATTTAAATTGATCTCTTTTATATTTGCTGTGGTGACAGAATTTGTGTAGCGTAAATAAATTGGTAACATAAAGGCCATATTAGTCTGACACTCAAAAATAATGTACCAACTACATTATATACCTTTTCTGATATGTCGCAAAGTGTGGCTAATTATTTATGAAATTGTATATGTATAAGCGATGAGCTTGCGCTTTGTCACTACTTGGTCGCTATTCTCCATTTAAGTCAACTCAATTTTATTTTTGGAAAAATGTGGTGGAATAATACATTATGTTACGCCTTTTTCCCATGGGGGTAGGCAGACATCACCTACGGCGTGGCATTATGTATGTATGTGGTGGAAGAATCTCCATGAACTCTTTCTACCCTTTCGGGGATTGCGGTCGTGATGATATGGAAGGCATCGACTCAGAACATGTCGGTGCACCCTAGTGGCGCCGGTTGTCTTCTGTAAATCCCTTTGCAGTAACTATTTGCTGTGTTGCTCACACACTTATTAGGAAAACTTCATTGAGTAATCTTCATGTCCACGCTACGCTACAAGGCACAAGATATGTTCAAAGTTACATTGAAACCGTCTCTAGCTTATTAAATCTTTACTTTACAAGGCCACTATAGAAGTAATACTATTTACTCGCTCCAAGCGTACAAAGGAATATGGAATTTTATGAAAGGCCGGTCTGTGCGATGAAAGACAAGATTTTCTACGATGTAGTGTAAGCCACAGGCAAAATAAAAATACGGAGGGATTTCTTGTCTATTTCAGGGTTCTGTAACGAATTGGTTGATAACCATTTCGGGACTGGTTGAGGACCGTCGAACATTTTTATCTATCGTATTTTATCTATCGTCTATAATTTTTTTCTTGACTTCGTTAACAAGCTTGCCCACAATTTTTTTTTAATCCGATCAAAGTCTGTACGCTTGTGCTTTGCAAAAAATATAATATAATTTTTTTATCTCATAAATCCTTTTTTTTAAAGAAATATTTTAAAGAGTAAAAATAAAACCTTTTTTTTTATTAATTTACGGTAGTACAAAAAAAATCTGCAAGGTTTTGAAATAGATCATATCACATGCCAATCAAGTATAGTCAAATGTTTACAGCATTTATACACTTTCTATGGTGAATTTCTAAATCCCATAATCTTCCTAGCGTTATGTCCCCTGCTTAGACGGGGTCCGCTTAGACCATGATCCAGGATTTAGCGAGTCTGGTAATAACATTCAAGCATCTGCCGATCTGACCTTCGTAACCCTAAGATAGGGGAACCAGACAATTTTTGGATCATGGTAACAAATTTAAAGTTGTTTGAATTTTCAGGTTTCATCACGATGTTTTCGCTCACCGTCGAGCTAGTGGCATAAATAAGTACATAGATTTTAAAAATCTAGAGGTACATTCCCGGGTTTGAACCCGAACTCCTCGGTTAAGAGGCGCGTGTCCTTACCATTGAGCTACCACCGCTCCCATGGTGAATTTCTAAATTTAAGGCACTGTATTTCTATTCGTGCTTGACCAGTTTCTCTTTATAATCCCGAAGACAGACTGCCGCAAATGATAAAGCCTAGCTTTACATCCACAGAATATTTAGATAAATGTTATTTCGTTACAGCCTCGGTATAACGGTGCGGGCTAAGCATTTGTTTGCGTCAACGGGAATTTTCTGCGAAATTATTTTTGCACACATATTTTTGACGAGACCGCCTTTCTTAATATTCGAGATTTTTAAAATAAAAAATACGTTTTTTTTTACTTTGAAATGGTAAAACAGTTGATAGAAACAATTCTGTTGCAAATAAAATCGTTTTTTTTTTCTTTTTTAAGTATTTGGTTACTAATAAGCATATAAGCATTAGTTTTACATAATTATTGTATATTCAACATGATTTAGATGTTGAAGTTCGTGTCTATATATTATGTAATATAATAGGCCATTTTTTTTTTTATTTATTTCTCTTATTTAAGTCTCACTGAAAACACATACATTAAGCATTTACAGTAGAACACTATAATATATATATTGTTCTGATGTACATGCCAATTATAAGCGAGCTCAACATTGGTAACAAGCCAGATCAACTAAACACAAAGATAAAGTTTAAAATGACTAAAAAGTTAGCTGTTTAGCCATTTTAAACTTTATCTAAATAAATATAAATAAATCGACTATTAGTAGTCGATTTATTTTTTATTTTATCGTCACTAAGTACTAAGTGTTTAAAATGATTAATGTCTTTAATTAACTACTTAAGGAGATTCTCACATTTTATTTAGTAACGTGATCAATGGTTTCACTGTTTTTGGTTTGTTCCTAAACATATTAGATTATAATTAGATTTCATTATAATCCGACTAGCACCCCACCCTGGTTTCGCTCGGATGGACATTTATTTTCTAAACTAACCTTAAATTTTTCTAAATATTATATAGCCTATGTTAATAAAGGATAATGTAACATTATAACTACCACGACCAGATTGGTCGTGTATTAACAGAAGGTGATGTTAGGAGTCAAAAAAACCGTAGAGCTTGTATGAAAAGGATTATGAATATTGAAGAGGCGAGTGAGGTAAAGATTGTGCCATATGCCGTTCGGTTCTCTCTGCCTACCCCGCTAGGGAAGTGGCGTGAAGTTTAGTTAGTTAGTTATATTAATAGTATAAACTACACTATTATTAAAATTACACAAGTTTAATTTAAGTAAACAAGTCTAAATCTTTAGCATTAACTATTAACCTCTATTTTACGTAGCCCTGCGATAAACATAAAATTACCAACTAACTCACTAAAGTTCACGCCACTTCCCTAGCGGGGTAGGCAGAGAGAACTGGACGAGAGAATTGAACATAAATATCCTGGTAATGCCATAAAAATTAAAAAAAACATACGCCCCAGTTTTATTGGCACGGAGTAGCCGTCGTAAAAATCCGTGGATAAAATAAAAAACCAACTCTACGTGAGCATATTAAGTAATAAAAATATTGAAATATTGAAGAAATAAATAAATTGCCTTGGTACTGAACAAAAAGCATTCACGTCTTCAATCTCATGAATAAGAAAATTGAATGAATAATAATCGATTTGTTAGGGCATAATAAACTAATGATTGAGCAATGAATTTCAAATTGGCAGACATTTGTGGAAATCAAATGTGTTGGGAGAACTCATAAGGGCTGATTTTGTTTTCGGCGTGGCGTCATATAATTGGAGCGAGAAAATTGATCTACTAGATAAAGTTTTAGTTTAAAAAGCATCGTCGATATGTTCTGTCGTTGAAAAGATTTAAATTTAAATTGTGACTTTATTGCCTATTGAAAATCGGAAACAATCTATAAATATGGTAATTTCAAGAATCTATATTAATATTTGATGAATATATACTTTATGAGAAACGTTACACTGGATATATAACTAAACTTTTTTGTAATTATTTCGCAAAATTAAAGGTTGTAAAAAAATATTCTCATTAGTACGTACATATATATTTTTTTGTATCATTCATTATTAGGTAGGCAATACATATTTTTATTATTAAAGTTATTTTAGATAAAATTAAGAGGAATCAATTGTATAGGTCTTCTTTTTAGCAATGCCTAGGACTGGTAGATAAATCATGGATCTATAATCAAAAAGTGAAAGTAGATACCTGATTTTTTTATTGTTCTTTTTTCTTATTTCTTAAACACGAGAACTTTTTGCAATCCTGTTCCTGCCTTGCCGAGCGCAATGTTGCCCACCCTAGCAGACACAGACGGTGCTTTTCAGCCCAAGCAGTCTGTTACGAGTAAGTTCCCGCACCGCCGCATAGATGGCGCTTACCCGTACAAAGCCTTCGAGGCGATGTAGGAAATTTATTGCATATATTTTTTCCTACAACAAAAATGGAGTTAGCCAAGGTTCACTGGTCCACGAAAATCAACACGATAACAGCGTTGAGCTTGCTTATTTTGGGCACCATCAGGGCTAAGAATGGGTTTCAGTAGCTTAGATAAAAAACGGCAGAAAAATTATAAGGCGCCCGCATTTTTCTAACCGTAAACAATGAGATTTGTTTACGATACATTAAACTTTTGCGTGAAAATATAAATTTGAATTCTTGTTTAAGTAAATGCATTATGAAAATTCTGTTAATTTTGGTTCTTTAATGGTTTTTCAATGTTGCCTTAATTAACTTAATGGTTTAGTGTTAATACTTGTGGATAGGTACCGGGATTTTTTGAACTACATACTAAAAGCAGAATATTAAGAAAAGTTTTACAGCTTTGAGTTACATTTATATCTACTCTCGTAAATAACATACATACATAAAATCACACATTTATATATGTGATTTTATATACAATACAATACATCAACATACATTGGCGTGAGCCCATAATCCCCAGTATGTAGAGTCAAAGGGGCAGCAGGTCTCTTTAACCACATTTAGCCAACAATAAAACTAGGTTGGGTAAGATAAAAAATTGTGAAAAAGTAGTGACAAGTGGTTAGCATGTCGCCTATACAATCACATACACACATGGGACATTGGGCTGGATTAGATGAAAAATTGTGAAAAATTAGTGACAAGTGGCTAGCTCGTCGCCTACACAATCACATACCCAAAACCCCATATACCATTAGTCGCCTTTTACGACATGCTAGGCAAGAAACGCAGTCGGCACGTTCTATTTAAGTCCCAAATCAACATGGGACAGCCCTAGACCAGCATGGGACAAATTTTAAAACTTATACAACTCACCTTCAGCATCCGAACAAATTTTTATTACGACAAGGGATTATACAATATTCTCGTAAATTGTACGTATTTATAAAATATTATTTGGTGTTATAGACTTATTAATGTAAAAAATTGTATTAATTATTTATGCACCATTTTGTTCGTTTATTTTAGGATTCAAAATCATTAAAATCTTTTGGTCGGCTACATTCTGCTTGTGTTCATACAATTAGAGATTAATATAATATCTTATTATCTTCTCACAATAAAAAGTTACACGTTATAATTAAATTTAATAAAAAAATAAATTTACTGGGCTTCTAATAGATACTGGGCTTCAAAGATCTGGAGTGGGGCCCTTTTGCATTACTCATTCCTAAAATTCTACAGAGCAAGTGACGTCACGCGCAAAAGTAACTTGTATCTTCGTCATTTTTGTTTTACTGAACAAAACAAATACGAGAGCAATATTTTTTTATAATGGATTATTATTTTTTTTTGGTCTCATGCCTAAATTTAAATTTAGTGCGCCAATTTGAACTCTAAAGCTAATTTTCATTGATAAAATTATTAGATTCCACTTACTATAATTTGTTAGAAACAAACAAAATTCTATATATGAGGATCCGGTGTAATACTCTAGATCCGAGTTAGTTACAGATACTTCTTTTGTATCAACCAACAATAGCACTAACATTCACCAAACGCCTTTGAATTTCGTTGTCAAGGGCGGCTTTTAAGTTTCTTTTCAAATAACAGGTTACGATAAATTTCCCAATTAGGTGGTACTTGGTCCGTCCTTTCAAGCTTGTTCAGGCTCAATCGGTCTCATACGTTATTGGCCTCGTGAATATACTTCGGTCCTGTACAGTGACAAATTTCCCCAGGGAAAGCTCCGTTGAAGCTAAGGAGTTCTGGGCTTAGACCGAATGAAGGACTTTAGACATTTTTTAATCTTCGTTAAACCTATACTCATATTTTGTATTAGAGAGCAAAATTTTATTTTTCTTTTTGAAAAAAAAAAGCCAATGTTGTTAATTTAATATATTTAATTTTATGAATAAGTTGCAAAATATTGTTTTACATTTTTTGCTTAAACATAATGGAAAGGGGATGATAAATCCTTTTCGTTTGTTTTGAAATTAATAAGTAAAAAAAATAACATTATATGTATTGTATATATATTTTTCGACTGGCCCGTTGGTCGAGTGGTCAGAGACCCTGGCCACGAAACCAAGGGTCGCGGGTTCGAATCCCGCTAGGGGCAAATGTTTCGTGTGATGAACATGGATATTTGTACTCGAGTCATGGATGTTTATAAACGTATTCAAGTATGTCTATCTGTTCACCTAGTATCCATAGCACAAGCTTATGAGCTTAGTTTGGGACTAGGGAATTGGTGTGCCAGTCTGAAGAATTTATTTATTTATTTTTTAATTCTATCTATTAAGTCGTTTATAAAAAAGAGAATTTATTATTTATCCACAGTAGCAAGTCAACATTTTTAACTGAATACACAGAAAAAAATATGTTTATGGCAAATTGAGTAAACATAATTTGGTAATTGAACATAGTCTTATAGGGACGGAAAAACGGTGAAAATTTAATACGCCCTCATATCAGAGTCCTCATTAAACATTAACTGACCTTCTGTAATTGCAGGGTTTGACAGTAGTACTACTTAGCCATTCTGCTTAAGGTCCATCAAAGCAGATTGTATTAGCATATCGTTCAATACACTGTAAACCGCATTTAATCTTATCCATACACGTGGTGTTAGCTGTAACAAATTTCTCTTGGGAGCCAGAGGTGTCAATGTATGGGTTGTCGTTGTAGGTTAAAATCCTGTTCTCCGAAGCTATAGCATTTAGGATATTGATCATGTTTTGTAGATTATGATTTTTCAAGCTATCAGGTGTACCTAATAGACTCTAAAAAAGTACTTTCTTGAAGCCTATATAATGAAAGAGATAAAACCAGAACGGATATAAGGATAACGGTTGATGATGTAATGCTGTAACAGGTGAATGAAATTGTATATCTAGGATCTGCATTTAGTAGCGATAGAAGATACTCCGCTGATATGATAAGAAAGAAGTGTGAATGCAGGGAATAGGGTGAATAGAGCGTTAGGAAAACTTCTAGGCAGTGAAGCCTTAAGCCAGAAGGCCCAGCTCGCTATACACAATGCGGTGCTGATTCCTACGCTAACATATGGAAGCGAGAGTTGGGTATAGCAGAAAGAGCATGAAAGTAGAATAAACGTGGTCGAGATGCGTGTGCTGCGGAAAATCTACTGTGTATCGCTCACAGACTGCGTTCGTAATCATAATGTAAGAAAGAGAGTCGGTCAGAAAGACAGCGTCGGAGTCAAGGTAAGAAGAGGCATGCTCCGGTGGTTCGGACATGTGGAAAGAATGGATGACGAAATATTGACTAAACAGATAAACTATGCGAAAGTGGAAGGATGTATGAGCCGCGGAATGCCCAGGTCTACCTACCACGACCAGAGTGGTCGTGTATTAACAGAAGGTGATGTTAGGAATCATTAAAACCGTAGAGCTTGTATGAAAAGGATCATGAATGTTGGATAATCGAGTGAGGTGTGTAAGGATCGTGCCATATGGCGTCCGGTTCTCTTTACCTACCCTTCTAGGGTAGTGGCGTGAAGTTTAGTTAGTTAGTTATATAAATAAATATATTTTGAATTGGAATTTAATGTCAATGAAAGTTTTAATTGATTGGTTCTAAATACCGTTCCTTGGATTTATTTTTACATATAGTAGGTTTGTACAATATAAGAGATAAGAGATATAATTATTCCAATCAATAATATTTCTCAAATTGGCAGAGTCGAATGACCATTCTCTTTAAAAATGAAAACAGAGTCAGATAATTTTCCAAACTTAATAACTGGGAACTGACTCTCCCTTAAGCTTTGGAGAGAATGGTATTTTGCGATATTTTATCAACTTACTTACTTAAATTTATACACCATCAAAAGTTATTTTCTGCACATACTGCGATGCCCTACTTTTGCTACAGTACCTAGTGCCATGAAACGAGCCATTTTTGTTTGGAAAACGTGCTAAAATAGATTGTAACGAGCCGAAAGGAGGTGAAAGTACCCATAACTACGAAGAACTTTAGTCGAAGTAACTAAAAAAGAAACTGCCATTCCATTCGTGTCGGTTTGTTCGTGCGCTCCGAAAAACGATTAAGAGTGTTGCAGCTGGAATATTGTTCCTTATACAATAAGGAAAATGTTACCAGCCAGCATGTACGTGATTGTGTAACAGTTAGATACAACCTTATTTTTAGTATATATGAAACCTGAAAACTGTTTGTACAGAATCGATTGCAACAGATTTTTATGCTATGTTCAATTATGAAGCAATATTTTTTTGTAAAATCTTATATAAAGTTACACCCCTACTAAAAAAAATTTAAAGCGCGTGAGCATCGCATGTCACAAGGTCAATGTAGTTTATCCCCCTTAGGGCTGTTTTTTCAACAGTCAGATAAAAGATAACAATCGAACAAATCACAATCCGGATATTTGTAAAATGTCATTGCCTGTTTCCTAAGTTAAATACCGTATGACATCCGCAAATTGGTGACTTTATACTTTATCAGTCGGTTAATTCTTACCTGACCAATTAAAAATCGGCCCTTAGTAACTAACTAACTAAACTTGACGCCAACTCCCTTGCGGGGTAGGCATATAGAACCTATGAGTATTATTTATTTCTAATAAGCGCAAACGCCATTACAAGCGCCATTTCTTGTAATTTCGGAGATTTCCGAGTTATCCAATATTAAATATATTTTTTTTAATTTAAGCTTGAAATTTTCAACTAAATCTCAATCCAACTATTATTTATTAAAATTCAGTCGAATTGAGAACCTCCTCCTTTTTTTGAAGTCGGTTAAAAAGTCCGAATACAAATTCGTAATATCGATTTAATAAAATTAAGATAACAGGATTTTAATTCAAACATAATTTAATTAGATAAAAGATGATAATAATTAATGTTTAAAACATTTAGGACATTTCCCAATCATACAAATCGGGAAAAGAAAAAGCCAGATGCATAATATTTTTTTTGGAATTAAAAATATATTAAAAGTTTTTTCAAATAATTTAGGGCCCTTTCATAATTGGTCAATATTGCGCATAATCTTTTTATAATTGATTACAATTGATTGACTCGATGGCGCATTCGGTAGTGACCCTGCCCCATGCGGCAAGGGTTGTGGGTTCGATCTTCACCTCTTGTCTACCCCAATACTTGTCTTCGTTCTGTGTCTGGGTGTTAATATACAATATATTTAAGTAAGTATATATTTGTAATATGTACATACCACTGTTCCAATATCCGTAACACAAGTGCTTAAGCTACTTACCTTAGAGTCAGATCAATATATGTGATGTAGTCTAATATTTTTTATTTATAATATAGTTTCAGTTTCAAGGCCTGTTCACGAATACGCTACCATTAATCACGCATATTGAGTAAAACTAGCAAGGCTATCCAATAACACAGGCAACGAAACTCATATCTTCAGCAGAATTCTGAAGAATTTACTTTACTAACAACGGGATCTAGTTTAGCAGTTCCTAAAGTTGAAATAAATAGATCGGCCCGTTCGGGCATGAAGCCGCAGACAGTTGATTGTTTTGTAAAGAACTACGTTTAACGCCTTAGATGAAACAATGTAATTGAATACTTAGAATTCATTTTCTAAAAAATTTTATCTCTTTTTTTTTGATCAAAGTAAAGGTGAAGGTCTGTGTATTCTTTAAGATATTATTATGTATTATATTATCAGGAAACGGTAAATTGTATACATTATATCATGTATATTCTGGCGAATCTAAATTTGCCAAAAATGTAGATGAAAGAAGCCTGTAACAATTTATGAAGTTTGGCTTGTCAATCTAGTTAAAAACGAAGGGCTGATGTTAACCTGCCTTTAAGGTTTTAGGTTTCCATATTAAACTAACCATTTTTTTTTTCAATAGAAATAAAAAAATAAAAGAAAGAAATGCCGTCTGAATTGTTATGTCGTCCGACGGAGAGTTGCGTGGTGAATGGGACTCCCAGATGTCTCGGAGATAAAGGATCCCGCTCCGGCTAGAAAGAAAGATCAGGGTATACCCACAACTCGCGGCGTTACCTCACATGAGCGGTAGCCTCCACGAATACCCAACAAAGACTTGGACTACTGCAGCATGAATTGAAGACCAGAACTATCACATTTAACCTTCAAAAGTGCACGTGTACTATACACGAGTCATCGTAACGTCGATACATTTCAATACCACGCTCCCTGTCATCGCAAAACAAAAAGTTGAGAGTAAAACTAAAAAAAGTCTTTAGTGTCTACCTGACATTGACTGATGTGAATTGCTCACGTTCACGTATATTTGGCAGAGTGCCACGCTATGTCCGTTGTGACCTCCTTTATAAGGTTTGTCCATTTGTTTTTATTTCTCCTTTTTGCGTCATCTGCAAGCTTTAACGATCCTTCCAACATTTGCGCTAATAAAGCCTTTTTGTATTTCGTCACCATGATGCTATGATATTATTTACTTGAGTTTGCTCTTATATTATTTTAATGATGTACTTATAGACCTATTTTTACATCTTTCTTTGCTTTTAAGATATGCATTTAAATGTATTTTCAAATCAATTGTCCCATGTTGGTCTGGGCCTTAAAAATGATGTACCATCTGTGCTCCTTGCCTAGCATGTCTTAAAAGGCGCCTAATGGTATATCGAGTTTTGTTTATGTGCTTGTCTAGGCGACGAACTAACCACTTGTCATAATTTTCAATCTAACCCAGCCGTTTCATTTTTGAATGCATGTGGTTGAAGGTGTCTGCTGTCCCTTTGAATCCGCCTACCCCTTTACCCTTTCTGGGTTTCGGGCGTGATGTTATGTTACGTTATGTTTTTAAATTAAATATGTCTGTCTAGTGGGGAATGTGATTTTTATATGATGAAAAATGGCCTGTTTTCTCCGGGTTCAAACGTTAATAGTGCAACATTGCATTGCAATCGGTTTAGTTGTTTTGGCGTGAAGACGTAACAAATAAATAGATAGATTTACTAACAAATACATGATATTATTTTAGTACGGATACTTTTTTTTTAATGTGTTAAGATAGAACAGGTAGCAGCCCAGGTTTTTTTAAATATATCTATTCACTAGCTTGGCAGTGAGGGATTATATCGCGATGCATCCAAAATTGGCTCGTTCCCCTATATAAGGATTATGAAAATCAGATCGGCAGTCGCGACAAGTACGACATATAACGCTAGGAAAATGTATCAGATGATGACGTTGAGACAGTACGATTGATAAAAACGAGGCTAGAATTTTAAACCTATGTAACAACCGACTTATTTGTACATAAAATTTTACACACACATAATATAACATGTTCAATAATGTATGTACATGGCTTAAAACACTGGCGTAGAAATATAACGAGACGAGTAATCTCGCCACGAGAATTCATATAATTTTATCTCCAATATTTTCAGAGATGGTTATTTAATATAAATACGAATAATAAATACACCAATGAAAATGAGTCTTGATTTATTACGTCAACAATCTCAATGGCGTAATATATTATTACGGACGGAATTAACCTACATTTCAGTAATGAATTGTGAGTTCTTGTAAATTATAAAGTGTTTTTAATCACATATTAAATAAAATTAATATTTGTGCAGACTGACTTTTGATCAGTATTAAATTTGTTTTATTTTAAATAAAAGCAGAGCCTATATGTTTATTTATACAATACATATTGAATAGGTTTAAGTGTAGGGCTGATAAAATAAATATAAAATAAAGAAGAAAAGAAAAGTAGTATAATTTTTAACAAGGAATGTGTCTCGTCTTGAATTGAATAAATCAATTAATGGGAAAAAATTGCGATCCTTTAAGAGTTTAGGCGGAGACAGGCAGTTAAATATTATTCATTTGTTATTAAAATGTCACGATGTCACTTTAAGAACGATACAACTGGGCCTTTTTATATATAAAAGATTTAAATTACCAGGTACAACAGTTTTCTATCCGAAGAAGCCATTTCTTCTCAAACAATAATAAAACAATAAAAAGCATTTCTCCATAACTCATGGCACTATATTTCGCTGCCAGATCCCGCTGAGCTAAAAGTGCGAACTACAATAAATACTTAAACTATTTACTGCTGTAGGCACAAAGTATTGTTCTTGAGTTACTTACTGAATAGAAAACGAGAAATAATGCTAAGGAGAAAATAAAAGATTGTATGCGTTAAAACTAAATCGCGAATAATAAAAAGAAAAGCTATAAGAAAAGCTTGCGCACGGAAAAGTATAAAACAAATATTATTTTTTTGGGGTGAGTTATAATGTAGTTTATATGGGGAACCCATTCTTGTCATTAAGAAAAAAATACGTACTCTGGTTGAAACCAATAACCCTCGTGTTATAGCACTTACTGAACCCTAACTGTCTGAACGCTAAAATCATCTATAAGTTCGATAGGACAATCGATAGTATCGATAGTATCGGTAGTATCGATGTTTCTGTTAGTGTAATACTATCGGTAAATAGCAATACTATTGATAATTTCGATCGCTGCCAACCAATGAACCAACAATACTATCGATCCTATCGATGGTATTGCTCTTTAATATCGTATAGACCAGGGTTTGCCAACCTTTATTCCGCGGAGGCTCCCCGGACCACAAATTATATTTTCATGCCCCCCCCTTAGGTGTTCAAAAATAATAATTATACTGTTTTATTTTTTAATTTACCTACGCATTGAATAGATTTCTTTTTTCGGAAAAGCAAACTTATCTATTATGCCTCCCCCCTAACATTTCTCTACGGCCCCTTAGGGGGCGTGCCCCCCTGTTTGGGAAGTCCTGGTATAGACTATTGATAGTATCGATACCTACTACCGATAGTATTGCTGTTTACCGATAGTTTTGCCGTATCGATTGACTATAGATACAATCGTGTCTGGTTGTTAATATACAATATTTAAGCATATATTTGTAATAACACTGTTGATTCTGATATCTGTAACACCATTGTTTAAGCTACTTACCTCGGAATCAGATCAATGTATGTGATGTAGTCTGATATTTATTTAAATTTATATTTATATGAATATAAAACAGAATAAATTGTGGGTAAAATATGTTAAATGCAACAACGTCTTACTGACAAATTGGATAGGCGGTTCTGGTGCTTGTGTCTCGATGTTTGCATTTCATATGCAAAATGTTAAGGGAAAAAGCTCGTAAAGAGGAAATTTCTTTGCAACGCAGTACGTTACTTTTATACGTTGTATGTCGTAATCCAAAATTATGGGTTAATCACAAATATTACATTCGCATCGTCATTGTAACAGCAATCTTTTACATTGTTATGAGAACAATGAAAAAAGTTGGCGGTTAAGATAACTAATCAAAAAAGTAATAATGTCAAAATGTCAAAACACAACGTCAAAACTCTGACGTCACTGTCTACTGTACTTTAATGACAAAAAAAATTAATGTTGTCAAAACAATACCAATATTTCTAATCGAAAATTACTGTAAGTTTGCTATTACTGCGACTGATCACGATTTAATGTTTCTAGATCAATATTGTATTCCTTGGAGACAGTACATTTCCTGGATGAATTGATTTTATAACATTTGTATGTACCTCTTATAATGTGTTTTCAGCTGTACATGTTAAATTGGATGTATATCTTCATGTAACTTAAAAAAACATGGAGTATTAATGTGAAAAATAAATACTTTCATCTTCCTTTTTTTATCCTTCGTGAAACAATTAGCTTAATGCTCGACAAACAGCCTTTAACGGACTGCTAATTTTAAACACTCTGTTAATCACATTGATTGACTAATTCTTGCTAACTAAAAATAATCCTTTGGATTGCGATACCAAATTCAAGGATTGACAATGAGCACAAAAGGAGAATAGTTACGATAAATTACTTGTTTAGTATGTATTTAATTTTGTTACTCACCAAATAACGCTTAAAATAGATTGAGAATAAACAGCTGGGCTACGAAAGTTTTAAGAGAAAGTGTCTTATATATTATTGTCTCGTACACTAACAAAGTCGACGAAGATACTATTCTTAGTCTTTCGTTTCAACTTACAATTCACCGAATGTTACGACAAATCCTTTCGAAATTCTTTTGAGATCCGGAAACCTAAGCTAACTGAAACAAAAGAACTGAGTGCGAACAAAACACTCCGGATACGTTAAAATTTTCTAACCACCCCGCAACGACCGTCAGTCAACGTCATGAAACCAGCTATTGTTTCACAGATTCGTGAATTTGTGAATGACAGTGAAATGGGTGGGTTCATAAATTCCTGCGCATCAATAGAAGCGATCTAAATTGGAGTATAACGTGCATGACGTACACGGATCATGGAAGCAACCGGAGACGAATGGGGCTTTGTTGCTGAGTGTTACATAAATACATACATAAAATAACGTCCATAATCCCCGAAGGGGCAGAGTCAAAGGGGCAGCAGGGCACTTTAACCTCATTCAGCTAAAAATTAAACTGGGCTGGGTCAGATGGAATATGATGGATAGCATCCCATTTGATCTTCATACTTCAAAAACTAGTTAATATTTTAACTGTAAAAAATATTGTTTGGTTCTTCTTGACGACTCATCGTAACACAAATTTTGATGTGCACATGGTTTGTGACAAGGAAAAGACATATAATTACATACAACCTTTTACTCTGAACTTTTTAATTGTTTCCGTAGGGCAACTCAATTACAAATAAACACAGAGCTCGTGTACAAAACCACACGTTTCTGCACAAATAGTGGGTTACATTACATATTTAAAAAAAAATTGAAGCATGTAATGAATATGAGCTAAATTAAACCACCACATTCAATCACAATCAAGGCAATCCCAAAGAAGATTACTTCCTTGTCCCAGCAAAAATATCATCCATTACTGGCCGCAGGCTGAAGATTTCACAAAAATAGCATCAAACTTCGCTGTATACTTTCAAAACAACCCTAAACAAACCGGGGAAGGAAAACATCACTCAAGTGAGTATATTGGGCTGGCTTATTAAAATTAGTGACAGTTGATTAAATCTGTTGTGATCCAACCCAGGAGGGAACATTAATAACCCTGTAATAGCTCAGACTGAACTCAGCCTTTGTGAAGGAAGGGCTCGAATGCCTTTTAAATTATGCTCATTTGTATACGGAAATGATGATAGTATTTCCATTGTTAGAAATAACGAGCATAGCTTTTACTATTGAGACGGATCATTATCTGAAGGTATTAAGTGGGATTTTAAAAGTTTTGTAAGTGGATTGGATAGAAATGTTGCGAGAGATGGGGAGTCACTTACTAATAGGATATGTCTGATAAGTTCTTCAATTAATTTTATTGTGGAACTGTAAGTTGGTATTGCTTACTTCATCTGCAACTACGACTGATTGAAGTCTATTGATTCGTTAGCTAGTCAAATATCTTAATAAAACCTACATATGGTCATGATTACATACATAAATATATATAATAACAAAAAATACAAACAAAACATGCTGCACTTGTGCTATTAATACTAGGTAATGGAAAGACATCCTTAAATATGTTTATAAATGTACATGTTCATCATAGGAAAAATTTTCGCCTAGAAGGTTTGAAACCTTTGAATTAATAGCCCCCTGGCCATCCGACCAAGGGATCTGTCATATCGATTATAATGGGTGTAAATAAGTAAATAATTAAGACAACATCATGTTTAATGATCTGACTCCGAGCTAAGTAGCTCACTTATGTTACGGATATCAAAATCAATATTTGACACCCAGATAAACAAACACAAGTGTTTATCACACGAATATTTGTCTTGGGTGGGGATTGAACCCATAACTCTTGACTCATAGGACAGGGTCATTACCAAATGCGCCATCGAGCCAGTGTCTATCTGTTTGTGTAAAGAGATCTTTAACGTCGCAATAAGTAACACCGGTGTTAAATGCAATAAGTAACACCGGTGTTAAATTATGCATATATTTTTTTTATTTCAGTTCTCATATCAGCAGCTTCCAGATATGATATTTCCCCGTTCTCGAACCAGGAGTAATCATTAATTCCTGTTTTTTTCGTTTGCCCTTAAAGCTGTGCTTATTTTGCTGGAAATTCAAAGCATTATTGATGAAAAATATAGAAACGTTCGACTTGAAGGGCTTCCATTCATTACCACTGCACTTAAGGAAGTCAGTGAGAAACCGAACAGGAAATTGTGCCGAATATTAAAAGAATTTTATATCAACAGCAGGCGGTAGGCGAAACAAGGACAAACAATTCTAAGCTTCCGAAAGGTAATTGGCGTGGTTAAAGCCAGTATTATGTTTAAGGGAGTTTCATGGCGTTATTTTGGAGTTGATTTTTACAAAAGCTGTCAAGTGTTGACCTTTTTAGAGGAATGGATCCAGTTTTTGTTGGTTTAACAAGGTGTGGGATCTGAAAGTTCTCTTGAGTAGGAGAGTCCTTGAAAGAAACAAGGTATACCCACACATTTCAAATTAAGTATATTCACATGAAGTTCTACATATTATTCATAAATAATATTTCTAATATTATTTATAGTGTACTTCATTTTTAAACGGTCAGGCGTAACAGAATAATTTAATCTGCATAAACGTAAGACCGCAGACAAAAGTTAGTAGACAATAATTCGAATCAGAACTAATACATTGACGTCACATATTGGTCTAAACTGCAAAAAGAATGTGCCAACTGTGTTTCTTGTCTCATCATCAGCCTGTTGCAATGCACTGCTGGACATAGGCGTCTCCAAAATGTTCGCCACTCTGATCGATTTTCGGCTACTATCGTCCAGCTCCTGCGAGCCGTCTTGCGCAAACCGTCACTCCACCTGGCCTGAGGCCGTTCTACACTACGTTTTCCGAGACGCAGTCTCCACTCCAGAACTCGTTTACCCCAACGGTTGTCGGCTCTGCGGCTGATATAGCCAACCTACTGCCACTTCAGCTTGCTTATCCTGTAAGCTATGTCGATAACTTTGGTTCTCTACCGGATCACCTTATTGCGGATTCGATCCCTGAGAGAAACGCCGAGCATAGCTCTTTCCATAGCCCGCTGAGTGACTTTAAATCTGTAAACCAGTCGTGCAGTCAGTGTCCAAGTCTCACGTCCGTATGTCATAACAGGTAGGACGCACTGATTGAAGACTATTGTCTTTAGGCACTGTGGGATGGACGATGGGAAGACTTGCCACTTGTCACGATTTTTTAATTTTCCATCTAACCTAGCCCAGATTTATCTTTGACTGAATGTGGTTAAGAGGCTTGCTACCCCTTTGACTTTGTCTACCCCTTCGAGGATTATGGGCGTGGAGTTATATATGTATTAATACATCTACGCTCATCTTTAGTTCATATTTCTATTACAAATGTTCAATTGCGAGACGCAATTGAATATTTGTAAACATTGATGTATCGTTGAGATTCATCACCCAGGTTATCGTTATTCGAATCGCTCCTATCCAATTTGAGTGTGAATGTTTACATGTATTGTGATTCGTGCTTCAATATCCAATTTTAATATAAGCTTGGTGCTATAGAATACTGATAATTAATTTTAAATAAGTCCTCACCACGGTAAATACTCGTTCGATCAAATGATCCGTTGATTATAAATGGTATTGCCCAACATTCATTTGTATTAACATGATTGTTATTTTATCCATTTCTGAGATAATGCAGGTTCAAATTATCACTTATCATATTGACCTGTAATTTATCTGTTTGAGCTTTGAGCTTTTTAATAAATCTTTAAGCATACAATAAAAAAATGAATATCTGTTTTTAATGTCAAAATAACATCTGACTATTACTAAATAGATATATGTATATAGTATATATACGTATAAAGTTTTGAAAAATCAAAAGGTACGTGCTCGGGTTTGAGGCCGCACCCCTCGGTTATGAGGCGCGTGTCCTTACCACTGAGCTACCACCACTCTTTCTGTATATATACTATATATATACATAAATATGACAATGAACTCATCTGACTCTCAATAAATGATAAATGATCATGTAATGATATATTTATGATAAGTACCTTATTATGAAAGAGGGAAACAGTACTCACTTGCGGAATCTTCAAGTGAGAGTTTACAAGCTAACTGTAAAACAAGTATATACTTAATAATAAGCAAAAATAAACTTATAAGCTAGGCTTTTATTGTAGAAATAAGATTTTGAATTGGAAGTTGAGCAAAATACTTTGGCTTTTTCAACCTTCCGTCAGTAAAAACATTCTCTAAGCCTTAAAATAAAACCTTCGTAAGCTTTGCGAAAAGCTAGAAAACGTTAATTAGATTTTGGAAATGATATATGATACACAAATATAATGAGCATCATGTACGATATCACAACTCTTTTTTTTTAAGTGTTTACATTCATTATGTATACATCAAAAATTTTATATTTGACTTCAAGTTAGAATATTCAAGATTTTATAATGGTATTTAAAAAAAAATCTACCAATATTACGTTTTACATGTTTGTGAAATAACTTTACATTTTTTTCTGTTCTTAATCTAGGTACTAACGGAACTAAACGCGATATGCATTATGTAATATATGAGTACTTACAGCTTGACGTTTCGGCCGTGTTTAAAATCATACAGAACTTATATAACTCATATTGTCTCGATTGGCTCGTTGGCGCATTCAGTAGTGACCCTGCCCCATGCACCAAGAGTTGTGGGTTCGACCCCCCACTCAGGACAAACATTCGTGTGATGAATACTTGTGTTTTTTCTGTGTCTGGGTGTTAATATCCAATATTTAAGTATATATTTGTAATACCATTGTTGATTCTGATAGCTGTTACACAAGTGCATATGCTACTTACCTTGGAGTCAGATCAATGTATGTGATGTAGTCAGATATTTAGTTATTTATTTATTTACATTTCATGAGCCTTAAATGAAAGCCTAAAAATATATTAGCTTCCAGGTCAACGAAATTTAATAGTTAAACTACCTTTATCTTTTACGCCAATCACACAGGATTGACCTAGTTTAATGTCGCGATATTCTATGTACGGGGTTTTATCTGAAAGGAAGTTGTGTTGCTGCCAAATTATTCTAAGGGCAATAAGACTATTTGGGTAGGATTAGGTCAATGTTCCGTAGGAAATTCAACTGCCAAATAGTGGCAAGAAAATGGCACAAAATACATAAAAAATGTGCAGGAAAAAGTTAAAGTTATGATTCAATGACATTTAGGGATTATCTGCATTAATGAAAGTAGGCGAGTGTTGAAACGGTATCTGTCGTAAATTTTTACATTATTTCTTTATTTTCTCCCATTTTTTTTGTCTCTTATGGTCTAAGACTTTATAAGAATGAACCAACTGCGTTTCTTGCCTAGCTTGTCGGCAAAGGCCATTAAGGGATTATGGCATATGGGGATTTGAGTATGTGATTGTGTAGGCAACGAGCTAGCCTCTTGTCACTACTTTTAAAGAATTTTCTCTAACCCAGCCTAGTTTTATTTTTAGCTGAATGTGGTTAGAGGGGCCTGCTGCCCCTTTGACTTTGCCTACCCCTTTGGGGATTATGAGCGTGATATTATATATATAATTTGCTGTTTTGTTTATTCTGCTAAGCTATCTTATTAATTTAAACGAAAAATTAAAATCTCAACACAAAAACGAATAAACAATTGTATATTTTGTATCGAAATTAAAAACAACTAAAATGTGTTTCAGACATGTTATGAGAAGGGTCTTGCAAACATTGAGCTCAAACAAAAAGCTCTATTCAAACCAAACACTGCTTAATTTGGAAATCCAAGTACAGAATTATGTAGTCGAAGGAAAATATTGCGAGGAACCTTGCACATTCAGATAACTTTGTACCCTCAGAGAGGTCAGATGGCAATCGCTTCAATGTAATAACCACACTTGGCAGTTCTAGAACCATAGTCAAAGCGTACCCCGGCTAGATACGGTTCAAAGAGAAATGGGAAACATGAAGATGGTTACTTAAGTTGCGAAAATTGTCTTCGTTGAACTTATATGCATGTTGGGTTCTATTTCAAGTGTACTCAATATAATATTTACATTATATATATATATATATATATATATATATATATATATATATATATATATATATATATATATATGTGTACAATATTTTTCTTGATTTTAATAATTAATTTCAACGTAACAATCGTGCCATATAACGATCGGTTCTCTCTGCGTACCCCACCTAGGGAAGTGTCGTGAAGTTTAGTTAGTTAGTTATTTTCAATATTTTAACGATTGTAAATATTACTCCAGTATATATAGCTGAAACCGAAACGGTTTTCTTTAAATGCATGTAAAGTTAAATGCTATCTTATGTGATAAAAAGAAATAACCTGTTTTCCTCGTCTAATTTGTCGATAAAAGCGACTGATAGTATATCAGGTATTTTATAGATGACAAGCTAAATACTTGTCACTATTTTATCACTTGCCATCAAACTCCACCTAGTTTGGTTAAAGGGGTCTGCTGACCCTTTGACTCTGCCTACCCCTTCAGGGATTATGGGCGGGATGCTATGTTTGTTTTGTTTGTTTCCAGCCAGTTTTATTTATGTCCGAAATTGGTTAAAGGAGGATTCTGGCCATCCATTTTAAGATGGAGAGCATGATATAATATCCTATACAATATTACATTTGTATTGTATATATGTATAAATATTTACAACGGAAGTAATCATACATCCGAACTTATGTTCGGATGTATGATTACTTCCGTTCGATCGAGCAACAGTTATCTGTTGCTCGATCATACGTAAAAAGTTAATTCAATCTGCTATACAAATCAATCTCAAGATTTAATCTAAAACAAGATCGGAAGATAAGTGAATCATACAATTTCTTTATTAGATAAAATTCAAAATTCAAAATATCTTTATTTATATAGGCTTCAAGAAAGCACTTATAAATAGTCAATATACAAAAAAAAGAACAAATAATACTACCACCGGTTCGGAAGGTAGAATCTATCGAGAAGAAACCGGCAAGAAACTCGATAGTTACTCTTTTAATGCCAATTATACATTTTTGTAAACTTAATTAATCTACACTTAAGACTAGATATCACTGCAGATGAACAATTCATTGCGAAGTTAACCATAAATCTTTGTCATTGAGGAATTCTTCGATCTTGTAATAGCCCTTACTCATTAAAAATGATTTAATGCATAATTTGAATCTACGTAAGGGTAATGTTAAAATACTAAATACTAAATAACCGTTAGAGATATATAGAAACTCCTTTGTGGCAATTCGAGGTTACGACTGTAAAGGAATGTATAATTTATATACGTGAAAGGTTCAATAACTAATTATTAGAAAAAAAAAAAAAAAACTGAACTAAAAAATGAATAGAAAACGGACGGGATATGCCAGTTACAATCAAACAAACACAGATTTTTCTATAGACTATATTTCAATGCCGTCAGATATGTCTATGACGAGTTTTGAAACTATGTTACTGTATTAGCATCAATATATAAAGACAAAATATCATTTCGTATAATACAAACTTAAACAATATCCAAAAAATCATGCATTTTCTCTCTTAAAGAAATTAATTCCCGATTGTAGAATCGGAATGTGTTTTTTGTTTGTCCATACAACATGCTGCCGAATACGAAAAACAAAAACAGTGACAAGTATTAATACGTTTCGTTTTCGGCCCAAGTAATGAAATAGCACAATGAATTGTCAGTATAGGAACTGAGCGGTGTATTACTGAGAAATTCGGTAATTCCTTTCACATCCACCGGGATGTTTGCTCATGAAATGTAAATTATTCAAAGTGATTATACATTTTGTCGCCTTTTCATTACGATATTTAACCGAAATTTCTTATAGCACATCTTCCGGAAATATTAATGTATGTTATTTTATTATAGCACAATTTTAAGCTTGTATGAAAGACTGTTGTTTCAAGTATTCCCGTATATTGTATTTAATAGTCTCCGTTTTTAAAATATCATATTTTAACATAGAAAACAAGGGAAACTAAGATCATGATTATTAGCCCTCTTTTCAGGAATATTTTTTCAGAAAATCTAGTTGGTATATTGTACACAATTTTATTGAAAAATACCTAAATTAAGTTTTACATAAATCTTTCAAAATTGTTATCTACCATCTAACTTGAATTCGGTGAAGCGGGAAATTTCCGACTGCAAAACCTACTGTTCTGATTTCATATTCACTGAAACCTCAATAAATGGGTACAGGTATCCAATAAATACGTCACCAAAAGCTTAAATAAAATGAATACCATATCCCGTTAGTTTACTGAAAAAACTTATTTGAACGAAGACAATAAAGTTTGGTGCCACAACGCAGAAAATTGCACTTTCGAAGTTTTTTACAGTAATTTAGTTACGTAATTTTATCACTTTATTTCGCACTTATTAAGGCTACTATTAAAGCTTAAATGAATCCACTACATCCGAAAACGAAAACCGTACAACTCAATAAAATACAAAAAAAAAAACTCACCTATAAATCGTCACAGGAAGAAATCAGCCGTGCACGGCAAACGTTTTTGATAACATTCTGGTTGTACACGCTCACTTGACACCGCACCTCACTCCCGAAACTTCGTGGGCTCGGTTCGCGCGACCGCACTGCATGAGACTCGGCGGACGACTGGGGCCGCGCAGTCTCCGACGCCGTGCGTGCGGGATGCGTGCGGCTGCGGATCGAGTGCGGCTATGTGCGTTTTTGAGAATTTTGGATCTTCTTTGTTTTTGATTTTTTAATTTATGTTAAATATAGTTTATTTATTTTTCGTGTGTGTTAACACGTTTTAAATTCTTTGTGTTGTTTGATTTGATGTGTTGAACAATTTAAATTGCTAATTGCATCAAGAAATACAAGTACGTTGACTTTACTAGTCATGAAGAACATTTTATTAATTTTCAACCGACTTTAAAAAAAGAGTAGGTTCTCCATTCGACCGTATATATTTTTATGTATATGTACAACATTTGTATAGTATTTTTTTTAAACTGTCGTTGGAGTTAGAATGAGCGTTTTTATGATGACTCGTCAAATTGGTAGTATTAACGAGTTTGTGGTGTAGATAAGCTGATTATAATTTTTTTAATAAATTTGTCTGAGAAGTAAAAGAAGTTAACAAAAGGTCAGGTAAAGAGCACCCCTGACTGACGTTCGTGTATGAAAAGACTTTTGAATGAAGAAGAAGCGGAAGGTGGGTGTCAGGATAGCAGCAAATGGAAAGATGTGATTTCTGACTACCCCCATTGGGAAAAGACGTGACATTATGTATGTATTGTATGTATGTATCCTGGGTCGGGCTAAATATTTTTGGCTGGGTATTTCGATATTCAAATTACTCAGTAACAGCCAGGAGTCAGGATGTTGGCGGTTTAATCAACCTCGTGCCTCGGAAAGCACGTTAAGCTATTGGTCCTGCTCACTGGACTATGAGAGTAAAGAAATAGAGAGTGCACCTGTGTTTGCGCACACACTTGAGCACTACAATATCTCCTGCACAGATGGCTTATCCTCGTTAAGATTGGCCGCCGTGACCAATATCGATTAGGAGGACATTATCATATTATTGTATGTATCTGAGAATGTTATTCAATCACGTTTTCTGTGTTTATTTATGTGCATTACGCCTAGCCTCAAAAGTTATGAACAAAGTTTCGAAATCAAAGACCTGAATACATAGTCACGGTAGCGAATAATATCACTGAAGTAGCGGCAAAAAGTACTCCTGCAGACAAGTGCAGTATCAAAGTTGCGAGGCTTTTTGTCCCACTTGAAAGTTTGTATGGCTTCTTTACGCTTCGCTTAGCAGTTCCGGTGTCAGAGTGAGAGTAGAAACGGTTGCAGTGAAAATATTTTTTAAATTTTCTGACATCCTTTTTATCCTAACTGATATTATAAATGCAAGAGCTATGTCTATTATATATTGAAATACTTAACCAATTATAATTTGGTGTATATAAAGTTTGGATAGATAGACCCTTCTATGAGAGGATAAATTAAATAAAAAATAGTTACACGTGTTAACTCTCCCCAGAAAGTAACGTAGTACTTGTGCAGGATATGAAACAATTTTAAGTTTTTAATTTTATAAAGTTGTGAATATTTAATTACATTGGTTTTCCTACATAAAGAGATTAAAGCACTGAAAGATAATTTATCTTTAGAATCTAAAATTTTTTACTTAAATTCCAGATTAAATTTAAACAAATATGTTTTATATTAAGTACCTATTTAAATATTCAGTTCGGTAATAAAAATTTTTTGCAGGGCATATTTGCACGGCCGGTTTTTATGATAACTTAACTTGTGCATTTTTGGGTGGCTGCCCTAATTCTGATAAACGCGACAAGCGCATTATGACCACGTATAATTTATTGGTCTTTTCGCGAATTGATTTGGCCAAATGATTTTACTGACACTTCTTTTTTGTTTTATTTTTCTCTGCCAGTAACTGTCAAATGCCTTCTCTTTTTATTATATATCAATAATGGCTGGATGATTCTATATGAATCCATAAAATTATTAATGAGGTAGTTTAATATTGAGTCGATATATCATACATACATATAGCTGTGACAATTGGCTGGTTTTTCGCCTACACGATCCCATACCCAAAACCTGATATACCTTTAGGCATCTTTATCGCCATGCTAGGCAAGGAATACGTTCGCACATTATTTTAAAGTTTTGCAAGATATTGCGCAAAAAAACGCTTGATCCTACTAATATTATAAACGCGAAAGTTTGTGAGGATGTATGGATGTTTGTTACTCTTTCACACAAAAACTGCTGAATAGATTTTAATGAAACTTTACAATAATGTAGCTTATATACCCGAATAACATATAGGTTGTGTTTTATCGATGTACCACGCGAGCAAAGCCGCGGGCAGTAGCTAGTACGAACATAAATGTTACCCTTAGTACTTATAAATTGTAAGAATGCCCTTTCTTGAACTTTATTTTAATATATACCCATGCAACACTTCCAAGCCAGTTATCAATTAAACATCAGCTTTCGGGTCACCGGACCGAATGCAGTGAAACACGGGTCGCCTCGTCTCTGCCACCGCAAAATGCATTTCGGAGTGACCTTACCGAATTTGCGATGCACTCTGAGGTCTCGGACGATTCATCCAAGCATTTCGGACGTGTATGGCTTAGGTCATCATCATCTTAGCGTTATGTCCCGTGCTTAGACGGGGTCCGCTTAGACCATGATCCAGGATTAAGCGAGTCTGGTAATTACATTGAAGCGACTGCCGATCTGACCTTCGTAACCCTAAGATAGGGGAACCAGACAACTTTTGGATCATGGTTACAAATCCAAAGTTGTTTGAATTTGCAGGTTTCATCACGATGTTTTCCCTCACCATCGAGCTAGTGGTATAAATACGTACATAGACTTGAAAAATCCAGAAGTACGTGCCCGGGTTTGAACCCGCACTCCTCGGTTAAGAAGCGCGTGTCCTTACCATTGAGCTACCACCGCTCTTGTATGGCTCACGTGTATGGCTTAGGTGCCTTCAAGAAATTAACGTGTATCTCCCTTAAAGGCCGGCAACATACACGTGATTCCCTTGAAATTGCAAGGTCGACGATGGTCACTTTCCATCACAAGTCTGTTTTATGAGCAGAGGCCCCTCTGCACATTTGCTACCTCTCTCACAAAACAGACACACTTATAAATAACATTATCAAAGGGTTAAACTAACATAAAGTAATATTTTCACACCCGCCTACTTATACCTAGCTATGTTAAATATTGATGTATAATATTCTACACAACATACATGAAAATCAGCAATCGGAATCTTAAGTTAAATGAGAAATATCTTATCCCAACTTTCGCATATGATACCTGCAAATTGGCCCACTACCCAAACTAGTTAGTATCCGTGAGTTAATAGTTAGTAGTAATACTACCCTATACCAAAAATTTCATTTTAGAGAAAACAAGTAACGTCTGGTGGCTATATAGGCTCTGGGATCTTAAACCAACAATTGGCAATGTTTTTTAACTAACTAAACTTCCCTAGCTGCCCCTTTGACTCTGCTTACACTTTTGAGGATTTCGGGCGTGATGAATGTATGTCGTATGTATGTTTTATTATTATCGTATTGAACGGGAGTGCAACACGTTGCAAAACACAAATATTTTACTTCGATTACTTAGTATGCAAGCATATTTGAGATTAAAATGTATATTCAATTACGAATTATTTCGTTGGTAATTTTGCGAGCACATAAATAGTGTGATATAAAGTAATTACAGATATGTGTATCATTAAAAAAATATTTTAAAACTCCAACGGCACGTTTATTACGTTTCCACAATCGAAACTGACAAATTCAAGTGAAAATTTAGGACACTATTAGACAATCCACAAATTTTGAATTTTTTAATGGATTTATTGTCCAACTAGTCGTAATAAGTTTGGTTATGGCGAGACACGTACGCGTGATGTGTCCATACAGTTTGATAGCGGGATTCGTTTATCGAACCTTCATCTAGAACAAATACAAGAGCCAAATCAATTATTGAGATCTGACATAGGTAGGTGAGATTAAACAGGAGGGATTCTAAGGACACCATTTAATATAAGCCTGTTGAAAAGGTTTTGTATTCGTTTTATTCAAATGACAGAGTTTTAGTTATTATCTTATTAAATTCTGCCTGCGACTTTGGGAAATGTGAAATTTTAATTACTATTTTTTCAGGTAGATATGTTATAGATTGTTTGAGAACATTTCTGGTAGCGTGCTTAGGATTTTCATGTAGTATGGGAAAGCAAAAAATAACTTAGAAATTTTTGCTTTCCTTAATTATCTGATTGATGATGACATCGTACTATCACAGTTTATTGCGTTTCATTAATGACAACTTTTATTTATCTCCTATATTAAAGCCCAAAATTGTGTAGTCATAACTTTTATATATTTTTTCATACATGCACTAACACGATGTCTAAACCCTTTTATCTGCAACATAATATGACAATCTTTCACATTAAAAAAAATGGTTTTGCCATAGTATAATACCAAATGTAGACTATTAACTCAATTTATGAAACTAACTTAGGTAACTTAATTAGATTTTATATTTAAAAAAAAAAAAAATTAAAAAAAAAAAAAAATATATATATTATTGGGCAGAACATTGCCCAAATATACAATATAATCTACGAACGACTTCAACAGTAAGTGCTACGGACTACGAGTGTAATCCGTAGCATTACGTACTCACGACAAATGCTACGGCAGCATCTGCTATTGAACTTCTAAGATAATATGCTACGACTAAGAATACTGTTGACTACGAATGCTACGAGCTGCAAATGCTTTAATAGTTTAAAACATAAAATTAAGTGAAAATAATAATGAAATAATCGAGAATTAATATTAAACCCAATTCAATAGACATTTTTCTATCGAAATTAAATGTAAAACGTGGGGCTAAACATTTGCTTAACAAATTATATACAGTTTAGCGGTTAACTTTTCATAGCGTTATGTAAATCGTGGGTAAAAAACAATGAAGAAATTATACGCTTTAGAAATTTACGTTTATGTTTAAAAATTGATCTTTATCTACAATTATTTGCATATAGTTCAAAAGTTTTTACAAAAATAGGTCTGGTTTAAATCGGTTCCAAAATTGGATTATTTATATTATATCGTTTGATACTTAAATAAAAGGCTCTGAAAGAGATCAAGTACCTAATATTTGCAGAAGTATTGATCAGCATGCTCGTTTACTTGTTTTCCCTGAAGTCTATGTAATGAACAAGAAAATCATTTAAATTAATTTTCCAAAGTCCAACTCTACATTTTCTTAACTAACTAACTAAACTTCACGCCACTTCACTAGCGGGTAGGTAGAGATAACCGAACGCCATTTTGCACGATCCTTACCTCACTCGCCTCTTCAACATTCATAATCCTTTTCATACACGCTCTACGGTTTTAATGACTCCTAACATCATCTTCATTTTCTGATAAAAAAAATATTTAAATTCTAACTGAATGTGATTTGAACGAACATGAGCTTGGACGAGGAAATAATGACGTACATGGACCTTACACTAACGAACGAAAGGTACTAATTGGTTCAATCATTTCTATTCTGGGTGCTTTAACCTTACAAACGAACCTCGTGGCCAGTGAAGGCTGTAAAAGTACTTTCTACTTATTATAAGCACGCGCAGTCAAGTAATAGCACATGTGTATATAGACAAAATTACACACAAAGCTTTTACACTAAGATAATATCTTAAGAACTTATGTAAAAAAAAACCTTTATATTATAATATATTGAGCCACCATCTGTTCATCTCATTCGACTGGCCCGTTGGTCGAGTGGTCAGAGACCCTGGCCACGAAACCAAGGGTCGTGGGTTCGAATCCCGCTAGGGGCAAATGTTTCGTGTGATGAACACGGACATTTGTACTCGAGTCATGGATGTTTATAAACGTATTTAAGTATGTCTATCCGTTCACCTAGTATCCATAGTACAAGCATAAGCTTAGTTTGGAACTAGGGAATTGGTGTGTCAGTCTGGAGAATTTAATTTAATTTATTTTATTTATCTGTCTCCATTTTTAGAGCAACTTAATCCTACTAATATTATAAATGCAAAAATTTGTTTGGATGTTTGTTACAAACAGGCTATGTTTTATCGACTTACCACGCGAGTAAAGCCGCGAGCAGAAGCTAGTATCGCTATAAAATTGCATTATCATCGAATTTACATAGGCATACTTGTGAACTATAATGGAAGTCAAAAAAGCCCTTGCAACATTGCAAATCTCGGCGTCAAGCGTATACTTTTTTTTTTTTTTTTTTTTTTTTTTTTTTTTTTTTTTTTTTTTTACGTGAGGAATGCATTTACGCACCGTCCAAGTAAACCTAGGTTCGGCCTACGAGGGATGTGTCGGGCTCAGAGGCCGGGAAAGCACTCTACTACCGACTAAACCTCACGGTGGTCATTCTTCGGGCGTTGGCGCAGATTCCGGGCTCCCCACTCGGGACTCTACGCGAAATCTACGTCTACGCCGCTGCCGATCCATGCGGCCCATCTCGAGGGAGAGGCAACCTCGCCCCCAGAACACCTGGCGGTGCTTATGACGGCCCAGACCACAGTGTCACCCCATCCTATTTAACGGACGAGGATCCACGTGTCGTCATCTTCTCTGGGGCTGCTTAACGAAGTGAATGCAGGCCCCCCCGCAAACACTCCACAGTCCCAAAGGCCCTTTTAGTCGCCTCCTACGACAGGCAGGGATACCACAGGAGTATTCGGAGCCCCCCCTGTAGGGCGCGTCAAGCGTATACTAGCGAAACGGTTTTTAACCAATAAAGCCTTATAATATCCCACATTTTTGTGGTGAACTTAACTGAACTATCAAGCGTATAAAATTGGAACTTAATACTATTTAAAATAATGTCCCATGTTGGTCTGGGACTTAAAAACAATGTGTTAACTGTGTTTCTTGCCTAGTTAACTATGTCGTAAAAGAGGACTAATGGTATATCGGGTTATGGGTATGTGATTGTGTAGGCCTGCTGCATCTTTAACTCTGCCTACCCCTTCGGGGATTATGGGCGTAATGTTAGTATGTAAAATAATGTCTAAAGGTGTACATACATACATAACATCACGCCCATAATCCCCGAAGGGGTAGGCAGAGTCAAAGGGGCAGCAAGCCCCTCCAACCACATTCAGCCAAAAATAGAGCCGGGCTGGGTTAGATGGAAAATTGTGAAAAAGCAGTGACAAGCGGCTAACCTGTCGCCTATACAATCACACACCCAAAACCCGATATACCATTAGTCGCCTTTTACGACATGCTAGGCAAGAACCACAATTGGCACATTCTTTTTAAGTCCCAGACCAACATGGGACAGTGGGCTGGGTTGGATGGAAAGCTGTGAAAAAGGAGTGACAAGTGGCTAGCTCGTCGCCTACTTAGACACATACCCAAAAGCCCGTAAACCGTTAGTCGCCTTTTACGACATGCTAGGCAAGAACCACAGTTGGAACATTCTTTTTTTTTGTCCCAGATCAACATGGGCCAAGTCCCAGACCAACATGTGTCTAAAGGTGTTATTTATGTTATAGGTAGGTACCACTTTATAACCACTTAATCAATTAAAAATATAACTACGCGAGCCCTTACAAAGCGCTTTTTGCTTGTCTAGTATCTCTTTTTTAAACTCATTCAAACAATAAAACAAATAAGCAGTCGAGAAATACATTTAATTACACTAATCAAATTCCAAGCAGGTGATGTCACGAGCAAAACCTAATATAAGTATAATTATGGTAGGTACAAAACTTCTATCGCATAATAATACAATATTTTGTACATTACATATGGCCATAGAGAAATACGTAGGTTGATTTTAATAACTAGTTTTTCCATTTTGACACAGATGGCGTGAATGAAATCATGAATATTCGAAATAATATTATTCGTGTTTTTTCTGTGAATACGAAATGTAATAATATATGTATACCAAATGAGTGCTACTTTATCATAATACAAAATTATATTAATACGGACAAATACTGATTAATTAATAAAACAATATCCACCTATCGAATTCTACCAAAAATAGCAGGAAGACCACAGAGTGCCATTCGCGTCCTAGGAATTCTGTATCAAATTATTGTTGTTTATGATATCCAATATATTTTTCATATTTTTTCAATAATTATACGAGAATATATTATTTTCTTATACCTTATATAATTCAAGATTAATTTAGGCCTTAATAAAATTGCTTTTGCTTTAAACGTATATTATTCTCAGTCACACTGATATGACGGTTGAAATAGCTTTAATTTAGTATAAATTTTCTATATGCATGCATAGATAGATATACGATAGTATGATCTGTAAAAAAGTAATTATTTTAAAATCGCTTCAGTCATTTAGACGTGAAAGCATAACAGACAAACAAACTCACCTTCCTTTATAACATATTAAGATGTGTCTACAGAAATATTCAGAAATATTGTTAATCCTCACTCCTCAACCACTCTGGTGTTGAAGCTGTGAAATAATGCTGATAGGATAATTTATTTTCAGATGTGGCCCGAGATCAACATAATTACCACCTGGAGATGTCAGATATCCATCGAGGTTATTCTTTGAAGTCTCCACGTTACGGCATTTAATGAGGATTCTGGGAATAACACGTTTGCACAAATAAATATCATTTTCTGCTCTTTGTAGAACCGTTCTAATTTGTTCGGTAGTAACACTTCCGTATTACAAATGCATTAAAATTTTATGTTATTTAAGTCACCTAAAAGTACCTACAATTCTTAACATTGCTTTATTGAACAGAAAAAATATCCCAAAAGCAGTTTTGATCTAGTAGTCTTTCTCAAGAAGAAAGCGTGGTCTCTGGTATATCATTGACTTAAACTATTACATTAATTTCATATCCTAAAATATATTAAAATTATGAAAATATAGAAATTTCTTTAACTTTTACGACATGTTAGACAAGAAACACATACATACATAACATCACCATAATCCCCAAAAGGGTAGGCAGAGTCAAAGAGGCAGCAAGCCCCTTCAAACACATTCAGCCAAAAATAAATCCGGGCTGGGTTAGATGGAAAATTGTGAAAAGGCAATGACAAGTGGCTAACTTGTTGCCTACACAATAACACAAAATAAGAAACACGATTTATTTAAATGATGAATTAAACAAAGTATGTACCTACTATGAACTTACTAATGTTCGAAGGGATTCTATGCCGGGTATGCATTGTCGTCATTCAAGAGCTGACAGGATAGATACACTAAAAATATTAATGGGTCTCGAACAGCGACGGTTACGCTCAAAAAATACTAAGTGTGAGGTCTTGTCTGTGAACAGTGATTCGATTTTTTCAGCAATAGACGCTAATTCTAGTTTTCCAATTGTTAGAACCACGGCGACGATCGCTAATTGAAACTAACAATGAGCATCAAAGCCGGTGCCGACAAAGGAATCGGAACAATAGATACAAATTGCTCGCTTTGAATCGGAGCTGCTTGTAACATTTCTTGTGGTGACGTGTGGGGAACGTATGACCTTGGCTTTTTGTCATAGGTTTGGTAAGTACAAAAAATGCTGGTACTATAGCATCTTTAAATATAGCGTGTTCCATGTAATTTGAACCTGTGAAGGTCGATGGTTGGGGTTTTGGGTGTGTGACTGTGTAGGCGATGAGCAAGCCAATTGTCACTACTTTTTCGCAATTTTCCATCTAACCCAGCCTAGTTTTGTGTTTGGCTGAATTTGGTTAAAGGGGCCTGCTGCCCCTTTGACTCTGTCTAGCCCTTGGGGATTATGGGCGTAATCGGCCAATCGTCTCCAACCATAAGGTTGGAGACACCAATACCCATTGATTGTACCCCCATATTGTATGTTATGCAATTTTTTTTAGTTTTAAAAATATTAACGTTTTTGTGAGATGTTATGTATATACAATACATATCTGTAATCTATTTTAGTTATACTTTTCTCGTCTGATGTTTCCTTTGAAATTTAGCCATACCAATGCGTTCAATAGGTGGGATTTGCACTCGGTGTGAATGGAAACCTTAGCTTTCGATATCTTAGAAAGTCAATATGTTTATAATTTTAAGAAAAACATATATTTTTTATTGCATAATAACTCTTCTCGGAACGACTTGTATTGCATAAGTTGTTCCCACACCGAAATCTACTTAAGCATTACTTAAGTTAACGCTGTATGCACTCACAATTAGCCCGTAACACCTGCGCGATAACGCAATAAGTTTTATTTTATGTGCTTAATTAAGTTACGTCGGCTGTGTGATCTATTACACTCATTTAGCGGAGATATATGTATGAAGATGATTGCTGTTTCCGAGGGGACTAATGAGATCGGCGTTGCTTCGACTATATTTATTTGTGAGTTATGAGAGATGTACAAGCTGTTACCTGCGATTTTGTCCGTATGTCATTAAAAATAAAATATATATTTTTTTATAAGTCCATGTATAATTTTATATGCTTAAACATATTAATGAGCTGTTTTTTAACATAAAAATTATATTCTAATTAAAATTTATTTTGAAATTGATATTTTCTAATCACTACCTCGGTAGGTATTGATTTTGATAGTGATTGTGATAGTGATGGAAAATTGTGAAAAAGTAGGGACACGTCGGTGACCTGTCCCTACTTTTTCACAATTTTCCATCTAATCCGGGATGTTTTATTTCACCTTAAGCCAATACTTAACAATGATACGATTTTTTAGATCTTTCAAGTAAGACAGATGAACATATTTGCAGAGACAAGCAGAGATCACATCCTTCCATTTGCTACGATCCTGATACATACCTTTCGCTTCTTCTACATTCATCGTCAGTTACGAGTAAGGGTGCTCTTTACCTGACCTTTTGTTGACCCTATACCAATCTGGTCATAGGAAGTCTGTCTAGGTCTACCCCTCCCGACGGCCCTGGCTCCCGATTTTATACCTTTAGAAATAACAGTGAAAAATGTTCAGCTACTATTTTCTGTCTTGACGTACTCGAATTTAAGCTAGCAACTCGCACATGCGAGTCGCCGCATAATAATTCACTGCACACATCCGTGTCAAAAAAACTAATCTGTATTAAACATCCGTGAACCATTAATGTTTAGCAAATCAATCAGATTTACCGGCAATATTGTTTACCCGGAACAATGGGTACTCCAATCCTGGAAAATGGAATCCTAATAAGCCAGTTTACCCCAACAGTGCAAGAGGCCAACATTACGTGCAATCACGTCGCCGCAAACACTATCCGTTTGCCGACACTCAGTTGTTATTCCCTTTGTATCATGATGCGATACTGTGAGTCAGATGTGGCTCAAATATATAGAACGTAGATTAGAAGTTACGGATGTTATCCCATGTTGGTTTGGAATAGGGATGTTGACTGGCAAGTCAATTGAAATACTTTTTAAGAGCTGTTAAAACGCAATATATATTTTGTATGGGCTTGTCAACATATCACGTCACTAGTTTGTATGGTCAATTGACTTAATATTAAGCAGTTTTTGTAAAATAAAAAATCGTAGACTTAGTATATTTCAAATCAATAAGGTTTTACAGCATACTACGATACTTTCTTTTTCAGAATTGATATTTCAAAATTAAATATCAATGGTCAACATTCCTATTAAAAATAATGCCAACTGTGTTCCTTTACTAGCATGTCGTAGAAATGGTATTCGAATATAATCCTTACACAAATGTGGTTGCGTACAGGTTTGCCTCCTTTTTGCGCCTTGAACCTTCAAAAATGTGGAGAAACTTCAACGAATCTTAACAAAATTTGGCAAACATGTAGTTTTTTATAAAAAGCAACAGCCAAAAAACATGTGCAAATGAATTTGGAGAATATCACATGATTTTACTTGAATTTGAGCTACATATTGCTAAATTTTGATTCTTAAGCTGTTGACTAGCAGCGCCCCGCGTTTTCACGCGTAATAGTTCGGGAACTATAGGAACGCGTGAAACCGCGGGGCACAATAAAACAACAAAACGGTGATAAAATATAGCCTATATTACTTCCTGATAAAGTAGCTTTCCATTGGTGAAAGATTTTTTTAAATCGGTCTAGTAGTTTTGGAGCCTATTCAATACAAACAAACAAACAAATATTTCGTCTCGTAGTATAGATATACACAAGCTGCAAATAAAATATCAGCCGCTAGCATATTCAATATTATAGAATGCATTGCTTTGAAGAATATATTATCCATCTCTGAAATAGCTGGACGAAAAGTTACAGAAATTCCAAAGTAGCTTCTGCAGTCCAAACAGAAAAATTTGGCAAAATGCAGAAACGGTTTGTGCACTTTGGATCCATAAAGTAGATTCGCTTTGGGTCGGCAACTTGCGAGAGAATAAAGAATTTGGTTGTTTTTATCATGAGTGTTGAAGAGATTTTTTTTTTTTCTCAAATATAAGATTATTTCACAATTCTACTATTTGTATAAAAATAGGTAAAAAATAAATCTATTTTACATCAATACAAAAAACTCTCACTCACGTCACTTACAAAAATGTAAAAAAAAATAGCGTCCTTTGCGTATTGAATTCTTAAAATATATTTTTTTACAAATTATATAAATTGGCATTTGAAAATTGTTATTCGTAACTATAATGGTTCAGCTCTGACTTCTTAAACTGTTTCAAATGAACGATAGCGTGGTATTAATTAGGGTAGGAATACAGTGATTAATTTGGCAACTTCTTGATGAGATCTTAAAATATTTCTCAAATTGACAGGCCCGTCAGTCGAGTGGTCAGACACCCTGGCCACGAAACCAAGGGTCGCGGGTTTGAATTCCGTCTAGTGCTAACGTTTCGTGTGATGAACATGTCCTCGAGTCATGGATGTTTATAAATGTATTTAAGTATGTCTATCCGTTTACCTAGTATCCATAGTACAAGCATAAGCTTATTTTGGAACTAGGGAAATGATGTGTCAGTCTGGAGAATTTATTTATGTATATATTTATTTATAAATATATACGGTATCTTATAATAATACCTAATCTTAAGAATAGAATATCAAAACAATAATTTTACCGTCTTGATAAGCTCAACTTTTCACTTACGTGGTATTAAAACTCAACATCGATATCATTGATTGACTCGTACTTACATACTTCGATACTCGTTACACCAAGTTAAAACTCATGTGCGTCGTAACATGACAGCTTCAATCATGAAACATGAGAACAAAGTCGAGAGCAATTTGTACAAGAAATGGCTGTCTTTGTAAATATCCGTTTGTTATTGAAAGAAATGAAATTGTCTATCTAATATTCCTTAGGATGCGGTTACACTAGCAAATGTATCAGTTAATACTAATTCATATTTTAAAGGTGACCAGCTTATTTACTAACTAACTAAACTTCACGCCACTTCCCTAGCGGGGTAGGAAGAGAGAACCGAACGGCATATGGCACGATCCTTAGACACATCACTCGCCTCTTCAACATTCATAATCCTTTTCATACAAGCTCTACGGTTTTTATGACCAGCTTATTTAAAACCACGGATTACCTACTAAAAAGGAATGACCCCGAACTTCTAACTAGAAGTTTAGGCATCTGCGGAGCTTTACACATTTAATGATAACAACAAACGCAACAAATTTCTGTTAGCTGGTCTCACTCACACATGAATAAGGGCGACTTCACGCTTTAGTATGACAACGAGGAGTTCTTCTTTTGTTTAGTAGTGCTTACACTAGGACTAAAACACTAAACCTAAGGGTTTAATTTATCACTGCCTAGACGGTTACTTACTTATTAACCTCTGATGTTGCAATCGATAGGCTATGCTTGCTAGCGCCTTTTGATAGTACAGCACATATTTTTCTATTAATAAACTAGGATATTGAGTAAATTTTGGTGGTATGTTTTTTCTATTTAATTCATATGTATATTCAAAACATGATGTATAATCAGTTCTTAGGCGAAGTATCTTTATATTGTTACGTAAAGCAAAATCTTTGTCCCCCCTTTTATTGAATTGCGCGAACGGAAGATAATGAGATTTTGGCACAGTTAAAGTTTATATGGCGAAGAAGTGCAAAAAGTAAATATTTTATTAAATATTTCGTTAGAAATACATATACATTTTTTATGTATTATGATAGAATTTCGACCACTGGGGGACCACTAGTATTAATAGATATTTAAAGAAATCTCAAATACACGGTCTTAAGATTAATATATACTTACATATATATGTTATATATATTTGGAGCACAACCATTCTGAAGAAGAATGCTGCAACAAATTGCATAAAACTTTCTATCTCGAATCTGCTTGGGCTTCAAATAAATATGCATACTATACCGCCGCCATAGAAACTTGCATGGTAACGGCGAGAAGTAATAAATTGCTCTTCTGCGGAATACGACTGCACTTTAGGGGTTGCGGGCTGGATGCGGGAAGTGCATGGAGGTGGCTGTTGTGTTTGCGGGACTTCATTTCCTTTTGCTCTTTTGAACAGTGTTACGATTCTACGTAATGTTATAGAGACTAACTGTGTTAGATTCACATTGTTTTGTAGATTAAGATGATTAAATGCTTTCTTAATTCATCATCTTCCTAGCGTTATGTCCCGTGCTTAGACGGGGTCCGCTTAGACCATGATCCAGGATTTAGCGAGTATGGTAATTACATTGAAGCGACTGCCGATCTGACCTTCGTAACCATAAGATGGGGGAACCAGACAATTTTTTGGATCATGATTACAAATCCAAAGTTGTTTGATTTTGCAGGTTTCATCACGATGTTTTCCTTCACCGTCGGACTAGTGGTATAAATACGTACACAGATTTGAAAAATCCGGGTTTGAACCCGCACTCCTCGGTTAAGAGTCGTGTGTCCTTACCATTGGGCTACCATCGCTCTAAATGCTTTCTTAATTGACGGTAATAAATAAAGACATTTTGATTTCTAATTTAAGACTGGCTTACGAACTGTACTGTGTAAATAATTAGCATTATCGTTTCTTTGATGTTGTGTACATAGGTTCTGTACAATTTTATACATTTGGAACCTACGCTATTCTAATAAATAATTGAAGGTTTTTAAATTACGTTGTTAGGGTTAATCTATTTAATATACCAAATTATATAAAGTCAGCTTTATATCCTAGGAAAACTAACTACCTATTTTAAATACAATGAACAATACACGTGTAGAAATTAATTTGGTATATTAAGTAGTACAACTTTATTTGGTCCCATGTTGGTCTGGGACTTGGCCCATGTTGATCTGGGACAACAAAAAAAGAATGTGCCAACTGTGGTTCTTGCCTAGCATGTCGTAAAAGGCGACTAATGGTTTACGGGCTTTTGGGTATGTGACTGAGTAGACGACGAGCTAGCCACTTGTCACTCCTTTTTCACAGCTTTCCATCCAACCCAGCCCACTGTCCCATGTTGGTTTGGGACTTAAAAAGAATATGCCAAATGTGGTTCTTGCCTAGCATGTCGTAAAAGGCGACTAATGGTATATCAAATTTTGGGTGTGTGATTGTGTAGGCGACGAGCTAGCCGCTTGTCACTGCTGTTTTTCACAATTTTCCATCCAACCCTGCCCGACTTTATTTTTGGCTGAATGTGGTTGAATGGGCATGCTGCCCCTTTGACTCTGCCTACCCCTTCGGGGATTATGGGCGTGATGTTATGTATGTATGTATGTATGTAACTTTATTTGGAACAGTTATAAATACAAAAACAAAACTCCAATTAGTTTTTTAAGTAGAATAGCAACCTTAGGCTCCGTACAAATACACTTATTCATCAAAGAAACGACAATGATAAATTATTCAGTGCAGTACATTTCCAGACCAACTATAATTGAGCCTTTATATTCAAAGGATACTTTACATATTTTAGTTCAAAACCACCTTCACTATTTCATTCGTCCTTGACGAATTTCTTAGTTGAAACAAGTATCTAAGGTTGGTCTAACTGTATAATTGTTTTCGTTTAGTACTCCAGAACTCGACTAAATTAACAACGTTTTATAATAACTTAACATAAACTTACTTTTTCTTAAGTGTTGGTCTGGAAGTCCTGTGTTCGTCTGGGACTTAAAAATAATTTGCCAACTGTGTTTCTTACCTGGCATGTCGTAAAAGGCGACTAATGGTATATCGGGTATGTGTTTGTGTAAGCGACAAGCTAGCCACTTATCAATACTTTTTCACAATTTTCCACTTAGCCCAGCCCAGTTTTATTTTTGACTGAATGTGGTTTGAGGGGCCTGCAGTCTTTTTGACGCTGCCTACCCCTTCGGGGATTATGGGCGTGATGTTATGTACGATGTACTTTTTAAATATAATGGAATTTTTTTGGTTCTTGTAAAATCCATGATTTACCATTTCGATATTGAAAACATGAACCTTCACAGAGATAAACATCATGTGGGTGGTTTGTTGTTACTCTTACACGGGAAAGCTATTAAAAAGGATAAAATTAAATTTGGCACAAATATTAGCAGTGATCTGAAAAATAACAAATATTTTTCTCGAAATAAAGCATAATTTGCCGTAAACCGACTCATCATCATCCTCCTGACGTTATGTAGAAATAGAAATAAAAATATCTTTATTCATGTAGGCTCCACAAAAGCACTTATGAATAGTCATAATAATACAAAATAAATATTCTACCGCAAGGTTCGGAACGTTGATTCTACCGAGAAGAACCGGCAAGAAACTCTGTAGTTACTCTTTTAAATCGCCCACGTCCCGTATTGAGTCGGGGTCTTCGTATAATCTAGAATTATCTAGAATCTAGCTAATCTGGTAATTACATTAAAGCGACTGCCGATCTGACCTTCGTTATATATAATTTACACTTTGTTACATTTTATCATATTATATATTCATAGTTGTTAGATTGCAGATTTCATCACGATGTTTTCCCTCACCGCTGAGCTAGGGGTATAAATGTACATAGCATCTTTCCCCTCACCTGTGGTCACCTCACCATGGTCTTATGCTGTCCAGAACCGCCAGTCATTGTACGCATATATTCTTATAAATAAATAAATAATAGACTACATCACATACATTGATCTGACTCTGAGGTAAGCTTAATCACTTGTTACGGATATCAGAATCAACAGTGGTATTACAAATATATACTTAAATAAATGTTGAATATTAACACCCAGACAGAGCAAACGCACGTATTCAGCACATGAATGTTTGTCCTGGGTGGGGATCGAACCCTTGGGGTTGATCCTCACCACTCTTGGCGCATGGGGCAGGGTCCAAATATATTCATACTATTACACCCAACACTATATACTTTTGTTGTTCAATATAAACAGACGTGTGTGCGGGTGTATGTGACCTTGAGATATACATAGATACACATAGTGTGTCTAATATTTATAAAATTTATTTGACTTAACATGATAATATCATGTTAAGTAATAATACATATATTTTATGTATTTCTCATGAAAAATATTTACATAACCAAGATACAACGGATTCACAGCTATTTATCGTATCGCAATAAAAATATCGGCTTAAACTCGTAATATCGAATACTCATCAAAAAGTTTCAAACCGAAGTAGCCAATTAACGTCGGCCTAATACTTGATTGTTTCAGTTTGGAAATTGGAAAAACCTTTTTGCTTCAGCATCGAACTAAATTGCTCTGGGAAATATTGCAACTAGTTTTAGCTGTGAATGCTTGGATCAGTTATCCAGCCTTAGCTAAGGGTAACTGTTGTACTTATACAACTTGAGGGCTTGAAAATCGTCATAGTGTCGAAGAGTAGGAAACTAATGGTCTATTGCTATTTTTTATTATCGAATAAAAATAAATGACATCGATCTGTAATAACTGAAAAATATTTGGGGATAACATGTGGTACATATGCTAAATAACTAATATTATAATTTATTCGACTATAACATCTTTATCTGACTGAAAGTACTTTTTAACAAATTTCCATCTAAGCTTGCTGGGCTCTAGGGTAGTCTAGATATATTTTTATTTTTGGCTAAATGTGATTAAAGTGGCTAGTTGCTCTTTCGACTCTGCCTATCCTATGATTATATGTATCTGACTGTAAAAAGAAAAATTATATATAGCAATAGGCAAGGTGACTTAAAAAATCTGTTTAGCCCGTCAGTAAGATTATAAAAAAATATTAAGCACGTATTTTTTTATTTATTTGTTAAACAATCATTGATGACGATACAATGTATTCAAGTCGCGCGTGACGTCACGCTTTCGTACAGTTTTTGCTAAATATTGACGTCGCAAGCCCCCACTCCAAAACTTTGATGCTCTTTATTTTTGTGATTTTTTGTTAATTTAATAAACCGCAAAATATGTGTATTTATTTTTGTATAATCTAGACGGACTAAATAAAATTATAGGTTTTTAATGCAGTTATCATTCCTGTTGATGTGTATTAAATAAATAAAAAAATACTTAATACGGCGATATTAAACTACACATAGTATTAAAGAAAGCAATTTGCTGTCTCATACAAGTGTATATGAAGAAAGTACTAGCCTATTTATCATTCTTTTGCATAAGCTAGTACTAAAATTCGCTCCGTAGTTTTTGTCCGAAAGAATTACTAGCCCTATCAATCCCTTCTCACTTACTTTCACATTTATTCTACAGGTAAGAAAGAAAACGACACAAATATTTGGATCGTTGAATATTTTCGATAAAAACCATATTTTTTATTGAAGAATACTTATCATAGTGGGTAAGCTGCGCTTCAAATACAACAAGTATTGGTATAACCTTAAGCATTATTACACTAACTAACTAACTAACTAAACTTCACGCCACTTCCCTAGCGGGGTAGGCAGAGAGAACCGAACGCCATATGGCACGATCCTTACACACCTCACTCGCCTCTTCAACATTCATAATCCTTTTCATACAAGCTCTACGATTTTTATGACTCCTAACATCACCTTCTTTTAATACACGACCAATCTGGTCGTGGTAGGTGAGCCTGGGCCTTCCGCGGCTCCTACATCCTTCCACATTCGCATTGTATATCTGTTTAGTCAATCTTTCGTCATCCATTCTTTCCACATGTCCGAACCACCGGATTACACAATCTTTAAAAATCCCTTTATATTTAAATATATAACCAGGCCCGCTAAATTTTCGATCATGGCCGAAGCGGACTTGGACTAAGCACTGGTCATACTATTAGAACATGATGATGGTGTTTAACATTAGTTCATCTTAAGTAATGCACATACAAATAACTATTTATCATAGCACAGAGTAATAATATACTACGTACAAGTCGTAGCGTCCAGTTGGACATTGATGATCAAAGTGCGAAGACTACCCATATAAGCAAATTAGGTCAGTATTGCGTTCTGTGTACACTCTTCACTCTCACTTAATTGTACTCTTCACTGATTAAGTGGAATATGTTTTTTTTTATATTTTGCGTTTCTTTAAGATAAGGAAAACAATCTGGTACATACATACATACATACATACATACATATATCATCACGCCCATAATCCCTGAAGGGGTAGGCAGAGTCAAATGGGCAGCAGGCCCCTAAGAAAATGTGGTATCGTGTGTATAAGATATTAAAGTTTATATTTACTTTACTATCTTAAGTGCGATGTGAAGGATGTGAATAAATAGGCTTCTCGACAGTAGATGTTAAGAGAATGACTTATCTTGCCATCTTCTATTGAGAAAGTAACTGATATTTTTCAAACATCAGTCAACTACACGTACTTTTTTTTGAGTAAAAAAAAGCATGATAAAATTATTCTATATTTCTCCATAACCACCACATAAAAATATTTCTAAAGTTATTTTACCTTGACGGGGCTTTGTTGGCATCGATAATGAAAAAATTTATTAAATAAATCAAATGTAATTTTTTGTAGATTTTTGTACTAATTACATGACTATATAAAGTTCCAATAATACATTAAGTTTATATGTTAATCAATACTTTTCCTTCGGTGGAAATAAACACACTAACGTTATATAACGTAAATGTAATACTTGAGTAGACTAGTTCCCGAAGGAGTGATCTGTTCATAAGTAAGACGTAATCTATCAGGTATGCTTTCACTCAAATAATATCAAAGGGCTTGTAAGGCTGTGATTACACTGGAGGTGGCTGAGCGATGCGCTAATAGTAAAACTTTACTATCGTAGTCTTGCAAGATTTGAATAGGTTATTTCCCATATTGGTCCAAGACTTACTGATGTACCAATTGTGTTTTTCACCAGCGTCTCGTGAAAGGGGACTTAATTTATTGGGTTTGTGATTGTGTTATGATTTGTTTTTTTTTTTCTATTTCCCATCGAATCTAACTCAGTTTTAATGTGACATGATTTTTCATAAAACCTTACTTAGTTTTATTTTTGGGCAGAAATGGTTGAACGATTTACTAAATTAAACTATTTGGAGTAATGAAAAATTAAAAAATATTATTTATAGAAATAGAAATATCTTTTTATTATATATAAATATATTCATGAAATCTATTCTATTTCTATAGAAATATCTATAGAAATCTATTCTATTAAATAGAAATATATTCATGTAGGCTCCATAAAAGCACTTATGAATAGTAATAATAATACAAAAAAAATTTACCGCCAGGTTCGGAACGTTGATTCTACCGAGAAGAACCATTATTTCAAGTAAACATACAATTAAAGATCAAAACATTATGTTTAATTTATTAATTGGTTAGTTATGTTGATCAAATGGTACTGTTAAGATTTAAAATATCATATTTACTTAATTGTAATAGATTTTTAATGATCCCTCTCTCATTTACACATCCCATCGCGAATAAGCAAAAAGCTCAAAATTAATCGTACCCAGGCTTAGCGCTAGATTTACTTTAGACTCTTTGAACTCGTTCTCAAATCACAGTGTAACAATGCCCTAATCTCAACGATACAACCACATCGCAAGTCTCCTTCATTAACAAGGACTTGAACCGACGTATTGAGAGCCAAATCGATAAACCATTTAAATGGAACTAAATCAGGAAAGTTCCAAAAGAGTGGTTAAGTCAGGACAGCCAATTACCATCAATCAAAAAGTTTATTGTTTCAATTTCAAAATTGGCCAAGTTTTTCACTTGAGCACGAGCGAGCTAGCTGAAGTATTGCACCGGCGGATACAAACAGATGAAGCTACTATGAAAATGTACAATAATTGGACTATAAACTGAATTGTTACTTTAAATAAAGTAAAATTTTTCACATGGCATATTTTTAATTAAGGAACCAAAAAAGAAGTATTATTCTTTCAGCCGTTTATTTTTTTATCAACTGTATTAACCTGGAGAGGCCTTTGCGCGGGCGCTGGATAGCGGGCTGACGCTGAGGCCTAGCGGAGGATTCCTAAGGGGCACCCGCGAAGCCTCAGTCGGCGTGGAGGATACATCCCAGAGTTTTCGTGGGTGTATCCCGGCCGTTATCTTGGCCGAAGAGGGATTCTCCTGATGCAGAGATCCCTGGGAGTCCCACATAACCATCTCATCCCCTCGAGGCAAGGTGGTATGCGTAACGCATTTCTCCGAGTGGAAAAAAATAATTCTAATGGCGAAAGAATTATTATTTTTTTAACCGACTTCAAAAAAAAGGAGGAGGTTCTTAATTCGACTGAATGTTTTTTTTTTAAATTTATCTGTTACATACATACATAAATCTTTTCTCATTATGATAACAGAGTAGATGAGATGTCAATTGATTCGTAATTTTAAGCTAGACAGACCACATTTTAACCCTTAAAAAGCCAAGTACTCCATTTAACGCTTTAGAACACGATTTATATTATCAGGGCAGCATTACTAGTAACGACTAGTTATGCCAATAGTTTAGTTAACGTACTAGATAAGAATAGAAAAGCTAGTCTTTTAACAGTAGCTTTTTTAAATATTGTACATTTGTTCCCGTAAAGCAACCTGATTTAAGCCCTTTCGGATTCATTATTTTGCTCGTCAATATATTTTCTGACCCTGTTTTTGCTTCGCATCCCAGACCGACACGTAGGGTCCGTGGGGGCGTTTTAATATTTAGTAGGTATGAGATGGGGTAAACAGGTCAAGTCTCGAAAATATTTGAGCGATTTTATTATTGCAGCTAAGCACCATGATCAGTTCTACTCGTGATTGTAAGATACTTAGTTTTAAATAAAAAAAATATGGAAGTCGACTAAAAAATCTGTTTAGTCCGTCAGTAAGATTATAAAAAAAATATTAAACACGTATTTTTTTCACTTATTTCTCAAAAAAACCTTGACGATGATACAATGCATTCAAGATGCGCGTGACGACACCCTTACGTGAATTTTTTTGTGATTTAAAATAGTAACGTCGCAAGCCCCCACTCCAAAACTTTGATGCTCCTTATTTTTGTGATATTTTGTTAATTTGATAAAGCAAAAAATATGTGTCTACTATTTTAGTATAACCTAACTGACGGACTAAACCGATTTATAATTTTTTAATGCAGTCATCATCCCTATTGCTCAGAGACTCTTTTATTCCCTTGCTCAAAAGTAACAACATTGTTCTTACTATATGGATTATAGGTAACGGATACTTCAATACCACTAAAATATATAATATCACGCCTATAATCTCCGAAGGGGCCGGCAAGGTCAAAGGGGCACTAATATAAACATCCATACCATATATCCATAGCATCACACGAACATTTATCCCCTGTATAACTTGAAGCTTTTAGCTTTAGTCTAGGCTTCCTAACACTAAACCTAGTGCACTATTAGCAACAACAACAATATAACATCACGCCCATAATCCCCGAAGGGGTAGGCAGAGTCAAAGGGACAGCAGGCCCCTTTAACCCAGCCCAGTTTTATTTGTGGCTGAATGTGGTTACATTCAGCCAAAAATAAAACTGGGCTGGGTTAGATAGAAAGTAGTGACAAGTGGCTAGCTTATCGCCTACACAATCACATACCCAAAACCCGATATACCATTAGTCGCTTTTTACGACATGCTAGGCAAGAACCACAGTTGGCACATCATTTTTAAGTCCCAGACCAACACGGGACAATTGCCCTATTAGAAGTTAAGTAAAATTTCCCTATTAAAAATTATTCGAGTACGAGTTACCGGAGTTAAAACTAGCTTGTTCGCTTACTTAGAATTTTAAATTATCTATAGTTTTGTTTTGATGAAAAGGCTCCTCTTTCAAATTTATCCCAAACAGTTAAGCGACTTAGGCGTTAAGACGTAATTCATACTCACAAAAAGCTGCTTCCATATTTACAATATTAACAAAAAAAACTTGTAGTTTATTTATATACCACCTATAATTATTCAGAAGAATGTATCATCGCCAATAAAAGTGTACAGAGAACAAAAACATTTCGCGAATATCATTCCGCACCGCTTACCTCGACACGGAACAATAAATAGCCAGCCAAATACGTCTTCCAACCAAACAAAACACAAAAGATCCGTTCACACTTTCATTACGGCACTCAGAAAAAAATAAACCGAAGAGAGGACGTAATTACACCTCATTGTCTGTGGTGCCATCGAACGCTCTATACGAGTGATTAAAATAAAATTGTCTCTTATATCCCACCGATTCGCAATCAATTCTCGACTCTCTCCTCTCAACAGAGATTGCAGTTTCGATTATCGGGGTAGTTGGGATGAATGCAAGAATTACTCGATCACGACATTGGACCAACAGTAGGATGCAATTAATGCAATTGATTAAAGTTGTAAGCGGTCATTGTACAATGGCGATCGCGTTAAGTGTTTTTTGTATGCTTGTTTTATGCACGGGTGTAGGTGAAGTTTCGAGCTGGGGCAAAAGGGCGGGAAATTTTTGTGTTAACACTTTTGTTAGTGACTGTCGTTTGTATTATGAATTAGTTTCTAGTATTACAGATGCTATAGTAACTGTGTCTGTAATTATGTTAAAGGACTAAATAACTCAATCATATATACACTAGAGAAACTAGTTGCTAGCTATTTTCACTGCTTTTTCATAGTTTTCCATCTAACCCAATCCAGTTTTTATTTTGGCCATAATTTGTCAAAAGGGTCAAGCAACACCCCACTAAGAGCATCTACTTTAAGCATTCCGGGTGTAATATCATATGATCTTGATCATGAAACATGATAACTATCATAATATGTAGTTATAAAAAAAAATACTTGAATCACTTAATGCACAATTTTAAATGCAGCTTGAATGTATTGACATTCGGGCTGCATGCAATGTTAAAACTGTTACTTAGTATTTATCAAACAACATTCTTAACCCAGAAAATCGTAGAAACATCAAAGCTTACACGCGCTAAACTTTTGCAATGACTTTCATCTTTATCACAGTTCTTCGACAAAGCCCGCAATTATACAGATTTTGCACGAAAACCCAAGCAACATGTAAACACCTAGTAGGTACCATTTCCCTCGTAGAAAGATACTTCATCATACATGATTTGCAGCGTCATAAATTCGGCATTACTATTAACGTAAGCGTTCACGGCAAATGGGGCTAAATATAAAAAGCTTGGTCGCCAGCGGGGGATATCGTTTGTCATACAATTACCTCGAGCTCACAGCCTTGTTAGTTGCAGTACAAAGACAATGTTCACTGGAAGAGACGTTGTTATGGCTATTTACAATATATTACTTGTAATAATACACGGCTGAAATTTCAATGCACATTAACTGTATGACTTGGTATAAATATTGATTTAATCTGTAAATTTTAATTATTATATTTAATCTGGCATTGAAAAGAGTAACTACTGAGTTTCTTGCCGGTTTCTTCTCGGTACATGCGACATTCGGAACCGGTGGTAGATTTAAATTGTTCTATTTTGTACCTACTTGACGATTTACAAGTGCTTTTTTGTGGCCTACGTAAATAAAGATATTTTGAGTTTATAGGGAAAGTTTGAAAGCATAGATATGTTTGCTGTTAAAAAGAAAAGTCGACGATCAAATTAATATCAAACAATACATTAAATATGTTTCCATAATAAGTAGCTCAAACATCAACGAAACTAAACGCATAATTGCGTATTTTATTGAAACAATCTTGCCTAGAAATTTAACTATGAATACTTATATCCTAAATACCTAATGCATATAGACTCTAGTCCTGTTAGTGCCATGTCTAATTTAAGTTAATAAGGATAGTGTTATTTTGTCTGAAAATATAAACTTAATAACTTAATAATTTTTATGTCTGTAACTGTGCATTTTATGGAGCAAGTAGAGTTAATCAGTAAATCTGTTGTACAATAATATAAGTTCCACAACGCATGATATTATAGTAACAATCATTGTAACAATAGTTGATTAACCCAATAAATAAATAAATAAATAAATAAACAAAATAGGCAGGCTAGTTTCGTTTTAAGTTTAATTGTTAAACATCTTTGTTCGATGTTATACATTTCGGCGAAGTCTGAACAAAATTTAAAGACGGATTTATTATTGAAATAAACATAAAAATTAATTTATTTGCGTATATTGCGTGAAGCTGTTATTAATTCAACATGTAAAAGCATCTAATCCAGTCCAGTTTTATTTTTGGCTAAATGTGGGTAAAGGCGCTTGCATCTACTTTGAGTCTTTCTACCCTTTCCGGGATTACAGGCGTGACGTTATGTTTGTATGTTAAAAGGACTAGGTTAGAATAGCCAAATCGGGCTTACAATTATTACAATGAGGGTGTTGTTTTAAACTCGTAATTTTCTGCACAACATAGCATGACAGTTGATGTCAAAATACATACATACATACATACCTAATATCACGCCCATAATCCCCGAAGGGGTAGCCAGAGCCAAAGGGACAGCAGGCCACTTTAACCACTTTCAGCCAAAAACCAAACTGGGCTAGGTTGGATGGAAAATTGTGAAAAAGTAGTGATGTCAAAATAGAGTAGACTTTATTAGAAAAGTTCCGTATGTAAAATAAATTAACCCCTTTGAACTGCAACAGAGAAATCAAAAACGAATTATTCTCTTAACTAACTTGAAGTGTACGAGACACTTCCAACTACTTTAATTCTATAACCGGCTCATAAACCACGCCGGTTATGTAACCATACTAAAAACCAACTTGCGAAATATTTTACAATGTGAAAAATTAAGTTTAAATAAACTGCTCCACTGTAAACGAATTTTAGTAGCTGCGAGTTAATTTTGAGGGTCAGTTAAAAGAATTTAACGACCTTCCCGGCTGGTAATAATAAAGCTTAAAAAGGTTCCAAGAGGAAAAGGTGATAAATAGCTTGAAACATTCCAGTTGTAGGTTTACGTAGACTTTGTTTATTAAGTAAATGTACGAGTACTTAGGGGCTACTTCAAAGTAAACTTTTTAATGGTACGTTAGCCCACTTTACAGTTGGAACAGCGTTGATTTTTATTAAGGCATGCGAAGTTAATGTTTGACGCTTAAAAACCCCTTTGAGATGCCATTTCATTTAGCACAGGCATTAACGTGAGCACTAGTAGTAATTTTTCATCGTTTGTATTATGTAAGGCTTTCCTTTTCTTGTAAACAAGCACTAACTAGGTTAATGTGGTGACAGTGTAAGCTGCCATTTCAGTCTGAATGTACGTGAAATCAGATTACAAATATTACTTGGAATATAACGAATAAGAAAAATTATTTAGCTGTATAAAACTTACAAAATAATAACTGGTTAACAATAATGAAAGGCTTCAATAGTCTAGAGGTTTATTATATTTCAAGACGAAAAACACATATCTTTATCTATTATAGTTAACAACATATTATTTTATTATTCTGTTCTTCTATAGCAACAGGGTATTGTAATATAATATAATAGTATTTACTTAAGTACAGCTAAAACATAAACTTAATTAATTATATGATATTAAAGCAATTCGAAACCATCTTACAGAACTAATTAGCGATGAATAATTAATTGAATACCTATCCTTGTCATATTTAGAAATCACATCTTTGAATTTCTCTAGAATACAGAGTCAACGTCCTATTCACATTTCACAATTCTAAAGTTTACCCGTCGACAAATTTAGTAGCTCGGAGATAAATCTCAGAAATTTCACTACCAAAATGTTCCGTTAAAATTTTCAATTCGTAAGACTGAGGCGGTAACTTTAATAACGTGAAAGCATTGGCAATAAATTAGAAGCCGATATTGAAGACCTGTAACCCGAAGCTGTATAGGACCGGTAATTACCTGTTAAGATTAAACAATGCGTTGGTACGACCTCGTCGCGTTTATAGTTTTTGTTGTTCCCGTAGAAACGTAAGTAAGTACGTACTCTTTGGGCAACACTTTAGGTATATGAATAATAGCTATATCTATAAAATATACCTAGTATTGATAAAGATTTTTTCTATGCTTCGGCATCATGTTCCCCTTCAGTTGTGTAAGGCTACTCGACATATTTTCTAGTAATTACTACTGTAGCAGTTTAATTAGAAAACTTAGGTATTGTTTGCGAATCCACACGCATAGAATTTATTATATTAAAAATAATATCTATCGTGCATGGCGCAGAATCTGTATTTTTTTTCAAAGATATATAAGTAGCCTATGTCTTCCTTAATAGTTAAATGGATAAGGGGTCAAAAAGTGACAGACAGAAAACGTTACTTTCCAATTTATAATATTAGTAAGTATCCTTACCATATTAAATTCCTAAAAGTTGGTAGATACATACAATCACACCTGGGGGCTTAGCCAAATGCGCACCAGCGATTCGTTAACGAACTTCGCTAACGCTCGTATCGCGCCACAGACTTATTCGGGTGGACAAATTGGGAACTAACTCTGAGTTCCGCACTATGAGTTCTTAGAAAACAAGTATGTGGCGCGATACGAGCGATAGCGAAGTTCGTTAACGAATCGCTGGCGCGCATTCGGCTAAGCACCCTGCAATAGAGTTCAAGGAGCAATAGGCTCTTTAAACAAGCTACATATTTATTAAATATAAATTTGAGTTCTAATACTGCTACATCGTAATAAAAAGTAAAAGACCTGCCTTAGATCGACCAAAGTTTTCACTCAACGCGTAGCTAGTAATATAAATCCTTAGTTAGATGAAAAAATCCAGAGAAACATCTTCGGGTTCGAACTCAAACACTTCTTTACAACACGCATCCTTGAACCACCCATGAACCTATCACCGAATATAACACACAATAAAGCAATAGACACAAGAAACAGGTCAAGAATCATACAGAGCATGTATTCAAACTTCAAAGGGCCGCAAGGTGTCCCCGTAAGATCTACATAGTCTTGAGAGGAGCCCAGCCAAGTGGAAAAGGTGTACATTTGATCCCTTCGAGATGAAACTGGGAGCACTAGGTCAGATGAAGACTCGATGTTGTTCAGACTGCATGTACGAGTGAATAAGGACATTGGTCTTTTGTGTTCGTATGAACAGTGATTAATTTGTTTTTTTTTAATGATCAGATAAAAACAGACTTTTATGTAATATATTTTTACAGAACAGTAGTTTTTGTCTGAATTATTGAAAATCTTGTCCTTAACCAAATTACACTATATAAACAAAACTTAACCTTTAAGACCACTAAATAACCAAAAGATTTTTTTACATCTTTAACAATGAACCTGAAGGTGAATTGTAACCTTAATAAAGACTAACTGTGCCTGCGGTATCACCCGCATTTATGCTTAATGTTATATAGCCTCATTCTCAATAAATAGGCTATTTAGCATTCGGACAAATCGGACCAGTTGTTGCTGAGATTAGCGCGTTCAAGCTTTATTATATCAGTAGGTAGTATATATATGCAATAAAACAAACATTGAACTCCGCAAAAATAAACCAGCCAACCCTTCCACTAAATAACACCTAAATCACTACAATCCTTTAAATTCACTAAATAAAAATGGCCGCTCAGGGATGTATTAAATGACGATTCACACAATCGCCGGCCGCAATATTGAGGATTTAGCTGCGCGGGAGCGGTCAGATCTGCCGCGTCGTTCAGTGAGTTATTGCGTCGGCTTATTTAGGGTTTTGTCGAGGGCTATTGGGATCTCCCATAAAGGTCTGTCGCCGCTACCGATACGTTTAAGCACCGAATAAAAGTGAGGGATTTATCGGTGTCACGCGGATTTTATTAATTTTATAAGCTTTGTCTGTGGATTTGGAAGAGATGATATTGAGTATGGTATAAGTCCTGTAATAATACATCGCGATTGTACTGAATTTTATGAACATTGATAATATTGCTACGTCGATTTTTTTTAAATCAGTTAATCAGCTTTTGCTTTGATTCTGACTGCGTGGGATTTGGCCTGTAATAAAGACTAACGCATCCTATAAATATATGCAACCCTTAAGTAATACTTTGAATTGGATTTTTTCAAAGTTTAGTCACGGATATTTATTTTGCTAAATCATACCATTATCGGTCTAACAGTATATTTGTCTTTTATCTCATAACTAATTAAACTAAACTTCACGCCACTTCCCTAGCCGGGTAGGCAGAGAGAACCGAACGCCATATGGCACGATCCTTACACACCTCACTCGCCTCTTTTTTCTCATATCTCGTATTTTTCATTTTATCACAAGATTAGTATACTATTTGTTCTATAGCTAGGAAAAAAAGTTTCCTAGTATTTTTCAGTAATTAAATTTCAAAGTTTTCTTTTACTTTTGTTGCTGATTATGCAACATTATTTATTAAAAGTAATTAAATGAAAAGTGGTGTTTCTTTATTTTTAACGTCCACCTCTGCAAAACGAAAGCTCATAAATATTATTTGGCTGTTTAATTAGCTGGCAACGGAAGCTCACTCACTAATAACTTAAAGCGTCTCTTCGTCATTATCCAAGCACCTTATCAAATTGGAGACAGATCCATTGTCCCTTCAATCCATGATAGCTTTATTCCATTTGCTAAATCAATAGCCATCGAATGAGACAATAGTGGATTACTCAGCTATAACTGTCCAGTGACTTGTTGCATATCAGTTAAATTGACATCGGAGTGATTATATCTGACAAAGGGAACATGTGGTTTCTGTGTAGCTGCACAAGTGTACAAGATTCGAGGAAAACGAAGGACAGAAATTGTACTAGAATTGTACTAGATCCCGATTTTTGTGGTGGACGCCTCAGTATTTTCCAGACAAATATAGTACCACCGCTTAACAGAAAATCATACAGCGACCATAAATAACCGGGAACACGAAGATTATAACGGAATCATATGGCGAAACATATGCCTCGTCCGAGCCTGAAGACTGTCACATAAAAATGTTGCCGGCTACTTTACCAAAAATATATAATCAAAGGATAAGAAAACGTCACTGAAATTGATCTATAAATTGAAAAGCTGTCGTCGTTTTCGCATAAAATGTTAATACTAATTAAAATTTCTCTAGTCTTTAAAAAAGTCAGATCTCTATTTTACGAAAGAGTTGAAAATCTTTGATTGAAAATGAAACTAATATGCTATTTAACTATTAAAAATATTATCATTGAACTTTGAAAGCTTTTTTAATTTTCACATTTATTAAGTCTACAATTTCTTTGAACCTTTAAAACTCAAGCAAGTCAATATTGAGCCTGTTAGTAGGTAGTCTAAAATACTAAAGTTATATCGCCACGTGTTCCCGAAAATCTAGGCTTCAACAAGGGGCCTCTTGGTTTCCTGGAATCTAAATGAAAATTAGATGGGTTTTTGTTGCTTTCATCTTTTTCTGGCTTTAGTTCATTATCTACAAGATAATTTCATCAGTCTCCTTAGATCTATAGTATTTTGTTTTATTAAATTTATTTGTTTACGCTAAAACAAAATATGTTAAGGCTCAGACCTACGGCATTTGTAGTGCCTCTGATAAAACCTGTTGAAGTATTCCATACTATAGTCCATACTATAGTATATAATTGAAGAACCGTTTTATTATGACATGATGTTTGGAGTCACTGTCTATGGCAAGCCATGTCAATTGAGTCCTGATTGCTGATGATACTAAACTAGTAAAGTCCTTACTTCAAAAATGTTAAATAATAAATCCTCCATAGCAAATTCCCCAGTCACACACACTATTTGCCTAGTTCCAAACTAAGCTTATAAACTTGTGCTATGGATACTAGCTCAATGGATAGAAATACTTAAAAAACGTTTATAAACATCCATGATTCTAGTATAAATGTCCAAATTCATTACACGAAACATTTGCCCGTAGCGAGATTCGAACCCGCGACCCTTAGTTTCGTGGTCAGGGTCTCTGACTACTCGACCAACGGGCCTGTCAGAATAACTAGCCACTTACGATTTCTTCCACGTAGGATAATTTTAATACCATAGGAAGCTGTACAAAATTTTAAAGCTCTTTATAAATAATTATAGATTTTTACGCAAAATTTGAACCCCCATTTCACTTCACTAGCAGTATATATAACTTTGTGCAATGATTTAATTGCAGATGCAGCAGTTTTTTGGTCTATATTCATCATCAGTCAGCGCTGCTGGTTGGTTGTGCCGTCACTATCACATGTACATATTTACAAGGTACAACGTCTGCAATCCCCGAAGGGGTCGGCAGAAGTCATGGAGCAATAAGCCCCCTAAGCGATATTCAGCCAAAAATTTAAATGATTGCGTTAGTTAGGTTAGTAACATACATGTTGGGAGTCCCACACACAACCCTGCCCTGGGCACGGTGATGGTCTGTAAAGCGCACCTGTAACTCCTAATTGCAGATGTACATGGGCGACAGTAATCACTTACCATCAGGTGAACTGTCTGCTCGTCTGCCCGCGATTACATAAAGCATTTCCCCGTGACAAAAAAACTTACATGTAATAGTGAACTGCAAGTAGTACTGCAGGAAATTAAAGTAAATTTGGCATAGATAGGCAATTGGCTACTCTACTCTGCCTCACTCAATACCTGCCAAAACGAAATGGGTCAAGATTTGGTCTAGATTACTCTCGAATTGGGGCAAATTAGTTTGTCGATGATGTTGGATATCGATATTTAACAGGCATGTTAATTTGTAACGATTCCTGGTAGTTCCATGTTGCTCTGAGACATAAAAAACAATGTAACTGTAATCCCCCTAGCATCTCGTAAAAGGCGACTAATCGTGTATTGAGTGTGGGTTAGTTACTTTGAAGCCGACTAGCTAAAAAAAATTGTCATTACTTTTTGGAATTTTCTATGAGGCCCAAGTCATTTTTATTTTTGGCTAGAAGTACTTCTAGGAGCTTATAGGCCCTTGGACTCTGCCTATTTCTGAAGGGATCGAAAGCGTGTTGATACTCAATGTATGGCATAAATACTGTCGCTTTAGTGGTTCTGGCGTAAAGAGATAACACTACGTAATCAGGGTTACTTCGTATTTATACCATACATACATAACATCATCCCCATAATCCCAGAAGGGGTAGGCAGAGTCAAAGGGACAGCTGGCCCCTTTAACCACATTCAGCCAAAAATAAAATAAAACTGGGCTGGGTTAGATAGAAAATTGTAAAAAAGTAGTGGCTTACTCGTCGCCTTCACAATCACACACCCAAAACCCGATATGCCATTAGTCGCCTTTTACGAGAAGCTCGGTAAAAAACACAGTTGGCAAATTCTTTTTAAGTCTCAGACCAACACGGGACAATTTAAACAATTTAATTTATAACATTCGTAGAAATTAAAGATTTTTTTTTATAATGGACTAGCATAGATCCTTAATAACATTAGTAAGGATGTTTGCTAGCGAGAAATAGTTTAAAATAGGTTGACGATATTCAATCCAATATAGTTCGGCGTTAACAGAATTGCCAATTCTAGCTGCACCGATTGGGATAAGCGTCCTTCAAACCATTATTATAGTTAAAGATGAATTGTCTGATACGCTTGGCACCGAGCCACGTTTTCAGTTAAAATGTCTTTAAACTCCTATCAGGACTGGGGTTGTTAAGGCGTCCATTTTGGAAGCATTAGATAGGTGGAACTATAACTGGGGCTGGAGCCAAGTATTAATGCTGGAGAGGGAAGAATTTATGTTTGTTAGCACTTTTTACGGTGTCAATATCTAAGTTACTCTATACAGAAACAGTTCCAAGTTTTAGTGGGCAACGGTAAATTACAAAACTATAAGAATATTGCTTAATTTAACTGCAGTACGAATCCTATACTTACAAATATATTTGACTGGCCCGTTGGTCTAGTGGTCAGCGACCCTGGCCACGAAACTAAGGGTCGCGCGTTCGAATCCCGCTAAGGGAAAATGTTGAGTGTGATGAACATGGAGATTTGTACTCGAGTCATGACTGTTTATAAACGTATTTAAGTATGTCTATCCGTTCGCCTAGTATCCATAGTGTAAGCATAAGTTTAGTTTGGAAAACTACGGAATTAGTGTCTCAGTCTGGAGAATTTATCAAATTTCATGTACCTACCTACTCAACAAAAAATAGAGTTTTTTTAAGGTATGATAATAAGGCTTAAGGCCATATAGATTTTTAAATAAAACTTTTTTTTTCTAATCTTTATAAAAAACTAGTGAGGGACGGTAGGACGGTTTAAATAAGTACCAACTAACTTATCTAAAAACCATAACAACGTTATATGTCCCTGCCAAGCAAGCACATATTGAACCAACATAAAAAGCTGTAACAAAAACCAATAAACAAACTATCTATAACTAAAATATAAAAAGATGAATGTACTTAGCATTAAAACTAGAGTCTTAATTGATAGCAGATGCTCCTGTAAGTTTTCCTTGCAAGTAGATCATCTTACCCACTCCAGTTTAAGTTAGCCAACTTCACTATTAAGTTCTCTTATAGAATATACTCGCGGTTCAACCTCATTATAACCTTGTTTATGGAAGAAGTAGAATGTTACTTTAAGTTTGTGAATATGAGCAGATGGTATACTTAATATGCGTGTGTGTATTTATATTTAAAAGAATGTGAAATATTTTCCCTTAGCCCGGCGTTATTGTTGCCGACTAATATCCGACGGATTTTAAAACCATAATAACTTTAAAACAATAGTATAACCAATCACAGTAGCTGCGGTTGTTGACGTCTTTGAGCGTATTAACTTCTCTTTTTAGTGTTGCGGCTACGACAGAGTATGCGCCTCTGTAAAGAGCGCGCAGGTAGGTTATACCCGGCCACAATGGCCACGTCAACTTTATCCACACAATCTGCTTGTTGTTTTTATTGTTTATTGATAAATTGCATATAGTTTTTACAGTTTTACCAACCGTATCTTACGAAAACAAACAAATAAGACTCCTTGACAAGCTAGCATCAGTTTTCAAGTAATGTTCTTACGAATTGATCTCAGGATAAAAATGTTTGTTATTTTTTATGTCTGATGGTCGCATGCTAATTTTATAATAAATAAATGTTAAATTTTTTAAGTAATGTCTATAATTCCCTGTTTCTTTAATGTAGAAAACTAGTATTGACATTAGCTTGATTCAGTGTACAGGAATGTACATGGGTATTATACCCGGCCACAACGGCCAAGTTCCGTTTAGTAGCCACAATGACGCCGGGTTAATGATGCTTCAAGTTGGTGTTTAAGTTTTAACATACATAACATTACGCCCATAATCCCCGAAAGGGTAGGCAGAGTCAAAGAGGCAGCATGCCCCTTCAACCACATTTAGCCAAAAATAATTATTTCTTTTTAATACATTCTTAATATTCGAAATAATAAAATAAATTTATAAGTAGGTAAGAAAAAAGCCGGGCTGGGCCAGATGGAAAATTGTGAAAAAGCAGTGACAAGCGGCTAATCTGTCGCCTTTACAATCATACACCCAAAACCCGACACACCACTAGTCGTCTTTTACGACATGCTAAATTCTTGCTCAAGTTTTAAGACTACAATAAAAGCCTGCAACTGCCATAATTTTTATACTATATTTTTTGTAAGCAACTTTCTTAAACAACCCAGAGTTTGATTTACCTCAACACGAGTCCAAGCACTCGAAATTAACTTAAATTCGTTGATAAATAATCAGATAAATTAGTCAACACAAGTTGTGACTACAATTCAATTAAGCATATAAAGTATCTCTAACTGAGAATTAAATGAGAGCTTCATATTGATACATAAACAATTAATACTTATACTTAATTTATTTATATTTATTATTTTCCTTACATGTTACATGTGTGCGTGCATTATCTGCGTCCGATCGTCTCTTTGTCATTGCTATTTTTATGTAAAACAAACATATTTACAATCCGTTATTAGCTTTAAGATAAGAATTAAAGTATCTTGCAAAATTTATCAAAAGCTGTGGATTTTATGCAATATAAAATAAAATAAAAATAAATGACTATATACTATTTATGATTTAAAACTTTCGCTTTGAATTATCACCAGTATATTACTGACGGAGTCATAAGCGGACATGTCCGCCACGGTCGTTGCAACATAGCCGAAACGTCCAGCTGTAAGTACTCATGTAATACATAATGCATATCGCGTTTAGTCCCGTCAGTATTATTTCTAATAGACTATAGCGTACATACGATATTTGACGACTTTGGCTGACTCGAGTGCGCATTTGGTAGGGTCCCTGCCCTATGCGTTAAGAGTTGTGGGTTTGATCCCCACCCAGGATAAACATTCGTGTGATGAATACTTGTGTTTGTTCTGGGTCTTGGAACACCAAGATATTAACAAATATCTACTATTTAAGTATATATTTGTAATACCACTGTTGATTCTGATATCTGTAACACAAGTGCTTTAGCTACTTAGCTTGGTCTTAGTCAGTTCAATGTATGTGATGTCGTCGGATTTATTTATTTATCTAAAGCTCAATTTATCGCTCGGACACTAACCTAACCACTCGTTCAAGCAAGCATGTAGGCACTTTGTATACTGCGGAATAGCTTGAAAATTAGCCTGGACCAACCTGAATTCTATAGCGGCCACTTTCCTAGTAAGCTCACGAAATACAGGTCAAAGCATTCCACCAAAGTGTCAAAGACATGGCATCAAATCCTAGGTTTACACAAAGTGCATTCTCGTTAGGAAATTTACATCAACTTTTCATGCAGTTAAAAGCAAATGGTGGTTTATGGGGTGAAGCGGGCGCGATTTGAATTACGAGTATAGGAAAATTTTATATACATCGGATATAACATAAATACATGAAATGTTTTTTATTATAAAAAATCATTTTATTTGTATGAGTTACTAGATTAAGCACACTTGATATGTATTATTGATAAATAAATTTATAGCATTATAGCAGCTCGAATATAAAAAAACTATTTTAAAATCCGGTATGGAGGTAATGTAATTTCAAGGTAATTTACGGTTGTTACTAGTGTATGTTAACGTACTAGTGTACTTTAACAGCAGTTAGGAGCCGTTTGGAGCGATAGTAGCTCAATGGTCAGGACACGCACCTCATAATCGATGGGTTCGGGCTCAAACCCGAGCAATTACCTCTGGATTTTTCAAATCTATGTAGGTATGTATGTATTTAAACCACTAATTTGGCGGTGAGGGAAAACATCGTGATGAAACCTGCAAATTCAAGCAAATTTGGATTTGTAAGCATGATTCAAAAAATGTATGGTTCCCCTATCTTAGGGTTACAAAGGTCAGGTCGACAGTTGCTTCAATCAACCAGACTCGCTAAATCCTGGATAATAGCCTAAGCGGAACCCGTCCAAACACGGGACATAATGCTAGAAAGATGATGATGACATTAATATGTTAACAAATACATTGAACTTTAAACCCAATTGAAGTATTCAGAAATTGAATTGCTTGCAACTTCTACGAGGAATGAGGCCAAGTAGGCTCTGGTACTTGCAGGTTTATATAACATTACGATGATCCTTATCACGAACCTAGTGCTGTGATCTTCAATTTTAATGTTTTGTTGGAATGATCTCAAGATACGCCCGAGAGTTCATACAAACACATATTTCAAAAGACGTGAAAGGTGTTGGATGTTTGTCGATTCAGCCTAGATTAAAAAACATCAGAACAACCATAGCAACAACAACTAATCAAAGTACCTTTTAAAAAATATATTTTCATTCCATTCAGGACTTTTTACTTATGAAATAATTTTGTTTCGTCTTTTGTTGGTCTGAAACTTAAAAAGAATGTGCCAACTGCGTTCCTGGCCTAGCATGTCGTACAGGGCGAATAACGGTATATCGGGTTTCAGGTATGTGTTACACAATCACGCGACGAACTAGCCACTTATCACTACTTTTTCACAATCTTTCTAGCCCAGCCCGGTTTTATTTGTGGCTAAATGTGGTTAAAGGGACTTGCCTATCCCTTCGGGAATTACGGGGGTGATGTTATAAATGTTTGAAATTTTTTTTTTCTTATTTTATCTAAATTGCAATCTACGAACATTTGTATTTCTTCTGTAACTTAATATAGAAATCTATGATTTTTCGGGTACGATCTAGTTAGCAACTAATCCCCGCTCTCGCTTTATCTTATGTTCGGCCCACATACTAAATGGCTGCGGCGCCAAATTTCAATGTACATGCATGCTGCAGTCTCGAGTTTCGTACATGCATTACCGCGGGCATGCAGTGTCACTCCGGCAACCTTGTTGATCGAAGTTTATGGCTTGAAATTATACTACGATCCAGTTGGTTACTTTAGTAACGTTCTTGGATAGTGGGACTTTGCGATCGATGGAGACTAAGATATTGTATCACCTTAGTGTTGCGTTATAATGATTTGCTTAAAAAAATACTTTGTATGCATAAGAAGTAATGTAAATAATATATGCACTTAATTTTTTTTTATTTATTTATTTAGTGGCGATGATGCAGAAGGCCGGCGATTAAACTAAATAAATAAGTTTTGACTACTAAACTTTTATTTTTTTTATACTTGTATTTAATATAATGAAAGTTTTGACTCTAGTATCAGAGGCTAATAGCACAATATGGTTTTCATCTCTGCTTGACTAATTCTACCACATACCAATACGCCAACAATCCCGAAGTAGGATAAACATGAACCACATGCAAAGCTACGGCTTTTGCCGTGACTGGCTCGCAAGACACCAGTCTGGCCCACCACGAGGTCCCTCTTACCTTCAGCCCTGGATGGTTCAGGTCCAGGACTTACAAAGCCCCTGGTACCACAAACCGAGGACCCCGGCGGTGAAGGAGCAAAGTACTTCCTAACCTACATTCAGCCAAAATTCAATCAAGTAACTAATAAAATTCTACTACTTCTCAAATAAGCAAATAACTTTATATCTGTTTGCTACTTATTTAAGTAGCTATTACGTTATGTTATCCGACATGCTTATTAATTCTCCTATAAATGGGCTTACTATATTATATGTCGTAGAAAAATAAGAGGCGATATGAAACTCGGTTATGACAAAGTATTTCCGTTTTATTGGAGTTTATTGTTCGAAACTTGTCTACGATAGTTTGGGTAAGTGATTATATATCCCTATTTTATATAGCCTGCATAAATTTTATTGCTATAGTCAATTTATCTCTATTGACGTACGCAGTAGTAATGTTAGTCTAGTTAAGCACCTACCTACATATCGGCAAATCGTTTATATATGTTGTAAATGAGACATCATACGACAAAGGAATTTCAAATAAGATGTTGGTCATTGTGTAAGCGACGAGCTAGCCACTTGTCACTATTTTTTTACAATTGTCCATCTTACCCAGTCCAGTCTGATTTGGCTTAGTGTTTAAAGGGGGGCTGTCCCTTTAACTCTGCCTACCCCTTTGGGGATTACGGGAGTGATGGTAAAATATTTTGGTCATATTTTGTATCCATCATTGCTACACGATTCCGCATTAACCATGATCTCAAACTGAGAGAGTTTTTAACTATTTATCTGCTGTATTTGAATGAAATAGTTTTGAACTTTGGCAAAAATGGTTAAGACGGCTTGCTTCTTTTACTGAGTCTACTTTGGAATTTCGGGCGTGATACATCTTAATTATGTAAAAAGAAAGTCTACTGTGATTTTGTCAAATAAAAAATAAATTTACTCATAAATTTACACAATTATCATTGGACAGTAGATGATCTTCATTCTAAATACCAAGTTCGTTAAAAGTTTTCCATTGCTAGGCATAATAATTTTATTCAATACAGACTGAAACGTTTTCTAAGTTTCTTTGAAATAAGAAGATTAACTATTAAAAACATAAAAATCATAATATTCACTTACTAAGTCAATTGTATCACATTTAAATATCGCACTTAAAATGTCTTCTTTGATAAAAACACATTAATTTCACTTACGCTGGAAAAATGAAAAAATAACAATTTTCTTCTCCGAAATTATAAGAAGTCCGTGGAAATGAACCGGAAAAATAAATTGCGAAATAGCTGAAAATGGTGTAAGCAATTAGTAGGGCCCTGCGGATCTAGAGAGTTAAGAAGTGTCTAGCCAAAAATATTCTTGTGCTCATTGAAGTTAACTTCTAACCTAATGTAATAATAACCAAATTGTATATTTGTTTTTTTTTTTATAATAATAACCAAATTGAAGTGTATGATTGTGTAGGCGACAGGTTAGCCGCATGTCACTGCTTTTTCAAAATTTTTCATCTAACCCAGCACGACTTTATTTTTGGCTAAATGTGGTTGAAGGGACATGCTGCCCCTTTGACTCTGCCTACCCCTTCGGGGATTATGGGCGTGATGTTATGTATGTATGTAGTCATAATAACTAAATTGGGTGTGTGATTGTGTAGGCGACAGGTTAGCCGCATATCACTGCTTTTTCACAATTTTTCATCTAACCAAGCCCGGCTTTATTTTTGGCTAAATGTGGTGGAAGGGGCATGCTGCCCCTTTGACTCTGCCTACCCCTTCGGGGATTGTGGGCGTGATGTTATGTATGTATGTATGTGTATAACCAAATTGTATATTTGGTTTTTATTAGGCCTAGGTGAATTTTGCAGATTTACCAAACTTATGTTCTTAATTCTTTTCTTGCTTAAAATATTAAAAATAAGATATATATCTAGATAAATAGACTTCGCCGATATCTTGTTTTATAATAAAAGAGATTAATTTTTACTATACCTTTTACTTGCAGCCTGCTCCAACTTTGTCTAGTTTTTATCTACCTGGGTTTTACAGTAAAAACTTAGCAGGACCAGTTGTAAATTAAAACTATTTAGGAGTAATATGAGGTTACTCAAACGTACATTACTTTCTGATTAAATCGGCTATGTAGTATAAAATTCATTGATATACCTACATGAAAAGATAATAATTTACATTTGCGTACGTAAAGTTTATTAGTTAGTTTTTACATATGGTGTCAGTATTATTGCAATCATAGTTAGTTACTAATCCATCCATTGCCCACTGTCATAAAATTGTCAATTTGATCATACTTCTTACAACACATAAATTAACAAAAAAAAATTGCAATATACAGCTACGGACTAGTAAAAAAAGAAGGACTCCGCGCCACTAACTAGACGTTGAAGCTCCTCAAGTGCTCTACCTTGATACGCAACATACATCACACATTGACATAATAAGTGGTCCAAATGACAGATATCCGATATCTGGTATCCATAAGTATCTCACTCACACATGCATAAACATAGCTTCACACTATAGTATGACAGCGTGGAGTCCTTCTTTTTTGACTAGTCCGTGTATACAGCATACAAAAACTCTGATCCGGCGAACTTCGTACCGGTCTATTTTCGGATTCTCCATTCTTTAAAATATTCCTATTTTAACAATTGAAGCGATCAAAACAAAAAACATATAAACAAATGTACAATTTAAGGCGATCTAAAATCGTACCGTACGATACGGTACGATTTAAAAGCACATCCAGTAAACCACTATATCACAGTCACCCACCCCGGTGCCTCATAATTAGGCAGCGCTAATTTTACGCATTATTTACCTACCTCGAGTTCTTGGAGGCAATTATTATTACACTAATTTTTAGCTCGCGTACATATTTCCACCAATTAGGAGGCGAATATTGCTTAAAAGTCGGCAACTTAGGTTAACGTTGCTGACAGCTTATCATTGTGTCAATAAACGTCTCTAAAGGTATAAAGGAGGGCATTTAAAAGCAAAGACAGGACGCAGAAAGGAAATATATGATATCTACGCAAATATATAAAGCTAAAGAGTTTGTTTGGTTGAACGCGCTAATCTCAGAAATTACGAGTCCGCATTGAAAAGTGGCTAGCTCATCTTACACAATCACACCAAAAGCCTGATAAACCATTAGACGCCTTTTTCGACATTCTAGGCTAGGAACACAGTTGTTCTTTATAAGTCTCAGATCAACACGGGAGATGGGACTTTCTTAAACCTTTATGGGCTGATTTTGCGAAGTTCACCTAAAGGTTAATAGTTAGTAGGTGTACACGGGTAAATTTAAATGTCATCGTTTATTTCGTGACTAAAATACACAAAAACATTATCAAATGAGTGACATTTTACTTTATAGATCTCCTTACATTTGTCAATTACTTTTGATTTTTTATTGTACACTAGCTGACCCGGCGCACTTCGTAACGCCCCGTTCTCAGATTTTCAATACCCATTTTTTTTTTCGTGCAACTTTTTTTTTTATTTTTCTTTCGTAATAACCTCCACCTGATAATAAACTGATGATAATAAACCAACACAACTAAAAAAGAATTAGCGAAATCGGTTCAGCTGTTCTCGAGATTTGCGCTTAGCAACACATTCAGCGATTAATTTTTATATTATAGATTGTAGCTACAAGAGTTATAATGAAACATATTTAAGAAATGAGAAATTTTTTTGCTCTTTCGATCTATTTTCTTTCCTTTGATTTATTGCACAGTTTGCTACTGATAATTTTCTCCGTAAATGCATAGAATAAATAAATATCCGAAAACATCACATACATTGATCTGACTCCAATCTAAGCTTAAGCACTTGTAATAAATAATAATAATAATGTCCTCATATCCGATATCGGTTACGGCGGCCAATCTCAACGAGGATTAGCCATCTGCGCAGGAGATATTATAGTGCAAAGTGTGTGCGCTAACACAGGTGCACTCTCTTTTCCTTCACTCTCTTGTATTACGGTTATCAAAGTCAACAGTAGTATTACAAATATATACTTAAATGTTAGATATTAACACCCAGACACAGAACAGACAGAAGTATTCACATGAATGTTTGTCCTGGGTGGGGGTCGTACCCACAACTCTTGGCGCATAGGACAGGGTCCCTTCCAAATACGCCATTGAGTCATAGAATTTGGTTTGACTGAAGTGTTCTTCTAAGTTCCACAAACGGAAAAACTAGCAAAAACTACTAGTTTCATGGGGAATGTATGTATTTTATTTGCTATACCATACGTTCACGACGCCAATTAGAGAATAAAGGCTCAAAACGGTTTTAACGGGTGCGCGGACCAGTAAAATGTTTGAATTAAAAGTTTTCATTGGAATTGACGAGTGTGTTTTTGTGTCGCATAAAACCGCATTTGGGGAAGTGCTTGTGACGGATATAAAAAAATGGACATCGTGTCGGCCTTTTGCAGACAGTTTTTGACAAAAATTTAACGTAAAACGGTTGATTTTTTAAATTAAATAATTTACGGTATATTAATATATTAATAATATATTAACGGAATAATAATTTTGGAGGTAAATTTTGATATCATTCAATAGAAGATGGTAAATATAATGAAAATAAAATTATTCGTTGATTGATTATTCGATTTTCAAATAATAATTAATATTAGTATTACTGCTAATAAGAAAATATTAGATCCTAGGGAAGAAATAATATTTCTAATATAAGACTTTGCTCGCGGCTTCGTCCGCGTGTAATACAGGTTAATACGTAAATCGTACATTCTGCGGTATCTATAAAGTTTGGAATTTTCCGTTCTAAATTTATCGAAATCGGTCAAGTAAATTAACAGACACATAAAAAGTACGTGAAAATAGCTTCTGTCCATATATGTTACGTCTTCATGAAAACTGCTTATCAGAATGCGATCTGTCCCATGTTGGTCTAGGACATGGCCCATGTTGATGTGGGACAAAAAAAAAGAATGTGCCAACTATGGTTCTTGCCTAGCATGTCGTAAAAGGCAACTAATGGTTAATGGGCTTTTGGGTTACGTGACGAACTAGCCACTTGTCACTCCTTTTTCACAGTTTTCCTTCCAACCCAGCTCACTGTCCCATGTTGGTCTGGGACTTAAAAAGAATATGCCAACTGTGGTTCTTGCCTAGCATGTCGTAAAAGGCGACTAATGGTATATCGGATTTTGGGTGTGTAATTGTGTAGGCGACAGGTTAGACGCTTGTCACTGCTTTTTCACAATTTCCCATCTAACCCAACCCGGCTTTATTTTTGGCTGAATGTCGTTAAAGGGGCATGCCGCTTCTTTGACTCTGCCTACCCCTTCGGGGATTATAGGCGTGATGTTATGTATGTATGTAGAATGCGATAAGATATTTCACACCCAAAACTTGAAACCTGAGAAGTAGTAAAGAAGTATAAAGCTAGTAAGAAATATAATGTCTTGGTAAATAAACTATCTAGCCTGAAATGTATATCATGGAATTGCCAATTTCCATCGGTCTAGTTATCTTATAATTATATCCGTTATAACCTACTTTTCCAAAGCGAGGTCGTAAACGTGTTAATTAGAGTCATGTGAAGTAAATTGCGGTCTTGTCTGGGTCATGTTATTGTGGAGACCTAACTATTTGGCTTTAGAATAGTAAGTTGCCATAAAAACTGAAATGGTCCAGTGTAACGGGTATTTGAAACTGAAGAGAAAATAGGATAGTGTGTTTAAGGCACTAAAGATTGTTTGAAGTGTATTTTATATTTAATTTCTACTGGTATATTATAAATATGTAACATAGGGGGGAATGGATGGTTAGATCATGAAGAAATATAGTTTTAGTACTTGATTGATTCCAAACTAAGCATATATGCTTGTGCTATGGATACTAGATAAACGGGTAGACATTATACATACTTGAATACATTTATAAAGATCCATGACTCGAGCACAAATGTTCATGTTTAACACACGAAACATGTACCAATCGGAATTCGAACCCACAACCCTTGGTTGCGTGGCTAGAGTCTCTGAGCACTCGGCTAAAGAGCCAGTCACATTAATAAATAGTTTATCATATCTACAGGGTTGGATATAGCCATAGGCTATGGTAAACAATTTATTAAGCAGGGCGTATGCAAGTTTGAGAAGTTACCGCACCAAGCTTGAGTAGCCATGCTCACTATAACGTCGCTGGGGTGGTGGCGTTATGTGACGGGTCGTTACATTCCCTAAAATATGGTTGAGTGAAGCGATGGCTGACACATACGTCATGCTTGGGAACAGGTGCCACCTTGGGGGACTGGTCTGCTCTGGTTTGGTTAATTAATGCTTAAATTTTGTAAACATCGTTATTTTATATTTTAGTATCTGACAAGCCGACTTCACGACATGGTTCAAATGCAAATATGATCTATTACACCCCTGTAAAATATGTTGTTGAAAAGAGTAACTACCGAGTTTCTTGCCGGTTTATTCTCGGTAGAAGCAACATTCCGAACCGGTGGTAGATTCATATTATTAGTTGATTAGCAAGAATTTTGACTAACAAGAATGTTCAGTAAGATAATAGAAACCTCATAATCGACCTTATTACATTAAGGTGTTAATGATGATAATGATGGTCATACTATATAATTAGCTTTTAGTTCTATTAATGTCGTTTCTATTTAATGTTCCCATTTGCCTTTATATGGACCTAAATACATCTGGCGTATGTATTGAATTTGTGTTTTGGTATGCAACGAGCTGGCTAGGCAAGAAACACAGTTGTCACATTCTTTTTAAGTCCCAGACCAACATGGGACAATGGGCTGGGTTAGATGGAAAATTGTGAAAAAGTAGTGACAAGTGGCTAGCTCGTCGCCTATACAATCACACACCCAAAGCCCCTTATACCATTAGTCGCCTTTAACGACATGCTAGGCAAGAAAAACAGTTGGCACATTATTTTTTAAGTCCCAGACCAACATCGGACAGACTTAATGTTCTAAAAACTGTTAAAAAGTACACAAACACGATATGAACGTCCTATTATCCAGATCGCATTGCAAATCGCTCAAACACCGGTAACACAAACAATCCGATGCAGTTTTAAATCTGATACATCTGTGTGTCCCGTATCGGAAATGGGAATGTAACCTTGTTTCCCCTCCCGAACAGAGGAGCGCACTCAAAAGATCTGTTCCTGGATTGCTGGCACACTCCGGGATTCGTCAAACAACTCAGCATGGATAGATACTGCTAATGGTTTGAAATTGTGTATACTATTTTATGACGCCCAACATTTCTATAGAGATGGATATCGTTAGTAAAATAGATACTCGTGTTTGGTACCTTCGTTGATTCAGATTTTTTATATTATACAAGTGCGTATGTACTTAGGATTTAGATCAAGGAGCATGATGTTGTGTGATGATACAATGATCTATGATGATGCCTATACTATTTATTGTGATTTAGGTTATTTTAGATTGTTTTTGCTGTACCGAAAAAAATAAATGGATTTCGGTATTCTGCCTATATTACTAAGTTCACATTTTTATATTCTCATTCTCATTAATAAAATGTGATGAATAGTTGTGTTTGTTCTGTGTCTGGGTGTTAATATCCAATATTGAATATATATTTGTAATACTACTGTTGATTCGGATATCCGTAACACAAGTGCTTAAGTCTCACCTCGGAGTCAGATTAATGTATGTGATATTTATTTATATATATAGAGGTATCCGCCATATATATATATATATATATATATATATATATATATATATATATATATATATATGGCGGATACTCTGGGTCTCTCAAATCTATGGTACAGATTTATAATCACCTGCTTAAAGGTGAGGTAAAATTTCGTAAAAAAATCCCATAATATGATGAAATTGGAAATAGTTCATGTCATCATAAGTTCTTAAACCTTATCTATCTTTGACTCGTAATTGTATCAAAATTCCCACTTACATTTTTACTATAAAATGTCCATTCAAAAACAAATTAAAGCCAGAACGATGCACCAACCCGTTCCAACATAAAAGAATTTCCGCCAGAACCAAATCTCGTAACACTCAATGGCCGAATAAATCTCCGAACGCCATAACAAAACAAAGGCGAAAAAGAAAAAAAATATGAAATTCCCGTAAAACTTAGCCATTCCCAATGCTCAGCTGTATCCAGTCACGTAGTCTATCGATCTTCAGGCAAATCACATGTGCCTGCGAAACGGCGACCTATTTTACACGCGTCCTGACAAAAAAGATGGGAAACGATTTCTGTAGGACATCGCGACATGCCTTAGGAGTGTCCGAAACGTGACGGCGCGTGATAGCCGCGTGTTTTGATGCCGCGAGCGCGGGTTTGAGGGATTGACGTGATAAAATACTTTTCATACGAATGTTTATGTGAGTGTAAGTATCTAATAAGTTAAGCTTTGATTTGTCATAACACTGTTAATTTTGATATCTGTAAAATGCGTAATTTACTTAAGTTACCAATCAGTTTAATTTGCGTGATGTTGTCAGATATTTATTTATGACTCTCATTATGTGATTGTCAAAATCGTTAAATGTTTAACGTGATAAAAATACTTGTTGTACATCTGTATATGTAATTGTATGATTACGAACTATGTTAAATAGTTGTTGGCAGATGAAAACTTTTCATTAGTAAACAATAATTAACTTTGTTATTACAAAAACTCATCTTATGACATTGTTACATTTTTATTTTTCAGATAAAAACTATTAAAACTTAACATACACTGCTTAGCTATTTTTTTTTTTGGAAATTAATCAATAAAAATATATAGTAAGAAATTACAAGGTTATCATCATATTAGTATATATGCAGGACTAATCATATTAAAAAACTTTGAACATTATAAGTTATCTTGAATTTGTCATTACCCAATTCAATATGAAAAAAAAAACTGTTATTAAGTTGAATACTTATTTGAGTGCGCGTTCTCTGCTTTTTACCCTCGTAGATAAGCCATTGCGCGTAAGTCAGTGGAGATGAAACGTTTTTCATTCATTTAGATTTTCAGCAAAATCTAAACAAATGAAAGAATAGAAGTTTATTTCCTCTTACACAATTATACCTTACACGACAATTTATACTGAATGCCTCACGAGTGTCCGCGACGTGCCGGCGGCGCGTGACCCCGCGTGTTTTGTTGACAGGAGCACGAGTCGGAGAGATTGCCGGGAAGTTTTTGTATTACCATTACTTTTACCGTAGTTTTATTAAGAATATCTATTTAAATTTTTTAACAAGCAATTATTAACTGACTAATTCACACCACTTCCTTAGCGGGATAGGCAGAGAGAACTGAACGCTGATCCTAACACAATTATTATCAACAAATAAAAGTCAAAGTCAAACATGACAGCGATGTGAATATTTCCTATTTGTGAAGTGCACAAATAGAATCCTTTCATTAACATTTTTCACTAGTTTTATTTATACTTTTCTGAAATGTTACAATTATGATAAATAAATGTTCTTTACTTCGAAAGAGGCATACTTATTTAAATAATAAAAAAGCCGTTTCAGAAAAAAGTCTGAACACAAAAGCCGATAAATATTTTTTGTCTATACGTACTGTATATATAAAGTAATAAGTATTTATTACTATAGATTTGATATCTCTTTAACTGCAGCTTACACAAGAAGCGAGCAACGAGCGCACGTCCCCAACACTTCAACTGTCCAGGCACCCCGGGGAGCGCACGTGGCGACATCTGTCTTCGCCCCGGACAACCTCATGCAGCGCGTTACAGTGGTGCCGATATAGGACAACAGATGGCGCTTTTTACTCAATAGAGACTCGAGAGCATTTTATAGAATCCTGAATCGCGGTGTTGAAGTTCTAGAAAGCGGGTTCATTTTAAAGTCGCTTAAGAACGCAAGCATTTTAGGCGTCCCCGTTCTGGAGTTAGATTGTAGTTACTTATACATATTTGAGAAAATTAGGCGTGTGGAATAGGAGTATTGCTTATTAGAATAATGTAATTTTACTAATTTTGGGTAATATAGTTATTCGTTTAGCGTTACCCAATAAAATAATCTAAATTATACAAGACCAAACCCGTATAAAATTATAATAAAACCAAAAAATAGTTTTTAAAATGGAAAAAAATAATAACTATCCTACAAATACTAATGCAAGTATGTTACTTAACCAAAATCAGGAAAAAAAAGTGATCCTACTTAACATACACAGTTTTTATATATATATTATTTAACAAATATGTCTTTGATTGATTGACTCAATTTGGAATTGAGTAAACGCAAACGAAGTTTCTAGCTGGAAAAAGTAACTATCTATATATTAAAGTTCAGTTCTTTTTATATATACTAAAGCTCACTATACACTGCCGACAGCATTGTGCAAACGTAAAGTAGCCGACGCAGCAGAAATAGTCGCAAAAGATAATGGGATTTGACCTGGTGCACGTTTCCCGGGATCAACGACGGCGTAAATTGGAGCGCACAATGGGTCGTCTCGTCCGGGGCAATTGCAACTGTCCCGGGCCACACGGAAATTATATCCAGGGATACAAGGTGCGGTGTGTAGTTGCTCTAAGAACTCTTTCGTAGTAAAATCTTATTAAAGTTTTTAAAGTTTCTTGCAGTGGAATCTTGAATCGTCTTTATTATCTACTTATTTGGTTCACCGGTAATTATGACATAATTGTATAAATTGTATGCTATGCTAAACCCTAAGTATAGAACTATTTTTGTTGGCTGGTGGCTGGATGGTTGGTGATGTAAAATTTTATCAAAAAAATGTTTGTAAGTTGTACTGTTAAGTAACTATCCATCTTTTATATGTTATATCAAGTAAATTCATAATCTAACAATTACAGTCTTATATATTTTTTTTATGTTGATAATTTTAAAATTTACTGGCTTGATGGCGCATTTGGTAATGACCCTGCCTCATGCGCCAAGAGTTGTGCGTTCGATCTCCACCCAACACAAAAATTCGTATGATGAATACTTGTGTTTGTTCTATGTCTGGGTGTTAATAGCCAATATTTAGGTATTATTTGTAACACTACTTTTCTGATTCTGATGTCCATAACAAACGTTTTTAGCTACTTACCTCGGAGTCAGATCAATGTATGTTATGTAGTCGGATATAAAAAGATATATAAAAACAAATCAACCGATAAGATGCAATAGCAATATAGGTATTTTATTAGTGATTATTACTACAAAAAGTTAATGAAACTTATATGATTATGTACTATAACGTAACATCTCATCTCTTTAAATATATCAATAAGACCGAACAAAGCCAAAACAAAATATTTCGTTGCACCTAAACTTACCACAGAAATTACTTTGAATTTATTATTTCAAGTAATCACTACAACATTTCCAAGCAACAACCACATTACATGTCTTATAACACAATAAACTCCGTCATAACGACGCTGCATGGCTTAATGACTCCCAAAATTTCCATAAACACGACAAGTCGTTGTACCGCAGCTTATTAAAATAATGGCCGCCATTCATATTTCGAGATCAGTTTTGGCATCAGACTGAATGTTGAGACGCTGAGTAGGGCGTAATGCGTTTCCGACCAGTGTATCTTGAGACCTGTGCATTGACAAAGGATTGACGAACAGCGGGAATATAAGCTGCACTTCAGGACGTATAAAGATCTCAGATTGTTCTTGTTTGTATCAAATATGGAAGTATTCCGATTAATATACATATCCTACTAATAGGAAAAATTTATTATAATTTATCATACCTATATTATATATAGTCGGGTCATATTTTTATTTTTTCTTAGTAATTATAAATTTTTATTATCTTATTTCACACCAGGCCCACTTTGAAACATGGTTCAAAGTTAAATATGATTCTTATAACTTTGTAAATACTATTTTTGAAAAAAGTAACTACCGAGTTCCTTGCCGGATTCTTCTCGGTAGATGCAACATTCCGAACCGGTGGTAGAATCGTATCTCTTTCAACTGTTTTTGACGATTTATAAGTGTTTCTTTGAAACCTATTTAAATAAATAATATCTTGACTTTGACTTTTGACTTTTGACTTTGATATCTGGATAAAGTACTCCAATGTTAATACTAAGAAAAACAAAAGTCTAGACTTTCGTAATATAATTTAAAGTTAGGTGTTGTACGATTGGGATCCAAGATATGCTGTTTTGATTTCGCATATTTATAAAAAGGTTCGTTTATACTTAGAGAGGAAAATAAGTCGGAAAAATTAGAAGAATAAGGAACATGATGACGTAGATCTCTAAGCAACGCCATCTGTTGACAATTTTATTGAAACTGAAATCTTTATTACCCTGTGGCGTGTTGATATGTCAATAAAAGAAGACGAAATCTCAGGCGCATCATAATAAAAATATGAACAATTCTACTAAAATTTTAAAGGATTCATAATGGACATTCAATATAGGGAATTATCATAAACTTTTTTTTGTCTCCACAATAATTAGTGGCAAGTGTCTATCAGGTAACTAAGTTTACAACTTCTAGTCAGTTCATGTCCAAGTCCGGAATTGTATTTAGGGAAAAAACATTTTTTTAAGGTAAAAATAACAAGTTGCAAGAACTATATGAATTGGGTCCATTTCTATAGAAATATTGTTCCAATTCTTTCATATTCCAATACAAAAATTCTGGAATTCTATGACAATAACTGAGCATTTAAATATAAAATGATACCGTTGAAAAGAAACTGAAGCAATGAGCCGGAAGGTATACTCCTGGCTTTAACAGCGCACGAAATCACAGAGGTTAACTTACACTGGATGTCTAGGCAATATTGCTTACAAGGAAACAAAGCAAAAAGTTCGCATGGCGCAAGCGGACAAGAGCAAGCGATTGCGGTGTTTTCAAAAAGTTCGCGTGGTAGCTAATAGATGGCGTTACTAAATATTGTTTGTAGTTGTCCCATGTTGGTCTGGGACTTAAAAAGAATGTGCCAACTGAGTTCCTTGCTTCATGTCGTAAAAGGCGACTAATGGTACATCGGGTTTCGAGTGTGTGAAAAGCTAGTTGTCACTTGTCCCTACATTTTACAATATTCTATCTAACTCAGGTAATTTTTACTTTTGTATAAATGTGGTTGGGACTTGGTGCCTTTTCAACTCTGCCTGCCCCTTCGGAGATTACGGGCGTGATGTTATGTATGTATTTTTTATTGGTTTGTACTTTGTTCGTGGAAGTAGTTCACTGAAATGAAAACATTTAATAAGTAGTTTTAAAATATTTTAATAAGGTTCCTTGCATCTGAGTCTAAACAACGTAATCACTTCATATTTATCATCCATATTTATTTTGATCATATAAATGCTATTGTTAAAGTTTATGGTGCCCAATGTTTTCTATGACTTACTAATCTATAATGTTCTGTAATCACACTCTTAAGTTCAATTCGATGTGTATACGAATGATTATTTCGTTTCAATTAATAGTATTTCTTTATTCAGATAAAAACTATCAAAACTTTAAAATATAAATCAACTATTTAAGAACATCATTCGATGTTTTATTGTCATTTGCTGAATTATTATTTTTAATGTTGAAAAATTAAATCATAGCATTAAAAGATAAGTCATTTACATTTACAATGTCCCAAAGTCAACCTTAGCCAATAAACCCGAGTGAGTATTGAAGTCTCTTGTCACTTGGACCTCAAAGCATTGTTTCGAATGTATTCAAATGAAATCCGCAACTCCGCTCTCGCAGCTATGAAACCGTAATCATTAGCTCAGCCACAACAAAAGGGAGTTCAGTTGTTATTGTGTTTCGGCTTAATAAATATCAATATCATTGCGTTTTAGTATGACAAATATTTTCATTTAGCCCAAAATGTATCCTAATTTCTAATAGGATGTATTCTTAAAACTTAATTCGGCTCTTGACGCATTGATTGTTTTTTTTTTATCGTGGGATGTTTTAATGAAAATGGAACAAATGCACCTGTTTTACATATTTCTCGTATAATTAATAAATTTTGGATGGAATTAAAAATCGAAAATCATATTAAAAGTTATCTTTGAATTTATGTTACCTACTGTTTCTTAACTGAAGGAATGAATTTCAAAGTTAATATTATTATTGTATTAGTTTTATTAGTATACTTGAATTTTGTACTAAGCTTGAAAATTTTTATGATGGTATGGCCAACCTGTAGCCAATCACTGGTTGATTTAATGTTTAATGTCATACTACTCTGCAAAATCAATACCTGTTACAAATTTCAGTATCAGAGAAGTAGCATTTCACCTCTAATTGATACTTTCAGTGGCAAAGTTTCTTTAAATATTTTTGAAATCCTAATATTTTTACACACCGTCAAAGAGGATCACAAAATCGTTTCTTTCTAAAATCGCCCTGTAAATCCGCGAAGCGTGCCGCACTCCACACGCCAAAATTTAAAGCAAAGCCTTTCCAGAAAGCCCAAACGTTCCGTCACTGTACAGAAAAGAGTCCGAAAAAACACCCCCTGTAATACTCGTCAAATTGACGGCGTAACAAAAAACACCCAGCCATTATTACTGGCTCGCCTCGCCAGACACTTCAGCTTTGATGGATTATCGAAAATAGTCTTTGTCGTTCAGCTATTGTTTCTCTATAAAAACGACGCGAGTGATTCTGGTCTGCTTTACTCTAGTTTTACTGGCCGAACGTAAACGTGACGACGTGATTCAGACAACAATGTAATAGTGCTCCATGGCATTGAAATTGGCATTGAAATCCATGGATTTATTTTTGTTAGCTATATTTTTTATAACTTTAATAGTTACTCCTTAATAGTTTATGAGTACAAGCTAATATGAAGTTTTATTCCGTATGTAGGTAATTAGTATTCTTTATAGTTTTGTTACCACCTAAATGCTTGGAATGCAGCAGCTTCAATATCCGTATGAATACGATGTAGTGGCTTCCAGGTTCACCCTTCATGGCTTCATGTTGCTGAGAGATCCATGACAAAAACTGCCACAGATCTTTTACCGACGCCCGAAATATCGGGGTCCCATCTAAGATCCATACTCTAGGAGCTATATTTATTCTAGTACTCAGCAACACGAAGTATGCTAGAGGCACTCTAAACAATACAATTCTTCAGAAATGTATAATTTATTTATTTATTTATTATAAACTTACAACTATCCTTACAGGTAACTTAACCTAATGCAATAGTGTGGCGAGCCTAATTACAGTTTACAAACCTGGTAACTAAGAATACTAAGCGTCACTCTTGCGAATTCACTCATAGTGCACGAAAATATGTCCACCGTTTCATGGGCTGAATTTGTTTAAGTACGTTAAAAAATTGCAAACATGGACAGCTGATACGAGAACTATCATCGATTTTCGGTAACACAAGAGCTGTGATTGAATTAATAATTGAAATAAGCCGACGAGCGACCCATGGGCTTCGTAAATTTTACATTAGAATTTGTGTGATAGGCTATTGCACCGGCCACTGTTCGAAAAGTAATCACTTTCGGATGGGAATATTTTATCATGTTACAATATTTGTTAAAAACTTTTAACTAACTTGTCCAGGAAATCTAGCACAACGAAGATATTATAACCCAATTCTAACGACAGGTTTATGGAAAGGAATAACCAATGAAGGACCAGATTATGTACATGTGACTTTATTTTAATCTTCCTACCGTTATATCCCGTGCTTAAACGGGTTCCGCTTAGACAATGATCCCGGATTTAGCGAATCTGGTAATTACATTGAAGCGACTGCCTATCTGACCTTCGTAACCCTAAGATAGGGGAATCAGACAATTTTTGGATTATAGTTACAAATCCAAAGTTGTTTGAATTTGCAGGTTTCATCACGATGTTTTCCTTCACCGCCGAGCTTGCGGTAAAAATATATACATAGATTTGAAAAATCTATAGGTACGTGCTCGGGTTTGAACTCGCACCCCTCGGTTATGAGGCGCGTGTCTTTGCCATTGAGCTACCACCGCTCTTTGTTATTATCATTATCCTTAATATTATGTTATGTGCATTTTTTTTATAATTGAAATTTAGTTTTTGTATTTTATACCAAACTATATAATTGTTATATAATCATATCATTAATAGTTTATATTTTTTTACAAACACATAATTTAACACCAATTGGATAAAGAAATAATTAATCATAATCTTTTTTTTTTCAAATTTTCCATCTAAACCAGCCCGGTTTTGTTTTTGGCTGAATGTGGTTAAAGGGGCCTGCTGCTCCTTTGAATCTGCCTACCTCTTCAGAGATTATGGGCGTGATGTTATTTATTTATGTATAAATCATAATTAGCAACTATTACTATCGATAATACAACAAGATTCATTCCGAGAAAATTCTTAAATCAAATTTTCATACTGCCTAAATTCCATACAAGCACACTCCATAATAATGGTTTAGTATATCATAAACTTATCTCACCCAACCTTTACGCCAAAATGAATTTATTAAGAGGAACCCTTGAAGCCCATGTTCTAACATCCAAGTATCGATGGAATTCACGTTTTAACATCGGAAATTTCTGTCGGGAATTGTTGGGCGCCTTTGGGGAAATATTTTTACTCTGAAACCCCTTTGGAGCCTTATCATCATTCTAATAGGTTTCTACAAAAGCCCGTTAGACAATGGGGGTCTTAAATTTATTGTAAGTGTACGTTTCGGTTTGGGTGTTCAACTCAACATTTTAACTTTGATGTCAAATCGACACGAATAGTGTAGCGCCCGGAGGTTTAGTCTCGGACTTTTGTTACAGTGAATGAATTTATCCGGTTGAAGTAGGATTTGGTTTATTATGATAAAAATTGCAGTTTACCAAAATGTTTTTTTGTGCTTTAAATTTTTACATTATTTAAACAAAAACTGGAAAATATAATACTTAAGCTCATAAGTTATCTAAAAAAATTTTTTTTTTTAAGTTTTTATCAATAGTGTCATTTTCACCTATTGACATGAATGAATGAATTCTTCATACTGTCACACCAATTCCCTAGTTCCAAACTAAGCTTTGGCTTGTACTATGGATACTAGGTGAACGGATAGACGTACTTAAATACGTTTATAACATCCATGACTCGAGTACAAATGTCCATGTTCATCACACGAAACATTTGTCCCTAGCGGGATTTCAACCCGCGACCATTGGTTTCGTGGCCAGGGTCTCTGTCCACTCGACCAACGGGCCAGTCGATATAAAGTGATCTATTGTAATATGTAGTCGCTTTTATCAATGATACGAGAAGATCAAAATGAGACTACATTTTTCAAAATAATATTTTTTTCTTCTTACCTACTATTATAATTTTAAAGGGTTGATGTATATTGTGATCCAATTATTAAATTATTGTTTTCTAGATATTTTTTGTTATCTTAAACAACAATGAAATAAATGCGTTGTTGTTGTTATGTAGTAGTCTGCGTAGACGCTTCTTTCTTTGCATGACCTGTATTTTTATATTCCTTTGTGTTATCCTAATCAACCTTCCCGCAATTTATTAATCTCGCCAAATATAACAATAAAACGCGTCTCTTTATAATATAGAGGGCATTCAATATCATTAATATTTCCATATAATCTGGCATAAACCACAACGCATATAACCGTTTTTATTAATTTATAGGAATTAAATATGTAGTCTAATATTCACCAACATGGATTACATTGAGTAAGCAGAAATAAAATAAATATCCGACAACATCACATAAATTGACCTGACTCCGAAGTAGGTAAGTAGCTTAAGCACTTGTGTTACGGATATCAGAATCAATAGTGGTATTACAAATATATACTTAAATATCAGATATTAATACCAAGACACACAATAAACACAAGTATTCATCACACGAATGTGGAATGTTTGTCCTAGGTGGGGATCGAACCCACAACTATTGGCGCATGGGGCAGGGTAACTACCAAATGCGCCATTGAGCCAGTCCAAAATAGCAGCTGCATTTATGCTGTCTGAAAATTGCAGCGCATATCAAATGGGGCCTGCTGCCTCTTTGACTCTGCCTACCCCTTCGGGGATCATGGGCGTGATGTTATGTTATCAATATATGTAAAAATCAATGCCACTTTTTGTTGTAATTTTATAACTCAAGAACGGGCTCACCTATCCAAACCAAATGTTAAGGCTTTGTTTGGGCTATTTAGTAGATGGTTTATGTTAAGTTTGCACAAAACCGGTAGAGCGGTTCTTCATTTATCACATTATTTGTAACAAATGAATTCAATAAATGGCGGATCATTTTTGCTAATGGGGATTTTGCTGTCAAATTGAAACTTTTTTCAGTGTTGACAGTATTTTTTTTTTTAATATTTCACTTTATACGTAGCGAAGCATGTACCGGTCCGCTAGTGTTATATAAATTACTACGTAAACAATTCAAAGGCACATAATATTCGCTGCCTATTTACACCCTGTATGGAGAGGTTGCCGTGTTACATAGATGTAACGTCGAGGGTCTTAGATCAATTTCCAATTCAGGGGAACGTAAAGACTCAGTTGAGTGTGATGTCCACGTAGGCGCGGGAAGCTGGGTTAAAGCGATACGGTATGTATTTTGGTTTACTTGCTTAAATCTGAAGTGACAGTGGTTGTTCGGTTAATGTACCTTTTGATTACACAGTTTTTTTGACGTAAAATGATTGTATGTACAACTATATTTGGCGTAAAGAAAGTTGGTGGTAATACAATGTTACGGTTCCATCGTGAATTCTGACAGGCCTTGTGTATATTTGAACAGTATTTTGCTATGAAATAAATACAGACAGGAGATTCGTGAGCAATCTTTTTTTTATTTATACATTACGTGGGCGTGATGTTTTGTTTGTTTGTTATTTATACATTAAGTGCAAGGTAAAAAATGTGATAATATAATAAACCGATGGAAATATTAATTTTGTTACTTTTAATACATACCATATAATATCAGGCCCATAATCCCCGAAGGGGTAGGCAGAGTCAAAGGGACAGCGGGCCCCTTTAACCACATTCAGCCAAAAATAAAACTGGGCTGGGTTTAGATGATGACTTAGATGGGAAATTGTGAAAAATTAGTGACAAGTGGCTAGCTCATCGCCTACACAATCACATACCCAAAACCCGATATACCATTAGTCGCCTTATACGACATGCTAGGCAAGAAACACAGTAGGCACATTCTTTTAAGTCCCAGACCAACACGCTCCCAGACAATCCCAGACAACTTACCTTTTACCTCTATTATAAAAACGCCATATCCATTATCCAATTTCCGCACAGCTCGTTGCTCCAAACATTTGCTTGCACCGTCCGAACCGGTCAGCTCTTTAAATCTAGATCGGGTAATCGAACCGGGAACCTTTTAGTGGCTGACGCGGCGATCCTTGAAATTTTAAACTGACCCACTTTGTTTATTTGCCGGAAAACCGCGAATTTTCTTTGTAGGTTGTTTCTGGAATTTGCACTTTAAGGTTTATAGAGTTTTTGCTATATAAAACCACATTCTTACCTAAAATATAAGTACAGGCGGCAGAACATTAGGCTATAGGTACATTATTGTTGCGAAACAGCCCTTTTCACAACGTGAAATGATTATGCAGTGTTTAGCTTAAATTGCTACCGTGTGTACAAGCCTTTAAACAAGATAAATATAAAAAAAATACACAAACCTAAACCATCTTAGGTACTCTTCCAATTTATACAAGTGTAAGTCCGAAAACGAACAAAATTTCAAACAAAATATTTTTTTTATGAAATAAAGTATTGATATACATCTATATATATATAGGTACAAAGGTTATAAAAATACTAAGGATATTTAATTTAGATATTAACGGTTGTCAAGGTATTGAATATTATGTAATTGCATTTGATGTGAAATTATTTTACAATATGAACCAACTTAATTACATTTTTATAAACATAAACCTAGGCATTTCAAAAATGTGCTTTTATATTCTTAAACTAGTACACAAAGCTGGATGAGTACACAAAGAGAACGGTGGTAGCTCAGTGGTAAGGACACGCGCCTCTTAAACGAGGGGTGCGGGTTTAAACCAGAGCACGTACCTCTGGATTTTTAAAATCTATGTGCGTATTTATACCGCTAGCTTAGCGGTGAGGGAAAACATCATGATGAAGCCTGCACATTTTTAACAACTATGGATGTGTAACTAAACCAAACCAAACCATGATCCAATTTTTTTCTTGTTCCCCTATCTAACGGATATAAAGGTCAGTTCGGCAGTCGCTTCAAAGTTACCAGACTCGCTAAATCCTGGATCATGGTCTAAGCGGACCCCGTCTAACCACGGCACATAACGCTACGAAGATGATGACACAAAGCTGGCTATTGTCAGAAAAATAATAATAGTCTGAAGAGATACTATAACATTCATTACAGTACAGTTATTGAGCTTCCTAGTATTATTATATACGGGGAATATTAGGTACCTATCTCCCTTTTATGGCGAACACAGTTATACGCCATTTTTATTCATTTTAGTAGATATTGGAAATAGAAATATAATATATTTATTCTACTTTCACTTTTTTGTATTATTATGACTATCTTATGAATAGTCTAATACAAAGAGTGATTCTACCGCCAGTTTTGGAACGTTGATTATACCGAGAAAAACCGGCGAGAAACTCGGTAGTTACTCTTTTAAATCGTCATGTACCTATATGTCGCAGGCAATTTGTGTGATTCGGCATTTTACAAACGGCGTCGTCCGTTTAAAAACGCTCGCTGTTTGTAATATGCCGAAGGCAAATTGGCGACTCATTCCATCAGTTGTTTTAATTTCGACATTGGTTGTTCTTCTTCGGTTCTGGCCGTATGGTCGCAGTTGTACCTAACACTCCTCCTCGCTTCGCTCGTCTTCGTACCTATTATTTTAACTACTACCTAACCTGTTCAAAACTAAATACTTGAGGCATACTATATAATGACCGCAATATACATTTTGCCTCCGGCATATTTCAAAACAGCAAGCGTTTTTAAACGGACGACGCCGTTTGTAAAATGCCGAATCATACAAATTGCCTGCTACATAAACATCAACAATTCTACTTAATATCTACTTCTACTAATTTACATATAAATTTTAAATACAATAATGTAATACATTACAATAGTAGAGTAGACCATGCAAGTGTTACAATGCAGACTGTAGATTCCTGTCATTTAAAAAAATCTTTAATTCTATAGTAGGCCTTCTTCATGAGAAATGTTTTCATATGTGATTAGAATGCATGAACGGGCATTTAAATTACATTTTCTGGTAACGTTTTAAATAGCTTAATGCTAAGCCCCATAAAATAATTACTGATTATATGAAGTCTGCGATGTGGAACGACAAGCTTGTGTTTATTCCTGGTATTTAAAGTAAGATGGTCAGATTTTTTGGGAAAGATATTAAAGTTCTTGCGTACATACATAATACAATCAAAGATGTATTGAGATGCTAAGGTTAACATATTGGCTTCCCTAAATACTTCCCTAAGCGAATTCTGTTGCGCTTCTTCTTCTTCTTCTTAAATGGCTTGATGGCGCATTCGGTAGTGACCCTGTCCCATGGGCCAAGAGTTGTGGGTTCTATTTCCACCCAGGACCATCATTCGTATGATGAATAACTGCATTTGTTCTGTGTCTAGGTGTTAATATCCAATGTTTAAGTATATATTTGTAATACCACTGTTGATTCTGATATCCGTAACACAAGTGGTTAAGTTACTTACCTCGAATTCAGATCAATGTATGTGATGCAGACGGATTTTTATTTATTTATTCTTCTGATACATTTCCGTATCCGATGCTTGATTATTCTGTTATTGGGTAAAACATTTTTGGCACTGTTTTGATTTATATACGTCTTGGTAAACAATGATAAATATGTATCACCCATTATCATTTTAATTCAGTGATACGTAGAAATAAGAAACAACTGAGAATAACAGAAACGCTGAAGATTGAATTGGTTGTTAAGGTTTAAAATTTAATTGAGGTTTAAAGTTTTAAAATGGACATGATATAACAATGTACAAATAAATCCAAGATATGATTCAGTTTAGAGAACACATAATGTTTGTTAATTTTAAGAACACACATTGTTTGTCAATTTTAATCATTCGTCCCGCTCATTATCCCCCCTTTAACCACATAGAGCCAAAAATAAAACTGGGCTGGGTTAGATGGAAAATTGTGAAAAAGTAGTGACATGTGGCTAGCTTGTCGCCTACACAATCACATACCAAAACCCGATATACCATTAGTCACCTTTTACGATATGGTAAGCAAGACCTACAGTTGGCATATTATTTTTAAGTCCTAGACCAAAATGGGAGAATGGGCTAAGTTAGATGGAAAATTGTAGAAAAGTAGTGACAAGCGGCAAGCCCATATACATTAGTCGCCTTTTACGATATGCTAGGTTAAAAATACAGTTGGCAATACAATTTTTAAGTCCCAGATCACATATGACTTAAATGCACTTCATGCGCTTTGCTTTTTACATACATACATATGTATGTATGTGATCCGTAATCCTGGAAGGGCTAGGCGGAGTCTGAGGAGCTATAAGCTCAGTAGACCACATTCAGCCAAAAGCAGTCAAACATAAAACATGATCACAAAATAAAAACTTAATACTCTAGTCGCTGTATATAAGGACATGCTGTTCAAGAAACATTGTTAGGACACTTTTTTTAGGTCCATGACCAACATGCTCCTTTTTTTGCCCTTTTTTTTTGCTTCGTAAGAAATAAACATTCTTGGCCAGTTGAGTATATGCCATCGCATCGAGTGTTTTTTTACACAAATCTAAAAGCACTGCATTTATCTAAATGTTATAATAGACATCACCCAAATTGAAACTATTAGAGGAACAATCGCAATGGAACAGACTAATTCTAGGATGCGGAACTTTTCAATTCCCCGAGTCGAGTGCATTGAATATTGAAATGCAATAATCAGTCGCCCGGGAGAGCTGTCGCGGCGCCAGACTTCCACTGTCAATTTGTCCCGGCCACAGTACATTTTGTAGCGGACCGGGTGACGAGCTACGAACAAATTAGACTTGTAGATGTAGCTTTTCTACATTTTTAGCTTAACAGATGTCAGCAAACTCAATGACCGTTAATGGTCATTGAAAAACATAGACAGAAGAAAGAAAATAAAAAAAGAACATTTATTGGACGCACAATATTAAGCATATACAGGAAAACAAATATATAACAACATTTGATCAAAAATAATACAAAAAAAGGAATATCAACAAACAAAGAGCTACAGATTGGCGCCAATTGAGTCCCTACCTTAGCATTATGCTACTGCGGCGTTAGAAACACACAGCAAGTAGAAGAGGTTATTTCACCATTAAATTTTAATAATGTATATCAAATGATAAACTATAATCATAAATATCTGTAATGTCAACAACAAACTGCTTTTACTAAGTGCATGTCCAAAATATTCTATTATACTATAAAACATATTAATAATAAAAATCAATTTCAACGTTTTTTTCTGTCTGCCCCAAAAATCTGAACTGATTTTGACTAAACGTTTTCTGACAACAGCTGGGGTTGAAAGAACAGCAACTCAAGCTATTTTTGGTTCAGCTCTATGAATACAAAATATAAATAAAAAGGACTCTGTAGAAAGTCGTGTTTCGGAAGTTCCGGAGGCGACTTCCGGTAGACAAGGCAAGCAACACGTCGCAGACCCTACGTTTTACTTAGAAATTAAAGTTTTTATAATAAATGTATGTTAAACTTAAGGTAGGTATATATTATATGGGCCAATCATCTTCCTAGCGTTATGTCCCGTGCTTAGACGGGGTCCGCTTAGACCATGATCCAGGATTTAGCGAGTCTGGTAATTACATTGAAGCGACTGCCGATCTGACCTTCGTAACCCTAAGATAGGGGAACCAGATAATTGTTGGATCATGGTTACAAATCCAAAGTTGTTTGAATTTGCAGGTTTCATCACGATGTTTTCCTTCACCGTCGAGCTAGTGGTATAAATACGTACATAGACTTGAAAAAAAATATGGGCCAATATTGGTTTTTAATAATTTGTTGCCTGAAATAAATACATAAAATAAAAGCTGATGCCGCTACCAGCTAATATTATGAACTCATATCAGTGGATAGATGAATGCCATAATAGATTAGTTAGTTAAACAGTTCAATAGATTCAATCCTTCAGATCCATTTGAATATCAACCCTTTTATAGTCGTTATCTCGGAGCCGACGATAAAGATTATGTCACTTCATTGCACCATATTTCTCGGCCTGTTGCCCGCCACAGAACAAAAACTACAGAACATGTTTTTGATAATAACTATTGGCAGGCATGTGTTTTCCTATCAATAATATATTTTTGATGTTATATGAGTAGGTCTCGGGTTTGAGAATGTGCCAACTGTGTTCCTTGCCTAGAATGTCGTAAAAGGTGACTAATGGTGTATGAAGTACGGATGCTGATGAAGACGACAAAATAGCCACTTGTCGCTACTTTTTCATATTTATCCATATAACCCAGCCCAGTCCTATTTTTGGCTGAAAGTGGATAAACGAACTAGCTGCCCCTTTGATTCGCTTACCCCTTTGGGGATTACTGGCGTGATGATATCGATGTACAAGATTGGAAAGAAAAGATCACACGCAAAATTCGTCGATTTGATTCCGAGCACGTATCATCGTCTGGATTGCATTGGATTGGATCATTCATGGTTATGGATGTGTAACTGTGATTCGATAAGCCTTGGCTTAAGAGAGAGAGCGATATCTCTCTTAGAATACGACAAAAGTCGAGGAATAAATTTTAGGATAAGTTAATTTCATTTGTTAGTGACTTTAAATTCCATTGGAAATTTTCGTTAACTCGGAGTCTCATCATCTTCCTAGCGTTATGTCTCCTAAAATCACATTTAACCAATAATAAAGTCGAGTTGAGGTAGAAAATTGCTTGTTTATTTTTTTGTTTATATTTTTATTACTGCATTTTTTTTTAACGCGTGGAATGCATTAGGCACCTTTACGCCGCCCTAGGAAGACTGTAATAATACCTGCTCCTTAAATTTCAGAACAGATGTTTAAAATATATAAAATCAAGCTTACTCCAAAGAGTACGTTTCTGTAAGTTTCGTAGCTCGATGTCGATTTATAATAGAACTCTGAACTTGTCAGTTTCCGCGCTTGCAGCCGTAGTAGAAATTCGAAACTGCCTGATGACGTAGATAGTTGCTAATAACAGGTTTAGTGTTTATTCATAACAATATTGAAAGGATTATAAATCTACTATTCGCACATGCAATTAGATATATGGACCAATGTATGTTGCATTAGTTGTCTGAAATAAAAGGTTTTATTTTATTTTATTTATTATTCCACACATATATTATCACATTATGAGGCCAAAAACTTCTGGATTGGCGACCACCTACCGGAAGACGCGGTGTGGGTAGACCCCCCACAAGGTGTCAAGTCAAGGTATACCTTGACTATACCTTGAAGAATAATACCTATATCTTAAAAAAAATACTTTTTTTTTGTTCTGATTTTAAAGCAGTTGCTTTAATTTAGAACTGATAGCTTAAAAATTTACTTACTTTTGATTGTACGTTTTGTCTCCATCACATTCTGATGGAGACAAAACGTCGACTAATGACACATAAATTATACGTACATAATTTAAAATTACTATTAGTTTATTAATAATCACCCCGATTAATTTCTTAATCCTTTATAATTTGAAAGTATATTTAACACCTTATCAACCAATTAAAACACATAATTGCAAAAGAAAGGAAGATCAACAATAATACACATAAAGATCACGAACATATTAAAAAATCACTATAAAAAACCTCCTTTCAACCGAATTTAAGTTCAAATACAAGGGGATGTACGCCTAGTATTAAGCCCCAAACATATTTATGTTTAACTTTCTCACTTATCCTTGGCGCGTTATTTTATGGGCAAAACATCGAAGCCCATTAGACAATTAACGGGGGAATACGCCGTTCCCTAGTTCCAGATAATGTTTATTGCCAACGAAATTGGCTTAATTGCAATAATTGCCAGGATGCAATAGGCTAAATCACTTAAATGGCCAACTAAGTGGCCGATCGTTTGTGAAAAAACACTCCTAGTATTTGCTACGTTTTAACTAAACATTTTGTTGGTTTTATTTGGTTCTGCATTGGTCAGTTGCGTTTGTACATGCTATATTATTTATAGCTCTTGCTATAAATTCGGTGAAATATTTCTGTTTTAATACTAACTATCAATGTTTGCAGCTGCATGCGTATGTCAATTTACGTTACAAATGATATTTGCACTTAAATTTACAATTTAGTGGCTATTTTAATTTTTTGTTTATAGAACATACATGATCAATGAATATCATATTTGAACCATAATGTCACTAGCTGATTACGTCATTTTCATTTACACAGTTTAAACTATTTTAATGCCTTACATTCCCGATTTACATAGGACAAAAATAAATATTCTAGTTCTGTTATTAAAGCCAGAAACCTCCTTATAGTCTTTAAATCAGTGTAATTAATATTACCTAAATATTAAGTATATTAGCCAAGTCTTAACTAGCTACCTGGCTTGTCTAGTAGAACATTAGAGATTGTATGTGCAGGTTTCATCACGATGCTTTCCCTCACCGCCGAGCTAGTGGTATTAATACGTACATAAATTGAAAAATCCAGAGGTACGTCCCCGGATGCGAACCTAAACCTATCGGTAAAGAGGCGCTTGTCCTTACCATTGAGCTACCACCGGTCTTTTTGTGTACCAGTATCAAAGTGATAAGTAGGTACTAGTGGCTAAGTCATATTATTGACCATGACCATTGGCATATGCAATAGTTACCAAGTTGTCAATTATGTACTGGTTGCTACGCTACAAGTGGCCAAGTGTATTATGAATAATATTTACCATTACCAACTTTACACCAGTGGCCACAGGTTCAAAAGCTACCAAATGAGTACCAGAAGCCAAATGTACTAGAAGCTACGTAATTACTGACCAAGTTTACAGTAGCATGCTTACCGGACTTAAATAGAACGGTTAGTTTTCATCATAAACCACGCGAGCTAGGTAGTATTTTTCCAATCCGCGCTCTAAATCAGAGGTGAATGTAGGTGGTGTGTTTGCGCGCCTGCGTCTCGCGAACCATTTACCTAATCCAGTGATAGACGACCGGCATACTTCACATTTTACTCTCGCACGGAATTTAAATAACGTTTAGTTTTCGAAAAATAGTTTTTGCTAAAGCTCGCGCTATACTGGTGTTGGATAAACTGTATTTGTAGGATAAATGTTTATAATTTAAATACCTGACAAATATAGGTAGTTACTAGCTTTGGAATGATATGAATTCATTAAAAGTAAAAAAATTGTATCTGCATAGTGATGTTACAGTATAAAAAACACAGAAGTTATTGTGTTTTGAAATGTCATTATAAATCTTTTTATTTGTTTCGCCGTACACGATGAAAATAGTCTAAGTGACATACCAATGATGTAATTTAAATATAATAGTGTAATTTATAGGTATACTTACTTATTGATGGTGTCACCTCAATATTTGATCAGTCCGTAAACAGATTGCAAGCTGATTGTATTATTTAGATTTAAAATTCATTATTAGCTTCTGCCCACAGCTTTGCTCGCGTGGTACATTGATAAAACACAGCATAAGTGTTATTCTAATGTATAAGCTATACTACTGTAAAGTTAATTAAAATCCATGCAGTAATTTTTGCATAAAAGAGTAACAAACATCCACACATCACTTCATCTATCCATCCATACAAACTTTCGTGTTTATAAAATACTTAAGTAAGATTATAAATCCAAACTCGCATGTAATCTCCAAGCAAGTATCAGAAGTAATGAAAAATAATCGCGTTATACATTGATACTTAATATTATTAAAAAATAAGTTGAGGTATTTTAATTCAGCTGCAAAAAACTGTTTACATACCTTTTTTATTGCATAAGGAAGTATCGTTATGAAAGAGGTGGTGTTTATTTTAATAAACAACCTGAAATTTAAATATGACGGTCTTTATTAAAATCATAATCCAAGACGTTTTGTAGAATTTTCTTTGTTAATTAAATATGATTAGGGTTTTAATTAAATATGCAGATAAAATGTAAAAAATATATTGCCTGAACTATGTACAAGCGGAAGAACTAGAATGCTTTTATTAATCGCTTATTGTTTGCTACTAACTTAGGAATTCCTTTGTGTATTTAAATTTTATTTAATAGCTGGTTGGTTCAGGAATAAAAGGTTTTATTGATTTAAATTTTGGAGTGCTGGAGATATGTTTCTCGGATTCTCGATATTTGACAGGAAAATATAATATAATATCTTAGTTTGTGAAATTACGAAATAATCAGGAGGAATTTTATTTTAGTCAGGTGGCAGGTGCAAAGAAACCAATATAGATATCACAACACTTATATTATTCAAAAAACTTAGACTAGGTAACACAATAAATAAGTGGCCGTATTTCCTAACTTAGTGACAATTCATTCCGCTTAGAAGTTTTTGAACGGATCAGCGAAGTAAATATCACACAGATTCTTCTTTTTGAATTCTTCTAAAAGTTGCGGTTCCAACATTCTATTGACAATGTTTGTGACTCTGCTATCGTTAGGACACAGAGCATGATCGGCTTTTACGTTAAATATTTGTACTGGTCGGTTTGTGTACTTAGAAAGATTGTAGTCTTCAGGAAGTTTCTCGGCTTTGGGATGAGGAATGCCTTTAATGAGAACAATTTCCGATTCCAGTTTCATATTTGGTTGATATTCATTCGCCATAATAATTCTACTATACGCCGACTCCAGTAGCGACCTCTTGTACTGATGCGAATAGTTCGCAAGTCCTCTTAGCTTCGTTACGCATACTTCCTTCTTCGCCGCCCAATCGTCTATCTTCTCCAGTTCCTTCCTCAGTTCTTCATTATCTTCGCCCGTCATCATTCGATATAAATGCGATACTATCGCGTTCTGCAGCTGTGTGTCGGTCAAATTGCCGACGTAGCCGCCTAGTTGCGCCCGTAACGAGTCCGGGCTGCTGTCCAAGCAGAAAACTATGCCCACGTGACCTGAAAAGAGGCAAGAGACTTAATGAAGTTACAATTTCGTTTAAAGTAAGTAGGGTCATTTTAAAAATGGAGACGAAATACTCGTTCTTATTTGTATTAACTAACGGCTTGCTTATTATATGGTGCAATGTGCTAATGTTAAAATTGACTTTTGTGGGATTTGATATAATATATTTGAACCTTGAGAAAACCGGGAATAGATTAAAAATCCTATCAGATATAAAATTAGTCTTTCTATAAATATATTATGATAATTACATTGCTACTTCATAACAGTACAAGGACTAAGGACTAAGGACTATTACTGCTGTAAACCACAATTTGTCCATAGTTTGAATTTGAACCCACCTTCTTTCTCCAGCAGAACAGCAAGTTCTAAAGCAACGTTGACCCCAAACGAGTAGCCCAAAAGATAGAACTTTGATTTCAGCTCAAACCTCGCCTTCACGGACTGAAAGTGTGGAAATTAATTACAAACAAAGAAACTTCAACTCGAATGCTTTCGAGTTTCTGTTTGCTAAAGTAAGAATAATCGGACGCCCGGCTGGGAAGAATAAATAACTGATATACAATGTAAATATTGTGAGGCTTAGCAACTCGCGGGTGGCTGTTAAACTTTTAAATTAAAAGATTAACAGAATTGAAACGTCTGAATGTAAGGTTTTCTGTTTCTCGTCTCATTGTTCCGAGTTTGTTGGAACAATGGCGCCTGTTCGGAATTCGGAGGCTAGCATCTTGATGACATTTGGGTTTTGTTATTTCGTTAGAATTCAATTAATGGACAGCTGACGCGTTTTCATTTAAATTGGCCAAATAGTTATTGACAATAAATAAAATTATTATCTATTAAATACATATTTTCTGTAAATGTCCGAAATTTTTAAATATAATCCTATTTCAAATATTAGTTGTTGTTACAGTACAGATGGATTCACAATTCATCGAAATCCGATGGCAAACATTTAGAGTTTTCGATATCAAAAATTGATAGGTATGTATTTTTGTCTCAGGGCCAATTTTTCAAAAGTCAGATGAAAAATAACAGTCCGATGAAATTCAAAACCGACGGTTGTTTCGTTGTACTGTTCCGAAAGTAAAACATGAAAAGACGTTATTTAATACATTATGTTCAACTTGTATCATTCGACTTTTAAAAATCAGCTCTCCATTATGGCAACAACCCATAAAAAAAAAATATAAAAAAAAACATCCAACCGAGTGTCACCTCTAGTTTAACAAACATCAAGCCACTAGACGGTACGCTTGCTTGCCAACTTCATAAAAAAACATTATCTCTTGGCACCAAATTATTCATAACAAACATGGATCTTGGCATTAAAATTTCACATTGATCAGATTGTTTTTGCTTGTTTTTCTATTATGCATACCTTTAATACTTTAGCAGCCATTTGTGGTATAGTATCGTTCTCAAGGTCAGGGCCAAGCTGGAAGGTTATGGCCTGCAGCTTCAGTCTCTCAGATAGCGACCAGAAGACGCGGTGGTGACCTTCGAAGCCTGGGATCAGCATCAGGAACTCCGCTTTCGGTTCCAACTCTTCTTCTCTCTGTTCAGATTGATGTATATAAAGTCAATAGTTGGTAAGTATTGGTAAACATGAAGTGTCCCCATCACGTATACAAATATTAAGCTTACAATCTTTCGCATTTACAGTAGTATGAATTAAAAAATAGAGTTTAAATTCAGATTTATATTATTTGAAATGCAAAAAAAAAAATATTAGATAACCCAAATAAGCAAAATATAAGATTCCACGAAAGCTCTATGTACGAATGGGTTCAAGTTAACGAATAGACAAAATTAAAAAAAAATTAAAAGTTTTATATTTTTGTAGGCCTTAAAAAAGCACTTATGAATCGTCAATTTTACAAAAAGTTAAACGGCATGCAGAAACAATCCAAAGACAAATCAGCAAAACAACAGCAACTGTCAGTTGCGAAATCAAACTGAAACATTACTAGCGGGACTAAACGCGATGTGTAATATGTAGTACAAGAGTTTACAGCTTGACGTTTCGGCCATGTGGCAACGATCGTGGTCACAAGACTGATGGTCAAACACTCTTAACTTAACAATGCATTTCGCGTTTAGTCGCATTAGTATTGTTATTATTCCTAGTGATAACGCGACGCGAAAGTTTAAAATCTAACAACCTCAATAGCAATGTTCAGTCTGGTCGGCATCGCAATGATAGGCTCAGTAGCGCGCCATTCGTCATCGTCGATGTAGTTGAAGAACGCTCCCAGCCCGGCGTCGAAGTCAGTCTTTTGTTCGTTCAGATCGCTGCTGAGGTTTTTAATGCTAGCGATAGAAATAAATAACGTTAGATTAAGGAGGCGAATATATCGTATGACTAAAAAAAATATATTTGTTAATAGTTTGTGCCCGGATGTTCGGACGGAAAGAAATTATTCTATTTATTAACTTAGTTTATATAATTATAAAGTATGTTTATGACAAATACATTGGTTTATGTTTTTCTTAAAAAATTATAAATGTAGTGTGGTTATTTCAGTTAATTAGGTCCAGCCGTTTTAACGGCTATGTTTCCTTTGACACATAAAAATAAAATTTCAAATGAATTTTTTAATAATATTTAGAACTGTTTTTATTAAAAAATAAAAACATGGCTCAATTTTTTGTCGTGCTTACTGCTATTACATAGGATAGGATAAAAAATTCCTGCTCATGTCCAAACTAGCACTCCGAGTATATGAGTCGTTGTCATTGCCCATTAAACTTTTGTTACATTTTATTTAAAAAAAATAACAGTCGAATTGAGAACCTCCTCCTTTTTTTGAAGTCAGTTAAAAACAATGCTTAGCTCACCATCCAATAGTGACACTGTCCACCTTGTCCCCAGCATAGCTCACGTTGTAAGTATCTTTGATGGCTTTTACTATTTCCTCCTTATTCATTTCGTTCAGGCTTAAGTCTTGCAGTGTTAAGTTTTCTGAGAGTTCGTTAATGTTTTTCACTCCTGCAAGGAAATAATAACATTAGTAAGTATTTTTACATCTTAATTGTTCTTTCACATATCTATTTGTATTAATGTGTCACAAGCATCTGTCTACCGTAATCGCCAACTAATAAGTACATAGATTTTTGCCGGCAATTTACAGAAATTTATTAAAAACTAGCTGTGCCAGCGGTGCCACCCGCGTTTATGGTTAATATTATAAAGACTATTTCCTTCATAAATGATTTCTATGTAACTCTAACCATTAAAGCTGCACACGCGACGGAAGCTTAAAAAATTGAGTAACTTCTCCCGTTTTCCTAACATTTCCCTTCACTACTCTGCTCCTATTGATTGTAGCGTGATGAAAAGTATACTATAACCTGCCCAGGAGTATGAAGAATAATTGTACCAAGTTTCGTTAAAATCCGTCGAGTAGTTTTTGTTTCTATAAGGAATATACAGACAGACAGACAGACAAAAATTTTACTGATTGCATTTTTGGCATCAGTATCGATCATTAATCACCCCCTGATAGTTATTTTGAAAATATATTTCATGTACAGAATTGACCTCTCTACAGATTTATTATAAGTATAGATTGTTGCTGATACCTTTTATAAATTAGCAGCAGTAGTATTAGAATTGAGCAGGCAACATGCACTTTTTTACAAAGTTTAATATAAGTATAATTTTTTTGTTATCGGGAGTTTCTTCACAAACTAAAATAAACGCTAGCTAGGTTTATAAATCACTATTCAAGCTGACGTAGTTTAAAACAAGCATCTTTTGCTAAATCCCAAAAATAAACAGTGCTACTGGCAAATCTTCAAGTCGTTTCTCACCAATCGTAAAGACTGTAGATAAAGCATTTCATCTCCTCAATTGCCGTCGTTCCTCCCCAGCACTTCTCCTATTAAATATCATAGCCAGTAAATGCATTTCACCATCTTTACGCCAGTTAGCACACCGCGTAAATTAAAAAAGTCCACTTTTAAGCGAATTCACAAATATAAAAATAATTTATGTTTCAAACTAAAAAGTTGTAGTATTCTATTTTTGCAATGTTTTTTTCTTGTGACGTAATAGTGCTTGCATCCCTTTTATTGACCAGAATAAAACTAACATTAAGTTTTTTAGATTAACTTTAACTCAGTGTGCCTATATTTAAACATGTAGTCAATTAGGCTTAATTGGATTAGTGGTTCATTTCTATTCTAAGCATAAAAATATTTAATAAGCTACCTCAAAATATTATTGAATTACCCACGTATAAATTTTTGTCTTATATTAAATCATGTTTAATAAGAGAGGGTTACTACACAGTGAAGTTTTTAATCTTGATATTTTTATTTACCACATATTAAATATAAGTAAAACATGTTTTTAAAAAAAGGTCTATCTGTTGAGTTTCTTGCGGCACCGCTTCTCATCAGGCCATTCACATCGAGGTGCTGGTAGGGTAAAAAAGTGACGTGCAGAAGAATTTGTTACAAATCTACTTGTAAATCATTTTATATACCTAACTCTTTGCATTTTTCTAATTGAGTTTATTAACCCTACATATTTTTTTATTTATAAGTAAATATTGTAACGCAAAAAGAAAAATGTTAGGTATAACTATGTAAGTCAATAAACCCAAATCATTTACTTTGCCTTTACTATCAACATTTATATTTTTAAACCCATAATTTGATCATTAAGTTCAACATTGTTTAACTTAAATTTCTTTCAGCAATAGATATAATTAACTTTATTTAATCATCGTTTTTATCAGTTACCGGGTGTTCCACAGAAGCAGCGTCATAGAAACTTCACGACCATCGCACTCACCCAATATTTTTTCGATTTTCCTCACGAACTCTCCGTCAGGTCGTTTCCTCAGATTAAACGCCTGAACATTTTTATAATTAAGTTTCAAGCTCGTCTCGAGTGCACTAAAGACTGCTGGGTATGATAGCCGGTGCGAGGCTGATTCGGCCTCGTTCGAGTTTTTATTAGACTGCAAATTAAACTATGTTTAGCGTTGCAATGGGATAAATTTAAAGTTACTTACACTTTTATATTTAAACGAAAAAAAAACACTTAGAAACACTTAGATTTATTATAATAGTGGAACAGAAATTGGAAAGTGTATTAGATTAGAGAGTAACCGTTTTAAAAACTATGCTACGCTATTAAACTGCATTCAAACACCAGTACAAGTTATTACTCATACCAGTAGAATGCAGTTCAATCCAAAACATAAATTAAAAATTTATGACAAGAGGTCGGGATAAGGAAAGAGAACAATTACTCTGCTGAAACTGTGATAAGTGTTGTTGAAAAATGGCTTATTAGTAGATACAATAACGTCAAACAAATATGCACATTTCTCCTATAATGCAAACACATAATTTTTTTATGGTAAAAACTATAAAAAAAAATATGTACCACTTACTTCTTCCAATGAACCAACGCGGCAAATCAAGCCAGGCAGACCTACGTCATTCCTGATTTGGCATATTTTCTCAGATACAGCAATATTATATTCATCCGTTACCTTTTTGGAAGATTTAGCTAATAGAACGAAGTGCCTATTGGAACCAAGAAAAAAGTGTCACAAACCACTGATCAAAACGTGTAAAATTTTCTTACGAATGTGCGTTTTTACAAAACACGTCATCCAAATGAAAATAAAAGAAAAACGAAAAAATCTAAATTAATTACATTTCCAGCCATCTTAAAGAACACTTAGCGAATTTGGAGGAGCTTTTCAATTTAATTAATTCATTAAGTAAATTAAATAACCTTTGTTTTAGTACATTGTGGAGATAAAGTGTATTTAAAAACTTCGTGTTTCTTCAGTTTAATTAATAGACAATATTATTACTTATTGAGAATTACATTTTTAGAATTGTGAATGATACTGCAAGTTTAACTTATAGCGATTACCAAACTATCCTAAAAAAAATAACTTACTTGAGCTCGCTGCATACATTCCGTGACATCAAATCCAAATTGGCGACAATCATAGCAGTCTCGTTAAATTTCCTCGCAACGTCTTCAGGTTCGAAACTCTCGTTACCATCTTCATCGACATCCTGAACTATAAAGATGCCATGGATGGGACCTAACTTAGCAGCTTGGCTTAACAGGGTCATACAACCCTTTTCGGTATAAATGTTTTCTGTGAACGTTTGCAATGTCACGCCAAGCTTTTCCCAAGACCTGATAAATAAAATAATTGTTTAAGACCTTAATATTAATAATCTTTGAATACAAATAAAAAAGAGATCAAATCTTGAATTCATTAATTTCGAATTCAGAACCTGAATTCATTATGATTTCATTACATAATTAATTCAGAATAAATTATATATTATTATATATTATAACAGGCCATCAAGTTCCATCGAATCATTTTATTATAAACTAGTGACTCGTAATGGCTTCGAACGGCGAGCTTAAAACAATCTAAAATTATACTTATAAATAAACCTTTTTCTCGATTCACTCTATCTATTGAAGTAGACCGCATCAACATCGCTCGCGTAGTTCAAGAGATCTAAGCGAACAGACAGAAGCGGCGATTTTGTTTTATATTATGTAAAGATATGTAACAAAGGATCAAGTGGTCAGTGGTGGGAACGCTCAAGGGGCTTGATGTTAAGTTACAAGTATATGAACTAGATTTACCTTAATAAATGTTAAAAAGAGAATAAATAAATATAAATAAGAGAACGATGTGGAGTGGAAGAAGATGTAGTGACTAAAATTGAGAAAGGTATGCTTGGATGGTTTGGGCATGTTGGCAAGGATGGATGAAAAAAGTTTGACGAAAGGAATATTTAAGGCAAGTGTGAATGGAGTCGTCAGTAGGGGTAGACCTAGAAAAACTTTCCACGACCAGGTTGGTAAAGTATTGATAAAAGGTCAGGTAAAAAGCACCCTTAACCGACGAGCGTATATAAAAGGACTTATGAATGTAGAAGAAGCGAAAGGTGTATGTCAGAATCGTAGCAAATGGAAGGATGTGATCTCTATCTACCCTCATGGGAAAAAGGCGTGTCAGTATGTATGTATGTATAAATTTTACTCACATGGATTTAGTATAGAAGTAACCACCAATAGTGTTTGGCTTGACATGCACCAAGAATTTTCTAGCGCCTCGTCTCACCAAGTGGTCTATCAATTCAATGCCAAAATGTTTTTCGTCGCAAACTACTATGTGAGTACCATTCGAGCAAAATTCCATTCTGAAAGAAATTATATTTAAAATTACGCCTAAAAAATTAAAGAATAATAACAATCAAAATATAAATAATACTATAACAGCCAAAGGCATAAGCATATTCCACATTTGTCTTTGCTTAAGCATGAAGAATTTGAAAAACAGAGTTTATATAAATGCTACATAGTTCCTACATATGCAGGTTAAGAATATATTGTATATGTTTGCCCAAGCACCCTTGTATATAACCTAAACCATCGCACTAACATTACTGTCAAATATAATCATTTCATCTTACCTAGGCACCACACCTAATCCTTGACTTGCAACTACATTGTCCCTTATCTTCAACAGAACCCTGCCTCTCTGCTTGCACGATGACAGAAGTCGGAACGCCCTCGTGACGTCATTCGGAGCGTACACTAAGCGACTCAGCGGTTTCACGATACCCTTTCTTATTCCGTGGGTTATTAAGAGTTGCATCATCTGACAAAGAAAATCTTTTTAAGTTGTTAAGGCTACCGGTCTTACGATACCTTTTCTTATACCGTAGGTTATTAATATTTGTGTCATCTGACAAAGCTAAAGTTTTTCCAGTTAGGGTCACTTTATTTACAAGACAACGCTTACAAGTTAACAAAGGCTGTGTGTGATAAGTGTTTATGCTATTTGATACAACAAATAAAAAAAAATATTAATTACAATTTAAAACAAATATATTTTCAAGAACTCAACATAATGCAGGACAAGTAATGCATGTAAACTACATACGTATACCTACTTATAATTATCAAAGTGAGATTAGTATTTCGAGCATATCAGATATTTTTAATGGTACTTGAGATGAGGTTTATTTGCCTGAATATAAACGACGTTTACTAGAGAATCCCACCATTTCTTTCATCAACTGTAAACTAAATTTGGTCAATAATCACAATATAATTTGTGAAAATATTTTCATCATAATAAGTTTAGTAATCGACAGGACAAGAAATAGAAGCAAGTAACAACTAAATGTCTCTAATTACCCTTTTCTCCGTCCTGTATTTCGGTTTAAAGATGGTTGACAAGTTGATTGCCTGATAATTCCGTTCGCAGCACAAGAAAAACATGCTAAAGTCTCCATTGTTCTTCATGTCATAGTCACTGATGTCCAGAAATATGGAAGAAGCGCCACAACACTTCATGGCAGTCTGAAAATACAATATTATTGAAATTAATTTAATATTATAAAGAAAGTAACTTTGATTTTCTAGTCTCTTTTTCATTTTTTTTCGCTTTAACTGCTTAATTGGCTGCAATGAGATTTAGCACGCTTTTAGTATGGACTTCAGGCTAAGCAATTTTTTCGTAAAAAAAAACATTTCAGACGACACCCGAAAGCATCTATGTACCATACCATATTTCACGTAGGCAGAGGCTCAGAAAAAGTTACTTTAATATCAACAACTAAGAGGATACCATTTTACATTAAAATATTTTTCTTTATACATAGATACGTCTCTATATTGAAATTGTTCATCTCTCATTCTAAATATCGTATGTACTTAGTTTTTATGAAAATCACCCACCTCTCTCAAAGGTCCAGTGGCAGTATTAATGACGTAATCGCAAAGCTTTCCTTTAGTCCCACCAGTAACCATTTCATGGAACGACCCATCCCTCGAATTGCTTATGTGTTTCTCTGCAGTAAGAAATTGGTTTGTTATCGCTCTGCTAAAATAGATGCTAAACTAAATTCACCTTTCTAGGGCAACATCACACTCGTAGACCATAATCAAAGTAATAATAATAAATAAATATCCGACTACATCACATACATTGATCTGACTCCGAGGTAAGTAGCTTAAGCACTTGTGTTACGGATATCAGAATCAACAGTGGTATTACAAATATATACTTAAATATTGGATATTAACACCCAGACACAGAACAAACACAAGTATTCATCATACGAATTTGTCCTGGGTGGGAATCGAACCCACAACTCTTGGCGCATGGGGCAGGGTCACTACCGAATGCGCCATCGAGCCAGTCAAAGTAGATTTAATATAGATTTAGCATGTCAAATTATTACACTATAGCTATAGTAGTGGTTTGCTACTATGATTTAAAATCCATGCTTTTCTGATGACTACATCAGATCCAAACCTAAGCAACACTGAGCTGGTAATATACATACACAAAAAAACCAAAAGTAAGTGCTAAGGATTAGACCAACACCATTTGCAAGTAGGATTCTAATTCTTATAGCACTCAGCTCATTTTACACATTACATGACCAATCTATATTTATTTAGTTTGTTTCCTTGTTTATTGAATACCTACCGTCCAATTCCGGGAATAATCTGAGTAGAAACTTCTTCTTCTTCACGTCACTTACGGCGGTGAACACCGTGCAGCCCAACGCCAGGCAAATGGATATTACTGCCTGCCCAAGAGCCCCAGCGCCTCCATTCACAAATACTGTACTGTTTTTTATAATTCTTGCACCTCTCAATGTCTGGAACATTGCATATTGAGTATGCGTGTAAGTAACAATATTTGTATATTTGACAGCCCGCTGGTCAGAGACCCCGGCCGCAAAACCGAGGATCGCGTGTTCGAATCCCGCTAGGGGCAAATGTTTCGTGTGATGAACATGGATATTTGTACTCGAGTCATGGAGGTTTATAAACGTATTTAAATATGTTTATCCGTTCACCTAGAATCCATAGCACAAGCATATTATGCTTAGTTTGGAACTAGGGAATTGGGGTGTCAGTCTGGCGAATTGATTATTATTTATAGTGATAAAAATGGTCGAGTTAGTGCAATCGCATTTGAATTTGAAATTTGAAAACAATAATCATAAGACACTACATTAAAATCAAGCTAAGACCAAAAGAAAAAAAAATAAACTTTTGTTTTTCATGACCTAGGCAAAAAAAATGCACCAACGGTACTCCATTGCGTCTAATGGAGTACAGAAGGTTATTATGACGTAGACGATCAGCTAGCTACTTGTGACACCTTATCATTATTTTCCATCTTACTCGATTAAATTTTACTTTTATATGATTTAAAATTTCGCGTCGCATTATCACTAGAAATAATACTGACAAGACTAAACGCGATATTCATTATGAAGTACATGAGTACTTACAGTTTGACGTTTACAAGCGGACTGGAGGAGCTTCTAGAAGAAAGCTTGTGACCACAGTCGTTCCAACACGGTCGAAAGGTCAAGCTGTAAGTACTCATGTACTAAATAATTTTGACTGGCCCGTTAATCGCGTGGTCAGAGACCCTGGCCACGAAACCAAGGGTCGCGGGTTCGAATCCCGCTAGGGGCAAATGTTTCGTGTGATGAACATGGAAATTTGTACTCGAGTCATGGATGTTTATAAACGTATTTAAGTATGTCTATCCGTTCACCTAGTATCCATAGTACAAGCATCAGCTTAGTTTGGAACTAGGGAATTGGTGTGTCAGTCTGAAAGATTTATTTATTTATAATGAATATCGCGTTCAGTCCCGTCACAATTATTTCAAAATTTTAGTTTGGGCTGAATGTGGTTGTAAGAGCTGATTGTTCTCCAGAATTTGCCTATTGTTTCGAAGATAAAGGAGGAAGAGGAGGAGATTGGACGTATTGATATCATCATCACATCATATAATAATTTCATGAACATGGATATTTCAGGATGATGATCAAAAATTACTCACCATACAATAGAATGCATGGACATACGCCAACGGCACAGTAGCAGCATCTTCTAAGGTCCAATGATCCGGCACAGGCCACAGCAAATCCATATCTGCCTCGACGGTGCTCGATAACGCGCCTCGGGGTATCAGACCCATTACTTTTTCACCCCTAGAAATAGAACATCCTATAGAATTGAAGATTTTTTTTAATGACAGGAATCTAAAGTCTGCTCTTTAATTCTTGCATGGTCTACTCTTCTATTGTAATTTGTAGATGTAGATATTAAGTAGCATTGTTATTGTATACATGGCGAGTTAAAAGAGTAACTACCGAGTTTCTTGCCGGTTCTCTCGGTAGAATCAACGTTCCGAATCTGGCAGTAGAATATTTTTTTTGTATTATTCTGACAATTCATAAGTGCTTTTGTGGAGCCTACATGAATAAAGGTATTTCTATTTCTATTTCATACTTGTCATATAAATGCGAGAATAATTTTGATTGTGTCTTGGCACAAAAACTTCTTAAACGATTGCAATGAAATTTGCCTAAGTAATCAAATATAATAAAGGATCCAGAATAAAATTAATAAAAATAAAACAAATTACTTACTTGCTATTGAGTCCACTGAATTCCATACCGAAATTTTCACCATCTCCCTTGTCTTGTCCGATGGCACGGCTCACGTCTTTCGACGATATACCAGCGTAATGGACCTAAAATAATTTTGAACATTGACATCTACGCAATAAGTTATATTTTAGCTTAATTTACTTCCGTTGAAAATATGTAAAACAAAAATCTCTTTACAACAAGATTTTGCTTTAATATATACTAATACTATAAAGAGGAAAGATTTGTATTTTTGTGTATGTGTGTGTATGTTTCTAATGAAAAAAACTCAAAAACTTCTGAGCCGATTTGAAAAATTATTTCACCATTGGAAAGCTACATTATCTGGAAGTAGCATAAGCTATATTTTCCCTTATTCCTACAGGAACGGGAACTATGCGGGTGACACCGCGCGGCGCTGCTAGTATAACATAATTCAGGCAGTAGAATAATATAGTACCCAGCTATTGTAAAACCACGTGTTAGCGGACTTCAATACTTGATATTCCGCTTCTAATTTACAGTAGTACAGTCCTTCTAAATGTAATTATATGTATATAATGACCAATTGACAAAAACTAGCCAAATAAGATTGACGTGTGCAAGCGAGCTTTTCCTATAGTGTTTTCCTTTACCACCAAGCTCTGATTTAAAAATCATTGTTACTTACAGTCTCCATCTTCTCATGGAGTGATTATGATTTCCATTGACTTCTGTTTATTTTATATATATTTTATATATATTACACTTACTTGAACTAATGTTTTGCTTGGTTTTGGTTCAGGAGCTTCAACCCATGTGAGATTATCCAAATCACCGGGTATAGCACTTTTGAGGGTTGCGTTTTTGAAGCTCATCAACTTTTCACTGGTCAAGTAGTAATAGCCACCCCATTTTCCCTGAAACATTAACATATCTACGTAAGTTTAAAAATGTATAAGAATAATCGTTTCGATTTGAAAATCAACGTGATTTTAATCCTTAAATATTTATTTTGTTGGAACATGTTTTTAGAACTACATGTGATTCTTAAGAATATAAATTTATTCTTATTTTTCTAGCTTTATCTGTATTCTTTTCCATTATAAAATAAAATTAATTTTTTTTTTTAGAATCTGTCTTCTTATTTATTATGTTAATTGGTATTTTTGCTACTTATACTTACACATTATTAGTACTTACATAACAAAAATATCAATGTATCTTTAACTGCCCGAAGATATTGCAATGCGTTGCTTAAAAAAAAACAAATGTACATACCTTTTTGAAGACGTTCAAGACAAGATTTTTCTGCAATTGTTCTTTGTAAACGCTGTTATCTGGATGGAAGGATGGTGCATGGTGGTCATCCACAACTACCAGGCCAATTTTATTTCCGTATTCTTTCTTCAATTTCTTTACTAGACCTAGGATAAGATAATATTTTAATGACGTGAATAGCTATAATTTTTGAAGAAGTTTGATGTTTTTTGGTTAATTTCAGGTTATAAATTAGTTAAAATTTACGATTTTTAGATTGTTATATAATGGAAAATTTTTAGCTAGCAGTGAACGTCATGCTGTATAAATATGATTGCCTATTTATTAAGATTACTAAAAAATAACTTAATATATATAGAAAAAATATGGATCATTCAGTCGGATATTGATCAAAATATTAATTACTGGTGTTACATTAAATTTACATTGTATTTAATTGAAACATATTAATACTTTACCTAAAAGTCCACAGTAAGGTTGCCTTTCAGAAACCAAAACAATTCGCCGAGTCTTCTGCAATTCACCTTGCACTCTTGGGACCCAAGAGAATCTCTTATCGTGCGTTATCGGAATGAACGTGACGTTTTCATCTTGCAATGTTGCTTTTTTGAGTAGAATCAAAATGTGATTTTGCAATGTCATAGCAGTCACTACATGGAACAACTTGTATTTATGTTGAATTTTGGAAGTGTTAAATTCCAAAGTCATTGCGAATGAGTTTTTGGGAAGGATTCCGTGCATAAGTTGCATTTTCTGAAACAATAATGTTATGCAGCAGCTTAATAACCATAATTCAATTATGAAAGTGTTTTATTATTAGCTTTAAATAGTTGACCATACCACCATAAAAATTAAGACAGTAAAATTTACTTGTTTTGTTTTCATTATAATAATTGTCAACCATACCTTTTCATCTCCCAATAAGTTATCAACAATAAACAAATTAGATTTATATAGATCATCCTTTTGGCTAATTAATGATGTCAAATCAACTGTTTCTGGTTGAATCTTATTCAGCGTTACATCTATCATAGCAATATCAGATACTATTTCTTTGATGGTTTTTGACACTTCAGAGTGAAGTTTGGGTAGCATTTCAGTAATCTTTACTTCATTTGTTGATACGTTATCAGCCACAACTTGTAGGTTTATTTGGATTGCGGAGCTAAACTGAAAACAATTTAATAAAAAAATATTAAGTCACCATAATCGAGTGTTTTTAAAAGATCTGTTGTATTGTTTTGGTAATAACAGAAATGTATTAAAACAAAAAATACTTACAGTCACAGTCCCAGTCAGAACATGGGGAATAAAAGATTGAGTAGCCAAAATGTCTGGGACTTGCGCCTGAGTTGGTTTCTCATTATAATCAATATTATCAAGTTCAACACCACCACACCTTAAAATGCAAAATATTTATTTATATGGTGATATTGCAAAAAAAAAATCATAAAATATCACTAAAATATCTGTATCTGAAAATTAATGTTTCTAAGTAATTTTTTAATTTAAAAAACTTCTTTTGGCAATTGAATATAGAAATCCATACCTTGTGATTCCATAAAATTTGTAGAGCTTAGCGTTATGCTCGCAACCTTCTTTTCCAATAACCGCAGCATGCTTTTCTGGGTCAATAGAAAGGGAGTTTATCAACTTTGGTATTGATAAGCCTTCGAAATCTTTTGAGAACGCGTTGAGCTGTATTAGGGCATCTAAGTATGTGACCCAATCTTCCGTCCATTTGATGTTAGCTGAAGTCCGATTCACATTCGACGATTGGATAGTTTGGAACATGTCCCTAAAAAAATAAGCAGTAATTAAACAATTGCCCAATAACATTACTTGATGAATCAATGTAATTTCTTACTTGTATCCGAATCCTCTAAGATTCATAAGTTTATAAATATCGTCCTTTGTGAGTTTGACTTCAATATCTTCTTCAATTGGCTGTTCTAATTCACGGAATTTTATTTCTGAACTCTGCTTGGCTTCAATAATGCCACTTACAAATTTCATATCGTCACAGCTCACCTGAAAAAATTTCAAACTTCAACTCTAATAAATATTTTATAAATAATTGCAGTCGTTATGAAAGTTATATCATGTTATAGGTATGAAAGTTTTAATTGTACCATCACGCCAATAATCCCCGAAGGAGAGATAGGTTAGTTGTAATGATTTTGTATTTTTTGTAGCTTAATTAATATAACAATTAAATTTATAATACTATTGTTTATATTATATTTTTTTTTTTGCTCGAAATAACTTCAAATAATCTATAAACAAATAGTTCGGACTCATTGCGATGATTCTTTAATAAACGAATGTACCCCAATTAACAATCTTTACCTCAAATCTGTTGCTGCCCTTATAAATCAGGATATGGAATTTCGAAGGCTTCTCCTCGTGAATGTTCACCTCTGCGTGGAACACTATGTTTTTGAAGACGACTGGTAATTCCCTGTAGATCACCCCCAAGTACATAGCCAGGGTTTCCCATACTAGGACTATAACTGCAGCTTCGGGGAACACGTTTGTGCCTAAAAGTAAGATAAAAAAATTAAATTATTTTTTTTACATTTTACCTTATTTGTGTCGCCGTTGGTGTAAAGTAAAAAAAAAAAAATGCGTGTTTTTTATCATCATAACCAAATAAATTCCAGAGACTAATAAGACGTTAGTCAGTAGTTAGATAATAAAATATTTTTTACAAAAATATATACTGAAACGGTAAAATTATTCCCGGGGATTGAAAATGTAGGTACACAAACGTGAGGAATGTGCTGATTTTTTTGCTTATTATTTTCATTAACATAAATAGATCTTGTTTAATAGAAGGCCATATTGAGAAATTTTCAAAAATACTAAAAAACATTCTTCGCCTTGACCTAAACGCTTAAAAAACCTTTAAAATCAGTTACGAAGGTGAATTAATTTAGTACGTTTATATAATAGTCTTTAAAAGTACAAAAATTAATAGAATTAATTAATAGTACTTATATACCCTCATTAATAATTACCTACTTACCATCCCTCACGTGTCCTTCGTAGTATTTGAAGTCATCATCGTGGATCGACATCACGAAAGCACGGTTGGTGGCCACCATTCTATTCTTTGAGTTGAACTTCGCTTGAGGCCTGAATAAATAATAATATATTTTTAATTCTTTCCTTCTTATAGTACTAAAAAAATTACATAGTCGTTTATCAACAAGTAGCAGATTTTTTTTTTTGTAATTTTAAAGCAAATAGTATATGCAAACGAATAGTTAAAATTTATTACAATCTAGATCAAAACTGTATAAATTCCTAACATTTTTAATTTATCTGTAATTTTTCGTGAGTTAGGCTGCCAATGGACGGATCCATCGCAGCAACCGCAGAAGTTGAAATCACGACTGTATGCAGTTATTATTGGGTCGTTACATTCCCTAAAATATGGTTGAGTGAAACGATGGCTGACACATACGTTATGCTTGGGAACAGGTGCCGCCCGAATTTTTATATATTATATTACATATATATATATAAATGTGAATAATCCTTGAACCATATTCAGCCAAAAATAAATTGGATTGTGTTAAATGTAAAATCGGGAACAATTATTGACAATTGTAAATAAATATCCACGCCAGTCGCCTTTTACGACATTAAGGGCGAGGAACACACATGTATTTTTGTCTCACCCACCAATACGGGACAAATGTTAATACAATTATAGCGATGCAAAAAGCAGGGTAGAATGAAAAAAATATTGTTACCACTCATGTTTAATATGTCAGGCCTGCATTCTCAATATTTAGACTATCACTTTTGTAAACTTATAGTAGATACATACATAACTTCACGCCCCTAATCCACGGAGGAGTGGTTGGGGTAGTCAAAGGGACAGCAGGCCTCTTTAACCACATACAGCCACAGTTAGTTAGTTAATTATAAAACTGGGCTGAATTAGATAGAAAATTGTGAAAACGTAGTGAGAAGTGGCTTGCTCGTCGCCTACACAATCACAGACTCAGAACTCGAAATACCACTAGTCGCCTTTTACAACATTCTAGGCATTTTAAGAGTATAGTAAAAATTTATAACAATCATATTATCAAAAAAAATTAAAGCAACATACCAAGTCTCGCTATGCTCCCATCCGACGAAGTGTGAGAGCAGAGATGTTTCAGTCGAAACGGGAAATTCAATCTTCGGATACAAAGCATCCACTCTAGGATTTAATCCCGCTACGTACAATCTATAAGGAAAAAAGATAATATGATTCGAAGGAATAAAACACATAGTCGTAAAAGACCGCTAGACATTATCCTCATTTTTTAACCAACGAAAAAACGGAGGAGGTTACTTCTAATAATGAGACTGTCACTCGCCGTATGAATAGCCTAGGGATAATTTATGACGTACCTAAACTCGAGCTAGTGTTGTAAAAACATCTGAATTAAGGTCAAGGGTCAAGGTCAGTGACGCTACGAATCTTAGGCCGTGGTTGTAGAAAACAGAAAAATTGGGTCAAGGTTCACGTCTAAATTTATTTTGGATGTGTTGGTTTCGACGCTGTCCAGGTAGTTGAAAACATGCGTACTTAGATTCGAAAAATCCAGGGCATGTGCCCGGGTACGAAACAGATCGCATATGAGACGTGAGCCGTTACTCACACACTCGTCGCCGCTACCGTGTTGTACATACAATAAGCCAAATTTTGACGTCTAATTTTAATTGGACCTTCGTCCTTATATATGTATATTAAGCTGATTTTAAAGCCATCTTACTACTACTAGGTACTACGCTAGCTCAGCGACCCGAAGTGGGCCTTGGCCTCCGACATCAAAAAACGCCATTCCGGTCTGTTTCGTGCCAATCCATAATCAATAAAAGTATTATTTCACCTAGATCCAATTTATATTTTACTTATCATTAGCAACTATGTTCTTGGTGCGGTGATAAATAATTATTTCAATTAAATCATCTTCCTAGCGTTATGTCCCGTGTGTGACGGGGTCCGCTTAGACCATGATCCAGGACTTAGCGAGTCTGGTAATTACATTGAAGCGACTGCCGATCTGAACTTCGTAACCCTAAGATCCCCTATCTGCGTATAAGAACCAGACAATTTTTGGATCATGGTTACAAATCTAAAGTTGTTTGAATTTGCAGGTTCATCACGATGTTTTCCTTCACTGTCGAGCTAGTGGTATAAATAAGTACATAGACTTAAAAATCCAGAGGCACGTGCCCGTGTTTGAACCCGCACTCCTCGGATAAGAGGCTCGTGACCTAACCATTGAGCTACCACCGCTCTACCATTATTTCAATTAAATGACAGTTTAAATAAATCGAATACTTACTTCCCAACAGCTTCAAGCAAATACTTTACAGGGTCGGTATTCCCTCTCCTCGTGAGAGGTATATGCGTACACGCACCGAGGGACCTCTTCAGGATCGCTTGTAGGAGACCGTGTGGTGCCACTTCAATGACTATAGCGTTCTCTGGAATCAGCGTGGAAGTCTCTTCGAAGAGTACCGAATTCTAGTAACAAAACCAACAGTTCCTTATATTCAGATCAGATCCTTATACCCGTTATGTAGTAGGAATCAGTTATTAACCAATGATTGATTACACATACACGCACAACGGACATTAATGGTATTAGTCTAGGACTCATAAAAAATTGTAAAATTAATATACTTTGACGCTGAAAAGAGCAATCACGAGTGTTTTGGCGATGTATTTTTGGTAGAATCTACATTTTGAACCAGTGGTAGATTCACGTAGCTTTAAGGATCACCTATGTAAAATTTACCATTTATAAGGGCTTTCTTGAATCCTACATAAATAAAGACATTTTGAATTCGAATTTGAATTTGAATCCATACATAGTTGCCTATATATGCAGATTATGCAGGTTCTTTTACCGTTGAACTAGCAGGATAAATACACACTGAAATATGTTCAGCACAAAGTATATAGATTAGAAAAATCTACAAGTATGTGCCCAGTTTGTCAGCAAATACCCCTTGCACATGAGGCACATATCTTCACCGTCGAGCTACCATTGCACTTAACAAAGGTTGCGAAAAATATACTTACCAATAAATTATTAGTGTGGTATTCCGCTGATGAATACTTGGCTTTCGGTTCCTCCCATTCTTCCTGAGGGACTGAGGTGGACACCCACTTTGGGCTTCGTTCTTTTGGCTCCTTGATAACTTCACTTAAGTATTTCATGAGAGCTGGCCCTGGGAATAAGTCCATTGACTGAATTAAAAGGAGTATTTCTACCAATATTTAAATGTTAAAGGTTGGTCAGAGTCAAGTAAGTATTTCGTTGTATATTATTAACATTGTTACATTTAACTTATTACATTTTGCAAACTCTTTATTTTCACAATACAGTTCAGTATTTTCCTAGCGTTATGTCCCATGCTAATCGATGTCCGCTTAGAACATGATCAAGGATTTAGCGAGTCTGGCTATTACAATAAAGTCACTGGATTAAATAGAGGAATTAGATAATTTGGTTAACATGGTTATACATCATAGTTTTTGGAATGCGTAGGCTTCATTACAATTTTTCCCGTCGTTCCTCAACTAGTGGTATTAATACGTAGTTAAATAGATTTGAAAAATCCAAAGGTACGTATCCAGTTTGAACCAAGATCCCTCGGTTAAGAGGTGCGTGTCTTTACCATTGAGCTACCACTGCTTCATCCATTATTTTCACAATTTACACTTAAATTTTCTTTCTCTATACAGACGCATAAATTTTCTGAAACCCTCTATATATTTTATATAATAGAATAGACTTACCAGCTCCTGCGATGTATCTGGAATGATAGGCAATGTTGGAGCACGGCACCTCCTTAGCAAAGATGCCCTGCTTGGTCAGCTCACTGACAAACTCCTTCATGGTGTCAGCTGGTCCGGATATGGTGGAGGAATCGCTACTGTTGTGGCAAGCCACTTCGATATCCGGCGGGCACATGGGTTGGACCTGAGATAAAAGTGTGATTTTAGTTTAAAAAAATTAATGACATATTTTTTTTGCACGTGGCTCCGCTGGCATCAAATTAGGGCTATTGAAGAGTACCGCTGAGGGATCAATAATTTTTCCGGAATAAAAATAATACATATAACAATAAATTTTTTATGTCTTGCAAAATAGCGAGTCTCTTCAATAGAGTTTAACCGGTTTAGAAATTACATCTTTCCTTTGTAATTTCTACAATCTGTACTGAATTACGTCTAGTGGAACAGCTAGATCCAAAAATACTTACTACTTTATACCCAAGTCCAACTGCAGCCATAGATCCCTTGATGAGCGGGGTTTGGACTGACACAAGACCTCGACTGTAGGCAGACAAGATCATCTCTTCTGCAGTGAAGCAACCGTCAGCATATGCACACCCTAGTTCTCCTACACTGTGCCCTATCAAATCATAGAAATTACATACTTAAATATCATCACGCCTGTATTTCCAAAAGGGGTAGACTTCTCTTGATTATACTTAGCAAAAAATAAAACTGGGCTGGGTTAGAATTTGTGAAAAAGTAGTGACAAGTAGCTAGCTCGTACCCTATACACACTTTATATCAATTACCTCTGCGAATTTTTACAAAGAATGTTATTTAATTTTTTGTAAATGTTTTAACAGTTGTAAACATATAAGAGTCAAATATATGTATTATATTATATCTCGTCAAATTTACTAGGTTAACATACAAACACATACATAACATCACGCCCACGATCCCCGAAGGGGTAGCAGAGTCGAAGGGGCAGCAAGCCCCTTCAACCACATTCAGCCAAAAATAAAGCCGGGCTGGGTCAAATGGAAAATTGTACTAGGTTAAGATGATATTATTATAGCAGTATTTTAATTACAAAGGTTTTAAATAAAATGTATGAAAGCCATAAAACTACACTAGATGTGATAACGAAAACACTAAGCTGGCAATATTGTGGTTATGTTAGCTCACCGATGATGTTATCAGGAACGATTCCCATAGCTTTGAGGATATCAGTGAGACCGATCTGGACTGCTGCGATTCCGACGAACGAGTGCAATATGTTGTCGTAAATCGTCTTGTCCGGGTTTGTCAGGATGTCCATGATATTGACCCCTTTAGGCTCCAGTACTTTGTGGCACCTGTAAAACAAATAAATAAATATCAGACAACATTATATATATTGATCTGATTACAAATAATGTGGCACTACACTAGTGGCACAGTTAAGGAATACCTACTTTCATCAAAATAGGCTATACAATAAGTATTTACGTTATATAATAATAATGTTTATGTTCTTCATATGTTGTTATTAACCTTATGTAGATTGCAATGCTCGAAAAGAGCAACTAAGTAATAAATTGCAATAAAATAATAAACCACCTTGTATACACTCAGGGGCAATAAAACATTTGAATTTGAATTTGAATTTACACTTGTATTAAGGATATTAGAATCAACAGTGGTATTATTTTTTTTTTTGTTAAGTCCCTAATATTTGCTTTAGGATAACTTTTATACACTAAATATAAACTTTTTTTGAAATGTACTTAAATATCATATATCATCACCCAGACACAGAACAAACACAAGTATTCATCACACGAATGTTCGTCCTAAGTGGGGATCGAACCCACAAATCTTGGCGAATGGGGCAGGGTCACTACCAAATGCGCCATCAAGCCATCCAAGCCAGGTTAGAAGATGATGCTTGATAATAATGACAATAAAAAACATACTTTTCAATAGCTGCTGCAAATATCGGAATCTTCATGAGCCCAGCGCCCATGGTGGCCCATTGGGATCCCATGCCGCTGTACACGAACCATAGGGGATTCACTTTACCCGGGTAGTGGTCTACTTTTTCCGCCATGTTCACTGTCTCTTTCTTCTCATTTGTATCTGAGAACAAACGAGTATTGCAATACTTATATAATTAAATAAATAACAGACTTCTAGTTATTATTATTATTGGCACACATTATGCTTTCCAGTTTGTGCAAATTAAATTAAAGAATATTTTTTATGTTATTTTTATATTTTATTGTTTAGATTTTTGTTTGCTCATTTTGTTTCTTTTTTTTTTTGTATTTTTGTGTGCCTGTTAGTTGCAAATATTTTTTTTTTACTTACTTATTATAGTTTAGTAATTATTTATTACGTGAAAAAAAAATACTGTATTTTATCAATGTTTTGGTTATTTATATTTTTACGTGATTTTTTACGTTTCTATAAAAAAAAAACAGATAATGTTAATATTTTTTATATTAAATGGATATCATTATCATTATAATATCCTTCTAACCGATATCGGTTACAGCAGCCATTTTTAACGAGGATTAGCCAACTGCAGAGGAGATATTATAGTGTACTCTCATCCGGTGTGATGGCAATTTAACATGACCGGGAAGAGGTCAGGCGCAGGAGTAACAGCTTAACGTGCTTTCCGAGGCAAAGGGGTGATAAAACCACCAACTTTCTGCCTTTGGGCTGTTGCTCAATAATTTCAATATTGAAATACCTAGCACAAATGTTTGGCAGGACCCGAGAATTAAACCCGAGTCCTCTTGGTCCTTAGGCGGCGCATGCTACCAGTAAACCAACGAGGCAGTCATTATCATTATAACACTAGAACTGAAAGGCAGAAATTCTTACCAAACTATAAATTAAGAAAAATATATTTAAAGGAATAAATCCAATAAGAAAGAGATAACATAATGTTATTTATTTACTTCAACTCTTCAATACCTAATAGTATGTATCCTCTGCACATGTGTCCAGGGATCTCGTTCTCATGAATACTGTGCAGAAGTCCTATCTGCTCTGGGTCTACCGGCTGCTTCTTGAGGATATCGAAGATCTTCATCACGCATTCCTCTTGCCTCCCTGAGGCCAGAACTAAGCGTGGGATTGAGGATCTGTAGCGTTCAGGGTCCTATAGAAACAAGCGGGTAATTTTAGTTCTTACTTGATATTATAAGTGCAAAAGTTTGTGTGGATGAATGTATTTGTGGATGGATGTATTTGAGAATGTTTGTATTTCATGCAAAAACTGTTAAATGAATTTTAATGAAACTTTACAATTATAAAGCTCATACATTAGATTAATGATTCAATTGATTTATTGATGTACTTCGCGAGCCAAGCTCCACGTTCAGAAGCTATAAAACAATATGAGAGACAACTCCAAGCAAAATTTTACTATTTACCAGCCCGCAGTGTAGGACCATCACCTAAGAGAAATTTTACTATGCGGTTTTTAAACCTATTTTAACCATAAGGAAACAAACAAAAGTTTAACCTTCTTCTAAAATAAAAGAAATCTTACCTTCTTCTTGTAATGTCCTTTCAAAAGCACATGGATGTTAGCTCCAGAGTACGAAAAGGTGTTCAAAGCGACAAATCCTCGATTGAATGGAACATTCTCTTGTAGGACTTGGATTTTTCCTTCCCTCACTTCGGGAATATTGTCGTGAGGCTCTCTGAAGTGGAGATTGGCTGGCAGCTCACCTCTGTGGTACGCGAGGCATACCTAAAAGTAATTATGAATAAATAAACATCAGACAACATCACATCACATGATCTGATACTAATATAAATAGCTTAAAAGCGACTACATATAAATAAATATAAATAAATAAATATCAGACTACATCACATACACTGATCTGACTCCGAGTTAAGTAGCTTAAGCATTTGTGTTACAGATATCAGAATCAACAAATATATACTTAAATATTGGATATTATTAACACCCAGACAAACACAAGTATTCATAACATTAATGTTTGTCCTGGGTGGGGCTCGAACCCACAACTCTTGGCGCATGGGGCAGGAATGCGCAATCGAGCTAGTCGATGGCTTATTCTGCGTCTTATATATTTTTAATTAGTAGTTTATATTATATATAACACCTAAATATATTTACCACACGAATGTTTGTCCTAGGTGAGGAGCGAGCTCACAACGCTTGGCGCTAAGGACGCATGAATGCTATTCAGTTTGTTAATTTTTACTTTAACAACTGTAATCTTGCAAAAACACAAAACCTAATTGTTTGCGTATGTAAGTAATGAGTTTTATTGCCAATTTCGATCAATTACATTAAGCGTATGTCTGTGTGTGTGCGTGTGTGGGGTGGGAGTGTTAGTATTTGAAACTTGTTCATGTTTATATCGACTTACCTTAGTCAAAGCGCATACCCCTGAGGCAGGCTCACTGTGCCCCATGTTGGACACAACACTGCCGACCTTCACTACTCTATCTTTAGCGAATACCTTGCCTATAGCTTGGAGCTCATTACCGTCTGCTTCCGCATTGGCTGTAGAATAAAATTACATACATACATAAATAACATCACGCCCATAATCCCCGAAGGGGTAAGCAAAGTCAAAGGGGCAACATGCCCCTTCAGCCACATTCGGTCAAAAATAAAGCCGGGCTGGGTTAGATGGGAAATTGTGATAAAATGTCGCCTACACAACCACGCATCCAAAACCCGATATAACATTAGTCGCCTTTTACGACATGCTAGGCAAGACCCACAGTTGGCATATTATTTTTAAGTCCCAGACCAACATGTGGGATAAAGTAGTAACTAAAACTGTAGTACTACACTACTACATAGTTTTTTTTCTACATAGTTTTTTCTACTACATATTTTTAATATGTAGTACTACAACTAAATTTGTAGTACTACATATTACAAATTTATTAGAATGTACAAGATACCTCACAATGTTCTGTCTTATTTACACTTGGTATTACCAGAGAAGGATAACGGTTATTTCTCTTAGTTAAAAAAATAATAATATTAGAACTATAATTACTTAATATTATTACCTGAACCGTGACCTTCGATGTATTCAACGTCTCGAGGAGACACGTCAATTTCAGAGTAGAAGGCTTCAAGGAAATCCTCAATGTCCTTAGGATGGCGTACAGAGAGGAATTGGGAGTCTGTTCTCATACCATAATTGCCCTTAGCATAGTATACTTCAGAATAGATTCTAAAAATATATTCAATTGATTAAATGCCAACTTTAATAAAAACACAATTTTTTGTTTAAAATCCATTACATATTTACTGTTCACAGTAAATATGCAACATTCCATCGACTGCAATTTGATTATCTCAATGAAAACATTTTATAGTAAGTTCTACGCTTAGATAAGCCTACATTAGTGTTGAAAATATATAAAATTATGCCAAATACCTACTATAATATATTACGAATTGTGATTAGGCATACATCTAACAGAACAGTGGAACAATTTAACCATTGTTTCTTCATGCTCGAAAGAAAATTCAACAGCAAAAACAAAACACTATCGATTTAAAATAAGCAAGGAAAATTTTCGGCGAGCAACATTAAATTGCTTGTTTCGTAATATTGTGAAAAACAGATTTAAAGTAGAAATTGTTAAGGTTATGTTACGTAAACTGTGTAAACATTCCTTATCGAGTTCTTTTTACTCAAACTTAACTGTATTTTTTATTATTTGTTTTTTATAGATGTAAAAAAACATCTTCAGTACAAACCTTTTGGCGTCCTTAGACTTTTGTAAGAACAGGACACTAATTGCGTCAGATCTTACGTATCCATCGCCGTTTTTGTCGAAGCATTTGCTCTTGCCATCAAGGCAAAGGAAACCAGCCCTGTATAAAGAATATATAAATTTATTTCTTAGTATTCATTTTTTTTTATTATAAAATTGCTACTTTGATTCTGTCTGGTTTAATCGGAAGACTTATTTTTATATAATTAATTTATACTTGCAATATGGAAATGATTTTTTGATACCATACTAATAACTATCAAAAAATAACAAAAACTTGCACACATCTGTACCATTTTCAATCATAACTAATATCTTTACCAATCCCTGTCACAAAGCTCAAATCAACCATCAACCTAATTTCCTTTAAATCTGAAGTATGACAAAATTCAAAATTTCAATATACCTTAATTTGCATAGGCTTTAATAGTCAAAATACAAAATTGGAAAGTAGTTATACTACATAATCCCTACCTCTTCATGTTCAACGATATATTAGGGTGCATGCACAAATTGCATCCCCCCACGATAGCAGCCTCGCACTGTCCAGTACTGATGCTCCTGTAAGCATGTTCCAGACACGCCATGGAACTGGCGCAGGCTACGTCCAGGGCGTACGAGGGACCTTTCCCGTCGATCCAGTATGAGATGCGGTTGGCGTACATAGCTTTGTTGCACCTGAGGAATAGAAAACATAGGTTGGGCCAGGGGTTCCCAAACTTTATCGAACCGCGGCACACTTACAGGAAAATTATTTTGACCCGAAAGATAAATAAATGAGTGATACAAGTGGATTTTGAGCATGGAAAAGATTTTGATTCGATGTGAGTTTTTCAGCGTCATCTTTGGCAATGTATTTTAAAAACTATTTAATGAGCTTCGAAAAGTGTTCCTTGAAAATTCAGGTCTTGTGAGTCAAAAACCTTATTCATATCTTACACATTTACTATTCATAGCAGAAAAGAAGAGCGCGTCATGGCGCCCTTCTATACTTTGACTGGCTCGATAGCGCATTCGGTAGTGACCCTGCCCTATGCGCCAAGAGTTGTGGATTGGATCCCCACCCAGAACAAACATTCGTATTATAAATACTTGTGTTTGTTCTGTGTCTGGGTGTTCATATCCATTTAAGTATATATTTTTCATACCACTGTTGATTCTGATATCTGTAACACAAATGCTTAAACTACTTATCTCGACATCAGATCAATGTATGTGATGTACTCCGATATTTATTTACACTTTCAACGGTTCACCTGGGCGCCGCAGCGCACATTTTGGGAATACCTAGGTTTGGCACATTATTTTTAAGTCCCACGTTGTCCCATAACTTTATGACTCATATGATATTACTCGAATTCTATCTAAGTATATTAATTTTAAGCCTAAAAATTCCTATTAAAACATTTGGACAGTAAATAATGCCGAAATGGAATTCGCGGACATTTTGTAATACACAACTCATGCCGCTGAAACCACAAATAAATTTGTTTTACACCCATTCTATTTTCTCGTTATAATTTATTATTGTATTTATAGCTATTAGTACCAAAACGAATGAGCATTTACCAAAATAGTAAAACACTTCTGGCGGTCTGCCAGATATTTTGAACAAACATGGTTTTCGTAAATTAAAATTCAATGGTAAGTTCCAATAAAGAGTGGATGAACATCCCTGACAATTTTTCAATGAACCAAATAAATAACGGGGTTAAAAGCATATTTTCATCATCCAGAAGAAAAATTTATTTCAAAATTTGCTTTTCTTACAAGTGATTGTTTTTTTTTGTAATACCCCAAATAAATTTGTGACCATTCACGATTGACGATAGGCCTTGCAACACAAGTGATGTCACTGGCAACGTTACCAACCCATTTAAGGTTTTGTTGAGGATTCATCTTGCCGAAGGCATGATGGATAAGAATCAAAAGAAATAAGCCTTCAAGGTATGGCAACTTCGATCCTTGTCGTGCTTATACCATTATCATGAATATCAGTTGTATATAGTACGGGACCGCGTTCTTTAGTTAAAGTTTATAAATATTTGTTTCTCTGCTTCTTTGTATATTCGGAAACCATTAGATATGTACGAACGAGGAAATATCAAAGTGTCTCTGTTCTACAAATTAATGTTAATTATGTTATGTTATTTGTTGAATATAACTAAAACTTAAAGGAAAATGTTAAGTTAGCGTACAACAAATTACCTAATATTATTTCTTTATGAATAGATAATTCTTCCGCATTCCATTTGCCATGCCAATTTATAACATTATAACATGGAAAAACTCGTACAATGAGATATCTTAACAATTGTGTTCTATGTGACCTTATAACAAGCCCAACACACAAGTACTTTAATCAATACATAAATACAAGAATAATACCAAGATCAACTTTGATACGTTAAATCAAATGACGTTTCGTTTCTCAAACCTCTAACATCTTTGGTTTTATTATCATCGTATTACGGTATTTAGAAGACGTAAAACGGACCTTCTCTGGCCTTTCTTTTATTACACTTGGTAATACACTGATTGAGACTGTGGTATAAATCTGTTGTAAAATTAAAGCGAATAATAAGGTTAACGGATTTTAATTAGGTAAACTTGAGGGGTTTTAAATTTTACTAATATTATAAAGAGAAAAAATTTAATTGATTATTTGTATTGAATAGGCTTCAAAACTACTGGACCGATTTGAATAATTCTTTCACTAATAGAAAGCTACTTTATTAGCAAATAACATAGGCTGTATTTTATTTCCTTATTCCCATGGAAACGGGTGAAACCGCGAGGCGCTGCTATTAATAATAATCCTACAAGGGTATTACAAAACCTGGCTATATTTGTGTTCTAGATGTTTGAATTACAGACCCGAATTAGAAAATACAACCCACTGAGCTACCACCACTATAACATTTGTAGGAAACATAAATACGTACATACATGTTTTTTTTGTTTATCTCTTCGTTGTTCCAGACAATCTCTGAAACTATTCAACCAATTTTGACTACACTTTCACTGGCAGGTAGATGGTATCACAAAGACTTATTCAAACTACTTTTATTAAAAAAAAAAGAATCAGGGTTTCTCTTAATTTTTTCTGGCAGACAGCTGGTATCATAAGGACTAACTTAGACTACTTCTATTTCAAATTTCAAAATGAATCCACGCATAGCTTAATTCTTGGTAAATTCCAGAATTCCCCGGGCAATGATTAGTTTGAAGTAATAAGACACGTCAGTACTTTAACATCAGTAAAAAGTGTCCATTATTTCAACGTAGCAGTTAGAAAATGCGCGACCCAAACAAAACCCAGTTAATATTCACGAGTGCATTCTGCGGGGCAAGTTTCGTTAATGCAAGCCGGCATCAATAATTTAAAGTATTTAATATTGGCTGGCAGTCCCACTGGTTTATTAATGTAAGTACACTGCCCTGGACCTCGAGGAGTAAAACTTTTTATTCAATTTTAAATTTTATCAATGTCAGAAATAAGTTTTTAAACCGTTCGTACCCATTTCCATTAGAGCGGGACTTAAAAGAATTAGAAATATTTTCCTAGTGGCGTAGCAGGTCTAGGTAGACCGTGAAGGGCGACTACTGGTGTATTTGAGATAAACTATCCACTGAATGTTATGTAGGTACTTTGTAATAATATTAATTTGTCAACACCAACTCAATTATATTTGAATCTAAAAGTGATTTAAGGACCTTACTAGTCGTTGGACTCTGCCTAACTTTTGGTGAAGACGAGAAGGTATTATCACAATCTGCAAATACACATTTAGTCGCCTTTAACAATATGCTGGGTAAATAATGCAGTGTGCACATTCTTTTAACTCCCGGACCAACATGGGATGTGTTTACACTTATATAGTGAAACTTGATTTTTCCTTAACTCCTAAAAATAAATAAATAAATAAATATCCGACTACATTACATACATTGATCTGACTCCGAGGTAAGTAGCTTAAGCACTTGTGTTACGAATATTAGAATCAACAGTGGTATTAAAAATATATACTTAAATATTGGTTATTAACACCCAGACATAACACAAGTATTTATCATACGAATGTTTGTCCTGGTTTGATCGAACCCACAACTCTTGCGCTATCGAGCCAGTCAAAATAACGCGATGTATATATTTACATACATACATACATAACATCACGCCCATAATCCCCGAAGGGGTAGGCAGAGTCAAACGGACAGCATGCCCCTTCAACCACATTCAGCCAAAAATAAAGCTGGGCTGGTAAGATGGAAAATTGTAAAAAAGCAGTGACAAGCGGCCAACCTGTCGTCTACACAATCACACACCCAAAACCCGATATACCATTAGTCGCCTTTTACGACATGCTAGACAAGAATCACAGTTGGCACATTATTTTTAAGTCCCAGACCGACATGGGAAATTAGGCTGGGTTGGATGGAAAGCTGTGACAAAGGATTGACAAGTGGCTAGCTCGTCGCCTACTCAGTCGCATACTCAACCCGTAAACCATTAGTCGCCTTTTACGACATGCTAGGCAATAACCACAGTTGGCACATTCATTTTTTTTGTCCCAGATCATTATGGGCCAAGTCTCAGACCAACATGGGATATATTTACACAGCAAAAACTATATAAACCATTAGGTCACCATTCGGATTTAAAATAGAATATCTACCGGTGCAAATGATGCATAATTTTGCGGAACAATAAAGCAGAGCCACATTGTTCGGGACGCTGAAATATTTCGCGGCACGGCACCGCCCGTTGAATGAGCAATGAATTTGCTAAATAACTGTTTTGTTCTTTTTAAATATTAATGAATTTGTCATTTGAATTTTTGCTACGCAGTTAATTTTTCAATAGTAAAAGTGTATGATGAATCGCGTAATGGAATATTTTATTGGACAGATTTCATCTTTGGTTTCATAATGCTGATTGGTATTTTTGTTCACCATACATGCATAACATCACACCCATAATCCCCGAAGGGGTAGGCAGAGTCTAAGGGGCAGCAAGCCCCTTTAATCACATTTAGCCAAAAACAAAGCTGGGCTGGGTTAGTTAGAAAATTGTGAAAAAGTAGTGACAAGTGGCTAGCTCGTCGCCTACACAATCACACACCCAAAACCCGATAGACCATTAGTCGCCTTTACGACATGCTAGGTAAGAGACACAGTTGGCTCATTCTTTCTTAGTCCCCGACCAACATGGGACAAATATTAGGTTCACCAGCTATGGTATTATCTAAAACTGGGGATTGATATGCTAGTCAGAACAATTTATAATTATAATTAATCCTTAACGTATTTGGGACGCAGGTGTCCCCAAAATGAATTTAAATTAAATTATTCCTAAACATCCAAATACATTTGACTATTTCAATGAGCCCATTGAAATAGTCAAATGTATTTGGTAGATAGCCATCTACGTCGTTTTCTAAATCTTTATAATAAATTCTTTAGGGAAGGACTAAACTATACGTTACTTAAATGAATATTTTGCTTAATGAAGGAATGAAGTCTTTAATTACTTTGAACACTTCTTGTATAGCTTACTACATCAAGACAAACAAGCTGGTATGTTTCACTATTGAAAGAGCCTTGTAATAATTGCCATCATTCAAAAGCCAAACATCCACTAACTGAAGGGTTAAAAGTAACACTCAAACCTATTGAATACACGTCAGCTTCAAAAAAATGAGCAGCCTTATCTCCCATAAATAAGTCCTAATTCCGGCCGATCCGTAAACCCGGACGCTTTATCCAGCCTATCTAGAGATCGAGCAATATCGTTACTCCAGAATCCTCCCTGCTCTTGAAAAATATCACCTACGCAATGCATTGGCGGCTATCAGAGGCCTAGTTCGCGGTAATGGATGACGTATCGTTACAGAATCTGGATCCCGTCATTATCCACTGTCCAGTAGTGATGGGACTGCTCCAACCTCGTTCGATGGTATTTAAACGTTTTTGAGCGTGTTTCTTAAGAATGCAGCTCAAAATAATGACAGCAGTCGGATTTGTCAAATAAAAGTATACTCGATATCATTTAAGAATTGTGCGTCGTTAATTATGAATATGCTGGCATCGCTAATTATGAAATTGGTCATGTGCTAACAAAAACTGATGTTAATTAAATAGTCATGCTATAAATAGAGCATGTATGAAAATAATTACAAATGTTAAAAAGCGAGTGAGGTGTGTAGGAACCATGTGATATGGCGCTGCCAGGGGATTGGCGTGAAATTAACCGACCTCGACCTGAATAGCATAGTTACACTAAAATAATTGTTTATGCTTTCTTTAGAGGAACATAATGATACTGTTTTCAATTGTAACATCATTTTTTACCTATGCTTCACAAAAATAAAAAAATATAAATGGAATAGATTTAATTGTTTTTTTTTTTTTTTTTAATAAATAGGCTCCGAAAATACTAGATCGATTTGAAAATTGTTTCACCAATGGAAAGCTACTTTATCAGCGAGTATTATAGGTTATATTTTATCCCCGTATTGCCACTGGAACGGGAACTACGCGAGTGAAACCGCAGCGCGCTGCTAGTGTTGTATAAAGCTGCCGTAAAAAACGCAAAACCGTCATATCAGACATCACTACTAGCTACTTAGCGGTAGTATCTCACGAGTATCCTTAACCTTTGAGTGGGCACCGTTATATTGATAGATGCGATCATCTGTCAGCCGCAACCGTGGCGACTGGCCACGACTCAATTTTTATTTCTGATGCAAACTATAAATCTCCGATATGAGAGCCGATCGTCCCAATTCCGATCTCGGATTTTACGAGTTTCGTTTCATCTTATTTATCCGAGGTCCGTTGTTTTTGTCGAGTGTTAAACTAAGCAAATGAGATTGATTCTGTTATTGGCGTATTTTGTTTTATGTGTTTTTCTATGTCGCTTCTGTTCGAGTTGTTATTTGTCTATGGAATTCGTGAGTGAAATATTGCATGCTGTGACGTATTGGTGGCGAATTTGTCGTCAAAGTGAGAGTTTTTCGATTAATATGAAAGGGAGAAATAAGAATAGGATATATATAGAAATATAAAATTCAATTGATTATTCGACATATTTATTTAAATAAAAAAAAATAGACTTTTAATACTAACGAGGTTATTATGATTATGACTGAAAGATATCGAAAAGTATTGGCTCATAAAACAATTTACATAATAATGGTTTTGTAATTTTTTTTGGGTATGAGCCAATACATTAAATAAATGCACCCACGCTATTTTAGACTTTTTTTAATTTTTTTTCAAACCCGTATTCAAGCATACTTATTCAGGCAGAGACAAAGGGACAGTAAGCCCCTTTAACCACATTTAGCCAAAAATTTAACTGAGCTGGGTTAGATGGAAAATTGCGCAAAAGCAGAGACAAGTAGCCCGCTTATCGCCTACACAATCACATACCCAAAACCCGATATTATATCATTACTCGCCTTTTATAACATGCTAGGGAAGGAACACAGTTGGCACATTCTTTATAAGTCCCAGAACAACATGAGATTAATTGTGCCTTTGTTTTTCGAATAAGTAATTTTATTCTAATCTGAATAAATACGGGTCGTTAGGACAATTTTATTTAATCACAAGAAAATTAACAACTGTTAAGAGACCCATGAAATCTCGACTTTACGTGTTGGTAGAAATTAAATTGGAAGCTAATAGCTTATAAATTAAGAAAAATATTTATAATTAAGTAATTCACAACAGCACAGTCACAAACGAATATTTACTATGATTATATTTACGTTGACTGAATATTCTAGATTGGATTCATAGCAAATAATGTTTTAAATTCTTTAAAAGAGAAACTTATTTTTTGTAACATTTTTGAGATTTGTTTATTAAAATATACTAAACATATAATTCTCGTTTAAATGTACATAAATAATAAACCAATTAAAACAATCAAATTACTTAATCTGCTTAGTCACTTGTGAGCTCAATAAGCTTCAAACAAGTACGAAACAAATGAACGATAACTTAAAAAAAAAATTATAAATTTCTACGTTCGCACCAAGTCCTACCTCCAACTTCAAAGCGAAACTGTACATAAAATACGAATAACTTTCCTCCGAAATTATTCACCCCCAACCGTATAGACTTAGTTGGAATTCAAAACTATTTCAGCAGGTGGTTGTGATATGAGTTCGTGGAACTACGCGCCATCTACACGCTGTGCGAAATATTTTTATGGCTCGTGTTTCACTGTGTATCAGAGAGATGGTAGCACTTTTAATTCTGTCGTTTTGTTATGAAAACTGCATCGCAGTATCAATATTCGGGCACTGACTTTCGTTATATAAGTGATGTTGAAATCGTGCTTTTTCACTTAGTTTTTTTTTTGTTAAATTTTAATTCAAGTGTTTTCTGAATTGATACTAAACCAATTAAACTGTTATAAAAAATATATGTATATATAATGATTTGTGAAGATACATTTGCAGGAATGTAAAAAAAGTTTAGACAGAATAAAAACTTGGCATGGATTTTTCTGATTTTTTTTATGTGAAAATATGAATCAAAGATTTGGTACAGACCAAATCATTGTTGTTGATTATTTATATTTATCTTACATGTTATTTACAGAAATGATAGTGATTATATGAGTATTTGCGTACCATTATTAACTAAGCCGATATGATTAGTAAAGTTAAACTAATAAGACTCCAAAGTTGCGCTGATAGGGTTCATGCAAAATGAACTTTGACATTGGGCTTAAGGCAACATTTTAACATCTACTAGGTAAGGGGTAAAAATTTGAAACGTTACAAATAAAATAATAATGTATTTAGAGTAAGCATTGACAATGTAATTTTTTCATTGACTATGTTTTTATCGGGTCACCTACGTAGTTTCAAACGCCGCTGTTGCGAATTATTTTCCTTCTGGTGCATAAGGTCCATAGTGGCATCACGTCTACAGTATCATTTCGTCCATAGTATCATAACGTCTACAGTATCATTTCGTCCATAGTATCATCACGTCTACAGTATCAAAATGTCCATAGTATCATCACGTCTACAGTATCAAAATGTCCATAGTATCATCACGTCTACAGTATCAAAATGTCCATAGTATCATCACGTCTACAGTATCAAAATGTCCATAGTATCATCACGTCTACAGTATCAAAATGTCCATAGTATCATCACGTCTACAGTATCAAAATGTCCATAGTATCATCACGTCTAGTTTGAGTAAAAACTTCACTGCCTCATACCTTTGTATGCTTGTGACTTCGAATTATGTAGTCACAACATGTATCAAAAATATTCATATATGTAGTAATTGAAACAGAGAGCGGTGGTAGCTCAGTAAGGACACGCGTGTTTGAACCAACTGACCTCGCATATGAGACACGCGTGTTTCATAAACGAGTTTAGCTGGTTCAAACCTGGAATGAGGACGTAATAATTGAAGAACATCATTTTCGTAGTCAATAAATGTTTATTGCTAATAACAATTTCAAAAAGGTTGGTATAAAACGAATCAAGAAAGATATACCTCTTTATTCCCCTCGTTTGTCAACAAGGAGGTATATTTTAAGGAACGGTATAAGAGTCAGCATTCAGGTGGCGCCGCGTGTTGGACTAATAAGCGAATAATTATGAGTAAGGGCCGACCACTTGGGAGCCGGCCGTTTATTAAAACGGTAATATGGAGTCAGGTGCGCGACCAGATGAGTTTTTTATTCAGCTGTATAATGCTACAGAGGTAACAAGCGGCGGCATGATTGGTAAGGATAATCTCACATACGAGGCGTTTTGGTTCGAACCTGAGCTAATGCAAGTACAACTGGCCTCTTGCATAGGTATTTATGATTTGTAGGGACTTTTAGCAGCGCAACCCGGAAAAAAGCTATACGCAAATATAGGCTTTCCGTATCCAGAGAAGTCCCAAGATTAAGTCAATGTGCTGATAGACGGACAAGATCATGGGAAGGTAGTGAGTTTGTCTATGTACCTATTGACTGGCTCGATGGTGCATTCCGTAGTGACCCTGCCCTATGCGCCGAGAGTTGTGGGTTCGATCTCCACCCAGGACAAACATTCGTATGATGAATACTTGTGTTTGTTCTGTGTCTGGGTGTTGATATCTTATATTTAAGTATATATTTGTAATACCACTGTTGATTCTGATAAACGTAACACAAGTTCTTAAGCTACATACCTCGGAGTCAGTTCAATGTATGTGATGTAGTCGGATGTATATATAATGACCTATTACATCCCAAAGATACTCCCACGTGCAAGGCGTTTGATTCGAGGAGTAGGTCAAGCATAATAATAATGTATGAATTTATCCCACTAGCTTGGCAATGAGGGTCAATATCAAAAGCCTGGACTATCAGAAAGTTATGAATATTATGCCTTTATATCTATACTTTTAGGTAAAAGGTTTCGTTGGTTATAAAGGTTTTGTGTAGGCGACGAGCTAGCCACTTGTTACTACTTTTTTAACAGTTTTCCATCTAACCCAGCTTCATTTTTCTTCCTGGCTAAGGGGCTCTAGCTGCTCCTTTGACTCTGAGCACGCCTTCGGGGATTACGGGCGTAGTGATATGTATGATATGCGCTTCAATCATCCAGACTTACCAATCAAAGTTGATGGAGCAAGCGGAAGCAATTTAGTACGGCAAATGACACTAAAGATAATGATGATAGAATATGGTTAAATAATTGCGGTAGTAGCTTAATCGTAAAGACACACGCCTCTTAATCGAGGAGTGCGCGTTTAAACCCGGGCACGTGCCTCTGTATTTTTGAAGTCTATGTACGTATTTATACCACTAGCTCGATGGTTAAGGAAAACATCGTGATGAAACCTAATAATTCAAAATTTTAAAATAGCTCCATTTTCCTTAAAGTGCTGGCAAAAATAAAAACATTACGGCATGTTAATAGGATAATTAATTAATAGGTAATTAGGATAAAAACAAAAACAAAAAAACACTCAATGATACTTTAAAATTAATTAGCTATTAAACGAAACTGAACGTATACAAAGAAAATGGAGTATTGAAATATTTCAAGATTGAAGAACGCTTTGATAGCGAAACGACAGCTGAATATTAGAGAGGTCTTCGACCTGAAGTAAAAAAACATAAGTTTGAAGAATAAAGTTGTGTTATTCGTACAGAAAATAACAAAAGCTGAAATTATTTTAAATTTGAAACTAATATTGGCCCTCAATATAATCGAGTACAAAAATATAAGTGCATAGTAAAAAAATATCACGCACTATAACAAAAATATACTATTTATTTACTCGGGCAAAATAATTATCTAACTCCTAAATAAAATTATTGATTTTTCTATAGATACCGGACACAGTCGTATTCAAGTTTGTTTATAATAGGCATTGCATTCCAGCGACATTGAAGCAGCACATGCCGCTGATGCAATTTAAAAATTGATTATTAGGGTCTTATTGGCCGTATATATGCTTCAATTGGTTAGTTTAATTGCCGATTATTATAAAAGATACATACATATTTAACATCGAGCCATTAATCCCCGAAGGGGTAGCATAGCAAGCTCTTTTAACCACATTCAGCAAAAAAACAAAACTGGGCTGGGTCAGATATAAAATTAAAAAAAAAATAGTCACAACTAACTCGTCGTCTATACAATCACATACTCCAAACCCGATATACCATTAGGCGCCTTTTACGACATTGTAGGATAGGGACATAGTTGGCACATTATTTTTACGTCCCAAACCAACACGGGACATTAAAAGGTGTTTCTTTGTAATAATTATAGCTTACAGGGACTTTATACGCTAACCATGATCCAAAAATTGTCTGGTTCCCCTATCTTAGGGTTACGAAGGTCAGATAGGCAGTCGCTTCAATGTAATTACCAGACTCGCTAAATCCCGGATCATGGTCTAAGCGGACCCCGTCTAAGCACGGGACATAACGCTAGGAAGATGATGACAGGGACTTTATACGCTAATCATTACATAGACGAAGAATACAAAGTAATTTCTAGTTTAATGAAGCACGTCTCAGTATTTTATCTCTTAATTCCACGAGTAATCTCAGAACCGAGAGGATTGAGACAGTACGACCGTGTCAGAGTTCACGCCGAACGACACAATTCACCTGCGATGGGCAACTGACTTATTAGCCCTCCTGCAATGTATTATCAGCTTTGACGTGGTAACTTGAGGTGTGAAAATTGAATGTCATTATATTTCAACTCGAGGTTAATTAGGTGTAAAGAAGAAAAATAGCATGCAGTGTTTTTGTTTGAAATTGAGATGAGAGGTATTGTAGCAAAAAAAGAAAAACAAATTTGCTTATTTTTCGAAACAAAAATTAACTAAGTAAACTTGACGCCACTTCCCGAGCGGGGCACGATCCTTATACACCTCATTCGGCTCTTCAACATTCATGATCCTTCTCATACAAGCTCTACGGAACAAAAACATAACCAAAACAACTCCTAACTCGGACTAGTAAAAAAAGAAGGACTCCGCGCTGTCATAATACAATGTAAAGCCACGTGAATGTAAACGCATGTGTGAAGGAGATTCTTATGGATATCAGATATCGGAAATCTGTCATTAGGAGCACTTATGTCAATGTATGACGTAAGTTGCGTGTCAAGTTGGAGCACCGGCGCAGCTTCAACATCTAGTTAAGGGCGCGAAGTTCATCTTTTTTGTGATCCTAACTATTATCACAAATTTGACAAAGAAACTGAGTTTATTTTTTTGTAACTCATTCCCATTACTATTAGCTACGTTGAACCAAATTATTATGATGGATATAAAATTTTTCAAAACTATAATTAGGGATTAAAAAAAAAAACAAAACAATTTATTTTCATAACACATAAATGAAAGAATCTACATATGTGCCTAAGAAATTAAAATTGAGATTTGATTGAGATCTTAGGGGACCAGACAATTTTCGAATCATGGTCACAAATCCAAAGTTGTTTGAATCTGCAGGTTTCATCGCGATGATATCCCTCACCGCTGAGCTAGTGTTATAAATACATACATAGATTTGAAAAATACAGAGGTACGTGATCGCGATTGAACCCGCACATATCGGTTATGAGGCGCGTGTCCTTACCATTGAGCTTCGCGCTTCGAGCTTTAACTTTTAATAGGTCCGTTATATTATTCTAGTTTTACAAGTACTATCTCCCAATATTTCTAGAAAGTAGTTCGACAAATTAGCATCTGAAAATTACAACACGGCTTTTAGTAGGCACTTAAACTTTGTTATGTCTGGGCCTTCCTTGTAAATTTTCCTTGTGTTTAAAACTTAAATTATAATACTTTTGTAGGTAGTTTCGTTTGATCCCTGAATTGAATTAAACTCTTTTTATAAGTTATCTCCTTTTCAAACCCGAAATCAGACTACGCGACTGAAATTAATAAAACTAAGTAATTTGATACATACATGTCATTACGCCCGTAACCCCCAAAGGGGTAGGCAGAGTCAAATGGGCTAGTTCTAGCCTACAAAATCACACACCTAAAACACTATAATCAATTCGATGACATGCTAGACGACCACAGTTGGCACATTATTTTTTAGTTTTTTTTTTCACTCGGAGAAATGGGTTACGCATACCACTTCGCCTCGAGTGGACGAGATGGTTATGTGGGACTCCCAAAAACCTCTGCATCAGGAGACCCCCTCCCCGGCCAAGATGGTAACGGCCGAGGTATACCAACTAAAACTCCGGGATACATCCACCACGCCGTCTGAGGCTTCGCGGGCGCCCCTAAGGAAACTTTCGCTAGATTCGTTTTAAGTCTCAGACCAACATAAGGCAATAAGTAATTTGATATTTTAGCTAATTCAACCATAACTTATTGTATCAGACATTCTCTCATATCCATACAAAATTAGATAAAACCTGACACATTCTCGCTAAGAAAAACAGCCTAAACCAAGTCAAATCACTAAAGCGAAGATTTTGTAACGTGTTTGTACCGTCATTATTCATTATAATATATATTGACTACATAATTTTAAATTGCTTGCTTATCATTGAACTGGCTTTGAATTGAAGTAATCGTTAGGCATAGTTCCTCGTTCATTCAAATTCTGCTGTTTTATACAAATATACAATCATATGTTTCATGCATATTCTTTTTTATATTAACTAACTAACTAACTAACTAAACTTCACGCCACTTCCCTAGCGGGGTAGGCAGAGAGAACCGAACGCCATATGGCATGATCCTTACACACCTCACTTGCCTCTTCAACATTCATAATCCTTTTCATACTAGCTCTACGGTTTTTATGACTCCTAACATCACCTTCTTTTAATACACGACCAATCTGGTGGTGGTAGGTGAGCCTGGGCCTTCCGCGGCTCCTATATCCTTCCACATTCGCATTGTATATATGTTTAGTCAATCTTTCGTCATCCATTCTTTCCACATGTCCGAACCACCGGAGCATGCCTCTTTTTACCTTGACTCCGACGCTGTCCTTCAGACCAACTCTCTTTCTTACATCATCATTCCGAACGCAGTCTGTGAGCGATACACCGCAGATTTTCCGCAGCGCACGCATCTCTTTTTTATATCATCAGTTACAATAAATATGTTTTACTAATACTACTTACCCAGTAATACCAAAGCCGTTTCTCTGGATAGTTTCGTAGATAACAATCTTCTCTGATTCGGAAAATGTTGACCCGATGAAGACACCCACTTTCTTGCCCCGAAGCTGAAGTGGGTTGATACCTGTGACATTTATTACATTTTTGTTTAAAGGCAATTAATAACATTGCGTAGATAAACGATAAAAATTTGCAATTTCCCAATAAATTAGAGAAAACACGAAATCCAATAGTTCTAGCCAATATTTTACAATATATTTTTCTACTGGACATGTATTAAATATAAACATTAATGATAATATAAAAAAAAATGGTATCAACTAAAACTAACACAGTAAAAAAAGTTTAAGCTTTTTTAAAACTAAAAAATAGTGTTTTACAATCAGTTTTCCTAAAGTATACAAAGAATGTATCGTTATAAATTCCTCTTTAGGCTAATCATAGTCTAAAGAAGTGATGATAAAAGCACACGTAACAGTTTAAAAAAAAAACCTCTCTACCTCTCTCTTTCTATCTTTCTCTCATAAGTATATTTTGGATATTTCTAATACTATTAAGGATAAGGTTATGGAGCAAAAAGCATACGGCTTGCCTTATGATACATCAGTAGCAAGCATTAGCACCGGAGGAATTATATTTCATAGTATAGTCGGCCATACATACTATAATATACTATATACATTTAATATTCACCAGAATCAAAGATGGCGCTGTAAGCATGCTCCAACAGCTTCCTGCTCATCGGCTCCATAGTACAAGCTTGCTTGTAATGCACCCTGAAGAACTGGGCATCGAATTGGCCCATCCCGTCCACTTTACCCAGGTAGGTAGGTACTTCAGGATGCCCGAAGATCCAACGAGCATCAGAGCTGGCCACCATGTCGACCTATAAAAACAAAAATTATAAACGTATTTAGGTATGTATATACATCATTATAATAAGTGCACAGTACAGGCATATTTGTTTATTTTGGATTTAGGAAATTAGTTAGCTTTATATATTTTAGCGAAAGGAGGATGCGGAGGATGTGATCGGAGGAGGATAAGGAGAGAGCGGTGGTAGCTCAATGGTAAGTACACGCGCCTCAGAACCGAGGAGTGCGGGTTCAAACCCGAGCACGTACCTCTGGATTTTTAAAATCTATGTACGTATTTATACCACTAGCTCGGCGGTGAGGGAAAACATCGTAATTCATTACGATACCTGCAAATTCACACAACTTTGGATTTGTAACCATGATCCTAAATATGTCTGGTTCCCCTATGTTAGGGTTGCGAAGGTCAAAGCGGCAGTCACTTTAATGTAATTACCAGACTCGCTTAATCCTGGATCCTGGTCTAAGCGGACTACGTCTAAGAACGGGATATAAAGCTAGGAAGACGATGATATATTTTAGCGAAAAAAAAAATAAACAGTTATTTTAATGCAAATGTTTCCTTACGGCATTTCATCTCAACGCTTAATAATCTTAAATTTGAGGGGTGCTGTTGAGTTTATCCGGAATTCCGGACAAGTCTAGATCTTTTAAATCTTGACTGGCTCGATGGCGCATGCGGTAGTAATCCTGCCCCATGCGCCAAGAGTTGTGGGTTCGATCCCTACCCAGGACAAAGATTCGTGTGATGAATACTTGTGTTTGTTTTGTATCTGGAGGTTAATATTAAAGTATATATTTGTAATACCACTGTGAGTTCTGATATCCGTAACACAAGTGCTTAAGCTACTTATCTCGGAGTCAGGTCAATGTATGTGATGTAGTCGGTGATATTTAAATCTTATGTATTGTATAGATTTGATTTATACCACTTCTGGTGGTGAGGGTAATATCAAAACTTGAGCATTATTAACTACAGACGTGGAACTATTGATTAATATGTCTGGATTACAAGGTTTTAGGGTTACAAGGGTCAAACAGTTGATAGATGATCAAAATTGGTAACTCCGAGATTATGGATTAAACGGACTCCTATTGAGCACATAAAGGTAATATCTAATATAAAATTAATTAATTAATTTCTAACCTCTAGTTCGGATTAGGAGGAAACAGAGTAAAGAAACCAAGAATGTTCTTAACTATAAATCCAATTATTCCACATTTAAATAAAATCCAATTCAATCCAGGTAATTTAGTCCATAGATTACAAAGGTCAGAGCAATGCTTTAACTGATACTTAAACTTTTAGATTGTATTTAAATTCCTTTAATGATACATATTTAGCAAGTCAAAATTTGCTTTCGTTACCTATCTACTCTAAAAACAACTTATAACTTTGCTAAAAGTTTAAATCTATATTTAAATAAAACAAAGTCGTGTTTGTTACACCACTTATAAGTCAAGAACGGCTGAACCGATTTACGTTGTTTTTGATTTGTTGGATTTGTCTTCGTCCAGAATAACAGAATAACTATTAAAAACACAAATTAACGATGAAACAAAATAAAAGCAAAAGTATTTTCTCATATAAAACGGTGGGATTCGTATCTGTCAATGTTAAATGTCAATTACTGGGCGATACGAAGTTCGCCGGGACAGCTAGTTTATTATAATTATTGCTAGTTGTACCCGCGGGGACACCCGTCTTTATGGTTAATGTTATAGAGCCTAGTCTTTCTTGATAAATGGGCTAAGTAACACTGAGATAACTAAACACGTTCAAACAAACAAACATACCTTAAGCTTTATAATATTAGCAAGTTTAGATTTAATAACTTTAATTTTATAACACTCTCATCTTTTTATATTAAAACAACTACGATCCGAGCAAAACCCCAAACGATTCCACTAAAAAACAGGAACCTGCACTATTGCACTAATAAATATATCTTTCCATATCAAACATTCAGTAGCAAACCCTACCTTGTTATAAAGATTATCCATGAACTCCGACACACTTTCTGACTTGGGAAAGATCCCGGACATTCCACTGATGACCACTTCATCTCCAGAGAGAGGCCTAGATGCTGCGGTAGACGGCGGGTCCTCACCAATCACTTCTTGAGGAGTAGGCGCCATGGTGTACTGGAATGTTTGCCTAAAACACTAGTTCCAAACTGATGCACACGGGTAATGGGCATGGTTACTTGTATTTTTGTGGTATTTAAAGTGAGTTACAAGGTGAATAATTGGGACACACTAAGAGCATTTTAAAATAGTATCCAAATAAGCAAAGTTTTTTACTAAGCTTGGCTTGACACACTTCTACAAATCGTGATGTCAGATCCCTTTCCTTGGTCTTAAAGCCTTCTAAGATCGTAAGAACAAAACCTCGTTATATCGTTTCTAGCTGTTCCCCGCGGCTTCAACCGCTTGAAGTTCCAAAATGTATTACTCGTGGGAACTTTAATTTTTTTGGGATAAATAAAATAAATAAATATTCAACGACATCACATACATTGATCTGACTCCGAAGTAAGTAGCTTAAGCACTTGTGTTACGGATATCAGAAACAACAGTGGTATTACAAATATATACTTAAATATTAGATATTAACACCCAGACACAGAACAAACATAAGTATTCATCACACGAATGTTTATCCTGAGTGGGGATCGAACCCACAACTCTTGGCGCATGGGGCAGGGTCACTACCGAATGCGCCATCGAGCTTGTTAAATAAAATGTAGACTATGCCCTAATTTAAGGTATAAGCCATCACCATATCAACTTTCAGCTAAATCGGTCAGCCGTTTTGCCGTGAAAGAGCAACTAACATTCAAACATCCAAACCTACAAACTTCCGCCTTTATAATATTAGTAAGATTATCTATTTAACCCTGAAATGATTTAGGCACCTACACTTAGTTCTTGATTTATTTCTTCAAAGCAACATTGAACTGTTTTTTTCTTTCAATATTTATGACTTTGGATCAGATTATTACTTTTATAAATATGTTTATATATCTATATACCTAACTTAGTATATATTTTATACAATAAATATAAGGCCTATTTATATCAGTTTTCTGTAATGGGTGGAGATGCCTTTTTCTCGTTACGTAAGTATATTATTTTTTAAGCGATTTTTTTTTCTATTTAATGATTAAAATTATGATTCTTAAATTAATTAGTTGATCATTATCTGAGCGTTATGTTTTCTTAGAACATTATGTTTATTTTAAGCGTGAACAGTTGCATCAAGAAACTGTTACCTGGATTTCACAAACTTGACAGAAAAACATACAAATTGACACATATTTTCAAAATATGTGTCAATTTGTATGTTTTTCTCTAAATAATGTTCAGATCAGATCAGATCAGATTCATATTTCTATGCTTATAAGGATAATTGAAAAAATCAAAATTTTTCAAAACAATTATCTAGAGATGTATAAGCATCCGCTAATTTATCTGCTGTAGGATCAAATACCGGTCAGGAACGTCTAAAAGCATCTACCTCGTTGCCTGTGACCTGATGACCTTCGCATCTAAGGCTCGTTGTCTTATTTTTTCAGATCAGACTTCTCTTGACTTATCTTGACTGCCTCGTTGGTCTAGTGGTAGCATGCGCCGCCTAAGGACCAAGAGGTCCCGGGTTCAAATCCCGGGTCGGGCCAAAAATTTGTGGCTGGGTATTTCAATATCCAAATGACTCAGTAACAGCCCGGAGTCAGGAAGATGGCGGTTTAATCACCCTCGTGCCTCGGAAAGCACGTTAAGCCGTTGGTCCTGCGCCTAACCTCTCTCCGGTCATGTCGGATTGCCGTCTCACCGGACTATGAGAGTGAAGGAATAGAGAGTGCACCTGTGTTAGCGCACACACTTGTGCACTATAATATCTCCTGCGCAGTTGGCTAATCCTCGTTGAGATTGGCCGCCGTAACCGATATCGGTTAGGAGGACATTATTATTTTTTTCAGATCAGATCAGATCAGATTCATATTTCTATGCTTATAAGGATTATTGAAAGAATCAAAATTTTTCAAAATAATTATCTAGAGATGTATAAGCATCCGCTAATTTATCTGCTGTAAGATCAAATACCGGTCAGGAACGTCTAAAAGCATCTACCTCGTAGCCTGTGACCTGATGACCTTCGCATCTAAGTCTCGTTGTCTTATTTTATTAAACTACCACTGTCTTACAATAAGTCTATAATTATTTTTAAAATACATTTCCTTATAATGGCTTAGTGTACCACAGTCTTAAATGTAATAGAAAACTTTGATTGTTTTCTAATTAGCGCTCAATAGCACAGTATATTCAACGATTGCTAATTACAATGTCTAATTTTTTTAAATTAAAACGACTTCCGCTCCATTCTTTTGTTTCAATAGAGAAATATGTTTAGTACAAACAACAAGTTTATGAAGCAAATTAAATTTTATACAACAACATAGTCCGTTTGCTAATGAACGCGTAATGCTGAAAATTACTGTAATTCGCAATTTTTTGAGCTTAAAAATAAAAGTGTCATAATTGTTATGAATATTAAATTGGCTCATATTTTTATTTGACAGGAATCTTCAGATTAACATCATCAATAAAATAATTTATAAGAGTATATATTATCTAGGTACATATACCAGTACCCGTATATGCGTGTGTGTGTGTGTGTGTGTGTCTGTATGGCCTACGAGTGTAGGTAACACCTTATTATTTTCTTACTAGCTGTGCCCCTGGTTTCACCCGTGTTTATAGTTAATGTTGTATAGCCTTCCCCGACAAATGAACTATACAACCCAAAGTTTTTCAATTTGGACCAGTAGTTCCTGAGATGAGCGTTCAACCATACAAATAAAAAACTCTTCATCTTATGACCAGCTCGACGGCGCATGCATCATGCGCCAAGAGTTGTGGGTTGGATCCACACCCAGGACAAATATTAAGTTAGTTAGTTATTTATTATTTATTTGTTTATTTATTTATTTATTTATTTTTAATTCAAATTAAACGGCAGATGCCAATATATGAATAGTAATATTCGATATTAACACCCAGACGCAGAAGAATGTGTTTCTTCTGCGTCTGGGTGTTAATATCGAATATTTAAATATATATACAGTCACACCACTGTTGTTTCTGATATCCGTAACACAAGAGCTTAAGCTACTTACTTCGGAGTTAGATAAAGAAAGAAAGAAAGAAGAAAGAAATAACATTTAATGGACGCACAATTGTTAATACATATACAGGAAAACGAAATTGTACACAGGAAAAAAAGTACAAAATGTATGTCAAATAGTCTGATCTTCATATATTAGTATAAATAATCTTATTAGTATAGATAGTATGTATTACCATACATATTTTATATATATAAGCTTTAACTGTGATTTAAGTTGTCTAGGAACAGATGAAAATAGGATCATCGTAATTTTCCCTGGAATATCAAAGACTCGGTTTATTATGTACGAACAAGCTTTCTTCAAAAGAAACCGCCTGAAAAACGTTTCCTTTAAATGCGGATCCTTTAAATCCTTTAAATGCGAATATACAAAGTCGACTACTACTATAAACTTTTAATGCCCTAAAAACATAATGGTTCTTTAAATTTTCAAGTAAAAGCGATGGAGTAGTTTCTTTCTTGAGTCCTAGGTCACGTGCGGGCGAGTCTATAAAACGACTGTAAAACTGGATTACTAGCGATGTGGCAGTCTGATACTGAACAGTGTGTGAAGTTTCAATACAGACCAGATTTATCTTTGTAATCTTTTTAATAAAAATCATCATCTTCCTAGCGTTATGTCCCGTGCTTAGACGGGGTCCGCTTAGACCATGATCCAGGATGTAGCGAGTCTGGTAATCACATTGAAGCGACTGCTAATCTGATCTTCGTAACCCTAAGATGGGGGAACCAGACAATTATTGGATCATGGTAACAAATCCAAAGTTTTTTGAATTTGCAGGTTTCATCACGATGTTTTCCCTTACCTTCGAGCTAGTGGTATAAGTACGTACATAGATTTGAAAAATCCAGAGGGTCGTGCATGGGTTTGAACCCGCACTCCTCGGTTAAGAAGCGTGTGTTCTTACCACTGAGCTACCACCGCTCTCTACGAGACTATTAGAGGTAATTTAATATTTGTATGTAGTAAATTCACCAAAAGAAATCTAACATGGATACCACCTGTTCTCTCAGGAAAGGTTAGACTACGCCCAAAAACCTATAAATCCTTACGTTCATAACAGTTTAAGCAAATTTCTAAGAAGGCCACGCAGCCACCTTGAGATGATGCATAGCACACAGAGGCGGGGTGAGCTCCGCAGCACATACCATAAATCCTATGACACTAACTGCAAGCACTTAATTAGCTGGATCCGGACGTTGCAAGCCACATAATACGGACATAGACTAGTCCTGACTTTCGCGAAGACCAGACTGTGCATTTGCATTCCAATGCTACATTTTATTTACATAAAAAATCTGGAAAATATTGTTTGATAACAGTACCGCGGTTTTCCCTTCGTAGTTCACGTTTTCCATAACATTGGATAAATTGCTAGCTGTTAATTAGCTCTTCGTTGGTATAAGAATTTTCAAATCCGTCTAATAGCTTAGAAGGAAGCGAGACAAAGAAACAAATTCATGTTCACAGTTAAAATTTAAGTAGGGGTTAATTACTTCAGGGTGGTGTGTGGGACTCCCGGGGGCCCTTGAGTAGGGGCCCCGGGAGTCCCACACACCACCCTGCCCCCCCGGGTAGGGTGACGGTGCGTAACGCATTTCTACGCGATATAAAAAAAAAAAAGAAAAAAAAGGGGTATAATTACTTCCCAATTACTAGTCTAGGACAAAAAATTACCCACTCCGGTGCAATATGTGTCATTGAATTTTAAAATAGCGCCGTATTTTTATTTTATATGTCGAATGTGTTGTGTTAATACTAAAAAACAATTTAACCTTTGACGGTTCCTTGGTCTCGCGGTTAGAGATTTTAGTTACTACTTCAAATGTTTATGTTTATATTTATATTTATTTTGTTCTGACGATTTATAAGTGCTTTTTGTAAGCCTATATAAATAAAGATCATTTTATTTCATTCCATTTCAAAATTAGCGCATAAGGGTAAATGTTCGTGTGATGAACATGTTACAGCATACTAGAGTGATAGATCAAATAGCACGATTAATTTATACTATAGAATGAATGGTTACTTGTTTAACGATGCTGTCGTTCTGGCAGAAATAAACCAATCTATACTTACTAACTAATATAAAGCTGAAGAGTCGTTTGTTTGTTTATCTGCTTGAACGCGATAATCTCATTCTCATAATTGATTTGAAAAATTATTTCAGTGTTAGATATCCCATTTATCGAGGAAGGCTATATATAGGCTATAACATTAAAAATTAACGCGGGCACAGCTAGCACCTAAATAAAAATGACTCAATACAAGGCTTGTTCTGGTAGCGCCTCAATATAGCAAAACACTAATTCAGGATTGAATAGACTTGCGCAAACCGATAAAATATCACACTCTCATCAAATAGGCATGAGTTAGTTAGCAACTAGTACGATAATAAGATACAAACAAACACAACATCACGCCCATAATCACCGAAGGGGTAGGCAGAGTCAAAGGGGCAGCAGGCCCCTGTAACCACATTCAGCCATAAACAAACCTGGACTGGGTTAGATGAAAAATTGTGAAAAAATAGTAACAAGTGGCCAGCTCGTCGCCTTTACAATCACATACGCAAAAGCCCATATACCATTAGTCGCCCTTTACGACATGCTAGGCAAGAAACACAGATGGCACATTCTTTTAAGATCCCAGACTAAAATGGGACAAGAAAGCGATTAATAGTATATGGGGTTGTGGGTATGTGTTGTGTAAATTTTAAAAAAGTAGTGACAAGTGGCTAGCTCGTCGCCTACACAATCACATACCCACAACCCTATATACTATTAATCGCTTTTTACGCCATGCTGGGCAAGAAACTAGATACAAGCAAATAATAATAGATGTAGTTAAAACAACTGATAGTTGCGTAGGTACTATTCAATAATGCTATTTTATCCTCATGACATTCAATGTGAGTTAGCCCGATAATCTACGCCATAAAAATCTAAATAACCAGAATAACTAATTTAATGCCCAAAGTAGTCAACTTATTTGAATATAATAGGTGTTTTTCTGTAGTCTAAGAAATAGATTATCCTATTTTAAACTTCAATAGTTCTAATTCTCGAGGTGATGTTTTTTTAAAGTGTTGCTTTAACGAATTGTGTAACTTCGTAGATTGGTAAAAATAAGGAAAAAAAAGGTAGCTCAAAATAGTTTGTGGCTGAATTTAGTAATGTGTTGGGGAGTGAAACGAATAGTCGTCAAATGTTTAATAAGCAAGTAATTGTATTGTTTGTGTGTGATGAATATTCTTGTTAATTTTGAGGGAAGCCCCTTTGGTTGCATAATTTTTGAGCAATATTATAATTTGGCATAAAGTTTTTAGGCATAAATTATTTTACCTACGCAAAGTTTTATAAATTGAGAATGGTATAAATGCTTACTTACTTACTTACTCCAATTCTCTTTAGCGTAATAATAATCCTTTTCAGGAATGGAAAAGGATTATGAATGTTGAAGAGGCGAGTGAGGTGTGTAAGGATCGTGCCATATGGCGTTCGGTTCTCTCTGCCTACCCCGCTAGGGAAGTGGCGTGAAGTTTAGTTAGTTAGTTAGTAATTATAATGAGCACAAATATAAAGGGCATAAGTATTGTATGCCTAAAGGTAATTTATCATAAAATACGAAAAGGATAATAGATTTATTTAGTGAACACCTTGCGAAAAACGTTCAGTAGTTTTTGAATTTATAACTTAAGATATTAGGACTTAATGTGTAAGGATATCATTACAGATATTTTACGATATCGTAAGTAGCTTTTATTGCAATATCTATTTTACATACATACATAGATAATATAACGCCCGTAATCCCCGAAGGGGTAGGCAGAGTCAGGTAGGAAGCCCTCTTAACCACATTCCGCTATAAACAATACTGGGCTGGGCAAAACAAAACTAGTTTTAACTAGATTTACCAATTAAGCATAGCACCTTCTATTTTTAACTATAAACTTAGTTTCGCATCACCTAAACCTAAAAAATAATTTTGCTTCACCATCTAACAAAACACTTCGTTATAATTGTCCAGTCCATAAAGTATAAAACAATTTGTGTAAATTAGCTCTCAGCCGGGCTCGCCTTTAATACGATTAACCTCACAAAGGTCAATCCACTAGGCACAACACAATGTTCTGAATATTAAATCAACGAATACACAATCTTTGCTCAGCTGCTCCCATGTTGGTCTGGGACTTAAAAATTGTGTATCAATTGGAACGAGACAAATAGCATCATGGTTACATCTAAGTTGTTTGAATGAGCTATACTTAGATTTGAAAAAACCAGAAGTGTGTACCCAGGTTTCAGTTAGCACCTTTTATATATAAGGCGTATCTTTTCAATTTATGTACAAATAAAAGGAGGAACGACATAATGAAAAATGGTATTCATAGAAAGGATAAGAAAAGCCAAAGATTGGGTTCAAAGGCATTTTTAAAGAGGGGCCTATGTCCAGCAGTAGATACTCCACTCTATAAGCTAAAGATGATGTTGTATAAAATATCAGCTCTGATTTTAAACTTTCGTTATGCATTATCGCCAGTCATAAACATCAAGCTGTAAATTCTTATGTACTACATTATGTGTATCGCGTTTAGTCATGTAATATTTCAAGCTGGCGTGATCTCGCCTGTAAACAATTGTCACCCCACTAGGCATTACACAGTGCTCCGAATATTAAATCTGCTTAGACATAATCTTTGACACACCAGTCCGCAGGGGAGGCCTCCGGTGCTAATTTGTAGTAAGCAGGTGACAACGGGTCGAGATTAGCAGATATTGTTATGTTAATTAAAGTAATGCTTCATTGTTTAACTTACGTCTTAATGTTACGGGAGGATTATGATGGTGCGTGTGCGCGTGATTTAGACGGGCAATTGGGTGTTCCGTGTGTATACAGACTGAGGATATGGCAACATATACAAATAATTTTACAACACTACTTGTTAATTTCTGCTTGTGGCCAAGCCACACAGTTATAATTTATTTAATGGCTAAATTGGATAGCTCTATAAGTAAAGTACCACTTTTTGTCTCGTTGCTATGACTAAAACTAATAATAAATAAATAAATATACGACGACATCACATACATTGACCTGACCCCGAAGTAAGTAGCATAAGCACTTGTGTTACAGATATCAGAATCAACAGCGGTATTACAAATATATACTTAAATATTGGATATTAACACCCAGACAGAACAAACACAAGTATTCATCATACGAATGTTTGTCCTGGGTGGGAATCGAACCCACAACTCTTGGCGCGTGGGGCAGGGTCACCACCGAATGCGCCATCGAGCCAGTAGAAATAGAATGTTATATACAAGAAATGCAAATATGCCGGACGAAGAAAACATTGTTTATCTTAATAATACTTTATCCTTAAACATAATTCTAAATCAATTTAATAAAACAGCTTTACCCACTCGTGAAAATAATCAAATCAATTATAGTCATTATTAGAAACGAAAAATCTCATTGGTCTTTCTCACCACATCTGCAGAAGTTAATTTCGTTTTAATCAGATGATTTAATAAAACCATTTGCGACTCGTTGGCAGGCCAGTTCGATATTAAAATGCAGTTTTCTATTAAAATTTGCGGTTTTTGGCGATGACAATATCTGGCAGTTTGTTAATATTTTTAATGAATTATTAAAAGCTTTTAATGGAATGGTTGGAAGTCTTAATAATGCATGTTATTGAATTGGTAATATTTCAATTTGGATCATAATAATCAGAAAGATTTTACCTTATCTAAGTTTGTTAAATATCTTTATACTAGCTATTTATACATATACAGCGTGCGCTGCGGAAAATCTGCGGTGTATCGCTCACAGACTGCGTTCGGAATGATGATGTAAGAAAGAGAGTTGGTCTGAAGGACAGCGTCGGAGTCAAGGTAAGAAGAGGCATGCTCCGGTGGTTCGGACATGTGGAAAGAATGGATGACGAAAGATTGACTAAACAGATATACAATGCGAATGTGGAAGGATGTAGGAGCCGCGGAAGGCCCAGGCTCACCTACCACGACTGGTCGTGTATTAAAAGAAGGTGATGTTAGGAGTCATAAAAACCGTAGAGCTTGTATGAAAAGGATTATGAATGTTGAAGAGGCAAGTGAGGTGTGTAAGGATCGTGCCATATGGCGTTCGGTTCTCTCTGCCTACCTCGCTAGGGAAGTGGCGTGAAGTTTAGTCAGTTAGTTAGTTAGTTATATATATACTGTATTATTCCCACTGCCTGTATTAATTTGGTCTAACACCAAAGACTCTATCGTTGTATCTCGAAATTTATATTTTTAGGGATAAGGATTAGGTACCTCGTGTATTTATTTGATGTTCAAACTTTTATCATTCCAAATTTCATCGCATCCGTAACAAAATTCCACGCAAGCGATACAACAAGTTTCATATTAACAGTTCCTGAATAAATTAATAATTTACTTGCAAGATATATAATAAAATAAATACCAGTTAAATAAGAGCCGGAAAGTTCACGAAAAACAACCCGGCCCGCTCAAATAACTGAGCGACATTAATAAGACATAAAAGAAGTTGAAAACCCCATTTAAACTGTTCAGAGAATTTTATTCTGCCGCAAAAGTTGTTATTACAAAACATCGGGGCGTTTTTGATTGACGTTTATTAATTTTCGGGCTCACCTCGATGGCAGGATATTTTAATTTGACGTCGGTACTTGCGCATCCGATATTTTTTTTCGTTTAGGAAGTAGTGGGAAGTTAAGCGTATTACCAGTTCGATAGGTCGTTTAGAAATACAGTAAAAGAGAGTGTGTTTTCAAGTAATTTACTGTGGGTTTGCTTTTAAACACTAGATCTTAATATGAAACATGAGACACTTCTCTGACTCCTCTATTGTTATGAAGATTAGTTGGTAGTCTCAAAAATTAATAAGCATAATTGTAAAATAAAGCAATTTCGATTGGAAGCGTTTAATTAATTTATATGATGTACCATCCAATTAAACCTCGAATTGGAAAAGGACAAATGTAATGCTAGAATTCCTTCTATTTTTAACAATAAAAAATAATTCAGATATATTTCAATCATTATGTACCTATGTAATAAGGTCGAAATCAAACCGCAGTTTGGTGACCCTTTAAACTTCTCCTACAAAAATAATAATATTTCCACTAAAATTGGGGTAAATATAACACCAACAACAGTACCTACATATTTAACTAGTTCATCTTATTACAAAAAGTTAGCGACGCAATATTACGTCCGGCGAAACAACAACATAATTGGATGTACAACAAAAATCGCGTTAACGCACAGCTACGTGACTATCGAACAACAACAGTTGCGATTAACTAACGCAGTTAACATAGTTAACCAACATAGTCAGCGCTAATGTAACAAATCAGGAGCGGTGAGTTCTTTGGGCGAGGTAATCATGTTAATATAGTTTAACGACTTGCGTATAGCCTGCTTGGTGCTAGCCTTAGAGCGGTGGTAGGTCAATGGCAAGGACTCGCGACTCTTAACCGAGGAGTGCGGGTTCAAACCCGGGCATGTACCTCTGGATTTTTGAAATCTTTGTACGTATTTATACCACTAGCTCGACGGTGAGGGAAAACATCGTGATGAAACCTGCAAATTCAGTCAACTTTGGATTTGTAATTATGATCCATTAATTGTCTGGTTCCCCTATCTAAGGGTTACGAAGGTCAGATTGGCAGTCGCTTCAATGTAATTACCAGACTCGCTAAATCCTGGATCATGGCCTAAGCAGGCCCCAGACGGGGTCTGCTTAGACCATGATCACAGCACGGAACATAACGCTAGGAAGATGATGTATGACTTGCGTATAGCCTGCTTCTTGAAGTCGGTTAAAACGATTTGGGGTGATAGAACACTGCTTCAGGTAATCGAGAGGAGTGTCTTCGTTCGGAACAGCTACTGCAAAGAAGCTTATTCATGACTTCAGTAGGTACCTTTTTGTGGTAAAATAAAACCAAGATGATTGAATTTCAACGGATAGTTTAATAGATATAAAGCTATTACAAAATTAAAGGCACGAAACGATTTAGCGGATGTGAGAGAAATAGTAGTGGGGGCAACGGGCACAGATAATAAAAGAGTTAAGGACGTGCTAACGGTGCATGTTCAATTACTACACTTTTGCTCTAGAGAAAAGAGTTTCTTCTAAAGAAGAATCTGATGAAAAAAAGGGGTAGATCGTTTAAAATCAATACTCCTACAGATTATACGTGAATCATTAGTTTTGAATTATGTGAAAATATAGTCTAAGATAGGCTATATTTTCACACCCTACCTTACGGGGATAAGGACAAATAAATATATTTTTCATTCATTAAAATCAGACAAATTATGTAGGTACTACGGTGAAATGAACGTAAATGTAACTAACTAAACTTAACGCCAATTCCCTAGCGGAGGAACTAGGCAGAGTGAACCGAACGCAATATGGCACGATCCTTACACACCTCATAAAGTATCCCGTATTTTATTTGTTTATGCATGTTTCTGCAGGTACACAAGAGGTACCAAATCTACTTAAACAGTTATTAAATTTCATGTATGTTCTCACAGTACACCCGTGGTTCTGACGTCAGGATGGCGGGTGTACCTAATATTCAAAATATCTTTGTATGGACGTAGGTACACAGATTTCTAGAAGAGGTACGTAAAAGTACACAGAAGGTACCAAATATCGGGAATGTGTTTAGGCTAATCTGAGAAGTACACCCGCCATTCTGACGCTCACCTGAATTGTAACTGATAAATGTCAATATTGAAATACCCAGCCACAAATTTTTGGCCCGACCCGGGATTTGAACCCGGGACCTCTTAGTCCTTAGGCGGCGCATGCTGCCACAAGACCAACGAAGCAGTCTCACACATGAAGGAATCTACGGAAGACCAGCGTCGTGGCGCCACTAGGTGCCCGACACGTGCTGAGTAGATGCCTTTTTAGTGTCACTTATGTACTTGTGTTTACGTATTTTGTGTAATTTTGTAACATTTTGTGACACTAAATAAATTATTTTTCTTTCTTCTTTCTTTCTTTCTTTCATATGTATATACTGTATACTAATATACCAGTAGTAACAGTCATTTGTAGAAAGCAATCAAAAATTAAACTCATCAAATCCAGTTTTATAATTCATGTGTTAACAAATAAACAAACTTCGAGATTTGCTATTTGTAATGCAAATTCAAAGTTGACTTTTTCGTTGTCGTCGTACAATACGATACATTTGTTGAGTCAGTATGTTTCAAAACTGAGAACGGACTTGGTCAAGAACTTTTATGTTTTTGCTAGATCATCTTAATTAGTTATGGTTGAAGTAGGTAGGAATTCGAATTTAAGTATTTTCCAGGTTTGAATAACAGTATCGATATAAATCTTATTTACTATATTTTGGGCGTTTTATAAGCCAAACTTTAGAAGAGTTAATCAAATTCGAAGAAGATTGTATTTAGATAATATTGACGGCGTCACATAATTATTAATAAATTACAATTTTAATTTGTATGTCGCAAGAGTGTCATAAAGTATAACTTACCAGTTCCACAATGTAAAGTTTGATGTAAATTAAAAAGAACAAGAGTTAAAAGAAAAAATAAAAATCGTTTATACAACATTATTTGATTACAAGCTAACTTATTCTGCTTTATCATTACATTTAAACAAAATATCTAAAGAATTATAGTCCGTTTTTCATTAACAGTTGAAAAAAACATTTAAAAATTAAACTGATGAATGTATCAAAATACCTATTAAAAGTACAAATGCCCTGCTCCTCATTGGTTAGTACTAAATATGTAGACTATTGTCTATTATGAATGCAGGCACAATGATTTCACTCGGCAATAATGACGACGGTCATTATCTCAGTACTATTTTGTGTAGATTTTTGTTTTTCGTTCCTTGTAAAACCTAGTACAGACTGCGCAAATATTATTTACTAAGGTAGAAACTAATTATTCCAATATGCAGCATTATCTTTCTAAAGTGTGATTATAATTATATTACTAAACTTATTTTAGATCAATGAAAATACAATATGGTTTCAAGTTTTACACTCTATTTTAAAAGCTAATAATTAGCAGCAGACTTATAAATAATTTTGCGAAGGATTGGGTCTGGATGCCTAACAATTCCCCGGATGAACCGTAGCACTATGGTTAAATTCTGCTATTCTATGTCTTCTGTGGAAGGACATTTTAATGGATTAAGCACGGACGTATTGGTTAGCGCTACAAGCAATTGGCTACAGCGTGTCCCTACCACCATAAGTCAGCTTAATAAATAAAAAACCAAATGCTTCAAGTGTAAACAAAGCCTATAACTGCAAACACAATGCAACCGCAATTACCGGTATCGGCTGAGTGTGTGCAGTAAACAGGCCGAGACAGCGCGAGGTGCGCCCAAACGTACTCGCGATTAATTAATTTAGTGGCCGCACCGGCGCGAGCAAGCGTTGCGTTTGTATATTGTTTGTACTGCGCTCGGAGATGCTGGATGCGACGGGTCGGTGTTGAGTGTTTGAGTTATACTAGACATGACAATGCGACTATCTGCGAGATCGATAATTACTACGCATGTATATTTGTATCTTCTGAATGTTCTATAGGCCATTAATTGACTAGATAGTACTATCTCAAATTGCCTCTTTTATAATAAAGCTCTGAAAACTAATAGTTTTTTTTGGGTGATTTTTATATCTAGCTATGAGCTAAAGAAGCAACAAAGGCATTATTCAAAATGTTCGTTTGATTCTAAGGTATCAGTTTGTAAAACGATGACGGTCTAAAATAATGCATGGAGAATATTCACGATATATCAAGCAATCTGAAGCGAAACTAAGGCCAACAGCTGCATACATAATGCAACCGCAATTACCAGTATCGGCTAAGTGTGTGCAGTAAACAGGCCGAGACAGCGCGAGGTGCGCCCAAACGTACTCGCGATTAATTAATTTAGTGGCCGCACCGGCGCGAGCAAGCGTTGCGTTTATAGATTGCTTGTACTTCGCTCGGAGATGCTGGATGTGACCGGTCGGGTGGTGAGTGTTTGTGTTACTCATATCCTAGATTGACATTACCATAATTACTTTGCATATATGTATGTAAATTTGTGATATTTTTATGGTGCAAAAGGCCACAGAACGATAAAAACGTGTAGTAGGATAATTCCATCGTAAAAAAAGTCAAGGTAGCACTCTCTCACATATTTTTATTTATAGAACGACGCGATCAAACATGCCTTTGCTTTTGTAGATTGATTATATTGCACTTGGACATGTTTTGAGTACGACGAGTTATTGAGCGTTTAAGTAATGCTAGACTTATAACTGTGTCTCAAGCATTGATAATTATCACGCATATAGAAAGTTAGATGCAAAATTTCAGTAGGTAGCTTCTTTTATGCGAGTTCTTTTAGGTTAAATATACACTATATTGCATTGTAGTGTATTGTATAATTTACAAAACCAAAATATGCGTAGGTACAGGCGTGGTACATGAAGGTACGTTGTTTGTGGTATTTATAGTAATTTGTGTCCTATTCTTTAATGTGTGAGTTTCCATCTAATCTCACGATCCTATAACAATGTTACTATAGAGTATCACCTGTAGATTAATGTACCGCAATCCGCAGTTTGCGTCTCTAGATTGTTTGTACTGCGCTTAGATGTGCTGGATACGACGGGTCGAGTGGCGTTCAATGTTTGACTTGTGTATTCAACACACCTATGTCACTATTGAAGACATGTAACATTATTACAAATGAATGCATTTGTTTCACGAAATGTTTGATGCGTTTTATTTGTGAAGTATTTATTAATTTAATTTATTTTTTATTTTTATTAGGTTATCTAAGAACAGGGCAGCATAAATATGTAACCCTTTTTCTTTTCTTAATTTATATAGGCTTCAAAAAAGCACTTATAAATAGTCAATTTAAACAGAAAAGATAACAATACTACCGGTTCGGAAGGTAGACTCTATCGAGAAGAAACCGGCAAGAAACTCGATAGTTACTCTTTTAAATGCCAAAATTTACAATTTCGTACTTAATAATCTATACTTACTAGGTAACAACACTGCAGGTGAACACTTCATTATGAAGTTAAACATATATGCTTATCATTTAGGAAGTCTTCAATGTTATAATAGCCCTTACTCATTAATAACGCTTTAATGCCCAATTTGAACTTATGTGAAGGTAATGCTAGTAGACTTTTTGGAAGTTTATTAAATATTTTAATACTAAAAAACTACTTTTTTCCCACGTTGATTACATAATAACTTGCGTACGGATGGTGGTAGCTAAAAAAATTGCAACAACAGTCAACAATGAGAACAATAAGTTTAAAGTTTAAACTTCCATATTCTTAGGAAAATCCTATTAAAATACTCTACTGCCCAACTTCTATATATTCCAAATCTATTAACAGTAAACTTGGTACTTCGCTCCAAGATGTATTCAGATGCGATAGCGGTCTGGAATAGAGGTTAGTACATGTATTACAGTGAATGTTAGCCCAAGTCGGTCTCAGGCACGTTGGAATATCTACTTATTTGTTTATCAGATGATTGTACTATGGTTTGAGTGAATACGGGACCGTGGAAATGGCGTATCAAAGGGGAACCCGACCCAAATGGGGTTTGGTAGCTAGATTTGTCCGCCATTGTCATATTATATTAAGTTTCTGTGTTCAGTAACAAGTGTTTAGCGTAGTTGTAGATAGTGGATGACGCGGATAAAATAATATTCTCTGTGAATCCAAACGTGTACCTTAGATTTTAAAAGGTAAATTACTAATTTATTTGTCATCAATTCATTTAAAACTACACACTGCTTATCTAGATTGGTGACCACTGTCTGATTTATGATATCTATCTCCTAAGGGCTACAAAGGAGTTTTAACGATCTCGAGAGACAAAGATGATTGTAGTGCGGTCACTCCTCATAAATCCTTCAAAAGAAAAAAAAAAATTGTAACCTAGCGGCTTGGGTTGGTATTGAAGCCTAAATGATTGCATTAATAAAAAAATCTGATAAAACCAAAAAAAATTAACTCCGTGTTATAAAGTTTCAAGCAATTTAATACATTATATGTAATGTCTAGTTATGAACAATTTACGAAAGCTTAAGTTTTAATAATCTTTGGACTCTGCCTACTTCTTTGAGGATTGCTGGCGTCATTATGTGTACAATGTACCTATACATAACATAACATCACGCCCATCATCCCCAAAGGGGTAGGCAGAGTCAAAGGGGCTGGTTGGGATACAAGTAGATTCCTTTGCAATTAACTTTACCAATTAGTTGGTTTAGCAGGTTATGTTAAAGATGATTCTGTACATTCAAATAACTTTAAATGTATAATTATTGGTGCCAACGTCGATCATGGTTTATATATCTACAGTTTTGTGTTTTATGGTTTCTAATATAAAGTTTTTATTATCAGGTTAACAAAATAAACATCATCATCACGCCCATAGTCCCTGAAGGGGTAGGCAGAGTCGAAGGGGCAGCAAGCCCCTTCAACCACATTCAGCTAAAAATAAATCCGGGCTGGGTTAGACGGAAAATTGTGAAAAAGCAGTGACAAGCGGCTAACCTGTCGCCTACACAATCACTATTAAAACTAATAGATACTTATTTACAGCGCGTTGTGGTCATATTGGTTTTTATTAAAGTGAACTCAAAAAAGTATATTTTTCCATCAAAACAGAGCCTTTCAAATCATGCTTACATTTTTGACTAGCCACACTATCACGTGGATAGAGCCCGCGGTCACTTTAGCAATTCGCTTAATTACCATTCGGGCAGTCTGCACAGGCAGGAATTTTTAACGAGCTTAAATAATGCACAGCTGATCGAGATAAAATCGGTAGTCAGTTGAAAACTGATGATTTATTGTCGAAAGTCGTTTAACGAACAATGCGGCGTGAACCACTGGAAATTGAGTGCTTGACTTTTGTGAGATTTATAAGGCAAAAATATTTAAAAAAATATAAAATGTTTTATTTTTTTGTTATTCACTGGGAGTACAAATCCTTTAAATAGTTAAGAAACAAAAAAAAATTAAGTATATAATTTCTTCCGTTTTTTTTTTAATTCTCTGCAACTGATTTTTTCATGAAGTTTTCTCGGGTGCTGACTTACATTATAGAGAAAAAAAAATCATTGAACTCGCCAGTCAAATTGTGTGAACTTTCCGGCCGAATCAATGCACTGATTAGTAGGCTGAATATAATAAAATTAAAAAGTGTGTTTACAGTTTATTCGGACACTGAGCTTAATTCATATAATACAAAATATATTATATACCTAGATTTAACTTCCACGTATAGTTGGGATCCGCTTATACTATGAACTATGATTTAGCTAGTCTAGTAATTATATTGAAGCGACCAGATAATGTTAATATATACATACACATATAACATCACGCCCATAATCCCCGAAGGCGTAGGCAGAGTCGAAGGGGCAGCAAGCTCCTTCAACCACATTCAGCCAAAAAGAAAACTAGGCTGGGTTAGATGGAAAGTTGTGAAAAAGTAGTGATAAGTGGCTTGTCGCCTACGAAATCACATATCTAAAACCCCATATACCATTAGTCGCATTTTACGACATGCTAGGCAAGAAACACAGTTTCTTGCCTAGCATGGCACATTCTTTTTTAAGTCTTAGACCAACATGGGACAAGTGGAGAATGTTATATAAAATATATATATATATGAGAACAAATAAAATAAAAAAGCGTTTTTTAAAAAATAGTTGAAAGCGTGAAGATGTACTTTATGTACTTGGTAATAATCATAGGCATTAAGGATATACCTACACTAGCTTTCGACGCATCTATCCCATGAAGACTACAACCCAATGACATTGACCGAAACCCCAAGGTCAAGTCCACCATCGCATCATCCCCAAAACCACCCCGTTGTCCGTCGCGCAAGATCGACCGATAGCCGCGGAACTGCGCCCTCTTTATCTGCCCGTGACGAGGGTAGTGCCGGGGAGATTAATTTTTAGGGCTCTACAACTAACGCAGGACATGCTCAAGGACATAGAAACTATTGAAAAAACGAAGATATTCTGCATAAGAATTTTATTCTATTTGATATTGAGTGGCAGCTGCTGCATTATGCTGAATTTGGAATATTTTGAAATAAGCATTACTGGTATCGTAAGTCAAATACAGATTAAACTTCTAAAAAGACATTTTTCATTTTATTGTCCTGTTAAATTTGTATGACTATTCGAAATTTATAAATTTTTAAGGCGACATTAATTAACAAAACATTATGTTAGAAACCATTAAACACAAAACTGTAGATATAAAAACCATGACTGACGTTGGCACCTGTAATTATACATTTAAATTTATTTGAATGTACAGAATCATCTTTAACATAACCTGCTAAACCAACTGATTGGTAAAGTTGAGTGCAAAGGAACCTACTTGTATCCCAACCTACGTCGATTTTCACATTAAACTGTCGTCTTATCCACTGAGCTCTCCATATCCTTCCATAACATTTTTTTCTAGTCACCAAGTCCAAGTACACTCACCAGCAACAATTGAATCGCTTCCCAGTATAAATTCACTGCACCCTTGTCACGTCAGATAAGTCGGCGAAGTTCTTCGGACGCCGTAATGTACTATCTTGGAGGCCATCTCGTAAATTTTTCTAATCTCCCGACAATGCCTTTTCTTTTCGACTGTACTGGTCTGAACGTAATCTGGGATAGCGCAATATTTTTTTTTTAAATTTTGTCTTTCTTATAGTTGTTGTAGTTTCAAGTTTTGTGAATGTAAATAAATTCATGGTACAAAATCCCAAGTTTGTTTGGGACTGAAAATTTACATATCCATTATATTTTTTGCATGACGTAAAAAGCGACCAATGGTGTGACATTGGGTTTGCGATTGAATAAAAAGGCAATGTGAAAGTCACTAATAACTACTTTATCACAATTTCTAATCTAACTTAACTTTATCTTTAACTAACTCTGGTTTAAGGAGCCTATTATCCCTTGCACTCTAGCAATTCGTTTGGGAATTATGGGCGTGATGATATTTGTTCCTAAATCCACACATATTTAGGTACTTGTCCAACTCTATTCATAAACACATAAAAAAACTAGTCTTAATAATTACTTAGCTACCATCGCTTCAAAAAATAACAAACGTCTAAAAAATAATACTAGTACTACGCCCTGCAACTTGACCTAAAAACGTCAGACTTCTCACCATTTTATTCACCCTCCCTAGTTGGATGAAAACTTTAAAACCTGGATGATACTCGACACGGATATGGCGGGATAAGTTGGAAACTTTTAAGTAACACATTGTAAGTACGCTCCGGATGCTGCGATCGCTGAACGGAGAAAGTGGTTCGAATCAAGTTAGAATTCCAGCTTTAGATATAAGAAGCAAGTTTGATGTATTATTGAAATAAAGTTTCAAGTTTACAAAGAAAACTAACAAATATTGCAAACTTACACTTTGTGTAAATTTTTTTTTTACTTTAAAAATAATCTAGAACGTATATTGCAATCTGAAAATTAAGAAAATTAAATGTATAAGGATAATGTTGTGTCTCATATTCTATGAGGAACTGGGTTTTTGGTGATATCTCAAGAAAGCAACAGTACGAATTTCGATGAGACGACTAGTTATTAATACATATTATACAGAAATAAAAATGCATATTGCAGTGTATTTTTACTGCATTTAATAAATAAATATTTTTTTTTATTTAAGCAAACAAATCAAGTATACATTGATTGCTTCATCTTGCAGGTACACTCAGCAACAAAACTCTACAAAGGCGTCGATCAAAATGTAAATTAAATCAGTTCGCACGCGCGCTCTCCAGCACAACGTACGAGACACAATTTTGTGTTGTTTCATTGTTTGTGCCGACCATTTTTTTTCTGTAATCTAGCGAAAATAATTTTTAATTTAAAACCGTTTTTAACAGCAGGTTTATATGTTAACATATTCCTTAATTAATATCCGCAGCAATTTATCTTCATAAATTAACTGTAAAGTTATGTTGGTCATTAAAATAAGTTAATTTATAAATAAGGTGGTTGCGTTTGCAGTTTTTATGTTGTTTTGATATTTTAATTCGAATAATAATTAATGAAACTGTGAATCTTCGTTTCTTGTTCGGAGAACAAGTTCTTAACTATAAATACTAAAGTAGAATATGCAGGTATAAATAATCTCAAAGAGTGAATAAACACTTAATACATCTCAACAGATTAATGTCTAACTAACCTGGTTATATTTGTAAGATCAAAAGAGACAACTCACAGTCAAAGACTATTTAATTTTTTTTTTGTTAAATGTTAAAACTAAACAGAGCCCACACATACCGAGTATCGTGCAGGTACATTCGGCGACAGAATTGCTACAAAGGCTCGGATTAACATGTAAATTGAATCAGCTCGCACGCGCTCGGCACAGCGAGACTTCTGCTTTATGTTCTGTTTTTGCCGCCTTTTTTGTTTCGTCTCTTGCGCGAGGCACGCTCTTCTTTGTATGGGCGAAAATTAATTGTTACCGCTTGTGTGCTCGATTGTACGTCGTGTTGAATATTTTAAGCGATGTATGAACGGAATATTTTATGAACTGGCTAATTGGTGTAACGTCTCATTCACATTACGGGTTGTATGGTAGAGCAGACGCGAAGAGATGAGTAAATAGGTTTAAGTAAATGTAAGATTTTTAATGGAGTTGAAAATTAATATAGCATATTTTTGTTAAGCCGCTATAATTATAAGCTATTGATTGGACATACCGATTTGTTTATTTATCGCATCTTGTTTCAAACTTTTATAAAAATAAAATAAATAAATAATTTACATAATATCTCCTAGTATTCATTTGGAGAGTCTTTTGTTTAGCAATGAACGAGCTAATGATGATTGATTATAAAGTTAACGACCTTTGACGTCATGCAAGGAAGGCAACACAGTGCCGAAATAAATACTAAAGTTGGTAACTTATTTTTTTTTATCATAGACTCCAGAAAAACATACTAAATATTAAAATTCTTTTTTGTATGCAATTTTAAAGTCTATGATGATGTTTGCTCTAGGCTATTTACGATTTTACATACAAACAAGAAATTAATTTACCTACGTTTTTAGACTTTTTAACATTCCCTTATACTCATATTCATGAAGTATTCTGCTATCTCCTATGCAAATACCGTAATATTTTTGATCTAGACTCTCCCTGCCTCATTCCCCTAATCATTAATTACACCCCAATATATCTGGCCCGGCAATAAATCGCGCTTATCTCCGCCGATAAAAACTGTGATCCGTGCCCCGGCGTTATGCGCTAAGGCTGTAAATCTTAACCCTTTTCACGGACGGCCGTGACGGCCGATACATGATGGCGTCGATAATTTTTGTCAAACGTGCCACCCATTTTATATCGTCAGTTTTCTGGTGAGTTTTTTTTTATAAAAAATATGGGAAGAGTAAAGGCGTTGTTTGATTTTTTTATATATGAGTTCAATATGTAAAATGTATAATAATAGAATGTTGAAGAGGCGAGTGAGGTGTGTCAGGATCGTGCCATATGGCGTTCGGTTCTCTCTGCCTACCCCGCTAGGGAAGTGGCGTGAAGTTTAGTTAGTTAGTTATAATAATAGTTGCAAAAGCTATTTTGTCTTTCTGACAGTGCGCTTAACACGTTTTTCTAGTCAAGCTTATGTTGTTGATATTTGATAAGGATTGTGTTGATATTCAGTACTTAGGCGTAGGAAACTGGTATTACCTAAGTCACACATATCTCAGAAGTTGACTGCCTCGTTGGTCTACTGGTAGCATGCGCCGCCTATGGACCAAGAGGTCCCAGGTTTATTTTCCGGGTCGGGCCATAAATTTGTGGCTGGGTATTTCAATATTGAAATTACTCGGTAACAGTCCGGAGTCCGGAACTTGGCGGTTTAATCACCCCCTTGCCTCGGAAAGCACGTTAAGCCGTTGGTCCTGCGCCTGATCTGTCTCCGGTCATGTCGAATTGCCGTCTCAAACTAAAAAGACGGAAGTGTGAACGAACTTTGCTTGAATTTTTAGTAAGAGTGTTCAACCATTATGTAAGTAATGTATAATTATTGTTTTAAAAGCTATTTCGTCTATTTGACTGATCTCTTATTAAGTTTTCTTATCTTAATTCATCATCATCATCCTCTTGCGCTTCTCCCAGTTTATCTGAGGTCGGCGCAGCATGTCTTCCTCTTCCATACGTCCCGGTCAGCCGTCATCAAGCTATCCACTCCCATTTCACTCATATCATCTTTCACACAATCCATCCATCTCTTATTTGGCCTTCCTCTTCCTCTTCATCCCCTAACATTCATACTCATCACTCTCTTTGTCACATGACCTCTCTTCTCTCTTCTCATCACATGCCCATATCAAGATAAACGGTTTCCTCTCATCTTATCTATCACTAGTGCCACTTTCATACGTTTTCTTATCCAAATTCATGTTGATGATAATTGTTAGGAAATTTTTGCTACTTTGTTTCTATTGACACCTAGAAAATGTTTTATACGATATGGTAGGCAGTTGGTACATCCTTTTCGAGTCAGACACCACCATGGGAGCAACTCCGCTTTAAAATTTAACATATAAAAGTTTATTTATTTGCAGTCGCTCCCTGTACATAAATCTATATCGCGCGTGTCCATCTGTCTGCGTTCGTCACTCGCGTCCACGAACTAGATTGATGAGGAGACCCGCGCGGGCAGACGGCGCATGTGAAATATTGCTTTTTAAAATGCCAACTAGCTGTGAGATAGAACGGGAGACGATTTGCAGTGGTCGTGTGCTGTGTGCTTTTTGGGCGGTTTTGAATGATGCTGCAGATGCTAGAGTGACAGCTAAGATAGCCTGTATTTCAGAGAATGGTACACGTGTTAGCCAATCGCGTGCTTAGAAGTAAAGTAACTAACTAACTTCACGCCACTTTCCTTTTTTTAGTAAAGTGACCTTACTAAAAAAAAATTATTTATGCAACATTAACTAAAATTCTTAATATCTAGTAATAAAAAAATCAGTTAGGTCACTTTATTTATAAGCATGTGTTATATGAACCCAAATTTCGCAATCTAAAACGTCGCTTTGATAAAAATCGTCACTGAAATCTCTATACCGACCATCAACTTACGACAAATTAAATGTATTAGAGAAGCAAGTGTGGTGTATTAGGATCGTGTGGAATGGCGTTCGGCTCTTTCTCCCCGAAGGGAATGACCTAAAAATGTATTATGGCAACAGTCAAATATAAAAAAACTAAAGGAATTAGTTTTTCCCATAAAACCTCTTTCCATTATTGCTTTGTCCCTGATTTTCGTTAATAATAAATATCCGACGACATCATATACATTGATCTGACTCCGAGGTAAGTAAGCATAAGCATTTGCGTTACGGTTATCAGAATCAACAGTGGTATTACAAATATATACTTAAACATTAGATTCATCACACGTGTTTGTCCTGGGTGGGCATCGAACCCACAACTCTTGGCGCATGGGGCAGGATCACTATCGAATGCGCCATCGAGCCAGTCAATCGTTAAATTAATTGCGTGAAATTTTTGAACGCCATAAACCTAAATAATTGTTAACATATTTTAAAAGCATTACATTATAAATCGTGGTAGACTAAAGTATGCCACATTACGTAACATTCAGTTTACAACACCATATTTTAAAATTGTATTTAAATAATATCGCGTGGTGGTACACCATAACAATTTGCATCCGACGCCATGGTATGTAAACTTTTGGGTTTATCGTTCTTGCTATGAAATATGAAGAGACACTACATTATCTGGTTAGGGATGGGCTATACGTTTGCCATAAACATGACATTTTTTAGTTAATTAATGTCTAACTAAGTTAATGTTAGCTTTCCAATAGAAAATTACTGGTATATAAAAAAGGCAAGGGTCCAAAGTATTTGTACAAATAAGCATATTAAATTATTATTGGTAAGGTATTTAGAGAGAAATTAGAATATGGTAAAAAATTTATTCTCATAACTATGGAAGAATAACCACGATACGGTTTTTTTATTTTATATGATAGAGATGGAATAATCCGATTTCCGAAATCTTGAACCATGGTCTTGATTTTTTCTGACCTCTTGCATACAAAAACACAATCGTGATTTTTTTTTACACTGAACAGTATGGTACTGAACTTTCTGACTCTGAGCTGGTGCTGAGTATTTTAACAGCACACCCAGATACAAATGTTAGGCCTGACCTAGTATTTAAGGTCAGGATCTCTTGGTTTGTAGGCGGCGCTTTTAACTAAGAGACCCACGAGGCAGTAATTAAGCTTTACAAGAATCACCGAGCTTAATTAAACGACCTTGCTACTGCCTGAAAACGGTATGCATTTATTTATAGAATTGCCAAAATAAGCTACAGCCCAAAGTTAATCATTTAATAGGTCATTAAACAATAGGCTAGTTTACTCAAAAAAAAAATATTGTCCGTGATTATCCAAAAAAAAAGTATTAATGCTCGAAAAACAACAAAGATACAGCGCTTAAAAAATCTGAAATGAGGCGCTTTACGTCACTTAGATGGTAAAATTTTACGCATCTAGTGACGTCACGCGGTACTTTAACAGGCTGTATCTTGATAATTTTTAGGTGGCTGAACAAGAGAAAAAATACATAAACAATATTTTTTTGTAATCTTAAAATTTTTATAGTCCATTATAATTTTTTTTTTTAGTAAAATACCCTATTATTAATAAACCTCTGACTTTCCATTTAAACCACTACACTCGACTCATAGCACACGTAACGTACATCCCAACACTGCACTGTGACTTATTACAGCATTATTGTGCAAATTCAGTGCATTATGCGCGTTTATCGCATAGCAAGGTGAAACGTTTGCATTATACAGGCAAAATGCGCTGTGACAGAGCGGACGTTTTATTTCCACATTTAATCTGGCGTGCGAATTTTAAGCGATGCAAAAAGCATATCTATTGTTAGTCGGTATGCCCTAAGTTTTGATTTTATGCTAGTTATTCGTTGTGCTATGAATCAGTTAAGTGTTTATTTGCAACTGTTTTAGTTACACTGTTAGTGGATTGCGGTATTCTGATGTGTATATAAAACAGTTGGAATGAAGTGGTAGAGTTATCAGGAAGTTAAAATAGATATGGTAAGGTAAATTATGGTAAAATAAACTTCAATATTTTTAAAACTATGAAACCCCTTAAACATCAGTACATACAGTAATAATGCAAAATATATTTATTTATGTAGGCCTCAAAAACGCACTATATGCCGTCAAGTAACACGAAACAGAAATATTGAATCTACCACCGGTTTGGAATGTCGCTTCTACCGAGAAGAAACTGGCAAGAAACTCTGTAGTTACTCTTTGCCAAAATACACAAAAATACAGATTAAATTAATATTTATACCAAGTCGTACAGTTTATGTTCGTCGGATATCTAGGCGAGTATTATTAAAAGTAAAATGAAAACCAGAGTAGACCAGCCTCTAAAGGTACTTGTTCACAAATATGACGTATGTGTCAGCCATCGCTTCAATCGACCGCATCAAACCTAACTTATGCCAAACAGCACAATCAGCAAAAGGTTGGGAAATAACAATTACGGGAAATTAACACAAACATTGAAAATTAAATAAAAGCTTATTATAATGTTAATGTTAGTCGTCAATATAAAATACAATTTAACATTTATATTTTAACTTCGTTGTATTATTTTTTGTATAAATAACCAAACTTTAGTACAGGTTCATTAGATTCTTCTATAGTACGGTTTTATGTTTTGAAATTCTCCAATAAATGCATTAAGTGGTCAAAATATTTCCCAGCTAAAGGGAACTATAGCTCATAGCCCACTTACTAAAATCGCCAGTGCTCAAAATCGAAATCCAACGATAACAGTCGCACAAACCCCATCGGTATCCGATTGTGATCCTGCGTTTTACGTCCAATCGCAGCCTGAATACGTTCCAGTTAAGTCATGTGAGGACAGGTGTCCAGTGTCGACATACTCCCGCAGTTCCCCCGAGCCGTGGAGATCCATGACGGATTTTACGCGAAAAAAAAAAGGTGTCCAGTGTCGTAAGGCATTGTACCTTTTTGTTCTATTGGTTTTGTGTACGAAGCACTTGTTCTTAAAAGAATAAGTGATTGAAATAGATCGTAAACTGAATCGAAAATCGAATGTTCTTTTAAGATACTGATTTCTATCTATCTTCTTCCTAGCGTTGTATCATTGCCTAATTCTGGTCTTCTTAGATTCATATTCAAAAATGGTTTATAAATTATTTTATATTAAATAAACTTATGTTTGGATTTCGTCTCCCATATCGTAAGTTTAAAAATGTTAAATAACGAAATATTTATACTGCAAGATATTGACTTTATTGAAGTTTTTAATTTGATTATATTATGGCGCATTGGTTAAAATGTTCATGAGTGAAGCGCGTTTGACCTTCACGTGGTCGTAAATGAAACAGGTACCAAGTCAAAAGGTCCGTAAAATATTTCAATTGAGCTAGGTCAATTTTGCCAAATATAATTTTACTGTCCCATATTGGTCTGGGATATAAAAAGAATGTGCCAACTGTGTTCTTTTCCTACCATGTCGTAAAAGGCGACTAATGGCGCTAAATTTGTCGCTAAGCTAATGGAGCCAGTATTTTTACTACTAATTGAAATTATTGATTCGGTTCTCTCTGCCTACCCCGCTACGAAAGTGGCGTGAAGTTTATTTAGTTAGTTAATTGAAAGTACGAAAAATCTAGGTGTAATACCTAAAACAATGGAAACGTGGCCACACCGGCCCGGTTTACTGGTTAGCCGGTAAAATTGGAACTTATCGACTACCGGCCGGTTAACAAGGAGTAAAGCGGTGCATCTTAAACACCAGTTTATGTGTGCACCGGATTACTATCGGCTATCTGATTAAACCGAGATTAGTCTTATTGGAATAAACCGGTTTTTGCTATCGCAACGTCAGCCTTTATTAGAATGAAGAGATGTTGAATATTGGATTTTGTAGTGGTTATATTAAATACTTAGTCCAGTTATTAAAATCTGATAAGTAGGAATAGTAGGGTTTTCTTTTACGTGTGTATACTGAGGTATTACAAAGCAAGACTTTTTGTATGCCTGTTTATCATTGATGATGTAGGAAAGAAAATTGGTCTAAAAGACAGTGTCAGAGTTCAGAAAAGAAAAGATATGCTCCAGTAGTTCGGACATATGGAAAAATTGGATAACGAAACATTTGACAAGCTCGACGGCGCATTTGGTAGTGATCCTGCCCCATGCGCCAAGAGTTGTGGGTTCGATCCCCACCCAGGACAAACATTTGTGTGATGAATACTTGTGTTTGTTCTGTGTCTGAAAGTTAATATCCAATATTTAAGTAGGTATATTTGTAATACCACTGTTGTTTCTGATATCCGTAACATTAGTTCCTAAACTACTCACTTCGGAGCCAGATTAATGTATGTGATGTCGTCGAATATTTATTTATTTATTTATTGACTGAGCAGATAAGTATAATAAGTCGAAGGAAGCAAATATCACGGGAAGCCCTGACTTACCTCTCTCTCTTTCTCAGCATGTCTGCCTCCACTGCTGGACATATGCCTCTTGCATGGATCTCCAGAAACTTCTGACTTACCTATCATAATCAAATTGATCGAGGGTTAACAGAAGGTGTTAGGAGCCATAAAAAACCATAGAGCGTGTTTGAGAAAAGTTATGAATGTCAAAGAAACGAGTGAGGTGTGTAAGGACCGTAGCTTATGGCGCTCGGTGCTCTCTACCTACTCGCTGGGGAACTGGCATTAACTAGTTTAACATAACATGAAGATAGTTTAGTTTTTACTTTTAGTTCCGTTTATTATTTAACAAGTATATTATCTCACTTTTCTAATCTTTTCAATAGAACCATCATCAATAAAGTTTCTCGTTATAATCAACTAGCTTCTGCCCGCGGCTATGCTCGCGTGGCACATCGATAAATCATAACTTATATGTTATTTGAGTGTATAAGCTATATTATTGTAAAGTTTCATTAAAATCCATTCAGTTGTAATTTCGTGAAAGAATAACAAACATCCATCCATACTTACAAACTTTCGCGTTTATAATATTAGTAGCAATGATGATGAGCTTAACAAATTCTTATCTTAAATTAAAAATGGTGGTCATTTTTAGCAAAAGGTTCACAAATTTTCCAGATTACAAAACAACTTGCACCACCACTTCGCTTGTGACCAAGCCCATAGTTTAAAAATTTCTAGTACTATCGTGTATAGAGACTAATTCATTAGATTCTTATTAAGTATTCATACATATATTATGGTTACTAGACCTAGATCATTAAATACCTACCTTTATTAATATCCATGACTCATAGATAAATTACCATATTCATCATTTGCCTATAGCGGGACGAATCCGAGACTGTTAGTTTCAAAGCCTCTATAACCACTGAACCAATCAATTATAATCTATATCGCATTTAATTCCATTAGTATTATTTCTACATAGAATGCAACGTAAAGGGATACTGCTTTGCTGCTAAACAAAATGAAAGGAAAATTAAAATGCCGCTTCCGTTACCTACAAAGTGTTTCTTCCCATTGTTCTTGCATTATCATCAGCTTTAAACGCACGAATACCTTTTAGGGTGACATTTTAGTACCACTACAAAGATAACAAATTGAGTGTGCCGACCAAATACTTCGTACTAATGCTTGCGTCATCTATTGAAAAGTTATTTCACTTTTTGCTCGGGAAAATTCGCTGCGTTGAAAATGTTTGAAGCTAGATGTCGCTAGTGTGCCGTAGTATGAAACGACGCTTATATTTGCTTGTTTTAGCGATGTGCTGACGGGGAATTGATAAGTGTATGTGAATTTAGGTGCTACAGAAATAACAAGATTATAATCTAAAGTTAAATAGAGACAAATGCTCCCTTAACGTGTTTGGACGTGCTAAACGATAACAATAACATATTATGTATGCCGACTGACTGACAGCGTAGACTTGTCGAATAAATAGGCAATTTACTGTGTTATTTCCAAGACTTATTTGTTGTTGTTGTGAAATAATTAATTTATTTTAGACAAACGAGGTCTTGCTTACACATGTGGACATTATCACAATTTATCTTTTGATACAATTTCTGCCAGATGGTAGCAATAAATATTTCATATAAATATCTAAAGTATTCACAAAAATAGATCATTAAAACTTAAATCAAATAAAAGAATTTCAGTCAATACCGAGTATGAAAGTTTTATTTTTTCTTTACCATGCTTTTTACGATTTATTGAATGCATTAAAATTACTTTTTGGTCTCAGACTATTTGGATATGTCATATCGAAACAAGAATTATGATTTTAATACACGGAGATGGTTAAATGGCGATTTAAACTTAGTAAAAATATCGATGGATATTTTAAACAAATGTAAGGTATTATATTTAAAATAAGTACCTACCTTTGTTTGTTTCTTATATACAATTTCTTACATTTATTTAATTGTTTTCGCAAGAAGCTATGCAGAATGTATAAACAATCCTTACGGGTCCTGCATTTTCTATAAGTAGCCGTATTCAGCGTAAACGAAGTCCGTAAAGTAGGTATTTATTTTATTACGCGAACGGTTCGGGTCGCATGCAAATTACGCAAACTCATATAAATCACCCTGAGCGCATTATCTTGAATAAAATATCACTTGCACGCATTATCATTGATCCGTTTTGCGTGAAATTGTTTGGGTTTCACGGGACTGTTTTGTTTTTCATAAATTTATTGCTCAGCTTTAAGTCTTTAAGCTACATACGTATATGTATACATAATACACACCCACAAATTCCAAAGGGATATGTAAACTGCTAGGAGAAAATAGCTCCTTAAACTACATTCAAACAAAAATAAGTTCTAACTTTAATTGTTCAAATTCCTTCGTAATCGGTTAAGTAGTTTAAGCATAAAGATATAACAATAAGACAGCTATTTTTGCATTTATAATATGTATTAGTAAGGATAAATATGAAAATATATAGTTTTTTATTTTACTCCAGCAATTTTTGTTGGATTTAGATTACTTTATCTGACACTAGCTGTGTCCGCGGTTTCACTCGCGTTTATGGTTAACGTTATACATATAGCCTATAGCCTTCCTTAATAAATGGGCTATGTAACACTAAAATAATTATTCAAATCTAACCAGTAGTGCGCCTTTAAGCAAACAAACACTTCAGCTTTATGATATTGTAAGTATAGATAAGTATTTCTATACCACGTTAGTATACAACTCATAAAGTACCAAGTCCGTATTAAAATGCTTTTACAAATAATTGAAATTATTAAAACAGCTCCCATACGCGTTCCATTCCATTACCTTCACCGGAACTCCATTAAATCCTGAATATTGACCATAAATTGTTAGGTATTACATCCTAATTAGCCTTATTTGACAGTTAATTCTCACTTTCCACCGGCAAAAGCAAACAAACATTATTTTATTTTAACAGGTAATTGGTAATTAGCACCTACACGAAAGCAAATAAGCATTATTTGTACAATAATAGCAATTAATACCACGTTAAAAAGGTACAGCGATAATAAGAATTAATTAATTTTGCGTGGCAGGATACTAAATACGCCATGTGGACGTTTAACGTGCAAGCTACTTTTTTGTCTAGATATTCTTCAAGAGCAATTTCAACGTGACGTTTTTCCTGGATGAAAAGTAAGTTTTATAACTATATTTTTAGTACTAACGAAACCTGAAAACTTCTAGTTCCATTATTCTGATATCCGTAACACAAGTGCTTAAGCTACTTACCTTGGAATCAGATCAATGTATGTGATGTAGTTGAATATTTATTTATATTAAAAAAATACGGAAAAGATTTAAGTTTTCAAAATTAATATCAGTCGATGCGTTGTTATATATTGCGAACAAAACAAAACTTTTATCTTCTTAGTCCACTGCAAAGTCGTCCAAAGTTAACAGCCACCGTAAAATGTTTCAAGTGAGCCCAAATAAGTAATAGAGTGGTACAGGCAGGCCTATAAAACATAATTACGGGCGGGCAACCGTGAGGGCTGACTTTACGGAGCGAGTTAATTTACGGGAGTCGCTAATGCACTTTACGCACTGTATCGCAGTTGTTGAATATTGCTAATATTTCTTTTAAAATAAATTGAAACAGCACTGTGTTATATTTTTAAGTTTTTTAACTAACTCCACTTTTGCAAATTACTGTTATGAGAAAAATACATAGAAATAAGTTTTGGAATGTTCACTTATAGGGACTCCTAATGTATACTTTTTACGAAGGCGTGGCATTCTTATGCTAAGCAGTCACAGTATCATTTGTATTTTAATTTCACCTACCATCTTCCATATGACTGTTTCAACAAAATAAAATTACGTGTGCAATGTTCTATTTATATAAAAAAAATATTAGAGGTCTGTTTGTAATGGCAAAATCAGAAATGATTACTTTACTCTATGTATATTGCGTCCGCGCGGAGGAAGTCGCGTTATGAACCAGTTACTTATTATAAAAAAAAATAAGCGAATAAAATCTGGATTATTCTTTGAACTCCAAATGCAAAGGTACGTGAAAAACAAACGTTTCCCGTTTTCCATCCCGCGTCAGGCATTTTAATATTATTACTAGTTCGAGAATAGAGAAAAATTCCATGAAGATTCTAAACGGTGAAACTTACTGGTTAATAATTTAGTATTGAGAAAGATATCGTGCTTCAGGTGTGCATTATGTAGTACATGAGTGCTTACGTGATTCTTGTGATAATGACTGCCTCGTTGGTCTAGTGGTAGCATACGCCACCTAAGGACCAAGAGGTCCCGGGTTCAACTCCCGGGTAGAGCCAAAATTGTTGGCTGGGTACTTCAATATTGCAATTACTCAGTAACAGTCCGGAGTCAGGAAATTGATGGTTTAATCACCTCCGTGCATCGGAAAGTTAAGCCGTTGGTTCTGCGCCTGACCTCTCACCGGTTATGTCGAATTGCCGTCTCACTGGACTGAGTGAAGGAATAGAGAGTGCATCTGTGTTTGCGCACACAATATTATATTTTAAGTTTGATATAGTCTTGGGTAGAATATAAAGGTATATGTAAAGTCAGACCGAACAACGCAGAGACAGGTGGGAGGAAAAGTCGCCAACACATTTTAGTACGGAAAAGACCTTCAGGAATACAGAAAACGACTAAGTGGTTTGTTTTATTTCGGAAACTTGTTGTTTGTCCATAAGATGTCAATGGATAATAGAAGTAGAATAAGGTTTTAAACTTACGCGTTGCCTTATCACTAGATACTAGCATGGAAACTAAACGCGATATACACATTGAGCTATTATTACTATGTATAGAGAAGCTATGTCAAACAAAAATATTATCACAAAGCATGGACTGAGCGTGTTTCAGCATTTGCAGCGCTAAAACTAACAATTGTCGTCTTATTAAGCTATTAAAACACGCAGCGCTAGATCGCTCATAGAGTACATCTCGCGACCAAAACGTCGTAAACGCCGTGAATTTCATGGCGTTTACGCGTGAACGTAGGCGAGTGACTAAACGAGTTGTTGCCGATCGGCAACAACGCACGGCGCAAAAAACTTGTTCGCTGCGTCGGTTCTATACGCTAGTAATAAAAGTTCAATGGATATACATACATTAAGTAATACATGCTCACAGCTTGACGTTCAGGTCGTGTTGCAATAGGTCCACTGTCAATACACTAAAACTGTCTTAAGTGTTTAAAACTATAGCTAGTCAAGCATATTGAATGACTTTTTAAAGTCACTTAATTAGAAATAAAAATGTTATGTAATTGGATCTTGGACCAGTGGGGAAATAAATAAATAAATTCTCTAGAGTGACACGCCAATTCCCTAGTACCAAACTTAGCTTATGCTTGTACTTTGGATACTAGGTAAACGGATAAACATACTTAAATACGTTTATAAACATCTATGACTCGAGTACAAATGTCCATGTCCATCACACGAAACATTTGACCCTAGCCGGATTCGAACCCGCGACCCTTGGTTTCGGGGCAAGGGTCTCTGACCACTCGACCAACAGGCCAGTTTAGTAATATTTTTTTTTTATTTCATGAAAACCAAGGAATAAGTTCTCATTAACCTCATTTATTTGCTCCTTATCCTTTTCAAGGGTAAGCTCTTTTTTGTATGTAAATAAATTTGAATAAAGTGCTTTTTAAGATCCCCCTATAACATTACTCTTCATAAGGACCAAGGAATAATTACGGTGTGAAACTGGAGTTTAAGTCTGAGCCCATAATACTGTAAGTCTTTTACAAACAAATTGGTAAAATGTGAAATACTAAATAATATTTTGTAGTAGGAATTTATAAGGGTTTGAAGATATTATAACAATTGTATAGGAACAAGAGAGCTTGGTCTTTTAAGCTACGTTGCTATGAAAGCAAAGTGCATTAATTTTATGTGAAGTGACCCAAAGTTATTGAGTAGCTTTAAGCCAAAATAAATACGAATATAATAATGTATAATAGTTAGTATTTCGCCAAGAATAAATTAACCAATTGGAACGAATCATAGCAAACCATACTTCATTCGCACGGTGGATAATTCCGAATTTCCAACCTCTTTGCGTTCATAAAAGTGCTTCCTGCACACTGTCAGACCGGCCGTATGCTCAAATAGCACCTTTAGGGCTAATTTTTCAATAATCAGATAAAATAATAATATAACAATCGAATAAATCACAATCCGGATGATTGTAAAATGTCATTGCCTGTTTCCTAAGTAAAATAGCGTATGACATACGCAAATTGGTGACTTTATACTATCAGTCGTCTAATTCTTATCTGACCATTAGAAAATCGGCCCTTAGTAGCATAGAACCTTTTTGCATTAGATGTGTTTATTCATATGTCGGCGAGGAGCAGGCAGGCGAGCGGCCGCGGCAGCAGTTTAAACGGCTGTCAATTGGAGTTGATGTGGTTCTTTGGTTCGACCTGTCATGGCGTGAAGTTGTCGTAGAAGAATAAAATTATTTCGCAAAAAAAGCCTAGCGTGACCTTGAGTAAATCAAATAACGGTTTATCTAAGAGCGTGACTGTTATCGTTGTAAATAAGTATCGTCCGAGTAAATAGTTTATTGAGAATCTATTATCGTATCTCTATTCTGAACGCCCATATACCAAGAGCAAGCCCTCCTGGAGATAGACCTACTCGTCTCCAATGTCAATATGGAAATTTACGACATCAGTACTAGAATAGATATTCTTCTGTCTTCGACACATATATCAATAAATGGAGACTCGTGATAAAGTTCGTAATAGAATTACCCTTTACACCCAAATTCATAAACGTTAACTCTCTAATTAGGATCATGACACAGAGGTGTCCCAACAATTAAAATATTTAGTGTAAATAAAGAACAAAGCGTAATTAAGTTCCGCCCTGTCTCAATTCGAGCAGTCACTTGCGCAAACTTGGCGATATTTACGGCGGCCGGACAAAACGGATCGCGTTTACGGCGTAAAAAACTTTTTGTTCCCGTAAAATATCGCGGATTAGCCCCGGGTAAATTAATTAATAAAGGCTAAACAATAGCCGTAAGACCACACACAAAACGGACAATGGAACGGAATGTGCAGTGAACTGAAATAATGCGGGCCATCCGAACACACCTTTGTGTGCTGTTTTTTATTTTCACTTGGACGCTTTTGGAATGTGCATTTTCGGTACGGTCAATGAGGATTATGGTGGACGTTTAGGTATTACCTAATTATTATTTGCATAATTATTTGCAGAACCCCCCAATAAGCATAAACATAAGCTGATTGGGAGAGTTCTGCATATAATAATAATAAATAATAATAATAAATTCTCCAGACTGACACACCAATTCCCTAGTTCCAAACTAAGCTTATGCTTGTACTATGAATACTAGGCGAACGGATAGACATACTTAAATACGTTTATAAACATCCATGACTCGAGTACAAATGTCCATGTTCATCACACGAAACATTTGCCCCTAGCGGGATTCGAACCCGCGACCCTTGGTTTCGTGGCCAGGGTCTCTGACCACTCGACCAACGGGCCAGTCAAAATATAATTATGCTTTCTTTTATTTTTAGAGTATTTCATGGTGTTTTCTTTGCTTTTGCAATGTTCATCTATACCAATATAGGTATTTAAAATGTCTATATTTGCAGTACTTGCATAAATCCCAGAAGAATAAATAATTATAAATGTTTGAATTCTCTTACGCTATTGCATCACTCAAGGTGCGGCCAGAATACCAGCGCTGCAGTGGCCTACGGGTCGGTGCAGCTCATGCTGAGGTCGCACCTTGGTTACAAAACGGTCTCGTGTATTTTTTTTTATTAGTATTATTTTTTCATGTAGGTTATTATTGTTAGTATTTTTTTTTTTTTTTATGATTACTTTGTAATTTTATGTCTTGTTGTTTTGTGGTCAATAAATGTTTTTTCTTTCTTCTTTCTTTCTTTCACTACAAACCGTTTCTGGGTTTTTTGTAAAGTAATTCATGGACAACCATTTTTTTTATAAAGGTCTTACGGTGACGTTTTTTTTTGTCACGGGGTGTGTTACGCACCGTTACTCTGCTCGGGGAGACAGAGTGGTATGTGGGACTCCCAGGGGCCTCTAGACCCCCGCCCCGGCCAAGATGATGAGCGGGGTATACCCACTACCCCGCGGTACCCCTCGCTCTAGTGGAAGCGCCATGGGGACAATCTTACGATGACGCCCAGCAGAATCTTGCCAATAACGCCGGGTGTATAAATTGGTACATATTATTTCCAACCCCAAAGGCGAAACCATTACTCAGTCTAATTGGAGCCAATATAGAGATCGTTGCTTTACGTATACGTGATGTAAAAACGTATCAATGCCACATTCTATACAACAGGCATTTGACATTACAAAATTTAATTCTAGTCTGCTACTTATACGGTTATTCGGGGAAGCAGAGATTTCCCATCCCGCTGAGCTACCACCGTCCCGATGTTCCCTGATTACTGACCTTGACAAACAAACATACGTAATAATAACAAAAAATAAAAAACTGCAACAAAAACATGCTAGCGTTTAAACGTGTCAAACGAATTTGCATCGTTAGCGACGTGAACGAACGAGCGACACAGTCAATTATTTAAAACCGACCGAGAAAAAATGCATTGTTTGTCTAATTTAGCACCTCGTATTTTTAGTTTGCCTGTAAATTAATTTAAATGTGTGTGAGTTGGTCTGAAACTAAAAAAATATGTACCAACTGTACTCTTTGCCTAGCACAGTGTTTTTCAACCGTTTTAGGTTAGCGACCCCTGTAAAATTGAAAAATTCTTATGACCCCGCTTAGGCTATCACAAAAAAGTTTCTCACTTAATATGTGAAGAACTTTTCCTACTTTCTTATGTCGGCAACCCTCTGAGTAAGGCTTCGCGATCCTCCTGGGGTCACCCCTAGGGGTCCCACCTAGGGGTCACCCACAATTTGAAAATCACTGGTCTAGCATATCCTAAAGGTGAGTGATGGTGTATTGAGTGTTGAGTTTGTGATTGTGTAGCACTTGCTGCGTTTTCACAATTTTCCATTTAACCGACTTAATTTTTAGCTAAACGTCATACTGCTCTTGAGACTCAGTCTACCCCTTCGAGGATTGTAGGTGTGATGGTATGTATGTACATATAGCTAAATATATTTTTTTCTTTAGATTAGTAAAGTGCATACTTTTAGGGAGCATTAAACCTTAATAAAACATATTTGCATAAAAACAATAGAATCGTACCTAAAGTCATTGAACTCATGAAACCACTCATTACAGCTGTAAATAAAACCAATGTTCAACTTTACCCATTGCCTTCGAAAACAGAATATTCAAATTTAAATTGCTAATTAACTATTGTCTATTTGTATAATAGATTCCATTTAGAAAGTCAAACCCTATCATTACAAATAAAGTTTTTGTCATACATTGACCGAATTCGGTAGATTTTCCACATTTTGGTCAATAGGGTTGACAAAAGAAATGAAATATACACACACATAACATCACGCCCATTATCCCCGAAGGGGTAGGCAAAGTCAAAGGGGCAGCATGCCCCTTCAACCACATTCAGCCGAAAATAAAGCCGGGCTGGGTTAGATGGAAAATTGTGAAAAAGCAGTGACAAGCGGCTAACCTGTCGCCTACACAATCACACACCCAAAATGCGATATACCATTAGTCGCCTTTTACGACATGCTAGGCAAGAACCACAGTTGACATATTCTTTTTGAGTTCCAGACCAACATGAGACAAATATATTGAAAAATAAATACATTTACATTGATTTCTGAGCTAATAATCATGACTATTATATTTCACTTTTTAAAACATTCTTTAAATGTACAAGGGTACAAATGCACAATCATTAATCTATTATAATGCCTTTTTATCATTCACCACTTAAAGATCTTATCATGTCATCACGCCCGGAATCCCTAGAGGTGTAGAAAGGGTATAAGGAAAAGCCCCTTTTATTTAGGAGAAAATAAAATTTAGTTGGGTTCGATGGGAAATTATAAATAAGTATTGAAAACCAGTCCATTGCCATAACCTCGGTGTCCGATGAATGTATGTGATGTAGTCTGATATTTATTTATTTGTTTACTGCCTCCTCAATCTCAAACGCAATACCTAATAGTGGCCTGTATTGTATATTTATTTATTTATTTATTTATTTATTAGGACAACCAACAAGATAAACACTTAAACAACATAATCTAACAGACAAAGAGAGGTACATAAAACTTATAGCTAAGTGCCACCTTAATTAGAGGTTGCCACGGCATGCTATGTGGACTATAATTAAAAACATATATCACAAAACAAGTAACACAGTTGCTACATTATTTTTAAGATCTAAATCGAGTTATATTTTTTTGTCAATCTCAAAAAACACTTGTATATTAGTTGGTTCTCATATTAGTTGGTATAATGAGGATCACGGTTTTTATAGTTACACCTGATTTCCAAATAAAAAAATCAATAAATATGGTGTCATTTTCTGATTTAGATTTTTTGATCAATTTCCTGGTGTTTTTAATAATAAACATTACTCTAGTTTAATCCTCGTTGTTAAAAAGGCAAATTTTGACCTTGAAATTATCTCACCGTCAACAGTGCCAGCCCTAATTCGAACTCCGACCGGTATTATAAATTACATGCAAATGACCAAATGTAAATTTGATAGCCGACCCTCGGAATAGTGGACTCTCAAGCAAACTACCTATTTGTCTGACCCAACTTTGTCATACAGAAATATTATTGGGAAAATATTTATAGCACTTTTGGGATAGATACTTAGGGCATGATGGCATTTAATATATTGAATCAGGTAATGAAGGTAGCGGCTATATCTTGGTTCGCATACCCACTTACGTAATTGACATAGTTCCTCAATGATGAACGACGTGTTAAATATGTTTTGTTAAATCTGATAATTCAATTGATTTACCTAGACCATACAGAGACTACAGAATAGAGTATTTCATTACGGGTTTACGAAATTAGTAAGGTTGGTAACGTGTGTAAAGATCGTGCCATATGGCTCTTGGTTCTCTCTGCTTAACCTGCTAGGGAACTGGCGTGAAATTTTAGTTAGATAGTTTTACCAACGCTCTTATGATAACTCTGGTTTTGTAAATATGCATTATTTGTTACGATCCAAAAAAATAATAATTTTTCATATAACAGGTTTAAGGGTAAAAACAATTGATTTCTCTCTTTATGCAATTATTTAGATTCCGTTTACTATCCAGGTCCAGGTCATCTGTGGTCGGCGCAGCATGTCTTCCTCTTCCATACGTCCCGGTCAGCCGTCATCAAGCTATCCACTCCCATTTCACTCATATCATCTTTCACACAATCCATCCATCTCTTATTTGGCCTTCCTCTTCCTCTCCATCCACTAACATTTATGTCAATCTCTTGTCACGTGTCCTTCCTCTCTTATCATCACATACAAAGTCAAACGGTTTCCTCTCATCTAATCTATCACTGGTGTCACTTTCATACTTCCTCTTATACATTTATTTCTTACCTTGTCCATTCGCGTCACTCCATTTTTTACCCAATAAAAAATATAAAAAAAAATTAATGTACCTTAATGATGACTGTCTCGATGACGCATTCGGTAGTGACCCTGCCCTATGTGCCAAAAGTTTGTGGGTTTGATCCCCACCCAGAGCAAACATTCGTGTGATGAATACTTGTGTTTGTTCTGTGTCTGGGTGTTAATATCTGATATTTAAGTATATATTTGTAATACCACTGTTGCTTCTGATATCCGTATCACAAGTGATTAAGCTACTTACCTCGGAGTCAGATCAATGCATGTGATGTTGTTGGATATTTATTTATGTATTTATCATACCCTACCGTATTTTGTTTTTGGCTGAAAGGTGCTAAAGTAGCTCGCTACTCCTAAGACTATCTTCTTTGTTCTCTGTCTATCCCTTTTGGGGATTGGGAGCGAGATAGTCTTTCTCGTACACAAATAACCTTAATTACGAGTGAGTATACACGTCTGGAGGAGAGCGTCGGAGTCAAGGTAAGAAGAGGCATGCTCAGGTGGTTCAGACAAGAAAGAGTGGATGACGAAAGATTGACTAAACAGATATACAATGCGAATGTGGAAGGATGTAGGAGCCGCGGAAGGCCCAGGCTCACCTACCACGACCAGATTGGTCGTGTATTAAAAGAAGGTGATGTTAGGAGTCATAAAAATCGTAGAGCTTGTATGAAAAGGATTATGAATGTTGAAGAGGCGAGTGAGGTGTGTAAGGATCGTGCCATATGGCGTTCGGTTCTCTCTGCCTACCCCGCTAGGGAAGTGGCGTGAAGTTTAGTTAGTTAGTAAACACGTGTGCACTTGCACATACAAAACAATGAACCGTTGAACTTAGGACGGAATATATTAACTAAGTATTTAACATTAGGCTACTGATAATTTGAAAACATTAGTTTTCCTAAAACGCTTGCTTGATAAAATAAATTTATAGTTTGTTTCTCAATTGGTTTTTATAAACTGTATGTAAAAATATAACAGGGTATTTTTTATATACATACATATATAACATAACGCCCATAATCCCCGAAGGGGTAGGCAGTGTCAAAGGGACAGCAAGCCCCCATAACCACATTCAGCCAAAAAAAAAAATTTAAAAAAAAAAATTTTTATAAAACAATTAAATGAATTTACTTACTTTTTGAAGATAATATTGCAATAAGCTCAAAATAAACTCCTTATTTTTCATCTTCGGGACACGATAAAAGGCTTTTTTACCTGAGCTTATTATTTATTTCGGTCCCATGTTGGTCTGGGACTTGGCCCATGTTGATCTGGGACAAAAAAAAATAATGTGCCAACTGTGGTTCTTGTCTAGCATGTCGTAAAAGTTGACTAATGGTTTACGGGCTTTTGGGTATGTGACTGAGTAGGCGACGAGTTAGCCACATGTCACTGCTTTTTTACAATTTTCCATCTAACCCAGCCCGGCTTTATTTTTGGATGAATGTGGTTGAAGGGGCATGCTGCCCCTTTGACTCTACCTACCCCTTTGGGGATTATGGGCGTGATGTTGTGTACATATGTTTGTATGATTATTTAATTTTAGAGGGATATTAGTGCTGTTAGATTGACTGGTTGAAATAATATATTTTTTCCCTTATGGCACCAATTTTAGGTTATTAACAGTATCTACTAAATATAAAAATAAAATTATATAACACAAAGTAAAAATATTGGTTATATTATAACAACTCAATAAAATATGGTGTGAACAGAAAACCGGACATCTTAGTAAGAAACCACAAACGCATAGAAAATAATGAATCAGTGTTGCCTTATAATAATTATTACATTGTCTATTCCAATTTTATTGCCATCAGAAAACATTAGAGAATGACTCTAGTGTTTTGACTTTAGATTTTTACTTGAATTTTATCCGATCACGACTAAAAAAAATAAGAACTATTGCTACAAGATTGTTATAATAATTTTAGAAAAAATAAAATCTTAACATAAAATTAATATTTTCTTAGCCTACCGAGATTCAATCTAGATATCAATATGTATGTACCGTCAGTTAGCATATAAAGTCCGGACTAACTGCATCTAAATACCTATGTCATTTGCTGTCAGATGCTATGTAAATAGTTCATCGTCCGAACTACGACGCCGTATTTTAAGTAGATAGGGTCATGACACTAACGGAAATGTATCGACATCGATGAATTTGCTTAAACGTTAATGTATTATCAAATGGACAAAACATCAAAAAGAGATCGCTTAGTTATTTATCGAATTTAAAGTGTTTAGAAATAATTGCTTTGGTAATAATAATAATGAAATAGTATCCTTCTAACCGGTTTCGATAACGGCGGCTAAAGATTAACCAACTATGCAGGAGATATTATATTGCACCATTGTCTGCGCAAACACGAGTGCACTTCCTGCTCCTACACTCTCTTAGTCTGGTGAGACGGTAACCCGACATTACCGGAGAGGCCAGGCCCAGGACTAACGGCTTAACGTGCTTTCCGAGGCATGCGAGTAATATACCGCCAATCCCAGACTCCGGGCGGTTACTGAGTAATTTCTACATTGAAATACCAAACCACAAATTTTTGACCCGAACCGGGATTTGAAACCGAGACCTCTTGGTCATTAGTGATTCGTGACCTAAGCAGACTCCGATTAAGCACTGAATGTAATGCGAGGAAGGAGACAAGTGCTTGTATAGTGGTTAAAATTCGGCCGTAATTGAAACAACTTTTAAGTACCTATAATCTAGAAAATAGATAATGGTAAGTAAGTAGATAGGTATATGTATAAAATATTATTTATTTCTGGTCAACAAATATTCGAACGCAGATTTAAAGTGAAACACGAGAAAACAATATAACTGAAACATTTTATTAATACTAGTAGGTAAATCAACTCGGCTCAGCCACGCATGTCGAGATACGAATTAATATCCCACAAAAAGGCCTCGCTGTAACTGCGTACGGTAAACATATAGTTTGGACCTTTCACATTCAAATATTCCACAAACGCAATCTGTATTTCTATCATTATTAGTAACCACAAGAAAAAAATCGGATAATTGCGAGTAAAGCATGCTCCAATAGTCTTGACAGATACATAAATAGATGGAAAGGCTGGCAACATTATCCTTTTTTTAACCGACTTCAAAAAAAAGGAGGAGGTTCTCAATTCGACTGATTTTTTTTTTTTTTTGTATGTATGTTACTCGATATCTCTGAGAATTGTTAACCGATTTCCAAATTTACCTTTGGAAATCGGTTAACTCCAAAAGTAATCGGTTAACTCCAAAGGTTGACTTCAAAACTAACTGATCATTGTAAATATTTAAATATGTGTTAAAGATTATTACTTTCATCGAAGCAGTCGGAATAATTTATTTTATACTTTTTAGTGTTTGGACATTTAATTAGCTATTTAGGCAGGTTCTTAATTGTGTTTTTTTTCAAAAACATCTTTTGCGGGGTTTTAGGAAGTCGGTTTTTATTTTTGCTAAAATTTATTCTTCTATTGCTATATAATAAAGTAGCATTAAAATCCCATGTTCAAAGAAGAAGCAAGACATTATATCGATATATCAGATACAAGGGTCTGTCACTAGAGGGTGAGTCGACGCGGCTCAGCCACACATCTCGAGATACGAAATAATATCTCAATCCCGCACAAAGGCCTCGCTGTAACTGCGTCACGCGAGCGCCGTGAGCCGGCTTTGTCGGCGCGTCATCTATGCGCTTTGTACAACTCGCTCCGGGGATACGATGCCAGCAACATTTTTATATACAATAAAAACAGTTACGATATATGTTTGAGCTAACTAATACAAAAAAAACACCAGCTACTTTTCTCTTGGTCTAAGAGACTGGAAACCTTAGAAGTAGCAGATTTTTCGGATATTAATATAATTATAGAGGGTACTATAATTCGTTGAAATAAAATTAATATAATATAGATATTAATTTTATTTCAACGACTAGCTGTACCCTCAATTTCACCCGCGTTTATGATTAATGTTATATAGCAAATAGCCTTCCTCGATAAATGAACTATACAACAATTTTTTTTTTTTTTTATTATTTGGACTAGTAGTTCCTTAGATTGGCGTGTTTAAGCAAACAAATTAACAAACTCTTCAGCTTTATAATATTAGTATAGATTTTGTCCTAAGTAAGCTTAGTAAGTTTATAACATCAGTGAGTTTCATCGACTTTCCCATTCGTAATACTATTATGATCTAGAAAGGCACTTAACCGTGCAAAGTTAGTATAAATTCAATAACTATATGTGTCTGACTATTTTGTTTGTACCCTCCTAGAATTGGTCTGCTTAAACAGTGAAGTAAACGCAATTTGCTCTCGCAAACAGCCCTGGAGACAAACTGAAAGGGTAGGGAGTTATACTTGATATTCCATTTGACATAGACATACCTTAGCATGGAAGTAATGGAATATTCAAGGCTTTGCTGAATCTAATACATTAGGGTTGTAGATACAAAAACGCAATGCTTTCACACATTTTGTATGGCGTTATGGTGAATTAATTAGTTATCTAAGTGTAGTCACAACAACGCAACTAGATTTAAGAAGTATGTACTTATTGGAAAAATTATATATGTTTATTATAAATTAATAGGTATTATTATCTACACTATTGTTATAAAGAGGAAAGATTTGTGCATATTATGTTTATGTATGTACCTATGTAACGAATAAAAACAAAAACTACTGGACTGATTCCAAAAATTAGTTTACTATTGAAATGCTACATTATCCTTGATTAACTTAAGCTATAGAATACGAATATGAAAATATTCCAATTTAGGTTAGAAAATAATGTCCTCCCGTGCCAAACCGGGGTGGGCCGCCGGTATTAAATAAATATAAGTGAATCACCAAAATTTTTGAACGACTGTACCAAGTCGGTTAATTGATATTTTTTTTTTGGTTTTTGGTTTTTGTCTTGTCTGTGGGAAAGGAAAAGAAAAAAAATCTCTAAAAATGTAACTTAGGTAAATATTTTTACATGAAAAAGTATAATTTGATATGTTTGTCGCATCAGGTATTTATAAATAAACAATGTCTTAAAAATTGTTTCTGTGCATGACGTCTTCAATACAATTTATAAATGTATCCTTCGAATGCAATGCAGAATGACCTCGCCTCTCTCGATATGTTATCTACTTACATTATGCGCTTTGTAAAACTTGTTTTAAAATGCTAGCCTTCAAATGTAGTACCTCCAAAGGATTTGCTTCTAAGAATTGTGAAGAATCATATTAAAAATTCAGACCGACGCTGGAAATAAAGGGGTTTGGAATATCGAAATGATAGGTACGAGATACAAAGAGATGTGCTGCTGGATAGAATGGGTGGTAGTCTGTGTGTTGCATTTTAGATGTTGTGTATGCATGATGTTGGTTCTATTTTCTTTTATACATGTTTAAACACTAGGTTTTGCCTGTGGCTCCACTCGGAAAATTTCTGTTTTTTACATACTCTCTGTCATGTGTCTTGTGGAAAATATACATATTCCGAAAGAAAAAGAAGACTTTTCTAAGGGTTCAAACTTTGGCTGAATGTGGTTAAAGTGGCCTGCTGCCCCTTTGACTCTGCCTACTCCTTCGGGGATTATGAACGCGATGTTTTGTATGTATGTAGCTACTGTATATTTAATTATTAATATAATATAATTTAAATAATTGACATCTAAACGAGATCGCAATTCTGTTCATGATTTATTCTCTAACGCTAATAATAATAATTATAATAAATTCTTTATGTGCCATAATTTCGCTAAAACAATATTTAATTTCGCATCATTACGTTTGAATCTAAGAGTTTACATAGCTGGTATGATTTACATCTGTACACTAACTTTACTGCAGAAAAGTAAAACCCCAAGATAACCCTCAACGAACCAAATGCAATACACATTCACCTAAAACGCAACTTCCCAATCGCATACATCGCGACCAACTTGTGAGGAGCCATTACCGTTAATCAGGCTGTTTGCTTCAGCTCTCAAAACACCTAGATCTCTCGCTTTCGGCCCGAATCAAAACTCCAATATGTTACGGTTAAAATGCGGTTGCATTTGGGAATGCTGGCCGGAAGGACGTTTACACTGAACGACGTTTGAACAGAACGAGAATTGTTTGAAGAATATGAAGTGGAGGGCTGTTCACTGCAAGGAATTGTTGTTTTATATTTGTACGTTTCATATTTTATTACTAGTTTTTGACTAGTGATGTTAGCTAAGTATTGTAGTTAACTCATGAACGAAAGGTGAAACTGTGGCATTTATTATTAAAGTACCAAGAATTAATGGTTTATCGTGCAAACTGTGTGTCATTGTCTATTTTAAAGTTCTGTTTATTAAAAAGAATGATGATCAAATTTTAACCAATCAAATTTATCCGTTTGTAGCTCAAACAATGTTGAAAATATGTAGTAATTTTATTTGAATACAAAGTAACAATAATATATTGAGAAAACAGGAAACCATCTTAATGAAAAAAGAAAAATGGCGAAGATGTTTTACAATTTTTTTTTTAAATGTTGCTAAGGTAAAGGTGAAAGGCAAATAAGTATGCCTACCGGATGATCAGCAGTCACCATACACTACGGACATTTGCAAACTGAATACAAGTGCGTAACTTTACAAGAGTGCTTTCCTTAAAAGCATCGCATCGGAATCGCAGCATCAAAACAACGCCGCAACTAGCCAAAAGTGCGGAAAACAGAAAGAGTGCGACAAATAAAACCACTCTCGAGGCTAATTGGAAAGCCGACATATAAATCAGAGTCCACTCTAACCGACGCCGAGGAACAAAACAATTTGAACGGCCCGACGGTTGGCAGGACCGATTTTGAAATACAGCTTTGAATTAGCCAAGTTTAGAAAAGAATGGTGACTTGAAATTTGGGGGAATTCGGAATAGTAACCGCAAAATGGCTTTTGCGTCGTGTATTGCGCATAAACGTAAGTTATCGCTTGCGATACGAGTAGAAAAATTAATGAAACAGCGAGAAATTCCAACAATTGAAAATGTACATATGACCTGTAACATTTCCAATTCCTGAAGCGTTGGGCGCCTTAAGCCACATGCTACTTGGAATATATACATAACATCACGCCCATAATTCCCGAAGGAGTAGGCAAAATCAAAGAGGCAGCAGGCCCCTTTAACTACATTCAGCTAAAAATAAAACTGGGCTTAGTTAGATGGAAAATTGCGGAAAATCTGTGACAAGTGGCTAACTCGTCGCCTACAGATTCACATACCAAAAACCCCATATACCATTAGGCGCCTTTTATCTAGTAATACTAGGCAAGAAATCCAGTTGGCACATTCTTTTTAAGTCCCAAACCAATATTTTGCTGATAAAAATGTATAAAGTATCTAACTAGCATAGGTATCGACAAATATTCGAACCAGTTTTAATTTTAAGCTTATAGAACGGTTATGTAATAAAAATATGATTGTAGTATTTCGACGTGAACGATTTCCAAATCTTTTAATTGATGACATTTCCCCTTAAACTACTCTTTCAGACTAACAAAAATTAGCGTAAGTATTAAAAGCTTTTCTTCAGATTTCCTAAGACCTCAGTGGTACAAAAACATTATCCATAAACAAAAACCAAGTTAAATTTATGACTGCGATCTCGAAGCACGCGTCTCCTTAATATGACTTCGGAAGAAGAAAAACTCGTAATTCATAAATTACGGCACTCATTCCGATATGCTTTCGTGTATAGGGATGTCAAGCGCTCTGCAAAGTTGGGACGCGAGCATGGGGCTTTTAATGAAATTTATGACGCGTTTCAAAAGGTGAGAGCGGGACGTTAATTGTTTTAATGTGAACAATTCAGAAACCTACATTCCTCTTCACGTGGTATGATCTGGTACGATTAAAATAATGCATGTAGAAAACATAAAAGAAGTTTAGATTGACATCATATAAGGTGGCAATTTTTTTTTAAATTCTATTCGCATTTATTAGCCTACTAGGTGCACTTCGTATCGCCCCGTTCTCGGATTTTCAATACTATTTTTTTTCCGTGCAACTTTTTAATTTTTTTCTTTAATAAAAACCTGATAACTAAAAAATAATTAGCGAAATCCGTTCAGCTGTTCTCGAGATTTGCGCTTAGCAACATATTCAGCGATTCATTTTTATATTATAGATGATAATTTGAATATGACACAAATGCGTTAGTGCTTATATTTCACGTACCTTAGCGTATATCCACTAATACATTGATGTACTATTGAAAACATAGATAAATATATTGTGTCCTTATAGTGGTCATATGTAACGAATTACATTACGAAGTTCAATGTATTTTTAATTTAATTTTAATCCTTTTGTAGTATTAATTATGGGCTTGATGTTATGTATGTATGTATAATATTTTTACTGGCTCAATAGCGCATTCGATAGTGATCCTGTCCCATGCGCAAAGAGTTGTGGGTTCGATCCCTACCCAGGACAAACATTCGTGTGATGAATACTTGTGTTTGTTCTGTGTATGGGTGTTAATATCCAATATTGAAGTATATATTTGTAATATCACTGTTGATTCTGATATCCGTAAAACAAGTGCTTAAGCTACTTATCTCGGAGTTAGATCAATGTATGTGATGTAGTCTGATGATATTTATTTGTTTAATATTAACTATGAACGTCCCGCATATCATACGTCCCAAATTAGCCTTCGCCACCCAAAAAGTGTTGATGCAAACAAAGCGAAGACCTGAGCTGAGCCGAATGAACATAATAAGGAAGGATAAAAGACGACCCACATTAAAATTTCAGATCTTTGAAACCGGAAACTTGGATAGGATCGGCACTAACGGACAACGGACCGTTGCGATTAGTCGCAAGCAGTAAAATGGAATTTATGGAAGGCAAACAGTTATTAACTCGAATAGTTTTATTTTCTCTAACTTTTCTTTATTAAAGTAGGTACGAAAGTGGTTAACACAGCCACGAACTTAGTGATGAGACCATTTTCTGCAACATAATATATAATCTGAAATGAAAAATTGCTTAACACGGTTTGACAACTTTTCATTACACATTATTTGTTAGGTTATAAGATACCGAATATTTTAGGTGAGTTTATTAAGTGGAAATATTCCGTTTAATATTATATCTAAAAAAATATCTTGTTAACACAAAGTTTATCTGAAAGGCTTATTTTATTTAATGGTTAAAATTGTTTGAACAATATAAAATTAACTATTTCTGCTATCTACTTGTAAATTTTTCTTCTACTTATCTCTCTCTATTCTATTTATTATTTTTTTACGGCTTACTTACTACTCCTAATCTTCTTACTTCTATTTACCCTGACTGTTGTAATATCAGCACATATTTGCTTACATCAGTAATTTAAAACAAATTTTTGATTTCAACTGTTTTCAAATCTGTCAAAAAACGCACTTGCCTTCCGATATACACCTTATTTTAAACTAACTGTGCCAGCGGTGTCACCCGCGTTTATGTTTAATATTATAAAGACTATTTCCGTCATACATGATTTCTTTGTAACTTTAACCATTAAGGCTGCACACGCGACGGAAGCTTAAAAAATGGAGTAACTTCTCCCGTTTTCCTAACATTTCCCTTCACTTCTTTGCTCCTATTGATTGTAGCGTGATGAAAAGTATACTATAACCTGCCCAGGAGTATGAAGAATAATTGTACCAAGTTTCGTTAAAATCCGTCGAGTAGTTTTTGTTTCTATAAGGAACATACAGACAGACAGACAGACAGACAAAAATTTAACTGATTGCATTTTTGGCATCAGTATCGATCACTAATCACCCCCTGATAGTTATTTTGAAAATATATTTCATGTACAGAATTGACCTCTCTACAGATTTATGATAAGTATAGATAAAAACAGCTTTTTTATTTTATGGTTCCAACTGACATCTATGCATACTAATATTATAAGAAGGTAAGATTTAATTGTTTTTTTTTTGTATGTATCGAATAAGCTTCGAAACTACTGGACCGATTAGAATTTTTTTTTCACTAATAGGAAGTTGCTTTATCATTGAGTAACATAGGCTATATTTTATCCCCGTATTCCCACGAAAACTATGCGGATGAAACCTCGGGGCGCTGCTAGTGTGTTATACGTAATTATCACGCAAAAAATATATGAAAAAATGTCGATTTTGTACTTAATGTAATCAAGTCATTATTTTCAGACTTTTCTACAAAATAGTCGTCCGTTTGCAAGCAGCCTTATGTTGTTTACGGCGTGTTTATCCTTTCGCTTTAATTCCGCACGTCTCATGCATCTCGCTACTGAAAGGGGAAATACCTATCAACGTTAAATATCATACATTTTGCCTGTATTTGCCACTTTTATCACGTTAAATATAGAATGCTGAGTATCCGAGACGGTTCGTAAAATGTACGTCGCAGGCATTTTCTTGGGATTTAAAATTAGCTATGAATAATAAGGTTACAATAAGGTTATTTTACGGACTACACAAAAGAGATGCTTCTTGACTTTGTAAGTTATTCATAAGTATGTAAGTGACAGCTTAATGGAAAAATTATACTTCTCAATTTAAATCTGGTCTAAGAAATAATCAATGAATTTAAATGTTTTTACAAATTTAATGATCTTAATTTACAATGTTAGGACTTCATCTGCGTGGAATTAAAAGATAATTATTTCTTGTGCAGATTCCTGGTTTTTTTTTCTATAATAAAAGAAACAGCATTGAAAGTCTCGTTATCACTTTCACTGTTTTATAACATACAAACAAAAACTGGAACATATTGTTGTTATAATTATAAATGTCGTATATATTTTATTATGTTATAATTATAAATTTAGACTCATGAATTTAGAAAAAGCGAAAGATGTTTGTCAGGATCGTAGCTAATGGAAGGTTGTGATCTCTGCCTACTACATTATGTATGTATGTATAAATGTGGTATATATATATATATATATATATATATATATATATATATACAGTTTCATATATTATGTATGCTCTTATTTTGACTTTACAAACAAACAATTTAATTTCATTAGTCTCCTAAATTAAATGAGCGTACAGATAGCCTTATGGTGAGTTATCACCGTTGTCTATATTCATATTCTTCATCACTGGTGATTAACCACCTGATTAAGGTCGCAACCCGGTGTACTTGTTAAATCAATCATCTCAATGTACGAGATCACTATATAGGTACTAAGTATGTATGGGTACGGAAAAAAAATTGTGCGTTCTAATAAGCTATCCTTTAGGGATTTTGTGTAACTTAGGATTACCGGCCGTTGGAACAGTCCGTAGAAGAGGCCTGTGATAAGCACCAGACGAGTGTAGGCTGATGACAATGATTATGACGAATAAATAGTAGCGCATTTTAAGTCATCATCATCTTCCAAGCGTTATGTCCCGTGCTTAGACGGGGTCCGCTTAGACCATGATCCAGGATTTAGCGAGTCTGGTAATTACATTGAAGTGACTGCCGATCTGACCTTCGTAACCCTAAGATAGGGGAACCAGACAATTTTTGGATCATGGTTACAAATTCAAAGTTGTTTGAATTTGCAGGTTTCATCACGATGTTTTCCCTCACCGTCGAGCTAGTAGTATAAATATGTACATAGATTTTTTTAAATCTAGAGGTATATGCCCAGGTTTGAACCCGCACTCCTCGGTTAAGAGGCGCGTGTCCTTACAATTGAGCTACCACCGCTCCAGTAGCGCATTTTAAGTAAAGGTAATATTTTTTTTAACTAACTAAACTTCACGCCACTTCCCTAGCGGGGTAGGCAGAGAGAACAGAACGCCATATGATTGAAAAGCTTGCTCTTGCTCGGTGAGCAAGCGCTCAATTGAGCTACTATCGCTCAATTGAGCGGTGGTCGCTCAATTGAGTTGTGGTAGTTCAATGGTAAGGACACGCGCCTCTTAACCGAGGAGTGCGGCTTCAAACCCGGACACGTACCTCTGGATTTTTCAAGTCTATATACGTATTTATATCACTAGCTCGACGGTGAAGGAAAACATCGTGATGAAACCTGCAAATTCAAACAACTTTGGATTTGTAACCATGATCCAAAAATTGTCTGGTTCCCCTATCTTAGGGTTACAAAGGTCAGACCGGCAGTCGCTTCAATGTAATAACCAGACTCGCTAAATCCTGGATCATGGTCTAAGCGGACCCTGTCTAAACACGGGACATAACGCTAGGAAGATGATGATTGAAAAGCTTGCTCTTGCTCCTTATGCATAGAGGTGTAATTACCTACACTCAAATTGTTTACATATCGAAATTTCATGTAATTCAAATACCTAGTGATATTTGAAAATATTTTTTTATAAAGCACATATAAATTTCACGACGTTTTTTTATAAAGCACATATAAATGTCACGTTTCGGTTCTCTCTGCCTACCCCGCTAGGGAAGTGGCGTGAAGTTTAGTTAGTTAGTTAGTTACATATAAATGTGTTTGCTTACGGACGATTGAGCGTCCTTTGTGCAGATTGGAGTCGATTATACCGGGAAATAATAAATTCAATTAAATCTCATTAAGCTGGTCCCGTGCGCTGGAAAATCGAAGGCTTTTATGGTGAAAATTCTTTTTGCGGCAGTTAATTAGGAAAATATTTATTTTTATAAAATATATATTTAAATATTTATTTATGACTATCCAACACATTTTTAATTTGTGTCTTACGACCCTGTTGTTCTAATAGCTCAAATTTACGACAAAGATTAGGGCCATGGGGTTGATTCCCATGCTAAGATAAATGGTTGTCGTATGGGTGTGGGTGTTTATGATGCCCTTGTCTGATATTTATTTTTATCTGAGATATAGACCTGGATTTTATTTTAAGGTATTTCATTTATTTGATAAGTATAACAAAGGTATCAAAAGGCTCAAGATACCATGTTAAGTTAACCTTTAAAATGTATAAATATATTACTTAATATCACTACAGCGTTACAGTTTTTCTACGTCATAATATTTTTTTTTTTTAGATAAGGCTTACGAACTAAATACATACATGCAAAATAAATAAAAATAACTTACAATAAACAAAAACTATTCTTTTATGCACTTAAATTAAAGGTGAGCACAACATTGGTATACTAAAAAACAATGCTAAAAAGGGAAATTAAAAACTAGAAATAACGACTTATGATCCTGATCTTCTGAAATATTCTAAGATAGATTTTTTAAAGGTGGTAATTTTGTCACTAAAATATCTAAGTATGTCGCTATTTTGGAACACAGTATTAAAAATTTCGAGCAAACAATTTATGGGTCAGGAACTACCATATTTATTTTTCCTTAAAGTAATTGAAAATGGTTTATAATTATGTAAACGAGCTGTTATTCTAGGGACCAATATATTAATTTGTGATAAGAGAGACGGACAGTCCACTTCGTGATTCAACAATTTAAATAGAAAAATCATGGAAAGCTGCTCGTTCCTTAGCCGTAGAGACGACAAATTATAATGGGTTAACCGTGCAAAGTAGCTTTTAATGCTGTGGTAGACATAGTTATCTTTGTCGGTGTTATGTTATCTGTGTATGTTATAGTATAGGCATTTGTACTAGATTTTTAGGTATTTGTAAGAACCGTTCAAAAACATATCTACCTATATTTACCTCTCATTTAACCTACGTTTGCATTAAAATATGCTCTTAGTTCATTGAAAATGTACCCTTGTCGTAGGTTAAACGTCTACGGTCAAAACGCCACTCGTCCGGCTAGTAAATTACTTAACCGCATCAGGCCATTCCGCGGCATATAAATAAATAAATTAGACGAGCCATTTGCTGCCCTTCCCGCCGTAGGCTTAGGGCTCGCTAGGGTATGTAGGGTTGCGTCCAAGTTCGATAAGGGACAGTGATGTACTTCCACTGTAATGCAAGTTACGTTTTAGATAAAATACCCGCATCCGCTCCGAGCCTGTTCCGTACTTAGTCTATATATTTGAATTATATACTAAAAAAAAATACACCTTCTCATACGATTAGTGACGTAAGTTTAATTTTTTTTTTTTTTTGTTTTGCTATTTATTGCTTGGTACAATACGATTACCAATATAATTATGTATATTTAACCGTGATTATCCGTACCGACATTAATGGTATGAGTTGGTCTAGACTTCAAGGAAAGTTGTTCAATTAATATTTTGACGCTGGTAAGAGTAACTAGTGTGAGTTTCTTGCCGGTTTCTTCTCGGTAGAATCAACATTCCGCACCGGTGGTAGATCATGTAGCTTTAAGGATCGCCTATGTAAATTTATAAGTGTTTTATTGAAGCCTACATAAATAAAGACAATTTGAATTTAGTCGGGGTCTGCCTAAGCCATTATCTTGGATTAAGCAAGTCTAAACTTAGGGCTCGCTAGGGTATGTGAAGGGGTTGCATTTCTAGTGCAATAAAGTACAGTGATGTGGTTCCACTGTGACTTGTATTTAAGGGAGTATAATGTCTACATTATCATCTTCTTAGCGTTATGTTTTATGCTTAGCTGCGGTCCACTTAGTCCTTAATCGTGTACTAAACACGTATGGTGAATGTAATAGAAACTACTAATCTGACCTTCGTAATCGTTAAGAAACGGAATCAGACAAATTAGACAATTGTGGAAGGTGATGGTATGAATCACAAAAATCGTAGAGCTTGTATGAAAAGGGTCATGAATGTTGAAGAAGAAAGAGAGGTGTGTAGGGATTATATTTACACTTTAGAATTACCATATGGCGTTCGGTTCTCTCTGCCTACCTCGCTAGAAAAGTAGCGAGAAGTTTAATTAGTTAGATAATGGTTATACTTCAATACTCATTTGAATAGGTTTCAGCACGTTTTTTCTTCACTGAACACGCGCTGAACTTAAAGTATAAATATTTTTTGTGGCAGAAACATCTAAATAGATATAGATTTAACAACATTCAGAGGTACTTAAGCAAGCAATCCCTCATACTTGTAGACTCTTGTCAAAATTTGTTTGGCGTACTGCTTGGCTTTATACACTGGACCTCTCCCTGCGCTACGGGTGAGAGAAGGAACAATTCAGGATAGTGCATCTGGGAGCTATACAAGGTAAAGCGAGAAGTTGCGGTATCCTGGGCTTTGTCGAATTCTAGGAATTTTCGTGTGCTGCAGGTTTGAGATAATAACCCGTATTAACCTAGCTATGACTGGAATTGTTTACTGACTACAGTGAAGAGCCTTAAGATCTCCGCAGACCGGCCACCGGCCGGTATGTAGTTTCCATATATTTTATATGGACTCGCTGCACACGGTTGACGCCGGTGGCCGCCACACGCTACAAATCGTCGCTGCTCGCTTCTTGTGGCCCGCACTGACCACTAAACGCCGCCCACTCGCGAGAATCCTCACCCCTTTTTCCCTTACCTCAGTAAAACTGGCCAAGTTGGAGGCTACGCACGTACGTAAAAAAAAGGAGCACCCACCGACTGCAAGAGTCGACCACCGGCCACAAGTGGCTGAGGCGCGCTTCAGGTACCTCTGTAGCCGCTTCTAGCTTCCCGTGGCGGTTTTCGTGGCTGTGGCGTGTGGTTCATGTACGGGTACACTTATTGTGTTCTACACTATACTTCACTCTACCACCTTACGAACTCAAACGATATTGATGACTGAAATGACAGTCTCATTTTAATATCAGTTTAATGTAAATTGGATATCCTTAAATAACTCTTGGTGCATAGGACAGGGTTGCTACCGAATTGCCATTGAGTCAGTCCTTAATGAATTCCTTACAAATATTATGAATACAGTCGTAAACTGTTTATCGATCAATTGATTGAGGTACTTCAAAAACAATTTATTTAATAATTTTCTTGAAGAGATGTTAATTCTATAAATTCTTTCCTCAAATCACCTGCAGCTGCTGATCTGTATTTTATTGATGTAAATTTTATAAAAAAATATTGAGAAATACTTGTGTAACAAGATCTCTATTACTTTATTTCCCGTACTCACCATTTCTACGTGACTAAACGATTTCATAGTATTAAGAAGTTTTACAGTGAAAAATAGTATAAAGGTATACGTTTAAATTTTAAAACAATTATACTAAAAGTAGCTTCTGCCCGCGGCTTTGCTCGCGTAGTACATCGATTAAACATAGCCCATATTATGTTATTCGAGTGTATGAGCTATTATTCTAAAAAAAATTATTACAATTAATTTAGTAGTTGATGCGTGAAAGAGTAACAAACATCCACCACATATCCAAACAAACTTTCGCATTTATACTAACTAACTAACTAACTAAACTCCACGCCACTTCCCTAGCGGGGTAGACAGAGAGAACCGAACGCCATATGGCACGATCCTTACACACCTCACTCGCCTCTTCAACATTCATAATCCTTTTCATACAAGCTCTACGATTTTTATGACTCCTAACATCACCTTCTTTTAATACACGACCAATCTGGTCGTGGTAGGTGAGCCTGGGCCTTCCGCGGCTCATACATCCTTCCACATTCGCATTGTATATCTGTTTAGTCAATCTTTCGTCATCCATTCTTTCCACATGTCCGAACCACCGGAGCATGCCTCTTCTTACCTTGACTCCGACGCTGTCCTTCAGACCAACTCTCTTTCTTACATCATCATTCCGAACGCAGTCTGTGAGCGATACACCGCAGATTTTCCGCAGCGCACGCATCTCGACCGCGTTTATTCTACTTTCATGCTCTTTCTGCCATACCCAACTCTCGCTTCCATATATTAGCGTAGGAATCAGCACCGTATTGTGTATGGCGAGCTGGGCCTTCTGGCTTAAGATTTTGCTGCCTAAAAGTTTTCCTAACGCTCCATTCACCCTATTCCCTGCATTCACTCTTCTTTCTATATCAGCGGAGTACCTTCCATCTTTACTAAATGCAGATCCTAGATATACAATTTCATTCACCTGTTCCAGCTCTACATCGTCAACCGTTATCCTTGTATCCGTTCTGGTTTCATCTCTTTCAAACACCATAATCTTTGTTTTCTTCCCATTCAAATGTAAGCCTCTCTCCTTCGCATTTATAATAATAATATTACTACGATACTTCCTACTACGATATAAGTAGGAAGGATTAGTAGGATATTAGTAGGACTAGTAAGATAGTAGGATTAGTAGCAAAAGATAAGCGTTACCCAAACTAAAACTAAGCACGTTTTAGTTTTCGTAAATGTATCTTTGAAATGAAACTGATTTTTTTTTTTTTTTAAATAAATGTCCGACTACTTTACATACATTGATCTGACTCCGAGGTAAGTAGCTTAAGCACTTGTGTTACGGATATCAGAATCAACAGTGGTATTACAAATATATTCTTAAAGATTGGATATTAACACCCAGACACAGAACAAACACAAGTAGTCATCATACGAATGTTGGTCCTGGGTGGGAATCGAACCCACAACTCTTGGCGCATGGGGCAGGGTCACTACCGAATGCGCCATCGAGCCAGTCAATTGAATTTTGAAGCTACAAGACAATTTCAAATTACCATGGGAGATGGTAATTTGAAACAACTTTAAAGTATTTACTTTAAAGTTGTTTTGTAGCTTTTTTACTTTCGGTATAGTTTCTAGAAACTTATACTAAGACCAGTTTTTCCCCACAACTTCGTCCGCGTCGAAGTCAAGTCTGTTAAAGAATCTTTATTCAAATTTTGAAGTAGATTGCACCAAGGACTCACGTTGTACCATACCTTGCCCCCCTTTTTATCCCCTTAGGGGTAGAATTTCTGAAAATCTTTTCTTATTGATATCTACGTCATAACATAACGCCATCCAAGTTTCAGATTTCTACGCTCAGCGGCTTAGGCTCTGCATTGATCCGTCAATCAGTGATTCAGGAAAAATATTATATATGTATATATAAATTCAAATTCAAATTTAAATTCAAAATGTCTTCATTTATATAGGCCTCAAAATAAGCACTTATAAATCGTCAATTTTACAAAATCTTTAGAGCAATGTGAATCTACCACCGGTTCGGAATGCTGATTCTACCGAGAACATTCCGGCAAGAAGCTCGGTAGTTACTCTTTTCAGCGTCAAAATAAACATGAGAAATATACCTACACTTTTTTTTAAAGTTCTAAACCAAATCCAACAATCAATGACTATGGGAGATGACATAATATGATTACAATAAAAGTGTAAGATTAACCAGAGCAGACCAGCCCCCAAAGGTGGCACCTGTGCACAAGCATGACGTATGTGTCAGCCATCGTTTCACTCAACCTTAACAAAGGGAATATAACGACCCCTAAATTATTATTAATTATACAAAAATAATCATGGAAAATTTTGGGGTATTCTTTATTGAATGAATAATGCAACTAGATTGTATAAAACGCAATTCAACGAATAATATGAATACACCTTACTTTTATCCGTCCAATTTAATTTAAAAATTTGCCAATTAAACGAGACATTTCTTACTGCTTTCAAATTCATTATAATTCAGGCGCAAGCAAAAGCAACTCTTGGCATAAAACCGTTTATTACCAAACTTCCTTTCGAGTAATAATGGCCTCTATCCTTCTAATAATAAGGTGCAAGGCGCCGATAACTTTATGCACGTGTCTACAGGAGATAAGAACGCTTATATTATATTAAACTATTATGTACATTCTGTCCGTTTATTGCTTGCTAGGGAGGGCCAAGTCTCCATGGAAACTAGTAAGAGTAACGATCTCAGAAATTGCGGTCCGGTCGAATTAATATTTAAATAACTACCCTTCGTTTATTGAGGGGTTGTAATGAAAGCAATAGTATGCAATTTCGTGGTTGGTGGGTACGTAACGATGGTTTTAGGATGTGCAAATTAATTAATAATATTATAATTTATCTTTAGTTGAGCTCTTTTTTTTAAGACAAAAATAAAAATTTACAGTTCTGTACTATAAAAAAAAAAAGTTTTGAAAATGGAAACAAAAATTGTACAATGTAACTTAATGATGATAATAATTATTTAGTGAATATAGACGCAAACTTAAATTCGTGCGTTGAAATCCCATTACGGACCTGACCATAATTATTTTTTCTTGCAGGGGGACATATACTAGCCATCACCCCTTGCGTAGAATGTAACAACTCATCGAGGTATTGACAACTATATCCAAATTATCTAGCCAACCTCAATTTTTTTTTAACTGTTTAAAACAACCATTACCTTCATAATGAGTTTACGCCTCCCGAGAGAAATCCCGTGGTATTCTTCAACTGGGTTTTTTTATATAATGTATATTTCCGCAAAATGGCGAAGTTTAAGCAGTTTCAGTGAAACTGATGTTGGATCTACGAATTTCCGCCTGACGTTCCTCCAAGATCTTATCTCAATTCCTTAAAACGACACACGGAATCAAAGAGCGTGGAACTTTTACCTATAAAGTATTTTTTGTAGGATATATTTTATAATTAGACAAGCTCGATGGCGCATTCGGTAGTGACCCTGCACCATGCGCTAAGAATTGTGGGTTCGATCCCCACCCAGGACAAATATTCGTATGATGAATACTTGTGTTTGTTCTGTGTCTGGGTGTTAATATTCAATATATAAGTAGATATATATTTGTAATACCACTGTTGTTTCTGATATCAGTAATACAAGTGCTTAAGCTACTTACCTCGGAGTCTGATCAATGTATGTGATGTAGTCTGATATTTATTTATTTATATTTATAATTGATTTATTAATAAAAATCACGCGTTAATGGGATGTATTCATTCATACATTTCCGTTATTCTTGATATGGTGAAAAATTGGGACTAGCCATTTGCAATTTGGATTTCCATGCTTTCGTTGGTTCTTTAAAAGGGTCAAATATTGATAATTTACATTTTTGCATTAGCCAATTTCGTCATATTTTCCAATAATTGTACCATATTTCGTCCATAATTACCATAAAAATACAATTCCAATGCTCAATAAATTTATATATATTTTATTGCAATACTAGCTGTCCCGGCGAACTTCGTATCGCCCAGTTAATGATAATTTACATTGATTTGTCGATTGACATTTAACATTGACAGATACGAATCCCACCGTATTATATGAGAAAATACTTTTGCTTTTATTTTGTTTTATCGTAAATTTTTCAATGTTTTTAATAGTTATTCTGTTATTCTGGACGAAGACAAATCCAACAAATCAAAAACAACGTAAATCGGTTCAGCCGTTCTCGACTTATAAGTGGTGTAACAAACACGACTTTGTTTTATTTATATAGATTATAATAAAAGCAAAAATACGCGGTAATACTTGCTAATATATCCGCGTAGTACCGGCAATCGGGCTGACGTTGAGGGAGTGTGGCGGGTAGAACTTCTACCGTAGAAGTGCGGTCAAGCGACGGTTGATACTAACCTACCGGCCTAACATTTAATTTGTCAGTTTGTGTGTTCTGCGATGTGCTGTGTTAAGTTTTAACATTACCGTAAGGCAAAATACCTAATGATGTTTTCCTTTTGTTCTCGCCCAACGGAATATAATTGCTAACAAATAATGTTTCCCATGTAAGTGATTTTGTAAATCTTATGAGAAAATTAGAGATCTTTAAACCGAAAAATACTTATTAATGTTTCTTAGGCTGTAATGACAGTATAGCAAAGTGAGTAGTCAGCGAATGTAAACATTTAATATTTTTTAGGATTGTGCGCCTGATATTAAGGTGTGTGTCATCAAAATCCTGAATGACTAAATCATTACTACTTTACTTCATGTTCATCCGCGAGGACACCATCATAAATTTGTGCGTTCTTGCTGCTTGTTTTGTGAATCGTCAATTCTTTCATAACTACCCCCTACAGTAGTTAATAATGTAGCCTTTTCCATTAATATATTAAAAATTGTAGTGCCACCACTAAGCATACAGTGCCTTAAATCTAAGTCCTATACAAAAAAGTGTATAGTTATGAATCAGTTATTTATGTACTCTGCAGAAAATAGTTTTCTAAAAGGACTTTTAAAACCTCTAAAACGAATGCTTATAATTTATTACTATGATTTAATAGGATCCTAATGTACACTATTACTTTGTATTAATCTATAAGTTCTATCAATAAAGAAATTTACAACACACAACACACTTTACTTCATGTTCCAACTCTATGAACCGTAGTGCTCAACTTCACAAAAAAATATTAAAATACAAAATAAGATTTCCGCTCCAATAATCAGTATGTCCATCCTTTTCTCAGAGACTGATTGTTTTTCTCCTACGTTTTTCCTCCGCTAAGATCCGGGTTCACGGTAATATTCATGACCAGGATTAAGGCTTTAAAAACCCGTTCATCGCGACGAATTAACGGAAAATACGGTTAATTTAAGTTAAATGGAGCTTGATTTATTACTCCGTATCTAGGTCCAGACTAAAAGTGGAATTGAAGTACTAAGTTATACGAAGAAATTAAAAAACTTAAATTTTACACTAGAAATTGAAACATTTTGCATTGAAACCTAACAATCTAAGATAAATATTTGTAAACATTAAAACATAGAACAATAACATTTTTATTACATTTAAATTAAATATGATTTAATAAATATTCATCGAGTAAAATCCGTAAATATACTTATTTAATTACTAACACAGAAATCTCGTAGCAGTCATTAAAAAAATCCAAGGTTAAAAGTGGTCTAAAGAAAACCAACTAAATATTTTATCACAAACCTCTAAGTGAATCATACGTCTCTTAATGAATACCTTCTTAAAACTCCTAATCAACCAACTCAAATTAAAACAACTTTACAAGTCGAACTAATAACTAACCAATATAACTCAATTTAACAATCGAACTGGCGTATTCCTCATTAAAATCTTCACTTCACAACTCCAGCGATACGCTTTCAACAACATCCGCCTTTTGCCAGCTGATACCTGAACAAGTTCCGGCTGGAAATATGGGAAACCCCTTGTTCGGGACATTACATGTTGAGCTCTACTTTAGAAGTGTTCCGGAACGGGAAAGGGTTAGAGTGAGCGGCTATTTTTATTTGTTCATTTACAGCTGTTTAAGATTTCTTCGAGTTGATGAAGACATTTCTATCAGTTTAATGTCGTTGAAAGGTTTTCGAAGAAACAAAATTCGATGATACGGCTTTCGCACTGAAGTAGATATCCGTAACACAAGTGCTTTAGCTACTTATCTCGGATTCAGATCAATATATGTGATGTAGTAGATGAATTCCATATATTTTTATTTATTTATACATAATCCCCGAAAGGGTAGGCAGGGTAACCCCATTTCACCACATTCAGCCATAAATAAAACTGGGTTGGGTTAGATGGAAAATTGTGAAAAAGTAGTGATTAATGGCTAGCTCGTAGCTTACACAATCACATACCCAGAGGTCGATATACCATTAGTCGCCTTATACGTAGTGCTTGACAAGGAACACAGTTGGCGCATTCTTTTTAAGTCCCTGACCAGCATCGGGCTGTTCACAACAGTGTTCTTTTTGAAGAAAATGATTAACTGATATTATTTTCTGTACTACTGATAACGGGTATGCAACATTTCTTGCAAACATATCGACTAATGTTTATTTATACATAACGCTATATATTTTACGACGAAGTTTATAAACAAGGTAACCCTGATGATGAGTGGTCGTCCTAGCATACAAGTGCTTACGCGAAAAATTGTTTTTGTTGAAGATTTATTCGTTTTTTTTTTTGGTCTCGTCAACTAGTGAATGAAAGGTGTAGTGGAGAACTTAATTTGTCATTTATTAATTAAGTTATCGCCGACATCTAAATAACTATTTTCAGTTAAAATACCAATGAATGAACATGCAAAGGGGTAGCTTGAAAACGTCCATGCAATTTTTTTCTTACTTGTCAGAATCACAGTGGCAGTAAGCTATTTAAACCATTTTTAGTCAAAAACTAAACTAGGTTGGGTTAAATGGAAAATTGTTAAAATTAGCTACAATCAGCTAGTTCAATAAAAGATTAGCTAAATGTAAAAGAAAACAAATTAACCGACAATGTTGCTACCGCATTTTGAATAATAGTTAAAATTATTGCTCACTCTATTCAATTTCAGCTCCTATGCAGTCGTATGCACAAGGCACGAGCCCGTTGACATTATATTCGCACACAACTTTTAACAATCTCTCACATGGCTTCGAGTGGCAAAAAAACGTCAATTCCACCTTATTTCCAGCATACGAGTACTGGAAAATAAGAATAAATATGCTAGTACATTTTCTTTGTACTGCTGCAAGAAGTCTTACTGATTGGAATTAACTAGAACATGTTAATAATAATACATTCCATGTAGAATAAACCCATCTATTGTAATAAGGAGCAGAAAAATAATTTCCTAGCGTTATGTCCCGTGCTTAGACGGGGTCCGCTTAGACCATGATCCAGGATTTAGCGAGTCTGGTAATTACATTGAAGCGACTGTCGATCTAACCTTCGTAACCCTAAGATAGGGGAACCAGACAATTTTTAGATCATGGTTACAAATCCAAAGTTATTTGAATTTGCAGGTTTCATCACGATGTTTTCACTCACCGTCGAGCAAGTGGTATAAATACGTACATAGATTTGAACCCGCACTCCTCGGTTAAGAGGCGTGTGTCCTTACCATTGAGCTACCACCGCTCCGCAAAGTTTTAATTACTAGATGAAAATTACTTTAGGGCTTTCTCTTTAGATATTCCATCCGTGTGGAAAAATATGAGCACTGTTTAAAAATGTCACGAAAAACAATATATCAGACTACATCACAAACATTGATCTGACTCCGAGGTAAGTAGCTTAAGGACTTGGGTTACAGATATCAGAAACAACAGTGGTCAGTGGTTACAAATATAAACTTAAATACTGGATATTAACACCCAGACACAGAACAAACCCAAGTATTCATCATACGAATATTTTTCCTGGGTGGGGATCGAACCCACAACTCCTGGCGAATGGGGCAGGGTCACTACCTAATGAGCCATCGAGCTCGTCAGACTTAACAACAAACATGTTAAATTGAAATTCAAGCATAGTTGAGCTAAATCTATTGTTTCTGTGAAACATAAGTTATCTAATACCTCACTTAACATCGAGTTGTTAAGTTGGAGTCCCGCCACAAAGTGAATTTCAGCTCGTTTGTGGTGAGGGTGCCGACCCACCACCTTTCATGAAGGAGGACTTCTGGCCGGTGGGAGTCGTGTTTCGCGAGTTCCAAGGTCGACTTTCCGCTGACTCAGCGCGCATCACGTCGCGGTCACAACGTGTTATTATTAAGAAATAGAATAAATTATAATATACTTGTATATGTTAGACTTTAAGGTATTGTAAACTAGGCGGCAGATACGCCGCTGCCGCGTAGCGGCGGTGGGGCGAGCGGCCTGCGCGCGCAGGTCACGTGACGGCGGGAAGAACTGACAGGCGACGACTGTCATTGCGGCGTGCGGATTGTTTTGTAAAATATTGTCTGTTTAAAGTAGAATACAGTATTTGTTCTGTATTTTATCGTTTTATTCAATACTCTAACAGTTCAGAAGTGCGATAAACTTACGTCCTAATAGTGAATAATCAAGCTTAAGCGATCTCAGTCTCGAACTCGATTGCAGGAAAGATGCAGGCGCTTTAAAGAAAGAAAGAAAGAAAAAATATTTATTTAGTGTCACAAAATGTTACAAAATTACACAAAATACGTAAACACAAGTACATAAGTGACACTAAAAAGGCATCTACTTTAAATCATGAGAACGCTCGTCAAAACGTAATTGAAGTATTGAATGGATTCAATACTTTATAGTGACAACATCCTGATAGTTCGAAGTCATTGGCGCAGTATATCACACCGAAGGAACCGAGCATGTGTACGGATTATGTTATATCCTTTCATCAGTTTCAAATAACCGGCCTGTACGACTCATTTGAAGCACACAGAGTTGTCATCGAGTGAAAAATAAGACATGGAGTTTGGTGCCTTAGGTCAGGCGAACATGTTACATGCGGGACTGGTCGATATCCCAATGTTTACTGGAAATGTGAAAAACTACAAGACGACGGTGTAAAGTTGGTTGAATCAACTAAAGGCATTGTCTGCAATTTTTGGATGGTGGTGGACTTGTTATGTTATTATCTGTAAATTAGTTTTGGATTTAAGTTACGTTAGATCAATATCTATGAAGTGAATTTTAATATTAATGAATAGATGAAAGGAATAATGATATCAAATAATCGTTTTTAGTGGATGTTGATTACATAGTAGGTACAGGTCTGCATTATTTCATTATTAGTATAATTTGGTTTGTTATAAATATCTGAATGATACTGATAAATTGATAAAAATGTCATAATGATGTCAATACACAAACAATTAACAAATCAAGTAGATGTAATGTAATAATAACAATAATAGCAGCTTATTTCAAGTAATTGTTTGTAAGCAATGGGTACTAATCTCTGTGGATGCTAAGCGGAGCTCAGCGCTGATAATCAGATTGGTCCAGTTCAAGGGTAATTATTTGGGTTTGAGATGTGAAGCAGTAAGGTCAGGTGTGTTTGTTGGTATATGATAGTAGTATATAAAAAAAAGGCATTATAAATAAACAAATATGAAAGAACTAGAACTATGTAAGAAAAAGAACTATGTGAGATAATAATTATATGTAATAAACATGTATTAGGACACATGAGATTGGACTTGTGCCGAGGTAAAGTTTTAAAGAGGTATCCCGGTTTTCTGGATTTAATAATTTTGCGAATCACCATAGCTAAATATACTAGACATAGGTTTGACATGTTTAAGATTTGCTTAGTGTTTAAATGTGGCGATATATGAAGACAGAATTGCATACATGCATTTTTTTACCTGTTGCACTAACCTCTTTATTTGCTCCAGTAGTCTTGGTCTATACACAATATTGCAATAATTAAAATGAGACAATAAGAGACTTTAAGGATTTTCCTAACATCTTCAGTTAAGTGCAATTGCAGCTCATATAGTGTCTTAAGTCAGAAGAGAGCATTTCTAATTTTAGTGTTAATATATTTCATGTAATGCATTTTTCCATCAATTTATTAAGCCGGGGATCTTTGCTCGTGCTACATGGGCAATAGGCTCACCGTCGATATGAATGTATAGATTTTGCCCAATGATCTTCTGACACGGCCACTCTGTACCCAAGGCGATGAAATGTGATTAAGCTGGATTAAGATTCTTATTTAACCTGTCAATGGATTATCTCACAAAGAGTGTCAGTCCGACTCTCTTACGTCATCATTCCGAACGCAGTTTGTAAGCGATACACCGCAGATTCGCCGCAGTAGCTATGCTCTATGTTCTATGTTAGCGGTGATGGTTTCCGCACTTAGTCCTTATAGTGGAGCATTGTACCTGAGCAATGGCGGCCGGTTATTCCAGCCAGCCCATCTCCCTCCAGAAGCAGATTAATCTTCCCAGTCTTCTCAGGGCGTCCGCGAGTGATCCTGGTGTACCCAGAGTCTCCTTGCGGATCTGGGCGACGCCGGTGCATTCGAGGAACACATGCGTCACCGTTTTCTCTGCCTCCATGAACGCTCTGCACAGAGGACTGTCAGTGATGCCTAGTGAGTGGGAGTGGTTATTCAGTGAGCAGTGTCGGGTGATGGGTCCCCGCCACCAGTCTTGGGCTGTTCTTGTTCATGCACAGAAGGCGCTTGGTCAGTTTAGTGTTCAAGGATGGTATAGTCGCTTGGTACCTACAGCCTGGTGTCGAGGTCCCCCATTTTGTCGGTTGTATTTGTGTGTGTTCTTTTAACTAGCTCTCCAACTGGTTGAAAGGTATGGGTACGATTGGTACTGGTCCAACTGCTTTGGAGTTGGAGCCTTTTCTGGCTGGTTCATCAGCTGCATCGTTACAAGCTGATCCAATGTGTCTCTTGATTCATTGCATTGTCACTGTATTACGGTTTGTTACCGTAACGCGTTCTAGGGCGTTATGGCATTCTAGTATCAGTCTTTACGTGATATGGTTTTTCTTTAGAGATTGGAGCACCGAGGCACTGTCGGAGAGTATACGGATGTGGGTATCCGTGATTTTCCTATATGGCGTGTGCTGACTGGATAATGCCAACACATTCTGCTTGATAGACAGTATTGAGCATTCCTAGGGGCCTGGATGTATTGATGTTTAGGTCATCTAAGAAAACTCCGTAACCAGTTCCCTGGTCGGTTTTCGATCCGTCAGTGTAGATCCTCGTGTGGGCTTGAGCAATCATACTGCTCTGCTGTGAGTTCTATTTTGTATTGTTTTTGGAAACAGTGTGTTTTCAGGGTTCTGTCGCTGGATGATGCTAACATGGGCTGTAGATTAATTGCATCCACTTTTATTGATGTGTGTTGATTCTGGAATCCCTATTTAGGGTTACAGATATTTCAAGCCTGAAGCACGCTAAGGTTGCTTCTTCTCTTACAACAAGATGCAGGATGCAACCCAACATCGCCTGTAGAGCGGCGGTAGATGTGGTTTTCATACTGCCAGTGATTGCTACACAGGCGAATCTCTGAAGTTTTTCTAGGTCTTTTGTGTTGTACTCGGATTAGCCCTGGGAATCCAAACTAAGAAAGCGTATGTGATGATTAGATGGATGACTGTGGTGTATAGCCAGTAAGTAATTTTAGGGCTTAAGCCCCAATTCCTGCCAAGCAGACTTTTGCATTGCCGTAATGCTATGCTGGCTTTCGTTGTGATGTGCTCTGTGTGTTTTGCCCAGTTTTCGTTGTGATGTGCTCTGTGTGTTTTGCCCAGTTCAGTTATTTGTCCAAGTAAATGCCCAGGTGCCGCAGTAGCGCCGCAGTAGTGCGCTGCAGTAGCGTCGCAGTAGCGCCGCAGCAGTGCGCTGCAGTAGCGCCGCAGTAGCGCGTCGCAGTTGCGCGCCGCAGTTGCGCGCCGTATTTGCGCGCCGCAGTTGCGCGCCGCAGTTGCGCGCCGCAGTTGCGCGCCGCAGTTGCGCGCCGCAGTATCGCGCCGCAGTATCGCGCCGCAGTAGTGCGCCGCAGTAGCGCGCCGCAGCAACGCGCCGCAGTAACGCACCGCACAGTAGGCGGCTCTCACACTGTACCCCACGTTACAACTCGTAGAACCAAGACCGAGTACATGAAATGCAGCTTTATTAACCAATCAGCGTCCGGCACAGACATAACGATGGACGGCCAGCCACTACCCAGAGTAGACCGATTATTACTAGTATCGACGCTAACCGCGGAGGTAAATGCGGATGTAGGCGTGGCCTAGAGTTAACGCGGAAATGGCTTAAATGAAGAACTCTCGGGAGTACTGTGTAATTCTAAAATACTGATAAAACTTTAGGGAAAAGTCTAGAAAACTGCAGTGAGGCCTGCTGTGATGTATGAACCCGAGTGCTGGGCCATACAGAAACAACATGAACAGAAAACACACAAACAAAATGAAAATGCTCCGATGGGCTGCTGGGGTAACAAGATACGACAGAGTAGGTAAAGAGTATATCACAGTATTATTAAACTCACTCCCATTTTAGAAAATATGGCTGAAAGCCATATGCGTTGGTATGGACATATGATAAGAAGCGATAAAGAACATATTGTAAGGAAAGCCCTCGTGCTCAAAAAGCAGCGCAGGTGGAGGAACGGACAACCCAAGACCGACTGTCTTGGCGCCTTAAAACAAGGAGGAAATGAAAAAGGAAAAGGCATAGCAGAACAAGAAGACCAGTTCGGTCAGGATCAGTTCGATCAATACCACTTCGGTCAGGATCAGTTAGATCTTTATCAGTTAGATATACCAGTTTGGTCAGGATCAGTTAGATCGAAACCAGTTTGGTCAGAATCAGTTAGATCGATACTAGTTTGGTCAGGATCAGTTAGATCAATACCAGTTCGGTCAGGATCAGTTAGATCAAAACTAGTTCGATCAGGATCAGTTAGATCGAGACCAGTTCGGTCAGTTATACCCATACAGGTTCTATCGGGGCCAGTTTGGTCCAGGCCAGTTCAGCCAAGGTCATTTTAGTCAGGACCAGTTAGATCGATGCCAGTTTAGCCAGGATCAGTTAGATCGATACTAGTTCGGTCAGGATCAGTTAGATCAAAACTAGTTCGATAAGTTAAAGCGGTACCAGTTCTATCAGTATCAGGTACCGGTACAGTTGGAATCAGTTAGATCGGTATCAAATCCATCAGGATAATTTAAATCGTTATAAGTTTATTCAAAAATCATCAAGATACGTACCAGTTCTATCAGAATAAGCTAGATCGGTTCCAGTTCAGTTGGGATCAGTTTTAACGATACCAGTAAATTTGAGATCGGTTAGATCGGTACCAGCTCAGTTGGGAACAGTTAATCGATGCTAGTTCAATCGATATTAGTTCAGTCGAGATCAGTTAGATCAGTACAAGTTCAGTTGAGATCATATATCGGTACCAGCTTGGTCGGTACAAGCTAAGTTAGTATCAGTTATATCAGTACCAGTTCAGTCAGGATCAGTTTGATCGGCACCAGCTTAGTTAGGAACAGTTAAATCGGTGCCAGTTCAGTCAATACCAGCTCAGAATAATTTGGTCCAGACCAGTTCGGTCGGGGCCAGTTCGCCAGGACCAGTTCGGTCGGTACCAGTTCGGTCGGGACCAGTTCGGTCGAGACCAGTTCGGTCGGGACCAGTTCGGTCGGGGCCAGTTCGGCCGGGGCCAGTTCGGCCGGGGCCAGTTCGGCCGGGACCAGTTCGGTCGGGACCAGATCGGTCGGGACCAGTTCGGTCGGGGCCAGTTCGGCCGGGACCAGTTCGGTCGAGACCAGATCGGTCGGGACCAGTTCGGTCGGGGCCAGTTCGGCCGGGACCAGTTCGGTCGGGACCAGCTCGGTCGTGACCAGTTCGGTCGAGACCAGATCGGTCGGGACCAGTTCGGTCGGGGCCAGTTCGGCCGGGACCAGTTCGGTCGGGACCAGCTCGGTCGCGACCAGTTCGGTCGGGGCCAGCTCGGTCAGGACCTTGGTTCGGTAAATTGGAATTAATACAAGTTGTTTCCAGGTAATACGGGGTCGTATTGTTAGCGCAGGATGGTCGACTGTAAACTAGGCGGCAGATACGCCGCTGCCGCGTAGCGGCGGTGGGGCGAGCGGCCTGCGCGCGCAGGTCACGTGACGGCGGGAAGAACTGACAGGCGACGACTGTCATTGCGGCGTGCGGATTGTTTTGTAAAATATTGTCTGTTTAAAGTAGAATACAGTATTTGTTCTGTATTTTATCGTTTTATTCAATACTCTAACAGTATATATTATATTAGCCAACATTTATGTGTAACATAACACATATATTTGTATGTTGCCTTAAATAAATGACTTATTACTATTATTATTCAGACGGGCCCGTTGGTCGAGTGGTCAGAGACCCTGGCCACGAATCCAAGGGTCGCGGGTTCGAATCCCGCTAGGGGCAAATGTTTCGTGTGATGAACATGGACATTAGTACTCGAGTCATGGATGTTTATAAACGTATTTAAGTATCTCTATCTGTTCACCTAGTATTCCTAGCACAAGCGTAAGCTTAGTTTGGAGCTAGGGAATTGGTGTGTCAGTCTAAAGAATTTATTTATTATTAACTTGAACAACTTTAGGCTTATTCACGGTACAGGTACGAGTCCATAATAGGTTGCTTCGAAAATTTCATGAAAATTCAAAAATAAAACAAACTTGTCAAACTGCACTCCTAGCAAAGACCTGTTCTGGAAAATTAGACTTTATCAGAAACGATAGACTCACACAAATTATCCCAAACTCGATTCCGTCACGTGAAATGTGAAAATAATCAAATAAAAACACGTCCACGCAAGCGGTTACGGTACAATTTCGCTCAATATTCAACAGGGGCACACAGAAATGTGATGCTACCCGTAAATCCTTTCTGTGAACGTGAAACTCGCGTTTCCTCTAATACGCGTAATGTGTCTGAAAAATTTGCAGCCAGATACATTACAGCATGGTTGAGTTAGTTTAAAAATGTTTACGTTGCGAGTTTTGTGAGTCATTTTCGGTTCTGTAATAGGAAATGTGATCTAGTGAGATATATTGTGCCTTGTCTACAATAGGTGTTTTAATAACGGAAAAGTATGCAAAATAGAATATTAACCTGTCTTTTTTATATATGGAACTACACCCATCTATATTTTTTTACATCTACATATTTACTAGGATATATTATTTGTAGTAAAACAGTATGTACATTATTAACTTGGCAGTTAAAGAAAACAAAGTGATAAAACTCGACATTGAAGTAACTACGGATGTGTAACTGTAATTTAATTTATCTGGTCTCCCGTCTAAGGGTTACGAAAGTCAATGGCAGTCACTTCGATATAATAGCCATAACCGCTAATAAAGGATAATGGTCCGAGCGATCTCCAACAAGAAACGGAAAATATGATGATTAACATAACTATGATTTAACATAACCTAATATTTTTGACTGTATTCTATTGTATTTTATTTTACTAAGATTATGTAACCCAGCTATTGAGCTATTATTACTACGTATAGAGAAGCTATGTCTAACAAAAATATTATCACGAAGCATGCACTGAGCGTGTTTCAGCATTTGCAGCACTAAAACTAACAATTGTCGTCTAACTAAGCTATTAAAATACGCAGCGCTAGATCGCTCATAGAGTACATTTTTCTTGCGACCAAGACGTCGTAAACGCCGTGAATTTCATGGCGCTTACGCGTGAACGTAGGCGAGTGACTAAACGAGTTGTTGCCGATCGGCAACAACGCACGGCGCAAAAAACTTGTTCGCTGCGTCGGTTCCATACGCTAGTAATAATACATAGTTCAATGATCCCAGCCCAGTTTTATTTTTGGCAGAATGTGGTTATGAATGAATGAATGAAATGATCTTTATTTACGTAGGCTCAAATAAGCACTTATAAATCGTCAGTACATACAAATGGAAATAAAAATTTACCACCGGATTCGGAAAGTAGCCTCTTAAAGAGGCTTGCTGTCCCTTTCACTCTGCCTACGCCCTCGGGGTTTATGGGCATGATGTTATGTATGTATGTATGTATGTATGTATTATGTATAGGATCACGACTGCAATCTCTTTACTGAGATAATGTTTCAGAAACAACAAAATCCAAAAACTACATTTTGACAAGAATAATTATAATTGAGTTGGGTTCAATGTCAAATTGTGACAAATTTGTAACAAGAGGCTAGCTTATCGCCAACACGACCACAAACTCAATTATTATATTTTTTTTGACGAAAAAGTTGAGGCGGTCTCATATCTACCAATACACGCAAATACTAACACCTGCAATCCTGGCAGAGACAGAAAAAGTCCTTGGACAGAGGGCCTTGAACCACATTCAAGCCAAAATGAATTAAGGTTTAAATTAATATGTATTAATTAAGCCAAAATCTAAGTCATCTCACTCTATTATGCAAAAGACTTCCGAAAATACCAAATGTTAGCTTCGTAACCTTCTTTTAAAAGAGGCAGCTTCATCGAAGCTTATCGGCGAAAATTACCTACTCCGAAAAAATCACCTGATCAAATCCACGGAAATTCAGTTTCCCAACCGGCTATTAGGAGTTTTGAAAAAAAGCGTGCTACTAGCGCCAACACCGGTTAGTGGCCGGCTTGGGAAATAAGAAAAAAAATGTTCGCTTACCCATCCCATAACCGAGTTAATGGCTCCCCTCACCGACAGGCTTAGGGCCCTCCCTAAGTTACAAGCGATTAGCGGTTATCTGGGATATTGTCGGCATATATGTTAATATGATTTTTCAATGGTACCTAATAAGTTGCTCATGCTATTATTTCAAATATCCCTTCCAAATTATAATTCTGAGGGAATAATCCTGCATTTTTTTAGTAGTTTAAAGTTAAAAGGTGATATTGGGCGTGATGGCTTTTCTGCATATATCTACATTGGAACCATCACGGCGACAATACCCTACAGAAGTGCACTCCCCAAGGAGCTAAAAGCCCTTTATGGGGTATTACCATAATAAGTGACACGCAAAATTTCACTACGCTTAGATGGAAAATTGTATAAAATTATTGACAAATGGTTAGCTTGTCGCCTACACAGTCACAAATTCAACCGGTACACCATTCATTGCCTTTCACGACATGTTTGGAGCACAGTTGGTTCATTATTTTTGAGTATCAATAAAATATGGGATAAGTTACGAGATGTTTCGGTATTTTAAAACGAGCAAAACAATTTGGGTGTGTAAAATGGGTATTTATATTCAATATTTAAGTATATATTTGTAATACCACTGTTGATTCTGATATCCGTAACACAAGACGTGCTTAAGCTACTTACCTTGGAGTCAGATCAATGTATGTGATGTATGTAGTTGATATTTATTTATATTTAATTTGTGCGCTTTGCTTCATAAACCTAGGCAATCTAAGCTAAGCTAAGATGTATTTCAGAGTAAAAAAAAAAAAAAATATGTAAAAAAAAATCTGACATTGCGTACCGTCAAACGGACAATTAAGTACCCTCAGTTGGAAGAAAACAAAATGGCTATTTGCTCAACACTTGGACCAACCCCCAGGTATAACTTTCAGTTAACCTGGCTATACAATTAAATGTAACTGCGCAGGTCGTTACACCATCAGACGTGTAATTAACACGGCACAACTTTTTGTTAGATAATAAACATCGCCGAGTCCAATATCCTACTATACGTAAATTGAATTAAAGTTCTTCTTGGAACTTGTTATAAGCGAGAATAAGAGATAACCATATTACTTCTTAGAACAACTATTATATAAATAACTCTCCTTGTAATCCCTATTTATTAAAAGTAAATCTTTAACAAAATGCCTATTTGGTTAGAGATAGCATTAGAATTCGTCCTTCCTCAAGGTAATAAGTAAGCAAAGTAGTTTGGTTAATTGCCAAAATACTAAGATAAAAATTCTGACCGATGCAAGGCTTGAAGAATTGGCTTTGTATTTTATAAGAGTATTTTATAGATTTTATTTTGTTACGTTTTGATAATATAAATAATATAAAACAGAGACCAAATACCATAATAAATCACATACATAGCTGATGAACCCTTTTAAGATATCTTATAAACATTATTCGGTTAAAAAAAATATTTCTTGAAATGTATATGGGGCGGAGTCTAAGGAGCCACAAACTCCTTAAGCCACATTAAACAAAAATAAATTAAATTTCGTTTTTAAGCAAAAAATTTAAAAGTGACATGTGGCTACCTTTTCACCTACGTAGTCAAAAACCTAACATTTAATACACTATTAGTCGCGTTTTGCAATATGCTAAGCAAGAATCACAATTAATGATACATTATTTTTTAATTCCGGGTCATACGAGAAAATAACAGATAGGGATATTTTCATATTTTAATATGAGTAGGTAAGGAAACTCTCCTCTTTATTTAACAACTATACATTACGTTCTAGATATAAGACTTCTTTACAACGTATACTTTACAATAAGCTCCTTGAAACCAGAACAAACTCTCATCCCCAACCTGCATCAGCTTCCTAAATCCTTAGCAAGATCCTCAACAAAACGCAACAATATACAGTGCAACTAGAATGGGATTCATGGAGTGCGCTTATCTCCGCATTATGTTTTGATAGCGCCCTCTACCGACAGTATTACACGCTGTAACCACAGCTGTGTCTTTTGTGATGGCGTCTACACGATACGATGCGAGGTGTGATGAGTTGGTTAAAACAGAAAACCACGGCTTTGAATAATGATATCTTCTTTTGTGTGATTGTGTAAGTGATGAACAGTTAATCGGGGCGTTTGACTCTGCCTATCATTTGGGGATTACGGGCGCGACGATACGTATGTATGATTTCTTCATGTGTACGATAATACATGTAGTATGTAGTTACACTAGTACATAAAGATATTTTTTGTTGACTTTTAAAACTTACTATTATATTTCCCAGTGCAGTAGCTTAATTATGTGTGTTAACATAAATAATTGAAATCTGCTAGCTAACGTATTAAATACATCAGAATAAAAATAGTTTATCTCAAGAATAGTTTTTGGTTCCAAATTGTATAATTTTATTTTTATCTTTCTTACAGAAACTTGCATTTTAAGAAGCATTAATTTTGTCATTGTTTGGCTCGTATCTACTGCTAATACATGTTTGTTACAATAATTACTAGGATTATGCTACGGAAGAAAACAAATTAATTGGCCTCATGTTACCTTACCATACTCTAATAGGCATGTTAACACCAATGCTCGTATTCGAATCTTTTCTAAGTCGTAAGGTGTAAAATGCGTTTATTTACTACACAATACAAATAGTGCAACAACTGTTCAAGTTAAGAGCTGAGATAAAGGCGGCGTTCGCTTGCAGGGATTACGCGAGTCTGCTGCGCTCATTGTTCATATTCGGCTAACAGCATACCTCGGCGTGTTCGTCATTAACTAAATCTAACGAATGTTTATCCTGGATGGGGATCGAACTCACAACTTTACATAACCAGACCATGATCCAGGATTTTGCGAGTCTGGTAATTACATTGAAGGGACTGCCGATCTGACCTTCGTAACCCTAAGATAGGGGAACTAGATTATATATAATTATATATAATTTTTGTTTCTTTTTCCTAGTTTTTAAACGAATTCAAAAAAAGGAGGAGGTTCTCAATTCGACTGAATTCTTTTTTTTTTATTATTATATTCTCACTTCTGGCCAATTCCGTAGCAGGTTGGACATATTGGCGCGAAGCGCCTTTATTATTAATAGCGAACGGCGGTTCATTCTATATCGGGTATTAGATTTAAAATCATGTAGACGGCTAGTTACTTTTCTCAAAAGTTTATCTAAGCCAAAATGATCTTGAGTTGATGATTATTACAGTTTCAGTTGGACAACAATTGTAAGTGAGAAATCGCTCCTGTATTTCAGCTTTTCACTCATATACTGACGACGTTACTATGTTGATCAAATAAAGCATTAACTAGAACCCATTTAAGTCCCAGACCAACCCGAGAATCACTTGTTTACCTTTGTTGTTTACCTTTGCCAAGAAACAAGCGGTATACATACAATAAAATCAGATTATTATTGTAATACACTATTACATAGGTACGTAACACGCGCAATAACAAATAATAAACTAAGCGACATTATCCCGCAACTTACTCAACTTCACAAGCTCACAATCTCATTTATTTCTTAATCAACTTCCCGGATCTGTAAGAATTTGTACCGGGATAGCTATGAGCATCCCAACATGTGTTTAGAAGTTGCTTCTGGACAAGAATTTCGACTACCGTAGTTATTGGATATGGTAACATTTGGCCTCACTTGGAAAAAACTTGTTTCGGTAAAGAAGTTTAGTTGGTTCATATTGGATAAGATTTTAAAAAATAAAATGGTCGTTTGTTTTTAGGAGCTATTAAAATAACACAATTACCATCAGTAGTTTAATGTTTACAGCCCCGATATATAATTATATTAAGCAGGTTTAAAAAATGTACAATAGGTATTGTAAAAGATCTATGCTACCATAATCACGTATTCCTAAATTCCTTTTATTCTACTGCTAGCAGATAGTTTAATAGATGAATATCACCTTTCACGAATAGGCAAGATGACTAAAAATTCCGTTTAGTCCGTCAGTTAGATATAATAAAAAAATATTGAACACGTATTTTTTTATTTATTTGTCAAACATTGACGAAGATACAATGTATTTAAGTTGCGCGTGACGTCACGCTTAGGTACAGTTTTTACTAAATAGTGACTTAGCAAGCGCCCACTACAAAACTTTGATGCTCTTTATCTTTGTGATTTTTTGTTAATTTGATGAAGCGATTAATACGTGTCTAGTATTTTGTATGATCTAACTGAGGGACTAAATAGAATTATAGTTTTTTAATGGAGTCATCATTATTTTTGTGTCCAAGTTGCTGCAGTGGGTTAAATATTTTTTTTGGGCAACTTTTCTTGACATCTTTAGATGTTTGGTAAATATTAAATGAACGGGAAATAAAAGTAGTACAATGATGATAACGTATCTACGTCCTATCAAGTATATAATAACATAATAACAAGTATGTATTTCTCTCTGCCTACCCGCTAGGGAAATAGCGTGAAGCTAGTATTTTATGTACTTTTGCGTATAATATAGATTGCCGTATAGAGTGTTTTGGATGAATTTAAACTTTGGTAATTGACCAAGTTCTACATAAGATAACTTTAAATATTCCCGATAATATATATGATATAATATATATATATAGCCGTCAAGGGCAACTAACGGTATATGTTTTTTTTGGGTAGGCGACGAGCTAGCCACTTGTCACTACTTTTTCACAATTTGCCATCTAACCCAGCCCTGTTTTGTTTTTGGCTGAATGTGCTGCTACCTCTTTGACTCTGCCTACCCCTTCGGGAATTATGGGCGTGATGCTATGTTTGTTTATACCTATTGGATGACAGACCTTAAAGCCAGGACTGAACTTAAAGGCTTTCAAGTGTAAAAATATTGCCACCGTCCATTGCCAATTTTCGTTCTAACATCTTTGTCCCCCGTAGATTAGTTGAGATCAGACCTCGGCTTACCGAAACTTATCTCGTTAGTTAGTAATCTAGGAACCGGTCAAGTATTTCTCAACTACCCATACTCTATAAATACAGTCGCCTTATTAATGTTACTTACTCTACAATATTTGATACATGTCCACTACGCAGACTTAAAATGAAATAAGTTTAGTCAAAGTCAAAGTCAAAATATTATTTACTCTTTATCTACTAATTAACAAATGCGAATGTGAATCTGCCTGTTAATTATATTTTAATGTCTAAACTACTTCACCGATTGGGATCAAATTGTGTACGCAAGTGTAATCCTTAGAAATATAATATTTATTAGTAAAAGATACAAAATAAGAGCGGTGGTAGCTCAATGGTAAGGACACGCGCCTCTTAACCGAGGAGTGCGGGTTCAAACCCGGGCATGTACCTCTATATTTAAAAAAAATCTATGTACATATTTATACCACTAGCTCGACGGTGAGAGAAAACATCGTGATGAAACCTGCAAATTCAAACAACTTTGAATTTGTAACCATGATCCAAAAATTGTCTGGTTCCCCTATCTTAGGGTTACGAAGGTCAGATCGGCAGTCGCTTCAATGTAATTACCAGACTCGCTAAATCCTGGATCATGGTCTAAGCGGACCCCGTCTAAGCACGGGACATAACGCTAGGAAGATGAAGATGATGAAGTAAAAGATACAAAATATTTGTTTATTTTATAAACAATTCTTTTTAACACTTTTATGCTATGTAATTCAGATAAATCAGAACTAATTTACATCGATAAAACATGGTTTGTGTCATTCTAAAGTATAAGTATTAAAGTTCCGTAAAAAAATCCATGCAGTAGGTACTTTTTGCGTGAAAGAGTAACAAACATCCACACATCCATCCATCCATCCATACAAACTTTGGCGTTTATAATAGAAGTAAGATTTGAACGTTAAAGTTTCAGATGTAATGCACGCTCTAGCCTAGATTCAATTTCCACTTATCAAAACGTTTAACTAACTCGTATTTTTTTATTTCATACCAAAGTCATGATAATTATTGGATCCAAAAACAGGTACAGTTTTTCAATCCCGGTTAGACTAGACATGGATCAATAAATCGAAACTGCTTGTAAAATGGTATTTGTTGACAAGTGCCGCTATTTGGGCTCCAAAAAAGCAAAACAGACCAACTAAATTGTTATAAGTTTACTCAGAAAGTAACTGTCGTTATCAACACGAAAACATATGAGTCTACTTACAAACGCCCTTGCCAACAGTTTCCAAAGCTACGTCTCATCATGAAAGTTATTTACTAACGCTGCGAATACTTACATTCTAATTTACTTCAAGTATATACATGAACTAATAAGGATTGTAGATTTATTCTCAGATTTTTCTTACATTCTAGGCCAGGGATGGCGAACCATTGGCACGCGTGCCATATAATTATGACACGTGATACAACATCATACACACGCATTTTCTTTGATACCACACATTTATCAACAATGGCCGATAATAAATAATTGTTGGCTGGGTGTTAATATCCGATATTTAAGTATACATGTAAATGAGGCTAGCCTCGTTCGTAACTTAACTTTTTAAGCATCTTTATTTATGATTTGACAGATGTCGGACTAGACAACATAAATTTTATTTCCGTTGAAATAATATCGTAAAATCATAAATAAAGATGCTTAAAAAGTTAAGCTGCCAATGACGCTATATAGCCTCATTTACATACATTTGTAATACCACTGTTGTTTCTGATATCCGTAACATTCTGCTTAAGCTACTTACCTCGGAGTCAGCTCAATGTATGTGATGTAGTCTGATATTTATTTATTTATAAAATTCATAGTCACAGTCCAGTTTTTTTTGGCTGATGTGGGTAAGGAGGCTGCTCTTTTGACTCTGCCTTTAGGGATTACGGGTGTGTTTATATACCTATACTAGCTTTTGGCGCACACGCTACGCGTGTGCTTGCCAAAACCCAGCTCTGCGAGGCGGAGGGGGACGCTCCGGGCTTCGCCCTACGCGGAGCTCGGCCTTCGGCCTCGCGATACGCAGCTCGGCCTGCGGCCTCGCTTAGATTACATGGCTGGGTTGGACCGTTCGCAATGGCGTTCTTATTCTTTTTTTGATGCCCTATGTTCCATCAAATGGGTCCTAAAGAACCAGGCCTCCGGCCTCGCATACGTGGTTTGAATTGCGGTCTTGCAAAATTACATAATTTATTTGGCCGCTCCGGGCTGCGCCCTACGCGGCGCTCCGCTTATGGCTTAGCAATATAATATCACTTATTGGGCCGCTCCAGGCTACGCCCTACGCGGCGCTCCGCCTAAGGATTTGCATAATAGCACAACTTTATTGGCCGCTCCGGGCTTCGCCCTACGCGGCGCTCCGCCTAAGGATTTGCATAATAACATAACTTAATTGGCCGCTCCGGGCTTCGCCCTACGCGGCGCTCCGCCTTTACATTCGCAAAATTACATCACTTGATTGGCCGCTCCGGGCTGCGCCCTACGCGGCGCTCCGCTTACGCATTCGCAATATAACATTACTTGTTTGGCCGCTCCGGGCTTCGCCCTACGCGGCGCTCCGCCTACGCATTCGCAATATAACATTACTTCTTTGGCCGCTCCGGGCTTCGTCCTACGCGGCGCTCCGCCTGTGGCTTCGCAAAAATACATTAACTCTATGGCCGCTCCGGGCTTCGCCCTACGCGGCGCTCTGCCTATACATTAGCAAAATTACATCACTTGATTGGCCGCTCCGGGCTGCGCCCTACGCGGCGCTCCGCTTACGCATTCGCAATATAACATTACTTGTTTGGCCGCTCCGGGCTTCGCCCGACGCGGCGCTCCGCCTACGCATTCGCAATATAACATTACTTCTTTGGCCGCTCCGGGCTTCGCCCTACGCGGCGCTCCGCCTGTGGCTTCGCAAAAATACATTAACTCTATGGCCGCTCCGGGCTTCGCCCTACGCGGCGCTCCGCCTATACATTAGCAAAATTACATCACTTGATTGGCCGCTCCGGGCTTCGCCCTACGCAGCGCTCCGCCTAGAACTTTGCGAAAATTAAGGCATAATAAATGTGCTCCACCTATGCGCACGCAAAGTTACATAGTCATTTTGTATGATAAAGACAGTACCGCAATACTATGCAACAGTTTCCCTATACAAATTCGTACAAACTTATCTTTGCGGTCGGCTCCAGTACAAAATGTATGGGAAAATCGAGTACCAACATGACATGGAGTTTTTAATTTTTTTCTTTTGACTGTTGATTTATATTTCAAAATTGGATTGAAATGGAAATAAATGGCCAATTTTGACAGACCCTTATACTTATTTTGTGCTAAAAGTCGTTATTTCGACTTTTTACATTTCGGGGTAAATCTCAAAAATTACCCCGAAATTTGGGAAATAATTTTAACCAGTCGATAGGTCTTATAGGGCTCTACAACAAAGGTCATTATCAAAATTTAGCTTTGCTAACTGCAACTGCCCCAAAAACCACTTTGAAAATTCTGAAAAATTCACATTTTTACAAAATGGCCGCCACTTGGTCCGCCATTTTGATTTTTTTGAAGCCAGTATTTTTTAAGCATTCTACGTTATATACCACATCGAACTGCATTTTTACTTTTTCGCTCCAACGTATAATGAGTCCTCCAGAGCCTCTGGAAGTAGACCATGCCTTCGGGATTCACCTCCCCGCCGCTCCGAGTGTTGCCATGCGAATGAGATTAAAATAGTCAAATGTCATTTTAATGGACCCGCCCTCTAGGTACCTGGCAATGAATTTACCAAAAAGTCGTTATTTCTACTTTCGACCTTTTTGGGCCATATCTCGAAAACTACCAAAAACTACCAAAAATTTTTTTCACCTGGCAACACATCTTGACGAGACACATATCCGCCTAGTACATTGGAAAACGCTAAAGTGTCGCCATCTGCCCGAAAAATTTAAAATAAAATTTCGAAAAAGTAAAATTTTCACAAAATGGCCGCTAGCGCGTCCGCCATCTTGAATTTCCGAATGCCCATATTTTTCCCATATTCTGGGTCGTATACCCCACCAACCCACAGTTTTCGTTTTTTTCTCCCGTGCGTCCTCGGACCCAGAGAGAGTTTGGAAAATGACCATGTCGAAAAAATGTTTTGGTCCGCTGTCGCCAGTGTTGCCAGAATTTTTCAACAAAACTACCATGAGGCTATTGCAGGTCGGGGTTGCCATAAATCTGCATACTCGATTTTTCGCAAAACGTCAAAATTTCTTCCCTACCATTTTCTACCATGGCTCGAAAACTACCATGAATTTGGTAGAAATTCAAACGCATGGCAACATTTGAATAAATTTTCTACGACTGCTACATACAACGCAATTCTCTAAAATGTTGCCATCCATGCGAAAAATGAAAAACAAATTTTTCAAAAATTTTAAGTTTTACTAAATTACCGCCAGCGCGTCCGCCATCTTGAATTTTGCAATATCCATATTTTTCCCATATTCTGGGTCGTATACCCCATCAACCCTCATTTTTCGTTTTTTCCTCCGACGCTTCCTCTGACCCACAGGGCTCCTAGAAGACGACAATGTCGAAAAAACGTTTTTTACCGATAATTTCCAGTGTTGCCAGAATTTTCCAAAAAAACTACAAAAAAGCCCAAGCGGGTCGGGGTTGCCACGAAACTGCATACTCGATTTATCGAAAATCAAAAATTTTTTTTTCCTACCCTTTTCTCCCATGGCCCGAAAACTACCATGAATTTGGTAGAAATTTCCACGCATGGTAACACTCGAATAAATTCCCCACCATAGCCTTCTTACAAGCGATTCTCTAAAGTGTTGCCATCCACCCGAAAAATGCCTTCGAAAAATGGAAAAAAAATTCTTGGGACAAAATGGCCGCCAGCGCCGCCGCCATATTGAATTTCTATAATCTATGGATGGGGTCGTCGAGTCGACTATACCCGCAACAAATGTCAAAAGAAAGTTTTCCACTGTCTATGCGCGTCTCTTCAGTACGACTGCGCAAAAATGACTCTAAATCGGATTTTCAAACCGCAATAACACCGCCGCCATCTTGTTTTTTTGACATTTTATTTTTTTTCCATTCCTAACCCATAAACAACAATCTCGAGCAGTATAATCCGCCCCACGTTTCCATACATTTTTTTTTTCCCGCTAAGCCATACTCGGCGGCCATCTTGAATTTAAAAAAAAAAACAAGCAAAAGCTGCGTTGATTTAAAATCTAAACCCACCCCTCATACATCAAAAAGAGGTAGAACTACCCCTTGCCACCCAAAAACACCCCCGATCAGTCAGTGAGTGAGTCAGTGGTAATTTAGCTTTATATATAATAGATAGACTAGCTTTTGGCGCACACGCTACGCGTGTGCTTGCCAAAACCCAGCTCTGCGAGGCGGAGGGGGACGCTCCGGGCTTCGCCCTACGCGGAGCTCGGCCTTCGGCCTCGCGATACGCAGCTCGGCCTGCGGCCTCGCTTAGATTACATGGCTGGGTTCGACCGTTCGCAATGGCGTTCTTATTCTTTTTTTGATGCCCTATGTTCCATCAAATGGGTCCTAAAGAACCAGGCCTCCGGCCTCGCATACGTGGTTTGAATTGCGGTCTTGCAAAATTACATAATTTATTTGGCCGCTCCGGGCTGCGCCCTACGCGGCGCTCCGCTTATGGCTTAGCAATATAATATCACTTATTGGGCCGCTTCGGGCTACGCCCTACGCGGCGCTCCGCCTAAGGATTTGCATAATAGCACAACTTAATTGGCCGCTCCGGGCTTTGCCCTACGCGGCGCTCCGCCTAAGTATTTGCATAATAACATAACTTAATTGGCCGCTCCGGGCTTCGCCCTACGCGGCGCTCCGCCTTTACATACGCAAAATTACATCACTTGATTGGCCGCTCCGGGCTGCGCCCTACGCGGCGCTCCGCTTACGCATTCGCAATATAACATTACTTGTTTGGCCGCTCCGGGCTTCGCCCTACGCGGCGCTCCGCCTTTACATTCGTAATATAACATCACTTGTTTGGCCGCTCCGGGCTTCGCCCGACGCGGCGCTCCGCCTACGCATTCGCAATATAACATTACTTCTTTGGCCGCTCCGGGCTTCGCCCTACGCGGCGCTCCGCCTGTGGCTTCGCAAAAATACATTAACTCTATGGCCGCTCCGGGCTTCGCCCTACGCGGCGCTCCGCCTATACATTAGCAAAATTACATCACTTGATTGGCCGCTCCGGGCTTCGCCCTACGCGGCGCTCCGCCTAGAACTTTGCGAAAATTAAGGCATAATAAATGTGCTCCACCTATGCCCACTCAAAGTTACATAGTCATTTGTATGATAAAGACAGTACCGCAATACTATGCAACCGTTTCCCTATACAAATTCGTACAAACTTATATTTGCGGTCGGCTCCAGTACAAAATGTATGGGAAAATCGAGTACCAACATGACATGGAGTTTTCAATTTTTTTCTTTTGACTATTGATTTATTGTCCAAAATTGGATCGAAATGGAAATAAATGGCCAATTTTGACAGATCCTCATACTTATTTTCTAGCAGAAGTCGTTATTTCGAGTTTTTACATTTCGGGGTAAAATTCAAAAATTACCCCGAAAATTGGGAAAAAATTTTAACCAGTCGATAGGTCTTATAGGGCTCTACAACAAAAGTCATTATCAAAATTTAGCTTTGCTAACTGCAACTGCCCCCAAAACCACTTTGAAAATTCTGAAAAATTCATATTTTTACAAAATGGCCGCCACTTGGTCCGCCATTTTTATTTTTTTGAAGCCAGTATTTTTTAGGCATTCTACGTTATATACCACATCGAACTGAATTTTTACTTTTTCCCTCCAACGTATAATGAGTCCTCCAGAGCCTCTGGAAGTAGACCATGCCTTCGGGATTCACCTCCCCGCCGCTCCGAGTGTTGCCATGCGAATGAGATTAAAATAGTCAAATGTCATTTTAATGGACCCGCCCTCTAGGTACCTGGCAATGAATTCATCGAAAAGTCGTTATTTCTACTTTCGACCTTTTTGGGCCATATCTCGAAAACTACCAAAAACTACCAAATTTTTTTTTCATCTGGCAACACATCTTGACCAGACACACATCTGCCTAGTACATTGGAACATCCTAAAGTGTCGCCATCTGCCCGAAAAATTCAAAATAAAATTTCGAAAAAGTGAAATTTTCACAAAATGGCCGCTAGCGCGTCCGCCATCTTGAATTTCTGAATGCCCATATTTTTCCAATATTCTAGGTCGTATACCCCACCAACCCACATTTTTAATTTTTTCCTTCCGTGCGTCCTCGGACCCACAGAGAGTTTGGAAAATGACCATGTCGAAAAAATGTTTTGGTCTGCTGTCGCCAGTGTTGCCAGAATTTTTCAACAAAACTACCATGAGGCTATTGCAGGTCGGGGTTGCCATAAATCTGCATACTCGATTTTTCGCAAAACGTCAAAATTTCTTCCCTACCATTTTCTACCATGGCTCGAAAACTACCATGAATTTGGTAGAAATTCAAACGTACGGCAACACTTTAATAAATTGTCTACCCCTACCCGATACAACGCGTTTCTCTAAAATGTTGCCATCCATGCGAAAAATGAAAAACAAATTTTTCGAAAATTTTAAGTTTTACTAAGTTACCGCCAGCGCGTCCGCCATCTTGAATTTGGCAATGCCCATATTTTTCCCATATTCTGGATCGTATAACCCATCAACCCTCATTTTTCGTTTTTTCCTCCGACGCTTCCTCTGACCCACAGGGCTCCTAGAAGCTGGCAATGTCGAAAAAACGTTTTTTACCGATAATTCCCAGTGTTGCCAGAATTTTCCAAAAAAACTACAAAAAGGCCCAAGCGGGTCGGGGTTGCCACAAAACTGCATACTTGATTTTCCAAAAATCCAAAAATTTTTTTTCCTACTATTTTCTCCCATGGCTCCAAAACGACCATGAATTTGGTAGAAATTTCCACACATGGTAACACTCGAATAAATTCCCCACCATAGCCTTCTTACAAGCGATTCTTTAAAGTGTTGCCATCCACCCGAAAAATGCCTTCGAAAATTGCCAATTTTTTTCTCGGGACAAAATAGCTGCCAGCGCCGCCGCCATCTTGAATTTCTATAATCTATGGTACGGGTCGTCGAGTCGACTATACTTGCAAGAATTTCCAAAAGAAAATTTTCCACTGTCTATGCGCGTCTCTTTGGTACGACTGCGCAAAAATGACTCTAAATCGGAATTTCAAACCGCCATTACACCGCCGCCATCTTGTTTTTTTGACATTTTATTTTTTTTTCATTCCTAACTCTCAAACATCAATCTTTGACAGTCTAAACCGCCCCCCCATCCCCTACATTTTTTTCCCCCCGCTAAGCCATACTCGGCGGCCATCTTGAATTTCGAAAAAAAAACAAAAAAAAGCTGCGTCGATTAAAAATCTAAACCAACCCCCCATACGTCAAAAAGTCCTAAACCGACCCCTTCCACCCCAAAAAATGCCCCAATCAGTGAGTCAGTGAGTCAGTGGTAATTTAGCTTTATATATAATAGATAGACTAGCTTTTGGCGCACACGCTGCGCGTGTGCTTGCCAAAACCCAGCTCTGCGAGGCGGAGGGGGACGCTCCGGGCTTCGCCCTACGCGGAGCTCGGCCTTCGGCCTCGCGATACGCAGCTCGGCCTGCGGCCTCGCTTAGATTACATGGCTGGGTTCGACCGTTCGCAATGGCGTTCTTATTCTTTTTTTGATGCCCTATGTTCCATCAAATGGGTCCTAAAGAACCAGGCCTCCGGCCTCGCATACGTGGTTTGAATTGCGGTCTTGCAAAATTACATAATTTATTTGGCCGCTCCGGGCTGCGCCCTACGCGGCGCTCCGCTTATGGTTTAGCAATATAATATCACTTATTGGGCCGCTCCGGGCTACGCCCTATGCGGCGCTCCGCCTAAGGATTTGCATAATAGCACAACTTAATTGGCCGCTCCGGGTTTCGCCCTACGCGGCGCTCCGCCTAAGGATTTGCATAATAACATAACTTAATTGGCCACTCCGGGCTTCGCCCTACGCGGCGCTCCGCCTTTACATTCGCAAAATTACATCACTTGATTGGCCGCTCCGGGCTGCGCCCTACGCGGCGCTCCGCTTACGCATTCGCAATATAATATTACTTGTTTGGCCGCTCCGGGCTTCGCCCTACGCGGCGCTCCGCCTACGCATTCGCAATATAACATTACTTCTTTGGCCGCTCCGGGCTTCGCCCTACGCGGCGCTCTGCCTGTGGCTTCGCAAAAATACATTAACTCTATGGCCGCTCCGGGCTTCGCCCTACGCGGCGCTCCGCCTATACATTAGCAAAATTACATCACTTGATTGGCCGCTCCGGGCTGCGCCCTACGCGGCGCTCCGCCTACGCATTCGCAATATAACATTACTTGTTTGGCCGCTCCGGGCTTCGCCCTACGCGGCGCTCCGCCTTTACATTCGCAAAATTACATTACTTGATCGGCCGCTCCGGGCTGCGCCCTACGCGGCGCTCCGCTTGCGCATTCGCAATATAACATTACTTGTTTGGCCGCATCGGGCTTCGCCCTACGCGGCGCTCCGCCTATACATTAGCAAAATTACATCACTTGATTGGCCGCTCCGGGCTGCGCCCTACGCGGCGCTCCGCCTAGAACTTTGCGAAAATTAAGGCATAATAAATGTGCTCCACCTATGCCCACGCAAAGTTATATAGTCATTTTGTATGATAAAGACAGTACCGCAATACTATGCAACCGTTTCCCTATACAAATTCGTACAAACTTATCTTTGCGGTCGGCTCCAGTACAAAATGTATGGGAAAATCGAGTACCAACATGACATGGAGTTTTCAATTTTTTTCTTTTGACTGTTGATTTATTGTCTAAAATTGGATCGAAATGGAAATAAATGGCCAATTTTGACAGATCCTCATACTTATTTTCTACCAAAAATCGTTATTTCGAGTTTTTACATTTTGGGGTAAATCTCGAAAATTACCCATAAAATTGGGAAACAATTATAACCAGTCGATAGGTCTTATAAGGCTCTACAACAAAGGTCATTATCAAAATTTAGCTTTGCTAACTGCAACTGCCCCAAAAACCACTTTGAAAATTCTGAAAAATTCACATTTTTACAAAATGGCCGCCACTTGGTCCGCCATTTTTATTTTTTTGAAGCCAGTATTTTTTAGGCATTCTACGTTATATACCACATCGAACTGAATTTTTACTTTTTCCCTCCAACGTATAATGAGTCCTCCAGAGCCTCTGGAAGTAGACCATGCCTTCGGGATTCACCTCCCCGCCGCTCCGAGTGTTGCCATGCGAATGAGATTAAAATAGTCAAATGTCATTTTAATGGACCCGCCCTCTAGGTACCTGGCAATGAATTTACCAAAAAGTCGTTATTTCTACTTTCGACCTTTTTGGGCCATATCTCGAAAACTACCAAAAACTACCAAATTTTTTTTTCACCTGGCAACACATCTTGACCAGACACACATCCGCCTAGTACATTGGAAAACGCTAAAGTGTCGCCATCTGCCCGAAAAATTGAAAATAAAATTTCGAAAAAGTGAAATTTTCACAAAATGGCCGCTAGCGCGTCCGCCATCTTGAATTTCCGAATGCCCATATTTTTCCCATATTCTAGGTCGTATACCCCACCAACCCACATTTTTCGTTTTTTTCTCCCGTGCGTCCTCGGACCCAGAGAGAGTTTGGAAAATGACCATGTCGAATAAATGTTTTGGTCCGCTGTCGCCAATGTTGCCAGAATTTTTCAACAAAACTACCATGAGGCCATTGTGGGTCGGAGTTGCCATAAATCTGCATACTCGATTTTTCGCAAAACGTAAAAATTTCTTCCCTACCATTTTCTACCATGGCTCAAAAACTACCATGAATTTGGTAGAAACTCAAACGCATGGCAACATTTGAATAAATTTTCTACCCCTATCTTATACAACACGATTCTCTAAAATGTTGCCATCCATGCGAAAAATCAAAAACAAATTTTTCGAAAATTTTCAGTTTTACTAAATTACCGCCAGCGCGTCCGCCATCTTGAATTTTGTGATGCCCATATTTTTCCCATATTCTGGATCGTATAACCCATCAACCCTCATTTTTCGTTTTTTCCTCCGACGCTTCCTCTGACCCACAGGGCTCCTAGAAGCTGGCAATGTCGAAAAAACGTTTTTTACCGATAATTCCTAGTGTTGCCAGAATTTTCCAAAAAAACCACCAAAAGGCCCAAGCGGGTCGGGGTTGCCACAAAACTGCATACTCAATTTTTCGAAAATGCAATTTTTTTTTTTCCTACCATTTTCTCCCATGGCCCGAAAACTACCATGAATTTGGTAGAAATTCCTACACATGGTAACACTCGAATAAATTCCCCACCATAGCTCTCCTACAAGCGATTCTCTAAAGTGTTGCCATCCACCCGAAAAACGCCTTCGAAAAATGTAAAAATTATTCTTGGAACGAAATGGCCGCCAGCGCCGCCGCCATATTGAATTTCTATAATCTATGGATGGGGCCGTTGAGTCGACTATACCCGCAACAAATGTCAAAAGAAAGTTTTCCACTGTCTATGCGCGTCTCTTTAGTACGACTGCGCAAAAATGACTCTAAATCGGATTTTCAAACCGTAATTACACCGCCGCCATCTTGTTTTTTTGACATTTTATTTTTTTTTCAGTCCCGATTCTCATGGACGCTTCTAGTACATTTAAAACTGCCCCCCCATCCCCTACATTTTTTTCCCCCCGCTAAGCCATAATCGGCGGCCATCTTGAATTTAAAAAAAAAAACAAGAAAAAGCTGCGTTGATTAAAAATCTAAACCCACCCCCCATACGTCGAAAAGTCCTAAACCCCCTCCTTCCCCTTCAAAAACACCCCCGATCAGTCAGTGAGTGAGTCAGTGGTAATTTAGCTTTATATATAATAGATAGATAGAAACTTTGGCACGTCTGTTCATAAAGGTTCACCACCCCTGTCCTAGTCATAGTAGATTAGTCGACATCAGATGTCGGCTCACTGAAACTTATCTCGTTAGTTAGTAATCTATAAACTGGTCAAGTCCTCCTGTGGTGCTTAATAAATACAGATTATTGGGCCCTTCTGGTTTATGAGGGTCCTGTAGGGCTCTCCCTTACTTAAGGTCTGGGGAACTAGTTACGTAAACTATTAACTAGCAAGTTCATAAGTTACGTCATGTTTTCTAGTATTCGTTCGTATAGATGGTGTTTTTTTTTTTCTTTGGCTGAATGTGGTTAAAAGAGCCTGCTGCCCCTTTGACTCTGCCTACCCCTTCGGGGATTATGGGCGTGATGTTATGTGTGTATGTAGATGGTGTTAAATGCTATGATTGAGTATACTATTTGCTGTGGTTTCTTGATTAAGGCAGTTTTTTTGTCTCTTTTCTGAGTATTTTTTCCGATTTTATTTATAAACGTGCAGTAAAATTGGTTTGATTTAATTTTGAACGGATTGTTTTTTTTTTTTGGATAATAATATGAAAGTTTTTCTAATAAAATATAATTTCGTGAACCGATAATAACATTGTAGTATGTATTTCATAATTTATAACAATCTTTGAAAACAATCATGCAGTTATGACATCATATTCTATTTATTTTATGTTTATTACTTTTTTTAAAGACAATTGTCAATCACCAGATAAAGATCAATATTATTGACTGGCCCATTGGTCGAGTGGTTAGAGACCCTGACCACGAAACCAAGGGTCGCGGGTTCGAATCCTGCTAGGGGCAAATGTTTCGTGTGATGAACATGGACATTTGTACTCGAGTCATGGATGTTTATAAACTTATATAAGTATGTCTATCCGTTCACCTAGTATCCATAGCACAAGCATAAGCTTAGTTTGGAACTAGGGAATTGGTGTGTCAGTCTGGAAAATTTATTATTTATTATTTATTATTATTTTTAATCTTTTACTTAGAAACACTAACAGATTATTATGCATTTTATCTGCTATAGTAGTACGTAAATTCTAAAATAGCTTTATCTGTTGTAATTCATTTAAGAAAGATTTCTTAACGCAAGACTTGGTCTTCTTATTTATTTTAACGAAATTATTAAGGTTCTTATTAGACTGCTCTCGGTCAAACATAAATTAACGTAGTCGTCGATAAAATTACATTATTCTTCATTTAAAAATAATAATAAAATCTACAGATAAACCCTTCACTATCCGAGAGCAAACAATAATGTCATATTTGGTGAAATTCAGTTTCACATTTTTTTCAGTATCACTACTTTTTCACATTTTCCATCCAACCCAGCCCAGTATTATTTTTGACTGAATGTGGGGCCTGCTGCGTCTATAACTCTATCTACCCCTTCGAGGATTATGGGCGTGATATTATGTATGTACAGTTTAAAATTTTGAAAAAGCCTTCAAACAGTGTCTAGGTGAAGTAATCCCCTTATTGGGGGGCAAAGTTTTTTGCTTAGAACCGCGTTAAGGGAAACAGAGTTCATGATTGTCTTTGCGTTGGTTGGGGCGGTTTCTGGATTCAATAATTGCTGTTGATTCTTGGTTTACAAAGGATTGAGTGGTGGATGAGAAACAGAGATCGTAAACACAAATTCTTTGTGTTAGTGTTTAGGAACTTTGTTATAAGATCACTGGTGGTTGTATCATTCGCAACTGGGGAATTTCCAATTTTCCAATTCAAATTTGATTGGATTGTTTTCTTTCGAAGCGGGTAATACATAATCAGATATGGATAAAGTTGCTATCAATGTGGAAGTTTATTGTGGAATTAAAATTCCTATGAAATAGATAATGAATTCTATTGTTTATTAATAGCAGTATTTTTCGGGCATTTATTACATACATACATAACATCACGCCCATAATCCCCGAAGGGGTTGGCAGAGTCGAAAGGGCAGCAAGCCTCTTCAACCACATTCACATTTATTCACATAACAAAATCTTATTTTTAGACATTGACAACTTGTTACTTCAATAAATATCGCTTATATCAATTACTGGCGTTATGACAAACATTTTTTGAAACTTACTGGTATCATATATGCGTCTATCAATTATTCTTTCAGGCCTAAACTACTTTATATATTATGGATAAAGATCTGCTAAAAGTTAGAAATGTACGAAATGACACAGGACTTTTTATTCCGGAAAAAATAATGTTTTCTTTAATTATCGGGAATTGGTAAACGGTGACCGATTGGAAAAAAGTTAGTTAAATCATTTTAATAGTTGCGTGACACGACAAATTCGTAATAATGTCCTCCTAACCTAAAATGGGTCATGGGCCATGACTCATGGCAATCAATCTCAATGAAGATTAGACAACTGGAGAAATTATGGTGCACAAATTACTGGTGCACTCTCTCTTTCCTTCACTCTCATAATCGGGTGAGACGGCAATTCGACATGACCAGAGAGAGGTCATACATATTTTCCTAACAATTTTTCCCCCCTAACATTTGGAAGCATTCTCAATTCGCTTAGTAACTACAGTATGTATCTACCTCAAGGCTATTTTAATAACGATATACAAAATAGGGGCATAAAAGTAACTACGGTTGTGTATTCAGAAGAGTTTGTTGTCGCTTAATAGGTATTTTGTATTCTGTGGAAGCGCTTACATTGAAATTTGTAGTTATGTATATTTGAGTGAGCCCTTTTGCTAACATGAGGGTTACTATCGTAATAAGTAATATACGTGCTTATTTATTCGATTTTCTATCAATAAATTATTTCACTGATATGTGACCAAATGTATTCTAGGGAATGTTAGGAGTCATAAAACCGTAGAGCTTGTATGAAAAGGATCATGAATGTTGAAGAGGCGAGTGAGGTGTGTAAGGATCGTGCCATATGGCGTTCGTTTCTCTCTGCCTACCTCGCTAGGGAAGTGGCGTGAAGTTTAATTAGTTAGTTTTACTCTGGGGAATATTATATCAGTGATTCTAAGTGTAGCAGGTAAGTGTTAATTTATCAAATTTTATCATTCTCCTCTACGTAGAGAGATTTGGAGCATAGCCGTAGATATATGAGAAAACTATGTTGCTTTAACATAGGTCCCCAAGTAAGCTTTAGTAACTCAATTTTTTTTCCGTATTTTACCGTCATCTCTCATTTTCACCTACCTTTTAAATTATTCAACTGCAGAGGTTGTCAAACTTTTTTTTGTGCTTGCGGATATTTTCAATAAATCAAAACCGAGTGATTAAAACGGGTCGCCCACTATTGTTGAGGTGGCGTCACGAATTTACGCCGAAGTGCACCCAACAGAGGCGGACTCGAATTGCGGCCGTTTATCTCCGGTGACATTGTGCGCATCGCCCAGCAGGACGCGAATTGGCGTTAATTCGGCGCTGAGTTATTAATAAAGTTCAAAAATACTGCTTTACAGCAATTAGCATACATTCAATGGGTACGAATGCTGTTTTTAATATTAAATGAACTGAACTCTTAATTTTAACAAATACGGTTCCATGGATTGTGTTTTAAAAGCAACCTGCAATATTTACTAATTGCAATAGGATTTAGGGGAAAGTATTATTAACAAACTTAGTCGGTCATTTAGTTACATTTTAAATTATACTTCTTACTTAACTGCCTCGTTGATCAAGTGGTTGCATGCGCCACCTAAGGACCAAGATGTCCCAGGTTCAATATCCGTGCCGGGATAAAATTTGTGGCTAGTTATTTTAATATTGAAATTACTCAGTAACAGTCCGGAGTCTGGACGTTGGCGGTTTAATCACCCCAGCGACTTGAAATGCACGTTAACGTGTTGGTCCTATACCTGACCTCTCTCCGACTAGAGAGAGGTCAGGCACAGGACCAATTCGACATGATCATGATGAATTGCCGTCTCACCGAACTATAAGAGTGAAGAAACAGAGGGTGCACCTTTGTTTGCGCGCACACTTGTGCACTATAATATCTCCTATCACAGATAATCAATAATAATCAATCAATAATAAATAATAATTATTTCTTACCTAATCTTTAAATCGAGTGTGCCAAAATGTACATAGCTTGCTTGCTGAGTAACTTACAAATAACACTATGATTGAAACTGAGTGATTTAAACGAGACGCCCACCATTGTTGAGGTGACGTCACAAATTTACGCGGAAGTGCACCGAACACAGGCGGACTCGAATTGCGGCCGTTTATCTCCGTTGACGTTGCACGCGCCGCCAGGCAGGACGCGAATTGGCGTCAATTGGGCGCTGAGTTATTAATGAAGTTTAAAATACTGCTTTGCAGCAATAAGCGTGCATTTCATAGTAATTTAATGCTAAGTACAGATTAATAATAAATATACTGTAGCTGTAGAGATGGCAAGTGCCCTGATGTAATAGTTAAAATTAAACTAAGGGTAATATTAGATTTTCATGTGTATTTTTATGAAACCTTGGTGATAGTTTTCTAAGGCATGATATCTTTGTTTTGCATACTACAAAAAAAAAAATTTGAACATGAAATTTAATGTAACAATTATAATGTTAATTCTTACATCCGCGTTATAAATGGTGCCAATTACTTAAGCTTTCGCAAATCTAAATGCAATATGCAGTGAACAGCTTTAAAACACTAAAGTTTACTTGTTTTAAATCATAAAACCAGATCTAATCTAAATAGTGCTAACGCCATCTTTCATGTCAAAATTAACGACGTCACCAGAATTTGCTTGCTAAAGTGAGCACCCGCCGACCACACCCAGACTCGAATTGCAGCCATTTATCTTCAGTTGGACGCCGGACCGCGCACAGCCGCTCGGTGGACGCAAATTGGCATCAATAATTAAACAAATTATGATCTCGCGTTGTAAATTTGTGAATTGAGGATGAAGACTATATGTTTATTGGCATTTTGAATTTCTTATTTCTCAAATTAAGATATCGTATCTTTTATATCAAGAAATACAATCAATTTTGTTATAACGCCTATTTGTAATAACTAAGCTTCAATTTATAAATGAACTTAAAAAAAAATATTGTATTAAGCATGATATTTTATAATGCATCGCATATATGCTATAAATACATCTGTTTACTTTACCATATAAAACTTAAGTGCACTATTCATTTTGCAGTTTTATAGCTCTAAAAAAGATATAAAACTAGATCTTATCTTAATAGTGTCAGCTCAGCATCATATCTCATGTGAAAATTAACGTCGTCACTAGAATTTGCTTGCTAAAGTGAGCACCCGCCGACCACACCCGGACTCGAATTGCAGCCATTTATCTTCTGTAGGACGCCACACCGTGCATAGCCGCTCGGTGGACGCAAATTGGCGTCAATAATTTAACAACTTATGATCTCGCGTTGAAAATTAGTAACCGAAGAGACTATAAGCATATTAAATGATTTTTTCTTGATGTAAGCTATATTGCCGTATCTCCTGGCAGACAAAAGTTATCCTGATATGTGTGATAATAAAATGAAATGAAATGAAATTATCTTTATTAATGTAGACTTAAGTAAGCACTTATAAATCGTCAGTACATACAAATGAAAATGTACCACCGAATTTGTTCGAAAGTAGCTTTTACCGAGAAGAACCGGCAAGAAAATCGATAGTTACTCTTTCCATCGCCAAATTTACAATAAGTATCAATAACCATTATCATATTATTCTTAAGCTACTATGCTATACAAATCTAAATAAAGTAAATATGTATGATAGCACCCCTAAATTAACTACTCGTCTTGTGAGGTCTTAGATACGGAACGGCAAGCTTGTATTTATTTCGGGTGTTAAAACGATGACAATCAGATTTTTGAATAAAGGTATGAAAATTCTATAATATATAAAAAAGTACCCAATATTGTCTTTTATAAAATTTTACTATTTTAGTATAATATATGGGGAATATCAATACATAGCTCAAATAAGGATTAAAAATCATATCATCAACAAGTCGGTTGCGTTCTATAATAAGTAGCTTAAATATTTTTCTTTAAATTCTGGCTGGCTCGATGGCGCATTTGATAGTGACCCTGCCCCATGCGCCAAGAGTTTATGGGTTTGACCCCCACCCAGGATAAACATTCGTATGATGAATACTTGTGTTTGTTTTGCGTCTGGGTGTTAATATCCAATATTTAAGTATATATTTGTAATACCACTGTTGATTCTGATACCCGTAACACAAGTGCTTAAGCTACTTACCTCGGAGTCCGATCAATGTATGTGATGTAGTCGGATATTTATTTATTATATCCATAAAATTTAGTTGCAGGAAATAATGCGTTGATACAAGCATCAGACCCGCACCCCTATGTGGAAAATGGAGTCAGAACTGGGAGATTACCACATAAGCTGTCTAATATCTGTAACACGAATAGACTTACAAAACCATAAACCAACACCATAACCATTAGTCTCAGAATGTCTCTTCTTATGAACAGCGTTCAAGTTTTTCTGTCCTTGAAAAAACTTTTACACGAGTAAACACCATAAAACGCGAACATTAGTTTAAGGGTAACAAACAAACAAATAACCACAATCTATTTGGTTAGCAGTAGGACATCCGAGTGCAATGCAAACAGCCCCTTCACACGTGGGAAGAGGGGTTGGATTGGTGTAAACTCCGTCACCATACGTGTGTACGTAATCGAAAGTCAGCCAAATACTCGCAAACCCAAATCTACTTCACTTGTCTCCTCTATCCCACTGATTTTACAAACTTAAATAATTACAAATCCAATCGAATATGGTGCTTAATTCCTATTGTATAGAGTTCAAACTGCCAGCAGCGGAAATGTTGTCCGCTCAGAGGCGTTTGGCGTAGCATCGTTGATTAGGGTGGCCCGGAGTCGATTATCGATTATCGAATCAATTGTAGCTTTGATTATTTACGCCGTATGCGTTGAAGCGTTGCCGACAGATACGAGTGATGTACGCTGAAGCATCGCCAATTGTACCTTAGTACCTGTTGTTGCATGTGAATTGTAGAGATGTCAGTGGGTTATCGATAGTTTTTATCGATACCTGCTACGTTTGATAACATTTATATAAATTAGCAAAACAATTGTGAATTTAACTACCACAATACAGTACATGCAATGTAGTATAAAACTATTTTAACATTTTATAAATAATACCATGAAATTGTAGAGAATCTAACTATCTTTTTTTCCTGCATTAAAATTAGTACATTCATAAAATACACTGTTACCTATGTAACACCATTTGATAGCTTAACTTTCTGGCGTTATATACATATATCGGAAACTTTAAAGTCTGAGTTTGCATATAACACTAAGTCTACTGTCGTTCTTTAGAGTCGATTAAGCTGAACTGGACAAACTTGAGCTACAAACACGTCATATAACATCACTATTTTGAATTACAATAAATCATACTCCATTCTACCGTCTTACCTTACCCCTTCACTACACTGCAAAGCTCAACTGCATTCGCAGTCAATTCCTATTTTAACTATGCACAAACTGCACTACAGCACTCAATTAATTTAGTTCACATTATTATCGATAGCAACACTCGCGCAACGCTAAAACTAAACCGTTCAACTGTTCGCATTCAGTTCCCCGCATATCTTGATTGTGCTCTCAAACTATACTGCGAGAACACCGCAGTACTCTGTTAATTTCCCCCGATCATGTTTATTTTTGGAGACGTCTCCTAATTCTTGAACTTTCGCTTCCAAGCTAGTGATGTAATACGGTTCGGAGTAACGTTTCGGCTTATTGCATTGCTCCATGCATAGATACGAAATGTGTAATTATACCTTATATTTGATAACTTAAGCTGAAGGTAATCTTATTCTAGGTGAAATTTACTAACATTGAGTACCTATTTATGCAGATAGACTTTCAGTTTTTCTCAAAACAAAAGTTATGGCTTTAAAGTTAATATTAATATTTTTTCAAGATACAACAATACAATGTAAAATGCAACGGAGTAAGTAAATAATTAAATCCGGTGACATTAGATCGCTTGATCTATGAATAAAACCTGTTCTTTAAGTCCTGTTTTATCCGGACAGGCCCGTTGGTCGAGTAGTCAGAAACCAAGGGTCGCGGGTTCGAAACTCGCTAGGGGCAAATGTTTCGTATGCTGAACAGGGACATTTGTACTCGAGTCATGGCAGTTTATAAACGTATTTCAGTATGTCTCTCCGTTCTGGGAGAACGGATATAGTATCTATAGGACAAGGTTTCCTTGGAACTAGGGAATTGGTGTGCCAGTCTGGAGGATATATTTATATATATTTTTTTTATCTGCAGGGTAAACAGGGGAATTAACTTCTAAAATAGGTGATACTTTGGTTTCAGGTCGGCATAATTTTTATTCCTGTATTAAAAAGACTAATACAATCTTAGCTGTATAACACAAAACATGCCTCTACAAATTAGTTCTATGTTAGTCTGATAGATGGCGTTAAAGTTTATATTTTATAAAGACTTATATTTTGCTTAGACAACACAGTTAACTTTACATAGCACTTCGAAATCCGATGGAACTGTGATGAGTTAGATAAAACTTTCACATTGGTAATATATATATCAGGAAAAAAATTACTTGATCAAATAGATAGAGCAACTTTCAGTATAACTGGTAAAAATATATTGTTCTCAAATGTTTCTTTACTTCATACATAATACATACATCCTAGTAATATTATAAATGCGAAAGTTGGTTTGGGTGTGTGGATTTTTGTTACTCGTTCACGCAAAAACTATTATCTACTGAATGGTTTTTAAATGATCTTTAGAATAATGTGGCTTATACACCCAAACAACATATAATCTACATTTTATAGACGTACCATCCGAGCAAAGCCGCGGGTGGAAGCTAGTACTCTATATATTAATACGTGAAACAAAAACTTTGTACCCTTTTTTAAGAATATTAAGAATATTGCGCGGATGGAGGAGTATGAAACTTCACACACTTATAGTTTATATAGAGAAGTAGTGTAGAATGCTAAATATTTTTTTAATTATGAATAAGAAATATAAATTAAAAAAAATTAAAAGAATTATCGTCGAACTTAGACCACTGGGCGACCACTATACATATAACTACACTCGTAATTCCCGTAGAGGTAACCAAAGTCCAAAGGGAATAGCTCAGACCAAATTTAACCAAAAATAAAGGCGAGTAATTTTTGTGGCATTTATTTAAATACTAGAAGCGCCCCGGTTTATCCGCGAAGTTTCCGTTCTCGTAGATATACGGGGATAAAACATAGCCTATGTTACTCGCTAAAGTAGCTTTCCATTGGTGATTTTTTTAAACAGTCCAGTAATTACGGAGCAATACATACAAGCAAACAAATAGACAAATCTTTCCTCTGTTTAATATAATAATGTCCTCCTAACCGATATCGGTCACGGCGGCCAATATCAAAGAGAATTAGCCATCTACGCAGGAGATATTATGGTGCACAAGTCTGTGCGCAAACACAGGTGCACTCTCTATTCCTTCACTCTCATAGTCCGGTGAGACGGCAATTCGACAAAACGGCTTAACATACTTTCCGAGGCACGGGTGTGATTATACCGCCAACTTCCTGACCGGAAGACCTTCCGAGCTGTTACTAAGTAATTTCAATATTGAAATAACCAGCCACAAATTTTTAGCCCGGGACCTCTTGGTTCTGAGGCGGCGCATGCTACCACTAGACCATCGGGGCAGTCATCTCTTTAATATATGTGTATTATAGATACGTTTTTACCAAACGGTATGATGGCACAATCACGGACTAGTAAAAAAAGAAGGACTCCACGCTGTTATACTATAGGATGAAGCCACGTTAATGAATGCGTGAGTAAATACTTATGGATACCAGATATCGGAAATCTGTCATTTAGAGCACTTATTATGTCAATGTGTGACGTAAGCTGCGTGTCAAGGTGGAGCACCTGAGGAGCTTAAATTTCTAGTTAATGGCGCAGAGTCCTTCTTTTTTTACTACTCCGTGGGTACAGCAGTAACATTTCCCGTTCTAATCTCCCACCCAGTTCCCGTAAAATGTAGCTACAATGGGGATGCAGCGTCCTTTGCACTAAATCTCATTAAGCCGATCACATAAATTTTATTCGGGCCTCCAGTGGATTACGAATAGACTCATTAAGTTGTTTAGATAATTCCGATAGTGGGGCATGGGACTTTTACTGCCCTGACTTAGTCTTGGGAGCTTCGTATTTAAATCTTGGGGTGTTTAAGTGTACAGTTTAATAGTAGCCTAGCTTTTTTTTTTGATAAAAGGCAAGATGACGAAGAAATTATGTTTAGTCAGTCAGCTAAATTATAAAAAAATATTGAACACATATTTTTTTATTTATTTGTCAAACAAACATTGACGAAGATACAATGCATTCTAGTTGCGCGTGACGTCACACGTTCGTGTGTGTCTAGTATTTTTGTATAATCTAACTGACGGAATAAATAGAATTATAGTTTTTTAATGCAGTCGTCATCCCTATTGTAGACTTAACTCTATTCGTAAGGAGTGTATGAGGAGCGTAAAAACTATGTATATCAATACTGTGTTACATACACAGTGTTATATACCGTGTTTCTAGCCTAGCATGTAGTTAAAGGCCAAGACCACATACTTATACTTTTTATAATTTTCAATTTAATTTGATTATCAGCTATAAATATGTGGATGAAGGAGCTCCTTAGCTTGACTGGCTCGATGGCGCATTCGGTACTCTAAGCCAAGAGATGTGGGTTCGATCCCCACCCAGGACAAACATTCGTGTGATTAATATTTGTGTTTGTTCTGTGTCTGGGTGTTAATATCCAATATTTAAGTATTTATTTGAAATACCACTGTTGTTTCTGATATCCGTAACACAAGTGCTTAAGCTACTTTACTTACCTCGGAGTTAGATCAATTTATGTGATGTAGTCTGATATTTGATTTAGACTCTACTTATCCCCTTTAAGGATTATGCGCATGATTCTATGCACGGTCAACAGCAGGTCAAGTTACCCGCTTGCAGTTCAATATTAGCGCTTATGCCACCGACATAAGGGCGGCACAAAATCCGAAGTGGATAGTCTGATCTGCAGTTGTCTGTAAAAGTACGCACATATGTGAAAATTTGCTTAACAAATCAAATGCCCATCTATTGAATCGCATTTTTCGGTACACTATCAGGGAATTTACACGCACAGTTGGCACATCCTTTATTTAAGTACTATAGGAGAAAAATGTCAATTTGTCATATTTTTGCTCACCAATCGCATATTTATCTACTGTTGCTTAACTTCTAGCACGAAACTAAACTAAATGTCCTGAACTTACGCCAACGAGACTATCGAGAATTTAATAGCACTCATTAATGTGCAATGCCAAATTATATTAGTGGCGAAATACAATTAATCAGACACCGCTATTGACATCTCACTAATTGAATCAGTAATTCATTAATGCAAACCAATACCTGCAAATGCGTAAGTCTGTTTGTAATCCACTAATGACAAAACAAACTAGTTCAGTGGTTTCATGTCTCTATTAGGATTATTGTCGGCTAAAATGTTTATCTAGTAGAAGATAAGTAGGTTTGTGTATACATTATAAATAGGGGACTTATTTACACTGGCAAATTATGCATATAAGCTTGTTTGGATTTATATAAAAATAAAATTTAAATACTTTTATATATATCCATGACCCGAGTAATCGCCAAATCAGGATTCGAACCCGCAATTTTTGGCTATTAAATATCAGTATTACCAACTATTTGATGCAGTGACTACGAAAAAATTATCACTTACAATACATACATACATACATAACACGCCTATAATCCCCGAGGGGGTAGGCAGAGTCAAAGAGGCAGCATACCCCTTCAACCACATTCAGTCAAAAATAAATACAATAAATAACAATTTTTAGTAATTATACGTTTAAAATAACTCCAGCAGCAGCAAGCAGTCAAGTTCAAATTAACTCCACTCGTGTTAGTTCGTATTTCTGTTTTCGCAGCAGCCAAATTCGCGGTCACGTCGCCGCGGCTCCTTGACGGCTGCAGGCCGCAGTTCGCTGGGAGTTGCCGCCTGACCGCGGCGCGAACTTTACCGAGCACAATTTGGCGATGGTGGTCAAGTTAGAGGACGTTTGCTGCAATTTCTGTACTATTGCAAAATGGGTGTAGCTTAGTATTATTAGTACTATCAATATTATAAGGCTAAGTCTCGCTGCTGGGATCATTAAGATGGATGATTTAGGTAAAGATAGCTTTAGGTAGCAAAATTTGCATTTGCAAGATTTATAAAATGTTTCTTTGGCTTAGTTTGCTGAATGTGTTTATTTCAATACAGTTCGTTATAAATGTTCTTTAAAGTATACTTAAAGATAAGTAAGTTACTTCAAATGAACTCCACTCGTGTTCGTTCGTATTTACGTTTTCCCAGCAGCCAAATTCGCGGTCACGTAGCCACAGATCCTTGACGGCTGCAGGCCGCAGCGAGTTCGCTGCAAGTTGCCGTCTGACCGCGGCTTGAACTTTACAGAGCGCAATTTGGCGTTTCGGGTAAAATTAGAGGACGTTTGCTGCAATTGCTTTGCTATTGTAAAATAAGAGTAGCTTGGGGATGTAATACTATTAATTATCGATTAAAGGCTTCATAATATCATTGCCTTGATTTAGATACAGATGATTGGTCAAAGTAAAGACGTTATCCACTCTGAAAGGTGCGAAACGACCATTGAGCTGAGCTATGATCAGTATTTTTATAATATCACTTTTGTTTGATTAAAAACTATTTTCAATATATTAATTTTAATACGACCAGCAATTAAGTAAGTGAGTTTAAACTAACCGATATTTTGCTAAAGAGTAAAATATCGCAGTGTATAAAAATATAAGGTTCGTGTAAACTTACTCATACATCGAGTCGCACATAGAAAAACGTAAACAGAAAGGAAAGGAAACACGTGCCAAAAATAGTGTCGATCTGAGCAGGCTCTAAGTATCGATTAACGCCTTCAAAACCCAATAAGGTCCACCCAAAGTCGTAGGCGACAAGCCGACAAAGAATTCTCCACCGACTATAAAGAGGGTTCGAACAGCGATCTGTAAAAATAGTTCAATTAACATGTCAAATCCAGAGGGGAGTTCTATTAGTGCTCGCTCTGGCCTTTTGAGTTCTTTTTGTCGCCTCAGTTTAATTGGCTGAGGCGCCTGCGGTCGCGCCTTCTCTGACAATGGCGCGTAATAGTCGTATAGGTGTCGCTTTTATGCTGGTGGCATTGTGGCTCACGGCTTTTGCATTGTGTTGGTTTTATTTTGGAAAAGTTAGAGGCAAAGTAAATCGTATATAAATTGGATTGCTTTTATTTCGGTAAAATTTTGTATTTATTAATTTTACTTTCTATTAGTACTATAACAAAATGTAGGTCCTAATTTATTTAACATAGAAATTGTATGGATTTTAACTGTTTGCTATCTTATATGAAAATGTAACTGTAATATAACTGGATTAAGAAATGAAGTTGGAGTCAAATGGTTCTCAAACCAAACATTTAACACATAAAGTTGACGCTACAAAACGTCGACAAAAATAGCAAAATTGACATGTCAAGCCCAGAGGCACTATCTGTTAGAGGGGGCGAGCGGCCTTTTGAGTTCGTTTTGTCGCCTCAATTTAATTGGCCGAATCGCCACTGGCCGTCCACTGGATATTGCCGCGTAAAAACCGCAGAGAAAACCGTAAAGCCTTTGTCAGCGTTGGAATTGTCTTTGCATTTACGTAGTGGTATTATTAAATTTGTGTAGTAGGTACGGTCCTTATATTGACTGGCCCGTTGGTCGAGTGGTCAGAGACCCTGGCCACGAAACCAAGGGTCGCGGGTTCGAATCCCGCGAAATGTTTCGTGTGATGAACATGGACATTTGTACTCGAGTCATGGATGTTTATAAACGTATTTAAGTATGTCTATCCGTTCACCTAGTATCCATAGTACAAGCATAAGCTTAGTTTGGAACTAGGGAATTGGTGTGTAGTCTGGAGAATTTATTTATTTAATTTTGTATTGATAGCATATCCTTTGAATAGCGTTTTCCTAGAAATGGCGGTAAATATAAGCATTTGCTCTATTCGGCTGTTCATGTTCGGATCAATTGTGTCAATTAAAATGGTACTATAATAATATAGTTTGTTTTTCACTGTCAGGCTAAATCGATAAGGGTTTTGTAAACATTTATTAAATATTAGTTATTGACAAGCACGTTGGTCGAGTGTTTAAAGACCCTAGACACGCAACCAAGGGTCGCGGATTCGAAACCCGTTAGGGCGAATGGTTCGTGTGATGAACATGGACATTTGTACTCAAGTCATGGATGTTTATAAAACGTATTGAAGTATGTATATTTGTCCGTTCACATATTATCCATAGCACAAGCTTATAAGCTTAGTTTAGAACTAGGGTATTGGTATGTCAGTCAGAAGGATTTTGTTTTATTTATTTAATTTATATGCGGGCGACTGGCCCGTTGGTCAAGTGGTCAGAGACCCTGGCCACAAAACCAAGGGTCGCGGGTTCGAATGCCGCTAGGGGCAAATATTTCGTGTGATGAACATGGATATTTGTACTCGAGTCATGCATGTTTATAAACGTATTTAAGTATGTCTATCCGTTCACCTAGTATACATAGCACAAGCTTATAAGCTTAGTTTGGAACTAGGGAATTGGTGTGCCAGTCTGAAGAATTTATTTATTTATTTATTTATTTATTATATTCTTTGGTTTCAGACTATTGGGTTACTTTTAATCACAGTCAGATTAGTAGTTTAGATATGACATAATAAAAGCGAGTTACCTACTTCCGAAATTATTAAAGATACTTGAAATCATAATTAAGGGGTGTATATGTTCGTTACGTTCATCACTATACACATATAAATGGATAGACGTTAAATAACTTACCATATTAAACTATTGAACACATTACTTCGAATTAAATGCACGCGAATAACATGAATAGACGAATCGGTTAAAAAGACCGTCTCAATACTAATCCCGGTCTATCCCTTATCCCGTCGGCGACCCGTAGATTTACACTTCATTTATCCCAAATTATTCCACTATCTCGACCGATTCCGTCCACTAAAGTTAATTCAGAAATCCCTTCAAATCTTGCCGGGTTCGAATGAAATTTATTGCTCCGTTTAATTTGCAGCGAAGCAAATTAGTATTAGACGAATTTGCGTAGTTGACAAGGGTGCATGGGGAATAAGGGATTTAGTTCTTTTGCTGGGGAAGTTTTGCTTATCTGGATGATTAAGGATTTTTTAACGTTATTTATAGTTGCCCTTTTTACTATGTGAACCATTACTTCTTTTCACTTTCCTAGTAGGTATAATTAATCACGCCTCAAGGATTTTCATTCTCATCTATTAGTTGTTAATTTTGATAGTTATTCAGGTAAATACTTTAAGAATTTTAGTTTTACTACAATGTTTATTGATGTAACATAATAAAGTATTATCATAGTCAAAAGTTAACAACTAAATAATACATAAGTCATCTTTTACTTTGCTACAATTTTATTGTACTAATTATAAAAGACAGGAAATATTACAGTATCCAGATCAGGAATTGATCCCGACTTCGTTAGCAGAATTGACTATTTTCCTATCTCTTTTGCATTACATCAGCAAATTTTACTGACCAAATATTTTACTTCATATACAACACATGCGTAAGACTTCCCTGAAGCATGCCTTCCTGCTTGAGTGTTGGCGCGCAGTGCACTTTGCAGTTCCGGGAGTAATCGTCAGGTGCTGTCCTTGGCAATTCAATGCTAAGGCGCATTCCATTTTGCTGCACCATGGTGTTTACCATTAACTCAAAGAAGACTAAATCATTGTGACGATGCAGCGATTTTTGCTGACCTTTATTGACTTATATACACACATACATACATAACATTACGCCCGCAATCCCCGAGGGATAGGCAGATACAAAGGCGCAGCAAGATCCTTTAACCACATTCAGCCAAAAATAAAACTGGGCTGGGATAGATGGAAAATAGTAAAAAGCAGTCCCCAAAACCCGACTTGACTTGATTGATATTATAGAATGATCTAAAATCTGTATACACGACTAACGAATGTAAATATTGGTAAGTTATAAAAAACTTTAACGGTAAATAAGGTAGAAAGTATGGGTACAAATAAAACGCCAATATTATACAAAAATTTACAGCGTATTTTCATTATTCATACAAAATCACCTTGTCAAAATACTTTATACAACGTTATACACAAATATAAACACAGATGTTGTTATGAAATGAACAAGACCGTGGCATGAGTGTCTACATTATTGTATCACAAAATGGCGTCAATTTAGCTCAGCAATTTGCCTTATCTTTATCATTGCTTTCGATACTTGAGGCCGTATTTGGTTATTCATTTACTTTAACAGCTAAAGGAGTTTGGACATTATCCTTAAGAGTATATCTGAAGCAATGTTCATAGATTACCCGAATATAATTGTCAAATAAAGGGGATGAGAGATACAGATCGACTTAAAATTAGTTTTACTAGAGGTGCTTTGGGATTTCTCCCTTTGTGATTCGATATAAATGTAATGTAAAATATCGGAATATGCACTTGTATTTAAATAATTTGTATATATTTTAAGTAAACAGTAGGGTTTTCATATACAATCATATCTTTCAGATCAATATTACATTAAGAGTTTTAAAACAATGTTCATCATCTTCTCGAAACAAATAAAATAAATGTACCTACAAAGTAAAACTAGTCATTTCATCACAATTATTTACTATCATATATTGCATATAATGTGATATAGCAAATCACTAATATTATCTGTTTGAAATTGAATACATAGATAACAGAAATAAGAAATTGCCTCTTTGAATAGTTCTAATTATTTATTATTACACCTTTGTAGATAGAATATTCAATATTAAATTTAAGCAATAGAATATTGAATACTCTTTCATCAAAGATATATTTGTCAAGATAAATATAAGTATGATCAACAAAGACATATCGTATTTATTCAATAAGACACAATATGATAGAGCTCTTATTAAAAAAAAAAAGTCTGATTTAAAACCAAATGTAAAAAAAACATTTAATAATACACTTACATTTTTAAATAATAAAATCCTTGTACATCTTTAAATATTTAGCTAAGCGCGTTCTTAATTTAAATTGCAAACAATATTCGGAAAAAGTTTTAATAACACGAAAGTATATCTACTTATAAACATGATTGGTGTGATATAAATCTAACATGCAGTAAAAACGAATATATGAATGTATAAAATATTTGACAACGCCTATGACACGTAAATATCGGCAAACACTTTTATCTGATGCTGTAAAACTTTATACGGCTTGCGTTTATCTATAAATGGATTTATTTACGACAGAATATATGAAATGAAACATCATGTTAGTTGAACGAGATTGTGATAAATAACGTTATTGGATTTTATTTAACTATTTTTATAAATATGGATAGAAATAGTGACTTTAGTGTTTGTCAACAAAACTATATTTCTATACCTATAGTGTCATAAAAATTAACGATACTTATCATTAAAGTAACTAAATGAAAGTAACCACAGCTTATAAATAATCTTGTTTTCCAACAACACATACCATTTTAGCGATTTTTGTATACACACTTCAATTAGCTACTAATTTGTCTCATTAACATAATTTTGCTAAAAACGCTAGCGAATTACCAACCACGGAACACACATCTCACTAATCCAATTAGTTTTTCACAATTTTCACTGTTGGCAATTTTCATACCAAATATCCATTCGCTCATATTAACTGTAATTAAGGTATGTATGAAACTGGGTTCTTAACGAAAAAATGACGACACCCATGCCACTATCAGAATGAACTTACTTGGTTTAATGCTATGACAGAATATTGAATGAAACGAATCCAATTTACATTTACAAATCTACTTAACATTAATTCCGGTAATTTACAACATTTATGGTGAATACAATCACATTATTGTTTGAATAAATGTTTAAGTGCGCATAGAATTAATCCCGTACAATAACTGGTGGTTTCATAAAAGGGACATAGTCTGTATCTCACGTATATTAAAGACTAGAATAGCCTAATTGACTTACCATATCTAAGTAAAGAAAAAGGCAAAACAACCACTCCATAATACAATGGTGGATTTGTAAGACAATCTATATGCTAAGTTAGGTTCGTGAAATCTGAATATTTTCATTTCATTTTGAATGGGTATCACTGGGTCCACTATGAAAGGCGGCGATTCTGTAGTCGTTTTCGCGTCTCTAGGACACGGCAGATTCTCCGGTTGGATTTTCAAAACCACTCTCTTTACCGGTTTTTTAGTGACAACAATAGCATTGCTCTCTTTATTCAGTTCTTCGGGAATGATTTTCTTCTCCGTCACGTTCATTTTCTCGTTCAACGTTTCGATCGTTATTCCAGCGTGCAGGATCTCTTGATTGTAATCTTTTTTATTTTCTATCACGTCGGGCATTTTGTTGTACGCCGAGCTCACGATGGGGGGATCCATTTTGCAAGTGACGCTATCCAGTGACACCTTTGTGTTCTGACTTTTTGTTTCGTTTCGCAGCGCGTGCATCCATTTCAGCCTGCAGTCGCATACGAAGTTGTTCTCTGCGAAAAAGAAAAAGCAACATTCAAAAAACAATCTCGAATACGCCTTTACGTAAACAGTAATCGTATTAAGTCAATTTGAAGGGGCTTTAATCATTTCAATAGACATTAATGTCGTAAGAAGGCTCGCTCGAAAGCAATATAATTTTCTCCGAAGCAGCAGCCAAATTTTACAACTTATTCCGAAATAAGTGGATTAAACATCACTTTGCACTTCTATCCGCGGCGGCCCTTCACATCTGAGGAGCCCCAAGGAATCATAAAAGAGCCAACTTCCTAAGCGGAACTTAAAGTTAATAATAACGTCTCTGTTTCCACTCATTTAATATTCAGCGTATGTTATAAGTTTATGGAACTTCACGAGATACGGTATTAAATATTCATTATTACCTTCGAGTAGCAAATTGCTGTTCTGAGGCTTCAAGTTGTCCAATATGGGCTTGATATTGTCGAAAGTTAATGCGTGTAGTTCGTTGGAGCGAAGATCGAGGGAACTCAAGCCCCTCACCCCCTCAAACAGGTTTGCGGGTAGTGCAGCCAGTTTATTATCGTCTAGGGACAGCTTCCGCAGCTGGGACAATCCGTCGAAAGCCCTCGCCGAAATGTACTTCAAATCGTTCTTGCCCAGCAACAACTCTTGCAAATTCCACAACTCCGCAAACGTGTACTCGGTCAAATTGTAAATGCGGTTCCGTCGGAGATCCAATTTCCGCAAGTTGGCCAATCCATCAAACGTGCGACGCCTCAAATGGATTATGTTGTTTTTATTCAAGTCCAATTCCAGTAGATTGAACGTGTTCACGAATGCTCCGTCTCTTATCACCGATATGTTATTCTTAGTGAAGACCAGTTTGTGCAACTTCGGCAAATCGTAAAACGCTTCAGTGCCGATCTCTAAAATCATGTTGTCCTCTAGATTTATCAACGTTATGTTCGGCAAATGAGCGAATGCGTATTGGTGCAAATTTTCAATTTGATTTTGGGAGAGAGTGACGTCAGTCAAGTTTGTTAGATTGGCGAAAGCGTACGGCGTAACGTCTACAATGTTGCCGTATCTTATATTGATGGACTTGAGATTTCTCAAAAAGTGTAATGCCTTTGTCGGGACGTAGCCAAGAGCTCCATCGACGCGGACATTAAAAGACAAAGTTTGCAAAGTTGGTTGTGAAGCAAAACTTTGCCAGATGAGATCGTCCCGGGGTATTCCGCCATTGAATACCCAGCATTCCGCTTTAGTTGCATTCCTCGGCTCCCTAGTGTTCTCACAGTAGCAATGGACTTTAGAGTCGCGGTCGCTAACGTCACAGATATTCTTTTGAAAGCCCCCGCCCTTCTCCTTCGGCCTCCGCTTGTTGTTGTCTTTCGCCTGGACGTTAATTGACATTTCGTTAACAAGGGCGAAAGTGATCAGGATGTAGATTATTCCCGCGATCCTCCTCTCCATTTTCGTTTAATCTGAAACAACGAAAGTCATTAAGTTAAAACGACGAATTAGAATTTACCATGTTCCTCGTTCGGGTTGTTAGATTACGCCGGATTTGGTTTCGCGTTGCCGAAATCGAAATTGTTGGGAAATTAACGTTATTCAATATGCTAAATTAGCATTAGAATTTTATGTGCGCTAAAAGCCTTTTTAGTCTAATACAGATTAGTTTCGGGTAGGCTGCGGTGTGCACGAACTAAGCACATCAATTCGCGGTTCTATAATTAAGCGGTGGAGATTAAATTTGCCTGTTATTAAAGCGACTAACTTTATTTTATGCTCGGCGTAGTACAGGCAATATCCCTGTACTCGTAGTAAAGGCGTACAGATTTATAAGCTGGCATTTCAATTTGCAAGTGTTTTGTTTCTATTCCACTATGCTTATAGTGTTCTGAGATGAGATAAGAATAATTGTCAGGCGTATTGCAGAGATTTCAAAAAAATATGTTGTTTTATGTTTCCATGTTCTCCTCTTAGTTTATTTTACCTATAACTTGCACAGAACGTTTAAATAGAGCTGGCTATTTCGATTATGAAACTTTTAAAAACTTTATTTTGACTGATCAACATCATTTTGAAAAGCCTTTAAGTGAAAATAAACATATTTAGTTTTTGTTTACTAAATATTTATTGCAGCAAAACAAAAAAATATTTTCGCCAAAGGAAAGCTATATTAAGAACAACTAAATAGTCTTTATCCTAGATTTCCACGGAAATGGTGACTACGCGGGTTAACAGCAGAGTGTTGCTAGTCTGTTTATAAATGCTTAAACTACTGTACTTTATTTAAAATAAAAAAATGATATTAAGTAGCTAATAGCACCTACTGCAACTGAATTACTGATAAATCGCGCATTCATAACCGCTGCCCAGTGCCCGCTCCCCAAATTCTCGCGTTCACTCGTTAATTATTGCAAACTGATTTGGATTACCGGTGATTTGCGTCTGGCTGCGTAACGGAACTATCATCGGCGTGTAAACCTAATGTTAGCCATAAAGCTATCTGACAATATTCCCTTTAGACTCGCTTGTCAAAATGGATGTTATTAGTGTTTGCCCACCCACACAGACTTGCTTTCTGGGTATTTTTGTTGGTTGTTATTCCGGAAATTATAGTAATCGGTGTTTCTTCTTCAAACTGTTCATCTTTAAATAAATAATAAATAAATTCAGACTACATCAAATACATTGATCTGACTCCGTGGTAAGTAGCTTAGGCACTTGTGTTACGGATATCAGAATCAATAGTGGTATTACAAATATATACTTAAAAACTGAATATTAACACCCAGTCACAGACCAAACAAAAGTATTCATCACACGAATATTTATCCTGGGTTGGGATTGAATCCACAACTCTTGGCGCATGGGGCAGGATCACTGCCGAATGTGCCATCGAGCCAGTCAATATTTGCCAGCTAGGATCTAAATCATAGTCTGTACCATTGTATTTTTAGTGTTTAATCATTAAAATGTTTTACTTGGTACAATAAGTACCTGAATTTTTTATAAGATTTGAGATTTAAAAATCGTCTTTTTACTGTAAATTTCAACAGAAAAACTTGTTGAAATTCACCATGAGATAGACGCATTTCGCTTCCACACTTAAAGATTAAGCTTAACTTAGACAAACAGATTCATCAAACTAAGACTATTTTAATGTATGTACAGTTTGATAGAGGAGTAGTCGATACTTCTTTTAACGAAATTCTGGCTTCGTCGCTTCCACTTTATATTCGCCACAACCCGAATGTTTCCGCAACACCTGTATGTGGAAATCCCGCGTTCGGTTTGTTAATTATTTGGAACTCATTTGGATTACAGGCGGTTGGCGTTGCTCGTTACGTCGCTGTCACCACACAGCGTAAGCCTCAAAGGGTTCGTTCCTACCCGAGGTTTGTATTTATAATTATTTCCTATTGATTTAGTTTGACAGAAGTAAGCTGCATTTTTTGTTTGAAAATTTCATAGCTAATGAGTATTTCTTTGACTTTGTTTAAGCGTTTATCTTTATTAAAATTTTCTCCATAATTTGTATAAGTACATTGAAAATGGGTAGTCAAGTAGATAACATCTTAATATATGCTTGCGCTAAAATATGTTTTTTACGTTGCTATTTCTATTACGCTTATATTGACTAATTGAATTTGGAGTCAAGCAAGGAACTATTCTAAAATTTATAGTATTTATTAATAAAAAAGAAGTTTACACAATTTTTTATTGAAATACACTCGTCTTTAGTTTGATCAAATAATATGTAATTCAATGACTTTGTTGGACGTTCTGATCAACTTATCGATTTAGAATGTGTATCCATAATTTGTTTAAAATCACATGTATTTCTATAATATCTATATTTTAATACATTCATGAGATAGTTCTTCATTACAGCTAAAATCTCCCATTCTTAACATAAGCGTCCTACAAAGTCCTCTCCAATGATCTTAATTATGTAGTAACCCATATCATTATTGCTTCCTTGTGTATTATAAGGCGTGAACTCCGCATTGGTCTTGTTAATTATTTGAATCTCATTTGGATTACAGACGCAGCCGCCTGGGTTGTTATGTAGCACACCGCACAGTAAAAGATTCAAAGGGCTCGGCGTCGCCACGCGAGCCTTTAATCATTTATCCGCGATGAATATCTTCACTAGTTACACGTGCCGAAGATTTGCTATAGAATCGAAAGCAATGAACGTGAGTTGGTAAACAAAACTGAATTGAGTTTGACAGGAAGGGTTTTGGCATTTGTTTTCTACTTCATTTGGTATTTCATTTGATACAATAACAAAAATCTTGTATACGTATTAAATATGCTGTTTATTTAGTTTATTTAAAAGTTTTTTCGGTAAAAAAAAATGATAAACAACGCATTTTTCAAAATGAGACCAGAACTTGTGTTTCGCCATATAATTTATACGATGGGCTGTACAATTATATTGCAGAAGTCTGATGTCTGACCTAGGTAATATCCGCATTGCTAATCACTATAAATCCTAATATCGATAAAAGAAGTTTCAAAAGATTACTCAACTTTTCCCATCTCCATTCAATTGTTTCTTACAACACTGAACATTGACTAAGGTCCACCCAGCCCCTCGGTCGTTAACCTTGAACAAATGGCTTGTAGTCGGACCCCAGTCGATTTAATCCTACAAGTGGACCATCATTCGGGACGCAGCAAAAATAATATCGGAGCAATCGCGAGCCCCTCTAAACATCCCGCGGGGACGACGCGACAGGCGTCAAGGGTGAGTCGGGATAATTGTTTTGTTCTGCATTGTACTGATTCATTTCATCAATTTGTATTACATACATACATATAATTTGTATTAGACAATTTAAATTGTATGAAAAGGATCATGAATGTTGAAGAGGCGAGTGAGGTGTGTAAGGATCGTGCCATATGGTGTTCGGTTCTCTCTGTGTACCCCGCTAGGGAAATGGCGTGAAGTTTAGTTAGTTAGTTAGTTAAAGAAATTCAAAGAAATTTTTTACTACTCTCTTTGGCAGTTGTCTAAAAATATTAATGCTAGCACACTAGTTATACGAGCTCGCAAAATTTTAACAGCCTGTACCGTTATGAAACAAAATATTTCAAATCAATTTCAATCTTCTATGCCTTTCGCAACGTTACTAGATATACAAACAAAAATATCAACTATCTTTAAAAGTTAACATTAATTGTTCTCAAAAAGTACCTGCAATATAACTGTCAAAGCCAACGAAAAGGAAACCCGACTACCTAGTTAATAAAACATTTAAGACGGTCAGACAGCAAGACAATAGAATAACAAGATCGCTATCACCAACTTTTTGGTTCCGGCCCCTAAAAACGAAGTCCCATTCAACGTCCTGTGTTTCAGTTGGCAGCCAAGATCTTGATAAAAAGCGAACGTAAAGGTCTCCCGTGATACAAGAGAGATTTATTACTGAAAATCTCTTGGGAGCGGGAGATATATTCTTTTGAGCATAGAGTTAAAAGGTCGCTGTCTGTTACACCGACGCGGCGATAGCCAAATATAGTGCTACATTTTACTTTAAAGATTTTACCCTAGCAAAACTTTGCAACACAAAAGTCTTGCAAAATTGTGTTAGTTGCGCGATAGTGCGTTATTATTGTGGGATATTAATAGATATTTACTTAGATATCAGTTCAGAATCTTATTGTCTGTGCCACTAATATAGTGGACTCTACCGCCCCTACAGGATTGTATGTATTTATATATTATATATAATACTAATTTTTGCATTTCCACATCTTACTGCAGTGGACTGCGGGACTAAACTTTTCCGATATAAAGTTGGTCATGTCCTCTTTTATGGTATTACAATTTGTTCACTAGTTTGGGCGTGGAAAGGTTACAGACAGATTTATTTTCGTATATTATATTAGTCAAAATTTTCTGTAACATGTTGTCCTGGGACTCAAAAATAATATATCAATATTATTCCTTGCCTAATATCGTAAAAAGAGTGTACTCGGTAATTTTGTGGGTAGGTGACAAGCCAGCCACTGGTGACTACTTTTCCCTAACTAACCATCAAAAACAATATTTCTGTCTTACTGTCATTTAGGGAGCATATTTTTTTTGGACTATCTGATCCTATTGGGATATGAAATATATGTATGAATTTAAAAATATGTGTTCAGCGCTTTAATAATTTTTACTGTTGTTTCACCCCGGTGTGACATACAGCCAAGTGCAAAGAAAGAGTTGACTTCAGCTTCCGTTCGCGCTATGAACTTCTGTGACACGGCTTTGAAATTCAAATTCACAAACGCATGTTTCATAATGTTTTGCTTATCTGAATTCTCTTTGCATAACGCCAAGTCGTGAAATCCTTTTGAAGTTGAACCCTTAGTGTGCATCGCGATAATTTGTTTAAAAGACATTCGTGTTTCCACGTGGTACGGTTTCATTTTAATGTTATGTTTGTATGCTCTTTTGGTATTAAAATTAGTAATAATTATTTCAGTTTCATGCACTTTGTTGCACGGAAGGATCCTTAATTCGAGAATGAGTTTAAGTATTAATTAGTTACAAGTGATCGCCCACTGGTCGGAATTCAACCATTATTAGTTTTTTTTATTATTCATTGATATATTAGCTTTCTGCACTCCTTCTCCATATAAACTTTAACTGTGCCAAATTTCATACTCCTCCGTCCGCATTATTCTCATAAAAAAGAGTACAAGGTTTTTGCTTCACGTATTAATATATAGATATTCGTATTAAATGTATTATTAGGTTACGCCACATATTGGTATATCCTCATCGGAATATATGCCAATGTATGTATGCTCTAAAACTTTATTTGTTAGATAAATAAATTGTCCAGACTGACACACCAATTCCCTAGTCCCAACTAAGCTTATGCTTATAGTATGGATACTAGGCGAACGGATAGACATACTTAAATAGAGTACATATGTCCATGTTTATCACACGAAACATTTTCCCCTAGCGGGATTCGAACCCGCGACCCTTGGTTTCGTGGCCAGGGTCTCTGACCACTCGACCAACGGACCAGTCAGAAATAATCAAAATATATTTCACAAAATCTATTAATCTGTTGCTATAAAACGTTTATATAAAAAAATATTATAAACCATGCTACATTTGAAAATCTAAATAGTTACGCCTGGGGGCTCACCTAATAAAATGCTAAAAGCTATTAGTACCGTTAACGATATAAAACCAATATTGTGACCACAGCGGTAGAACCGATTGGCAATATTAGTACTTTTACAGCCAAGTGAAAACTGTACAAAAGTTAGAATTCAACACATTATTAGATATTAACGATTTGATGATGCCCGCACACTTTCGCTTATTGTACATACATACATAACATCACGCCCATAATTCCCGAAGGGCTAGGCAGAGTTAAAGATACAGCAGGCCCCTTTAACCACATTCAGCCAAAAATAAAACTGGGCTGGGTTATATGGAAAATTGTGAAAAAGTCGAGACAATTGGCTAGTCTGTCGCGTACACAACCACATACCCAAAACCCGATATACCATTAGTAGCCTTTTACGACATGCTAGGTAATTCCAGTTGCCCCCAGTGGGGGCGATGCCAGTGAGGGCGACTGGGAATAACCGGGCAAGAAACACAGTTGGCACATTCTTTTTAAGTCCCAGACCAACACGGGACAACATCGCTTATCGTAAATTAAATGTTTAAGGTTTTCAGTACTATCGGAATTGCTTTAAAGAAACATCTAATCATTTGATCCACTTATCATAAAATAAGTGATGTCAGGAGTTTAGTGTAAACACTATTGCTTTTGCTAGTTGCTTGCTCTTTAGAGCAAGAACAAAATAGGTATATATTGCTATTATAAAAAATATATAATATACAAGTTACTTTGTAGCAATATCTCTTTTATTAAGTTAGACAAAGGGAAACAACCTCAATAAATGTTAATAAATAGAATTGATTGGTAGCTTCAGATGGACATAAAGCAGCATAAGCAGCAATTGAAATAAAGTCTTCATTACTACGAAGAATGCAACAGATGTTTGTGTCATTCCCTGTAATGTCGTGAGGCAAGGCATCATCAATAATCTTCTAAGAAGTAAATATTTAGTCGCAGACACGTATAACTTCCTAATTACTTCGGACTGTTGACACTCGTTCAGAATCCACCTCGGATACTAAAAATACGAAGTCAATTTCCGCACCAAATAGTCAAGTGAAACAGATCCTATCTGATCTCTCAGTATATAATATGTTTGGGCTACATCGATTGACATCTGATTTTCATACATAGTATACGTATTTCCACGCCTACAATCCCTGAAGTGCTTGGTAAAGTCCAAGCAGCAAGAAGCAAGAAGCTTCTCAAACCACATTTAACCATAGATAAAATTGACTTGGGTTACCATACCAACAAAAATGGGTCCAGGTGACAAGTTTTCTTTTATGACATGCTTGGCAATCTTAGTACGTTATTTTGAAGCCCCAGACAAACATGGAACCACTTTCATAAAACAAGCACTTAATCTACTTCATTTTGAATAAGATCAATATATTTCACGTTAGACTTAATAGAAATATTCATGACAAATCCCTGTCTCCATAAGTGCAAACAAATGAATGCCTAATCCGAACTTAAAAGGCACCTACGTAATTGCTTACGCTATCGCGACACGTGCAAGCTTCCCTACAAAATATCAACCTCATTACACCCGTCCAATCTCGAACGGGCCTCGGATGAATTACAGAAAAATGATAACGCTCCGTGTTACCTCGGCTACGTGACGCCAATCGTAATTCTGCACTCGTTCGAATTACAATCGTGGCCACAGTGTAGAAATTGTAATGGTAATAGATTTGTCCCTTTCTGGGTACGCTTAGTGAGCTTACGGATGATTTGAGTTCAGATTTCTACCACTAACTCAATGGCGAGGCAAGTTTCGCGAAGATCTGCAGTCATATTATTGCGGACTTGTTACTATGGCTTTTTTGGTGCCCTTGTTTATGAGTAAGAAGATCATATAATAGTCGTAGAGGAGGTAGCTCAATGGTACATACATATGTCGTTTTAAATAAAAGTATGATGGTTAAGAAAAATGTCGCGATGAAACCTGCATATTCTGAGAGCTATGGATCATGATCCACTTTATCCATTTCCCCTGCTAAAGATTACAAAAGGTAAAATTGAATCAGATACACAAAATCCATGATCATATTCTAAATATAATCTTACAAAGCAAGGTATGTTCATTGCAGAATGTTAGAGAATATAGGCATACAAAGCAACTATTACTTAGCTGAGAAGGCTAGCCTTCACTCCATATCTCACTGACGTTAATCCAATTGTGGCAAGACTTTATCGGAAAATGCTTACTCTGTCTCCGGTAAGCACTCTTATGATAACTCCCTCATTTCGGTGCGCATTAGCATTCAGCGCGCGCGCCGTGTAAATTCGACGGCCGTTCAATGGTTCCAGGGATTTTAGTCGTCTATTACCCAATGTTTGTAATAAGGACTTTTATTGAGTCCTCCCTCATTCGATTCATTCCGATCACACTGGATCGTGTTTCTTTTGTTCATTGTCTTTGAGTGATCAAGGATTCCTTGTTTATTTTTAGCATCATTTTCATATTTGATTGTATTTTGTTTACTCAACGAATGCGCAAAACAAATGAAAGCGCATGAATTCTAGAAAAGACTGCTTCGACAGTTTCTAATTTCTAATTAAGTCAGTAAATAAAGAATTATCAGACTGGAACGAAATATAAAACGAGAAAATGTAACGTATTAATCCGTATTATTCTTCACAAAAGTGCGGAATAAAATAATTTCAATGCGAGAATCGAAATAAGCGGAAAAATACTGTGATGCGTTCCAACCGACGCATCATTTTATTTATGACAGAGTTTATGGAGTTGCTATTACTTTTGTCATATACAATATACAATATATTATCTTCTAGCGCTGCACAATATTTTTCACTACTGCTGTATAAGTGATCTCTTTCAAAAGATCGCATTTTACTATTTCAATGGGAAACCACAGTGCAACGGCCGATTGGCGACTTAACAGGATTCCGGACCGGGTAAGCTTCTACAGTCCCAACGATCAACACACCAGAAACATCCGAATCTATAAATCTCCGGCGGATTATGCCACTGAAACCTTTTTGGCATGCGCTCCGGAGAGCGATGCCAACAGGGACACTCTGAGAGCAATCATCTGAGAATATCCGTCAAAAACTTATTACAGTTTAGTAGACGAGGCGATATGCAATTTCGGATGCGGTAAATTGATCCCGTGCAACGTGAAAGACGGTTTAGGCAGTCGCCCAAGGCGTAGCGCTATCGGGGTAAGAATATATTGTGCTGCATCGTCTTGTAACATAAGCTTGGGTAAGATACCTTCTGAAGAAAATTAAGGCGATAAATTACTTTGCAATACTAGCAGTAACTGATTTTAGTAAATACATAATATGTACTAAAATCAGTTATATAATTATAACGTCCGTAATCCGAAGGGGTAGGCAGAGTCAAAGGGATAGCAAGCCTCTTTATTCACATTCAGCCAAAAATAAAACGGCTGGGTTAGATGAAAAATTGTGTGCAGAAATAGTGACAAGTGGCTAGCTCTTCGCCTACACAATCATATAGTCCAAACTCGATATACCGTTAGTCGCCGTTTACGACATGCAGACAAGGAACACAGTTGGCACATTCTTTTTAAGTCCAAAAACCTGTTGGTTTGGGACTTAAAAAGAATATGGCACTGATTTTAGTATTTATAATAAATATTCGGGCATACCACGTTTATCTCTATTTAATTGATATAACAAGTTATGTGACAGTGTTGACTGACTCAATGACGCAATCGATAGTGACCCTGCTCCATGCGCCGAGAGTTGTAGGTTCAATCCCCGCCCAGGACTAATTTTGCAATTCGCGTAATGTATTTAATATTTAAGTTTATATTTGTAATACCACTGTAGATTCTGATATCCGTAACACAAATGCTTAAGCTACTTATCTCGAAGTCAGATCAATGTATGTAATGTAGTCTGATATTTATTTATTTAGTGTAAACGGTAAGCTATTTTTTAGCAAAATTCTTATTAAGATAACCCAGTTTTGTTTTTAGCCTACACAAACAGGTCTTGCTATCTCTCTGGCTTTGTCTACTCCTTAGCAGATTACGGGAGGTATGATATGTAAGTGATATAAAAAGCTTAGACGAAGAAATACACTATTTACATTAGCAATTCTTCTTTTTAGTGGAAATTTTACTTTTAATGAATCCACAGTAGTAAATCATCAGCATCCTGAAGATTGGTCTCTATATAAAATAATATAAAAAATAAATGCTACAGACTGACACACCAATTCTCTAGTTCCAAACTAAGCTTATGCTTGTGCTATGGATACTAGGTGAACGGATAGACATACTTAAATACATTTATAAACATCCATGACTCGAGTACAAATGTCCATGTTCATCACACGAAACATTTGCCCCTAGCTGGATTCGAACCCGCGACCCTTGGTTTCGTGGCCAGGATCTCTAACCACTCGACCAACGGGCCAGTCAATATCAAAAAGGATATAAGGACAATTGTGTTAATAATCTTGACTAATGTGATATTCCCTGTTTATCAATATTCTCTATTTGTTACTCAGATTTAACTTAATTTCCTTGTAAATTATTGTTAGCTTAATTATATAATTTCAGACACAATATAAGTTGTTATTTGCATATCTTTTATCAAGAGCAAATTTCAACAGAATCTGTTACACAAACACAGTTCAAATGATACGTGAGCTATTTTTATATTTTAATTAATCGTGCTTAATTAAGAGCACCTGATTACTCTATATTGGTAATTAAACACGCTTTTAGGGTAATATAACCAATTTCAAAAGATCTGGAATCTGTGTATTGGATTACTTGTTACTAACGAAATTATTTATTTTTAGTTATATAGCACAACGCTTTTGAAGTTAGCAATAATAGCATATTCTACCTTAAATTCATCTTCCTAGCGTTATGTCCCGTACTTGAAGGAGTCCGCTTAGCTTAGCTTACCATGATCCAGGATTTAGCGAGTCTGGTAATTGCATTGAAGCGACTGCCGATCTGACCTTCGTAACCCTAAGATAGGGGAACCAGACAACTTTTGGATCATGGTTACAATTTCAAAGTTGTTTGAATTTGCAGGTTTCATCACGATGTTTTCCCTCAGCGTTGAGCAAGTGGTATAATAATGTACATAGATTTGAAAAATCTAAAGTACATGCCCGGGTTTGATCCCGCATTCCTCGGTTAAGAGGCGCGTGTCCTCCCCATTGAGCTACCACTGCTCAATGGTAAGGTTCAGATATTAAATTCGATTTATTGATTGAATTCGACATTATTCAATTACTTAAATGTTTGTCAGACAAGCCAATTAGACTGAAACATTTTAGGCTCTAGATTAAAATCTATCTTTCAAATATATATTTAGATTAGGCGATACTTTGTATTTTGATCAGGTGGCCTTGGCGAATGTTGTCAATAAAATGGCGTTTTTAGAATATAGATGATATATGGAATATGAAGCGTGTAGGAATATCAAATATTGATAGGGCAAACATTCTAATTTAAGCCTTAGATGAAAAATAAATAAATAAATTCTCCAGACTGACACACCAATTCCCTTGTTCCAAACTAAGCTTATGCTTGTATGTATACTATACTGAACGGATAGATATACTTAAATACGTTTATATACATAACGTGAATACAAATGTCCATGTTCATCGAAGGAATTCGAACCTGCGACTCTCGGTTTCGTAGCCAGGGTCTCTTACCACTCGAGCATAGGGCCTATTAAATTCAAAGAGTTTTCATGCCCTTACTATTTTGATGTACCAATTAAAAGATAGGGAGGATAAAGTATGCACTTATGCAGCTAACATTTAGTCAATAAAAAAATCTGCATATGTACTGAGACTTTTTAATTACTCTTGAAACTTGACGTACATCAGGCATCTAACGACACCGTACAGTGTATACTACGTTTGTCCTACACTATCATATGCTGCTTGAGTTCTAATAAGGTTAGTACATCGTTGCAAATATTTGATGGTTAATTTGTTAGTAAATTAATTTGATTTAGATTTAGATACAAAAGTAAAATGTACTTATCATTAAAGGTAAAAATTATTAATTCGAATAAATATTTAAAAAAATATGTTTTATTTATTGCCCATTCGACTGTATCCCCTTCGATAATGGTAGGAATGGTACATGTATGTATATACACGCCATCATGCATCATTAAGAAATATATACCTACATATTTCATTTTTGAAGTGGCGTTAATCAATGTTTGAACGAACGTATTGATAACGTTTTGAGGTAATCAAAAAGTCGTTGCATACAATTACTCCGAATCTAGCTTCCAAAGTCTAAACCACCCTTGCAATTAGAAAAGCAATTTTAGGCACTTTTAACTTGTATATAAAAAGAACACTTCTAGGCAATCCCAGTTTAAAGCCACCGAAGCGTATAACGACTCTAGGCGTTTTTTATACTACTCTGTCTGTTAACCACTGCTTGGCATCCCCATGGCAGAATGCTGCCAATTCCATCTTGACAATCCTATTGGGGTCTATTGTTATTAGCAAGTGAAACAAGAGCTTTGCTTACACAATTCCCGTGTCTTATGGTAATTGCGACAAGGGATACTATGGAAGTTTTGCCAAGAACCAACGGGATAGACTAACATATTAACGTTTCGTAAATATAAGTTTGTACGCGGATATTAAAAATGCTAAATAGTGTTAGTCTGAACTATTTAGAGCGGTGGGAGCTCAATGGTAAGGATACGCGCCTCTTAACCGAGGAGTGCGGGTTCAAACCCGGGCACGTACCTCTGGATTTTTCAAGTCTGTGTACGTAGTTATACCACTAGCTCGACGATGAAGGAAAACATCGTGATGAAACCTGCAAATTCAAACAACTTTGGATTTGTAACCATGATCCAAAAATTGTCTGGTTCCCCTATCTTAGGGTTACGAAGGTCAGATCGGCAGTCGCTTCAATGTAATTACCAGACTCGCTACATCCTGGATCATGGTCTAAGCGGACCCCGTCTAAGCACGGGACATAACGCTAGGAAGATGAGTGTTAGTCTGAACTATTTTCACGTTGCGTCGGAGCAACAAATCTACGTTATTTTTTACGTCAACATATTTGGCGTGTTGGCAAGCAGTGGCTCACTGTTTTCAACTCAAAAATTATCATTCCTCATGAAATTAGGAAATACATATTTTGATACTTAGTTGCAAATCTTTAACAAATAGACAAGTTGACTCAAAAAAAATAATTAGTCCATTATAGAGATACAAAAAAATACTGCTCACGTATTTTTTCTTTTGTTCAGCAAACCAAAAATTACGAAGATACAGCGCGTTAAAGGTGCGCGTGACGTCACTTGTTCTGTAGAATTTTAGGAACAAGTGATGTAAAAGCGCCCCACTCCAGATCTTTGAAGCCCTGTATCTTTGTTATTTTCCGAGCATTTGATAAAGCAAAAAATACGAACTCAATATTTTTTGATAATCTGACTAGCGGACTAAAAAAAATATTTTAGTCAACTAGCCTATTGGCTTGATGAATGTTACACATGAGTTGAGTCACTCGAGAATGTTTTACCTCGTCACCGAGGTAGTTATATTGACTGATACCTAGATTTTTGTAAAAAAATGGTCCCATGCTCAGATTTTAACAAACACCAGTAACTCTTTCAAATTTCCTTTATTTTTATGTTTGAAAAATTATCGTGATATGAATCGGTCACTACCGAATGAGCCATAGACTGGTTCGAAGGCTTATTCGGTGGTGACCCTGCCCCACGCGCCAAGAGTTGTGGGTTCGATCCCCAGGACAAACATTCGTATGATGAATACTTGTGTTTAGTCTGTGCCTGGGTGTTAATATCCAATATTTAAGTATATATTTGTAATAACACTGTTGATTCTGATATCCGTAACACAAGTGCTTAAGATACTTACCTCGGAGTCAGATCAATGTATGTGATGTGGTCTGATATTAATTAATGAATTATTAGGTTTTTATTTGATAATATTAAACGTTGGATGTTTTATTGTTAAAATTGGTAATAGTAAATAAATATTCCGAGACTGTAAATGAAAATTCCAAAGATTAAACATTTTATTACACCCCAAAAACCATCACCGCTCCCAGAACGTCAGAAAGTTAATAATTTAATGTTAAGCCCTACCCATTTCCTGGGGGTCTGCTTATTTTAATAACTCATTAATTCAAGTAACGTTTCTTGCTGGCAAAATAAGGGACGAAATACCACTCATTCATTCCTTTATCAAAATTTAATTTAGGCCTTTAAATATTTTCCTTGGCTCTCCCATTACTCAATCATTCTTTGTACGTCGAGACAGCAACGGTTCTCAGCTGAAACTGTATATAATGTGTTAATATGAGCTTAACGGTATTACTAACGAGCTTCTCTCTTCGGCTTTCCTGACTGAAGTAATATTTTTCGTGGAAAATCTCTATTTACTTTCAAATGTGTAACACTGCGTCACTTAATTGCGCCAGGTTAATTCACTGCGTTAGTTGTGGTAACTCACTTCTGCAAAGTTGACGCACAACGCAGTCTGCAGTGCAATGAGATTTCAAATATCACACTTCTATATGGCGTAACAACTTGGAATGGTTTAAGAAAAGAGCAAGTAAGTAATATCACTAAATGTATGCGCTTTTCAGAACAGAACGTGATATATTCGCACGTTTAAATTATGTTGGGCTAGACGACTAAAGTAAATTCAACGGCATAATTAAAGTTAAGAGTATTTGCAATGGTAATGGTACACCTATTTCGTCATTTAAGCAGGAAAGGGAGGGGGGTCATTTTCCATTCTCCAGAGAGGATATCCTTTCAAAGTCTTCTTTAGAGAGAATGTCATATAAGCACTTCACCACAAAAGCGGCGTGACTTGCAAAACGTTTTGTTCAGGAGACAAAAAATATTTTAATGTGAAATTTGTAAAAACTAACTAAACTTTACGCTACTTCCCTAGCGGGGTAGGCAGAGTGAACTGAATGCCATATGGCACGACTCGTAAACACCTCACTCGCCCATTTAAAATTCATGATCCTTTCATACAAGCTCTACGGTTTTATGACTCTTATCATCACCTTCTGTTAATACACGACCAATCTGGTAGGTGAGCCTGGGCCTTCCGCGGCTCCAACATTCTTCCACTTTCGCATTGTTTAGCTGTTTCGTCAATCTTTCGTCATCTATTCTTTTCACATTACCGAACCAAAATTTGTAAAAATACGTACAAAGTTAGATTTGAAAGTTCCAGTGACAAAGCCTGTTGGTATACCACTAGCATTTAAGGCACGTGTTCTTACAGTCACCCACCAATACCAAACTGAGAAAAACAAAATAAATAAACAAGCCGAGTGGCCGAACAAAACTTTGACCCAAAGACACAATTTTCAAGTCGGCCCAAACTCCAACTACATCTGGGCGGAACTAATTACCGGGTTGTTTTCGTCGGGATCACAGATCGATCATTACTTGGACCATCTGCTTCTCTAGTTAGGGAAATTAATTTCTCGCACGATAACCCGGCCCAGTGGAAGTAATAAAGAAAGTTGGCGGCGACATTGATCGACCCTGGACTGATAAGGTTTGACTAAAGTCATATCGTACTTGTGAATATTTTGGGTGAATTCCTTATTGTCATTGTTTTTATCTCGAATAGCAGAATTACTATTAAAAGCAGTACAAAAAGATGCAAAAAATAAATAGGGAAGTTTTTTGGGTAAAAAAGTTTATTTAAATTCAAATTCAAAGTACCTTTATTTACACAGGCTTCAAGAAAGCACTTATAAATAGTCAATATACAAAAAAAAAAAGATAAGAAACAATACTACCACTACCTGATTTTATTTTACTTGATATTATATTTTGCTTTATCTAATAGATACATGAAAATTTACAAAGACGCAGTGCATCAATGTTCTGGAGTGGAGTTCTATAACGAATTTGTAGGGTTTACTAATATCACTCGCAATATGAATGGGCTGTTCATTCATAATTTATAGTTTGCTATACAGAAGAAAAAAATACGTATACAACGCTTTTTTATTATGTAATCTAACTGATTACTAAAAGCTGACGCAGTTAGTATATACTAAACACTAGCTGTGCCAGCGGTGTCACCCGCGTTTATGGTTAATATTATAAAGACTATTTCCGTCATACATGATTTCTATGTAACTTTAACCATTAAGGCTGCACACGCGACGGCAGCTTAAAAAATGGAGTAACTTCTCCCGTTTTCCCAACATTTTCCTTCACTACTCTGCTCCTATTGATTGTAGCGTGATGAAAAGTATACTATAACCTGCCCAGGAGTATGAAGAATAATTGTACCAAGTTTCGTTAAAATCCGTCGAGTAGTTTTTGTTTCTATAAGGAACATACAGACAGACAGACAGACAGACAGACAAAAATTTTACTGATTGCATTTTTGGCATCAGTATCGATCACTTATCACCCCCTGATAGTTATTTTGAAAATATATTTCATGTACAGAGTTGACCTCTCTACAGATTTATTATAAGTATAGATAGACATATATTCACCTAGTTCATAAATTACCCCTGACCCAGTTATTTTTGACCTGTCTCATATCAACAAAAAATCAACACCATCCAATATATCTTTCGCCAATTTATCAAACGCGCCCATGTCATTTCACATAGCAACATTAATCAGCCCGGGAAAAATCCTCGCCCAGGATGCTCCGGGACACTCAAGGACTCCCCTTAATTACGTCTTTAATTCAGCAAGGTCCTGCGTCAATCAGATCTGATAGGGAGATGCCAAAGTGAGGGACATCGCCTTAATTACTCGTGTGGACTATGTAATGATAAAATATGTTTTAAGATGAAATAACCTAATTAATGAGTAAAAGCTATTCTGTATAAGTGTTTACTGGATTGAAGGCAGATTTTATCAGTGTAAATAACGGTAAAGTATATAATCATAAATTTATACATGTCGCTCGGTATTGGAAAAGGCAGAATATAAAAATGAATAAATCGCAGTTAATCTCAATCTCCTTAAATCGAGTATATTATCAAAGTATCTATTTTATGTTCCCTTATTAGTTCAAATATTTATATATTATACTAGCGGCCACTTTTGAATTAATCTGAAATGAAATGAGCCATTTAATACACATAGTGGCGAAATGTTCCTGCAATATAATTTATGATCTGGATGTTTATGGTATCTTTATTCCATAATTTAAGATCTCCAACTATGGCATGATACTTATGAGCTCAGATTTGAATCTTTTAATGAGCTTTTTCTTACCAATTAAGATAATAATGCTCTGTTTTTGCCGTACCTACACATCCTTTCCATTTCTCAGAACGCAGTGCTTTTTCTCCGTTCTGAGAAATGAGAAGGTATCCTCAAATAATTCATAGCCTGTTTGCTAATGAAGGTACCTAATATACAAATTAATGTTTTCTTGGTATCCGACCACAAATTGATTAACAATATGGAACTTTTGAAATATTTTTAACGTTCACTTGAAACTTTTATGTTAATTTAGGTTATTTTGACGTAACTATGTCGTAGCTTCCAATTTTTTTTGGGCCAGAAATCTCTGCATTATACTCATAATATATTTAAAGTTTTGACAATTTGATATAATTTATTATATTAAGACTTCATTCGACGTGTGTTCCTTTGCATGCCCCGGGATGTTTTATTATTACTGTTAGAAACCTTTTCTTAACCTAAAACGTATGTAATCATATTTTTGTCGTCCCATTGAGCTAAATTACATATTTATAGAGATAACTTAATGTAATATCACCAATAATATATTATGGTACTAAGTATACGAATTAAATTTAAGGCAGAATCTACACATTTTTTTTTCATAATATCTAATTAATATTACAACGGTTTCCACTATAAAAGAAAAATAACAATAAGAGTATACCAGTGACCAATGTCAGTCAGAAAACTAAAATGAAACTTTCTTGTCCGAATCCAATTCAATTTTGCCCGCTGAGCTCTGTCGGAAGCGAACGGAGACACTATATCTTCCTGTACCCGTCATCTACCACGTGACTGTTCCCGGCTGCACAGAGTCGCCATTGGCAGGTGACATCCAATGAGCAATAGCTTAAAACTTTGCCTCGATTTTAATTTGGCATACAAAAATATATGTAAACAACAAAATAGATGCTGATATTTAATATTGTGGAACATATCTGAAAAAGGTTACTTGTGATACCCAATTTAATTACAACACTATCAAACGAAGAAACTTGCTAGCTGCCTTTGAATATAATAAATTTGTCTTATACTACGAGTAAGTAAATTTCAAATTTCGAATATCCCAAATACCATGCCAATGGGAGGAATTATACTATCGAGCAATTTTATCATCTAAATGGCAGTATTTAGAAGTATACATTTCAAAAAAGTCAATTAACAATTTATCATAAAGGATCCTGACCTTTTCCAAAACGTAAACGCTGAAAATTGCAAGTCAATATTGCTTTGACGTACCAACAAAGATTAAACCCCCGAAACAAAGAAATTAACACCCAAATCAGGGGTATTCATCATAAGCCTTTACACAAAAGAAATTCTGTCTGTGGCCGGCTACGGAATCCCTTATTTATAACCACTAAATCATCCGGAACAGAAATTCAATCAGGCACCCGAGGTGCGGCGGCCATGTTTGCCGCCACTTGAACCGGTGGAAACCGGATTTTATCGGTTTGAACCGGATTTTACCGGTTTCATCCACTATTGCGGGCAATTGCTTGTTTATTAACTTTTTATTTAAGTCGCCAAAGTAGGGAGGTGTCAGTATTAGTTTAAAGACTTATTGTGTAAAACAACTTAAATCGATGTGTTTTTTTGTTGTATGTTTTTAGATTCGTCATCATGATTTAGTGATCTTGGACTGGAATTGAAAGTAGGTACCCTGAAGCTTTGAATTTTCTAATCCCAAAATTGATATCCACCGCATTAAATTAAGTCTATCGTGCTATACATACGTAGTTTTTAAAAAGCGTTATGTATTGTGACAATATTTTTTCAAAATTTCAATGGTATTGAATGCATTCACTCTACAAGTCCGTCAGTCTTTACTAGTTCCTTTAAAGCATAATAAAACCCTAAATGATAAACTACCAATCCAATAATCACTGCATTTCCCCGAGAACTGTTCCCGTGAGATATCACCTACATTTTATCAATCGAAGAAACGCTCGCTTCCACCGGATGCTACGTACATCGCGTCATCCATTGTACGTTGTTTTCTAGCTACCAATCTAGTATCGTGACCTATTGACTTTGTCCAATACCGTTTTCGAAAATTGTCAGCACATTTTTCCCAATAACAGTATTATTGCTGAGCTAAACCAGTTTAGACATGGATAACTTAGCCAAAATGTATGTTTCAACTTAAACTCAACTGAATATGCGCACAGTACTGCTATTAATTCTGCTATGAAATAACTTATCTGTTTTATTTGTTGTTATATAATTAAATGGATTATAAATAGTTTTTTTCCAAAAATCATTTAGGCCAAGTCGTTTTTGTACAATAAATCATTTTTAAAAGTCCTGATGTAACTAATTAAACAAAATTGAAATGTCCAAATCAGCTAATTTCAAAAAGCTTTCTTTATTTTAGGAACAATACATATTTTAGGGAGCGTGCCGAAAATATTTTGTTAAATTATGAACCGATTGAGTTACAGGCGACATCTGGTCTCTTAAATATAGAAACTGCGTCAATATTTAACGTGTAGGCAGTGTCAAAGGAGTTAGGCTCTTCAAGCACCTATAGCCGAAAATATAATCTGTATTGGATTTTAATCTTGGTTTGAAAATTGTAAAAAAAGTACTTATAAGTGGTTAGCTCGTCACCTACACAGTCAAAAAATCAATACTCGATACACCATTAGTCACCTTTTACGACATGCTAAGCAAAGAGCACAGTTGGCATTATTTTTAAGTCCCAGACCAATGGAAGCGAGATTTGTCTGGGTTTTCTATCTAAGGGTTATTAAGGTCAAATCGAAAGTAGCTTAAATTTAATCACCAAACTTTATAAATTCTATATCATGGTCTAGGCGGACCTCCAATAAGCACATGGAGATAAAGTCAGGAATATTATGACTAACAGAAGCTAAAATTCAGTCTAATTTAGAGCAACTCTAAAAAAAGGCATTCATTCAAAACATTTCTACCGACAACCGGTTATTCCCACACAATCGGTATCGCGCTCAACCGCAGTGAGATCGCCGACGTGGCGTGAATATAAACATAATAATATCCCGTTTATTCGTAACCGAACCTAAATGGGGGGATATCGAATTATCCCTTACACAGTTTGAAACTGTCAATAAACGTTATGTTGAATAAATGATTCGGAAGCTCCCTCGTCCCAGTTATCGTATTACAGTTTACGATAGCCGGTCTTAAACTTACGCTCAAAGTTCGGTGCTGGCTAAATATGTGAAAATTTCCTGGAAGCGACGGTTTCGAAGTTAGATCATTGTTTTAGTTGATTGTAGGGGTGTTGTGGGATATGGTTAAGACAACGTCTGGCTGTTAAGAACTTCAGGAAGAATGTTGTTTCGTAAAGAACGTGTTATGTGTGTAGTTAAGGTAGATACGGGTTATCGATATTGAATGAGATATAGAACACTAAACACTTAACTTAACTTTTTTGTATAGTTAAAGTATGGAAATGTATCGACTATTGTAAATGTTTACCTACCTATTAAATGTCAGAAATGACAAACAGGAGACTAGGAATGAAAAACATATTCAACCCTATAAAGGGCATAGATTACTTTTATCCTCGAAAAAATATTGTACAATCAAAGATAATAGACTAAAACCCGAATGAAGTCGCATGCAAAAACTAGGTTAAAAGAAGCTCACTTGCGAAGATTGTAGATTATCTCGATCCTAGCCAATAATCTTTGAAAATTGTAATTGATAGATTTAAATCATTTATCTATCCTCATGCATACATTTTTGCCTAGATACTATTAGTTAAGAGTGAGATACCCCTTAGTCAGCCTTCTCAGTCAATCGGCTCTAAAAGCCATTCCGATGATGATTTCATAAATATAAGACCATAAATAAATCACTCCCACTTCGCTGGCTGCTCAAAAAAGATTCCCATATCACCGGGATAAGATCTAAACCTCAATATTCCGTGAAAGGTCCCGGAATATTGACTTCCGCAAGACTGAGCGCTTTCATCTCACCCTTAGCAATAGAATTGACAAACCCTGCTTATAAGAAACGCTTAAAGTTGTTTATTAAATGGCTTATAAGATAAGCTAAGAAAATGTCCAATATCTATGTTAATAGAAATGCTAGTTGTTGGTTGGCTGTTACTTAAAAACGATTGTCTTACTTTGCTAAAATCTTCTTACTGTACATTGAAGCGATTGCGTTATCTAACCATCGTATCGTTGGATAGTGGATCCAGATAAATCATGATTACGCATTCCTAGATATTTTGGGTCCCATGTTGGTCTGTGACTTAAAAAGAACCCGCCAGCTGTATTCCTTGCCTAGCATGTCGTAAAAGGTGACTAATGGTAAATCGGGTTTTGGGTATGTGATTGTGGAGGCGACGAGCTAGCCACTTGTCAATATTTTTTTTACAATTAGGCTGGGTTAGATAGAACCCAGCCTAGTTTATATGAATATGCCTACCCCTTCAAGGATTACGACCGTGATGCTATGTATGTATGTATGTAGTTATTTTGGTTGTGCAGGTTTCATCACGATATTTTCCCTTGCCGTTGAGAAAATGTTTCGTATGATGAACATGGCCACTTGTCCTCTAGACATAGATGTTTATAAACCGTATTCAAGTATGTCCATCTGTTACACAGCGTCTATAGCAGATGCTTACTTTGGAACTTAGGGCATCATCCTCTAGCATTATATTCCGTGCTCAGTCGGGGTCTGCTTAGACCAAGGTCTAGGATTTAGCGAGTCTGGTATTTGCATTTAAGCGACTGCCGAACTGACCTTCGTTACCCTTAGATAGGGGAACAAGATAATTTGGATCATTGTTACACATCCATAGTTGTTGAAATGTATAGATTTCATCACGATGTTTTCCCTCACGGCTGTGCTAGTGATATAAGAAAGTACATGGATTTGGAAAATCCAGAGGTGCGTGGTCGGGTTTGAAGCCGAACCCCTCGATTAAGAGGCGCGTGTGACCATTAACTACCGCTCAAGTTTGAAACTGGAGGATTAGTGTGTTAACCTGGAAAATGTATTATAGGTTTGTCTTTTATGTATTACATTACAGAGCTATTATTTATGGTTACATTACAGAGCTAATACACAAACGCACCCAAAACGTCGGAGCTCCACACTCCATTTCCGTAATGCGTCCATTCCCAACAAACATTTTACGTTTCCTATTACTGTTTCAGTGCATCAGAGTCCGTTCCGTTGCTCTATTTGTGTCAGAGTCGGCTTCTGACGCGGGAACAGATTTATTACCGAAGGATTCCATTACTGACGAGAGGAACAGCGCAGTGGCCGGCTAGTCTTGCTGGTAGATGGATTAACCTCTATGTTAGCGGTTTGACGTTGGTTCAAGGTTTTATGTTGGGAAATGGTTGTGGGCTTTTGCGGGTTTAAAAGAATGGAGTAGGTAAATGGTTTGTGGGTTTAGCAGGTAACATTGAAGAATAGAAAGGGAGGAAGTTTTGTATTGCAGCTACTGTTGTTCGACATTCATTGTAATTGTAAAATTATGAATATTTTTCAACAATAACGTTTACATTCTAACTTTTTAACAAACTGTAAATGGCCGGGCTACATATTTTGACTAAGGTGTAAAGTTTGTGAAGTTAAGACTTGTATTAGTAGAGTTAGGAACTTGGCTCTACATGAGATCTGATAACTTTTTGATGTGAACCATAATAATCTCGTCTTGGCAACATTTCAATACAATATTTTTGGTGGAATAAGGATTTACCGTACCCACTATAAAGGGTCATCAAAGTCTCATAGCTGTAGACTCTTTTAAACAAAAGCAGCAGATGAACTGAAATTAAAGCCCACAAATTAATTACATCTAGCTTCCTCCATTTTAGAAACTTTATTTTATTTTATGTAACGCCAAAAAGAACCTGCAATCGGAACGCCTCAGAAAATTTCCAATTAAAATACTTCCCTCCTTGTTCTAGCAGAGGCCATATTTTTCATCTGATTTACTGGAGCCTTCGAATGCATCCACCTGTATTCCAACAGTTGGATCCATTGTTTTTTCTCGTCTGCACATAAAGGAATCCTTTGGCAATAAATCCTTAGTACCTCCGCATCAGAAGCGGGCATTAAGATAAATAAAGTCGGCGCACTTCAATCGTAATGGGGATAGGGGAATTATTTATTTTGAACGTGCGATTTAGAAACTTACGGGCGTTGTGTAATCTGCTTGTGTTTGGTACAAAAAGATTATGAGAAAGTGGGATACATTTCAGTCGGTATCGAAATATATGTTTTCACTTCAAAATTCAAATTCAAAGGACCAATGGCTCTTTACTTTGAATCACTATTGATGTAATTTAGTTGTTTTCATATCTTAATTTTTCAATAAATCGATGGTGATTTTTTTTGGGAAATCAAATGAAGGCAATCGGAAGAGGAACTCAAGAGATGTTTTAATTAGATACGTGATAATGGTTAAGAAAAAAAATTAAGATCGAAAATATCAAAAATAATTTATATTAATATAAAATAAAACGCAACTCGGTCCGTTACATTTTCATTTAAATAGTTTCACATCTAAAGGACAGACTACTTTTTATAAAGTTAACCAACTGTTCACACATGCGTCTTCTAAAACCTAATCCCAAACCGCAAGTCGCCGCAGTACAAAATACCGCAATGACATCATAAATAATACGATTAACCATAAAACCTCGACCAACATCTCTTACCAAACGTAAAACGTACCGGTCCGTAGTTTTACGTGCTTTTCAAATTCCAAGAACTCGACGGCTCTCCCGCGGGGCCCGTCGGGGACTTTACGGGGCGGTTAAGTAACGCGCCCTGGAAATAGTTTCATTTCGCCCCGGTTACTGGTTACGACCTGGGGCGGTGCAGCAGGGCTATACTCACATAGCATGCGATGCGAGAAAATGTCTGTCTATATATTGATGTTAATAAAATAAAATATGTCTTATTATTTATAAATAATAAATGATTTAACTAAACAAGACGAATGAATTACATTTACATATTATTAATATATAAGAATCTACAGTAGTAATCATAATTCAAGAATACGACAGCTTTCCCACGGGACCCGTCAGGTTCTTTACGGGGCAGTTAAGTAACGCGCCCTGGAAATAGTTTCATTTCGCCTCGGTTACTGGTTACGACCTGGCGATGTCACAAGACTGTCTTTATAGCTTGCGATGCGAGAAAATATCTGAAGCTATGAATTATTTTAAAAAAAAATGCATTTCCCACTTATACACAAAATAATGTAAGCCAACATATAATAAAAACGGTTCAAGTCTATGACGTGATATTTTAAATAAAAATTAAACTTACTAAGTTTGAAAGTACATTAATATAATAAAAATTGTATCACCAATCAATAAACGCATCGTTATTCAAAGAACTTTGCTTTTTAGGCAAAATAAAGAATCCTCATTACATTTCCATGCTTTCCACATATGGTTTAACAATGATGCTTGTAAATTTGTGACATGACTTTTATACAAAAACAAAAGAGATTTAGATTAAATCTAATCTTCAACTGGAAGACGATCTTAACCGGCGTACGTAAGAAATACGCTTGGTGGTTGCGTATATTAACTTCATTGCAGCAAGAACACTTGTGAGACACCTACGTAACGAGATGAAATATGTCATTCAAGTTCAAAAGAGGTATGTTTCGGTGGTTTGGACATATGAAAAGAATGGAAGATAAATAATAAATAAATTCTTAAGACTGACACACCAATTCCCTAGTCCCAAACTAAGCTTATGCTTGTGCTATGGATACTAGGTGAACGGATAGACATACTTAAATACGTTTTTTATAAACATCCATGACTCGAGAACAAATGCCCATGTTCATCACACGAAACATTTGCCTCTAGCGGGATTCGAACCCGCGACCCTCGGTTTCGTGGCCAGGGTCTCTAACCACTCGACCATCGGGCCAGATGAAAGATTGGCAGCAGATACCTACATAATGTGAAAGTAGAAGGATGCGGGCACCTCGCAGAAGGCTCCAATTCACCTACGACGATGAAATTGTTCGAGTATTAGCAGAAGGTGAAATGAAATGATCTTTATTCATCAATCGTTTATAAATATACGTATATAACTGCGTCATATGGCATTAGGTTTTCTGCCCGCTAGGGAATTTGCGTGAAGTTAGCTAGTTAATCTGCGACCGATTGCAATTCAAATTTTCTTTTTCATAAAACTTAATAACAATGCTGATGCAATCTTCGATAACATTCAATCTAATGATTAATTTTTACATATGAAATATCTCAATCTATATTAATATATCGTCCAGACATGTAAAGAAAAAAGTGTTTAGAACAGATTATGTGAAGATCCTACCACGAGATTTGTATTCCTGCTTGATACAGATATAGGATAAAGTGTTTCTTTAGAAATTCTCCACCCTATTTACTCAATGCTTACACGTGGATACTTTGAATGATGTAACGTAGGTAGGTAGGTAGGTAATTCGCAAATGTATTTCTTGGTAAAATCTAGTTTGTTTCATATAGATGAATATTTAATTGTCTCGATTGGGGAAACCAATTAAGGCTTAGGTTTAAATTGTTAGTACTAATTTAATTAAATTAAATTGTTAATAGTTCGTACTAATTAATATATAACTTAAACAATACGATATTTATCAGTATTTATTAATCTAATTAGGAAACATTTTGACATAGTAGATGCTGTTATTACTATTTTTTTATTCTATAATGTGGGAATAAAACATTGGAAACAGTATCAATTAAATTGAGGAATAAAAACTTACTTATAAATACAAATAAAAAATATGTATAGTAATTAATATTAGTTTTACCTAAATTAGATAAACTCAATAGATATTTCGCAATTTAAAACTTTTTAATGCTTAATATAATTGTAATATATAAAAAGTTTCTTTAGAAACTGTAAGTGATATTTTTTTATTTCTCTTCCGCAATCTCCAAACCGCGTCTTCAAATTGCTAGGTTGGCAAAAGATTCTTTTACAACACTAGATCGGCTATCTTCCACTTAGACAACCGCCCGCATTTCCTCCCCAATCCCAGTTATCTCAAATACATTTGTCTCAATCTAACTCCACCGGTAAGAAAGAGACAAAACATCTTCTGCCATTATTCCCATCTCATTGTAGGAAGGCAGGGGTAATTTAAGCATACCTATACGCCTGCAAGTTTCAATGGATATCATTTTCAGGAGCAAACACTGGCTTTTATTGCTTCTGATCTCCTCTATGTACTGCGAATGCGATTACGAGTGTGCTCTATGGATGCGGCATATGATTACGATGTGATAGTTATATATATTGCTTCATAAGCAAATATTTAATACGATTTTTTTTATATTACTTTGAATAAACTTTAAGGGAATGTCGTTGAGATAAAAAAAAATAACGTGCAGTAATAGTCCAAAAATGGTTCAATTAGATTAGTTTAAGATTGGTATGAGAAAATTTTGGATTTTATAAAACTACTAGATATTTTAATGTGCAGAGTTTTTTCACAATGAGTTCTACAATCCACAGGTTCTAAAAACACACACATTCTTCCTACATTGCAATAGATATAGATACTGAACACTTTTACTTTCGTTCGTTCGTCGGTCCTCTCTTACAAAGACGCGTAACTGATTAGCATTTGCCAACTTTATGATTTTTAATCAAATAACGTAGAAATTTACATTGTAAATCACTGCATAATCTGTAATATTTTGTGTAATTTAATTCATTTCAAGTTTTAACTTCGACGGCATAATGAGTTTAGATTCGGTTTATGTCAAATTTTAAAAGGTCATTGTATTTCATCTTCATCATTTAATTAATATTGCTTCTTGCGTCTATAAGATGCAAGTATTGCTGTATTAGTAGATAAAGAATTTTTAACTTTTCAGATAATTCGCAAAAAATCTTTTGGTATTATTAAACAGACATAGTATCAAATTTCCGTCATTTTTGGGCGTTTTTAATGTTTTATATAATTGTTGCATAATAATTTACATAATATATCATCGTGATCGTAATTCCCGAAGGGGTAGGCAGAGTCAAAATATTTTTTTTTTAATATCTAAAATATTATTTGCTAGTTATTGTGATGTTCATACTTGTTCTATATTATCTTTTGTAGCACAACTTTCTATCTCAATTACAATATTTCACGCTTTTTCTACTATAGGCCTATCAAATAAAATGTCCATCTATTCGCAACTCCGCGTTCAACTATGTTTCTTATTCATCGCTCCTCCCATATGAGATGGGTTGGGAAATTGAAAACTAATATCGGATAAAACTTTTCATTGTATATCGAATGTGAATGCTTCGGTACAAACGCATTGCGAATAATAAAAATACTGCGGGGTTTATTGTATTCAACTTTTATTACTTTACTTACAAAGGTGCATATAATTGGTATAATCTTCTTAAAGTATTTGATAGATTGTTGTAGGTATATACTTTATTTCTGTCGTTAACAATGAATGTTAAACAACATAACATATATAAAGTGGGGGTGGATCAATGGTAAAGACATAGACCGTATATGCGAATGGTTTTGGTTTTTATTATAATTGCCAGAAAGTCATTCCAAAAAGGTTACAATCTAAAAATTTTGAGGAGACTGAAAAATTATTAGAAACCTTGACCTAATATCTTGATACTTCCACATTTGATACACACACACACACTCCCACATACACACATGCACACGCACATACACGCACACATGCATGTTTTAAATTTCCTCTTTTGGTATTGGTTTTGTTTAAAAAAGAAAGTTATTACTTATTGTATGTACAGATACTGAAGAGCGGTGCCTTCTGACACAAGCTATGTTGTGCTTAAAAGAAGGCACCAGCCACAGTTAATTGTATGTATATGTACCTACCTACTTGGAAATAAAGAAAAGGAAAGAATTTATAAGCCCTTGCAGGTGTCTTAAGCACTTTTAATCTTTATGACAATTTATAACTCGGCAGTTAAAATACTCTGTTAACTATATATTGAGTATCTTTGACCCGAGCGATGGTTGCTCAATGGTAAGGACATGCCTCTTAACCGAGGAGTGCGGGTTCAAACTCGGGCACGTATCTTTGGATTTTTCAAATCTATGTACGTATTTATACCACTAGCTCGACGGTGAAGGAAAACATCGTGATGAAACCTGCAAATTCAAACGACTTTGGATTTGTAACCATGATCCAAAAATTTTCTGGTTCCCCTATCTTAGGGTTACGAAGGTAAGATCGGCAGTCGCTTCAATGTAATTACCAGACTCGCTAAATCCTGGATCATGGTCTAAGCGGACCCCGTCTAAACACGGGACATAACGCTAGGAAGATGATGATCTTTGACCCAATGTATTCAATTCCTGTAAAGACTACACAGGTTAACTTGTTGCTTACATTGTATTAACTAAAACTGGAAATTCAAGGAACGCGGTAGCAATCTCTGATATCATTACATTGGTTATGTTCGTCAATAACTCTACACGTATTAAGTAAATTATTGAACGCTATTTTCATTAAATAACAATATCTAACGAAAATTGCTTTACCCAATATTACAAAAGTTTCCAGGGGAATATTACATCTAAGTAAGCTGTAGTCTAAATCTTAAAATATAATTCTTAGTAGGGTAAAAAAAAAACAAATGAGAATATTAGTGATAATGTGTATAAATAATTATTTCAGATGTAAAGTGAATAACAGATAGTATAAAAGTGAATTATCACTCTAAGTATCTAACAAAATAGGATACTTATATAAGCTTAATAACTTACATAATAATTTTTTTTTGATCCAGTAGATTGAAGTCAGAATTAAGCTGTATACAGTCACTGATCGTATTTGGTTGGTTTATATTATAAACATTGTATTAAGGCAATATTAAACTCATCAATTCATACGGGATTTAATATTATTATTAATCAGTAAAATGCCGCTTATATAGATGGACCATAAAATAATATTGAAGTTTTCTAAATATATTACAGAATATGCACTGAAACTCATATTTAAAGATATTCCTTTGCTGCAAAAAGCCTAAAAAACATTAAAATTGTTCAGAATATTGTTACACCCTAAACACTAGGTGTTTAGAAACATAAATAACTTCCATTCCTATTCGTCTATTTCAATTTAAAAAACACGTTCCCCTCTATTTACATAATAACCTTAAACGCTATTTAGAAACAAAAAAAAAACAAAGAAACACTAGCTCGCTTTTATTTTACATTTACAATGCAACGCGACTTGCAACACAACGTTACCGTGCAATTTAGATCGTTTATTATTTTTAAAAGCCTTCTTAGAAAAACTGAAAAGCCTTTGTAAGTGCCGTCAAAACCTGTACAAAAACACTGAACCGGACTGAAACCTTTGTTTAAAACACCCCCATGCGAGAACAGTGTTAATTTCCCAGGAGTAATTGGCGTTTTTACTTCCAATGCACTGGGTCGTGACAAAGTGGTGCTTTGGCGAAATTATGCTTAGGCAATTAGTCTGGAATCGTAAGTGCACAAACGTGTTTCCCTCACGAAATCAGTTAAGCTTAAGTTTAGAATACAATTTGAGGCGATTGTAATAGCTCCACTTACAGTTGAAATACTTGTTTTCAAATGGCTAGTCGTTCAGTTTAGAATTCTGAAGTCACATTGATTTCTGCATGACTGGGTTGAATAGGTGGGTCAGAGTAGGGCCATCCTTTTAGAGAAAACCGGCATAAAATAGAGGCTCTGAAGTTGATGCGTTTTTTTCGATGGCTGAGAGCTAAGACTATGAGTATTCAACGAAACCTTGAAAGGGTTGACCACATTTGAGTGATGCCCTTCGTGGTGTGTTTAAGCACTAGTAATTGCTTACCATAAAGCTCGTCTTTTACTTTTTTTGCGACAAAAATTTAAGTGTCAAATGTCGTTGATCCCCGTATTAAAACAAATAGTTTTGTAAAAAATCACGATTCGGTTCGGTTCAAAGGTTCATCGATTTCTTCATAAATAAAAATTATGTAGTTAGATTCACACAAGTATACATGTTAATAATAATATGGTATTAAAAAAATGCTAATAATAAAGCAGTGGGAACAATTATTATTATATATACAATATATTTTTGCCATTTTTATACCACAAATTAAAGGTAACTTGCAAATTTACAGAAAAACTAAAACATGTACCTAACCTTCTTTAGGGAGCGTTAGTAGTACTTTGGCTTAAGCCCACTCCAAGAATATTCGAACAATTTAAAATAATATTTCTGTAAGTTCAAACTAAATAAGAGTAAAGTATTAGCTTTCCCAGAATGTTTTTTTACTAAGATCGACACTATTAGGTCCCGCCAGAATACCAGCACTTCTGTGGTGTTGACCCGATGCCGTAGCTACCGACCTAGTTGGTAGCACATACGTTCCTTTTTTATTTTTATCTTTAAATTTGCCTTATTTATAATTGTCTATTGTATAAATGTCTGTTTAATTTTTGTTAGTGTATGTGTTGTCAATAAATGTTTCTTTCTTATTTTCTTTTCTTTCTTTCTTTCACCAACGCTAGATTTGTCCCAAAATCACTTACGCCAGATAGTCCGTAACACCGCCCGGTCTAAAATAAAATTGATTTTGGCTGATCAAGCACGGAACCGCTTTTGGAAGTCATCCAACGGCAATACTGCACGGTCGCATTTTTTCCTGACGCCCATTTTTATGACAATCTCTGACTATGGACAATTCGCGCGAATAAATTTACTTATCATATTTTATCAGGAATACGTTGCGACGATTCGGTCAAGTCTGCTCATGTTTATTTATTAGGGTTTACCCGTGCAGCCTAGCTTACGCGTCTTCGATAAATTTGATAGGTTGACAGGGAAGGGCCCATGGCGGGATTTGGCGATATTATGTTTGTGGTCGATCAAATTTATTTCCAGTTATTGATTATTCTGAGAATTCCCTTTGTGAAAGATTTCGACTGGATTTTATTGGTTGCCGTTTTATGAGGTTAGGGAATACGTAGATTTTTGTTGATGCTAATTTACCATTCTTTTCCTTGTGTCGGTTATGGTGTAATAATAATATAGTAAAAATAGCTAAGAGTACCTAATGTTTAAATCTTACTGTAACTAATTAATACTTTTGTTGAAATCTTACCTTTTTAAGCTGTCTCGAGTCTAGGATCTGAAAATAAAGAAAATTGGGTTTTAATTAAAATACAATACAAGCAAGTACATACACAAAAAAGTAGCATACAAACCTTTTATTTTTTATTAAGTATTAGTAAAAAGGATTTATTAAGAAAATAGGAAATTATGATATTGACACGCTCAAAGCTCATATAAAAGTTTATTTCAAACAAATACAGTCAGCGCAATCACTCGTGTTCCTCAAAGATTCTACAAACGAATCAAATGGCATTAACATTTCAACAACGAATTACATTTGTAATCAATTCAAACCCCAACATCTCATCCACTTAAGACCAAACGTACCGAGTAAAACCAACATTTCATATAGCGAAAAGCGTAAGTAGGCAATAAAAATTCCCTCCTACTATCTCATCTTGAGAATACTAAGCGGAAAAAAATCATCATCAAAGTGCTTATAAATTTTTTATCCTTCCCACCGTGCGTTCTAATTCGGGATAACAGCGATGCTGGCGCGTCATAACAGCGAGTAAAAGATCCCGAGGGACGCGGGTTAGGCGCGGTGCTTGGTGGAAAAAAGGGATCCGCGGAGTTAGAAGGGATGGAATCGGCTTTTATAGAAAACTACTACTTTAAGTTACGGTGCTAAAATGGTTAAGGCAATTTCTTAGTTTATATGTAACATAACATATAACATCAAGCCCATAATCCCCAAAAGAGTAGGCAGAGTCAAAGGGGCAGCCGGCCCCTTTAAGGGCTGGGCTGGGTTAAATGGAAAAATGAAAAAGTAGTGACAAGTGGCAAGCCTGTCGCCCACACAATCACATACCCGAAACCCAATATACCATTAGTCGCCATTTACGACATGCTAGGCAAGAACCACAGTTGGCACATTCTTTTTAAGTCCCAGACCAACATGGGACAGTGGTATTTCCAGTTACGGTGCTAAATTGGTTTAGGCGCTTTCTTAGTTTATATGTGTTTTTAACTTAAGGAAAATTAAGAAACTTATTACATGGGCAACAATGGCAACAATCAGTAGCATCCCACATATGTAGATGTATCCTATTAATATTATAAATGCGAAAGTATTAATGGATGTTTGTTACTCTTTCACAAAAAAACTACTGAATGGATTTTAATGAAACTTTAGAATAATATAGCTCATACACCCAAATAACATATAGCTATGTTTCATCGATGAACCATGCGAGCGAAGCCGCGGGCAGAAGCTAGTCATGAAATAATCCCTTTGATGTAGTTCAAAATGTATAACAGAATATTAAAAATAACTCGTTAAAGACTGTTTAAGCCCTAACAATGAAGGCATGTTAAGACTATTGTATATGTATTGTAATATCATCATAAACATTTTAAAAGCCACTATGTCTTTTTACCTTAAATACAGCAGTACTTAGGATTAAAAATCTCTTTTAAAACAACTTTTTTTTTTACATGTGATGTTTAATTTACTGACATATCCAGTACAATTTTATCAAAAACATACGGCATGTTACATCTTGAGCCCAATAATAAAGATTATGTTTTATAAAGGCAAGATTTGCACCCCTGGGTGTTTTTTGATTGGGGAATGCTTTAGACCTACATCACGGTATCTACAATATTAGATGTTTCAATTTTACAAATAGAATATTTAAGATGTTTCCGTGGTGTGCTTTTAACTTGACTGTAATCATTTAGACTGGCTCGATGGCGCATTCAATCGATCTTCACCCAGGACAAACATTCGTATGATGAATACTTGTGTTTTTTTTGTGTCTGGGTGTTAATATCTAATATTCAAGTATATATTTGCAATGATTACCACTGTTGATTCTGATAACACAAGTGCTCAAGCTACTTACCTCGGAGTCAGATTAATGTAAGTGATGTAGTGAAATATTTATTTATTTATTTATCATTGTTTGTAAAGGAGGGTATCATAGCTTTGATTTCTTTTTAGTCACGTACTCATAATTTAACTAGCTTTTGCCTTCGGCTCCGCTTATAAAACTTAGATATAAAATTAGATTTAAAAAGACTGTATTATTTGCTCCACGAGACCCATAGATTTCGGAATAAAGCTTATACTATAATTTGAAATTTTGAGATATCGGATTTAAAAAATTGTGCGTGGAATTCAAAAACAAAACCAAAAAAAAAGCTTCAATCAAATAAACAACAATTCTCATTGATTTTAATTAAATTATTTTGTCAGAAACTGAGGCAAATTGTAAGCTGTCATTTAGTTGGTTCGAATAACAATAGGGATATAAATTAATTTTGAAATAGACAATAACAACTGTTCTCATTCAAGACTCACCTTGAACCCAGGTTAGTTCTAATTGATTTTAATAAGAAACGGAATAAAAAGTTTAACTTTATGTTTTGTCCCATGTTGGTCTGGGACTTGGCCCATGTTGATCTGGGACAAACAAAAAGAATGTTCCAACTGTGGTTCTTGCCTAGCATGTCGTAAAAGGCGACTAATGGTTTACGGGCTTTTGGGTATGAGATTGAGTAGGCGACGAGCTAGCCACTTGTCACTCCTTTTTCACAGCTTTCCATCCAACCCAGCCCACTGTCCCATGTTGGTTTAGGACTTAAAAATAATATACCAACTGTGGTTCTTGCCTAGCATGTCGTAAAAGGCGACTAATGGTATATCGGATTTTGGGTGTGTGATTGTGTAGGCGACAGGTTAGCCGCTTGTCACTGCTTTTTCACAATTTTCCATCTAACCCAGCCCGACTTTATTTTTGGCTGAATGTGGTTGAAGGGGAATGCTGCCCCTTTGACTCTGCCTACCCCTTCGGGGATTATGGGCGTGATGTTATGTATGTATGTATGTACTTATGTAACTTTATATTTTCTGTTAATTCTTTATTAAGCTCTTGTAAAGTTGCGAAACTTCACTGGACAATTTTTTTTACTCTTTTTAGATTTCGTCGTGAACTATAAAACAGAATAGATTCTGATAATACATAAACGGAACCAAATTGGCGCTTACTTGTAATTAATCTTTCTTATAGCATCTGCTCAGTGAGCCAGCAGTTATTTGGCCGTCAACTAACTTTTTGTCACATTTAGACTATACAGAGCATAACGAGCTAACGTATACATACGAGTATAATCTAACTAGCTGTGCCTGAGGTTTCACCCGCGTTTATGATTAATGCTATAGCCTATAGCCTATTTAACTAATTAAACTTCACGCCACTTCCCTCGCGGGTAGGCAGAGATAACGGAACGCCATAGCCTATTTATTTTTTATTGATTTAATTATTTAGGTTTACCAATAGCTATTTACATTTATTCTATTAAAAAATAACTCCTTAAAATTATCATGTTAAATTTAATAACTTCTGCATGCAACCAAAGACATAAACTAAACTAAACTAACTAAACAAAACTAGCCTTCCTCGATAAATGGGCTATCTAACATTGAAATAACTTTATAAATCGGACCAGTAATTCCTAAGATTAGCGCGTTCAAGCAAACAAACAAACTCTTCAACTATATAATATTAGTATGGATAACTATATAAATGTAATATAATTGTATAGATAACTATGTAACTCACATTATTTTAACTCTCTAGCTATCACTAGGCTTCGCTAAGTTGCAAACATTCGTTAACTGCCTTCAGCGTCCAGTTTACTCCAGCTACAAGAGAGGTCGTTAATTTAATGATCTACCCGGGTCTTGCCACCCTCACTACTGTACATGCATGTAACTACTTACCTGACTGATGATATTTATTGTGTAATTGATTTTTTTTTTCTTTTGAAAACGTCCCAATGAGAAGTTTTGTAACATTTGTTTTCATTTACGTATGATGTATGATGTATGATGTGGTATACGCTAGGTGATTTTTTTTTGCATTTTAATGCACTTAATATCATAATGATTGAAAAAAAATTATGTGTTGTCACTGAGTTCGTTTTTTTTTTCGGATAAAATGAAAGCTAATGATATAATATCTATTATTATTATTCTTAATTCTTTTCGCTTCTCGGCTTTTCACCGGTATTTAGAATAGTACGGGCCTAAGCCAAGTATTATTATTATTTCTATTTTCCATTTGCTTTTGTTGTGTTGCTTTGTCATGTGATGGCTGCACATTTGCACCGCGCATCGGTACCGTGAGAAGGTGACGGATGTGAAGAGTAGACCAGTTATCCACTGAAAACCAGAGTCATGACACCTGACGGTAGCTCACGACTTGAGGTAAGCGGGCGCCGTTTTGGCACACATTATTTTACCAATTTTTTTTTTTCTCTATCTGCATCTCTTGTGTGTGTCAAATAAAGTTTTTTCTATTCTATGTTATAGTAAAATATCATTGTCCCTAAAAATATTAAAAATAGTTTTATTCCACACCATTTCAACGGAACAATCTCCACATTCGTCTGTCACTTATCCAAACATAAAAGTCATAAAAGGCGAATTTCATTTCAATATTCAAACAAAGTGGGGTAGTGCGAGCTAGGATTATGCGCCGATCCTACACTGTTGGTCCGCCGCGCGGCTTTGTGTATGCACTTTGTAACGGCATTGTCTCCGGCTTACTAGGTGCGCTATTTGTAACGTTTTCTATTCAATAAAAGTAAAAAAATATGTCACACAACATTTCAATTTTTCGATGGGCTCCGCCGAATCGAGGTGAGCGACTATGAAACCAAAGGCGCGGGTTCATATCCCGCTAGGTGCAAACGTTTGTGTTATAAATATAAACATTGACTGTCTCGTTGGTAGCATGCACCGCCTAAGGACTAAGAGGTCCCGGGTTCCATTCCCGGGTTGGGCTAATTTGTGGCTGAGTATTTCAATATTGAAATTACTCAGCGACTGTCCGGAATCAGGAAATTGGCGGTTTTTTCACTCCCATGCCTCGGAAAGTACCTTAAGCCGTGCGCCTGACATCTCTCCGGTAATGTCGAATTGCCAAATATGAGAGTAAAAGAATAGAGAGTTTGCGCACCCACTTGCGCACTGTAATATCTCTCAATTTATACATTTGCACTCGAGTCATAAACAAAATCAAAACTTATTTATGTATGTTTATCCATTACTTATTATCAGTGCAGAGCGGTGGTAGCTCAATAGTAAGGACACGCGCCTTAAGGGGCGCGTGTCCAAGGAGTGCGGGTTGGAACCAGGGCATGTATCTCTAGATTTTTTAAATCTATGTTCGTATTTATACCACTAGCTCGACAGTCCTCACTGTCAAATCATCGTGATGAAACCTGCAAATTCAAATAACTTTTAATTTGTAACCATAATCCAAAAATTGTCTGGTCCCCTGTCCCCTATCTTAGGGTTACGAAGGTCAGATCAACAGTCGCTTCAATGTAATTATTAGACTCACTAAATCCTGGATCATGGTCCTAAGCGGCCCCGTCTAAGCACGGGACATAACGCTAGGAAGATGATATCCATTACTTACTATCAACTTACTTACTATCTATTACACATATAATAATTTCTATCAAGTCCGGATTTGATAGAAAAATATTCATTTAAATATAAAATACTATATACTTACGTTTATGTAATATTTCGTCAATTATACAAAGTAAGTGATTCCTAGTCTATATTAAAGAAAACAAGCGCTCATGGTGTTGATGTAAGAAAATAAATAATATCATTTATTTTATTTTAAGTCAAAGTCAAAGTCAAAATGCTCTTTATTTGTATAGGTTTAAAACAAACAATTATAAATCGTAAATTCAACAGGAAAATCAACTAATAATATGAATCTACCTACCATTAAGAGGTTCCACCACTAAGAGGTCACAGAATACCTATAAACTTATTTTATACACAAAATGTTACACGATAAACCTAAATGTAATTCCGATATTCAAACAAACTACGGGATGTGCGCAGCAAGTGGAGCGAGCGCGGCTTATTCGCCGGCTGCGGCCCGCCGGGAGCGGCTTTGTGTATGCACTTTGTAACGTAACATTGTCTCCAGCGTCAACTAGCCGTAACATATTCATAAAGCTGATGCTGTCATATTGTGTTTGTGTTTTTCTTATCAATGTTATTCGATGCATAACACCACACCTCTAATCGCGCTTGGGGTAAACCAAAATGAAACAATTTTGTTCGTATAGATTATTATGTAGGTAAACAAAAATTTAAACAGGTAGACGCTTGAAATATTCACAGGATATTTAGCTGTATAGTCACTTTAAAAAAAAAGCAGGTGACACAATGCCAGAAAGATGATGATTCACGTTAAAAAAATATATATATATTAAAAAAGATTCTAATATAATATAGTATCTAATGTTGCATGATAATGCTATGGAACCCTTCGTGCGCGAGTCGATCTCGCACTTGGCCGGTTTTTTTGATCTTACTCCGGTCATGCCAAATCAAGTCAGGCTGTCTTAGTCCTGATCAAGCGACTAGGCTCTGCCACCATATAGTTTTATTTTTATTACCTTATGAGTTAAGCAAAAGACGTCGTCCCACTGATTACGAAACACTTCAACACGGCAATTTAACCTTCAATGTAAGCCCGCCGAAAGCTCGTTGGAAATATCCAGGTGAGTTCAAACGAACTTATTATTTATTCGCGACGTGTTAAACGATATAATCGCTCGAACACCCATGGGATTAATTGTTTCTAACATCACAAAGGGTAAAAGCGTTCATTTTAACACGTGTCTGATAAATTGAACTCACGTTGTCGGGAACAGATTTTGATTGTTTGCGTGTGATTAATTTGGATTTTACCTTTGGATCACCTACATTTTTCGTAGAATGTTATAATTACTATATAAAAGTGTATTGACTAATTTTAGGTATAGTGAACTGTACTGGTTAAGTAAATAGACGGCTCTATCTTTTTATCTATACTTATAATAAATCTATAGAGAGGTCAATTCTGTACATGAAATATATTTTCAAAATAACTATCAGGGGGTGATTAGTGATCGATACTGATGCCAAAAATGCAATCAGTAAAATTTTTGTCTGTCTCTCTGTCTGTCTGTATGTTCCTTATAGAAACAAAAACTACTCAACGGATTTTAACGAAACTTGGTACAATTATTCTTCATACTCCTGGGCAGGTTATAGTATACTTTTTATCACGCTACAACCAATAGGAGCAGAGTAGTGAAGGGAAATGTTGGGAAAACGGGAAAAGTTACTCTATTGTTTAAGCTTCCGTCGCGTGCAGCCTTAATGGTTAAAGTTACATAGAAATCATGTATGACGGAAATAGTCTTTATAATATTACCCATAAACGCGGGTGACACCGCTGGCACAGCTAGTACTTATTAAAAGAATAACTAAGATGACTAACACATTATGAATAGTCCGTCAATTAAATTATAAAGAAATATTAAACACGTATTTTTTTATTTATTTGTCAAGACGTTGACGAAGATTCAATGCATTCAAATTCCGCGATTTTGTACAATGTTTACTAAATAGTGACGTCGCAAGCCCCCACTCCAAAACTTTGATGTTCTTTATCTTTGTGATTTTTTTGTCAATTTTATAAAGCCAAAAATATGTTTCTAGTATTTTTGTGTAATCTAACTGGCGGACTAAATAGAATTTTAGTTTTTTTAATGCAGTCATAATTCCTAGTGCTAAGCTTTTGTTTGGAAAGAATCTCGGATGCCCAGCCCCTACAAGACATTTGTCATAAGTATCTCCTCTCGTAGGTCGCAGTCTTGGTTTTTTTTCTTATTAATATACTCATCATTTTTATTTCCGCTAGTAATAAAAATCCATACAGGGATTTAAATATTTAGAGGCCCTCGCAAGACATATGTTGTAAGTCCTTACTTAATAAATGCTAACTAAGAGCTCGTATCATTTGTCAAATTTCATTTAGTTGAAAAGAACTCGGAAGCGATCCTCCGAAATATACATAATTCTATAACCATCCATTTCACGCCGTTTCCCGTTTTCCATGCACCGAATCTCTCATACAACACATTACCAAATCTAATGTTGCGATTCACGACAAAAGTCTTCGCGGCCTCTTTCTACGTTCGGAATAGAATTTTTTGGCACCCTAGAAACGGAGGCGCAATTCAAGCAACGTTTCTTTGCATTTGGGTGCACGGTATCGTTGACAGCCAAGTATAGGAAGACCTCGACATTAAAATTTAAAAATTTGCGTTTCACAAAAAAAATCCTTGACATTGTATATGTCATATTTACTAACTGCCTCGTTGGTTTAGTGGTCCCGGATTAAAATACCAGGTCGAGTCAAAATTTGTGGCAGGGTATTTGAATATTGAAATTACTCAGTAACAGTCCGGAGTCAGGAAGTCGGTTTAATCACACCAGCGCCTCAGAAAGCACGTTAGGCTGTCCTGCGCTTGACCCCTTTTCGGGTCATGTTGAATTGCTGTCTCACCGGACTATGAGAGTGAAATAACAGAGAGTGCACCTGTGTGTGCGCACTATACACTTGTGCACTATAATATCTCCTGCATTTGGCTAATCCTCGTTGAGATTGGTCGCCGTGACCGGTTAGGAGGACATTATGTATTTTTTTTGGCGTTGTGAGCTTTATTTATTGCATTACCATGAACAATCTCATTAAAAGCTTTAATTTAACAAAGACATCGATCTAGAAAATATCATACCCATGTTTGAACAGAGATGTAAAAATATCTAAAATATAAAGAATTTTACAAAAAAAAAAAACCTCTTTGCTTAAACATTGCAAAGTGTTGTATTGGAGAAAAATTAAACATTATAGTACACAATTATCTTATATAAACGAGTATTGTACCTATATTAGTTTTAGAATGTAAGCAAATTTTAAAGTGAATGCAAATTAATTGAGGCCTTTATTCCGTTAATTAATTATTCATTCAAACCAACATGCATAATGGGTGATTATTTACTTCATTTACAGGTATTTATTTATGTTTATGTTTATTTATGTGCAAAAAGAGACATGCACGCTTTTCAGATTCCGGTCGCAAATTGGGAGATACTTGCATCTGAAAGGTTCAGGTAGAGGAAGTTTTTGTCCGAGGGCTTAAAAGGGCACGACGAGACCTGGTTGAGCGGCCTCCATTCGACGTGTCAAACGCTACTCTGCTCACTTAAATCAGAGTAGATCTCAGTTCGCGTGCACTTCTTGCGGACGAAAAATCCAATCTCGCATTGAACTATACAGCCACGAGCGCAGCTGTAATGTCTTACAACGCGATGCTACTTAAATCATCTACTTAGATGAAAAGGCCTTTATATATTTATGTTTATTTTATTAGTAAATAATTTAGACATTATCGATTAACGTCAACTTGGCTAACATGTTACAAACATGTTTGTAGCATTTGCTTGCTTCGTGAGACGAAACGTGCCAAATAAAATACATACAAACCAACGTTCAGATATATTATATAGTTCCATTGTCAAGTCTTACATTCTGTTTCCTATTGATTAGGTAATATATTTTATTTCTATACTATATACTATATAAATCAAACGAAAATGTAAATACTTTGGTTTAAATAAAAATGGGAAAGTGGAAGGATGTAGGAGCCGCGGAAGGCCCAGGCTCACCTACCACGACCAGATTGGTCCTGTATTAACAGTTGATGATGTTAGGAGTCATAAAAACCGTAGAGCTTGTATGAAAAGGATTATAATGTTGAAGAGGCGAGTGAGGTGTGTAAGGATCGTGCCATATGGCGTTCGGTCCTCTCTGCCTACCCCGCTAGTAGAGTGGCGTGAAGTTAAGTTAGATAGGTAGTTAATTAAAATTTTCACGAGAACAATTATTTGGGAATTGTTAAAGAGGGCAGCTGGCTCCCTTAACTACATTCTGTCAATTATACTTGTATTAAATAGCTTGTTTATATTTGTATATTTCTCTGACTGACCCGATAGTCGAGTGGTCGACACCTTTGCCACAAAACCGAGGGTGGCGGGTTCGAATCCTGCTAGGGGCAAATGTTTCGTGTGATGAACATGGGCATTTGTACTCGAGTCATGGATGTTTATAAACGTATTTAAGTATGTCTATCCGTTCACCTAGTATCTATAGCACAAGCGTAAGCTTTGTTTAGGACTAGGGAATTAGTGTGAATTTATTTATTTATTATTATTTGTACTGTAACCAATAGTACTTAGACTTAACTACTGCTTGTTCATCTATGTAGCAAGCAGTATAGATGCTGTGAGGAACATTCACCAAATAACGACAATAAGTCGCAAATATACAAGAATCTTGCCTTTAGTTATAATGTTACAAAGTGTTCCTCCATTTCTTTATATATTTTTTTATAAAAAATATGTAAAAACGTTGGTAAAAAAATACAGCAGTAAGGTCGTTGTAATTATATTATAACGTATGTATCATTAAAAGGGGATTAAGGAAGTTGTTCATAATGTTACGTAACTGTTTATTATGAAATAAGCTATTTATTTCAATCATCCCCAAATTCAACGCTATAACATGACCACAAACTACGTTTTCGTTTGGCTCCCATCTCATTTTTCGTCTTTATTCCTCTTTGTGAAAACTCCAAAAAACGTTAAAAATCCATTTTAACCTGACCCCAACGGTTACGAACTACTGGAAGATCTTGGTTCAAGCCATGGCTCAAGTTACACTGGCTACCAAGTTTTTGGTATACCAACACAAGTATTTCTAGTCACCCCCTGCCGGTTGGTTTACGACTACTGTATTTTCTTACAGCATTACTTGAGTTTTATTCATGTTTCATTCGTTTTAGTGAGAAAAAAAATATTTCTTTTTCTCTCCCGGCAGGAAAAATAGGAGTTTTATTACCACTGTGCGTATAGCTTCGGATTGTTGCGCCTCAGTCGTGTTCTTGAGATACTGGTTCGGGACAATATAAAAGAGAGAACGCATGTCAAAGCGGCGGGGTAAGCCTCCGTTGAAATAAAAGATCGCTTGTCGTGAAACTTTCCTATACGTAGAAGTACAGTGAAATCGAAAGACTGACGTTAAAATGGCAAATATTACATAGTAAGTTCACGTTATGCAAATTGTCATTTTGGTTAATAACAAGTCATATTTTTACGTGCTACTCATGTATTTTATATATAGATTATGAATAGACATAACATACATACTTAACATCACGCCCATAATCCCCGAAGGGGTAGGCAGAGTCAATGGGACAGCAAGCCCCTTTAACCACATTCAGCCAAAAACTAAATTAGGCTGGATTAGATGGGAAATTGTGAAAAAGTAGTGACAAGTGGCTAGCTTGTCGCCTACACAATCATATACCCAAAGCCCGATATGCCATTAGTCGTCTTATACGACATGCTAGGCAAGAACCACAGTTGGCACATTATTTTTTAGTCCCCGACCAACATCGGAATATACATAGCTATTTATTAAAAATAATCCATGATTACTTGATAGATTTCGTAGGAACTTTTATCAACAGATTGCTAAAGTTATAAGAAATAAACTTCACAATCTTATATTTATAAACCATTCAAAAATATGAAATCTCTGTGTAATCTACAATATCTAAATTCCACGGGTATCAGCTGGTTGTCCCAATAACATTTTATCTTAATAACGTTATGTGTCGTTCTGAATCCGATGTCAATGTCTGAATGCCGATCCTTGATTTGGCGAGCCTATTATTATCTTGGCCTTCATAATTCTTAGACGGAAAAACCAGACAAATTAGATCATTGTAACACGAGAGTCTGATGTTACGTCACGATATTTCTAAGACAAATAGTCTTTATAATAAAGTGAAACCTAATCCTAGGCTAAACTAAGTATCTTAACGTGTTCTATAGATATAAGGGAATGGATAAATATACCTAAATACCTTTTTTTAACATCGGATCGAGTATAAATGACCAAGCTCATCACACGCACATTTGCTGGTTGGGTCATTTAAACTCGCAACCATTGGTTTCTTAGTCAGAGTCTGTTAATAAATAATAAATTCTCCAGACTGACACACCAATTCCCAAGTTCCAAACTAAGTTTATAAGCTTGTGCTATGAATACTAGGTGAACGGATAGAGATACTTATATAAGTTTACAAACGTCCATGACTCGAGTACAATTAATGTCCATGTTCATCACGAAACATTTGCCTTAGCGGGATTCGAACCCACGACCCTTGGTTTCGTGGCCAGGGTCTTTGACCACTCGACCATCGGGCCTGTTAATAGCCACATTAGCTGTGAAGGTTATTCAAACCCGAAATCTTAGATTTCCTAGACAGGATCTCTATTAGCAAGTCTCTAACCTCTGTTAATAAATGAAGTAAGAAAAAGTCCAAGTCAACTACATCTGCTCTACGTAAGAGCACGTTCGTAATAGCACTTTTCCTTTTGCGCCTAGTTGCTAAGTTTTTGCCTGAGTATGCTGTTAGTGAGTGAAGTAGAAACGTCTAGTTCAGCGGTTCTTAAACTTTTTGGCGGCAGCGGCTGGAAAATTCTTAATATTTTTGACGCCTGCAAGCATTTATATTTTTAATAGTAAATATATATTTTATACATAAATATATATTAACATACCATCAAGCCAGTAAACATCGAAGCGATAGACAGAGTCTAAGAAACAAAAAGATACTTAAACCATATTCAGCAAAAAGTATACTTGAGTATGGTTGGATGGGAAAACGAGAAAAACTAAAGCAAATTGGCTATCCCATATATACATATATATACATAACATCACGCCCGTAATCCCCGAAGGGGTAAGCAGAGTCAAAGAGGCAGCAGGCCCATTTAACCACATTCAGCCAAAAATAAAAGTGGGCTGGGTTAGATGAAAAATGGTGAAAAAGTAGTGATAAGTGGCTAGCTCGTCGCATACACAATTACATACCCAAAACCCCATATACCATAAGTCGCCTCTTACGATATGCTAAGCAAGAAACACAGTTGGCACATTATTTTTAAGTCCCAGACCAAAATGGGATAATAGACTGGGTTAGATGGAAAAAAAATATTGCTATTCTCTCACTTATTTGAACTATAGCAGCTTTTTATTTATCTTCCAGTGATATGATTAACCTAAGGTCATTCATCCCAATACCACCAGTTAACACGCCCCGACGTTAAAAAGCACTGATTTAGTCCGCAGAATATCAACGTAGGCTTTTGATACTTTCAGGGGGCAGTATATGAGCTAAAAAATAAATGGGCTTAATGCCATTAACAACTACTCCTTAAAATAATTTTCTTCGCTCTCACATAAGTATGTTGGAGCTTTAGGAAGCCTCTCAAAATATTATCGAAGTGGGCGGTGGGTGGGCCAAAGCGCGTAAGGTTGAGAATCTGTGGTCTAGACTTTTGCCTGGACTGTCGAATTTCTCTCATTCTGCATTGAGCAGGAATTCGTTAGAGAATTTTACTGCTTTGTTACACTAAAATTCCAGCCCAATTGTAAATAAAAAAAAAATATTTGCAAATTGGAAACGTCCATTCAAGTTTGCTTTTTGGGCACGATATTTTGTGTGAAACTAAATATTTTTCATCGGAAAAATTTCAATTCAATTGTCATAGAATGACAGGCTTGGCTTAATGTTTAGTCTGTAGCTATTTTAAAGATTGGGATCGAGTTCCGCTTGGACCAATGATAAATGTAGTCGCCCGTACTGCAGTGATGATAACTATATTATCATGTTTGATGATTTACATAATATAGCAAAGATTTAAGCAAGTGCAGCTTACGATATCTATGTAAATGCTATTAGATTAGGCATGAAACCTAAAACGTAATGAATATTAAATAAATAATAACTCATAAAAAGATGCTTAACTAAACTTGCATATTCAAAAATAAAGTAACAAATAATCATGATTAAATACTAAGTAATCATAATTGGCAAGAATATTTACATCGTTCAATGAGTAACTCTTTAGGTATACACATTGATACTTATAGAGATAATTAATGTTTTATAATCTTTAGGCTACTGTTAATTTTTTTTAATCCAATTAAAATTACTATTTAGAAATTAATATTGATGGTTATTTCGACGGAACTTAAAATTTCTTCTAACTAAAGAGTGATAAAGATAAAGTACGCAATAAAGATGTACATATCCAACCTAAAATTGGCCAGTTTCACCGGCTCAAAAGAAAAAATCCACTGCTATCCTTGGTAATATTGCAATAAAAATTTTATTGCTTCAGCGATATCGTAAATAAGAAATTCCGATGTTAAAAGATTGAACGGCATTATCGAGCGAGGAGGCTCTTATAAGCCGGTACGGGCGATTCCGGCTTTAAGCTATACTGTCTAAGTACAGGTAGGATCTAAGGATTAAAGGCTTGGCAGGGAGTTTATTTGCAGTTAGACGTCATGGTGAGACATCGTACTACTAGAGGATCCAGTTCTTATACGGAAAAATGATACCGAGTGAAAACTGAAGAGAAATGATATTATACGTATACGATTCATATTTATGTCTTATAAAGTTTTTTTGTACAGGATATTGTTTAATTAGTAATGAATTCGTATCGCTTATGCTTATTTTTCACTATAATAATGACAAAGAATGTTTTGTATGATATGAAGCATAACTTAAGTTAACTTTGCTCTTGTAAACTGAGTGGTGGAGCAGTAAATAAAAATTTAGACTTAGAAAAAACCTACCATCCGCTAGGGAAGTGGCCTGAAGTTAAGTCAGTTAAAGTTAAAAAAAAATTTTTGTTCTATATCTAAAGCATCGTTTCTATTGCAAAGGCAAGTAGCATTATTGAACGAGCAAGCCAAGTCTCATAAGCCACACCCGGCATTAAGCGATATTGTTGTCTAAGTACAAGTAGGCTCGAAGTATTACCGGATTTCTGTCAAGCCAGATGGATCAAGGGTTTACTTGCGTTACGTCGCAGAGGGCACAAAGAACTTTGTGATCTAACTTTATGATCCTAATATCGAATATGTCACCCAGCGACTTGTAATCGTAAAAATTGATTTCCTTTATTTGTGTACATTTTGGGTGAAATACAATAATCAGTTCTCTCTGCTTTACTCCGCTAAGGAAATGCGTGGAGTTGGTTAGTTACCTGCCTAAATAATAATGGTTGATAAATTTTGGAATTGCAATGATTATCTTCATTTTCCTAAGGGACATCATCTTCCTAGTGTTATGGCCCGTGCTTAGACAGGGTCCGCTTAGACCATGATCCAGGATTTAGCGAGTCTGGTAATTACATTAGAGCAATTGCCGATCTGACCTTCGTAACCCGTAGAGAACCAGACAATTTTGGATCATGGTTACAAATCCAAAGTTGTTTGAATTTGTAGGTTTCATCACGATGTTTTCCCTCACCGTCGAGCTAGTGGTATAAATACGTACATAGATTTAAAAACCCAGCCCGGATTTGAACCCGCACTCCTCGGTTAAGATGCGCGTGTCTTTACCATTGAGCTTCCACCGCTCACTAAGGGCCCTCCGTTAAAAAACGTAAAAAATATCGTACGTACGTATGGTCGAGAGTCCTTGGACGCCCAATTTTGAACCAACATTTTGACTACTGCTACTTGCCATTTACAGCATTTATTAATTACAAAACAAATGTGTTTCTACTAAATAAAACACTACGCTATTGCATTCAAGGCTATAGCATGATTAGTCTCAAGTAATTAACATTAATTTTAATCGTTAAAATGTCTCAATTTTTTACGGGGATAAACTAAACGCTGTATTAAAAATATAGGTATTGAAAAACATAAATTTTATCACCATCTTCAATCAAGTTTGGCATGAAATCCCACATCATAAGAAAATTCTTCGGTGTTTATAAAAAGAAAAATCTGTTCTGAAAGGTTTCTACGCCGTTATTTATTACACTTGAAGGTCTTAGGCGGACGTGAAATAAGTAACAAATCTAGACCTGTTCCTAGCATCGATGTAAGGGAAGGAGCAAGATAGAAATAATATGAATTTTAAAAATGTACTGCTTTGATTAGGAAACTGTTTAATTTACACTTTTACCACATTAAGTTAACAATTAAAATCATGTTGGAAATTAATTTTCTGTAAAACTATCCGTCAGTTTTAAATGTCATGCTACATTTTGACTGGGGTAATTGAGACAACAGTTGGTATAAGTCTCAACTACCCCATCACGTCGGGTTCGCCAAATATAACCGCGTATGGGACTGGTGTGGAATGAGACAAATGTTGATAGATGTCTTGTAGATGTCTGTAGATGACTGATTTATATACCGTCGTAGTACAGTTTATATATCACTCAATCTGTTAGTATATGCTTGATCATGTTATATCTCGTACGTGCGGTACGTGCTGTATTTTACAACGTGCGGCAATGCGGCACACTAAGCTTTTTAATTGAAACTTTTTCGACAACCTTCAAAATTAATGAATTAAGCACTGAACCTTAAATTTTTTTGCTACGGTTATAAAATTTGGCTAAAATATCTACATGCGTTACGTAACAGATAGCATTGTTACTACTATGACACAAAAATATTAACAACTACATACATTAAAATTAAAACCATTCAAACTTGGTATTTTGTTTACCAGGTATCTCATTTTTTGATCTGCAATTAGCTAAGTATGTTCTGCAGTATAGTATTTTTTTACAATTCTTCTCAACAAGTGAACGTGTCTTAAACATGTCTTCTATAGTATAATGCAATATTTCGATTGTATCTTTTTGTACTCTTGGGAAATTTCTAACTTGATCTGCTTTTTCTACACATACATACATTACATCACGCCCATAATCCCCGAAGGGGTGGCAGAGTCGAAGGGGCATCAAGCCCCTTCAACCACATTCAGCCAAATATAAAGCCGGGCTGGGTTAGATGGGAAAGCAGTGACAAGCGGCTAACCTGTCGCCTTCACAATCACACACCAAAAACCCGATATACCATTAGTCGCCTTTTACGACATGCTAGGCAAGAACCACAGTCGGCACATTATTTTTTTTTGTCCCAGATCAATATGGGACTTATTTAGGATTTTATATTTTGGATTTCTACTTTGTTTAAATTTGTAAAATTTATGTAACGTGTTTTTTTACAGCCTTAGGTCCCGTTAATAAAGTTTCTCAGAATATGCAGAAAATGTTCCTATAGGAACTAGATCGTTTCAACCCAAATCTCAACGAAACACATCAATCCTACCCACCCTAATGTAGAGATTGAACTCGCAATCATTCAAATCAGATCCCTCTAAGCTTAACTGCTCAGAACACGCTAAATTAACTTTTATCTCAATTAACCGGCCCTTTGTAGCTAAAGCAAGGGAATCGCACCTTAATACCATTTCCTTGTACTTGGGCCAAACTTATGTGTCGGCCTTTCGAGGGTGCTCAACCCTTCCATTTAGAGGAGCGTGTACATTGGTGTACTTTCGTAGGGCTTTGTGAGCCTGTGAAACAGGGCTAGGGAAGTCTTTTGGTCATTGACGCCGAATTTATAGTAGGTGCGTAGGGCTACTTTATATATGACTTGCGTTTGTTAACGGATGTGATCGTATTAAGTTAGATAGCGATTAAAAATTAAAATACTATATGACTTTATTTATGTAAGAACGCTTCAAGAAAGCACTTAATTATCAACAAGCAATTAATTTTTTCTCTTGATTGAAGGGGTTGTTATAATTTTTTTATGTAGCATCTATCAAATACGATGATAGGTACTTACATTTTCGATCTAACCCGCTACACTAAGCTTCACGATAAAGCTTAGAAATTGCAACCATGTTGATTTTTTATGTTAAGAAAGAAATGTTAAAATCTTTATTTGTTACTCAGCACCCATAGCACAAGAAAAAATATCTTGTTAGGAGCTACTGAATAAGCAAGTGTATAAATAGCAAAAAAATATCAGACTACATAAAATACATTGATCTGACTCTGAGGTAAGTAGCGAATTCAGTTACGAATAACAGAATCAACAGTGGTATTACAAATCGATACCTCCCACGTAAGTTGTTGTATCCCACAAAAATGGCTTTTAGCGTTTTTACTAAAAATAGCCTAATTTTGTAGTAATCTATGCATTCAAAGTGAAAAAAAAACGAAAACACGATTTTATAATGAATTTTATAGACGTAAGTTGTTGTATCTTTTGAACAACAACGGACTATAACGTTGTATAGTCCTTCGCAACGGCTTACGCGGGATGCGGGGTGGGGGGAATCGCGCGTTCGCTGGTTGTATCGGCCGCATACAACAGACCACGCCGGACATTGAGGCGGCCCCGCGCGTGTCGAGCGCGCTAAGTTTCTCTTAAAAACAACTTACGTAATTAAATTATTTCAAAACTTATAACAATGAAACGTACAGGTATTATAACAAGAGGGCGTAGACTATGTGATTTGGTGAATAATACTAGTAAACAAAGCAGCAACTCTGAGCCACGCATTGAAAATAACGATGTTACAGCAGATGAAATAGAGCCTAACATTATTTCCGATTCAAGCCTCCGAAATATCACTGGTAAATTTCTTTTTCGTATTGGTTTCTAAGCATTAATTAGGATAAAGTTTTTTTTTGTGATACCAACCTAAAATGTCGTATAGATTACTTACAACAGTATACGTTGTTTAGCGTGCATTGACAAATGTTGTATGTATTACATACAACATTTTACGTTGTTAAATGAATATAAAAAACATTGTATGTAATACATACAACATTTTACGTTGTCATTGAATTAAAAAATATTGTTGTATGTAGTAAATACAACATTGCACTTCGGAAGTTGATATTCAAAATTCTGTTGTTTGGGGACTTGCTATATTTTACGTTGCTATTAGTTGTATTTTTTGCTTCAACTTAATGTGGTATGTCTAAAGTATTTTTAAAATCTTATCATATAAGTAATATTTAAAGTGCTCTTTCCTGACTGATTGACATAGCTACCAATACAGAGCCGTAAACGCAGAGCGCTGCTTGTAAACAATAAAATTAAAACATGTAATTACTGTTTCAGAGTCTCCATTGCCAATAAGTTTTAACGAATCAGAAATGAATGAGCTTGCAAAAATGATAGATAGTGACATCTTTGATAATAACTCAGATGTTGCAACAGATTTTAATACAGCAAATTTTGAGACACCGCATCCTTCTCCTACTTGTAGTATCAATCACTTGGATTACGACTGTGATAATGATTATTGCCCATATTACATACAAAAGGAAAATTTATCAGCGTTCGATATTTCACCTCAACCCTCACCTGCATATCTTTCTAGCTGCTCAACGTATACAACAATGAACAATAGTCCACTGTCAGATATTTCTAATAATAGTCCCAGCACGTCAACTGCCAACCGCCGCCGTCAATCAAGGAAAGATAAAGGTAATGTGAGAAAAAGACATTTTAATGAATGGATAGATAATAAGAGAAAGATTTTACGTAATTTGGGAAAAGAATATATAACGAGAAAAGGTAAAATACAACCAAGTAGAAAAGTGGGCCCGCCATGTTGCTGTCGAAAGAAATGTTTTGATAAATTAAGCGAAGAAGATAGAAAGAAGATTTTTGAGAGTTTTTGGAGTTTAGGCAATCGAGAAAAGCAGTGGATGTATGTGGCTAACTTAGTAAAGAAGGAACATAAACGAAGAGTGTATACAGACACTACCTCAAGACGAAATTACACCTTAAAATATTCATTACCAGTGGGATATGATGAAAATAGCATTAATTATGTAGATGTGTGCAAAAAACATTTTTTAGGGACTTTATCTGTCAGTGATCAGGTTATTAATAAGGCTTTAGAAAAGATGGACAAGACAACTGGAGTAGTAGTCCCAGATCTAAGAGGTAAACATTCAAATCACCCTGTAAAGCTAACAGATTCTCTTAAAAACAGTGTATGTGACCACATTAGGAGCTTGCAGCCAGTTGAGTCACATTATACCAGGCAAAGGTCAAACAAATTATATCTCGATGGAGATCTAAATTTTCATAAGTTGTTTGAAATGTATAAAGAGTGGTTTCAGTCCCATACATATGAAAATAAAGCTGAAACCGAACGTCAGTATCGCGATATTGTGAATGAAAACTTTAAACTCAGTTTTTTTGTCCCTAAGAAAGATCAGTGCGATCAATGTCACATTTTTAGGAATATTGCTAGTCCAACTGAGCAAGAAATCGCAGATCATGAAAATCACGTCTCAAACAAGAAGTTATCCCGACAACTTATGAAGTCTGACAAAAATGAAAGCATATCTTCTGAAGGTAAACTTGTCGCTGCTACATTTGATTTTCAAAAGATTCTTAATGCACCTCATGGCCAATTAAGTATTTTATATTACAAGCGAAAGTTATCGGTTTTTCATTTTACCTTGTTTGATTTGGCAAACAAAGAGGGCCATTGTTATATGTGGCACGAAGGAGAAGCTAAACGTGGTTCTAACGAGGTATCAAGCTGTCTTTCTGATTTTATACACAAAATGCATGACCAGGGTGCTAGAGAATTCAGGTTCTGGTCGGACAATTGTGCTGGCCAGAACCGCAATCGCATAGTGTTTGCATTTTATGTGTATATTGCTCAGAAACTTAACATTACGATAAAACATACCTTCCTCGAAAAAGGGCATACCCAAGCAGAGGGGGACAGCGTTCACGCTGTAATAGAACGTTCGTCTAAAAATAAACTTATATATACACCACTAGAATGGTTTAGCTTGGTAAGATGGGCTAAACAGGAAGGAAAACCATACAACATCATAGAAATGAAACATACCGATTTCTTTAACTATAAAAACCTTTTAGACGGGCGTAATTGGTCAAAAAATATGTGTGGAGACGTAGTTAAGTGGACCAAAATAAAAGAAGTCCGGGTATGTGGAGAAGATCCTTTCAAAATTGAATATCGATACGATTTGGCAAAGAGTAATGCTATGACGATTGCCATTAATACCAATACTCGAAGACGCCAGAGAAGTAGCATTGCAGAGTTAAGTTCTCTCTACCCTAACCGTCTTCCTTTAACAAAGGCAAAATATGATGACCTAATGAGTCTCTGTAACAATGGTACTATTCCAGCCACTTATCATGATTTTTTTAGGAGTCTATCTTACGTTGCAAGCACTCATAATAATGAAACGTCTGATTCAGAATAGTACAAATTAGATTTATATTTGACATTTATTTAAATTTATTTTTAACACTTCATTTTTATTATTGATGCTCTGACTGATTTTAAAAGTAATAAGATTTTTTCTCTTTTAATGCTCCAATTAACCAACCCAAAAAATAGGTTTTTTGATTTGAAAGTTTTGAATTAGTATTTTGTATTAAGCCCAAAGATATTTATAATGGCAATAATTACAAATGGTTACCTGATTTCTAGTTGTCTTAAGTTGATCTCATAGAAATTATAAGATTTCATAAATAAGTCAAATTATTATTTGTTTTATATTCCATAATGTTCTTTTTTTAGGATTTTATTTTAATTGTTTCTAAAGAAGAGTGAGTTATGTTTTTTAGTTGCTAAATAAGATGATTTTTATTTTATCACCTAGTAGTGGAAGATACGAGTATTACCTGTTTTTGTTTTTTAGTGTTCGTTCTATGTTACTTTTGTTCAAAGGTACATTAAAATATTCTACAAATATCTAGTATTATAATATGTTGTTCCTATTAAAAAGTAGAGAAATTTGGCTTTAATAATATTTATTTTTTATTTTTTAACCTATAATTTGCTCATATGCAATAATACACACTTAATTTTTTAATCTATATTTACTATAATTGTCACATACGATTGAATTAAGCTTAAAATATTCAGTGTATATTGTTGTAAGTATCATATAGAACAATGAACGTAATCTGAATTCCGTAGTATAATATTGTAAGTGTGAGATACAACAATTGAAGAAATCTAGATTTCGAAGAATAATGGTGTAAGTATGACATACAACTACGAGGGCAGCCTGTATTCCGTAGTAAAGTGTTGTAAGAACCATATCTCAGAAAATACATATATTTTTCTAATTATCTTTCAACACAGTCAAGAATACTATAAATTATACTCATTTACGAAATTTTAAAAAGTTATGATAAAAAATGAAGTTTGTAGGCTAATTTGAATCTTTAAAACGCTCTCCTGTAAAATTTTAGTTTTGGAGATACAACAACTTACGTAGGAGGTATCGAAATGTATACTTAAATATTCGATATTAACACTCGTACACAGAACAAACACAAGTATTCATCATACGAATATTTGTCCAGGGTGGGGATCGAATCCACAACTTTCGGCGCAAGGGACAGGGTCACCACCGAATGCGCCATCGAGCTTGTCAGTATATTATAATAGATAATTTATTTATTAAACTGCTTATTCATATTCATCTCTATTTATCTTTCACTATACCAGCTAAAACATAGCCAACACGGTTTTTGCATCTGTTCTCCGATAGCATCCCATCTACTTAGCAATATTTCTTCTACCTTAGACGCGAACGCGTTTACGACAAGTGAGATAGTCGCTGATAGTACGTTTTACGACTATTCGTTTCGTATAAACAAAATAAGCTTTTATATATACATATGTCCTATGTATCCTCTATATACTATGAGTTCTATAGCATTTTGTTTTGTGTAAATCTTCACTAATGTTTTATTATCATTGACTGGCCCCTTGGTCGATGAGTCAGAGACCCTGGCCACGAAACCAAGGGTCGCGGGTTCGAATCCTCCTAGGGGCAAATGTTTCGTGTGATGAACATGGACATTTGCACAAGAGTCATGGATGTATATAAACGTATATAAGTATAGTATGCTAGCTTTACCTGCGACTTTATTCGCAAGGAATTTGGTATGTTATAGAGACTTCTACGTGTAATTTAAAATTAATGGGATTAAGATACTTGAAGCTACAAACTCTATCTAAGGGTTGTAAACTTAAAATTACCTTTTAAGGGAATCGGTTAAATGATTTATACTTCATAATGAAAACGAACGAAACGACCGAATGACCTCTATTCCTTGTCCAGCCTGTCGTAAAAAGCGTATACAATCGAGTACTTAGTTTTTGATGACCACAGAAATACTAGTGTATCCTATAAAGGCTAGCAATTTTTTTACTCATCCCACCCGCGGCATAACGCCCCGTGCTTAGACGGGGTCCGCTTAGAACATGATCCCGGATTTAGCGAGTCTGATAATTACATTGAAGCGTACCGATCTGACCATCATAACCCTAAGATAGGGTAACCAGCCAAGTTTTAGTTTATGATTACAAATCCAAAGTTGTTTGAATTTGCTGGTTTCATCACGATGTTTTCCCTCACCGCCGAGCTAGTGGTATAATTCGTACATATATTTGAAAAATCTAGAGGCTCGTGCTCGGATTTGAACCCGCACCCCACGGTTATCAGGGGCGTGTCCTTGCCATTGAGCTACCATCGCTCCCAAGCAATTGTTACTCTTCGCAATTTTCTTAGCACCTAACTTACTTATTAAGTAGCTACTTGGACTCGTCCTAGCTTCTCAGGGATTGCGGGTACGAAAGTAAGTAAGTAATTGTATTTTCCAACTGAAGTTGAACTCATGCGACCAAAATCAAGGCAAGCGTAGTTCGCTCGTAGCGCTTCAAGCGTAATGCTGCGAGTGACACGATGCTAGGACTTTATTAAGCCGACTGTACTTTAATATGCTACTTGTATAGTTTGCAGAAGATTTTGTTGGACTTTAGAACTTTACTTGAATCGTAAAACATATTATTATTCTCTAAGCCAAGTTTAACATGTTAAAACTAATTTTAATTTTGAACACGGTCTAAAATCATCTTAAAGTAACTGATGTAGAATTTTGAATATTTGTAGTTAAATCGAATAGGAAAGCAATTGAAATATTAATAAGACATAATTATAAATAAAATGATCATTCAATTTAATTACATTAAACAATTTAATTCATGTAATAGAAGTTATAAAAAAAATGTCATATATCGAACAGTCCAAATATAATAATATGAACAGACGATAGCACATCAGGCTATACATTTTTGTTGCGAAACAGCCCTTATCACAACGACATAAGACTCCGCAGTGTTAAGCCTGAAGTGCTATCGTGTGTACATTCATAACTGACTGACCCGTTGGTCGAGTGGTCAGAGACCCTGGCCACGAAACCAAGGGTCGCGGGTTCGAATCCCGCTAGGGACAAATGTTTCATGTGATGAACATGGATATTTGTACTCGAGTCATGGACGTTTATAAACGTATTTAAGTATGTCTTTCCGTTCACCTAGTATCCATAGCACAAGCTAATAAGCTTAGTTTGGGACTGGGGAATTGGTGTGTCAGTCTGAAGAATTTATTTATTTTATTTATTTATTTTATAACTACTATGTCGTTACCCTTACAAAACATGTTTTGCATTGTAACGCTGCTCGCAATATTGGCCTGCACTTGTGAAAATTAAGTCAACCTCCAATTTATTGTAATTTCTTAATTTTTTTTCCGCTGTTACAAGCTATGTTAATCGTGATAACAACTATTGTAATTCTATTTCCTCCATAAGTGATTTACCATATAATTTTTTTAAGAAATAAATAATCTTTTACCGTATTTAGGGAGCCAAATACCCGAATATCTAATACTCGCAGTTTACTTATGTTTAAACGGGAATTGTAAAAATATATTTTATGTTACTCTAGTAATCTGTTATTATTGAGATTAATTTGGGTTTTTCACTAACTGGACACAAGAGACTGGACACACCGTGTGTCTAGTTAGTAAAACTCAAAATTAAATAGCTTATTATTTCGTCATCTGGACACGCTAAGATTTTTACGTATGTCCACATAGTGAAACTTAAATTAAATTACATGAATGCATGAATGCTTAAACTTTGGTACAGAGTTTTTCGTGCGATGGATAAATGCCGTACTAAGTAAACCATATACCATCCTAAGTATCATTGCTTTTTTAAATATAAGATAAAATTATTGGCAACTAAAGAAAACTGTTGATGTACTCAATATAAAACGTGCTGAAATGTTGTTACTTTTCGATACGAGCAAAATTATCGATATTTATTTTCATAGCAGAAACACACCAAAAGTTCAAGAGAATGGATCTCAACTACATATAAACATGAAAACATTAATACAAACGGCCGAATGTCTATAACCTTCCTTTGACAAAACTCGGGCCACATGACAAGATCGGATGATATACTGCCTTGTATTGTATCACTCTCGCACCGATGACATTCACTCGAGTCGGGTTCAAAAACAGGATGTTATATGAATGAAGCTTTGGTTGGAAAATATTTTGGGAAGAAGCTGTAAGTATAATGACTTGTGGATATTATGGATAAACCATTTATTTGAGAATCTAATAAAAAGCTATATCTAGCAAAGAAATATGGAACCTGAGAAATATTTTATTTTTACAGTAGTAATTTCAAAGACCAATGTAGGTCAAATTCAAATTCAAAACCTCTACCACTTCAAATAGTCAACATAAACAATAAATAAAAACATTACCATCGGTTCGGAAAGTAGACTCTATCGAGAAGAAATCGGCAAGAAACTCGATAGTTACTCTTTTAAATGCCAACATTTACAATTTCGTAATTAATAATCTACACGAACTAGGTAACAACACTGCTGGTGAATACTTCATTATGAACTTAAACATATATGCTTGTCATTCAAAAAGTCTTCAATCTTATAGTAGCCCTTACTTTTTAGGTCTATGTAAAAACACAATTTCGTTGATTAAATTAGACGTAGGCCATAGAGTTTACTGCGGTAACATGCCACGCCCATCAAAATATTTAATGTACATTCTTATTTGCTCTGGTATTTGACGCAAAATTTTTGAACATGAACCGATAGATATTTATATTCCATTTATTCTTACATAACATACATAACATCACGCCCATAATCCCCGAAGGGGTAGGCAGAGTCAAAGGAGCAGCATGCCCCTTCAACCACATTAAGCCAAAAATAAAGCCGGGCTGGGTTAGATGGAAAATTGTGAAAAAGCAGTGACAAGTGGCTAACCTGTCGCCTTCACAATCACACACCCAAGACCCGATAAACCATTAGTCGCCTTTTACGACATGTTAGGCAAGAACCACAGTTGGCATATTCTTTTTAAGTCCTGGACCAACATGGGACAGTGGGCTGGGTTGGATGAAAAGCTGTGATAAAGGAGTGACAAGAGGCTAGCTCGTCGCCTACTCAGTTTACGACATGCAAGAACCACAGTTGGCACATTCTTTTTTTTTGTCCCAGTTTAACATGGGCCAAGTCCCAGGCCAACATAGGACATTAATTCTTTCAAATAGGTAAAAAAAAGACATATTCACACGGATTAGACTTGATTGGAATTAGCATATCAGCATAATTAGACTTAAATATGTCTGTGTTTCTTGCCTAGCATGTCGTAAAAGGCGACGAATAGTATATGGGGTTGTAGGTATATGATTGTGTAGGCGACGAGCTAGCCACTTGTAACTACTTTTATCACAATTTTCCATTTAACCCAGCCCAGTTCTGTTTTTGGCTGAATGTGGTTAAAGGGGCCTGCTGCCCTTTTGACTCTGCATACCCCTTCGGAGATTATGGGCGTGATGCTATGTGTGTTTGTTTGTTAGACTTAAATAATGGACAGTTTTTAAAAGGCACGCAATAATAATTAATTTAATAAGGTGTCGCAATAAACATATATTATAGGTTACATTATCTACGAAGAATGCTACAAGTACTAAAGGACCACGTGTCTATTCCAAGTAATATTCCAACTTAATAACAAATTACATCATTTATGCTCATTCAGTACCGACTAAATCTGCCAAAGAGCGGAACTATTTTATTAACATAACTTTTTTATGTCAAGGGTATAACTCAATGTGACGTAATACACCCATCGGCTGTTTATGAAGCAATAAGGGAAGTTACGAATAAACAAGTTCGTTGGGGAAACGTTCTTTGGGCGATTTATCTCCTGTTTTTAGTACGGAGACCTCGGTAAAGAAAATAGCGTTGAGGTTTACCTTAAATCTGAAAGAAAGAGATCGGCCTTAAATATACATAATATCTATTTCCAGGATTTTTATGTCTTTTATTACGCTGTAAAATTTCGGACTTTAATTTTATCACAGTGGTGTTCAATCTTAATATAAACAAATCGGTTGTGCAATTTTTCTGCCAAATAAGTGGTGCAAGGTTGTGGAGTTACTTCCGAAATATGAGTAAGCGATCACATTTGCAATGCATAATTTAATTGTATGACGATGTGTGTGTGTGTGTATATCATTCCTTGCCGTGGTTCGGCAACGGCGACTGTCTTACCTTTGGAAGATGTAAGTGTTATTAGAGGCGTCGTTGTTCCGTCCTTTCGTGAGATAACATATGACAGATGTAGCTAATGAGCAAAGTAGATCAAAGATCAAAATTCTATAAAGATTTTAGACGACTATAGGTAGTATTTTACATACATACAGAGACAAAATATTGTTGTTGCGTATGACTCTTAAAATCGTAACTAGAGTTGCCGCTCGATAGGCCAATATCGATAGACAATCGATTCTGAAAACTATCGGTGAACAACAATTCTATCGATTATCGATAGTTTCGATCGCTGCTAACCGATGAATTATCGATAGTATCGATAATATCGATAGTATTGCTGTTCAATACCAAATAGACTATCGATACTACAAAAATATATAACGAACTATCGATAGTCTATACGATATTATCGATACTATCGATATTTCATCGATTGGCAGCGATCGAAACTATCGATACTATGGATAGTATTGCTATTTACCGACAGTATGGCACTAACAGAGACATCGATACTATCGATTGTCCTATCGATAGATGTAGATGATTTGGCCGTTAAACTATCGATTGCAAAACTATCGATTTTCCGGCAACACAAATCAAAACCTTTCCGCAGTCGGGGAAACACATCTCCGCTACCACCATTAGTAAAGTGAGACCAGAAGCAGACTTGTCGAGTCCCCTTTGTACCGTGTGACTAGTTCAAGATGGTGACATGTCAGCTTGAGTCGGTGTGAGGAACGAGGAAAATACGGTTTTTGCGGGCACTTCCCTTTTTCCCTTCATAATTTTGCAAATGGAGTAGATGGTGAAAAAAAGTGGACGGAAAAACAAAAAAACATAACAGATGGCTACAACAATAAGAGCCGTTTAATTTACTTGTAAGTAAAAATAATGACAACGTTTTGTATAACAGTCATATAGTTCCACTTCTTGGTCCATTAGTTTAATAGATATCGTGACCACAATATCATCATAGTGTGAGGTTACAACACCATTGATTACTTGTTACTTATAACCCCGTTAATGAATAAACATATCGACGAAGACGATAGTAGTTGTTCGACTTCTCGGTGTATTCGTTGAATAGAAATCACGACCACAAACTCACAAGACTGTGAGGTAACATCACAACTGGGGAAAATATGGTTTAAAACATTTATTTCTCAAAACAGAATAAAACTTATTCTCTTATATTAAGAAACACTGGTTTACATATTAACATGCGAAACAAACATCGGAACGGACGGTTTATAGTTATTTAAGCACATAATATTAGTTAGTTAACGACTTAGAATTAAATTATGTAGTTGACAAAAAAGAAATCTTATTCTCGAAGATAAAATAATTGAAATGAGGGTAATTCTTAACTTAATTCTTAAATAACTTTTTCGAGCAAGATGGCAGCGAGTATGTACGATGTACGAAATCGTATTGACGATGGAATTTGTACTAGAGAATCTAGGTTTTTACCTTAACTTGTAAGTATATATAATATAAAAAGCATTGAAAAAGGTAAGCACCGTCCTTGTAAACATTTATAATAGTTACTTACTCTCATAAATTACCTGAACCATTAAACTGCAACACTTTGTGCACTTAACGTCTACAAGGGTACATTAAGTGGTACATTTTTGGTCGCTTTTGCAGCTATTTCTTCTCAGTGGTATATGTATATTTTTCTTGTATTTCAGAATTAGCTCTATTTAATCTAAATATGAAATACTAGCAGCGCCGTCCCCGTTTTCGTGGGAGTATGATGATTAAATATAGCCTATGTTACATGCTGATAAATTAGCTTTTCATTGGTGAAAGAATTATTCAAATCGGTTTAGTAGTTTCGGAGCGTATATGATACAAACAAACCAACAATCAAACTTTTCCTCTCTTAATATTAGTGTAGATAAGTACCTAAACATGAAAATATAAAAAAGACAATTGTAACAAGACTCATCATCTTCCTAGCGTTATGTCCCGTGCTTAGACGGGGTCCGCTTAGACCATGATCCAGGATTTAGCGAGTCTGGTAATTACATTGAAGCGACTGCCGATCTGACCTTCGTAACCCCAAGATAGGGGAACCAGACAATTTTTGGATCGTGGTTACAAATTCAAAGTTGTTTGAATTTGCAGGTTTCATCACGATGTTTTCCCTCACCGTCGAGCTAGTGGTATAAATATGTACATAGATTTTTTAAAATCTAGAGGTACATGCCCGGGTTTGAACCCGCACTCCTCGGTTAAGAGGCACGTGTCCTTACCATTGAGCTACCACTTAGGTACTAGATAAGTACCTAAACATGAAAATATAAAAAAGACAATTGTAACAAGACTGAATCTGTTACATGGCTTTGTTACAATATCACAGAGGATTCTACTAATTACAAATCCCTCGAAATAGAAGATAAATTGTGTTAAAAAATATATTTTATCCAAATGTGTAACAAATCTGTATTTGTTGCAATAAAACTCTTCTATGACGATACAACTTATAAGTCAATCGGACGAAGAAAACAGACTTACTGTCCTTTTCCAGTATTTAATTCTGGAGAAGTTTGGCTTTAACGACAATTCACAAGTAAATACAAACTTCCCTCCCTAATAACTCAGTAGACATGTCACCACCCGCCTTCTTGAACAACCCTCGCATCTACTGAGGAAACTCGACGTTTGTTTCACTAATTCTGCGAGTAGTAAGGCATTACTAACTTAGAGCATAGCAGCCTTTATTTTGCAAGGCGTTTCTGCTGTATTTTTACGTGAAATCGCCAAACTTGTAATAAGGTAATTGGTATGTAAGTAACGTAAGTAAAGTTATGTGTCATGGATAATAACAATAAGAAAGAAAGAAAGAAAGAAAGAAAAATGTTAAGAAATAAGGGGTTTTTAAAAATACAAAATCCGCTAGGTGGCGCGAGGGAGTCTCGTGGTTTTATCACTGTCACGATTGGCTCGTTGTTGACAGAATGTCAGTTTGTTCTGATAACTAACCAATGAGGAGGGTGACAAGACCGCATGTCACAGTTACGCCATCTTTTGGATGTTTCATTTAAAAAAACCCTCGTTGATATAACTTTACTCATCTATGACTCAAGTATAATGGACTGTGTTAATCACATGAAACGTCTGCCCTCGGCAGAACTTTATCTTTTGCCCCCATATCATGCTTAACGCCTGACCTTTCATGGTTCATGTCGAATTACCATCTCACCGGACTATGAGAGTGAAGGAATAGAGAGTGCACCTGTGTTTGCGCACACACTTGTGCACTATAATTCTCCTGCGCAGTTGGCTAATCCTCGTTGAGATTGGCTGCCGTGACCGATATCGGTTAGGAGGTCATTATCAATTACGTGACCAACTGGTAGGGAAAAAAGTATGAAATAGGTACCTACTAAATGTTGGACCAAATTAAAGTTTTAAGTTATAAGACGTGCCCCATTTTCAACGACGAATTTCGTATTTGTCCCATGTTGGTCTGGGACTTTAAAAAATGTGCCAATTGTGTTTCTTGCCTAGCATGTCGTAAAGACGACTAATGGTATATCGGGTTTTGGGTACCTATGTAATTGTGTAGGCGACAAACTAGCCACTTGTCACTACTCTTTTATAATTATTTACCATCTAACCCAGCCCAATGGCTATTCCTTCGAGGATTACGGGCGTGATGTTATGTATGTACGTATAAATGTCGTATTTTTTTGGCGCTAAACCTTTAACAGCAATATTTTTCTTATTATATAACAGACAATTTCATAAATTCCGCGAGTATCTGTTACCCATAATCCACCCCAAGGTAAAAATACAAAACGAAATATAATGTCATATTACGTAACATTATAAAGAAATATTACGTGACATTGAACAATATGTTGCTCAGACCTATATATGTGCCGTGAAAAACGAAACAATACCGCGAGCTATAGTACAGGCATCGCCATCTATTGTTAACAATATAAAACTAAATTCTAGCATACTATTTAACTGAACAAATTGCGTAAGGCAACATAATGTAATGTAACGCACCTAACTAGAATATGGGCCGGCCGAATATTCCGCGCCGTCAAATATCACGCTATCAATTGCGAATCGTGCCGGCGGCAACTCGTACGGTTCAATGTCGCCTAATTACCGGTCGCGGACTTGCCGGCACGTACTGCGGTCATTACGGATATCTAATTATTCATCGCCCCTGGTTTTGGTTTACACTACGCTCTATACACTAATAACGCGTAATGTATAAACAGATATTTCGGTCGTTTTGTGCTACTGATTTTCTCCCGTGTTGGTCTGGGAGTGAAAAGAATTTAGTTTGTTTCTAGCATCTAGTTCAAAGACGACTGAAGGTGCATTAGATACTGGATTTGTAGACGATGAGCTAGTTACTTGCCACTACTTATTGCTCCTTGACATTGCCTACCCCTTCGGGGAATGTGGACTTGACGATATGTATGTTGTGCTACTGATTATAAAAGTGCTTTTTCTTGACTTGCATGACTTTGAGTCATAAGAAAAAGCACATTCAATTGTCTCTCTGCTCAATACCACCGCTCACATCACAATACTGCGGCAGTTGCTCAATAACTTCACAAGGTATAAACAAATTACTGTTCTCATTGAGCCTGAACTTTGGATTAGAGACGTGAAAAACAGAAATAATTACTTCACGTTTTACAATATAATATAAGTAAACATTTCCAGATTATATTCGATGCTCTTAACTAAATAAATCGCAACAATAATAGAGCAAATAGCAACAATATAAGTCGTAGTAAATCGCTTAGTATAATTGTAGTAAATTTCTTCCTCGCTGGCATCGTATGAATGGGTTATTGCATTTTTCATAATGGGTAATACGTCATACTCGGTGGACGGCTCCTCGGTAATATTCTATTCAAGTCGCCTCATTTTTGCTGTATAAAGGCGAAATTATTCAGCAGCTTACACGTCAAATAAAATAAAATGTACCTACGAAAAATAAATTAACTACCTCTTTTGAGGCGACATTCTAATTTAAATATAGAAATGACTTTTTGAATGCAAGTTTCCTTAACGTCAAGTTTAAATTAATTACACTTTGCGGTTTATTTTTTAAAACTGTTATTAATGTACTAAGATTATGCTTTAATTATAGATTTTATTTGGGAATTCAATATCTTTGAAAATAATTAATTTTAGCATTTATTTTATTCTGCAGGTAAAAATAATTTATTTTAGCATTATATATCTTAATATACATAAATTACGCGCCACGTTGTTTGTCCGCGATGGACTCGGAAACTACTTAATCGATTTTAATCAAATTTGCACACCGTGTGCAGTTTGATCCAACTTGAAAGATAGGATAGCTTACATCTCAATTTATTTAATTCTATTATGTGTCATTGACTGTTAGGCGGAACGAAGTTCGCCAGGTCAGCTATAGGTATATATATATATTTTTATTATGCAGGTGAAGTGAAGACTTTGTTTAAGATGAAGTTTCAAAAGCAACAAATATTTCGGAGGTAGTAAGTAATAATAAGACTTTTAAGCAAATTTTCAGAAAGTCTCTACGCATATTATTTCTAAGAAACAATGTAACAACCACTGGGTGTCCAAATAAATAAAAAAAAAAGTAAATAAATAAATATTGATATGACTCATCCCTTTACAAGTCTTAAAGGCCCAAACTTCACTCGTGAATATGGATAAGACAATACATCATGTAACAGTTTCTTGACATAATAGTATAATGGCGTGAATATATTTTTTTAAAGTATACAGTACATAAATGTATATTTAAATGTAAAGAAGATAGCACAAGATTTTATAAATGCGAATGTGAATTTGTGACGCCAAAACAACTAAGCCGATTCTTGAAATCCTTTACTAATTAAAAGCTAAATTATAAGCGAGTAACATCGGCTATATTTTATCCCCGCATTCTTACAGCAATGAGAACTACGCAGATGAAACCGCGGGGCGGTGCTAGTTATATACTTTGCAGCATGTTATTCCTTCAACAATATCTATCGCAGAGCGTCAACAAAACAAATATTTGTCACATCATTGTAACTCCAACAAAAATCCTTCGCTCCCCGTCTAAAGTCTAAAACAATATGTTAAAGAACTCTCTCGATAAAGCTTTGCATAACACCCCCGCCTTCCCGGGCCAGCTGACCTACGTCACGTTACTCGCCTTATCTCGGCCAGGGGAATTCGGTCGGGACTGCATTTGAATGTGATCACTTATTTAGACAGACTTGGCTAGTCAGAATGCTAGATTCAAGGAGTATCCTACAAAGCTGGAACTTTATGGCAATGCATGCGTCGACAGATGAATGAAGAAAGTTCTAAGAATAAAAAAAGTAACTAGATAATACTAATTATACGAAGTCAAGTGACATGGATTTCACGGTTGTTTTGTTTAGTAAAACCTGACATATTTTTTTTTCTCATCTCATTTTTTTTTAAATAAATGTAAATCAAAAATATATGAATAAACGTTTTATTTTTGTGATCAGTTTCATACTTATCAGGCAACTAATAATGCTCTGATTTTTTTTATAAAAATGTTGTTCAAAGACAACTTCTTGAAATTCTTACACAAATTAATCACGAATGAGATCAAAGTAACTAGTATTTATTACCTACTATATTGCACATGTAAACCTGTAAGCCTTATTATATGACCCAGATCCCTTTCACTACATTAAACACGTCGCTTAGATATATAATTAATACATAACATAAAGGGTCTTCATGTTATACCACGGTTATGTTGTTATTAGACCAACGATCGGTCAAACGGTTTCCAAAAATATACCTCAATCATTCCATATCCTCTTCCGCAAAGAAATGAATAAATAAGCAAAAAATACTCACCAATCTTTCAAAGGCATACGCAATTTAATCTTTAATACATCGTACAGGGTGATCGGCAAATATAAAAACGAGTCTTCGACAATTTTAATCTGGATTCATTGCAAGATGCACGCTTAAGATCGACCCCTGAGATCCTTTAAGGAGATTTTCTGCTCCACTGGTCGTATTAGGAGGGTGCAGATCATAGCTTCACGGTAGGTTAAGGGCGTTGCACACGATCTGTTGTTAAGCCATCTAAAATGTTGGTAGAATATTTCTGGAATAACTTTTGTGTTAACGAAATCAATGTTAACATAACGATTATTCAATTACAAGTGGTTGTAATGCAATTGAGTTTCGGTAACAGACTGAAATTCACGCGGAATAAGGACAAATGCGAGAGGTGTTAACGTAGGAGCTGCAAACCTAGATTTTGACATTTTAAAATCTAAGCACGTATTTATACCACTAGCTCGGAGGTGAAGGAAAACATCATGACGAAATCCGGACATTCAATTGAAAGTTGAACAATTTATCTGCTTAGACAAGGATTGTCTGCATGGGTTAATAAGCAATTTAATGCGTATATTTTTACCAGACTAATTGTTTGCTTAAATTGTTTAAGAATGGTCAATTGAAATTTAGTTAGCACTCAGTTTCGAAGTTATATCCAAAATCGCAAAATCTAGGAACATGGTAAACACGACCTCCGTTTACGAACTGGACATAAAGATAAATTATGATAAAGGTGACCGTTACACAAGCTCCATCGGTTTCAATTTCAGAATTCTCGTTCGCAACGTCCAGTTACGCAAATAAAGTCGACTCCGAATTTCTAATTCCATTCCGGGTTCAAGTTACATGTCTAAATCATTCACGTTTCCGCGAAGGTGCCTTTAGACTTCTTCTTGATATACGGTTGTTCTAATTCTCGCGTTGGCTCGCCGCCAGAGCGGGGCTATACTGGATTTTAATATTTGCCCCGGTAGATGAATTACTGTTTGTGGTGTAAAGTACCGGACAGGCATGATGAGGTTGCTTGCGTGCTGTTAAAGGGTGGGTTTTAAAGGATTTTTCCGAATTTTAATATTGCTACTGATGAAATACATATTTTCTATTTGACTTCGTTTTATAAAAAAAGGTTTTTTTCAGAGTATTTTGTAAACGTATATTATGTTTTGCATATTTGGAACATGTCTTGCTCAGTATTCCTTTACTAAGATAATATTTTGATGTATCTACTCGTAAGATAGACCTAGAAAACGGATTTAAAATGTCTCATATAATCGTGACGACATCAGAATATGTGATCCTAAATTAATGTCTTCCAATACAAATTCAATGAAATTTAGCCCGTCCATCAGCTTCAACGGTAATTCAACAAGGCTAACAGCTTTCAGATACGTCGCCCTTGTAATTCTTCTTGATATACATGCGCTTGTTGTAATTCTGTCGCTGGCAGCTCGCCAGACCGCGGTTGACGGTGCACCGCTGAAGATAGTAGCACAATACTGCAGTTTAATATTTGTCGTCGGGATTAATTAGTTTCAGCAGAACATTACGTCAAGTGATTAAGTTCTGATTGTAGATCTTTTATCCTCGATCCAGAACTACCTCCAGATCATCTTCCTAGCATTATGTCCCGTCTGATTTAGCGAGTTTGGTAATACCATTGAAGCGACGGCCGACCTGACCTTCGTAACCCCTTAGATAGAGGAATCAGATCATTTTTGGATCATGGTTACAAATCCCTTTTGTCCCATGTTGGTCTGGACTTGGCCCATGTTGATCTGGGACAAAAAAAAAAGAATGTGCCAACATTCATGACATGCTATTCGTAAAAGGCGACTAATGGTGTACGAGCTTTTGGGTATGTGACTGAGTAGGCGACGAGCTAGGCACTTGTCACTCTTTTCACAGCTTTCCATCCAACCCAGCCTACTGTCCGATGTTGGTCTGGGACTTAAAAATAAACGCGACTAATGGTATATTGGGTTTTGGGTGTGTGATTGTGTAGGCGATAGGTTAGCCGCATGTCACTGCTTTTTCACAATTTTCCATCTTACCCAGCCCGGCTTTATTTTTGGCTGAATGTGGTTTAAGGGGCATGCTGCCTCTTTGACTCTGCCTACCCCTTCGGCGATTATGGGCGTGATTTTATGTTATGTATGTATGTATGGTTACAAATCCAAAGTTGTTCAAATTTTCATATTCCATCACGATCTTTTTTCTCACCGCCGAACTAGTGGTATAGAGACGTAAATAAATAAAAAAAAATGAATGATAATGCAGTGCAATGCAATGCGGGCTCAGTTTTGAACCGGCATCCTTTGGTTATAAGGCGCTTGTCCTACCATTGAACTACAACCGCTCCTTGACCTACCATCACTTCGCTTCAGAACTGCCGGTAGATATTCTTGATAAATCTAGCCAGAAATTAAAATATGCAACGTTATCGCATTCTCTTCAACTTCGAATCATGTATGCGAGAAAATCTAGGTTCCAAAAGCGGGAGCTCAAAGATAGGAGTAGCGTGCTCGAAGACCAAGACCCAATAATATAACGTCTTAGTTTGTTAGCACGCAACACCTAACTCGGCGGAAGTACTTCCACTTTAAGTGCGAGCGCCTATGTTCGCACAATAGTATGTACTTAAGGCTCGCACCTTGTTGGCCATAACTCAATGTATGTTCCTGTCTCATGTGTCTGTATTATTTAATGGTCAATAAATATTTTCTATTCTATTCTAGTTGATGATAATTCTAATAAACATTTCAAGAGAAACGTCTCTTGAAATGTTTATTAGAATTACAGTCTAAAATATCTTGTAGTCCAGTAGACAGATATCTATAGATGTGACTCCGTTAAACATATGAAATAAAAAATCTACTTTTCACATTCTCATGTATTAGCAAGGTAATGATAGTCGTGACCGAAACACGGGTATACTGACATTACATGTCATATCATAATGCTTGCAATCATTGAAGGGGTACGCTAAAAGCACAAATGGGAAGTAACCTACTTCAAATACGGATCCATGGGAAATTGAAAAAAGTAAGTGAGTTGTCCAATTTTAAAGTGTTAATATACAAAAAGTGACATGTGATTTCAACATTAGACACATATTTAAAAATATATACACATCGTCACACCCGTAATTCCCGAAGGGCTAGGCAGATAGGGCCAGACCGTGAGTTTAGGGGCCCTGTGCTCATACTACTAAGGGGCCCACCTAATTACTAAGTATAAGACGTAGACTTGAATTAAATGAATTGAATAGGTTTTATTAATCGCATGATTCGCAGGGCTGCAAACCGTACGATCTCTTTAATTTAATAAAGTAATGGTTTTTTTTTGCATTTTCGTCTATTTCCCTTTGATTTGACTTAGCTGGAGGTCTCTTGAATCCTCAGGGCCCTGGGCTGAAGCCCAAAAAGCCATATGGTAGATCCGGCCCTGTAGGCAGAGTCAAAGGGGAGCTAGCTTAACCACATTCAGCCACAAAATAAAACTGGGCTGGGTTAGATGGAAAATTTAAAAAAACTTTAGACAAAATTTTACTTTAACGCTTATCAGTTCGTAAACAAACTGTAGGTCAGCATTTAGGTTCTTCTCGATATACGCTTGTTCTAATTCTGGAGTTGGCGCAGTGCCAAGCCGCGGCTCACAAGAGCTGAGGATACTTGCACAATACTGCAGTTTAATATTTGTCGCCGAAGGATAAATAGAGGTTTGTAGTGGCGAATAAAAGTCGTGCGGTTGTAGATTGCAGGTCAATTGTTTTAGAGGCGATGATTTAACATTATTTAAAAATATGGCTTTTGGAGACACTGTGTTATTATTTAATAGCTTAACCACATCGTGTTTTAGACCCAATGGTTTGGCAGTTTTATAATCAATTGATTTTGAAAATACTATTCATTGCTTTGACAATACCGCTTAGGAAGAAGTTTGTGTTTATGGTGGTTCAGCATTTTGCAATTTCGTAGGATTATGTAATAAAGGCGATGATGGTACATTTCTAGAATTTTATTCAATAAACCGTTTCTTTCTTGAGAAATACTAGAAAAGATCCATCCTACGACTTTGAGGGCCTCGAAAGTTTAAAACAGCTCGTTGAATCCCCTCAGTTATTAATCGAATGACGCATTATGTGTAATTAGTCAAAGGTAGACGTCAAAAATCCTATGATGACACATCGTACCTTGCTAGGTACCTGGTCAAAATTAAGAAATTAAGTAATTTATTTTGATGTTCATTCTTTCCCTATGAGTGCCTCCATTAAATCAGACATATTATTACCTATAACATAACTTATTTCAGGGCTCTTTAAGTAAGTAGCCTTACTAATAGGTGCTCAGAATACAGCCCAGATAAAATCTGATTCAAAAATGCTCGAATTAAAAAAGAACCAAATACTTCACAATTATTACTTGAATGCAGACAACATCACGATCATAAGTACACTCGTAGCGAAATTAAAAAATAACTTGCCAATTCAGTAAAGTTCGTAGTTTAATGAGGTGGCGCGATACGTGACTGTACATACCACGAAATTAAACGTTACATCTACGGATTTACGTTGCAGTTTAACATTGTTAATAGCAGCGTTTAATTTTTTGCAAAAGTGAAATTTCATGGTAATACAAAAAATGCATTTCGAAGGATCAATACTAAACTTTGTTGCATACATACATACCTTCACGTTCTTAATCCCTGTAGAGGTGGACAGAGTCAAAGAGCAGAACGCTCCTAAACATATAACATAGCCTAAAATTAAATTTTACAGGATTACATGGAAATCAATGAAATTAATGTTATTTCTGATTTAATCAACTTAAGTGCCCTAAAAAGAAGAAAATAAACTTTAAATTAAATCAAACCCATTAATTTAGAACATGTAATTTAGTTAATGATATAAATGCAAACATACATACGATTCCAGTTAAATAAAACAAACAAACAATAACATCACGCCCATAATCCCCGAAGGGGTAGGCAGAGTCAAAGAGGCAGCAGGTCCCCTTAACCACATTCAGCCAAAAATAAAACTGGGCTGGGTTAGATGGAAATTTTGCGAAAAAGTTGTGACAATTGTCTAGCTTGTCTCCTACACAATCATATACCCAAAACCCCATATACCTTTTACGACATGGTAGGCAAGAAACACAGTTGGCACATTCTATTCAAGTCCCCGACCAACACGGGACATCTTTTGATAAAGATTATTTTGATTTCGTCTTTACGACTAAGTTTTAATAGACATTGTGTTCTTGAAAAAATATCCAGTCTCAATAATAACCATTATACCATTTGCACGTGTCTACCCAAAATGTCTTTTTAACTTCCTGTACTCCGAAGGGATTTCACCCTGTATTTAACAACAAAAAGCGCTACGTAAACCCCAATGTTTCCCCAAAACAACCTATAAACGGCTCTCTGTTTTCCTTACATTTGTGATGTCAAAACTTTTTCTTGCTATGTTTTTGTGGGGGGCACTGGGGCGGAAAAGAAATATAACTAAAGGTTTTATTTCACCCTACCTGAAGGTGACCACGAAACTTTTCGTTTCCTCTAAAGGAAAATAAAAAAATGAACAAGACTACCTGTGTGATGGCATTCTCGGTTCCGTATATTAAGTACTTACTAAAGTTGTGAATACGGAAGCAGATTTGTCTGCCTTTATACTTCCTCATCAATTAGCTAAATTACTCAAAATTATTTAATAGTTCCTAGTTAGATTATAAAAAAATATTGAATACGTATTTTTTGATTTATCTAATACTCGAAAAATGATAAAGGTTAAGGTCGCTTCAAAGATCTGAAATGTGACGCTGTACAGCCAATGGACGGTAAAATTTTACAGACTTATCGACGTCACGCGGTATTCTAACGCGTTGTATCTTCATCATTTTTGGTTTGCTGAACAAAAAAAAAATACGTAAGAAAAAATTTTTTGTAATCTCAATAACGGACTATAATATTTTTTTGAGTAATCTAGCCCATTATGATGACATTTGATAAGTGATGCAAGTTCTGATTCCGCTAAAGCAAGACCTCGTATGATGAACAAAATAAATAATATGACAGTCGTGGATGTCTATAAATGTATTGAATATATGTAGCTAAACATGTATTAGTAATAGTCGCATAGATGAAGTCTGGTAACTGTAATAGCAACGATCACAAGGGTATAAACTAAGATCAAAGGTAGAAAATTGATGTGATGGACCGGCAAAATTACTTTTGCAAGCCAATTTATTTATTTAAGACTAGCTGTGCCAGCGGTGTCACCCGCGTTTATGGTTAATATTATAAAGACTATTTCCGTCATACATGATTTCTATGTAACTTTAACCATTAAGGCTGCACACGCGACGGAAGCTTAAAAAATGGAGTAACTTCTCCCGTTTTCCCAACATTTCCCTTCACTACTCTGCTCCTATTAATTGTAGCGTGATGAAAAGTATACTATAACCTGCCCAGGAGTATGAAGAATAATTGTACCAAGTTTCGTTAAAATCCGTCGAGTAGTTTTTGTTTCTATAAGGCACATACAGACAGACAGACCGACAGACAGACAGACAGACAGACAAAAATTTTACTGATTGCATTTTTGGCATCAGTATCGATCACTAATCACCCCCTGATAGTTGTTTTGAAAATATATTTCATGTACAGAATTGACCTCTCTACAGATTTATTATAAGTATAGATGAAAGATGCCATAAAAGACACCTTAGCACAAAAGTCGTAAACGCAATCCCGGTTCTAGCTCGGTGCCTTGAGGAACCCCAAATCCTTATCTAGCTGGAATGAAGTTCAGAAAGTTGAACAAAGAAAGTTGTTAGGGTCCTTCCACTAATATCAAGACAGGGACGTGTAATGAGGCCCGTATTCATCCGTGCATGTCGTATAAGCCGGTAGTTTCAGCCAAGGTCTCGGCAACTTAGTTTGAATAGTCTTTATCAACCTTATTAAAGAATTTTCAAAATTTTTAACTTTATGTTTATAGATATCAAAAGCTCTGCATAAACCTTTGCGTCGACTTAGCAATTCTAGCTTAACCTACATTATGAGTTGAGTAAAATTGCGCGATAGCGTAGAACACTGGAACGGATTGTTCTTTAATATATATTTTTTTATAACATTTGTAATTTGTCGTCTGTATGTATTGATAAATGTTAAAATATTTGAAAAATCTATTCGTAGGGTTATGAAGCAAACGAAATTGTTAGTAAACACATTAATTACAAGATTACCAATTACATTTGAAAACTCTTTTTGTTTTAAATGGTATTACTGAAAGAGGATAGCTTTAGGCTGCACACAATCACAGACAGGCCCGTTTGTTGTGTAGTTAAAGACTATGGCCACGAAACCAAGGGTCGCGGGTTCGAATCCGGCTACTACTACACGAGTCATAGATGTTTATAAACGTATTTAAGTATGTTTATCCGTTCACCTAGTATCCATAGAACAAGCACACGCTTAGTTTGGAACTATGGAATTGGTGTGTCAATCTGGAGAATTTCAACAATGTTGCTCTATTATTAGTTAATTTAAAAATACTTATTTGGGTTTTTTATTTGGGTCGGAGTATTTTAGAATTGGTAAACCAGAAGATTTTCCAAGTAGTACAACCCTAATAATATTTTCAGCGTGACCTTTTGAATAATTTCGAATGTACATTTGGTACTTGGCCATTTTTTATAATGAAAATAATGAAACTTAATACTAATAATTAATTATTCTGTAAAATTTGTACCACCTATTTCTCAAAATATCGTTCGCATAGAGCAAAACAAAATAAAGATCATAAAAATCAGTGCAGACATTCAAGAGTTGTAAATGTAGTACCTTGTTCGACTATGTTTTGGATATAATGTTCGAATTCAACTGAAGTCCACCTGGCCGATGTTGCGGGCAGAAGCTAGTCTTCAATAAATCCATAAGCTATTCGGCCTAGCTAATGTTCATTAACTTGTCTAGGCCACATGTATTAAATTGCCCCAGACTAGCCAGATCTACGTCTTAATCAAAATACAGTGAGGCAACTATGAGCTGAATTCCGATCGAGTTATGGTAATCGTTTTATTAAAAATATTTATAATTTACTGTCCTTTTTAAAAAAAAAAGTGGTTTAGTCAAATTTGTCAAAACGTTTGAACAAGCTAATCGATCATTTAAAAAAAAATGCTATTAAATATTTCAACATAACTATTTGTGTAAACCTCGCGAAAACATTACTATGTTTGTGATGTATGAAACAATTCATTTAAAATTAATCCACTGTAAATTATTTTGTAACTATATAATAACGGCGGCCTCATTATTTTTTGATGCCCTCTGTTCCATAAAATGGGTCTTAAAGAACCTGGCCTTCGGTCCGGAGAGCTTGACTTGCTGTCTCGCAAAGTGACATTATTTGTTTGGCCGCTCCGAGCTTCGCCCCACGCGTCGCTCCACCTATAAATTTGCAAGATTTCATACATACAGTTAAACAATTACATACATTATAATACATGTCCGATGATTCTTTTAACGAACGAACCCATTTCATCTAAGTTACCGCAAATTAATATTCGAGCATATTTTACAGAAGGATCAAAAAATTGGATAACAATTTATCCAAAGCCATTTGAATGCTAATGTTTTATCTTAAGTACATGCACTTAGATTTTTAAAATACCGTAGTTATAAGTAATACTCTTCGGATTGAGGCACGTGTTCGTACTTATTAAGCTACCGCTATTTAAAAAGGTAAGTAGAGAGTATTTAATCTAATGTGGTCCACTTACCAACACGAATTGCTTCACGGTTATTTTCTCTACATTATGTTCGCAGCACATCTAGATGTCGGCCTGTGCACAATATAGACCACATTCTGGCCTGCTAAGTGCTATTAACCCATTGGGTACATCCTTGGAGAGTTACCAAGTGTGTTTAGTAAACAACGGCATTTCGAGCCGTCGTGACGTCAGATAAATCGAGTCTGGACTTGTTTCTAATTATCTAACAAGTTTATTACTCGTTTAGCTAGAATGTTAGCAACATTCTAGCTAAACAGCAATTCTCGTACAAGAATTGTGTGTCAAGTTGTGCACTATATCTATGATTCAGTATATCTTCACTTATGTATGCATAGTTGCAAAAGTTATTCTGTCTGTCTGTTACGTGTTTTTGCCTAAATGAAATGGCTGCTTGTCATAATATTAAGCACTCTGATGTTAGATTTGGTGATGTATATAGGATAGAGTCCCTGCAATAGACCAACTTTCGCGTGGGCTTAATTTTAACATGGGATATCAAGGTATCAAAATTATAATTTTAATTTTTTGATGATACGAAGACTAAAAGTAAGGATATCATCAGAAAGTTTTTCAAATTGTATTGATTATTTTTTTTACATTTTATTGAACCATAGGCTGAACCATTTTATTGTGGGAATTCATAAAATGCATATTAAAGAAATGCGAAAAGTCTGTTTCTTTGCAACAAGTTAGTCTTTATGTTACATCGCATTAAAAACTAACTTGTGATTCATGACGTCAATTTCTGTTAAGCAATATATTCTGTACGACAATTCACTTGTTTATGACTAGTTACGATGTCATATCACGATCGTAAAACGCATACAAAGTCAGTTTATTGTGACACATTGTTACTAAAAAATTTATGTTTTTCATAATACTTTGTAGCTTTTGCAGCGACAAATATGCTTAGTACATGATTTCATAGAAGCAAAATATTGCTTTTACTGTATGCAATATCTATTCGGTTTAATAAAATTAAAACTAATATTTGATTATTCATCTTCCTTGCGTAATGTCCCGTGCTGCGACGGGGTCCGCTTAGACCATGATCCAGGATTTAGCGAGTCTAGTAATTACATTGAAGCGACTGCCGATCTGACGTTCGTAACCCGAAGATAGGGGAACCAGACAATTTTTGGATCATGGTTACAAATCCAATGTTGTTTGAATTTGCAGGTTTCATCACGATGTTTTCCCTCACCGTCGAGCTAGTGGTATAAATACGTACTTAGATTTGAAAAATCCAGAGGTACGTGCCCGGGTTTGAACCCACACTCCTCGGTTAAGAGGTGCATGTCCTTACCATTGAGCTACCACCGTTTCCTTTGAATATTTGATTATTATGAAATATTAAATAAAGTAAATTCCATTACACTTGCAAAATTAGCAGAAATGTTATCGAATTCTTATTTCATCAAGGGAAACCTTCTTAATAACTAAATACTTACTAAAAAAAACTACATAGATACAAAAAACAAACAAGCCCATAATCTTAAAATGGGTAGGTAGAGTCCAAAGAGAAAAAACATTTTAGACAACATTCAGGTAAAAAATAAGCATAAAAACGTATGAATAAATTATATTATACAAATGATATCACACATGGAGCGGTGGTAGCTCAATGGTAAGGACCGCCTCTTAACCGAGGAGTGCGGGTTCAAACCCGGGCATGTACCTCTAGATTTTTCAAATCTATGTACATATATTAATATACCACTAACTCGACGATGAGGGAAAACATCGTGATGAAACCTGCAAATTCAAACAACTTTGAATTTGTAACCATGATCCTAAATTTGTCTGGTTCCCCTATCTTAAGGTTACGAAGGTCAGATCGGCAGTCGTTTCAATGTAATTACCAGACTCGCTAAATCCTGGATCATGGTCTAAGCGGACCCCGTCTAAGCACGGGACATAACGCTAGGAAGAGGAATGATATCACACACAACAATAACGCAATCCAACAGACAGATAAAAATACAATAGCATCAGATCAGTAGACTAAATGCACTATGAATGCTACATTGGCCCGTTGGTCGAGTGGTCAGTGACCCTGGCTACGAAACCAAGGGTCGCGGGTTCGAATCCCGCTAGGGGCAAATGTTTCGTGTGATGAACATGGACATTTGTACTCGAGTCATGGATGTTTATAAACGTATTTAAGTATGTATATCCGTTCGCCTAGTATCCATAGTACAAGCATAAGCTTAGTTTGGGACTAGGGAATTGGTGTATCAGTCTGGAGAAAATGCTACATTAACTGCACAATCTGAATACCTTTCAAAGACACAGCACCAAACTCGGTTCAAGACACAATCTAAACCGAAATTCTCCTCCAAGCCGACACGCTACTGACTTTTAATTATCGGCCAGTCAAAATTGATCGAACGCATTTGTCAGGCTTCAAAGGATCTCAGCGTGTGGTCTTGCAATATATTGAAGTCACTGAATACCCTGTTCCAGTGGTTCTGAAACTGTGTACTGCGCTCATAATGGGCTACTGAATTGGAAAAACTAAGCTAATTCAGTGATCAGTTCAGTTATGTAAAAAAATAAATATGGCATAAATGATTGTTTTTTTGTTGTGGCGTTTAATTGAAAAAGAAAATAAAATTTTATTTACACACATACACATGTTTGTCTAACTTTATATGATTTTGTAGTTCTTAATTTTGGGAATTTATAAACTTGCACATTTTTTTTAACGATATAGTATTTTTTTAACTAATTTGTAAAAAGTTATGACTTGTTCTCTTTTTATGAGATAATTCACAAGTGAAGACGTAAGTTTTAAGCAATAATTTTGTTTGGTATGAATTCTATTATCGAAAATTATACATAATATGATTTAATATGTACAATAATATCTCGTTTCATACAAAAATAGATAAATTAGAAACATTAATTATAACACGAACATCAATTGAAACGGAACGGCACAATTTAGCCCCAAGTTCTTTGCAACAAACAAGTTTGGGAACTGCTGCCTCAGCCAACATCGGCTTTGGATATGACGGTCAGTTTAATATGAAAGGTCCGACGACGATATTGCCATCGGACAAACGGTAGCCGTCGGTGGCAGATGCGGTGATGATAATGTTTAGTTAGTCGACGTTGCGGGCCCATATTCATCAACACACCGTCTAGACATTTTGACAGTCTTCATTATCGCACGTTATTGAGAGCATTTAGTCGTTCAATAGGAGATGTATTTATATAAATGTATTATAATTTATATTAAAATATATAATTTAGGTATTTTCTTGCAATAATATTTTGCATGTTATGTTCACCCTACATGAAAATACGATTCTAGTTTTAAGGTGTGATTTCGTTGTATGATGATGATGATAATGTTCAGTCAGACTTTTCGGGCACAATATATTCAAATTCAAATTCAAATTCAAAATATCTTTATTTATATAGGCTTCAAGAAAGCACTTATAAATAGTCAATATACAAAAAAAATAATACATAATACTACCACCGGTTCGGAAGGTAGAATCTATCGAGAAGAAACCGGCAAGAAACTCGATAGTTACTCTTTTAAATGCTAATTATACAATTTTGTAAACTTAATTAATCCACACTTAAGACTAGATATCACTGCAGATGAACAATTCATTATGAAGTTAACCATAAATCTTTGTCATTGAGGAATTCTTCGATCTTGTAATAGCCCTTACTCATTAAAAATGATTTAATGCATAATTTGAATCTATGTAAGGGTAATTTTAAAATACTTTGTGGTAGTTTATTGAACATTTTAATACTTAGACCAATAAATGAATTACCACTTTTTTGGAGTCTATGATTTGGAACAGCAAGTTTGTGTTTATTTCTCGTATTAAAACTATGAGTATTTGACTTTTTAGGAAATGATTCAATATTTTTGAATATATACATAATACAATCCAAAATGAATTGTGATGCTATGGTTAGAATTTTAATTTCTTTAAACTTTTCTCTAAGAGAGTCACGTGGTCTAAGGCCGTATATGGCTCTGACTGCCCTTTTCTGCAATACAAAAATAGTTTGTATATAGGCCGCAGAACCCCACAGCAGCAGACCGTATGACATAACGCTATGAAAATAACTAAAGTACACCAGTCTTGCTGTTTCAACATCAGTTAATTGTCTTACTTTTCTGACTGCATATGCAGCTGAACTAAGTCTTCCTGCCAGAGCCGCAATATGGGGACCCCATTGCAATTTAGCATCAATAGTTATTCCAAGAAACACAGTAGATTGAACTACATCTAGTGCTTCATCATTCATAATAATTGACGTATTAACTTGCCTTGTGTTAGGCATTGAGAACTTAACACATTTTGTTTTTTTTGCGTTAAGAAGTAAGTTATTAGTTGAAAACCAATGAAGAACCCGTGAGAGAGCGTTATTTACGTCGTCAAGAGATTCATTATGTCTATCAATTTTAAAAATCAGTGAAGTATCATCAGCAAATAATACTATCTCACACAAGTCCCTTGTAAAATATGGGAGATCATTTATATATAGAAGAAAGAGCAAAGGTCCCAATATCGAGCCCTGGGGAACTCCCATCGATAATGGGGCACCACAAGAGTTAGTTCCATTAACACTTACTATTTGGAGCCTATCAGTTAGGTATGACTTTAGCAGACTAAGTGAGTTCCCAGAAACACCATAGTGACGTAGCTTCATTATCAAGGTTTTGTGGTCGACGCAATCGAATGCCTTCGACAAATCACAGAATATTCCAACAGCATCCTGTTTACCTTCCCAAGCTTCAAAAATATGTTTTAAAAGCGCTACTCCTGCGTCAGTAGTGGATTTCCCTTTGGTAAATCCATACTGCTTACTATGAAGTAAATTATTTATTCTTAGGTGACATATTAATTGATTGAATATAATCTTTTCAAATATTTTACTTAGTGCAGGCAGTATAGATATTGGTCTGTAATTAGACGGGTCACTTTTGTCACCTGATTTAAACAAAGGAATGATTTTACTATATTTCATTAAGTTAGGAAACTGACCCAAATCAACACATTTGTTAAAAATATTTGATAAGATAGGGGCAATACACTCAATTATATGTTTCAGTAAATGCATTGAAATTCCCCACAAATCTTCTGTTTTCTTTAAATTTAAATCTTTAAAAGTGTTCATAATTATCTTATCATTGACATGACAAAAATTAAAAGCAGTTTTGCATTCCTCTACATTAGATTTAAGGATGCAATTTGCTAGGTGTGAATTGGAAGGTAATAAACGAGTCGCTGCAGTCGGCACATTAGAAAAGTATGATTCGAAAGCTTTTGCCACTTCATCATCTGAGTCTAGGCATTTACTATCAATTCTTAAAGAGAGCTTGTGATTTTGTATTTTGTTTTTACAAGTCTCTTTGTTAATAATATTCCAAGTTGCTTTAATTTTATCACTAGAATTTAAAATCTTGAGCCTGAGATAATTAGATTTTGCTGCTGCACATACTTTTTTAAATATTTTAGAGTAATTTCTAACAAATTCAACAAATTTTGGATCACTTGAATTTGCCTTCAAGTTATATAAATCAAATAACTTCCTTCTACTAGTGAAGATACCTGTGGTGGCCCAGTCACTAAATTTAGTTTTAGAATTATTAATAGTGACTTTTTTCTTAGTGAAAACACTTTCAAATTCTTTTTCAATTAAATTGAATAACATGCTATACGAATCATTAATTTCCCTATCCCTGAACTGTAACAACGAGACTCTTTTAGCTATATTTTCCCTAAATTTATCCAGGCGGTGTGCTGTAATTGGTCTACAGATGAAAGTAGATGAAGCTGTGTTATGGTCATGTTCCAAGACCACAATCTGCCCGCTATGGTCAGAATTTATAAAATTAATTATTGACCTATCAACTATATTACAATTACAAAAAACATTATCAATACAGGTGGCAGATGTAGGAGTAATTCTTGTAGGCTGGCAAAATAGTTCATGTAGATTATAGCTTTTAAACAAATTCAAAAACATTATTGAATTTTGAGATGAATCCAAAATATTTACATTAAAATCCCCACATATAATTATCTTTTTGTTACAATTACATACTTTTTTTAATAATTCTTCCATGATGGACTCAAAAATTTGGTAATTTCCAGATGGAGGCCTATAAATGCATACAATAATGAATTGTTCAATCTCTGCACATGATATTTCAACACACTCACAATATATCAACACACTGTCCAGACAGACGGAGCTGACAATCCGCATTGTCGTTTAATATGCTGTTCAGCGCATTTGGGTATGGTCTAACCATAATATTAATTGTATAACGCTCTTACGCTGTATGGTCACACTAGTGATAATAGTTCTAAAACGTAATGACATTATTTGATGATAATATTTAGTCAGTCGACGTTGCCGGTCAACATACATCAATACACCGTCTAGACAGACAGTGTTGACATTCTGCATTATCGCATGTCCTATATTCAGCGCATTTGAGCGTTGTCTTAAAAAAAAAAAAAAAAAAAATTTATGTTCTTATGTTTTCACTATACTATTATAGTTCCAATGTGTAATTTCATTATGTGACGATGATATTGTGTTGTTATTGCAGGTCCTATATACGTAGAGTAATCTAGATCAACCCACCTTCTAAACAGACGGTGTTGACAGTCTGCATTCACACGTTATTGGGCGTATTTGATCGCTGAGCGACCATTATTTTGCCATCATTATATCATAATAGATTCAAGATGTCATTTCGTTAAAATTAGACCTTAATGAAGCTTTTTTTACATTAATACATACATACATACATAACATCACGCCTATAATCTCCGAAGTAGTAGGCAGAGTCAAAGGAGCAGCATGCCCCTTCAACCACATTCAGCCAAACACAAAGCCGGGCTGAGTTAGATTGAAAATTGTAAAAAGGAGTGACAAGCGGCTAAAATGTCGCCTATACAATCACACACCCAAAACCCGGTATACTATTAGTCGCCTTTTACGCCATGCTAGGCAATAACCACAATTGGCATATTCTTTTTAAGTCCCAGACCAACATGGGACAGTAGGCTGGGTTCGATGGAAAGCTGTGAAAAAGAAGTGATAAGTGGCTAGCTCGTCACCTACTCAGTCACATACCCAAAAGCCCGTAAACCATTAATCGCGTTTTACGACATGCTAGGCAAGAACCACAGTTGGCACATTCTTTTATTTTGTCCCAGATCAAAATGGGCCAAGTTCCAGACCAATATGGGACACATTAATTATTCATGAAATTATAGTTGGACAATATAAACCCTAAGTGAAAAGTACTCTACATCCTTTTCTGTAGCCCAAACAACACATTTACAAAGCTAATGACGATCGGCCGCTTTGGCATTTTAGGGAGAATATTGTATAACGTTACCATACAAAGCAAGAGATAAAAATAAAACAATTAATCGCACAGTGTACCATAGGAGACCTCAGACAAGGCTTAAACCGAAGGATAAAACATTTATTCCAGGGTCCGATTCTAGATTCATAACCGTATTTCTCGCTTCAGAATCAGAAACGGGTAGCATCTGGTAGCTTGCTTGTCAAAGATTTAACCAACACGCCCCTGGAATACGGAGTAAGCGAGTGTTTGATATTTTACGTCTGATTTCTGAATTGAGAATTTTTCATCGCAAACATGTGCTAAAAAGTTTGGCTGTTAATAATATTTGCTACAGAATCGCGTGGTTCTACCATTTTTTGAAACAGATAATAATTTACTTGTAGTATTTGCTGGAATATGTTAGCTAACGAAATATATACATACATACACACATAACATCACGCTCAAATCCCCGAAGAGGTAGGCAAAGTCAAAGGGACAGCACGCCCAAAACAGGGCAGGGTTAGATGGAAAATTGTGAAAAATAGTGACGGGTGGCTAACTTGTCCCCTACACAATCACATACCCAAAACCCATATTCCATTAGTCGCCTTTTGCAACACGCTAGACAAAAACCACAGTTGGCACATTATTTTTAAGTTCCAGACTAACATAAATTTCTTGAATAAGTCGTAGAGTAACGCAGGAGCTTCATTGATGTCGGTGATACTGGGTCAGCTTAACTATCGAAGGACTGTCCTATAGAAAACCAATGTAACTTAGTGACACTTTAGTTATGTTTCGTTCAGCTAAAATTATCGAAGGTTTACTTAAATTCTGAGGGTTCTCAGTGCTGACAACTGCCAGTTTAGGTGGTAGTTGCACATATAGTGTTTTCCATCACTCTTGAGTTAGTGGTATAAATCTGTAAATATATCTATATATGAATCTACTGAAAGAAGGTCGAGGTTAAACCAAAGTCTGAACGAGAGACAAGTGTCTCTACCCATTTAGCTAGTTTGAATTAATGATTTGAATATTTAAAGAGAAGACTTTCACACGTCCTTCTAGCATTCAGGTCAACGACTCAATGTTGTTAAATCCAATGTCACTAAGAATACTTCTAGCCACAATAGCTTGAATATTCCATCTGATGTCATCACATGAATTTTCAGAAGCACATCAATTCACAAAAGAACATGACTGTTGCTATTTCTTCTTGCAATTTAAATAAGTAGCAAATAGAGACGTCTTTACTTCTTCACTGGTCCGAATAAACTCCAGATCGTAATAAAAATACATACATATTTCATTTATTTAATCAATTCACATGGTAAGCAATGGAGTAATGGATTTGAACGTATTGAATATATTCATCGATCGGTTTCCGCTGTTCTACAAGTGCAAAGTGATTAAAGTATATCATGTTATATGATGAGAAAGATAGACCTAACCTACCTAAATTCAATTTCATTGAAACCGAATCTATTAGAACCAATTGGGGAACAAAGACACGATAGTGACGAATATATTATATTCAATCGTGCCGCACCGTAGTCTGAAGGAATAATCCCGAATATGGATGATATGGAAAAAAAAAAAAGAAAAATTACATAACATACATACATAATATCACACCCATAATCCCCAAAGAGGTAGGCAGAGTTAAAGGGGCAGCAGGCCGCTTTAACTACATTTAGCCAAAAAGAAAACTAGGCTGGGTTAGATGGAAAATTGTGAAAATGAAGTGACAAGCGGCTAGCTTGTCACCTACACAATTATATACCCAAAACCCCATATACCATTAGTTGCCTTTTACGACATGCTAGGCAAGATACACAGTGGGCACATTTTTTTTAGACCCCGACCAACATGGGACTAATGAAAATTGCTGTAATCAATATGTTGAATTGCAGGCGCGATAGTTCATATTAAAAAGGCCATGTTTGACGCCAAAGTAACTCCCTTAAATCTAGGCATCTTCAAACTTTATCAGGCTTTGTTCTAAATACTAAACAAAAACTATTAACTGACTGGCCCGTTGGTCGAGTGGTTAGAGACCCTGGCCACGAAACCAAGGGTCGCAGGTTCGAATCCCGCTAGAGGCAAATGTTTCGTGTGATGAACATGTACATTTGTACTCGAGTCATGGATGTTTATAAACTTATTTTAGTATGTCCATCCGTTCACCTAGTATCCATAGCACAAGCATAAGCTTAGTTTGGAACTTGGGAATTGGTGTGTCAGTCTGGAGAATTTATTTATTTATTTATTAAACGCAACTATGTGGGCGTCACGGTGACACCAAGTATACGCCCACACTCGTCTCAACAAACTCAGCCGCTATAACCGACAACACCCAGTCAAACGAAACGTCCCCGGCTTTATATCTACATGAATCCTAAACGCGTATCTCAAATTCCTTTACGTAGTCACAAACAATAAAACTTAATTGTATTCAGAGTCCCTTAGACCTTCAAATCAACGTCAAGTCAAACCTTGAGATTGTTGTATGAATAGATTAGATGTTTGTATTTACACAGACTGTTTTGCTCAGTTTTCATCTCGTTTCAATAAGCGAAGGTTTCTGGGAAAGAGGAATTTGTGTTATTGTTATACAGTAAGTAAGTACATGCCGTCGAAAGGTCAAATTTTAAAATCTTAAGATGTTTTCAGTAAAGGTTAGATTCTAAATTAACAAGACATTGTTTATTGTTAATGTTATAATTATGTAATCGGGTATAAATACAAGATATTTATTTAAACTCATCAAAAAGATTGACTGGCTCGATGGCGCATTCGGTAATGACCCTGCCCCATGCGCCAAGAGTTGTGGGTTCATACAAACATTCGTATGATGAATATATATGTTTGTTCTGTGTCTGGGTGTTTATATCGAATATGTATGTATATATTTGTAAAAGCACTGTTGATTCTGATATCCGTAACACAAGTGATGAATCTGCTTACCTCGGAATCAGATTAATGTATGTGATGTAGTCTGATATTTATTTAATTTATTATTAAAAAGGTCTCATGGTGTACTCTTAAAAGTTCAGTTATAATAAAAAAAAATACTTATTTACTGTAAATATATTACACATTGATCGCCTCTCGCTTATTAATAAAAACGAGTGACTCATTTGCTATATGATTTCTGTCCAAACTGGATATAAATTTACCACTAGCGGTGGTAGTGCATCAGAAACACATATATTTATTCAAGTAAATTTTTATGTGTTTACCATAAATTCAATGTAGGCCTTAAATGAAGTCAACGATGCGTAATACACAATTTTATATATCATCCAACCCAGCCCACTGTCCCATGTTGGTCTGGGACTTAAAAAGAATGTGCCAACTGTGGTTCTTGCCTAGCATGTCGTAAAAGGCGACTAATGGTATATCGGGTTTTGGGTGTGTGATTGTGTAGGCGACAGGTTAGCCGCCTGTCACTGCTTTTTCACAATTTTCCATCTAACCCAGCCTGGCTCTATTTTTGGCTGAATGTGGTTGAAGGGGCTTGCTGCCCCTTTGACTCTGCCTACCCCTTCGGGGATTATGGGCGTGATGTTATGTATGTATGTATGTTATAAATTATTATTAAACAAAGTCGTGTCAACATTTGATAGCATAGTTAGATGCTACTGAACTACTGAAGCTAAAAAAAAAATGGGATAAATAATTTAAAAAAAAATACTTTTCACTCCCAAATTTAGTACATTGGCCCCGGCAACTCCCGGGAGTGCCATTTAACTTTTAAAATTTCGAAGCCGTTACAAATTCAAATATAAATCAGTACAGCCGAGTGGGCAGCGGTCGACACGAACGAGACAATGTAGGGTCCGGCGCAAAAAGATAAATTATGTGTTTCACTTGCCAACTTCCAGTGTTCCGTAAATCAAGATTAGTGAAATGTTAAAAAAGATGGCAGCTAAGTTATAAGGAAAAGTATTTATAAAAAGTCGTGGTTCGTATACGTTAATAAAAGACAAGAGAGATCAACCTTCAGCTATTTCATAACATATTTACCGGGACCTTAATTTACTATTATATAACTTTTTGTAACCCTTAGGTAATATAAAGAAAATATAAACGTTCCTTCATTATTGTTTTAATCGACTGGCCCGTTGGTCGAGTGATCAAAGATACTGGCCACGAAAGCAAGGGTCGCGGGTTCGAATTCCGCTAGGGGCAAATGAGTCATAAATGTTTATAAATGTATTTAAGTATGTCTATCCGTTCAACTAGTATCCGTAGCACAAGCATAATCTTATTTTGGAACTTGCGTGAGAGAGTCAGTCTGGGGAATTTATTTATTTATTTTATTTATGATTGGACATTCATACATCCACATTATGCAGTTGGTGTATATTAGTACAGACACGTCCAGCAGTGGACGAGTATAGATTGACGAATATAATGCCTATATAATCATCAACTTATCTATTTGACTAGTTTTTGAAAACCATCGCACATTATTTAATGATATATAAGGACTCTAGGAATAACATTTATTTAATTTTTTATAAGAATTTTACATAAAAAAAAATGTTTAAAAATGTACTGCTTATTTAAGCTTTCAAAACGCCTACTTCGGCAATATGGCGTCGAGTGACGTCTCACGTCTGTACGAAAACATTGGAAGAAGGTCGAATAATTCCCATTCTTTTGTTTATTTGATTTTATACCTGTAATTTACTAGTAAAAATTAGCTAGAATTTAATAATTCTAGCTAATTTTTACTAGCTTGTACACTCTCGCACTGCGCACCATGCGCAGCTTGCTCATAAAGCTTTTCATCCGTCATATTGCATACCCGGTATAGAAATAGAAATAGAAATATGTTTATTCATGTAGGCAATAGCACTTATGAATAATCATGACACAAATACGTAAGTGATTTTACAACCAGGTTCGGAACGTTGATTCTATGAGTTAGTATGTCACCAGCATTTCGTAATACAGTTTTTATCTCTGTTCTCCTTCCTGATATATGAAAGCCAATCATCATCCTCTTGACCTTCTCCCAGTTCATCTGGGGTCGGCGCAGCATGTCGTCTTCTTCCATACGTCCCGGTCAGCCGTCATCAAGCTATCCACTTCCATTTTACTCATATCATCTTTCACACAATCCATCCATCTTTTATTTGGCCTTTCTCTTCCTCTTCATCCACTAATATTCATACTCATCACTCTCTTTGTCACATGTCCTTCCTCTCTTCTCATCACATACCCATACCAAGATAAACGGTTACCTCTCATCTTATCTATCACTGGTGCCACTTTCATATTTCCTCTAATATATATATTTTTTATCTTGTCCGTTCGCGTCACTCCACACATTCACCTTAACATTTTCATTTCCGCTGCATGCACTTGTCTTTCATCCGTCTTCTCCACGGCCCTACATTCCGATTCATACAGTATGGCAGGTCTTATATTGGTTTTGTAGATATATGAAAGCCAATGCTGAGTCTTTATTATCCCAGCATAAAAAAAAAATTTTTGGTTTCATTTTGTCGTAACTACCTTAACTTCACGCCACTTCCCTAGCAGGGTAGGCAGAAAGAACCGAACGCCATTTTGTCGTCTTTCAACGGAACTATGATTATAATGTTCCACCGCAAAAGTAAAAACGAAACCCCTGTACAGGGGTTGTCAACAAGACTCGAGCGCCAATGAATATTGGCATGATAATTCCGATGTCCGTAATTTCCGACCCGTCAGTTTCATGCTGCAAGCCATCGGCGGCTAATTCCGACGAAAGTCGAACGATCTAACTATCCCTTTTCTTTTTTATAGCGAGTGAATGCGCGCGATAGAACCGGGCTGGCGAGCTAGGGATGCGCGGTGCGAATCGATTGTTGTCATCGATTTTAGGTTTATGATATCAGGATCAATAAATAAATCTGTTTATTAGTAACTTACTAACTTTATTATTATTAGTACTTAATAGTAAAATCGAATTGCCTAGCCAAATTTCTTATTATTAATATAGGAAATACATAACTATAGGTGCGTTTAATTTGCGGAAAAAACGCTTTGGAATGTGCTTTAGGGTAATTTGTCAGCACACTACGAAGGTTAGGTTAATAGTCTAATATAAAGTACAAATCACTAAGATACGGAATTAATACAAACCACTATTTATACAAACATCTCTCAAAAATTTTATGGTACGAGATGTTATAAGCGATATTATGATATTGTTATACCCTTCCTATATTGCCCAGTCCATTTCAGTTCAGTCATTAGTGTTATTTGTGGCTGGAAGCCATTAATTCTGCGTTTGATATGGCCTATCCCTTCTGGAATTACAGCATAACAATGTACGTAACAATACTACTGCAAATTAAACAAAACTGAAATCGATTCAACGATAAAATCGATTAATACATAAAACCAACGTTGTTTCTCATCCTTACCCCGATCTGTTCCGCTTATAAGACTGCGTTTGACGGGTCGCGGCTAGAACGGGTTGTTAAACGAGCATTTCAATGAGTGTTTGTTTGTTTCAACAATGGCATGTGATTAAAACTGGAATGGAAAACGTCTTTGATTGGTTTTGAATACAAATGGCAATGCATTCAAGAGCTAATTGAAAAGAGTCGATTCATAAATGTTGGATTGGAATTTGTTATCGATGACGTAGATTGTCTTCTTCTCTTTTGTAGTCTATAGACTTAGAGGTTTTCGTTTGTGTTTTTTTTTAGGTTTAGGGTTGATTTGTAAATAAAGATTTAGTTTCATACTAATGAAAATAGGTCTTAAATTTTTTTCTACTTACCTACTTTACTTTTTTATCTCTACATATATCTGCTGCTTAGTAAAATTATTGAATTGATGTACTCATTTTGTTTGGAGTGAATATCAATACCAGTAAAAAAAAAAATATTGAACTATTTTATAGCCTTTGTAGCCTCCAGGCATGTGGAATTCCCTTTGTAAGGCCACGTCTTTTCAAGAAGTTCAGATTGTTTGTCTACCTTTTACATTCTATTTATCAGTTTAAAGGTGAAACAGTCACTTACTTTTGCAATACTAATGTTAGTAATAAAAAAGACATTTATATAACCCTAGCTTTTTTGTAAAAAAGTCCGATGTAAGCCAACGTCGTCAACGTGACGAAAGTAGACTGTGTGTTTGTATAGCCAATACGATACTTAAGCAAAAAGTATACTTGGAAGGTATGGGTCCGCTTATATTTAATAAATTGCCAAAAGAAATAAAAAATTTGACATCATTGAATTCAAAAATAAATAAAAACATTTCCTATATGAAAAATGTTATTACAATTTAAATGATTATTTGACTAATGCTTAATTTGATAAATTTTTAGGGTATGAATTATAATTATGTACTTATTTATTATTTTGAAGTTTAGTTTGTAAGTTTTTGACAATATCTTAATCGATTTTTGTATAATTTAATGATATAATTTAATTTTACAGACATGCAGGACTTACACAATTTTTGTACATCATTTTGTTACCCATGTTTTGACAAATAAAAATATCTTTATCTTTATCTTTATAAAACAGTTCGTGATTTAATTCGTCACCATTTTACGTCAATTCCTAAGGAAATCTTCAGCAAAATTTAACATAGACGCAAAGAAAACATAGAATTTCGAACATGTTGACTCAAATAATATAAACACGTCATATCTGAAATGCTCTTGACTTGTAACCTTCAGCACTACTAAAGTCGAATTGAATAATCATACAGCGTAAATTCGAACTTAAACAATATACGGTTGTACTAGCAGTCATAATTAGAACTAGTGTTGTATAACTATAGATGGATAGTCGGTAACATTGCCGACAAGATTTCTTCGTCCATTAATTTGGAATTTAAGAACAATATGCCAACTGTGTTGCTTGTCTAGCATGTCGTAAAAAGCACTAATAATTGTATAGGCTATTTGGTTTGTGATTGTAAAGGCGACAAGGCGACATATAATCACTGACACAAAAATTAGATATAGTACCAATGGTAGCTAATTGTTTTTAACAAGTTTATGTGCTTTTAACATCCCATCGGCTTACCACAAACTTCGTCAGATCGTGCGTCCATCTAGTCGGAGAATTACCAGTGCTAAGTCTTCCAACTCACGACCAATCAATGATCTTATGGTCCGTAGACCTCAAGCAATCCAGCTGAGTCCAACACAAATTTAGGTTTTCTGGCGCCAGCGATATGTGCTGGAAAATGCTGTTGGAGTGCGATACCTACTAGAGAGTGCAATGCTGGTTTAAGGAAACCAGCTAAGTCCAGCACAATTTTAGCACTGCTGAATCCAGCGTCAGCTGGAGCCAGCTGAAGACGCCCCTATATATCAATCCTTAGCATCTACAGTATTATTTTTTCTTATTTCGACAGAACATCGTGTCAACAAGCAGCACTAATGAGGATTCCAAACATCTAATTTATATAGATAGTTTCCAAGGTTTGTAGGTCACGATCGTATTAGTTAAAGTAAGATATATCTTAGACTAGATCTTGACTGTGTTCAAACTATAATTTAGTTGAAATAGACATGGCATCACAAATCTATATTTAAACTAATGTATAAAGCTGAAGAATTTGTTTGTTTGCTTGAACGCGCTCATCTCAGAAACTACTGGTTCGAATAAAAAAAAAATTGATTTGTATAGTTAATTTATCGTGTAAGGCTATTTATATAACATAACCATAAACGCGGGTAAAACCGCAGGCATAGCTAGTATTGAGATAAGCAGCCATTACAAATTGGCGGTATTACCTAATAGGTTTCTCATAATAGAAACATTCATTCTGAATATAAGATGACCGAGAAAATCTGAATTTATTTTATGAAATCCTTTATGTTTATACTGAAGTTAATGGTTTAACATTAAACTAAAGTTAAGACCCAAATTGTCTCTTTTAATTTAAATAAGGCATTATACTTAGTATGTAAGAAAGTTTCAAATTTACAAAAATATAATAAATAGCGTTCATTTAATACAGGGTATTGTTTTAATTCAATTTTATCATACAGTTACTTTTTGCAGTAGTTTTACTTTTATGTAAGTTTTGATTAATACGATACGACATGCGATTAACAGTAATTCGTGGTTGACTGGTTCTCTAGTTAACCACCAAGTACTGTTAATCATGACCAGCTTCCAAATGTGGTATTTTTAACACACTTGACGTTTGTGCCAAACATCGCTTCCCTATATCTATTATAGCTTTACATATGTTTAGCTACGATTATTTTCAATTCAATTTTACTCAAGTTTCCATGCAAAATTAGAAATGTGAGTAGGCGTTATCCCATTAAAATTGGGTAAAGTTGAACGATAAATTCTACAAGCTTCAACAGAATTTTTTGTTTTAATTTGGCGTATTTGTATCGTAAATCTCCTTTTATATACCTATTCACTTAACGGAGAACTTTGATAACAGACCTTAAAGACGATGTCTAGACGCTCTTAATGAAAAAGGTATTATGTACATTGTCCATGGAACTTCTGTTGAGAATAACATATGTATTACAAGTATAATAATAAATAAATAATAACATATCTATTACAAGTATAATAATAAATAAATATCAGACTACATCATGGTGTTAACGGTCATGATAATCATCTTCCATGCGTAATGGCCTATACTCGGGGTCCGCTTAGACCATAATCTAAATTTATCAAGTCTGGATATCACATTTAGGTACCTATGGCCTTTATAACTTAAGACAGATACTCAACAATTTAACGTGTTGGTTTCATCGAGTACCCTTGCCGCTAACCTAATGGTAGAAATATTTACCTAAATTATAAAATATAATTGGTAAGTGTCAAAATATGAACCGAATATTCTCGCATGTAATACGCGTCCTAGCCATTAAGCTGACATTACTTACTAAAGTACAAGCCTAAACGTGAATAAGTATACTTTTTAGTCCACCCATCTCCTATTTAAGGGAGCTTTCATCCCCACATTCACACAAAAACAAATAAGTAGTACTCATATTTACACTTCTCTCATCGCTACGCCATGACATCCACTGAAAGGGTTGAAAAAGCGGCGCAAAAACGAAAAACGTACATTCAACCCTGCAATGTTCTTTGGCCGTTGATGGACGGAATTTTTTTATACCCCACATAAGGAAATGTACACCGGTGTCGGATCATAAGGTAAATGGATAATGGAGGAAGGGAACAGAAAGTTTTACTGGGGCAGAAGGGGTCTCAGCGATTCTTTCGTTACTAAAAATAGGTGGTGATATTTACGGATGTAGGATAAAGTTTTTGCGCTGTAGCTGAATGTAACTTTTGTGTACAAGTATGGTATAAAATTATGCCTAGCTTATGCCCTATCTACGTAGTGAATGGCTGATACATTTTTTTTTTTAAACTTTTATTTAATAGGCTAGATGACTAAAAAATTATGTTTAGTTTGTCAGTTAGATTATAAAAAAAAAATAACATGTATTTTTTGTCCCATGTTGGTCTGGGACTTGGCCCATGTTGATCTGGGACAAAAAAAAAGAATGTGCCAACTGTGGTTCTTGCTTAGCATGTTGTAAAAGGCGACTAATGGTATATCGGGTTTTGGGTGTGTGATTGTGTAGACGACAGGTTAGCCGCTTGTTGTGACAATTGTAAAAATAAAGCCGGGCTGGGTTATATGGAAAATTGTGAAAAAGCCAAGGCTTTTTTTCACAATTACCAGATATGACCAGTTTTAATTGTTTTATTCATACATTGTCAACACATATACATATATACATACAAAGAGTATACCTAACAAAAGGTACCGTAGATTCCTAAATTAGAAACCCTAATTTCACATACTAAACAAACAAATCAACCGTCCTCAAAATGACTAAGCAATCCTACTGTAAATAAACAATTTTGCTTACAAAGTAACTTAATTTGCCCGTCTATTTTCTCCCACCAATTAATAAATGTTCACCCACGTCTCAGTCAAGTGAAGGTTATATATTCACGCATACTAAACCAATAACTGCGACAATTTACATCAATACGAAATGTTACCGATAAAGAGACATTTGAAAATCGATTTAGGAAGAACTGAAGCGTTTTAGGGTTTGATTAGACTGATAGAACTCTCTGTTTGAAGTGCTTTATACAGCCTTTGTTAAATGCTAGATTAGGGACTGATTTTAAGGTCATTTGCGAATTAATTTGGACTCTATTTCACACATACGCATGGGGCTTTGATTTCATCCCTACTCCTGAACCAATTTCATATAGTCTCCAGAATTGAGCTTTTCAATGTAAATCTTCAGGTCTCGGTATTTATAAATTCTGATTGAGGCAACTTACTTTTACTCAGATCAATGTGATGTTGTACAGTGATTTATGCCATAATTTCCAATTACCTACTAAATACCCCTTCGGGTAAGCTTAGTTCTGGGACCAATAAGCCTCTCAAACGGCATTTATCCAATTTTTTTATTTTTTTAGGTTTAAAAATTGTAAAAATAGATTAGAAACCTTTGTGGCTTACGCATCTTCGACATACATTACTATATGTCACTGCACATTAAGAAGTTGAGTAAACATAGTTAGCACACAAAGTCATCCAATTGTGTCCCCGAAATTCGGGCCAGAGTCATTAACATTTCCCCCTACGGTCCAGCACAAAGAGCCAGTGATACACCCATAGGTCTTCGCGTTGACGCCAGGAAATTGCGACCGAATAAATTTGCGTTCGGCGTCGCGAGTGGCACGTGCCGCGCGATGTTTTGTCGCATTAGCGGCCCGGGACAGCTGGCTGGTATTATTCGGTTGCTTCAGTAGTTACACCTGAGAATGAAGGAATAATATTGCGACAATATTATTAATAAAAGTTTACTTCGCTATCATATGGTTGTAAATACGTATTGACCTCCATATTCATGCATACTTTTAATATTTTAAGATTTTGGTTGTAATTTATATTTTTTTTATTTTGATACTCTAAAACAGGCCCACACTAAAACGTGGTTCAAAGTTAATTATGATTCATACACCTTGTATAAATTGTATTGAAAAGAGTAACCACCGAGTTTCTTGCCGGATTCTTCTCGGTAGAAACATTCCGAACCGGTGGTAGAATCATATAGCTGTGGCTTTACCTATTTTTGACGATTTATAAGTGTTTCCTTGAAACCTATATAAATAAAGAATATTTTGACTTTGACTTTGACTATGAATAGTGATTTTCTAGCCATTTTTTCGTCTAAGTAACTAGAAAACTTGAGTCATGCTTTAACAAGATTAATCAAATATTATTTAAGCTAAAAAACACGATCTGTAGTAAGTAAAGAACTCAACAAACCTACTAAATAAGTCGTTAATATTTCCATTTTCGGTCCAGCACAAAAGAGCGAGTGATTTGTCTTTTTCATAAATTCTCTTTGATTGTCGCACAGCGGCCCGGGACAATCTGGCTGTTATTATTCGGTTGTTGTCATTACACCTGGGAATGAAGGCGTTTTAGTTGTGAAACAATAAACTAGCATCTTGTTTAAGTAACAAATAATATACCTATTGGGAAAATATAATAAGAAAGAAAATAACTACAGTAGTAAATATATTGTCGCATTAGCGGCTTGGATAAGCTAGGTGTTATTAGCTTGCTGTCTTAGTCACACCCGAGGATGAAGGCGTTTTTGTTGACACAGCATAAACGAAAAACTTGTTAACATAAGGGAGCGCGCAGACGACAGACATTTTGTTTGCGAGTTTTTTTTCCGCTTCATATCATATTACAACTGCTTCAAAATACTGACAAGGGACTGCGAAAGTGATAATCGTTAGTAAATTAAATAAAATGAAATTGTTTTTATTTACATAGGCTTCAAAAACCACTTGTATATCGTTAGAATACGATCAATATCTATCGGTTCACAAAATAGTTTCTACCAAGAAGAAACCGGCAAGGAACTCGATAGGTACTCTTTTTCAAATACCAAATCTTAATAACTATTAGTTATTATTTCTTAGTCAATTTAGCAGTGCACGTGACAAGCCTATTCTGGGTCTAACCATATATTCTTATCATTTAAATCATCTTTTATCTTTTAGTAGCCCCTTATAATCAAAAAATTTTTAATATATAATTTTATTTATGTACGTACAGGTAAATCAATGAATATAATAATAATTATTAAGATCGCACTCAGCCTACTTGTATTCTTAGCGGACTTTTTTTTCTATGTTTGAGTATCTTTTGGCCGCAGCAAACAAAAACTCAGCCGTCTGCGCACTTCCATACATAATACAGTAAAATATTAACACTCTAATTAGTAAATATCTTGCGTCCAAGTGTACGTTCGAATACAACATAATCAAAAGGTTCTAAACTTACACACACCATGGATTCAAACATTGTCAGTTCCGTGAAATATGTAGTTTCTTAGTCATTAATTATACTAATAAATAACAGATTCATGGTATAACTAGCTGCGCCCGCGGTTTCACCTGCGCTTATAGTTAATGTTATATAGCCTACAGCCTTCCTCGATAAATTAACTAGGTATACTACACAATTTTTTTTTTTTTTAATTCTGACCAGTAATTCTTATGATTATCGCGTTCAAGCAAACACACAAACTCTTCAGCTATAAACATTAGTAAGCACGAGTATAGTAGTATAAGATTGCAAAAAGCGACACTTTTAAAAGAGGAAATACTGAGTTTCTCACCGGATTCTCCTCGGTAAAAACATCATTCCGAACCGGTGGTAGATTCATCGTAAGTATGTGATGATTTAAAAGTGTTATTTTAAACCTTAGAAAAAAGATCAGTCGAATTGAGAACCTCCTCCTTTTTTTTGAAGTCGTTAAGAAAATTTTGATTTGACAATCGGCCCGTCTGACCCTTAGCAAAAACCGTGGCTAATTCCACTTAATTGATGCATTTATTAGTAATGCAGTAACTTGCTAATACTGAAATTCCATCTCTGTCTGGTCTGGAACGTTGATTGATAATACAAGACAGAACTAAGTTTAGACGTGCGGGTATTCGCTTGCGTGTTGGGAGTGCCCCGGGCATGCATCCAGACAGTGCAGACGACTGGAGGTTCGTTTTTATTATCAATTGTTTAATTACAAAAAATAATAACAGCTAATGTGATTTAGGATCAACTTAAGAGGTAAGATTTAGTTCTTCTAGTGATTAATTGGTGACATTTGACGAACGATTCATCTAGTTACTATTAATAACACAGTAGCTAATTTTGATTTGAAACATCAAATGAATTTTTAAATATTAACACATTTTTGGATAAAATCTTCAGTGTTTTTTTTTTTAAGAGATGGTTGAGTATTTTTATTAAAAACTAGTTGGAAGAAGCCAGAAAGCGATTTTTCTAAATATTTAGTATTGTTTTTGACATGATCTGTTGGGACTGCAATGTTTTGACTCAGTTACATGATCTGAATTTAATTTTTGGATTCACCTTTTGATTAATTTCAGAAAAACATATTCACTGATCGAGATTTAAGCCCCCATCAGCTAGTGCCACGTGAAAATACATATATGTGTGAATAACTAGTGAAACTCCGGATACTATTAGATATACCGTGATGTAGACATGTTCCAGAAATGCCCGGGGGCTCATCGCGCCAGACATCGTGCATGTTTTGTGAGCGGAGTACTCTCTCCGGGGAGCAGGCGAAAGTGCCAAAAGAGCAATAGTTTCTTGAACGGTGGAAGTGTTTATAAACTGAACAAGAGAACGGTAAAGAGGTTGTTTAATGTTTGTTTCTTGATAATTCAAACTCAAACTCAAACTTAAACTCAAAATATCTTTATTTACGTAGGCCTCAAAAAAGCACTTGTAAATCGTCAAATAATAGATACAAAATAGAACAATTTGAATCTACCACCGGTTCGGAATGTCGCATCTACCGAGAAGAAACCAGCTAGAAACTCGGAAGTTACTCTTTTCAATGCCAGATTGAATAACAAATTAAATTTACAGATTAAATTAATATTTATTTAATTATACCAAGTCATACAGTTAATGTTCGTTAAAGATTCAGCCGAGTATTATTAGAAGTAAAAGGTAAACCAGAGCAGAATTGATGGCATTTCTTGATTTTTTCTTGTGATGGTAATTTTCTTTTATACTGGCAATTTACATATGCTTTTTTTCATCTAACCCAGCCCGGTTTTATTTTTGGCTAAATGTGATAAAGTGACTTGCTGCCCTTCAACTCAGCCTACCCCTTCGGAGATTACATGCGTGATGTTCTGTATATAAATAAATTTAAATAATTTGTTATTGATTTGGTGGGTTAGTCTAATAAACGTGTGTTTCTAAACTACTTTGCAAAATTAGTCGTTATTGAAACTAAATCGTAGGTTTCTTTCAAAACATTGAAACTTTACTATGCTAGTATACGTTTAAGTCGCAAAAAAAGCTGCTTTACATATAAAGATGAAATTTATTTTATCGGATAACTTAGCCTAACTTAACGTTTTTAATGTCTAAGTCTTTCAAAAATTTAGCCAAAAAAGTCTAGTTTTGAACATAAGGTCCCCAAAAAGTCATTCACATAAAACGATGCTGTTCCATTTGGATATATCGGCTTCTCGCGACCTCCACTAAGACGTCATCGTTCAAAGTATCGTACACAAAATAAATCTTCAACGTGCCTCAGAAATTCATCATACCCAAACATCTTTACACGATTCGTTTACTACCAACTATAATGACGTCAGTACAAGCTTTTTATTAACTCCACTCAATTACAAGCCTAGCGAGCCGACCCCACTTATCGTGATAAATGCCCTAATACTAGTCGGGTAACTAGCAAATGACATACTATCACGTCAATAACTACTATGGCGATCCATTAATTTTCCCGGATCATAAAAACGGGAGAAATGAACTACGTGATTTCAAGGCAGTAGAGCGAAGACATAGCGTAGAGAGGGGCAGTGAAGAACGTGTTATGTGACCGCAGAAATACCATTGTAAACGTGTGGAATAAAAAATCTTCACATTAGTTAATAATATATAGTTTTATTTTAAACTACCATTCTGGTAATTCATTAGTTGCAATAACAATTTCATGATAAAAAAATAATGCATGTATGAATTCGTCAATTTTATTATTGGCTGAATATAGTTGAAGGAACTTATCGCTCAATAACCACTGCCTTCCCCCTCAGATATTGCGGGCATGATGGCTTAATGAATTTTATTCATATTAATCTGATCTGATTGTCTACAACGCATTTCTGTTGTAGAAATCAAAATCAATAAAACAACGGCAAACACCTAGACCTGAAACAAATACATGTTCCATCCACAGTTTTTGTCCTTATTCACGCCGCTTGCAGTCAACGTGAAGTCTTAATTTCAATAGACATAATCGAGACTCATTCTTGGCATACTGCCATCATCTTCACTGTGTCAGAGCCGTGTACTGCCGTTTTATTGGCTTAATTTACTTGATAGCAATTCTTCCAGGATTCGATGACAGTAATTATATTATCTCTTGTCGAGGCAGCAGAAAAGGAATATAAGTGGTACTAATTATTTGAATCTATAGGTACTAACTATTATTATAAAGAGGAAAGATTTTATTGTTGGTTTGTTTGTATCAAATAGGTTCCGAAACTACTGGACCGATTTAAATAATTCTTTCACCAATGGAAAGCTTTTTTATCAGCGAGTAACATAGGCTATATTTTATATCCGTATTCCCACGGGAACGGGAACTACGCAGGTAATACCACGGGGTACTCCTAGTTATTAATATCTGAAGTATTAATAATAACGTATTTTCCTTTTCCAACAGACAATGTTTATTGCATGCGAATGAAACTACCAATAAAAGAATGTTGCTCGTCGTTGGAATAATAGCGTCTTTTAAGAGCAAATAAAAAAAAAGTGTTTTTTTTTTTATTGTAAATAGCATTTTTATTTTGGAGCGGTTGTAGCTCAATGGCAAGGACACGCGCCTCTTAACCGAGGAGTGCGGGTTCAAATCCGGGCACGTACCTTTGGATTTTTCAAGTCTATGTACGTATTTATACCACTAGCTCGACGGTGAAGGAAAACATCGTGATGAAACCTGCAAATTCAAACAACTTTGGATTTGTAACCATGATTCAAAAATTGTCTGGTTCCCCTATCTTAGGGTTACGAAGGTCAGACCGGCAGTCACTTCAATGTAATTACCAGACTCGCTAAATCATGGATCATGGTCTAAGCCAGCTATACTCAATGTGTGTTCCGCGGAACCCTGGGGGTTCCGTGAAGCCTTTCTGGGGGTTCCACGAAAATTGGTACTAATCATAAATATCATAACTCCTGGGGGAAAATCCCCTCCCCCCCCCGCACTGCCGCCCGCGCTGTTCTAGGGTCCCGTCAAATACTCCGCTTCCTAAAAGGGTTCCATAGCATAAAAAGTTTGAGAAACACTGGTCTAAGCGGACCCCGTCTAAGCACACTACATAACGTTAGGAAGATAATGATGTAGATAGCATTTTCATTTTGTAAGCATATCGTTACTTAATAATAAAAAGTTATATCCTTCTGTTTACTTATATTATCTTGCTAGTAGTCCCGACTACTAGTTTTAATTATTTTGTTAGAAATCTGATAACATATTAAAGTAATTGCTTTTTAAATTTGCGTTTAGCCAATCAATCTGGATTTAAATCATATTTTTATGTTAACCCCAAAGCACACGTTTTCTCACGACCTCTCTAGTGTTGTTATTCTATTTATACATAGGTTTTAAAAAAATATAAAAAGGATTTAGCCCCGACCATCTCAATATACAAATGTGTACACAATGCTTAGACATGAATCAAATAAGAATTTAATTAACGTCATCTACATATTAACACGGGTACTGGCAGTACAGTCTTGACTAGCTCGTAGCGTAAATGACGTCACAAAAGTAACGTAATGCTGGCCTGTATGACGGTGCCAAAGGATAGTATACAATAGTCCCACATCCGTTGTCACGGCGATTTGGGCACGTCTTTTGCTTACTATCAGGCTAAGCGGAGCGAATATACTGAGCCAATGTAAAAAAAAAACGTCCCAAGCTCTAACATTGTACGTTTACTGAAGACACAGGTTCTTTCGAGCTGCAAAATTTTAACAACCATACAAGCCCCGTCATTTCACCCAAACCAAAAACACAGAATAAACACACTCGTACAGTCAGACCCGAAAATAGCTGAGCACTTTTGATCTTTATTCCCAAGGACATAAGGGCACATTCAGTACCGCACTCGCTATTCCTGCTCGCACAAAACGGCCCTTTAAGCCGAGTGGCTCACAAATGAGACTTCTTTCAAGCCGTTGTTCGTCGGAATGCTTATTTACTTACACGTGGTCATTTCGCGTTTGTACTTTTTCCCTGACCTGGTTGTGGTGGAATGACTTCAACAGTACTTTGGTTGCGAGACGAAAAAATGCTTTTTCATCCTAGGCATTAAGTGAAGACATGGGAGCGAGCACATTTCAAGACTGTGAAAGGCTGTGTATAATTTCAGCGCTGGCTTGCAACCTCTCATTGTTAGTATTCTAATTACTATTTTAGCTTATCTATTCGTCTATGCTGCTAATTAGTATTTCAGCTTATCTATTAGTGTAATCTCTTAAGATTATGTTGATTTACTTTACACTAGTAGAATTCATTGAAGAAACACGTGCTGTTTGAGAAGATTAGCAAAAGTTTTCTATTTTAAATTGTAATTGTCTATTTAAAACATTCCGAATTACTAAAAGTGTATGGTGTTATTAAATTAAACGAAACATACGTACAGTATTTATTAATTATAGGTACGCAGACAGGTTACAGTCATATTGATTACTGGTAAGAGAACTCCTAGCGGTGCAATTCTCTTGACAGATCACCGGTAGGAAATATTACCAGTCGGTCCCGCGTACGTCGCACTCGGGTTTTTTACGTATTTCTCCACAGATTATACATATTTCATTGAAATGTCACTTCATTGTCACTCGGTATTTACAACTTAAGTCCTGAGAATACCACCCCAAATCCAAAGCTGTAGCAGTTTAAAAAAAGGAATGCAAAGTGACCTAGACTTCGTGACGTTATGCAGTGAACTACATGTTTGTTTTTTAATTTATTATTATTTGAATTATATATATACACTAGCTTTTGGCGCACACGCTACGCGTGTGCTTGCCAAAACCCAGCTCTGCGAGGCGGACGCTCCGGGCTTCGCCCTACGCGGAGCTCGGCCTTCGGCCTCGCGAAACGAAGCTCGGCCTGCGGCCTCGCTTAGATTACATTGCTGGGTTGGACCGTTCGCAATGGCGTTCTTATTCTTTTTTTGATGCGCTATGTTCCATATCAAATGGGTCCTAAAGAACCAGGCCTTCGGCCCGGAGGGCGCTCGGCCTCCGGCCTCGCGTACCTAGTTTGACCTGCGGTCTTACAAAATGACATGATTTATTTGGCGGGCGCTCCGCCTGAGACTTTGCAAAATCACATCATTTGTTTGGCCGCTCCGGGCTGCGCCCTACGCGGCGCTCCGCCTATGGATTTGCGGGATTGCATCATTTGTTTGGCCGCTTCGGGCTGCGCCCTACGCGGCGCTCCGCCTATATATTTGCAAAAACAATGTCATTTGATTGGCCGCTCCGGGCTTCGCCCTACGCGGCACTCCGCTTAAGCATTTGCAAAATAACACAACTAAATTGGCCGCTCCGGGCTTCGCCCTACGCGGCGCTCCGCCTATGTCTTTGCAAAATCACATTATATGTTTGCCGCTCCGGGCTGTGCAACTATAACATCGAACAAATACATTAACTGTTTGGCCGCTCCGGGCTTCGCCCGACGCGGCGCTCCGCCTAAGCATTTGCAAAATAACATAACTAAATTGGCCGCTCCGGGCTTCGCCTTACGCGGCGCTCCGCCTATGTCTTTGCAAAATCACATTACTTGTTTGGCCGCTCCGGGCTTCGCCCTACGCGGCGCTCCGCCTATGGCTTTGCGGAATCACATCATATGTTTGGCCGGTCCGGGCTTCGTCCTACGCGGCGCTCCGCCTAAGCATTTGCAAAATAACATAACTAAATTGGCTACTCCGGGCTTCGCCCTACGCGGCGCTCCGCCTATGTCTTTGCAAAATCACATTACTTGTTTGGCCGCTCCGGGCTTCGCCCTACGCGGCGCTCCGCCTGTGGCTTCGCAAAATACATTAACTCTTTGGCCGCTCCGGGCTTCGCCCTACGCGGCGCTACGCCTAGAACTTTGCGAAAAAAAAATTAAGGCATAATAAATGTGCTCCGCCTATGCCCACGCAAAGTTACATAGTCATTTTGTATGATAAAGACAGTACCGCAATACTATGCAACCGTTTCCCTATACAAATTCGTACAAACTTATCTTTGCGGTCGGCTCCAGTACAAAATGTATGGGAAAATCGAGTACCAACATGACATGGAGTTTTTCATTTTTTTCTTTTGACTGTTGATTTATATTTCAAAATTGGATTGAAATGGAAATATATGACCAATTTTGACAGATCCTCATACTTATTTTCTACCAAAAGTCGTTATTTCGAGTTTTTACATTTCGGGGTAAAACTCGAAAATTACCCCGAAAATTGGGAAAAAATTAAAACCAGTCGATAGGTCTTATAGGGTTCTACAACAAAGGTCATTATCAAAATTTAGCTTTGCTAACTGCAACTGCCCCAAAAACCACTTTAAAAATTCTGAAAAATTCACATTTTTACAAAATGGCCGCCACTTGGTCCGGCATTTTGATTTTTTTGAAGCCAGTATTTTTTAGGCATTAACGGTATATACTACATCGAACTGCATTTTTACTTTTTCCCTCCCACGTATAATGAGTCCTCCAGAGCCTCTGGAAGTAGACCATGCCTTCGGGATTCACCTTCCCGCTGCTCCGAGTGTTGCCATGCGAATTAGATAAAAATAGTCAAATGTCATTTTAATGGACCCGCCCTCTAGGAAACTGGCAATGAATTTACCAAAAAGTCGTTATTTCTACTTTCGACCTTTTTGGGCCATATCTCGAAAACTACCAAAAACTACCAATTTTTTTTTTCGCTTGGCAACACATCTTGACCAGACACACATCTGCCTAGTACATTGGAAAACGCTAAAGTGTCGCCATCTGCCCGAAAAATTGAAAATAAAATTTCGAAAAAGTAAAATTTTCACAAAATGGCCGCTGGCGCGTCCGCCATCTTGAATTTCCGAATGCCCATATTTTTCCCATATTCTGGGTCGTATACTCCACCAACCCACATTTTTCTTTTTTTCCTCCCGTGCGTCCTCGGACCCAGAGAGAGTTTGGAAAATGACCATGTCGAAAAAATGTTTTGGTCCGCTGTCGCCAGTCTTGCCAGAATTTTTCAACAAAACTACCATGAGGCCATTGCGGGTCGGAGTTGCCATAAATCTGCATACTCGAATTTTCGCAAAACGTCAAAATTTCATCCCTACCATTTTCTACCATGGCTCGAAAACTACCATGAATTTGGTAGAAATTCAAACGCACGGCAACACTTGAATAAATTCTCTACCCTTGCCACATACAACGCGATTCTCTAAAATGTTGCCATCCATGCGAAAAATGAAAAACAAATTTTTCGAAAATTTTCAGTTTTACTAAATTACCGCCAGCGCGTCCGCCATCTTGAATTTTGTGATGCCCATATTTTTCCCATATTCTGGATCGTATAACCCATCAACCCTAATTTTTCGTTTTTTCCTCCGACGCTTCCTCTGACCCACAGGGCTCCTAGAAGCTGGCAATGTCGAAAAAACGTTTTTTACCGATAATTCCCAGTGTTGCCAGAATTTTCCAAAAAAACTACAAAAAAGCCCAAGCGGGTCGGGGTTGCCACAAAACTGCATACTTGATTTTCCAAAAATCCAAAAATTTTTTTTCCTATTATTTTCTCCCATGGCTCCAAAACGACCATGAATTTGGTAGAAATTTTCACACATGGTAACACTCGAATAAATTCCCCACCATAGCCTTCTTACAAGCGATTCTCTAAAGTGTTGCCATCCACCCGAAAAACGCCTTCGAAAATTGCCAATTTTTTTCTCGGGACAAAATGGCTGCCAGCACCGCCGCCATATTGAATTTCTATAATCTATGGATGGGGTCGTAAAGTCGACTATACTCGCAACAAATGCCAGAAGAAAGTTTTCCACTGTCTATGCGCGTCCCTTCAGTACGACTGCGCAAAAATGACTCTAAAATTTTTTTTCAAACCGCAATCACACCGCCGCCATCTTGTTTTTTTGACATTTTATTTTTTTTCCATTTTTAACTCGCAAACATCCATCTTAAACAGTCAAGTCCGCCCCCCCATCCCCTACATTTTTTTCCCCCCGCGAGGCCATACTCGGCGGCCATCTTGAATTTAAAAAAAAAAACAAGAAAAAGCTGCGTTGATTAAAAATCTAAACCCACCCCCCATACGTCAAAAAGTCCTAAACGCCCCCCTTCACCCCCAAAAACACCCCCGATCAGTGAGTGAGTCAGTGGTAATTTAGCTTTATATATAATAGATTTTCATATAAGTACTTAACATTACTTAATTGACAGTAATCTATAGATAGCCTACACAGTACGAAAACATAGAACAAACAAATACATGAAGAACGAAGTGCTTGCAAAATATATTCATGGACAAACGCTAGTTATGCCAATACATTTTCCAGCTGCCAGATTGCTGTTGTAATAAAGTGTCCCATTGAAAAGGATACAGACAAAAGGTTGTCTGTATCCTTTTGGAACGGAATGAAATTTATCAAAATTACTCATTCGGCTCGTTGAATATTTATTTTCGCAAAGCCTGGATACTTCAGATGCAAATAATGTTATCGAAAATAAAGCCGTGTAAATCCACTGTAATCCAATTTTGTCGAAAATCGGTCAAATTTTAAATTTTCACTTCGACAGCGGTTGCAGTTCTGTTATAATTTTGTGCCGGAATTTCGCAGGCATGACGGTACAAAAAATATATATTACGGTGATGATTAAGTTAGTTCATTAATGGATAAGTAATGATTTGCTTGAACGACTTAATTTTGTTGTTTTACTTAAATATAATTGACAAGTAAATGACATTGACTTAACTGATAAACTCTTGATCGCTTTATATATATTTAGGATTATTATGCACATGTATGATATAGGCTTTTCCTAAATGTAATCTGGTGTCAGAAAAAAACAGCAGGATTCAAATACTGTATTAATAATTGGATTTTCATTGACATGAATTGATATTGATTGGTTGATTTAAACTTGTACTTATAATAAGTAGTAATTTACAATATCCCAATAAGTAATAAGTAGTAATTTACAACATCCCAAGTAGTTCATACTTATTCTTTAAACTCACATTCAAACCAATTTACATTAACCTTTTGTTGTAAGACTACGATTATTTGTGTTTTTGCGAAGAAAACATCGCGCTATTTATTTGTTATTATTACAAATTTAATAAATAACTGTATACGCCTATTCTGAAAAATATACCTACCTCTAGAACTACTTTCTGAAAACATTTGTTGTTTTGCTATCTATACTTGTTTTTGAAATATTTACGTTGGGATGAGTAAGGAATAATTTAGGTTAAATTGAGAAAATATAATAAAATAATGTGTTAGATTGAGTTAAGAATACTAATTTAGGATGAGTGAAGAAATGCGATGAGACGTCATAGGATGAATACGGAACAACTCATTTCAACGCCATCTGGCAAAATATTTCCACTAGCCCCCAAAATCCCCCGCAATTATCATATAATAGCATGCAATCCTCAATCTATCATGGGTATGCATGTCAAATCACTCGACGATTCTCTAACAATCCTAATGTTAAACATAAGTCAACATCTGACTACCATTATCATATACTGCGTTTTAAAAGCACTCATACTCATAATAAAACAACATCCAAGGATGGAACTGTTATTTTAGGATCCAAGATATCATAGCTGGGTCGCTACGGATGATTTTATTGAGAAAAATATTTAGGTATGATAATTAAAACTAATATATTCCGTTGGACTGGCAATTACGTTGAGTCAGCTGACCTACTTCGCAATTGCACTGAGATACGGGTGAATTTGAGTCTTTCCGCATTTCCAGGGTAGGGCTCGAGTTTGAGTTGGGGCGGAATTAGGTTCTGCCAATATTGATTCCTTTTATGTCTTGAAAGTCCATGATGGATAAGACTACACGCTCTACGCAAGGCAATCGGGTAGGAGTGTTTTTAAATTGGGTACCTATCTATTTCGAATCTAAATATTTCTGTTAGGGATTCAAGATGAGCCTTAATGTGCCAGTTAGAACAAGCAAAAGTAGTTATACCGGTGAACCCTATAGAAACTATTATCATATCTTTTACCTACCTCTGATAATTAGTACGCTTATTGCTCACATTATTAATTTTGAATTGGTAGAAGTCATAAATTGTTGTGTAATGTTTAATTGAACTCAATTAATAGTTTGTGAAAAGCTCAGTTTAAAATATACTATATTTTTTATAAAAAAAAAAATATATATATACTAGCTGGCACTTCATAACGCCTCGTTCTCGGATTTTCAATACCCATTTTTTTTTATTTACCGCGCAACTTTTTTTTTTCTTTTATAAGAACCTTCACTTGACAATAACAAACACAACTAAAAAAGAATTAGCGAAATCGGTAAAGCCGTTCTCAAGTTATAGCTTTGGGGTGGACCACCCTTAACATTTAGGGGTATGGAAAATAAATAGTAGCTGATTCTCAGACCTATTGAATACGCATATAAAATTTGGTAAAAATCGGTAAAGCCGTATCGGAGGAGTACGGTAACTGACATTGATATATCATTGTCGAATATAATAAACAATTTTATAAAATATAATAAAATACTGTATCCGCTGGCAGTAAAAACTTAGACTTCACTGGCGAAAGATGTCTGCACCAGATGATAGCTTTACCTCAGCAATTACATTAGCGTATAATGAAGCTTATTCAGTCGTGATAAGGTGACTATTGAGCATTTGGAACAGTTTGCATAAGTAAAGATAACGTACATGCTAAAACTAATGATAATTGCCGAGATTGTGTTTAAGTTGGTACTTAAAGTGGAGATTCTAGTAAAAAGGAACCATTCTGGATGGGATTGGTTATTGAACGCATATTACAGATACTCACAGACCTCAAATTCAGTTTCTCATGAATTCATTTTTGTCCCATGTCGTTCTGGAACTCAAAATTTATGCACCAACTGTGTTGCTTGCCTAGCATCTCGTAAAAGGCGACTAATGTATGAGGTAAGTGATTGTGTAGGCGTACTTTTGAACAATTTTCCATCTAACCCAGCCCCTTAGGCTTTATTTTTGGCTGAATGTGGTTAAACGGGTTTCCTGCCCCTTTGCCTCTGCCTACCCCTTCGGAGATTACGGGCGTGATGTTATGTGAATATAAAAATAATTTATAGGAAATAATTAACGTCCGTATGTTCTATTTTAAACATCAGTAGAGACCTGAAGGTTGGCTGTTAATCCAGCTTTGTTAGGCTTTCATGATTTTTACCTGAAACAAAAAAAATACGTTTAAAATAATCACCCTTTGTATTAACAACTAAAACATGAACATATTCTATGTCTCTATGATTGAAATCGATACGTTATGAAACAAATACTCCTCATTGTAAAATTCAAACTATTCAATAATGAAATAGTATATAGTAGTACCTACTGTAATTTGGTTTGAAGTTTAAAGTAAAATAATATGTTCTATTTTAAACGAAAATATTACGCGAGATGACAGGTTCTTCCTTCATTGGAGGGAAAATGATTAGAATGATACAATAAGACTTCTAATAAATAAATAATAAGACTAAGCGACTAATGATACATCGGATTTTGGTTGTGTGATTGTGTAGGCGACGAGCTAGCTACTTGTCACTAATTTGTTAAAATTTTTCATCTAACCGAGACCAGTTTTATTTTTGGTCGAATATGGTTAAGGGGGCCACCTGCCCCTTTGACTCTGCTAACCCTTTCGGGGATTATGGGTGTGACGATATGTATGTATCTATGTAAAACTATTTATAAAACAATTCACTTCTTATTACCTCCCCCCCATGGTAGGCTCGCTAATCCCCACTCATTCGACACGCCTCGCCGCTGTCACGTGCAGACAGCAGCTGCTATGTGCCTGCTTTTACTATTTTAATCACTAAGATAGCAACTGCTTTCTTGCTTTTAATAGTGCTTGTTGCTAAATTTGTGTTTTTTTATTATTTGTAATACGTAAAAAATATTGACCCATGCACCGTCCGGAAAAGTCTTCAGCTTTCATACCACTACTACATATTTGCTATTACTCTAATACCATTAAAATATAAATATATAAATAAATATCAGACTACATCACATACATTGATCCGACTCTGAGGTAACTAACTAGCTTAAGCACTTGTGTTACGGATATCAGAATCAACAGTGGTATTACAAATATATACTTAAATATTGGATATCAACACCCAGACACAGAACAAATACAAGTATTCATTATACGAATATTTGTCTTGGGTGGGAATCGAACCCATAACTCTTGGCGCATGGGGCAGAGTCACTACCGAATGCGCCATCGAGCCAGTCGAATTTAAATAAGCGAAGCTACTGTCGCTCTCTAGGTATTAAAAGCGAACAATTAATAGTTGCGTATTATAGAGATACGATAAAAAAGCAATTAGGTACATGTCTTACGAAATAATAGTTAAAAACACTGTTTTATAGTACAAACAGCTTCTTTACCCCCCCCCCCCCCCCCCATGGTAAGCTCGCTAATCCCCTCTCATTCGAAGCGCGTAGACACGCCTTGCCGCTGTCACGCGCAGCCAGCAGCTGATATATGCCCGCTCTTACCGCGCCGGACACGCCCGCGTCATACGGTAATGGAACAGCGTTGCCTTTCCGGCCATAAACAGCCGCAATATTTTAATCACTAATATAGCAGTTGCTTTCTAGCTTTTTATAGTGCTTGTTGCTAAATTTGTGTTTTTTTATTAATTGTATTACGTAAAAAATATTGACCCATCAGCTCCGTCCGTGTAAATTTCAGCTTTCAAACCACTGTTACCTTTATATTTGCTATTGATCTAATAACATTTAAATAAGCAAAGCCACTGTCACTCTCTAGGTATCAAAAGCGAACAGTAAATAGCTTCGTATTAGAGAGACACGATAGAAAAGAAATTAGGTAGGTAGGTACATGTCTTTTGAAGTAATAATTAAAGACACTGCTTTATAGTACAAACAGCTTCTTCACTCCCCCCATGGTAAGCTCGCTAATCCCCTCTCATTCGCAGCGCGTAGACACGCCTCGCCGCTGTCACGCGCAGCCAGCAGCTGATATATGCCCGCTCTTACCGCGCCGGACGCGCCCGCGTCATACGGTAATGGAACAGCGTTGCCTTTCCGACTATAAACAAGCCTCGAATGAAAGTCAAGCTGCTTAAAATCTGTAATATATCAATTGATCTTAGATGTTGTGTTCATGGATAAGTAACCTTTTTTTTTTGTGGTACTTCTTTAGCGGGGTAGGCAGAGAGAACCGAACGCCATGTGGCACAGCCCTTACACACCTTACAAATATGACTTATGAGACGACTTCGTTTGCGGTACTGTTAGATAATTGATATAACATCAAAACCCATTAAATAAGCAAAAATATCGCCTTGAAAGCTATCACAATAATCATATAAATAAATAAGGATATTTAGTGTAATGTTTATAAAATGTCTACATTTTATTCAGCAAGCACTATTTGAAAATGTTAGGAGGAAGTTAGTTACAGATATAAAGTTTAGAAAAGACGTAAAAAGTATTCCAACCAAACTGAACTTTATTTTTAACCGACTTCAAAAAATGGAGGAGGTTCTCAATTCGTCTGATTTTTTTTTTAGCTTTATGTAGTTTAAGGATCTTATCGTTAATTGAACAGCCAATGTGGTAGCCAGTGTGGTACGAAGAGTACAATCAACGATGGTGACGATTTATTAATTGGTAACTGCACGCGTGAAGGTACAAATGGATAAATATATCTAAAGCATTTAAATAATACAACGTGATAATAAAACCATTATTTCAGCGGTATAAAGGCAGAAACAGCAGACTCTTTGTACCGTTTAGCCGCTGTACGGCTTGTTCGTTACAAGCCGCTAACGTACTTTCAGCGTGACGAGGGTCAGGCCGGCGTACACTCAGCACTGTACTTACTGAAGTCGATTATATCAAGTAGATCAGAGGTTTCAATGTTAGTTTTGTATTATAATTTTATTTTCCTGATTTCAGCAAAAAAAAAATACAGGGTTATAAATTCTTAAAGTGTACGTATCTATGTATTTATAAATGTTCCACCTTTATCCTAGGATATTTTCAAAATTCTTAATTTATCTTGGAATGCTACGCAGAATTTTAACCATAAACAGAATAGCATCTCGTTTAAATTACAAATACTATTAATAAAACATACAAAATTAACCGTACAAAAGAACAAACAGACTACTTGTACCGTTTAGCCGCTCTACGGCTTGTTTGTTACGAGCCGCTAACGTGCTTTCAGAGTGACGAGGGTCAGGTCGGCGTGCACTCAGCACTGTTCTCGGTGAAACCGATTATATATCAAGTTGCTTAAAGCTTCCACTATAAGTCTTTTGTTGTTTTCCGATTGCTGCGAAGCCAAATTTAGTGCTTGTTTTGGAATGAAGGTGCCACATCTGCCAGACGAGAGACACATTTTTGTTTCATCAATAAATGTATGTTCAGTGCGCAGCCAAATCCCGCAAGTTTAATACTAAGTTAAAACCATTCCATAAAAATAGTCAATAAAATTAAATGAAAACATGAAAATGAAAATTCCTCTACATACTTTTCACACTCTAGGTAACGTATATGCAAAGTAGAATGATTCGTTGTATAATAAAAAGAAGCGAAACGATGATGCAAGCTCACGGTAATAAATTAAACAAATGTGGAATCCACATTTGTTTAATTTATTACCGGTCACCCATCTAAATCTAGACCATGACAAGGTTGCTTGAACGTTCAATAAAACCTTGTCAATATGGCTACTACTAGTCAAAACTTCTCAAATGTTTTAGTCAGGAATGTTTTCATTGCCTTCGGCCACCCGCATCTCCTATTAATGAGGAAAACGATAAATGTTATTTGTAGATTTATACTTGTTATAACCATCAAAGTTAAATTGGTTATTTCTGAAGTTAAAAGAGTCTGCAAACTCATTCAAAACCTTTCAATCGATATAAGTGACTCGTTATTAAAAGGTTATTAAGGCGATGGTATTTAAGAGTATTAAAGAATTAAGAAAATATTTAAATAAATAAATAAAGTCTCCAGGCTCACACTCATTCCCTCGTTCCAATGTATATTAGAGTTTTATAATCTTTGTTTGGACTCGCTGACCTAGAAAACTAGTTAGAGGGGCAGATAGTCAGACTTTATATGTATATACATTTGTACAATATATGTAATAGTTTACTAAGATAATGACAGAACTCCTCCGGTACCTACGGGAGTATATATTTATATTGTTGTACCTAATAGTAAATTCCTACTTTACTGTATTTATTTTTAGGACGTCGAGTGTGAGTTAGTATATAACAGTTTCTAGTTTATCGTTATATTTTTGGATTTTCTTGTAATTAGTTGTAATATTTTTAAATGTGACTTAATTGGGATCTTTATATTGTTTATTAAAACCACTGCAATAGTCCGAAACCGTTCGAAATCAACAACTTAACATACATTTCCAAATATTAAGCTTTAATTTTTTTTCATTTCGGACATATTGAATTTATATTCCCTCAATTTTTGCCTTTACCTCATTCATGCAGTCGAAATTCTCTTAAATCTCAAAAACTTGCTCTTTAAATCACAATTTTAAAACCACCATTTAGGTCCTTAATGGCTTATAAAAAGGACTGATCATTGGAATGCTTCCAGCACTGGCGGCTTAAAGCACCTTTCGAACCAGGGCATACAGACAAAGCATTTTTCGCGAATGAACGACCGTTGCGATTATTAATGGCATTCTTTTTGTTGTTTGGAAATTTCATCTTTATTTGCTATTTTGATTTCATTGGTATGCCAGTTAATTTAAAATTAAAGGATTGCTAAAATGGTCGAGTTGTTTCTTTTTAATACTTGTCTCATTGATTACAATTATATTTTTCTCAGCGTATGTTGTGAAGTAATGTAATAATAAATATCAGAAACATCATGTTTAAGCACAGGTCTTTTTGAGGTAAGAACTAATGAAGGTACACACTAATCGAGAAAGATATCAATTTTTGGTCCAGTTCAAATCCTAAACGAAAGGTTTGAACTTGAAATTGAAATTGAAAGTTTGCGTTTGAACCGGTTTAGGAAAGTTTAACCCTCAGCAACAACGGTTTCAATGTGCATTTTATTTTATATTCTCATGTCAAATAGCATAATTTTCTGAACTAAACAGAACGTGAAAGCTAAACCATTACACCAACGGAGCTGTTAAAAAACATTAGTATTCTTCGTCTGGGAAATGCAAGGAGTAAATCCATGCATTTTACGCTTCACATCCCTCGGCAAGTTTCACAGCATCCACCCAACTAGGCTGGAGCCACCCCGCCCGAGCCTTCCCTTTGTTTTATGTCAACACACACGCTCCCGTTTTTTGATGGAGAGTACTCCAATTCAGGATATTGTCTCCTGGATGCCTTATATTTACATCGTATGAAATTCTGAGTGCAGCTCCATAATCTACATAAGATATTCCGACGGAAGGCTCAAAGTGCGTTTTAGAAGGGAAAGGGGAAAAGATTAGTTTTTGGCCCGTATTTTGAACCAAATTTGAGTGAATCGGACTGATTTTGATTATGACCATTTCTAGTTGTCTCTGTCTAAAATCTAAGCAATATTTAACGTGATTAAACTAGGTATTGGAAGTGTATACCTAACTTAATTAAACTTCATAAAAGCTGTGATAAAGTTAGAAATTTGTTTAAAGGTCAGGCTTATGTCCCTAAATAAAACGTAAATATAATAGAATATATAACCTTATTTATTACTGAACAAGTTACAGCCTGAAGGACCAATTAAGGAATTAGATACAATCGAGTATAACGGTGGTGGCTAAACACTAAAACCATTCTTAGTTGACCTTAAATACATATTTAATCATGTTTGGGTAGAGGTCTAGATATACAAGACGCAAATTTGAGATTACATCAAGAGGTAGCAAATAATATTACGGACATACCTATAACTTTTGTATTGTAATTGGAAGATCTGTAACAGTAGATATTAATTTGCTTCTAAATTATAGTATTTACTTGAATATACGAATATGGTATAAGGAAATGTGGGTAAAAAACAAATGTTGCATTTTATATTTCAATGTTCGTGTTACTTAATATAATTTGACTCTAATATTTTTACTAATGAACGATAAGTAACCACTTATGACATTTATGTAACGGCTGTAACGTATTCGTGCAAGATTTTTTTACGTGGAGAATAAATATATAAAATATTAAATACCTATTTTTTTTATTTTTAAAAATCCAAACCAGATAGATCGTACGTAAAACGATTTGTTCAATATGACATTGGATCGACATAAAAGTATTTATGTCGATTGATGGCAACAGTTAATATTGCACATTATCAGTATCATTGATAGTGACTAGCACCACCAACTATCTCATTAACTCTAAAAAATAATAATAATAAACTGTAGTGTTCATCATGGTCTTTCATATTTGAAAAATAAATTCTTTTGAAATTTTAAAATTAATGTCGCTAAAGCTTGCCCTTTCTCGGCACAATTCTCATTAGCAACGGCTCAATCATCTTTACATCAACAGGTTCACAAATATCTATTCTTTATTCCGTTCCCGCGTCTCCTCTCAACAAGTAAATAATGAGCATTTGGCGCGACCATGGAAGCGAATCGCTATCATTACGCGAAGAGAGACACAAAGAACTTCTCGACTGCTTTATTAGAGTAATTTGCTATTGTCTCTTCTCTATTGCCACGTAAATTAGCCATTACTAGCTTCTTTATAAGATCCAAGGAAATTATTTGAGCTATCGGTAAAATAAGCTGTGCTAATTTCTAATACTCGAGTCAGACTCGAGAATTTGATCGACTGAATACCTAATTCGGTATTTAAGAATATATAAGAATAAAGTTCGTTTCTCTCTGCCTACCACGCTAGGGAAGTGGCGTGAAGTTGAGTTAAGATAGTATATCAAAAATATTGCCTCTCTACTGGTAAATATTTACCGTACCATATAAATATTCGTAATCCTATTTACCAGGTATCACAACTGAATTTACTGGCCTTTAGAAAGGGTGTAAGGCCCGGTTTTTTTTTTATCCTAGGTCTTACCTAGTTAAGCAATTTAGTTTTGCAATTATCAATTTTGTTAGCTGTTACGCCAAAGGTTTCCTTTAAATAATTTATAATGAGTTGACATACCTCTCGAACCATATATTTATATGTAGTATAATAGTAAATAGTCTTCCGGAAACAAAAACTAGTGTTCACATGTTCTAATATATATATATTTTTAAATGAGAAGAGTAAGCCTTTCATTGAAATTGTTAAGTATTTACTTTATTTTTAACTTGTTTTATTTTATAACCTCTCTATCACTCCATGCTCTTTCTACCTGGACCATTATAATTATGAAATATTTACTAAATGGATTATAGTAGTCATAATAGTGCAAATAAGTAAGTAAAAACGCTACGTACAACAAAGGCAATGGAGCCGCCACTATTATTTCGGCAAATACTCGTTCCGTTAAAGCTAATAATTCGGTGCTATGTCCGAAATGCCCTTTCACATAGCCGTGTTAGCCCGTAAAAAAGCACGTCAAAACAAAAAAAATGTTTGCAAAACAATTCCGGGACATTGTCGCTTTTTAACCCGTTTGAACGAATTGTCGCTTCGCTCAAACCGACTGGAAGTTTGCGTTCTGAATTCTAGTTGCTTTATGTGACAGCCAATTTGACGATACATAGCTGGGCTGATGTTCACTAAGCTTACTGTTGCAAACGAATGGGGAATGCAGCCTTTTTTACTCGTTTGTTAATGTATGCTCGTGCTAGAACACAGGTACAAAACGAAAATGGAAGATTTTTTGTGTTTTCATTAATGAGAGTTTTTTTAATTAAAACATCCTAAAGATGGCGTAACTGTGAATTGTGGTCTTGTCACCCTCCTATTGGTTAGTTGTCAGACCAAACTGATATGCTGTCAACAAGGAGCCAACAGTGACAGTGATAAGACCACGAGACTCCCTCGTGCCATCTGGCGGTTTTTGTATTTTTAAAAACCCTATTTTTTTGCAAGATAAACAAATCGGAACCGGATCTCGAATTTAACGTCCATAGAACAGTAGGTCCTCATGAGAGAGATGAATATATTTATTAAAAACTATTCTTTTCAAATACCCTAATTGGGTAAAATATTTAACGTGTGTATTTGCTATTGCAATTTGAATATCGTGTGTTGGTGCACTATAAAAAAAATCTAGTAACTGTCTGTGCAGCCTAAATTTATGCTAACAAAATACACTTGCGTTCTATTTTGACTATAAATCTATTTACTAGTAGTTAAATCAAGTAGGTCCGACAAAATACACTATAATATTACTATAATAGGATATTTGAAAGATGTTTGAAAGCTTTATAAAGTGTCGGGAAAGCGTAGCGTATTTATTCTAAACAGTTATCAATAAAAATAGCACAGTAAAAAAAATATGCAATTTCCAGTGTTACGGGGTGAAAGGATAGAAGGTTAGGAGTAAAAGGCTCAGAAAATAAATTGAAATTACATAATATTTGCAATAAAGAAGTACAGTAAGTAACAATGACAGCAATGAAAAAACTATTCTTGACAATTGTAAAAAAGAAGTATAGCATAATATTATAAAAGTGTAATAAAAGGTTGATACTGGCATCGCAGCCAGTTGGTAATATCCAGCTTAAAATAACGTGGAGAAACGAACTTAACGGGTTATTAAATAATTTTAATCAACATCTTTCTCGACACCTTACCAGCTAAGTTTATAAAAGACTCAAAGTCCTATTTGCCCAGCACTTTTCAAACAAGGGAGAAAATTAAAAACATAAAACTTAAGTAGGGAATGTAAACTAAAAAACTTAATGGAAAGTGTTTTAAAAAACAACGAGCCCAGCTAATTGAGTCTGTAGTTGTATTTTTTTAATTTACTGTCGTCGTTTCATTCAGGCAAAAGTTGACAATGGAGCCTGTTGTTTTAAAATTGCATGCGATGTTTTCTTTAGTTGTGTATTGCGAGTTACGGAGTGGTTAGGTTCAATGGGTCGGACAGGGACTTATATGTGAGGAATATCGGTTCAAATCTGGGTAAGACTGGATGTTTCAGATCCATGTACATGTTTACACCACCATTGTAAACTTGTTTATATAACTTATATTATCTAATCTAGCCTCAATATCATCTGATATTGGGGAGAAAAAAAAATAAAACAGTCTAAATTCAAACATTTAACAAAAAAAATCCGAAAAATATATGTTCTTTACAAAAAAAATTATATAAAAATGAAATGTTATTCGAACGTGTAAATGATGTTTCAAATAAAATATGGGCCAACGTAACCCGGGACGTGACCTTAAGGCCGAGGGTAGGGACAAAGTGTCAGGCGCCAGCAGATAAATGAGTGGAGAATTTTTTCACAGTAGCTCATAATGTCAAAAATCTCATTTTTCACTTTGTTCAGACTTGTATTGGTCATAGTGCTAAATGTTCTTACTACATACATACATACTATTATTTCTGACAGGCCCGTTGGTCAAGTGGTCAGAGACTATGACCACGAAACCAAGGGCTGTGGGTTCAAATCCCGCTAGGGGCAAATGTTTCGTGTGATGAACATTATTGAACATGCTTATTTGTACTTGAGTCATGGATGTTTAGGAACGTATTTAAGTATGACTCTCCGTTCAACTAGTATCGATAACCCTTGCTTAAAAGCTTAGTTTGGAACTAGGGAATTGGTGTCTGGAGGATTTATTATAGTGGTTCCCCGGGTATCACGGGAAGTGTCACCTTTCCGGTCCTATGGAAGGCTTGCATGGTACCAGGCCCAACATGTAGAGGCCCCATGAGACGTTTTAATATGAATGTGTGATGGAGTACACTGAGAGCTTTACTAGTTATTACCTTCTCACAACTACAAATAACATTAAAATTTTTTTACTTAGCCAATTTTTACAAAACTTTTCCCATACGTTTTTAAAGGCATGAAGTTATAATAATTCGTCTCTTTACAAAGTTCAGTAAAATTTGAATATACTTATTTTGTGGAGCTTAGCGAAATCTGGAGTCATTGGAATTTAATATTTCTTCAGGATAACACACAAATAGCTTCTTTACCAAGCGTTCTACCATATTCCTGGTAAAATCTCAATTTACAGGGTTATTGAAAAACTGTTCTACTTAAAAAAAAGAGCTTACGTTAAAATTTCTTGTACCAATAACTTAGGAGTGTACTTTTAAAGCACATGGGGACTGTGGTTATTAAGAAATTCCCATGCAATCCTTAACTGCGGTGGAAAAAGATAAATAGAAAAATCATGAGTTGCTTAACGTTTCTATTTAACTTTTTCCTCTTAAACTGCATAAACTAGACTTTCGAAAACTCTTTAGTCCGTACATTGATGTACTTCCTTGCATTATAAGAAACTTTTTATAAGAAATATTGATAATATCTAAAGATAATCAAGCACGTTTCAATCTATACTTACTAATATTATAAAGCAGCAGAGATTGTTTGCTTAAACGCGCTAATCTCAGAAACTACTAGCCCAATTTGAAAATTTCTTTCAGTGTTAGACAGCCTTTATCGAGGAAGGCTGTAAGCTATATAACAATAACCATAAACAAGGGTGAAACTATACGCGGGCATAGCTATATATAATATATATAGATTTTCTGAATCTACAATCGTGGAGATACCGAACTCCAGCTACGTATATGAAAAATAATATATACCATCAAGATTGTACAAATGGGTTTACATGTACAATAAACGATTTTCGATTCTATTATAATAACTGGATGCCACTTTGCCCTCTCCCTTAGATTGGAGATACACACAGACCTACATTAAGATTTTACGCCGTCATATTTATAGCAATAAAATGTTTATATACCTATGTTTCCTTATGAGTATTTCGTACGCGTTATTTTTGGATCACACTTCGATAATGATTTATGCGTGGGATGTGACAATATTATATTTAATAAGCGGTGGTAGCTCAATGGTAAGGACACTTAACCGAGGAGTGCGGGTTCAAACCCGGGCACGTACCTCTGGATTTAAGCTAAGATGGGAAATAGCATAATATTTTAAAGATCTTATCACAGCTCCTGTGTAAAGTTAAACCTATATTTAAAAATACAGTCGCACATCGAATTAAACAAACAACTCGAGTTCAAGTCTATGTACGTATTTATACCACTAGCTCGACGGTGAAGGCAAACATCGTGATGAAACCTGCAAATTCAAACAACTTTGGATTTGTAACCATGATCCTAAAATTGTCTGGTTCCCCTATCTTAGGATTACGAAGGTCAGTTCGGCAGTCGCTTCAATGACCAGACTCGCTAAATCCTGGATCATGGTCTAAGCAGACCCGATATAACGCTAGGAAGATGATGTGAGAATATATATTTTTGATATATGAATATACGTTCACTAGTTCCTAAGAGACAAAAGAGATTAAATATTAGAAACGTTTTTATAAGTATGTCCCATGTTGGTCTTGGATTTAAAATATATGTGCCAACCGTGTCATTACTACGTTTTTTTTTTAATTAATCAATAAATCCTCCAGACAGACACACCAATTCGCTAGTTACAAACTAAGCTTATAAGCTTGTGATATGAAGACTATTAAAACAGAAAGACATACTTAAATTTATAAACATCCATGACTCGAGTACAAATATCCATGTTCATCACACGAAACATTTGCCCCTATCGGGATTCGAACCCGCGACCCTCGGTTTCGGGGACAGGGTCTCTGACCACTCGACTAAGGGGTCTTTCGAAATAAACAGTAATTAATTTATTATACATTTTAAGTAACTTTACTTCAAATAAAGAAATATCCTACTTTAAGAAACACAGATTGTCTGGTTCCATTAGTGGAATATTTCAAACCTCACCATTTAATACTGAATGTGAACGAATGAAAAGAGTGAAAATATCGTATTTTCAAAGACTTTAAGTATAATCTAATAATAGTGGGGGGGCTATCCATTCGTTCCGTCGAGAATTGTCCCGCCGAGTCGAGTACTTAGCGAGTTACTGAGCTCTAAATTAATTCAGTCACATTTAAAGAGAAATCGTTTATACTGGAAAATAGGGAAGTTAAACATTTCCTATTCAGCAGTGGTTTAGCTATTGCATGTTTAATTCGATGTGCGACTGTATTTTTAAATATAGGTTTAACTTTACACAGGAGCTGTGATAAGATCTTTAAAATATATGCTATTTCCCATCTTAGCTTACATCTTACTAATATTATAAACGCGATAGTTTGTATGGATGAATGGATGTTTGTTACTCTTTCACGCAAAAAGTACTGTATGGATTTTATTTAAACTTTACAATAGTATAGCTTAGACATTACAATAACACATAAGTTATTTTTCATCGATGTACCACTCGAGCAACGCCGCGGACAGAAGCTAGTGGGCTATAATTTTGCTAGGAAAAGGGTAAAAAAGTGACAACTATAATAAAACGGTAATGAAGAGTATAAGACAATATCGTTGAAAAACGTTTCAGGCAAATATCAAATTCATATCTACTCAATAACAGCAACAGTGAAACCATCTCTATACTGTATACATCCAATAATACGGACATCAGTTTCATTTCCACACTAATAAATTCAATATACGCAAAAAGGTTTAAAATCTAGTTACGACCTCTGAGTAAAATACTTATCACAACACTCCATCGGATCACGGAGCTTTATAAATAACTGAACTGACAACGCTGCCAAATGTACCGTGAAGCTGGCCGGACAAAATCGAAATCCGAAAAATGCTTTATTTAAAAAAATAAACTAGCGTAAATTTCGTGCGTGCTCATGTGCCGGTGACAATTTATTGGGCAATTCGTTGTCGGAAAGTGGAAGTCAGCTGCGGACGATAACGCGCAAGATTGATCGGGAGCGGACGCGACGCGCGGTTTTAATTAAACCCGCCCGGGTGAACGGTTACCGCTTTGATCGGATCATCTTTTTGCGTTGTTCTGGCAGTTCGGTTATTATTATCACTTCAATAGTTAAGGAAGTATTGTTTTTTTTTTATTTATGAAAGCTCTATAGTTGAGTTTTATTAAGTTAAGGACTTAATAACTAAGTAAATTATTCTTATAAAATTTAAGGTTTACATTACCAAAAAATAAAATTTAAATTTAATTATTTCTCAAAGCCATGTTCTAAGAAACATAGAAAATCACGAAATAAATATAATTTTGGCACATGGAATTCTTTCAAAATACATATTATTAAATCACAAATGGTAATTAGGGAGTAGACAGCATTTTCTTTTGAATGCATTGTGATACTGAATAAATCGAAACTCGATAAATACTTTATAAAAAAATGCTCCTACTCATGTGCCAGTGACAATTTGATGGGCAATTCGTTGTCGGAAAGTGGAAGTCAGCTGTGGACGATAACGCGCTAGATTCATCAGGAGCGGACGCGACGCGCGGACTGATACGGTTTTAATTAAACCCGCCCGGGTGAACGGTTACCGCTTTGATTGAATCATAGTTTTTCGTTATTCTGGCAGTTCGGTTATTATTTTTATTTTAACAGTTTGGGAGGTATCGCACTTTCATTTTTAAAAGCATTAAATTAGGTAAAATCATAATTTTTTATTTAATGTCATGAGCATTTTTTTTTTTAATTGCTTGAGGTTTTATGTGTATAAACCGTCTGAAAAAGCCTTCAGCTTTCATATCACTACTACATATTTGTTCTAATACCATTAATATCAGACTACATCACATACATTGATCCGACTCCGATGTAGGTAGCTTAAGCACTTGTGTTAAGGTCATCAGAATCAACAGTGGTATTATAAATATATATTTAAATATTCAATATTAACACACAGACACAGAACAAACACAAGTATTCATCATACGAATGTTTGTCCTAGGTGGAGATCGAACCCATAACTCTTGGCATATAGGACAGGATCACTACCAAATGCGCCATCGATCCATCGTCAAAATAATTATTGCATGTAATTTCTTACAATGATTTAGGAATTGTGATCTATTAAAAGGCAATTATTAACACAAATTGTCCCTTAAAAGGCCTCTTTAGCCGAAAGGATTTCCTTCTGTTCGTTTAAAGAAGCAACAAGTGTTGCTGTGATCATTTGCATTTGCATGACCACGCAACGTTAACCAAGACAAAACAAAGTAGAATCCTTATACTGTTTGAATTTAAGCTTTTTTTTTATTTATTCTCTCTAATTCCTCATTTGGTTTTTTTAACGTATGCAAGCTGTTCCTCTTGATATCCCATAACTTCAGAGTATAAACGAGACCACGTAAAAGAACCCAACGGCATTTAAATTATTTTTCAATTCATTACTTTTTCAAATTTTAATTGTTCATACAAAATAATTCAACCAAAATTCGACCACCAATATAAAACACCTTTACTTGATCATGACAACATTGTATTTTCTAATCTGAAATTATGAAGGACTTACTCAACAGTGAAATACATCAAGCCTAACATATTGACCTCGAGATCGCCTGTATACAGGTGACAATTTTTTAACTAATTTAATTAAGATTGATGATAACTTTTAAACTATGCGTTTAAGGACACTTGTTCTTTGGACTTGTTGTATTAATTTTATTCATGGAATATCACCTTAAAGTTATGGGATATCAAAAGGCACAGGTTGTATACTAAATAAATAACATTAACTTTTTTTATTTATTTGTGATTGAAACAATATCACATACATAAATTGATTCCACAGTAAGTAGCTTAGGCACTTGTTTTATGGAGATCAGAATCAACGTATAAGGATCGCGCCATATGGCGTTCGGTTCTCTCTGCCTACCCTGCTAGGGAAGTGGCGTGAAGTTTAGTTAGTTAGAATCAACAAAACTACTACAAGCCAAGACCCAGGACAAATACCTGTTTCAACAACAAATATTTGCCTTGGTACATACGTGAATCGAACTCTGAAATTAAGAAGAACCATTGCACCTAGCGGTCATAAATGAATACAATAATGGTCATATGAATACAGGAACAAACAGGTAGTATAAAGTGTCTCCCAATACTTTTATCAGACCGATAGTATGCCCAAATCATTATATTTCTAAAGTACTGTTGACTTTATAGACCACGAAGCCACGTTTTTCTCAGCTCCATCTAAAATAGAAAATCGCGTTTTATTCGGAGGCTCGAATGTTTTTAAAAGTGATATAAACCCGAGAACCTAAGCTAAATAAACCGGGCAAAGGTCGGAGCGAAGGTCGGTCCGCTCCGGAAATTTGACGCCCTCCCCAAATATTGCGTATATCAAAAAAAGTCATAAATTCGTTTCGTAGAAAGTGGGAATTTTAACACGAATACAGACTTGACTTGAAAATTACTATGTATTAACAATTTTCATGTTGGTTTGGGCCTCAAAATTAATCGCCTTTTACAACAGTAAAAGGCGATTAATGATAATATAATGAGAAGTTTGTGTTCATTGGCCACTACACAAACGCACTTAATAAAGCAGGTATTTGATAAAATCACGCCCATAATCCCCGAAAGGGTAGGCAGCGTTAAAGAGGCAGCTGGCCCCTTTAACCATTTAGTCAAAAATAAAACTGGGCTGGGTTAGATGGAAAATTGTGAAAAGTTTGTGACAAGTAGCTAGGTTGTCGCCTACACAATCACATACTCAAAACCCGATATACCATTAATCGCCTTTTACGACATGCTAGTCAAGAACCACAGTTGGCACATTCTTTTAAGTCCCAGACCAACATGGGACAATGGGCTGGGTTAAATAGAAAATTGGTATTTAATAATTTAACTGGGCAATTAAAAGGTAAATATTGTGTAATTTATAAAAAATAGGCATAATTTACATTGTATTTTAAGAGATCAGATTGGGATTTTTTTTCAATTCAAAAGAAACGAAGATTGATTCAATGAAAACAAAAATAGAACGTAGAAAAACAAAAATGTATATTAATTTATGCCATGGAGGTTTAATCCTCACAGTTTGTTATGATGTAGGCAAGGAGCTAGACCCTTATATTTTCACAAATTTACATCTAATTGAACTCAGTTTTGGGTTAAACTGTTTTAAGGAGGATAGGTAAACTATTTGGACTCTGACTAACTATTCAGGGATTGTGGGCGTGATTGGATGTACATAAATTATGTTGCAGGTTTATCTATCTATATAAATTATATCGTCGAAATATATAATAACACTAAAACGACTGCATCAAATTGCATAATTCTTTACATATTATGTTAGTAATTGTCAGTATCAAGTTAGTCCTTGATACTGACAATTACAACGGGATCGGGAAATAGTTTATAGGTAAGAGACCCAAAGACGAGATAAAGACGTTAACGGGATCAACATGATAAACATTTTCCATATCCTAGACGAAGTCGGGCCGCTAGTAAAAAATACATTGCGAATTTGGCACAAGTCTTACGTAAGGGAAAATTTAAATATTCTTTAGAAACATTTCTAAGTAAAAGCCAAAAAGGTTATTAAAATCGTAAGCTAGAATTATTGATTGTATGCTCTGAAAATAGAACAGTACTATGAAATATGTATCGACAGTCTAGCCAGTGCTAAGTGGTGGCGTTACTTAGTCAGGATGCTTGCCAAATGTAGATAGTGACCGCAGAGCTAAATAATGTTCAGCAAAATTCGAAATACGGTTATTGCCTTCGACGGAAGATTGACATAGGATAGTTCGATGCTGAAACACGTTCAGTTTGGTGAGCCATAGGCGTTTACTTGTTCAAAATAATTGAATATATCATCATCAGCAACAAAGAAAATATTGCCTGCTAGTGAGAAATTCACGTCTGTTACAAAGTCTCTATAGAACGTGGAAGTATAATCTTTAATTTGTCCGGGATAAGAGCAGCCTATCCTTTTTCATGGTTCAAGCTTTCAGCAGCTTATTTAATCTCGATCAATTTAGTAGTTTAGAAGAAGAAGTGAAGACATATAAATTAGGAAGCCCTCAGCATAATTATATCGATCAATAAATTCGAAAACCAATAAAGAACGTGAAATTTAAGGTATTTAACAATTACAAATAGAGTGATGACTTATTTTATTTGATCTTATCACTCATCGAACAATCATGATGATGTCATACATTTCTGGGATTGGCGAATGACATTTTACAAGACCCCATAGATACGATTAGTCAACGAATATGTGTGGCCTATGACCGGATAGAAGATCTACTGATGAGTAATCATTGCATCTATTTAGAGCTATTTATAGTTTTCTCACCGGTCACACCTGCATACCAAAATTTTAAGAGTTCGTTAAAATTTGTATAAATAAAATAAAACAGCCAGACTGATAGGCAAAATTCAAACACATTAAATTAAAGTTTCTTTTTTTTATCAGGTTTAAACTAGTCTATAATTATTATTTTTTTTTCACTGTCACTTTAGCAAGCTACGTTTACAGTGTCGTGAGTAATTTTTATAAGAACTTTCAGACACAACCTTACGAGATATAAGTCAATAAATTAATCAATATATCATAAATATAAAAAAAAAAACAGTCGAATTAAGAATCTTCTCCTTTTTTTGAAGTCGTTTAAAAAAGAACAAGACATGCAATGTCAACCTATACTTGATTATGTTACGGGTAAACAGAAAAAAATTACTTGTCACAAAATTCTCCCTTCCAGATTTTTACTTTTTGACCTTATTAATCAGATTAACTTCACACTTCGCCCGTTATTCAACTCACTCATATTTCACCTCCTGCTGTTACCAAATTCTAATTTATTTACATAGCTTTAATGAGCCATTAATGTTCGCATAGTTACGATTACCGGAACGGTAAACATTCGTATATTCCTATAATGTGTTTTATTGCAACCGCAGGGACATAAAACCACGTCCTATTAACCAACGGCGTGTCAACAACAAACTTTTACTGCAATGTAAACGTTTTCGAGTAAGATATAGGGGAGCAGCGATTTTGCATAAAAAATCTATATATTAATACGAGACGCAAAAATATTGTACCCCTTACATACATACATAACATCACGCCCATAATCCACGAAGGGGTAGGCAGAGTCAAAGGGGCAGCATGCCCCTTCAACCACATTCAGCCAAAAATAAAGCCGGGCTGGGTTAGATGGAAAATTGTGAAAAAGCAGTGACAAGCGGCTAACCTGTCGCCTACACAATCACACACCCAAAACCCGATATACCATTAGTCGCCTTTAACGACACGCTAGGCAAGAACACAGTTGGCATATTCTTTTTAAGTCCCAGACCAACATGGGACAGTGGGCTGGGTTGGATGAAAACCTGTGAAAAAGGAGTACCCCTTTTTATGAAAATTACGCGTGTGTTTATATCGAGAAGGAGTGCAGCAAGCTAATCTATACCACTATTATAAAAAGGAAAGATTTGATTGTTTGTTTGTATCGAATAGGCTCCGAAACTTCTAAACTGATTTGAAAAATTCTTTCAACAATGGAAAGCTACTTTATCAGCGAGTAACATAGGCTATATTTTATCCCCGTATTCCCAAGAGAAATGGAACTACGCGGGTGAAACCGCAGGGCGCTGCTAGTATATAATAAATAATGCATCAGAAATACGTTAAGTAAATAAAACAATATATGAATCATCACATTTCGACCACTGAGCGATCACTAGCAAGACTAAATAGTTAAAGGTGCTTGCCGGCCCACAGCGATTCTTTTAGATATCTTCAATCTCATCTTAGTCTAGGAAATTAGATAATAATAATATCAATGCAGTAATCTTCACTGATGCTTGTCTATCGTAGTTCTAGTGTGCATGAATTGATATCAAAGTGGAGTGGTGTTAGATCAATAATAAGGATAGCATCACAAAGGAGAGGATTTCGATACATAGCCAAGTACATACTCGTAAATACTGGATGTTTCAAATCATAGTATATTCGTATATACGAAATATGTATGTGTTGAGGAGAATGAGGGAATATGCGTAACTATAATTTATCTTCTAAATTCTCTTTAAAGATTAAGAAGGTTAAAAGGTGTCTAGACTCGCTTTTAGGATTTTGGTTTTCAACTTTATTATTTGTGATCATTAACACAAAGTCTCGTCATTAAATAAGATTCATTTTCATTTCAAATCTTCACGCCCGTAAATCCCCGAAGGGGTAGGCAGAGTCAAAGGTGAAGCAAGCCCCTCCAACCACGTTTATCCAAAAATATAAAAAAAATATGGAAAATTGTGGAAAAGCAGTGGCCAGCTCATTGCCTACACAATCACACACCCAAAACCCATTTCGACATACTAGGCAAGAAACACAGATGGCACATTCTTTTTAAGTCTCAGACTCATCATCTTCCTAGCGTTATGTCCCGTGTTTAGACGGGGTCCGCTTAGCCATGATCCAGGATTTAGCGAGTTTGGTAATTACATTGAAGCAACTGCCGATCTGACCTTCGCAACCCTAAGATAGGGGAACCAGACAATTATTGGATCATGGTTACAAATCCAAAGTTGTTTGAATTTGAAGGTTTCATCGCGATGTTTTCCCTCACCGCCGAGCTAGTGTTATAAATACGTACATAGATTTGAAAAATCCAGAGGTACGTGCCGGGTTTGAACCCGCACTCCTCGGTTAAGAGGCGCGTGTCCTTACCATTGAGCTACCACCGCTCTTGACATGACTAACATGGGAAATTAAATACGATATCACTTCAAAATCTTAACAACAATTAATAGTTAAAATAAGTACATAACATAATATAACTAATATAAGGTAGTGAATACATTTCCAACCGCTCCGTTCCAGACTTGGGTCGACGGCTCGTTCGGGCCGTTAAATTTACGGCAGCCATTACGATGACGTCACCGTAGGCGGTATCTCGAACAAACGACTTTTGTTACGGACTGCAACTAAGAGACATTGTCTTAGCAGGAAGCCAGTGGCATACTCGGGCTTTTTGTTGCTCCAGCCTGTCACTTCTGCTGGGTGATGATTTGTTGGTTGGTTGAAGACAATGGATAGTTTAAGTCGCCGTTTTGTGACTCGTGTTTTGTCTTTTAAGTAGTGTTTTGTCTTTTAAGTAAATGCGGACGGGGATGAAGCGGGTCGTGAGTTGGGGGTTTGTTTTGGTTTTCGTTTAGAAATTACAATGGAGAATGTTACAAATTGTTTAACTATCTGGTGGATGCTGTTGGTTGAAACATGAGTATTTTTTTTTTATCTATGTATCGATGATGAATTGGCAATACCTCTTATATGTGAGCATTTAAATTTTATACCTATTTAAATATGAGTAAAGTTCAATTTTATATTGACGGATGTTTAAAGTTAGAAGGTATTATCACTTCGTTGTCGGTATCGATTAATACCAACAGCCCGATGATAATAATAAACATGATGAAGTCTGCAAATTTTCAACACACACTAAAAAATAACTATATAATAAATGTATGTTAAAACCTTTTTAGGAGCGAACAATTTTTAACAGCACACAAAATTACCGTAGTACGGTATGAGCTAAGTTAAACTTGCCTCACTTAAAGTGTTGGGTATCGACTCAAGCAAACACGAATGCCTCCCTCGGCAAGTATTATCAAAGACTTGACACAAAAGCTAAGTCTATTAGTAACAGACTTTTAGCGACTTGTTAAGACACTGGATTTTCTCTGGTATTTAAAAACTACCTTAGGATGTAGTATAACCATTACCATCTTCCTAGCATCATATATCATTATTCAGGGCCATTTTAAGACCACTCTGTGACTCTATGACTGACTCGATGGCGCATTCGGTAGTGACCCTGCCCCATGCGCCAAGAGTTGTGGGTTCGATTCCCACCCAGGACAAATATTCGTATGATGAATACTTGTGTTTGTTCTGTGTCTGGGTGTTAATATCTAATATTTAAGTATATATTTGTAATACCACTGTTGATTCCGATATCCGTAACACAAGTGCTTAAGCTACTTACCTCGGAGTCAGATCAATGTATGTGATGTAGTCGGATATTTATATTTATATTATATTTATATTTACTCTCCTGAACTAGCACCTTCATCACTCTTAGATAGAGGAACTAAACAATTGATAGATGATTACAATATGACACATTCATTGCTATTTGGAAATGTAGCTTAACTCAAGTTCTTTCCCCTCACTGCCGATCCACACTTAGATTTTAAAATTCTACAGATAGCAAGCTTCTTGTTCTTACCTTCTAGGTATGTATGTTCAATATAAATATTAACTTTCTCCAGGAAAAAGGAATATATTATTGTATATTCAATACGCTGTAGATCTACGCCGAAGCCCCATTAGTTTCGCCATAACTGAGCTGGCTTCATCTTTTCATACAAAACTCACGTAAATTAGCTCACAAGTATATTTGTGATCTATATCAAGAGCAGAAATAAATAAATAAATATCAGACTACATCACATACATTGATCTAACTCTGAGGTAAGTAGCTTAAGCACTTGTGTTACTGATATCAGAATCAACTGTGATATTACAAATAAATACTTAAATTTTGGATATTAACACCCGGACACAGAACAAACACAAGTATTCATCACACAAATGTTTGTCTTGGGTGGGGATCGAACCCACAACTCTTGGCGCACGGGGCAGGTTTTCCACCGAATGAGTCATCGAGCTTGTCAAAATAATCGCAGCAACAACTCGAACCAATAGCATAAACCTTATAAGCAAACAATCTTCGTCCCAAACATATTGGCGTCCTTTCCAGGTTAAACACCTCGGCAGCCATCGGCACCTGCGGTCCGCAATCAGAACCAGGTGGCGCGTAGTGTTTATCGCAAGAGGCCGAATACGGATAGAAATTGCAGTGTAAAGATTCCTCAGTGTGCTGATACTAAGGGTTCTTATAAAGTATCTATTTAAAATAATAAATATAACTTTTATTTGCGTGCAATGATAGAGATATGCTTTTGTTTTTCAATAAGATTACTTTTAATTTAGCGTTTAATTTTCTGATTAGATGTGTTTATTTTTGTAATAACATCAACCAATGTTGATTATATGCTATTTAAATGTATCCAAAATCATTTCTCATTAAAATGCATTGTCGTCTTTTCCTATTTAACGCTTCGACAGGTATCGGCGTCACCTGCGGCCTATGTTCAAAACTGGGAGTGTAATTGTATATATTTTACTCATTGACTGGCCCGTTGGTCGAGTGGTCAGAGACCCTGGCCACGAAACCAAGGGTCGCGGGTTCGAATCCCGCTAGCGGCAAACGTTTCGTGTGATGAACATGGACATTTGTACTCGAGTCATGGATGTTTATAAACGTATTTAAGTATGTCTATCCGTTCGCCTAGTATCCATAGTACAAGCATAAGCTTAGTTTGGAACTAGGGAATTGGTGTGTCAGTCTGGAGAATTTATTTATTTGTTATTTATTTATTGATCTTTTTAGTTTTGAAAACAAATAAGATAATGAAGCAATATTTAAGCTTTCATTCAAAAACATAACATTTGCGTGTTATGTGTACTTAGAACAACATTTATGAAAATGGAAATTCCGCTAAGTCTTTTCTTTTAAATTTGAACTTTACATTTTTAGAAATGTAGTATGTACCTACTTTTTAATATGTATCAATCAATGTAATTTAATACATTTTGATTTCTTTTTAAATAATCTTCAATCTAAACACATTGTCATCCTCTATCAAATAATCTTCATCCCAAACACATTGCCAACCTTTCCGGGTTAAACGCTCTGACAGATATCGACACCTGTGGCCCGCAATCAGAGGCAGGTGGCGTTGTGTTGATCCCGCATCGCATTCGCCAAGAATTCTGCAGTCAAAAGTAGATACTGGCACATAGACGAAGTAAAACAATATTTGCTTGTGTTTCTTGAAAATGCAAGTAAGTATGATTGAGTAAAATAAAATAAATATCCGACAACATCACATACATTGATCTGACTCCGATGTATGTAGCTTATGCACTTGTGTTACGGATATCAGAATCAACAGTGGTATTACAAATATATACTTAAATATTGGATATTAACGCCCAGACACAGAACAAACACAAGTATTCATCATATGAATGTTTGTCCTGGGTGGGGATCGAACCCACAACTCTTGACGCATGGGGCAGGATCACTACCGAATGCGCCATCAAGCCTGTCTTAATATAAGGTACATACAAAATAATATGCATGAAGACTCAATAGCTGAATTGAAAAAGAATTCTGAACAATTTATGAATGGCTTCAGGGAATTATTAAAATATTTGAATGAACGTAGTTTTTTTATTTAACGTGAAAATCATCAATTTTTGAGCCGGCATTACTAAATAATATGTAGGAATGCCTAAGTATCTTCTTATCTGATAGCTGCAATTAAAAACTAAATTTTCTTTGACGACACCTTAAGTAATAGCTTAAGTCACTCTAATTTCGGGTAATGGAGCATCTAAAAAAACTACTTCTAAAAAAAAAAAAAGGAAGAGGGCTCGTTAGAAACATCGATAGCATATCTATATTAATATTCTCCTACCGATCATGCTGAGTCAAACCCATATCAATTCAGAAGACAATACGGACGTGTTATGGTTCTCTTGATACCTTTGCTGGCAAATGTATATTAAATATGTGATATATGTTTAAATGTAGCTATATGCACATGTTGTATATATAACATTATATAAGTCTCCAGACTGATACACCAATTCCCAAGTCCCAAACTAAGCTTATGGTTACTAGGCTGGTGCTATGGATACTAGGTGAACGGATAGACATACCTAAATACTTTAATAAACATCCATGACTCAAGTATAAATGTCCATGTTCATCACACGAAACATTTGCCTCTAGCGGGATTCGAACCCGCGACCCTTGGTTTCGTAGGCAAGGTCTCTGATCACTCGACCAACGGGCCAGTCAAATGACAATGGATTGACTGACAGGCATCGCAAATAAAAACATATTGCACCCTCAATGATTTGGAAAAAGGTTAGAACTATGATGATCATAAAACTAATGATGGTTTTGAATCATCAACAGACCTCCACTAAAATAGTTTGACTCGACCAACGGGCCTGTCGAATAATATGCATTGATGAATTCCAGCAGTAATACCCCTGCAGTGCCTTCCGTATGAAATTCTAATATAAGCTTTCTCACTTGTTCTGGAACTTTTAATTAATATACGAATAGGGTCCCTTGCTTTTTTAATAAAAAAAAATACTAATTTATGTTCAATGACGAATTTGTGATTGTGAAAGGCCTTTTGTCACTATTTTTCCACAATTTTCTATCTGACTTAACTTAGTTTTATTTTCGGCTGAAAGCTGTTAAATATTTGATACTTAATACTCCTTGCGTACTACTACTTTGGGGATTGCTATGTGTTTATGCAACATTGGAAAATTAGCCAGTCTTTTGTTATAGGAATACGTATAGCTATTACCTTCTCATAATTTTTTTCATACTGAACAATAATTACAAAATCAAGAAATACATTCATTCGCTTCGAAACAAATTACTCTAACTAGCAAAGCAAAATTAATTAACCAAGCTTTTGAATCTTCACTGCACTCGTGCAAAAGAAGTATAAGTGACTTAATGCAATGCTATTTGTGAATAATTTTTCTAGCTTTGAGAAATTAAAGCGTTTCCAAAATAATTAACCGATTGAGCGAAATACTTTGGTGTTATTTTTAGATAGATCGATTTTGGTCTTTTCACAAAGAGGAATGCATTGTATTATATTTAACTATTTTCGGTCCTTTATGAAATTAAACATAAATTATATGTTTTTATTATTGCCAAATGTTATTAGCTATGACTAAGACTTAGTGATAGTGCTTAAATATAGGTACATAGATAAAATGTTTTTAAAATTTTGAAGAAGTAAGTTAGGTGTGTAATGGTCGTGCTATATGGCGTTCAGTTCTCTCTGCCTACCCCGCTAGGTAAATGTCGTGCAGTTTAGTTTATTTTAGTTTTTGATAAATAAAATTGAGCTACAAATTGTTTACCCACTTTAACATCTTAAATATTAGTTACGTTTAAGGTTAACAACAATCATCAAAATAATTATCTTGTATCCCACATTTTAAGAATTACCACATTTGTAATTTTTACCCATGCCGGCACGGATACAGTATATGCGTCAAGGGTGAGAGATGTTTGTTTGTACAAACCAATGTTGCCAAATTATCATCTTCGCGAAAGATTAACTGTGTTAAAAAATATTTTTGCCTTTATTATCTTTTGTTATATAATCTGTTTGAGGCGGGGGTTTTTAAGTTATTTTTAGATAATGTTTTAACCATCGCCGCATCATGGGCTTTTAATTTTTTTTTTAATTTTCAATTTAAAGGCAAATCCGGCTACGCATCAGAAATTCATTTAGCGCTGCAGTTATCAATTAGAGGCGGTAAATTATTTCCTTCATATAACCGCTCATTTTTTGCCTTAGTAAGATAAAAAAAAATATCTTATTCATATAGAATCATACATACCTCTATGAATATAAGATTTTTTTTTATTTATTATCCTTAAGTGGTGGATAATCCTTAATTTTACAGCATATGCCTAGATAACAATCGCTGTAACCGAGATAAGCCTTAGGTGCGGGCAGTGCGGGTATACTGCTGGCATTAGGGCGCCACCCGGCGCGGCGTGCGGTCAGCCTTCTCGACTCTGAGTTACAGCGGGCTCTGTACGGGATTACCTCAGCTGACCGTCGTCGGTGTACACACATTTATAAATTCCTAAACGTGTTACTGCTGTTAGTTTTATAAGAACCCGTAAGTAAAGAACCATATTAACAGGTATGCTGTCCAACGCTAGACACAAAATAAAAACCAATTTGTATTGTATCCTATATGACATACGGGACAGGGAAAGGATTAATATTACGTAGATAGGTCTTAAATGGTTGATAATCCTTGATTTTAGAGCGTGCCTTGGTAACAATCTTTGTTACTGAGATAACCCACCCTTAGTTGTGGGCGGTGCGTGTGTACTGCCGGCATTAGGGCGCCGCTCGGCCGGACGGTTAGCGTTCTCGATTCTGAGTTACAGAGGGCTTTGAGCAGGATTACCTTAGCTGACCGTCGTCGGTGTATACACATTTACTGCTGTTAGTGTTAATAAGAACTCGTAAGTGCCGAACCGTACAATAAAGTAACGTTAAAATTGTGATTGGTAATGCAAAATGTGATTTTATTACGTTTTTAGCTTATTTATTACAAATGAATATTAGGAGTTAAATTACGCTTAGTTATAAATAAGAAAATATATTTTATTTTCAATGTGAAAAAAATACTTTGATGCGAATAATTATACAACTTATGAGTTATTTCAATATATTATATATGGTAGTTTTTTTTACCATAAGCAAGAAGATTACTGCTTCTAAGACTCCGCCTACGTCTTCGCAGACTGCGTGATAATATAATATGTATCCATGGAGCCTTGCAGTTATTTTCATTCTTATAGCATAAGTTTCTCTATACCACATAATATTATAAAGCTGTAAAGTTTGTTTATTTGTTTGCTTAAACGCGCTAATCTCAAAAACTACTGATCTGATTTGAAAAATTATTTCAGTGTCAGATAGACTATTTATCGAGGCTGTAGGCTATATAAAATAAACCATAAATGCGGGTGAAACTGCAGCCACAGCTAGTGCTTGGATAAAAATCACTGCAACTAAGATAAGTCTAGTTAGGTACTGCTAGTTCTTGTATCATGTATACTGGCGCTTCCGAGTCAGCTCAACTTGCGGTCTGCATTCTCGACTTCGAGTTGCAGCGACCTGTTAAGGTAATAATATCGGTTGTCGAACACGCATAGGATTGTCTTGTTATTCGCAGAATTATAACATGTCTCGGAGAATATATACCATGACTGTTGGTTGTGCTTGTACAGGCATTATTGGTGTGACTGTATTTGGTTTCGACTATAAACTATGACTCTAATACAAACTACCATGTTTATGACATTTAAATTAGCTGGTTTGAAACCCATTAGCTTCTTTTGGTCACATGTAACATCTTTCTTATTCTGATTCAGTGACTCCCTATTTCTGAGTCTTTCTCAACCATTATTATTACGTTGTTATTTAACCTTACTGAACAAAAATACTTACAACAAATAGTATGAATATAAGAAGCGTGCTAAAGACAAGATGGATTGTGTGGATGGTGATAAATAAATAAATAAATTCTCCAGACTGACACACCAATCCCTAGTTCCAAACTAAGCTTATACTTGTGCTATGGATACTAGGGGAACGGAAAGCATACTTAAATACATTTATAAACGTTCATGACTAAAGTACAAATGTCCATGTTCATCACACGAAGCATTTGCCCCTAGCGAGATACGAACCCGCGAACCTTGGTTTCGTGGCCAGGGTCTCTGACCAACGGGCCAGTCAAATGACGATAGACTGACTGCCAGGCATCGAAAAGAAAATCATATTGCACCCTCAATGATTTGGAAAAAAGTTGAGAACTATGATGATGATAAACTATAAGATGGTATGGAATCATCAACAGACCAACAAGTCATCAACAGACACTAAAATAGTTTGTTCACGTTACCTCTTTTTATCTGCGCGTCAGTTAGTACCTGAAATAAAACAGATTATGTTGTAAAAAATATCATGCAAATCGAATAAAAAACATCCCATTTGAGCCTAAAAGGGCTTCTCTTAAATCCTGTGAAATCCTTAAATTGAGTAGACACTCTAAACTGAGATTCCATCAGAATCCATTAGCAAAACGTGTTAGGCATATTCCTCACGTTTACCTACATTTGAAATATTTATACATAAAACATATTGAGTACATAACAGCGGAGTGTGTCATTGAATGTTTCCTAGAAATTGTTTATTTTATTAACGTTTGAACAATCCATTCGTTCATTGATTGATTTACTATATTTGTCTATTTGTGAAGTAAAAATAAAACATTATTTATCAATAATGTTCGTTTAATTATCAGATTTGTATGTATTCGACAAGTTGTCCTAGTCGTACCGTAACAGCTAAATATATCTTTTATCAACGAAGTTTTCAAATTAAGTTCTTAATGTTTGCGAAGTCAAGAAAATTAAGATACAATATGGCCTAGCTGCAGAATTAACTCACATATAACTTACTAATTAAACTTCTCGCCACTTCCCTAGCGGGATAGGCAGAGAGAACCGACCTTACTCATCATGAAATACAACCACTTATTTTTTTTATTTTAAAGCCAGTTCATACGTAATGTTTGATACTCGTGAAATAAAAATATACATATCAAACTTGTATTGTATATGGGCGCTACGAAAAACAGGGGACGGATTAAGGCAACGCAAACTCGCTACGGCGACAAACACGCCTCTTGTTAGTATTGTTCGTCGCTCGTAACGCTCTGCTTGTCAAACCAGGGCGCTTATTACTAATATCGATGGTATAATAACCTGGTTGCTAAATTGGAGATATTTTCTGTCTTGGCTTATTGTCATTTTGCAAGTTACAGTTACGCTTACATTAAGTATATAAAAATGTTAACATACCTTATTCGTGTAATTTATTTGTTGTTACATTTATAGTAAGCAATACATTGATTTACCACGTAAGGAGAAATTTATAGTGAATTTCAACAATTAAATTTTACTGAATGTTTTTGAGGACAGGTGGGACTCTCTGATGTTGAAGCACTGGGTTCGCCTCCAGACGTTTGTGCGGTAGGCACTACTACCAACAACTACACTCAGTAGCGGACAGTCTTCCTGTCCAACTTTTAATATTATTTTATGCCAAAATGTTACATAACTAAACATTTTGTCTAATCATTTTATTTTTACTAACAAAATATGGGTTTGTATACTGTCTGTGTATGTTACCTGAAATTTTTATTTTTATTATTATTATATTATTACTAAGCATCAATTTTATTGCTCTAATATTAGCCTAAAATCGGAACCTAAACCTAACACTATTAAACCTATTTTCGTATATTGGTATGTTTGCTTCAAAAGACAAGCGAGTTAGTTAGTTTACTATTAGTATAAGCAAACAGATCCGGATTAAGGCAACGTAAACTCGCAGCGGCGACAAACACGCCTCTTGTTAGTATTCGTTCGAAGTCCTGATTGCCGACCAAGTGCTACCAATAACGACATATTTTTAGCATCTTGCTTGCAGGATGGACGTTATCATGTGGATTTTTTTGTCTTTGGTCTTATACAGGCTGTAAAGATCAGTTATGCTGATGTCAAGTAAATAATGGCAACCAAATTATTTTAGCTATCGTATAGAATTGTCGCACGTGGCTCATTGATTTATTGATAAGTCAAGAGTTTAAGTATAAGGAGACAAATAACGAAATTAAATGTTGAAATCGTATTTTACTCTTTTTTACTTTTGATGTAAGAAGAAAAGTCGGTCATAAAGACAGCGTCGGAGTCAAGGTAAGAAGAGGCACGCTTCGGTGGTTCAGACATGTGGAAAGAATGGATGACGAAAGATATACAATGCGAAAGTATTAAATTTAGGAGTCGCAGAAGGCCCAGGCTCACCTAACCCGACCATATTGGTTGTATGTTAACAGAAGGTGATGTTAGGAGCCACAAAAACCGTAGAGCTTAAATGAAAAGGATCATGAATGTTAAATAAGTAAGTGAGGTGTGTAAGGACTGTGCCATATGGCGTTCGCTACCTACCCCGCTAGGGAAATGGCGTGTAGTTAGTTAGTTATAGTATTTTAGTAAATAAAAACTAACTAACTAAACTTTACGCCACTTCCCTAGTGGGGTAGGCAGAGAGAACCGAACGCCATATGGCGCGATGCTTACACACCTCACTCGCCTCTTCAACATATTTTAGTATTTTTCTCTTATGTGCATGAGTAGTTAAAATCTAAATCTGAGTGTTGCTTAACAGTAGCTTATAAGAACGTTTTCTTTTATGGTATGTTTGCATCAAAAGATAAGCTACTATGTTATCCAGGGCAGGATTAAGGCAACACAAACAGGCGGCGGCGACAAACACACCTCTTGTTAGTATTGTTCGCTCAGAGCCTGATTGCCGACCAGGTGTTACCAATATCGACACATTTTTTACCTGTAGCGACCTGATTGGATTGACGTTATCAAATGGAACAATATTTCCTCTTTACCCTGGAATCAGGCTATTATGTTGTATAGCCAAGAAGGTGTAACGATGTTTTTATTTAAGGTCAATCAGTTAATAAGACTGATTGCATAAGTTGTTATCATTATTGATCGATATTAGCTTTGTCAAGTAACACATTTGCTATAGGCCTCGCTTACGCATAGATAACTAGCCACTTGTCACTCACATACATTTTTGTCTTAATAAGGCTTAAAGGAGCTTAGGCTCCACCGTTTTATTATGTTTTTAATCCTTTAAGAAACGTTAATATTACCTTCATTGTATTTTCTGACGACAAAAAGTAAGCAAACTGTTAGCAAATATTATACTTTCAGCTTAATTCTACAACAACTTAGACGCTTGAACTTGCTAGTACCCAGCTGAACTAAAATAAACTGCCGTAATTTCTATATTAGGAGGCAGACTTGTTTCTATTGGGTAAGGCAACGTAAACACGGGCTTGTTATTTCCCTTTCTGATTGGTGGACCAGGTGTTGCCAATGTTGGCACATTTTTCACCTTCGACGCGGCAGGTCAATCGTTTGTTGTTACAGGCGATACGTTAGTTACTAGCTCAGCTTTAATTGGATACAGTATTTTTGGTATTGCATGCCGATAACTAAAGGTTTCTGGGTTGTCGTTAGCTAGTTTCAAACTATTGAAATGGTATAGTTTGGGTGAGCCGGTAATATAGTTGGCGTTCAGTTTTACAGTATTGATATTCGAACTACGGGTTATATTATAAATATATTCGTTTTTTTTATTAATCTATTTCAACTTTAAGCTTGAGGCGATTGAGGTGTGTAAGAAATCTATCACATGGCTTTTGGTTATCTTTCCACTCCCCATTCTCCCCTTGGCGTCAAGTGAGTAAGTGAGGTTCAGTTTTAAAATTAAAATAATGATTTAAGATTATCTCGTTTCTCAGCACCTTCATTAGTTCAAATATTCGTAGACATCAATATTTGATTTCGTTAAAGTAAATTTATTTTGCAAACTTCAGTAATAAATATTATATCTCTAACATTTGCAACTAAACATTCAATCTCAAAAGAACAGACTTTAATATGAAAATGTTTGATTGGACTTTCTTAAACGTATTGGAAAAAATATATATTGGAGAGACAATAGGATACAATAATTTAATATAATATATATATTAATTTGTGTATTGTAGAATTCTTATGACGAAATAACTTTTAAAATCGGTTCAGTAATTTTTAAGTTTATTCATTACAAAGCATAAAATCTTTCCTCTGTATAATATCGGTGTAGACTTGCAAATCATCATGGCTTTAAAAATATAAACTTTCGGTATTTCCTCCAAGAGAACTAAAATTATAATATAAACCAGTTTAATACCGTAAAACAATCTTCAATTATGCATAAAGTTTAGATCCAGCATAAAAGCACACTGAAAACGATGCAACATTTCTCTGCGCGTAAGCAAATGCAGAGAAGTCCAACTATTGCATCGTTTAATATTCAAACTCAGCTCAGACTAAACCTAGATCACATGGCAGTGACAAAGCAAATTGACATCTACGCCGTCGGAATAAGAATCAGGGGAGTGCCAGTTGACGTGTCAGAGACTAATTTGTGCAGGAATTCTGTGAAAGGATAACCTCGTATGGTTGTTTGTGAATATTTCGGTGGCAGCCTTTGTGGGCGGTTGGAGTGGAAAGTTTGATGTAGTTGCAGAAAGGCGGGGGCTAAGTTAAGGCCATGTTTCGGTGCATATAGTGCTTTGAAAGATCGTGGAAACAACTCGTTTGTGAATCCACTTTGATTGTCTTTGAAGTGTGTTTTATGGTCTTAAACCTGAGCCTCAGGCATGCCGTATGTATCTACACTTGGGAAATTTGGTGCTGACTTTATTAAAAGTCCATATGCATTAATAGAGTTGCAATGCGTATAATCTTAATCTTTATATAGATACACAAGAATCGAGCTAACAAGATACATTTTTGGAGCCTGATGAAAATATCAGATGACATAGTCATACTGCCTTGTCATCATTAATATTCACAGATCTCATTAAACAATTATGTATCCCATGTATATAAGATGTTTTTAAGACCCGCAAAACTGCCTATTCCTATTCCAAAAATAGGACAGTAAAGCTTTAAACCGGGTCTAAAACAAAAACCAACAGCCAATTTGCTAATTCCAAAAACAGGACAGCCAATTTTACACTGCAAATTGACTTAACATAACATTGACATATCTGTGTTCACTTGCGACTACGGCCGTTGCAACATGACTGCAATGGTCCGAGAGCTGGCAATTGAACATTGCATTAAACATATTTTTGAAAAAAAAAAATTATATTCAAAAAAAAAGAAAGCCCCGCTACTCACCAGCCAGGTCTGCAGTTCCGTGTTGGGGTATAATAGGAGAGGCATGGGAAAAGTTGTCAGTTTGCCTCAAATACCTACCCAAAAATTGGTGCCAGCACTTCTACTAAAACGTCAAGCTGCAGGTATTCATACTACATAATGCATATCGCTTTCAGTCCCATCAGCGTATAGTACTAACTAATCATAAGTGAGACTAAAATCGGTATACGTATGTCAATATTGCTAGTATTAACTTTTGTGATAGCAGCTTCTGTTTCAATAACATCAAAATTGATCAAAATGATGCACCTGGCAACACTAATAAACCTTGTAGTTTATAAAATAGGCTAGTTACAGGCTTCTTTATGGCCAACGTATAAAGTACCGAGTGTAATATGTTCTTTACGACGATGCAAATAAGTTGTTATGAGGTCCCGTTTAATAGGAGGGACCTTTGCAGATATTACTCTTGCAACAAAGGCAGCGGAAATAGGTTAGTAGATGATACACGATTTTTCCTTATCGTACTTGAAAGAGATTTGTGGAGAAATACTGACTTAATCTACAAATGGCAATAAAATTAAGGTACCTATTTGTTTTTATTGTAAAAATTATAGCTTTACTTAGCTAAGCTTGTTAACTTAATGTACCTATATAGTAAACACATTATGTATATGTAATATAATCAAACTTTTGGTTTCTGTAAATTATGCGGACGAACATACAGACATAAATTTTATATGTAAAGGCACACAACTGAACTCAAACAAGAAACTCATAAAGACTTGCATTATATAATATGAATATTATACTATCTACTATAATATATATAATAATAGTTCTAAAACGGCACACTTTGATGTGAAATTGCATTATTTATCGCTCAAATTGGATAATCCTGTTGTAAATTTGAATACCATTGTTCATTCCTTGAACGTGGTTTATTTTAAGGATTGCAATTCTGCAAAAGCACCTGGGATCATCAGTTTGAATCTTTCACAATCAAGATATGAATTAAGAACTTATATTTAGTTTAAGAATTTACAAAGTATGTTGTTGTCGTTATTTAAAAATTTATCAGCGAAAAACTAAGAATAAAATTTTATTTAAAGGGTTTTTTTATGGCAGGTATTATTTTAAATGAAACTAAAATTTTAAAAATAAAATATTACATACCTCAAATCCCAAGAATATTTCCAGCTTTTTATAGACTACAGCTAGTCTAGTCCGCAGTTTCTCCCGCGTTTATGATTAATGTTATATACCTAGCCTATAGCCTTCCTCGATAAATTAACTATACCGCACAATTTTTTTTTAAATTGGGATCAGTAGTTTCTAAGATGAGCGCGTTTAAGAAAACAAACAAACTCTTCATTCAGCTTTATACATATATTTAAGTAGGTATAAGATACGACATTTAATAATTCAATTCCAATATTTTTTAATGAAGAACCTGATTAAACGGGTCTATTCTGTCTGCTTATTTACAACAACAATATAACAATATGCTATATATATAATATAATCCTCGAAGGATTAGGCAGTCCTATAATTTTTTTAACCACACTTAGCTAAAAAATTATGTTCAATTGAGAATGTAGTGACAGCTCAGTGGCTAGCTCTTCGGCTATATAATCGTCCTTATTATTTAAATGCAATTTATGGATATTATTATATAAACCTTACTAAATAGACTATATAAATCGGAAAACCCATTTTATTTCGGGTACCCATCCAAATCATAATTAACAAAAGGCTGCTTAATCATTCTAATCGAACACCGATAGCTCTCTGCCTAGACTTCAGCTACCGTACAATAGAACGTTAATCAGCTGAACACACAACCGAGCGAGCCTTATACATTATTTACAAATTGACCCCTAGCTCCCTTTGTACGTCAAACGGCAATGACAAAGACAGCAATGGAATAGTTGCAAAATTGCAGGCTGCGTATCAATCCATTCGCCTAACTCTAACCAGTGGGCAGGGCCGTTCGGACGAGAGAGCTGACTTGCTTGAATCGAAACCGCACGGTGCTCTCCTTTATTATCTGACTGACGTTTCCATTTCAATACAAAGGCTCCGCGTAATCTGTCGATTTCTGGCTAGGTCAGTCCGGCAGATTCATTGGATTTGTTGATGAAAGTAACTATTTCATTGTTTTGTGTTGTTCTAATGCAGGTGCCACCTTTGGGGACTGGTCTGCTCTGGTTTGGTTAATTTATGCTTAAATTTTGTAAACATCGTTATTTTATATTTTGGTGTCTGACAAGCCGACTTCACGACATGGTTCAAATTCAAATATGATCTATACACCCCTGTAAAAAATGTTGTTGAAAAGAGTAACTACCGAGTTTCTTGCCGGTTTCTTCTCGGTAGAAGCAACATTCCGAACCGGTGGTAGATTCATATTATTAGTTGATTTTCCTGTTGAATTGACGATTTATAAGTGTTTGTTTCAAACCTATATAAATAAAGAGAATTTTGACTGTGACTTTGACTTTGACTTCAAGGTGTCGTATTCTTAATAAACGATAAGGTGTTTGATATAGAGTCTAAAATCTTGTGTTGGAATATATTTGATATCGAATCATAGACATTTATTAATTTAAAAAAATAAGAATATATCCAGGTAATGAACAATCGATTTATTAATATAATATTGTTTTAAATAAAAAATAAGTCATATTTTATTTATTAAAAATATTGTCATAATTCAATTAATAAAATATATTTTTTTATCATTTCAGACTAAAAAGAAACTGAGCAAATATAGCGGGCATAAAAAATACTAACGCAATATCATCATATGATCACCTTCATACGCCCTCGTTTGTCTGAACTGAAACTGAATCATCGAACTACTATGGCAACTACGGTTAACAATTCATTAACATCCCATCAATAAAATAAACAGTTACGATTCGACTACAACTAATTCACACGCTACAACTACCTCTCAAATCCACATTAATCCCACCTTGACCTTAAATTGAATAGAACTGTCCTAGACTCCCAATCCACATAATTACTAACAATTCCCCACCAAACGAGGCATCAACGATCGAGACCGCGTTCAAACGCCGTAATTGCCAACCCATTGTGCGACTTTGATGACCAAATTGCAGTATTACCATCAACTACCTTAGCAAATAGTTATTTTATTTTATCGTCGCGATTTATGGGACATTCCACGACTTTTATTAGATCCACCAAGTTCCACGTTGCAGAGCAGTTTTATGCGTTTCATTTCGATTATTTAACTGCAGTTTGCTGGATTTTTACATGCCTGTTTATTTTATGAGCTCTAAAAGCAATTGTAAACAGCAAATGTTTTGGATTTACTTTGACGGTTATTGCAGTGTAAGTTGATATGTTGTAGGTGCATTCCGCAATGCGTCAGGGTGTAATTGCGATGTTGTGTACACAGTCTGTATAATACTTAAAGTCTGACATAGAACAAAACCACAACTAATTCAAATAAAATTTGGCAAGTGAATTTGTTTTTACTTTGCTTTGGCGAGGCACGTGGCCTCACTTGTGAGAAATGGTTGCCTTAAACTCGTCGTTACGTGTTCAAGTAATTTCAAGTATAATTTTTACTTTTAAAAAAATTATAAACCATTTGAGATTACAAAAAACAATATTGCTTATGAGAATACTGCTAATCAGACCTTCGTATCCTTTAAATAGGGGAACCAGACAACAATTTGCCTGCTTCCTCTATTTCATCCCCAAATCATGGTATGTCCATGTACCTACAGGTTTTCTTATGATGGTTTTTTTCATCAGAAAGCGACTTGCATTATTTATAAAAGTACGAAAAGTGTAAAGCACGTCACGTCACTATTTTTAAAAATAGGTACGCTATTTTACTCAATAATTTTTTGTCCAATATTGAGATTTACAAATAATTATAAAATAAAATATACGGGGGGGTTATTATGACCTTAATTATAGTATGAAATTAAAAGGACTTAATTTGGAGATAATGTTTTTGGACGTATCAACAAATAATATAAGTATTTTGTAATATACAAATAAGTATAGTTTTATTTTGTACTAGCTGTGCCAGCGGTGTCACCCGCGTTTATGGCTAATATTATAAAGACTATCTCCGTCATACATGATTTATATGTAACTTTAACCATTAAGGCTGCACACGCGACGGAAGCTTAAAAAATGGAGTAACTTCTTCCGTTTTCCCAACATTACCCTTCACTACTCTGCTCCTATTAATTGTAGCGTGATGAAAAGTATACTATAACCTGCCCAGGAGTATGAAGAATAATTGTACCAAGTTTCGTTAAAATCCGTCGAGTAGTTTTTGTTTCTATAAGGAACATACAGACAGACAGACAGACAAAAATTTTACTGATTGCATTTTTGGCATCAGTATCGATCACTAATCACCCCCTGATAGTTATTTTGAAAACATATTTCATGTACAGAATTGACCTCTTTACAGATTTATTATAAGTATAGATAAACAAATTGTAACTTCAATTTATTTGATAACGCTAGTCAATTTCTTTCACCGTTTGGATATAGTACAAATGAAATTCAGCAATTACTTTAAATCGAGACATAATTTGCGACATATATATGATTAATAAACACACAAAAAAATTAAAAACACGCTGCCAAAACTTATTTAGTAATATATAACCTAAGTGCTTTTTTTTAATAATTACTCTGTCAGTTATTATAAATAATAGAGACTGCCAAGGTGTGTACAGACGTATATTTACTGCTAGAAAAACAATAGGTACTTTATTTCAAAATAAAATTAGAATTCTAAACTTGAATACAAAAATAATAAGAGGTCGTCGGCAACAGTTATAATTATGAAACATAACAGTAAAGGTGAATATATTTCTTTCTTCTTTCTTCTTTGACTGGCTCGATGGCGCATTTGGTAGTGACCCTACCCTATGCGCCAAGAGTTGTGGGTTCGATCCCCACCCAGGACAAACATTCGTGTGATGAACACTTGTGTTTTTTCTGTATCTGGGTGTTAATATCTAATATTCAAGTTTAATTGTAATACCACTGTTGATTCTGATATCCGTTACACAAGTGCTTTAGCTACTTAGCTCGGAGTCAGATCAATGTATGTGATGTCGTCAGATATTTATTATTATTATTATTTATTTATTTCTTGTAAACTTAACTAATTATGATTATACAAATATTATCAAAGAGTATTTAAAAACGTTTCCACAAATTGTATCGCTCAAAACAAACTAAAGGGATTCATATAGTCCCATCAATTATTTATTCAGATCCATTTCATTTTAGTGTTATAAATGAATTTATAGTACATAAATGAATTTACAGTACATAAATGCAATATTAAGATGGATAAGGTTTTGAAAGTTGACAGCTGAAAAGTTCTGAGGATGTAAAACAAGACAAAAGCTTTCGACAATAAACAAACTCACGACTGGCCCGACGGTCGAGTGGTCAGAGACCCTGGCCACGAAACCGAGGGTCGCGGGTTCGAATCCCGCTAGGGGCAAATGTTTCGTGTGATGAACATGGGCATTTGTACTCGAGTCATAGATGTTTAAAAACGTATTTAAGTATGTCTATCCGTTCACCTAGTATCCATAGCACAAGCATAAGCTAAATTTGGGAATAAAATAATTTAAAGGGAATTGGTGTGTCAGTCTTGAGAATTTATTTATTTATTTATCTCATTATCCTAAGGGTTGATTCAACTTATATTTAACGTATATTTGCGTATATAATGTAACATTACAAGACCTACATAATTGTTATTAAATTTCTGCCTCAAACCGACCAAACGTAATGAGAGCCACTTTCATTGAGACCTAAAAAAGTAATTCACCATAAAATTCCTACCGTTTTCCGGGTATCTCATTAATTGACGAGAAATAAGACCGGTACAATTGAATTATCAGATCAGAGAAGACTGTACTTTGGTCGTAAAAGTTTTACGTCTCTTTGTGACGAGAACTGGAGGCCAATTTTTTGTATTGTGTTTAATCATTTTCTCATATGGATGTTCAGGGAACACAGTATTTTATATTTTTCGATCTTCAGTATACAATACGCTGATTTTACATTGATTAATACATACATACAATTATGACTATAATCCCCGAAGGGGTAGACAATTATTGATTTGAAGGCATTGATTAATAAATTACATACATATATACATACATAAATAACATCACGCCCATAATCCCCGAAGAGGTAGGCAGAGTCGTAAGGGCAGCAAGCCCCTTCAACCACATTCAGCCAAAAATAAATAAAGCCAATAATAAATTAATAAATTGATCAAACTAATTGATTTGAAGCTGTGAAATTTAAAGCATCTAGCAATAAATAATCTAAATTTTCGTCTTTTTCTTTTTTCTTTTACGTTATCAATGTTTTAATTGTAATTACGGTTATAAATGATATTTTAAGCCTACATTAATAAAAAAGTTTTAATTACTTTTCATTAATTACATAGTGCTTCAAAGGAGACATCATTTTTGCTCTCTCTAACTATAGCAAATATTACTCGACTCAAAAATACAGTTCCTCTTGTTGTTGATTATGCATGAACACTAACTTTTCCCAAAAACACCCGACCACCCAGTTGAAAGCGGACAATTTTTAACTCAGTTGTGTCGACAAAATGTCCAAAAAAACACCCAAAATTAAGATGAAATTTAAAACGCGAGAAACTAACGGACTAGACGGACAATTTTTCCGGAAATCCCTTTTTCGATTCATCCCTTTGTCAGTTCATCCCAAATAAAATTAGGGTTGGTATTGTTCAGCCCCCATTTTCGGTTCCGTTCTGTAGTTTGATTACGTTTTTAGTGGAAATACACTTAGGAAATATTGTGTAAGGTCCTTTTTGGGGGACATTCTCTAATTTGTGCTATTGTTAAGAGCAATCCTTGGATTGAATTGAAGCAAGAGCTGATGCTTAAACCAATTTCACTGAATGTAATTTACCGATTTTCCGTCATCTTGGAGAATTATTTAGCCTAAACATAAATTTCGGATTTATTAACAAAAAATCTCTGAATCTGTGAAGTAGGGAAACATATACATGATTCGAAGAAAGACATAAAAATCTTAATAATAGTATTTGAAAAATCATATTAGTAATTCGGATTTAACATTGCACGCATATACATATTGTTCAACACATAGAAGAACGACTTCATATTTTGTATTTTTTTAGCTTTTAATTATATCAAGATTCAATATTTGTCAGTAAAATCAGATAAAAATAGCAAACACGGCCGACAACAGGATTATACACCATAAATTCCTCACATAAATTTACTCTATCAACTTTATTAGCGAAAAAAATACAACAATATCCTTTTTGGCAGTTCGCCGTAAATTTTCAGGGTACATCGCTCATTTTAATAGTGCTGCGAAAAAAATAATACCGGTAACACACCGGTTGGGAATGGTAGAAATATATTATACGATCAATCAACGTTGTAACGGTTGTATGCGACGCGCAGTCAGCGCGGTGAACAATTGTGTAATTTTTTTTCGTTTGACGATTTTTTGCTGATTGTGTCATTTCCTCAAAATTTACCCATGTTAGTTAGATAATTAAAAATAATGTGCCAACTGTGTTTGTGTAAATTGCTCTACTACTACTAACTTATTAGTAGTATGCCGGTTTTCGACAAAAAAAAAACAAATATTAACATATTTCTTGCCTAGCATGTCTTAAAAAGCGGCTAATGGAATATCGCGTATGAGACACGTAATTACGTAAGCGACTTTATTTTTAACCGACTTCAAAAAAAAGGAGGAGGTTCTCAATTCGACTGAATTTTTTTTTTCACAATTACGTTCTAACCTAAACCAGTTTATTTAAAAAAAAAATAGTTAAACAAAATTGACAGAAGAAAAGGCACATGTTGATTTTTAACCTAAAATAATGAAATACACGTAGTCTTTGACCGAGTTCTGGACGCGGGCGAAAACTGTAAGAAAATCATAGTAGTAGATTACATACTATAGAAAATCCATCTCTTTTAGTTATTACTAATAAACGTTTATTGGCAGGTTAAAAGCTGTTGAACCTTCAAACGTTCAAACATTGTTCACGCAGTAGCCTTTACCAATTTCGTAGGGATTTTAACCAATTTACGAAACAAGCTTGTTTGAAGTTGGCGGGTCCTGGATTTCAAGCCAGATTTTCTGGCTAGCTTTCTGGGGAATTCAGATTTCACGGGAAAGCCGAGTAGTAAAGAGTATTTGACACCGTACAGGTAGTGCTTGTACTAATTCTAAGCCTTTACACAACGGAGTAATTTAGTAACTACGAAATATATATATATATACGAAATATAGAGTACTCCGTTGACTCAGCAAACGAAAATATATTTTTGTCCCCGATACAATTTAGTATAAAAAAAAATATTATCTTGAAATAATGTGAATGTGTTTAATTTGACTGGCCCGTTGATCGAGTGGTCAGAGACCCTAGCCACGAAACCAAGGGTCGCGGGTTCGAATCCAGCTAGGGGCAAATATTTCGTGTGATTAACATGGATATTTGTACTCGAGTCATGGATGTTTATAAACGTATTTATGTATGTCTATCCGTTCACCTAGTATCCATAGCACAAGCTTAAGCTTAGTTTGGGACTAGGGAATTGGTGTGCCAGTCTGAAGAATTCATTTATTATTTTATTTATTTATTTAAAGTTAAGTTAACTTTATATAAGTTTATGTTCAAGGATATGAAGATGTAATAAAAATTATTTAGTAATCGGGTAACCGAAGATGTTTGGAACCCCAATTTGCCATCTGAATAGTGGTAGTCAGACTGTAAAAAATTTTTTTTTCTAAAACTCTTTACAAAATCGCTGAAAATTTTGGCGTCCTAGAGAATAACAGAAGCACACAATGGAACGTCAGTTCAGCCACTTTGTACCTTTTCAAAAATGAACGAAAATCTTTTAACCTCCGTCACCGCCAGCGAAAACAGTGAAACATTTGATATTCAAAATAACCGTTTTTCTGCGCTCGCCGACTCAACGCTCTATTTTGGGGGCGTGCAAAAAATTGTGAATGCAAACGAACCTACCGCACCTATTATTCTAGGCCAAAACAAAATACGTAACGGAACATCAAAATGCATCGGCAGCGAACGCAAAGCCGGAAAATAGTTCTCATGAAAACGCATCTAAATGTTTTTAACTTTCGACCAAATAGTGCACTGTGCGGTACGCAGTGTGAGTTTTCAAATTGCGTTGTTAAGCACTTTTACTTGCTAGAGAAGCGGGTGCTTGGATTTCTTGATTGGACGTTGTTTTACAAACCAGAATACCTCAAACAAACTTGAGTTACGGAGATGAAATACCAATTTTTTTACGTTTTTTTTAATCCAGATAAACTGAACAGAAACCACATCCAATCTATACCTTAGTAAAAATAGAGTTGTGCTAAACAAAACTGATCTTTCACCTAACTGTATAGTGCCTTTTTTTGGTTTAATTCCATTTTGACCTACGACGTTAGAGATAGTCAACATTTCAATTAGTTTAGAACTCAATAAGAATACATTAAAATATACAACAAATAAAATTGATTCTAAGTATTAGTTGTACTGAGAAAAAAAAATTACACTATGATGAAATTTAAGATTATTAAATATTTTATTGTAATAATGTTATGTATATTCATAACATTATTACAATAAATATCAAATACAAAAAGGCAGCTAAATATACTTACACATAAAAACAAAATAAAAGGACAATTATTATGACTGTATGTATTTAAATTTACTTAAATAGAAAAAACGAAATGCTTTTACCTACATCTATAATATAAAAATGAATCGCTAAAGGTGTTGCTAAGCGTAAATCTCGAAGACAGCTGAACCGATTGCGCTAATTCCTTTTTTAGTTGTGTTTGTTATTATCAGGTGAACATTCAACTGATAATACAAACACAACTAAAAAAGATCATAAGAACCTTTTTATGAAAGATAAAAATAAAAAAAATGCACGAAAAAAACGAAGACGACCGAACGAAATCCGAGAACGAGGCGTTACGAAGTGCGCTGGGTCAGCTATAGCTTATAATTTGACGACTGGGCAATGTCAAATAAATGATATTTACAAATAAACTTAATTTTATTTCTAATACAATTTCCAATAAGTATACGAAAATCGGGCCGACTAAAAATCACCCATTATATATACGACTAGCTTCTGCCCGCGGCGTTACTAGCGTTACTTGCGTTTATTTTAATAGTACACTAAATAACAAAACTTAGTCTCAGTAAATTATGAGAGCATATCCAATTCTCCATATAACAGGCTATTGAATAAGAAATACACGGTTTCCTCAAGATCCCGCAAACAGAACTACGACAGCTGAAAGGAATACTAAGCAAATATGATAAAATGTGTTCCACCCCGTACAATGAAGAATGGGCTTAAAAGCCCAATGTAATCTGCAAATGCACAAATACACAAGAGAGACAGTGCATTGAAATAATGGAATACAGCGAATCGTTGAAACAAAGTTAATGCCACTGCGTACGTTTGGGACCACCTCGGGCTAAACAATATTGCGATGATACCTGGAAAGCCTTAAAGGTTTTAGACCGGAATTCTGGTGAGCGATACCCTTTGTTCGTACACAAAATCGAAGTTATATAAGCATTCGTGTATATATTGGAATTGACGAGCCGGCCTTTAATAAGTATAATGAACGAAATCAAATTGTGCAAATATGCTTAAATTTTTGTACTGTCCATATTTATTTCACATGGATGTGAAACTTATGTTATATTACCACATTGGGACTTGAAAAAATATATATGGTCGAATTGAGAACCTCCTTTTTTTTTGAAGTCGGTTTAAAATAATGTGATAGCTATTTTTCTTGTCTAGCATGTCGTAAAAGGCGACTAATCAAATGGTATATGGGGTTTTGGGTATGTGATTGTGTAGGCGACGAGCTAGCCACTAGTCACTACTTTTTCATAATTATTCATCTAACCCAGCCTGGTTTTATTTATGACTGAATGTACTTAATGAGGCTTGCTGCCCCTTGGACTGCCTACACGGGTATTATGGGCGTGATGTTATATGTTGACTGGCTCGATGGCGCATTCGGTAGTGACCCTGTCCTATGCGCCAAGAGTTCTGATTGTGATTATTATTATTATTATTCTGATTATCCTCGATTCCCACCCAGGACAAATATTCGTATGATGAATACTTGTGTTTGTTCTGTGTCTAGGTGTTAATATTCAATATTTAAGTATATATTTGGAATACCACTGTTGATTCTGATATCTGTAACACAAGTGCTTAAGCTACTTACCTCGGAGTCAGATCAATGTATGTGATGTAGTCGGATATTTATTTCTTGTTGATAATTATTATTATTTTATATATATATGTGAAACTTATGATCAACAAGTTGCTGACCCATCTTCCGCGGAAAAGCTATAACTATATCCATGTTCGTCAAATCAAACTGGAATGCTTGAAATACAATATACATGAAATAGAAATTTGGCGGTTTGCTATTCTATCAGGATTTCCACAAGCCCAAAATACTATAAGCTCTTTTGGAGAGCGCAATGGTAAGTTAATTCTTGTAAGTCAACCAATTCAGGATGATCTAAAGACCTATATGACCAAAAGAAATGAAAGACGACTAAAAGTGTATAGCTTTTTTAACGGCTAATTTTAATTTGTAATTTTTTTGTATGTGAGTTAACTGTAGAATTGAGCATCGATTAAAATTTTAAAGAAAATTACAAAATTAAAATGTAAACATTTGATTTCATTTTAAAATGCGTCTCGATATGTGTTCTGTGTTCACCTACTTTGATGCATTGCCGCTCATTAGCCCTAATTAAATAGTCCCAATGTTAGAATATCATGCGAATTTTCAGTCGGACGCCCCAGCGAATATTATTCTGATCGCCCACAAGGATACCGCTGACACCAATTCGGCGAGTTAACAAAAGAGTCTAAAAGTTCGTGTATTGCAATCGACACCGTAGCACAGCAAAAACTAGCCTGCCTCTGACACTTTTTAATTTGAACTTTTGCCGTTTGTTTATAGCGGAAAGCCGGGTCAGGTTGCAATTCTGTCGGAGATTGCCTGTTGATTTTATGATGCGGTGCGATGTAAAATTTTACTGGCACCACTGGCCACGGTTTTGTATGCGCTTTAAATACTCGCGTCGGACGACAATATTTTTTTGGTCACCCAGCCGGTTGTGAAAACAGCGTTGCGAAATGGATGGGTTTAATTGAATGCGGCCGAATTACATTATTTTCCTCGTCATTTTGATATGTTGGGATAATAAAAGAATATGTGGAAGTGAACTCGAGTGTGAATGAACGTTGAGGAGGAAAAGAGACGTAGGAATTTATTAAATAATATGAAGGAATATAAGTCGAAATATTTTAAATATGATATGATTTAATTCATGAATAATATTAAGTACTCTGTGTTGTTGAATCGTTTAGATCGCTGGCGTAAGAAAATAGGTAAATACCTACTAGAATTCTAGTAAAAATTGATTACTTGTTTTTTGGATATTCCTAAAAGGAAAAAGCAACTCGCTATACAAATTTTTCAATTCTGCCAATTGGTAAAAGAAAGTCCTATTTTTGTATGTTTTATACGTTTATAACGCAATGACTGATAATGACAGCAAACTGACACTAACATATAGGCGGGAGAACTATTCCTGTTTTTCTGATATTGTATCTTGTTACTCTTAATGTTACATTAATATTTAAAAGCTGCCTTTACCATTTTTTGAACCTAATATTACTTTGTTAGTATGAATATTTTCTGGAGAAATTTATCAAGAAAGCAAAAGATACAAAATACTATGAGGACACTATCTATGTTATTCCTCGATTCATCATCATCATATAATTACTTAAGGAAACTCTAAGGGGCTGAGCAGACTTCAAGGAACAGTAAGCAACTACTAAAATGATAAAAAACCATTCCTAGAATAGGTTAGAAATCATAATTGATCAAGCGTCTCTTTTTACCTGCATCACTGTACCGCTGAATTTATACGAATGCCTTTTATTATATTTTTCTTGGTTTCTTGGTTAGTCGTTTATCCTCGTACCATTATATTAAACAAATATACGTCATCTCCAACGATTGAGCATAACAGATAGTGTGAAGCACTTTAGTCACAACTTCAGCACACTCCACCGAAGTGTGCCGTGACGATTCGCGCCGTCACATAACACGCGAACTCGTCACGTCACAATGCGCGCTCGATGTTCTTATCTCAAGACAATATATCGCGGCGTCTCCTGAAGATGTTTATGTAACTGTTTATTGTGCGTGTCCTTATTTTTTGTGCGTCCTCGTCGGCGCAAACAATTCCAGCCTTTATGGCGTGTGACGGGCGGATGGGGTGAGTAAATATGACGATAATAGTTGGAAAGTCGCGCCTTGAGGGACTTCAACGGCCGTTCTGCTGTTTATTATAGCCGCTGGTGTTTATATAAGCAACATACGAGTGTGGTTTGTGGGAAGCAGTGTACGGTATTTGTTACGGGAATATGAGATTTCTTGCGGTACGGGTGTATGGGTATGGAAAAAGAGAACAAACAAAAATAAGCCGCAAAAATATTTTAAGGAAAATGTTGCAATAATATGCGCATTGTATTATTTGATCCATTGTACAAAAATATTTTATTTATGAATTGAGTTTGTATATATTTATAAGTTTATTTGGAATACGCTTCCGCCGGTCGAAAGATGTTTGTGAAATTTCATATGTAGCAATTTATTATGCTTCTTAAATGAAAGTCAATTTTTGATTTACAACTCGTAAAAATGAATGTAATGACAAAAACAACATCTTCTGCATGTTATGTGATTCTGACTTAGCGAGTCTTATCAACCAATAAATACTGTAACATTGATATCATTATCTTCTGGGCTTAGTAGCCCTAAGACAGAAGAATACAAATTGGAATCATATTTGTTTGAGGGCAGTTTTCTCATTGTATTTTCTCTCATTTTATCATTCATCTGGGTTAAAATAACACAAGTTAAAATAGTAATCACGTGATTATATTTGGAAAATTCAGAGGCTTATATCTGAATTTAAATGAATGTCACTGAAACATATTACCTTTTTATACATTTGGGTTACCACAGTCTTGAATTCAAATTTAATGAACACAATAAATGCTGCAGTTTTATAAATATTTACTTTTGTCTGAAGTTAGTTAGCTTTAAAAATTCTAATTTGACACGTCCTCATTACGTCAATCCATTATTTCAATGTCAAAAAAAAAATGTAAAATGAATCCCCAATCCAGTATTCACGATAGGATTTAAAGAACTTTCTTCCGCTCAGCTTAACGCAATACTCTCAGAATAGGACTGTTTGGTACAACCAAGGTTTTGAGATTCCCGGGAATAATTTAACTGGGTACGTCAATTCTGTTTAAATACCTTTATTTTCTCATACGATTTAAAAAAACCCTTAGATGGGAAACATTCTGGACTGGCTCGATGACACATTTGGTAGTGACCCACCCGGGACAAACATTCGTGTGATAAATACTCGTATTTGGTCTGTGTCTGAGTGTTAATATATAATATTTAAGTATATTTTTGTAATACCACTGTTGATTATAATATCCGTAATACAAGTGCTTAAGCTACTTAGCTCGGAGTCAGATCAATGTATATGATTTAATCTGATATACCATAAAAAAATCCCTTATATGGGAAACATTCCTTATTAGATTACCACCTTTTTTTATAGAAACGTTATATCTTCATGTAATTTAATATCTGTAGTAATTCTGGGTTCATTATCTTTCTAGCATCATGTAGGTACCAACACGAGTAGGTTCTTATGAATTCAATGGATCATGAAGGTAAAATTGGCGGAACAACCATGACGCTACGAGTATTTTTTTATTTTCCATTACCTATGTGACCATTAAATGTTGTTAAAAATCTCTCTTATCAGCTAAATTAAATGAATTGTCAAATAATAGACCAATATTTTGTTATCTTCAGTAAAGTGTGCAACTACTGCACTCAAAAGCTCATCTTAGCATGATTTTCCTCTATGTCCACCAACTGTAACTGAAACCAGCTTGGCCTAGCTTTGCATTCAATTTATTTGAGGTTGCACACTTCACAACTCAATCGTACGTACTTCTCAAAAAACGAATCCTAAAACCGTCCTATCAAATTAAGCCGTACATGGGAACCCTACCCCGTCCAATATAATATGGGCAAAATTGCGCTGAGCTGAAACGGGAAGAAATTGAGACAGATTTGTAGGAGCGAAATCATTTTAAGACGGCGACGGCGGAAATCCGTCATACAGAGAGTGCGCACAAAAGTGTAATTAGATTTTTGAGGGTCGACTTTTAGACGATTTTTCTCTCGGATCGGGGAATAATTTCGCGTCCGTTCCGTTTGGCGCATGCTTTGTGCGAACGTTGGGTACGTCAAATTGATAAATGTTTATTTGCATGTGAAATATGGAACGTAATGTATTTTATATTACATTGTTATGCTATTCGCGATAAAAATAATAGCAATTTTAGATTCAATTCGTGGTAAGACGGTTTTGTAATAGTTGAAGGCTTAGAAAATAGAATAATTGAATTTTTTAGTTTATAGAAAGCAGTATTAACACAAGAAAATAAATAACGAAAATAGTAATATGTATTGCCACATTTATATCCATACATTTACATCCATAGTACATCCGGACCTCTTATAATTGAGCTGCTGGTCATGTAAAAACAATGAATTTATTTACGAACGATTAAACAATTTACTTTGGTATCTCAAAAATTATATCGATTCTATCAAAGCTACTCTTTGACTAAGTATTAAAAAAAATCTATTTAATGCTAATACTCTTTGACTGTTGAAAAAACAATGTATCAAAGAAATTAATTCAATGGCACTCAGTCTTTATCGACTATATATTTATTAATAACACTTAGCGTAATTTTTTAATGTCGGTGCGCTGGTTGGCTACCGCGAAAAGAAATTGCATTTTCCGGCCTTCTTCAAGCTAGAGGGAAAGTTAAACACTTGAGACCCTCTTGAGACGTTTTAGCATAAATGTGTAAGGCGGGGTGTATCGGTCGAATCATCTTCTAAGTGCTATATAATGATGCACTCAATGGTTCACTCAAGAGCATATTTTATGAAAATATTTAGAATGCAACATTTGGTCTGGAAATGATGTCATTTTGTGTGATTTTTTGTAAACTGTAATATTTATTTTAGAGCGGTGGTAGCTCAATGGTAAGGACACGCGCCTCTTAACCGAGGAGTGCGGGTTCAAACCCGGGCATGTACCTCTAGATTTAAAAAAATCTATGTACATATTTATACCACTAGCTCGACGGTAAGGGGAAAACATCGTGATGAAACCTGCAAATTCAAAACAACTTTGAATTTGTAACCATGATCCAAAAATTGTCTGGTTCCCCTATCTTAGGGTTACGAAGGTCAGATCGGCAGTCGCTTCAATGTAATTACCAGACTCGCTAAATCCTGGATCATGGTCTAAGCGGATCCCGTCTACGCACGGGACATAACGCTAGGAAGATGATGATGATTGATTTACTTTGACATCGAATTCTTGCAAAATCATCCGCAGAAATTTAACGGACATTCGATAGACAGAAACTCTTCCATCTGAATGTAACTTTTGTAAATGTTGCTTCACTTTGTTATTAAAGACCAACTGGATGTATAACTATGTATTACATTATTATAATTTTTTACTCCTATTTCATCCGCAGAGTCATTTAAATAGTTATAATTTTTGACAGCCATTTTTCATTTATGATATTAATTAAAACCCTTGTCATTATCATAGAACTAACTAACTTCCTCTTATTTTCATCTATGGGATCAGTTCAATCCTAATAGTATTTTACTGGTGTAATTAATAATCGATTCACATATAAGTTCCAAGAAAACCACCTCCAACGTAGGTATATAATTACAAAAAAGCTCCGAGTGCGTTTAAATATTAACCAGTAAAAGGCTTCCAATTCTTCACCAGTTATCGCAGCACATTTTTATCACGGCAAAAGGACCGAAATAGCCCAAACCTTTAGGAGCCACACTAAATTTATGTTCAACATCGCAACACTTAAACTAAATACCCGAATATAAAACCCCGAACACTAAGCTCGAATGTTGCCAATTCGTTTTCCCTTGATTTCCGACTCCCATTCCAGATATGAGGGCACTTTACGGCGGTGTAGTGGGAGAAAAAATATAAAGATATTACCGAGGAAAATGGCAGGTCATAAATAATCACAAGTGTTACAATCCGCGCCTGGGATGCCGGGAATTAATGTTGCTTGTGGTGGGATTAGGTCACTGTTATGTTACATGGCGTAAAATGACGTCATGTGTAGTATAGGCAAGTAGCAGTGAGGATGGCAACACGGCTGCTTATTGCACGATTAGCGTTTTTATCATATCTATGGATTATAGACACTAGAAGACGGTCATATAGTTAGAATAAAACGCTGTTTATAGAATTAATATAAATCTTGCGTAAGTGCGAGAAGTTGAGTAGCCCGGTACGTCTCAACAATAAGGTTGACTGATTTACCAATGGATTAAGACCCGGACCGAAGTCGACATTCACTAGCTTCACCGATAATTTTCTTACCATATTGATGTTGCAACATTTGATATTTTTTTTTCTTTTTAATAATTAAAAATAATCAGTCCAGAATTTTTTTTTGCCAACCCATTTTTAATATACTAAATTTATTATAAAATATGTTTCATTCTATTATCAGCTTGGTGAAGATCGACTTCGGTCCAGATCTTCTACTACAAGTGTCTTTCTGTGGATAGTGTCTAGTAGTTAGCAAAATTGGTAATTACATTGAACTTAGTTAGAGGAAGATTATGGTTACACATAATATAGTTACAGGAATGTGCAGATTGATTTTTATAGATACCGAATACAAACATAGACTTGAAATTTTAAGTGTCTCAGAAAAGTTTGGAAGATTCAGTTAGGGTTTGAACCAGCATCCTTAGCTTGTAAGACTCCTCCATCTTTTAACAACCGTTCTTTTAACACCACTAAGCTTGAGTTGAATATTTCTTACTGCCACTAATTACACTGTGGCTCATGTCCAACATGCTGTAATGTTACGATCTACGACACGGAAACTAGTAAACGTTTCGCTCAAAGGCATTTGTGGAACTAATATTTGTACCTTTGAGATTTTGACACGACTGCCGGACTGTACTGCTGATGTAGGTTTCAAAGGCGCTTATCAAAAAGTCTATTAAGCCTTCTTGATACGGCTGAAATGCTTTTAATTTATTGTTATCAGTGTTAGTTACTAACTTTTGCCCGAGGCTCCACCCATATGGAATTTGGTCTGTTATAGGATTTCTATTGTGCGTTCTATGGGATTTATAAATTTTGGCAGAGATAAAAAGTTGTAGCTTTAGGCTTAGCCTTCAGTTAGGCGTCTTAGACTTGACGCAAGAAAGATACAGATAATTTAATAATTTTAAACTATTAAATTTTTTTTTTAATATTAGTTACGATTTTAGTCGTATAATTTAAAAATTAATTTGCGTTGATTAATTACTTAAAAAAATGGAAGATTATTAAAATTAAAGTGGATTATTGTTAAAAATTTTTAACTTTGACATTCATTTTAAATTTCACTCAGAACTCAAAATGCGAAAGTTTAGTAGTACATATAACTTTTATTACTATTGTTTAAAAATTATAAAAAAAAACACTTCATATCCCAACAAATTTGCTTAAAGTATAAATTTTATGTCTCCCTCACGCAGCGCAACTTTGAACGTTAATCTTATTAGATAATTTTTTTTGTCACTTCTGTGACAAAAAAAATTGTAATCATACATTTCAATAAAATAATTTTTGTTTATAATATCTTATGATTTCTATAATGGTCAATCAGTTAATAACACTGGTCAATACACAAAGCAATTTTATTTCAACTTTTGTATTTCAGAAAACACAATTAATGCTTTATTAAAACGGCAACTCGATTTCCCGAGTCTTCGATTCATTTTTGCCAAGTTCCAGCGAAATTAATATCGCCCTGTCAATAAATTACTCCGTGCTCAATAACTAGCATTTTATTGCTCCGTATATGATGGCAAATGTACAAATGAATATTTATATGTACTATGTGCGTGGAAAAAATATAGCCGAAAAGAAAATGTGACTCTTTCTCTAATCGTCAATCTGAACGTTTCTAGGCAAAAAACAAACACATTTTCGCCTTTATTACACTGTGTAAACCGTGGTCCGTCTGGTTAAGCTTATCTCAGAGTCTGCAAATTCTAATTCGTTAGACAGGCAGCCGGATATAAAGGGACGTGACTCTAAACACAAAACCCAAGGCCACGTATTTGAGTATAGCCTACCTACCTACTACCTACCTACCTACAGTTAATTGTTACCTTATATTGAAAGCGAACATTTTTTTTTTAAATAAATTCTCCAGACTGACACACCAATTCCCTAATCCCAAACTAAGCATATGCTTGTGCTATGGATACTAGGTGAACGGATAGACATACTTAAATACGATTATAAACATCCATGACTCGAGCAGAAACGTCCATGTTCATCACACGAAACATCTGCCCCTAGCGGGATTCGAACCCGCGACCCTTGGATTCGTGGCCAGGGTTTCTGACCACTCAACCAACGGGACAGTCAGTTTTTTTTTAAGAATTTCAACATACTATAAAACATACAATAAACCATACAAACGACATATTATAATAACTTTAACATAATTTATGTTTATTTATTTTCTTAGCTACGAAATAGGTAACAGGGAATACTACGAACAGTACATATGTATATTAATTACTCAAACATATTGGTAGATTATTTAATGGCATTTATTGCTTGCTGAACGGCTACAACGAAATTAAGATTAGAGGTAGTCATTAAAAAATCACACCTAGACTTCATTGGAATGAGTAATTATTAGAATTAATAATTAAATTTCAAAAGAGTACCGCCACCTATGATCTCTGTAATGTATCATATGTTCTGATAAACGGTCAGTCGTTGTCCAACCATCCTGTGCATCATTAAAGATTATGTGCCCAGCACGCCTCCATTGCGTTTACTTAGGTATAATAAATCTGTAGAGGTCAATTTTGTACATGAAATATATTTTCAAAATAACTATCAGGGGGTGATTAGTGATTGATACTGATGCCAAAAATGCAATCAGTAAAATTTTTGTCTGTCTTTCTGTCTGTCTGTCTGTCTGTATGTTCCTTATAGAAACAAAAACTACTCGACGGATTTTAACGAAACTTGGTACAATTATTTTTCATACTCCTGGGCAGGTTATCGTATACTTTTCATCACGCTACAATCAATAGGAACAGAGTAGTGAAGGGAAATGTTAGGAAAACGGGAGAAATACTCCATTTTTTAAGCTTCCGTCGCGTGTGCAGCCTTAATGGTTAAAGTTACATAGAAATCATGTATGACGGAAATAGTCTTTATAATATTAACCATAAACGCGGGTGACACCGCTGGCACAGCTAGTAGTAAATAATGTAATGTTTCAGTAATGTAATGTTTTATTAATACGAGGTAGAATACTACGAAATAAGCAAATATTAATCCACAAGTCGAGTCTTTTCGCCGAACAAGTTTCTCAAAGGAACTAAGAATGCTTATTAATCAAAAACTTCGAACGAAGTTGGGGACATTTTAAGAAACTATTTCAACATGTTGTCCGGTTCGACTTTGTTTTATTTATTTTTAAAATAGTTATACCGGAACACGTTTATTATAGCCTGATTTTTATTATCAAAAATATATTTCTTCATCATCCTCATGCCCTTATCCCAGTTCATCTGTGGTCAGCGCAGCATGTCTTCTTCTTCCATACGTCCCGGTCAGCCGTCATCAAGCTATCCACTCCCATTTCACTCATATCATATCTTCAATGCGTGATATTTTTTAAAACATAATCTTTATGAAAAATCTATATATTAATACGTGAAGGAAAAACTGTGTACCCATTTTTACGAAAATTACGCAGACGGAGTAGTATGCGATTTGGCACAGTTAAAGTTTGTACAGAGAAGGAGTGTAGAAAGCTTACATTAATTTAATAAAATAATTAAACGATTTGTGGTCGAATTTCAGTGAGCGACTATTATATAAGAAATTGTGCGTATTAAACCAGTACATATGACTCTCTTATGTGCTGGTCTGTCACTCAAAAATATTGTAAAATTGTGTTCTTTGCCTAAAATATCTTCAACTACTAATGATGTTCTGGGTATTGGGTCTGTGGTTATGTAGGTGACGAGATAGCCACTTCTCACTATGACGTCATCTCATTATATTCTTTGAATTTTTCCTACACCCTCGGGATTGCTGATTATATGTATATATGTATAGAAAACCAACTTATACCAAATTGTAAATTATGTAAATGCGTAGACACTATGAATTATTAACAACATGATAAATAAAAATAATAAATTATTGTTACATTTACCGCAGACGATTTATGTTTAACACGTATTCTAATATAATTCAAGTAAAACCATATTAATAACATTAGTATCAAAACAACGAGCCATTTATCAATCAGATTCTGACACCTCCCACAGCGAAACGTAAATTCTTATTTCTTAAAAGCTAGATATAATTCGTCTTTCAAAATGTGATTTTCACTACAATTCTATCTTCACGTCTTATGCTCCGTTTGATACATGGCTATTTTTAGTATATGCGAAACCTCTCGGCCATTTATTATTTTCAGGAACCAATAGGATTTTAGACAATGAGCAGCATATTATATATTTTTTTTAAATTTCATACAAAATTTACTTTTGTATGAAATGTAAAATAATAAATAAATATCTTTAAATAAATATCCGGCGACATCACATACATTGATCTGACTCGGAGGTAAGTAGTGTTAGGTTTGATTAGTATACTAGCTGTGCCAGCGGTGTCACCCGCGTTCATGGTTAATAGTATACAGACTATATCCGTCATACATGATTTCTATGCCAGTAACTTTAACCATTAAGGCTGCACACGCGACGGAAGCTTAAAAAATGGAGTAACTTCTCCCGTTTTCCCAACATTTCCCTTCGCTACTCTGCTCCTATTGATTGTAGCGTGATGAAAAGTATACTATAACCTGCCCAGGAGTATGAAGAATAATTGTACCAAGTTTCGTTAAAATCTGTCGAGTAGTTTTTGTTTCTATAAGGAACATACAGACAGACAGACAGACAAAAATTTTACTGATTGCATTTTTGGCATCAGTATCGATCACTAATCACCCCCTGATAGTTATTTTGAAAATATATTTAATGTACAGAATTGACCTCTCTACAGATTTATTATAAGTATAGATTGTTCTTTCTAATCTATTTAATATAAATCGAAATATTAATGATTAATATCGAATAGGGATTGTAGTGAATTGATAAAATATCGGGATGAAGGGATCGATGGCGAAGTTGTTGCGCGAGGGGACTCTGTACTGCAGTAGCAGCGGAGACGTGCGGACGTAAAGATAAGTGTTGTTTGCCTATATAATTTGTAATAAATTGTTGAGTAGTGTTTACTGTGATAAATACGTGGTTAGTGAGAAATACTGTGTTTTCTTACAGAAGCTTAAGCACTTGTGTTACAGATATCACATTCAACCGTGGTATTACAATTGAATACTTAAATATTGGATATTAAAACCCAGACACAGAACAATCACAAGTATTCATCACACGAATGTTTGTCCTCGACGGGTTCGAACCCACTACTCTTGGCGCATGGGGCAGGGTCACTACCGAATGCGCCATCGAGCCAGTCGATTAATATATGAATACGAATAAAATGAAATGTTTGCTTATATATTTCTAAAATCCTTTAAATTGATTTCTTAGAATAATATGTTAAATAAATGGGTTAAACGATTCGCATATACTCAAAATAACATTGAATATATTCAAAAAAGCCTGTTAATAAACGTTGGCATTTCATGATAAAACGCAGTATCTTTTCGCCACATTATGATCAATGAATACAGATTGTTTTTAAAGTTACTCGAAATTACACCATTTCTAATATGGCCACTTTACATATACATATATGGCAAATCTCACTATAGTCAAACAATGGTGTTTGAACGTGGTCATGTGTAAAATAGTGTTAATATGGTCATATACATTATAACTACGATAAACAAAAAACAGCCCTCAAAATTGGTGATATAGATAATCACTTGGTGATATTCCCACCATTGCATTGACATTATGGTCGCTTGCTTTTTACCTTTTGATACTTAAAGACTGTAATTAATTATACAAAACAAGTCGCCCAAATAATAAGGACACGCACAAAAAACAGTTACATAAATATCTTTAGAAGAAGCCATGTCTTGAGATAAGAACATCGAGCGCGCATTGTGACGTGACGAGTTCGCGTGTTATGTGACGGCGCGAGTCGTCACGGCACACTTCGGTGGAGTGTGCTGAAGTTGTGTCTAAGAGCGCGTCAAACTGTCTGTAATAGATCATTGGTTGGCGATAATGGTCCTGTTTAGCAAATGCAAAGAATCAATCACTCTTATATTCATATAGGATGGTAGGAATTAGATTCTTCAAATTAAAAGTTAATATAGATAATACAGTATGTAAGTTTGTACCCACAGAGTATAGAGACGGATCCTGACCGGCATATAAAAATTTGGATATCTACTCTTCTTTGAGCAATTTGCCATCAAATCCGGTATATTATATTACTATTTTAATATATACTTTACAAAAATATATATATTTTAATCCATACTTATACTGCAAATGCAAAATTTACGCTTGTCAGTTGATACATTGTCTTGTCCTAAGCTAATTGTAAAAAATCGGTATAGGCATTAGTCATAGTCTATTTTTATCTATAGCTAAATATTCCTAGATATAACATACGGATTAATTACTTTTAATGATAGACCAAAACCAACATCTTGTAAAAAAACACGCTTAGCACCTAGTAAATTATCTATATAAATATCTTGCCTTCTATTCATATAAAATCGTATTGAAATTTTTCAATGTACGGTCTAATATTCGCTCGAAAAGACAGACAAAAGCTGTGGGGAACTTCATTAATCCCTTTAGGTGCATTACAGTTGCTTAGCAACCAGACGGCTTTGTCTCTACTTCGAATGATGTCGCTTGGAGTTCCCGGATTGTCCAATTTTTTATTTTATTTTATTAGCAATGTAAACATAGATAATATGATCATGCCTACAATCCCCGAAGGCGTAGAGTTCAATGAGCTATAATCTTGCTTAACCACTTCCAGCTAAAAAACAAATTTAGTTGAGTTCGATGAAAAAAGCATGAATAGTAACCATGTGGCTGTGAAGCGACGAGCTAGCCACTTGTTTTTTTTTCCCAATTTTACATCTAACCCAGTCCAGTTTTATTTTTGGCTAAAAGGGCTTGCTGCCCTTTGACTCTACCAACTTTCGGATTACAGGAGTGATGTAATATGTATGTATGTATATATAGAAAAGTAAAGACGATTGTCTTTTTTTGATATATGTTTTTTTATTTAAAAAATCAAAGATAAAAACTTAATTTAACCCCTGGTTGAACAGCGCGATGAAAAAGTCTACAAAAAAAAAACTCTCAAACGTATTCCAACTTTTCAACAAGTTTCGTCTCAACACGTCATCTGCTACGTAAATGAAAAAAAAAATCGGTCGTCTCAATCCCTCCTTTGATTTTATAATGAAGGTCCCCAGGAAATCCCCACTTCCATTTAAACTTTATTCGACTGTCGTAAAATAGGTGTTTTAGCAAATACGGGCGCTAATTTGGTTGAAGCGTGATACTTTTCCTTTTCAAAAACAATTTTGAAATACGGACGATAGCGCAACTGTTTGTAATGTTGTAACAAAATGTTAATATACAAAAAAAATTTCGTGTTCGAAACATTTGCCAGATCTGGGCTTCTTAAAATCACCTTTGTTTTTTTTTATCTTAGTTATTGCATGCTATCCTAATTGTTGACATGATCAAATTCCTTCCTTATATAAAGTGACGTCATCACTGATACCCATCAGCTGGGGTACCGCTTAGATAGGTTCCTAAAGGGAACAGTACCGCCCACTAGTGGGCGCTGGAGATATTTTAAGGGTGGTAGCGGGCCCCTAATTCTCACCTGAACTGTCATACTGGGGGCGTTATGACACTTTCTGATTACAAATTTAAAATAATTCCTAATTAAGAAAAAAACATCGTATCTTAGAAGATGTTTATCCCTCAGCCACTACAACCAGTTGCACTATTACCGAAATATAACTAATTTAATTTATAATTTTAATAAATAAGGAGTACAATTTACAAAAATATTATATGTACTTGGTATATTATTTAAAGGGGGCGGTGGGTGGGGGGGGTTCTTATGAAGGGGGCGGTAATCCAAAAAAGGTTGGGAGCCTATGAGAGCAACGACCGTGACGATTTGCGAAACAAAATAACGTTTGGGCTTAAAAGAAAGCTTCGCAAAGCGCTATGCGTTTGGTGCCTTCACTCTGCCAAGCGTGTGTGTATAGATATAAACAAATGTGTAGAAAGCAACAAAGGTTACAGCGAGAGGCTCTTTAAAAATGGTTTCCGAAGGTACAAGGCCGGCAACACATGTTGGAAAACGTCCATAAGCGACGGTGATTGCTTGCTATAGGGCAGGCCGTATGTTTGTTTGTGCCTATAGAAATAGATGTTTAAATTTATACGGCCGGTTATACTATATACAGCCATTTAGTAAAAATTAAGAATAGCAATGGACTAATTTATGGACGAAATCGCCTACCTAGATAGTTTGAACAATGATCAAAGAGCTACCATGACGTTTTGAAAAGGTCTGAAACCGTAAGCCCATAAATTATAATTAAAAACTTAAAACCGTAAGTAGCTTTGAATTAATTATTTCAATCTGATGAATTAAATGTGAATGTATCAGAAAAAAACTAAACGCCCATGTTGTATTTGATGAAATTTGAAACTCCACATATGCCAAATAATGAGAAACCACCAACTTGATATACGCCAAATTGCCATTAACACGTTCGCGTGAGCAACCACATGTCCAAAATGTTGCATAACGGCGCAACCTTTTTTCCATACAAAATAAAGCAACGTGTGAAGACGTCGCGCCGTAAGACATACACCATGTAACCAAGCTACACGGCGCAACAAACTACAAAAATGGGATGTAATGCGGCGCAAAGGAGCAACGGTATATGAATTTACTCTTAAATTAGACGTCGGGCGACGTTCCGCCGAAATACATATCATAATCTTTAGGACGTCATAAGACGTTGCGCCGTTTCCTAAGCATATACTCACGACGTCGTGCGACGTAGTTTACGCGAACGCGAACGCCAAATAAAAAACTAGGATTAGTATTCATTTAGCAACAGCACATGCCATCACTCTACGTCCAAAGCGATTCCTACAATAGCCAAAACCGCGTCCGGACCGCCGACTCACCTATTTCCGCGCCCGTTAAACGCATTACGGCCTATTAGACAGTCTTAACGGCTCACTTTTGTATTGGGGACGCAATAAAACTGTCGTTTGTTATTTTATTGGAGTCATTCGTCTTCAGCCCTCCGCGATCCACTGGGGGTTGACGATGAGACACGGCCACGAATTATGGACATGCTTAATAGAATGATACTAATGGAACAGAATGCGGTATGCAATATTTAGTAAATATGATCATACATCCGTCTCGCGTTGCATGACCTTCATATAAGTACTTCTAATATATAAAATTTCCATGTCACAATGTTAGTTACCGTACTCCTCCGAAACAGCTTTACCGATTTTTACCAAATTTTATATGCGTATTCAGTAGGTCTGAGAATCGACTACTATCTATTTTCCATACCCCTAAGTAATAAGGGTAGTCCACCCCAAAGCTATAACTTGAGAACAGCTTTACCGATTTCGCTAATTATTTTTTAATTGTATTTGTTATTGTCAGGTGAAGGTTCTTATGAAGAAAAAAATAAAAAAGTTGCGCGGTAAATTAAAAAAAAAATGGGTATTGAAAATCTGAGAACGGGGCGTTACGAAGTGCGTCGGGTCAGCTAGTAATACTATAATATGGCCTATAGTAGCTGGCGGAACTCACGGATAGTATTTTACTTATCATGGTCTTATCAATATGCCTTGCTTTCAAATAGGGTCTGCTTAATTTATAAACATAACTATCTAAACTTTACGCCACTTCCCTAGCGGGGTAGGCAGAGAGAACGGAACTAGATATTGAAAATCTGGTGAAGTAATTCCATTGAACAAACTGTCATTTGACCTGTCATAATTCTTGAGTAAGGGAACAACCCCTTGTGGTTCCATTATCTGACGTGCAGTTTTTCTAATAAACTAATTGTTCTAAGCTTCATTGTTTTAAATCTCGGTATAAAACCGCAATGAGATTTAAAATATGCAACAAATGTTTTAAAAGATAGTTTATTTCACATCGTAATCCACATACAAATGTCTTTATCAAGTTCGTTGTCTGTGTGACCATTAAGTGTTCTACTTACAAACAATCCCACAAAATTCTAAGATAAATAGTAATATATACACCAGCAATCTAAAATACACTCTATTCCTATGCATCAAAGTTCCTTCTGACATAACGGATTGGGTCTTTTGTATATAATTAGGTACTTTGCGCTATTAGACAGTGTTAACGGCTCTCTTTTATATTGAAGATGTAATAAAAACCCTCGTTTGTTATTTTATTGGAATCATTTGTCTTCTTTAATGCTGAGGATTGGCAATGATCGTCGAGGTTTGAGTAAAGATTATTGGTTTGTTTGAACACCTCTATTAGGTATCAATAAATAAATAATAAATAAATAATAAATATCCGACTACCTCACATACATTGATCTGACTCCGAGGTAAGTAGCTTAAGCACTTGTGTTACAGATATCAGAATCAACAGTGGTATTACAAATATATACTTAAATATTGGATATTAACACCCAGACACAGAACAAACACAAGTATTCATCATACGAATATTTGTCCTGGGTGGGGATCGAACCCACGACTCTTGGCGCATGGGGCAGGGTCACTACCGAATGCGCCATCGAGCCAGTCGAATCAATAAGTGTGTTATTCTAATTTTTGGTAATAATTGATGTTAAGTGTAATATGTTTTATCAACATTCAGACACGAATAAATAATTGCAGATCGTAATTTATTTAAAATAACACCTTATTTATGTTAGTCATTTACTAATCGTTTTGATTCGTTTTTATTACCTACTCAAATTCTGATTGTTTTGAAATCATAGTTAATTGTGCTATTACGTCATATTACGCTAATGCCTTTCACAATGTATTAGCTACTATTACTACACAATGAAGCTACGATCACTGAAATACATCGGTATGTCTGAATAGTGCCATGAATATTTTGCATAATTAAAAATGCTGTATGCAGCTAAATTGTATGATGACGCTTCACATCCGAAGAGTTTTAGTACAAAGGCGATCACCCCTATATATATTTCAAATCTATTTACAAATTTATATAAACAGTCTAGCACTGAAGAAAAACGTTGTGAGTTATTTTGCAGATTCGAATAATGATATGTTACCAAGATAAAAATGTGTCTGTTTCTTCTGTCTATTTGCATAAGGAAGTAGTATCATAAAAAAATTATCATGTCTACGTCATGATCTATCATGACTATAATTTTTCACCAAGAATCACCAGGAACGGGAGAACTAGATATTATTATTCCCAAATGGAGCTAAGCCCCGCCTGACAGTCCCTTCAACAAAAATTCCAGCAATTACTTAGGTAGATTAACTGGAACAGCGTGGAAGACAAAGGGCTGATTAAGTCCTGCAGTTACTACGGGTGATTAATGGGAAGGGGTACTGGGTGAGGGACAGATGTGTTAATTAGATCCGCACATCAGGCTCGCACTGATTCGGATCTCCGTCAAATATACGGCTGGAGTGGCTCAATTAGGTTTTTTATAAGACCTTGCAGGTTCTGTTTATGTAAGCTAAAGATTTAAACGACATATTTTACAAACCTTCATCATCTTCCTAAAGTTATGTCCCGTGCTTAGACGGGGTCCTAGATCATGATCCAGGACATCATCCAAGACCTTTTTACAAACCTTACATACAGTTAAAAAAATATTTGTAAGTAAACTCATATAGGTATGTAACGTACATGTAATTTTACATACATATGTAACATACATATGTATGTAAAATTTACATACATATGTACAACATTTTGACAATTTTGTTAGTTATTACATGACAAAGTTAAAAAAATCCAAATTATCTGGATTTAAACTCCTTATGAAATAATTTACAAATAATTAGAGTAGATTAGATTAGTTGATTAAATGTGGACCCGTAAAATCCCAATCGTTTAAATCTTGATTAATAAAAAACTAGCTGTACCCGATTTAAATCAATTACTCATATTGGAAATAGCCTTAATGATCCATTTGTCCAAATATCAAACATCAGTCATAAAATTAGCCTACCCCAACCAATTCATAGACACAAGAAGTAATTAATTAAACTAGACTTCTCAGAGGACATCTGTTAATTAGTTCCACACTCGTCGTCCTTTGCCTACACCGCGTTCTCCTAGATATCTTGCGGAGGAGCGATGTACAGGAAATTAATTATGCCCGTATATTGAAAAGCGACGCCTTCAAATCCTCAACTACGATGCTCCGCTAGATTAATACTGCAAATGGAAAATGTAATACATGGTCTTTGTTTTGTTGTGATTGGTTGCTTCTGCTAATTAATTGAGCCTTTGTTTGCCGTCTGCGGTTTAAAGACTGATTTCAAAAGGGTCTGAATTTGAATGCAATTTTTCTAGATAGGGACAGAAGACAATCAATTTGTTTTCGATTAACTTCGAAAGCTTACGTTAGCTTTTAAAATATCTTTAACCGTGAATTATTTTATAGTTCCGTCAAATAATAAAAACTCTAAAGCTCAGAATGAGAAAATGGAAAAATAACGAGTCTTCAGTGTTTTACCCTTCATTGCGAGGTTGACCCTCTTTTTCGACTTATTTGGTTGGACTATTATGTACGCGACGAGCTAGTCACTTGCCGTTATTTTTTTACAATTATCTATCTAACCTAAATCAATAAATTTTATCTTTGGAATGTGGTTTGATGATCCTTAAACCCTGCGTGCTCCTTCGGGGATTGCAAGTATGATGATATTTATGTATTAGGTATATATTTTATGTTTTTTTTATTGTTTGGGTGAAATGAGAAATCATTATACATACAATTTGAATTACCCTTTTGCGTTGGTGAGCGTAGATTTGAAGTTAATGGCTCAGATCTTCGCCTAATTTGTTTGTTTATTTTAGCTTTGTGGTTAATTAACAAGAAAATATAATTGACCAGAAATACACCCACTCACTTAGCTACGAGTGTTTTGTAGGCTTATGTTATGTGTATATAAAATGTTATGTTTATATGTTCCTTTTTTTATTGTATAGTATACAATAACAGAAGTAGCATACTTGAGAGACCCTAATAATTACCCCCCCCCCCACCCCACCCCTTCATTCCACTTTTAGTGGACCTTTGTTTCACGCGGGCCGTAAAATGTTCACGCCGTAGCGCGATGCATGTCCTCAAGTTGGTTCCATCTTATCACGTCAGACAATAGGACATAAAGTTAACTCGCCACATAAATTAAGCATTAAAGAGAGAATATGAAGATGAGAAAGGCTTGAAAATCAGAGGGAATATGGCAGTTTTAAAAATAGTATAAATAAATAAACAGACAGATAAATAGGAGTTTTAGACACTGTGATATGAAAAGCCGCAGGAAGGAGAAAGAGAGAGAGTTAGTTGAGTTTTTGAAGAGAAATAATAGTATCTGAAAAAAAATACCCGTATTTTTACTGTCCTTTAATTTATTATTACGTATAACATCATAATAGGATTCACGGAAGTAAACGAAACTCACCAAAAATATACATTCAGTAAACAAGTAACTTAGCAGGCTTTTAATGTCGCACACAACACAATATGTCCCATACCCTGATAATTACACGTCGGCCATTCACGCGGTCTTTGTTTCACGCGTGCCGTAAAACACGCTGAGACCGTTACTCAATGCGCCGAAGTTCCCGTCTTATCACGTCAGACAATACGGCACAAAGCGAACTCGCCACCCATAGTGGCAAGTAATTTCGTTCAAGATAAACTTTGTCATTGCTTTATTTCTTTTCATTGTAACCCTTTGTACAAGTAAGTCCATTGTTACCTTTGTATTAGGTTTATGATGTGCAACTTTTGTCGCCTCGGAGGGATGGAAGGTGAAACATGTCTTTCGTTTATGCCCGCAATTTTCCCTTTGTATCCCGCCTTGCGAGCTTTAGAAACATTTAGTGCTATCTTATTCATACAGAAGACTTTTGAAATACTAACTGGGGAACGGTATCAAGAGGAACTTTAGTTTCCAGTTTGAAGATGTCTCGCTATGGCAAGCGAATAGTAATGTTGTTTTAATCAAATAGCCCCATTTCAGTTGAAGTAATGTTTATCTTGTGTTATATAAAGGTAGTGACTATTCTTCTGCAGTATTAGTATTTTGATAGTTTTATTTTCTAAAGATGTTGTGAAAAGGTCATGTTTGTAATCGATCAAGCTTTAATGGCTGAACGGAATTAGCTGTATTGGGTACGTAAAAATATTTATCTAAATTGAAATTTCATCCTATTCTTGCGATCCCTTAGGAATATATTTAGGGCAACATTTTGTATAATGCTGATGCTTACGCTAATGCTATCGTAGGAGCTGTAATCGATATATTTTATATATACACGATAGCTATTCAATAACATACATAATAAATACTTACTTGATATATTACTGACAATTTGTATTTAAGTTTCAATCCTGAATACTGCATACCTATTCAAAGTTGCAGTTCTGAGTGTCGGGCTAACTTCATGTCCGTTCGTGAAAATGTCGGAAAATACTATATGGAACGTTCCACAAGGATTATTTAAAATGGCTTTAATTTTTCAAGTGAATCCGGAGATACTTAGTATAGTAGATGCTATATAGGAATATTAGTAGTAGAATATTAGCCTGGTTTTCAATTGTGTTTTGAATATGAACAGCTTGATAAGAACAACTCCACAATAAAATAAATGCAAAAGAAAACAATATACACAATTAAGAACATCATCTTCCTAGCGTTATGTCCCGTGCTTAGACGGGGTCCGCTTAGACCATGATCCAGGATTTAGCGAGCCTGGTAATTACATTGAAGCGACTGCCGGTCTGACCTTCGTAACCCTAAGAAAGGGAAACCACTCAATTTTTGGATCATGGTTACAAATCCAAAGTTGTTTGAATTTGCAGGTTTCATCACGATGTTTTCCTTCACCGTCGAGCTAGTGGTATAAATACGTACATAGACTTGGAAAATCCAGAGGTTCGTGCCCGGGTTTGAACCCGCACTCCTCGGTTAAGAGGCGCGTGTCCTTACCATTGAGCTACCACTGCTTTTATATACACAATTAAGAACGAAGATGACAAATTCGCAGCTTCCCAATTTTGTCGTGTCAAAGGCATCATTAAGTTGGACCTTAATTCTGAAGTAGCTAATTCAAAAAATTGCCCTATTAGAGGAACATTTGAATGTCTAATTAAAAAACAATTTTCTGGAGATACAATTAATCTTCGTTAGCGTTAGTCCACGCTTTTGTTCGAGTCGCGGCTTTTATACAAGCGACGAAGATCACGGCAGTATTTTTAAATGATACTGAGCGTATTTTGGATTGCTAAATGATTTGAAAATAAATTTAAAAAAATCAGCTCAAATAGCATTTATACCTTACAAATCAATAATATCTGTAAGATATAAATTTTATTTGAGCTATGTAATAAAAGTAAATCTATTATGAATACATTTAACGGTACATTCAATTATCTAATTAAAACATCTTCAGTAGCGGACTAGTCGGGGGGCAGCAGGGGCGATCAGCCCCGGGCCTCTGGTCCTGGGGGGCCTCATATTATCATCTCCAAATACTCATCCACACTTACGGTCAAGCAACACTGCTCGTACCCCTACTAGGGGCCTCGTACACTCGTTGCCGCCCCAGGCCTTAAACAGGCTTAGTCCGCCACTGAACATTTGATATTTAACCATACTTGTATATATAGGCTGCGGTCAGGATTACAGCGGAAACACAGTGAAGCGACCGGATGCATATTGAACATAATTAATTATATGCTTTCAGTTGATCTATAATTGTCCGACGAGCCTTTAAATCTAGTTTGTGCCATCCAATGAAAGTTACGGTTTCCAGCTTAATACAGTGATTTAGGTAATTTGGACTTTTAAATTACTTATTGTTATAAAATACAATGATAAAGGTCTTGAAATGGAATGACAGTCAAAATTGCACAAGCATAGTTTACTCATACTATGGAGATTAAATAAATAAATAATATTTTTTTCAATTCAGACCAGTAGTTCCTGAGATTAGCGCGTTCAACCAAAAAACATACAAACTCTTAATTTACATACATACAATACATAAAATCATGCCCATAATCCCCGAAGGGGCAAGAATAGACAAAAGGGCAGCAGGCCCCTTTCACCACATTCAGCCAAAAACAAAACTGGGCTTAGTTAGATGGAAAATTGTGAAAAAGTAGTGACAAGCAGCTAGCCCGTCTACACAATCACATACCTAAAATCCTTTATACCATTAGTCGCCCTTTACAACATGTTAAGCCAGAAACACAGTTGGCACGTTTTTTTTTAATTCCCCGACTAACATGGGACAAACTCTAATTTATTTCGGTCGCTGCATCTCCTCTTCGCTACCATTACGGCTGCGGCCCTAATATCACATCACTTCCACTGAAGCCACCGCCTTACGACGACTTGTAGGCAAGCAGGTAATTAGTTTGAGCAACGTTAATTTACTCAAAAATTTAAAACAAAAAACTAATTATTTTCGTACACGAAAGCCGAATGAGAAACGACGTGGCCCAAACGTAGTGAATTCAAAAAGCACGCACAGGTTGACGTAAATTAATTATGAAAAATTAACATTTCGTACTTATTTCTGGTACACGAGTTTCAACACATGTTTGTGTAGCTTGATACTTTTTAGAAAACGCCTGCCCATCTCCATTGTTAGGAGAAGAATAATACTCGTATAATACTTAATGTAATTAAAATTTAACTTCAAAAAGTTCATGACACGAATGTTAGTATTTAAAGCTATTGAAAAACTAAAACGGTGGTGATTCAATGACCAGATGCTTATTCATAATATTAGCCATGATTTCATCCATAAGAATTGCATACATACATAAGGTCACGCTAATATTCCCTAAAGAGTCAAAGGGGCAGCAAGCCCCTTTGACCACATTCAGACAAAAATAAAACCGGGCTTGGTTAAATGGATTTTTTTTAAAAAGTAGTAAATAAAGTGAATTGCATTAACACCTAAAACTTCCGAAATAGTATATCAATTCTCAAACTCTAATCTAATAGTATTTAGGTGTTAATATGCATATAATATAATATAATAATATAATATATAATAATATAATATAATAATAATAATAATATAATATAATATATAATATTCAACGACATCACATACATTGATCTGACTCCGAAGTAAGTAGCTTAAGCACTTGTGTTACGGATATCAGAAACAACAGTGGTATTACAAATATATAATTATATATTGGATATTAACACCCAGACACAGAACAAACACAAGTATTCATCACACGAATGTTTGTCCTGGGTGGGGATCGAACCCACAACTCTTGGCGCATGGGGCAGGGTCACTACCGAATGCGCCATCGAGCTTGTCATATGTGCATGTTCTTTAGATAGTATATAATAGATAGAAAGACATAACTAACTAACTAATTAAACTTACTAACGCCACTTTTATGGATATTAATTGTAACTGCTTAACTGATTTGAGTACTCATTACTGGGTTCGTTACACATTTACCGGTTGCAGGATTTAAACCCGAAAAACCTTTGCCATTGTAGGCCGTCTTATTCACTAGCCTTCTAAACTAACCGGCTCATAAATTAACTTATTTTGTTTTGTGTTAATTAAATCATAATCACTTAAGCGCAGCGGTGGTAGCTCAATGATAAGGACAGGCGCCTCATAACCGAAGGTTGCGGGTTCAAACCCAAGCACGTACCTCTGGATTTTTTAAAACTATGGACGTATTTATACCACTAGCTCGATGGTGAGGGAAAACATCGTAATGAATCCTGTAAATTCAAACAACTTTGGATTTGTAACCATGATCCAAAAATTTTCTGGTTCTCTTATCTTAGGGTTACGAAGGTCTGGTCGGCAGTCGTTTCAATGTAATTACCAGACCTAATTCCTGGACCTTGAAAGATCAGGAAGATGATGAAATCCTAATCACTTACCAATTTATATCTTATACTTAGATAAGGTACCTGAAACAAAAAAATGGAAATGGTAAATAATTTCAAATTCATAGTTGTGTCAATCTGCCGGCGGTTCAATACAAATTTTGCATTTACGATATTTGTACGGATTTCTTTACTAGAAACATACATACATTACTTGACACCCGTTATTCCGGAAGCGGTTAGCAGAGTCAAAAAGGCAGCACGCCCCTTTAACCACATTCACAAGATACCCAATTCATGGCAAAAATCCCAAAATTAAAGAAACTGATACACAGATAAGCATTTCCATCTATACTTATAATAAATCTGTAGAGAGGTCAATTCTGTACATGAAATATATTTTCAAAATAACTATCAGGGGGTGATTGGTGATCGATACTGATGCCAAAAATGCAATCAGTAAAATGTTTGTCTGTCTGTCTGTATGTTCCTTATAGAAACAAAAACTACTCGACGGACTTTAACGAAACTTGGTACAATTATGCTTCATACTCCTGGGCAGGTTATAGTATACTTTTCATCACGCTACAATCAATAGGAGCAGAGTAGTGAAGGGAAATGTTGGGAAAACGGGAGAAGCTACTCCATTTTTAAAGCTTCCGTCGCGTGTGCAGCCGTAATGGTTAAAGTTACATAGAAATCATGTATAACGGAAATAGTCTTTATAATATTAACCATAAACGCGGATGACACCGCTGGCACAGCTAGTTTTTAATATTAGTACAAATATCTCTATTCAAACAAAAAAGCTAAAACATAGCAAAGCGGTTCAACACAACCAGCCCAAATTGAACCAGCTCTCTAAAAGGGGACGTGCCAAACAAATCCATCAGATTACCAATCCCGTTATGATAACGGCTTTGTTTCATGGACCGACTCGTTTTTTATTTGCCAATAGAAGCGATGCCAGATTTGGGATCTATGGAACTATTTTGTATGAGAGAGGAGTAATTGTTATTGAATGTTAAGGGGGGGGTTGTATTTGTTTATACATATGTATGTATGTCATACATAACTTAACGCCCGTAATCCCCGAAGGGGGACGCAGAGTCAAAGGGACAGAAAACGTCTTTATTTGTTTATGTCAATGTTTTATTTATTGAAAAAGACTGAAATAATAATATCACCATCCTCTTGCCCTTCATTCATATCATCTTTCACAAATTCATCTATCTCTTATTTGGCCTTCCTCTCCTCTCGATCCACTAACATTCGTACGCATCACTCTCTTTATCGCACGCAGGCGAGAGTTGGTGAACTTCACGCCATGAAGAGCAACAACTCCCGCCAGTGCAGCAGTCCCCGCAGGGCGGCTTGTGGCGAGTCGTTGGTGGGTGGCGACACCACGGGCCCTACCTCCAGGGGGACCATCCAGACATGCGCGATACACACACTTACAGACAGTTACACACCCCCCGCTTCTTCGCTTTCTTTGACCTGCTGGCCAGAGTGGATTCGCATGAGCGGAACCTATGCTCCAGGTTAGAAGTGTAAAATGTCATAACGCCAGGGGCACTTGACTGTATAGTAGAACCTCCCTCCATAGCCTGAGTTTTTAGTTTCCATTTTTCTCCATAGTCCTGCATCAGCCGGATGTCGCCTTTGAGTGTATGTATTATATTGCAACTAAGGGCAACACTCGGCCGGTGTTCCATCACACATTTAGATCAAACTCTCAAAAGGGCTTGTCCCGTAATAGGGCCGAAAGACATAATAATGATAAATAATATACTTTATGTTATATTACCATACTTACACAATACGCTTCTAGTTGTAGGTACCGAAATATTTTATAGTGCTTGCAAATACATATTAATAGAATATGCTAATCTTATCGAGGCCCTATTTCAAATTCACCACAATTAAGCGCGTTTAATAAGACTTTACAAATAATACCTCAAAAGTATTTGAAAGCATCCTGCGGGAATCCTTAGAATTTAAGGAATAAATACGTACTTCAATTAAGTAGAAAATCTAGGTACCTGACCTCATTGCCTTTATACAAAAAAAATCACTCACCGAGTCAAAAAAACAGTTAAAACGCAATTTAATTTGGAATTATTAGATAAGATATATTATTACTATTGTATCTATATTGTACTAGCGGCCCGGTACGGGCTTCGCTACGTATAAAGTGATAAATGAAGAACCGCTCTACCGGTTTTGTGCAAACTTCACATAAACCATTTACTAAATAGTCCTAACAAAGTCTAAACATTTGATTTGGATAGGTGTAGAGACTAAAAAAGCCGACCAAAGTCTTTGCAATAGGGTCGAAACGGTAACTATGCAAAATGTATAGAGCGTCTAAACCAGTATCTATTCTTTGCATGTATTATTATAATTTTCATATTTTTTAAACTAAACTGGCACACATAATTAGCAACTGTAAGATTTCATTCATTTGTTTTATTGTTTCTCTTATTTAAATTGTAAATACCTTAGTACAGGTTTAAAACCTGGCAAGAGCGATCTCTCTCACTACAGGCTTCTTACTAGCTTAAAGGGAGAAATCATGCATAATATATGTTAAACCTGTATTGAAATAAACGATTTGATTTGATTGATAAAAAAATCATTTGATTGATGATTAACAATTCTGTACAAACAGTTTTCAGGTAATGTATCACCAAAAATAAGGTTGTATATTTATCTCATTATACAGGATATAAAATAAATGAATGTATAAATTAAAAAAATATATATAAACATTTATCTATAATTTTTAATTCATAAAGTTTAAAATACTATAATATTACAATTATATTATCAGACAGACTACACCGTCAGATAGCTGAGGTACATTCCTCTTGGCGCATCAATTTTGAAATGCGCCAAAACAATTCCTCAAATCACACCAATAGTCAAAATGTGAATTGAGTATAATATCGATTACAACAAATAAATCCTTTTTTATCTTCCTTTTTTATTTCAACATCATAAAAGATACAAAGTAGATATTATCCTAAGAAGCCTATAGAAAAAGATTAAACGATCGACAATGCCATCAAATTTGGACCTTATGTTGTTTACCATAAAATCAAAAATTGTTAAACTGTTTCCATCGCTAATTGCACCTTACAATGGAACGCTCAATTAACCAACCTTTATAATATTGTGTGACGAGAGTTGTTGAATCCATTGCTCGCTTAATACGACACTTTAGCCCTGTAAATACGCACTAAGCCGTTTTTGGACAATCCTTTTTAATTAAAAGTCCAATATACACAAATGGCATTGTCCAAATAATTGGAAAATAATTCCGCCATGCACTGAATGAGTTCACAGCTTAATTTAATTAAAAATATAATTAAAGTGAACGCTCATATTATTGGACGCATTATATCAATTGGGGTATCAATTTCGATAGACTCTCAATGGTAAGGTGAGTGGTTGTGGGTTTAATAAATTGGTTCATAAACTAAGTAGGTACCTACACATACACAACGCTGTTATTTTACTGGGAGCCAATTTTAACAAGGCTTTTTGGTTGTAAATCTTGTATTAAAATGTGTTTCATAACAATGAACGACCCGTTTTGGCATCGTGCGAAAAGTATTATTGAATCATTAAAAACGCTTTAAAAATATATTAAGGCAAAAAGTCTTGTAGTTTTAAAGACTAATAATTTTATTTTACTTTGTTATCTACATAATTTGTTCGTAGATAAGAAAAAAAAATCAACAAAACACTTAGATTATTTAATGGAATCACAAAACTGGGATAGAAAATCTGGAGCTAGTAAAAATAAGTAGTTAAGATCCTTTTCCACTCAAGCATGATTGAGTGACACACACATAACTTTTGATTTAAATAATATAACAATCTTTTCTTGCGGATTCGCTTGGAAAAACGTAAAAATACAACGAAATTATCTTATTACAAAATTCAAAACGCGAGATCACCTTATTTATTTACGCACTCTATCAAATATAAGAGATTTTGGAACTAAGGAATATATTTGGCTTTTATTATATCGTTTTCTTCTCGCATCAACCTAAACGACATATCCCATGATGACGTCATTACGGCGTTATTTACATAATCGTACCCTCTTTCCTATTTCCCAAGTTCTGACATCAAAAATGAAACGTAACCACTAAGTGTTAAAGTCCCATTTTAAAGAAACAAGATACCGTCTTAGAAATATATTTCGTTTTGAAACGGGACTCGTTACCGAATGATTACATTAAGATCTTTCGACATTTAAAATGATAGATAATATCATGAGTTCTGATTTGAGGACATTTTATCTTCTCTTTTCGCGGAATTTAGTTAGCGTAAGTTGAAAAGTCATTGTCGGAACGTTATTCTGAGCGTCTTTTTCCGTTTGAGGTTTCTGAATTAGAATTATGACGGGACTTTATCGGTTGTTACGGATAACTTAGTATTTTTTTTAAATTACGTTGTCCGGGACTTAGATAGAATGTGCCAACTATGTTTCTTACCTAGCATGTCGTAAAAGGCGACTAATGGTATATGGGATTTTGGGTATGTGATTGTGTAGGCGACGAGCTAGCCACTTGTCACTTTTTCACATTTTTCCATCTAACCCTGTCCAGTTTTATTTTTGGATGAATGTGGCTAAATGGGCCTGCTGCACCTTTGACTCTGCGTACCTCTTCGAGGATTATGGGCGTAATGTTATAATGTTTAAAATAATCATAGTTAGGTATATTCCTTCGTTTTCTTTTTAGTGTCCGCTTGTACGATGTAGGATTTAGAGTCTGGTCTTATTGAAGCGACTGACATAGATGTCAGACCCTTCGCAACCCTAGTCAATGGAGCCAAAATAATAAAATATGAAATACCTTTAACTTTTTAAAACAATTAGCCTATTATAGTTTTATAATATCGAATAAAAGCTCATAATAATTCCAGGTAAAAAGGAAGAATTATCTGAAAAATCGTTATATAAAAAACATCAATAGATAATATTTAACAAATATTTCAATGGCTCACAAAAAACAACCTTCGTAAGATACTTGAAATTTAGACCCCGTTATAAACAAGATTTAAAAGGACTGAACTTTCAGGCTAATGGAATTTTATGTCTAGACTTTATCATTGCCTTACGACCTAAACTTTACCTGAAGACTTACGATGTAACCCCTTATCCATGTTCCAAGGACGTAAGTTGCCAAGGAAAAGAGATTTCGAGGTTAACTACTAACTTAACTCAAGGAAAACATTGTGTCAACATTATAGCTCGGATGGAGCTCATTGAGTTATTTCTTTGAGCCAACTTAACATTATCGCGTGGCGCATCAAAACAGATCTATCTGAGTGAATTGTGAGGTTTTATATTGGATGTGAAGCCATACATAAAAAAAAAAACTGCGATAATGTTCATAGCCCAGATGTAGCTCATTGCGTCGTTTCTTTAATTTAACTCAAAAATACGCCATGGCGCACTCTGAGTGGCACTTTTTATTACTGAGTGTGCCATGCGCCTATTCATTTCGAATAAGTGAGTTGATCCCGCACTGTTTGGCGGTGCAGTGCAGTACGTATATACATAGCCTGGCTCTCCTCCAGATTACAATTGATTGGCAACGATAATGAAATGATATTGACTTTTTTATTCAATGCTTCCATTCCCTAACAATTACACAGAAATTGGTTATATTGCAAAATTAGCTAATAAGTTTATAATTTATACATAAAATCACACAGTAGGGGCTATAACACGGGACTATAAACTGGGATAGAATTTAATTGTGATCACCCATCCAAGTCACAACCCCCGCAATGTTACATGCCTTTTGCATTCGACTACACACTACGCTCCCGCTCCTAACCATTAAACTTCACTGCTTATCAAAGTGTATTACAAGATAAACATAATCTTGACAAGGGCTTTCTCGTGCCAAATAATGTAATCCTGTATAGCATTAAGCTCAACCAACAAAACAGCATCACACCGTTTCCAGTTTATAATAAATCTAATTGTTCTGAAACCAGGCATGAATGCCTCCTAATAGAACAGAACAGTTTGTCCATAAGGTATAAAGTAGTATTCCGTGCTTGGAACTCACGGGTAACTAGGAGTTTAAATTGACCGATTTCTTAACACTTTTAAGGGGAGAGGTTGGGTTTACTGTTACCTTTACGGAGCTAGACCGTTTATTCAATCAGTCTGGTAAAGCAATCACCGTAATCTAGGTACATATAAGCAATTAGCAACACGAGAGGAATCATATGTGAGATGCTAACCTTACAATGGCTGTGTATTCGGAACGCTGTATAAACCTATAGTTAGACACAGAACAGGTACTTTCCATCGGACTCCTGTTAGAGGGTGGTATTTTATCGGTTCTGATTTTATCCATTCTGACTAGCTAAAGCATGACCCTATCACCATAGCATAGAAAGTTCTAGTCTCTTTAACCAGCAGACGGAGTCGCACGCAAAAGCTATTGTATAACATAAGTAGACTTAGAAAATGTCAATTTGAATAGATGTGTTTGGCAGATTATTTATCACAATTCCAATGCATACCACCCACCATGCTCCTGATCCCTAATGGGGAAGTCAGAGTCCAAAGATAAGCAACCTAAACTACATTCAGACAAAAATATAATTAAATTCGGTCACATAGAAAAGTTTTAGAAAGTAGTGACAAACGGCTAGCTCGTCTAGAACCAGAACTCCATACATCATTAGTCACCTTTTACGACATGCTAGGGAAAGAACGCAATTAGTACATTAATTTTATAAATAAACATAACTAATATGCGATTTTAAACTTTCGCATTGCATTATCACTGGAGATAATACTGACGGGACTAAACTCGATATGCATTATGTAGTACATGAGTACTTACAGCTTGACGTTTCGGCCGTGTTGCAACGACAGTGGTCACAAGTGGTCCGCTTGTCCCGTCAGTATTATCTCCAGAAACATAACTAAAATAAATTTTGAATCAAGTATAAGACCTAGAACTGAACATACATTGATTCCTCCTTAATACACGAAAATCGTCAAGTGTAAACACCGTTTCGAGACCAAAGTTTCCCTCCGCTTACTGGAGCATGCCAAACTTGATTGTTTGACTGTACACAACCGGGTTAATTTAGTAGTACCTAACGCGGGCACATAATTATAACGTTTGTTTTAATTAACTGCCTCTTGTAATGAGCCCTTTGTTACTCAGATATGGGTTTGTGTAAATCTTAGTTGGAATAGTTGAGGAATTATACAGCTGTAGTTATAAGGAGTTGAAATGATAGCGCTGTCATATGTGGTTGGAATTGCCAACATTAATTTTCAGTAAATTAGATTTTGGAGTCTGAGATAGTTTAATTGTGGACGGTAGTGAGATATGAAATCAAATTTAAAGCTATGTGAGCCAAGGAATGTTAGTGAATTTGGACAGAAATTCGTGGTGACATTGAACTGTTGCGTTTTCAGGTTGTACCGAGAAGTCTTTCGTCGGTTCGTCCCACTGGCTGTTCGTCTCATAATACGAATTGCACGAGGAGCCTTTTTGCAGTCGTTAATTCGGACCATGGTATGAATTGTGTAGAAATATTTCGTACTTCGTCGTTTCGTACCGTGGCGCGAATCACCCAAGGATTATTTTCGGTTTCTCGATTCGAACCAATCAACATGCCACGATGTTTTTAAAAATGGCAGTAGTTTTTTATCGTTATAAAATGTATAGGTGAGTATTTTTTTTTCTTTCAATAGAGACCGAAAATGTTTGAACTAAATAAACGAAAATGTACTTTTGAAAATTACTTTGTATTTTAGTGTTTTATAATTTTTCTTCTGAATATTAAAAATGTTACCGTTCAATCAAACGGACAGTTCTTAGAAAGCCAAATTTACTCAATTAGGTACTTAAAAGAATTCAACGATTATTAATTTTACTCTGTATACTAATTAACACAATTCAAAAAGCTACTGAAACGGTCAAATTTGCAGCATTTTATTCGCGTACATTTAAATTTAAAGCAGATTTGTATTACTACGCACACTGGTCCGAAATATCACACGGTGGGCACTCAAAATAATTTATTCATGGCCCTCATGTACAAATATCAACAACGGGGTAATGACAATATATTTTCACACATCATCATCCTTCTCGCAATATTATATGTCCCGTGCTTAGTCAGGGTCCGCTTAGACCATAATCCAGGACTTAGCGAGTCTGGTAATTACAGTGAAGCGACTACCGATCTAACCAACGTAAATTTTAGAGGAACCAGACAAATTTGGATCCTGGTCACACATCTATAGTTGTTGGAATGTGAAGATTTTATCACGATGTATTCTCTTACCGCTGAGGTAGTGGTATAAATGTCGGAGGCAATTTGTATGATTTCGCCGTTTACATACGGCGTCGTCAGTTTAAAAACGCTCGCAGTTATGTATTATGCCGAAGGTAAAATGTATATTGCGGCCATTATATAGTATGTCGCAAGTATTTAGTTTAGATCAGGTTAGGTGGTAGTTAAAATAATAGGTACGACGACGAGCGAAGCGAGGAGGAGTGTTAGGTACAACTGCGACCCTACAGCCAGAACCGAAGAAGAACAACCAACGTCAAAATTATAACAATTAAGCGAGTTATAGCCTTCGGCATAATACATAATTGCGAGCGTTTTTAAACTGACGACGCCGTATGTAAACTGTGGGATGATACAAATTTATCTGCGTCATAAAGAAGTACATTACGGTTAAGAAACGCGTGTCCTTACCATTGATAATATCCCTACCATTCAATATATTTTCGCACATATAATATTAAAAACAAAACTGAAAGTAAGTGAGATGTATAAGTCCACAAACAATTCTGAACGATGTGACGGATTAGCTTGTATGAAGCAGCGAAAATATTTTCCATACATAATATGACGAGATTTATAAGAGTTTGCTTTCCCACAAAATGCGAGGTGAGTGGGAATTGCTTTGTTTACTCATATATGTTTAGTGCTCCTATAAATCTATTGTGTGCTGGCAATACTTTGTCGAGAATGTAAACAGGGATGTGTTTTTTTAGAAAGTGCCACTTGTTTGTAGACTATGAATGTATAAAAAGTGTTGTGTTTTGTGTAAAAAAAATAAACTTCCAGTCGAATGAGGAGTTCGCTGTCAAAACATGTTTACTATTTGTATATTTTTGTTTCATATGAGTAGAAGCTGTGATGATAAATATGTTTTCTCAAAAGCTTTAGGTACTAGTTTGAATTCTATTAAACCGTATCTCTGGATTTCTAAGTCTCTAATCTCAGATTTAATACCTTAAGCAAAAAAAATATATATATATAAATTACAAATAACAAAAAAGTTAAATAAAAAGAATAGATACATCTAACTGTAGTATAAGATATTTTTATCCTTTCAAATGATTATTACTTAAACCAGTGATTACAACAATTGTCAACAAAACACAAACAAACAAATTCTAAACAAAATACATATACGCGTGCAGAACTTTAATTCCAACTTCACTTTCGTCAAAGTCAACAGCCGGCGAGAATCCCCATTTTACACGCCAAAACACAAAATTCGAGAACGCGACAACATCTCGCAGTCATTTATCTCTGCTATTAGCTAACTAGTTCTCGAATCCGCGAACAAAGTTCCACGGCGGTTGCCAATAACGCTAATTGAGTTACTTTAGAATTGAACGTCAAAATTGCTTGCGGTTTATGAATTGGGATTTGAATGTTGACTCCGGTTTAAAGTTTGTGGTGTATTTTTGTGTGACAAATATGTTAAAGTTGATGTCATTGTATTTTATTCGATTTGGCTACAAATAACATGTAAAGAGAGACTTTCATGAATACCAATGTTGCGATTATGTACTCGTACATAGATATCTACCTACATGTACATTAATATTATAATAAAAAGGAAGGATTTAATTGTTTATATGTTTGCATTAAATAGGCTCTGAAACTACTGGACCGATTTGAAAAATTCTTTTACTAATAAAATGTTACGTAATAATACCCAGGATGTTACTAGTTTGGTATGAATAATGAATATGCTATGGCAGAAATGGCAAAACCTTTAATGCTGACTATTATTAAGCGAATAATCTTGAGCACGTGTTTTCTTTAAGATCTCAAGAGATCTCATATATACATACTAACGTTAGTAAGATTTTACTATACATGGAATACTACACATGGAAACCTGAATAATCAACTATATTAATATTTAAAAAGTTTTGTCTAACAAAGTATGCTATAGCTAAACAAATAAATTTAATGCACCTGTAAATATGTTGAAATAATTATACAATTCGTTTTTGTTATTTATATTTTTAATTGCATCGATGATTATCTTTATTTACAAAATTACACAGTCAAAACAAACTTTCGATGCCAACAAACTTACAACTTTTCCAAGGCAACAGCTGTGCAAGTATCCCTATTTCAAGGGGCGAATTTCGAAAACACAAAATTCCACAACTCGTGACAACAGTTCGCAGCAATTCTGTTATTGGTTGACTAGTTCTCGAATCCGTGAACAAAGTAACTCATTGTTCTTCAATATTAATTGAGTTATTTGGAATTATTTTAAATGTTAGAATGTTTTTTTTTTTAATTCTAATATGGATTTATAGTTTTATTATGTTTGTTTACACCGAACGTATTGCGTTTATGTTAGAATTTAAATTGTTTGAAGTTTAGTTAATGCACCAATGGTTTGGTACGTTTGTGTGGGTAGTGTAAAACGTGACAACAGTTTTTCATTTTTCGAAGCTGTGAGTGTTTTAGGTTTTATTGTGACTGCTCTGTTATGAACTAATAAATTGGTGGCCGTTCGTGTTTTGTGAGCATTCGTATTTTACTGGGTACCGAAATTGGATCTGCTATTATTAAACGACATTAGGTAATTGAATTAAATGTCATTCAAAAATTGTCTGGTTCCCCTATCTTAGGGTTACGAAGGTCAGATCGGCAGCCGCTTCAATGTAATTATCAGACTCGCTAAATCCTGGATCATGGTTTAAGCGGACCCCGTCTAAACACGGGACATAACGCTAGGAAGATGATGATTAATTGAATTAAATATGAGTATTATTTTTACCTGATCGTTTAATTTACAAATAAAATCAAAGTTGTTATCATCATCATCTCATCATCTTCCTAGTGTAATGTCCCGTAGTTAGTCGGGGTCCGCTTAGACCATGATTCAGGATTTAGCGAGTCTGGTAATCACATAAAACACAATTTGAAATACATCGAATTAATTATTAAAGATCGTCTTTAAAAGAAGTCTTTTGAAAAAAATATATTAGTGTGTTTTTTTACCTAGAGATCTATTCCATAAGGCCTTTCTAGAAAAAACTGCTCCTGTAAGTATTTTTAATTAAACGCAAATCTATTTCGGAGTAACATAAGATCGTTCTTAGATAAACTTGAATGTACAACGTTATCTTCAGGTTAGTACTAAGCACCGCTTTAAAACACGGTGCTTCGTTAACGTTTTATAAACCTGTAAATTAGAGCAAGCGACTTGTAGGTACTGGGGCACGTGTGGGGCTGTAGTTAGCGACGCCAGTATACGCAGTTGAAGGTGGCTTCACACCTTCGTGTATTCAATGCTTGTTGTATTGTATGTTTAATTGTGTTTTTATATATATATATATCATCACGCCTGTAATCCCCGAAGAAGGCAGTAGTAGGCAGAGTCAAAGGTGTAGGAAGCCGATTTAACCACATTCAACCAAAAAATAAAACTAGGCTGGGTTACATGGAAAATAGTGAAAAAGTAGTGACAAGTGACTTGTTCGTCGCTACACAATCATATACCTAAAACTCCGTAAGTAATACAGTTGGCGCATTCTTTTTAAATCCCGGACCAACATGGGACACTTAAACTAAAACTATATGACACAATTTCCGTTAAATCAACTTAAAACAAGATACGTTTCTACTTAACTACGAGGCAGATACTTAGTAGATGTATTTTCGACTGGCTCGATGGCGCATTTGGTAGTGACCCTGCCCTATGCGCCAAGAGTTGTGGGTTCGACAAACATTCGTGTGATGAATACTTGTGTTTGTTCTATCTGGGTGTAAATATTCAATATTTAAGTTTATATTTGTAATAAACAGTTGATTCTTATATCCGTACTACAAGTGCTTAAGCTACTTTGCTCTGAGTCAGATCAATGTAGGTATGTGATGTTGTGGGATATTTAATTTTATTTTGTAAATCCGTAAAATAGAGCAAGCCAGCACAAGTTATACTGGGGCACGGGCGAAGGTGTATAGCGACCCTGGTAAAGACATTTAAGGTGACCACACCTGTGTAATAGTGTGGTCAGATCTATGTGGTTACATCTATCTACATAGTAGTCTCTGTGGTGTAAACAACATTATGACGATGCAAAAAATAAATCCTCACTCACATGAAACCCTTCTTTATTTGACATTGTCATATAATATTCAGTGATCATTCGATTTCCGATGAGAACAGCTGTGTCGCAGACCTTACTCTAGTCCGTACTCGAGTAAAGCGCTGACGCAGCAACCTAGTTCGCCGCGCGCGGGCCGTACGTGGTCGCCGTCGCGATGACTCAGTTAATGTTATTGTGATTACATTATATAAAGTGAATAAGTGTTAAGGCGAATCTTCACTCGAAAAATATAAATATGGGTTCGCCGACAAAATCTATCAGCCTTAAAACCGAAACAGAACATCTGTTGTATAAATATTTCACAGATGAAAAAAACGAACGGACGAAACTGGAAACGTTGGTCAGCGACCTAAAGGATCAAATAGATCAACTACAACGCCACCTGAAACATCTTCAGGAGCAACATAATGCTGTCCCAGTGAAACAGAGCTTGGACAACGAGGAACCTCCCAAACCGGTCCAATATGAGACCGATGACGAGGAACTGGCCAAAGAAACCGAGTGGATACGCCAAAAAAGCAGGAAGAAAAGGAAGTTGAACCTGTCACTATCCCCGCCGTTAAAAGAATTGGATGAAACCAGCCAGGTATCCAAAGAGAAGCCTAAAGCCAAGAAGGCACCTCAACCACCCCCAATCGTTGTTGAAAACGTCAAGAACTACCAGAAGTTCTATGATTTTATATTGGATAATGAATTAGATAAAGATTCATTCATAGTTAAAATGATGAACGGAGAGAGCGCCAAGATAAACGCCCGTAATGAAGACTCATACAGAGCAATTACCAAGCTTTTGTTACAAAACAACTGCCGCTGGTACTCATATGAGAACAAACAGGACAGGCCAATTAGGGTAATGGTAAAAAACCTGCACTCATCATGCTTACCTGATAGAATAGTCGAAGACCTAAAGTCAAAAGGCTATAAGATTGAAAATGCTGTCAATAAGCTCAGCTGGAGGACTAAGGAGCCTCTAAATATGTTTATGCTTTCATTTCAAAAGGATGAAGACATTAACAACATTTATACTATTAAATCTATCTTAGGCTGCAAAATAGACATCCAGCCACTAAAAACATCAAAACTGATCCCACAGTGTAAAAGATGTCAAGCATATGGGCACACCCAGGGATACTGCTCCAAAGAACCCAGATGCGTAAAGTGTACTGGTAAACACTTAACTAAAGACTGTAAAAAACCAGCAGAAGAAAAGCCAAAATGCATACACTGTGGGGAACCACACCCCGCAAGCTACAGAGGATGTGCAATAGCGAAAGAACTTCAAAATATTAGGAACAAATCAAACAAAAAAAGCACACCGCTGCCAACTGTTCAACCCTCCAAATCAAATAATAAGAAAATAACCACATTCCAACGTGTGTCAGAGAATATCTCCTATGCACAAATGACAAAACCATCTCAGTCAGCATCAAAACCTCAGAAGAAAGAGGTTGCAGTGCCGGTTAAGCAACAATCAACGACGGATGAAAAGATAGATACCATATTAAATCTTTTAACCTCGTTTGATCAAAGACTAAAACATCTGGAACATAGCAACAAAATAGCTATTTCACAAAAAACAAAAAATGTACAACATTAAAATTATGACTTGGAATGCTAATGGACTCCTACAGCATCGAGATGAACTGCAGGTAGTCCTAAATACAGAAAATATTGACGTGTGTCTTATCTCCGAGACACACTTCACTAGAGAATCCTACGTTAAGTTTGATGGCTACAAAATTTATCATGCATTACATCCTGATAACACTGCTAGAGGGGGTAGCGCTGTTATAATAAAAGATAACATCTGTCATTTTGCAGAACATAAATATGAAGAGCAATATATGCAGGTCGTTGCAGTTGGTATCAAGACTAAACGTTTTCCTGTTACCATATCTTCAATATATTGCCCACCAAGATATACGATAAAATCTGAGCAATATATGCAATTTTTAGAAAACCTTGGCTACCGGTTTATCCTTGGGGGCGACTTCAATGCCAAAAATATATTTTGGGGTTCTAGACTAACAACTACTAAAGGAAGAGAACTCTTAAATGCTATCAGAGAAGTGAAATGTGACGTGATTTCAACAGGGAAACCCACTTACTGGCCAACGGATCCTAATAAGATTCCAGATTTAATTGACTTTTTTATCTACAAAAACTTACCATCACCTTTTCTTCAAATCGAAGAAGGATTTGATATGAGCTCAGATCATTCACCTATTATTTTAACTCTGAGTGATACCATATTGCAGACAAAGAGTAACCTCAGTCTAACAAATAATAAAACTGATTGGGACAGTTTTCGAATTGATTTGGACTCTAGTATACACCTCAAAGTTCCACTAAAAACTCCTCAACAAGTAGAGATGGATGTAATAAAATTAACAAGAGATATTCAGCAAAGTGCATGGAAAAACACACCTCAACTGAAACAAAGAATCAAAGGCAACCGTTACCCGAGAGAAATAAGAGATCTGATTGTTGAAAAGAGGCGTCAGAGGCGGCGATGGCAACAATCTAGATATCCAGAAGACAAAACTTTGTTAAACAACCTTACCAAAAGGTTAAAAAGAAATATTCAGAAGTTCAACGATGACTGCATGAATACATACCTTAGTAATTTAACAAGTAATAAATCAACTGACTATTCTTTATGGAAAGCAACCAAAAGCCTTAAAAAGCCTACTACGCAAATTCCACCAATAAAACAAACTGACGGACAGTGGGCTGTAAATAATGAGCAAAAAGCAAGAAGATTTGCTCAACACCTGGAACAAATTTTTAAACCTAATGATATTTCTACTGATAACGACCTTTTGTTAAGTTCAACATCACACGATGATCTAGAAATAAGACTAGTTACACCCAAAGAAGTCCGCAACGAAATCAAACTACTTAGTAAAAAGAAAACGCCTGGTTATGACCTTATTACTGGAGAAGTTCTTCAAAACCTTCCACGTAAAGCCATAGTTAAACTGACCACCCTTATCAACGCAGCGTTTAGATTAAAACACGTTCCTGATATGTGGAAAGTAGCTGAAGTTATTATGATACCTAAACCTGGTAAACCACTTCATGAAGCAACATCATACAGACCTATCTCACTTTTACCTGTCATGTCCAAGTTATTTGAAAAGTTACTCTTGAGACGTTTAAAGCCTATTATAGAAGAAAGACATGTCATCCCTGACTATCAATTTGGTTTTCGGGAAAAACATTCAACAATAGACCAAGTGCATAGAATCACCAATATCATTGAAAAGGCTCTAGAAGAAAAGAAAGTATGTAGTACTGTCTTTTTGGACGTAGCACAGGCTTTCGATAAAGTATGGCATGAAGGCCTCATTTTCAAACTGAGAAATATCCTTCCCAAACAATTTGCAGATATTCTAGAATCTTATTTAAAAGACAGAATGTTCAGAGTTAGACAAGAAGACGCATATTCAAATCTTATGCCAATAAAGGCTGGAGTACCACAGGGAAGTGTCTTAGGCCCGGTCCTGTACCTATTGTACACTTGTGATATTCCAGCACTAGATAATAACACTATTGCAACCTTTGCGGATGACACAGCTATTATAGCTACGGGAATGACCCATGTGGAAGCTGTAAAAAAGGTTCAATCCGCTATAACTACCGTTTTCAACTGGACAAAGAAATGGCGCATTAAACTGAATGAATCAAAATCTATCCACGTAGATTTCACTAACAAAAAAAATTATTATCAACCGGTTTACATCAATAATATCATTGTACCCTATGAAAACACTGCCAAATACCTTGGCATGACTCTAGATGCAAAGCTTCGCTGGAAGGCTCACGTCAAGAAAAAACGGGACGAATTAGAAGTTCGTTATAAAAAGTTGTACTGGCTCCTTGGGAGGCACTCCTCGTTGTCAGTTCACAACAAGATCCTACTCTACAAACAAGTCCTCATGCCTGTGTGGACTTATGGTATTCAGCTGTGGGGCTGTACCAAACACACCAATGTACAGATAATACAACGTTTCCAGAATAAAGTACTAAGGGGTATTGTAAATGCACCTTGGTACATCAGGAATGAAGACCTACATCGGGACCTGAAGGTAGACTTCGTTATAGATATAATTAGGAAATACGCCGAAGCTCATGAACGACGACTTCATCATCACGTGAATGTCGAGGCCATCCAGCTTCTTGACAACACGGACACAGTGAGAAGGCTCAACAGAACTAAACCTTTTGAGTTAGTGTAGTGAATTAGTGAAAGTGAAGTGTGCGTGCCACTCATTATAAGAACACAAGAACAATGTGTCTTCCCCTTAATAGAGACAATAAGAAAAGTGTTAATGGACACATTCTTAGTTTACTATTCTTAGCAATCTAGGTTAAATTTAAATTACTAATTAGTCTTTTTAGACTAGATTGTAATATAAATGTCGTATTTATCGTATGAAAATACGTCATAAAGTAAAAAAAAAAAAAAAAAAAAATTGTCATATAATATAAAAAACATTATGCTACATAATATCATAAATATATTTAGGTATCCACTGCTATTCCGACTATAATAACGTCGAAATTTGTTTGGCGCAAAAATTCTGCAAAATATTTGAATCACATCCATAATATTGGATTATCACCGCAGATGGTGATAATCCAATACATTATGCAATCATTATCATTATGAAATCTCAATACGAAAAATGAAGGTGACTCACCTCATACGTAAGCATTTAAGAAAAATAACAATTTCAAACGAAAAGTCTATGACCGTTTTCAGTGTGAAATTGCTAAACGCTAATCGATGCAGCAAAACATTCATTCCCATTAGCACTTCACTCAAGCGAGTATCTCCTAACCGCCGTCCCTACACTGCGGTCCAACAGTTTGTTAGTGATAACGCCAGCTGCAAAGCTCGCTAATTCTAAAGTTGGGTCTACACCTGCGCAGTACGAGGCTCTAACAGCACTACAAGAGTTTACACTGAGAACATTCACGTGTTAATGTAAGTATTTGGAAACAAGGTTTATAGGACGTCACGTTTTTTGCATAGGCAAAGAAGATATGGCTATGACCCCTATAGGTTAGGCAGAATGCACATCTTTCTCTTCTTTACGTCACTCCTTTTTCATCGACAGTTTTTAATCTTTAGCGATCGTTTCCAAACGTTTATAAACTGTCCAAAAAGTCTTACTTATAAATTAATAGAAACATTCAACTTCGTTTTTACGGTCAATTTATAAACGTTTGGAGTTAAATAAATATGAGAATTTCATCTCGTCCCGTTCTCGAGATAAAATAGAGAGAGGGTTACTTTACAATCTTTTTAAAAAAAAAAGATTCCGGTATAAACCAACACAACACAAATAGCCAAACCTGAAATGCCTGTTTAATCAAAAACTAAGTTTTTGTGCAGATTGAAAAGCGCCTCTTTGCATTCAGCGCGATAATTATTATTTATATTGTTACATGACAATCAACACAAATTATTATCAACAATAGTCGAGCTTTACTAAGAAAACAGACAACTTTGAAAAAAAAAATGTTTTTAACGACGCAAATCTTTGCAAGAACTACGTTATTGTATCACTTGCTTTTGGACATGTTCCCCGCCTTTCTGGTATATTGGTTCTACTTAAAAAATGCCTTTATGACATGTTTCATTAAATATTTCAACTTGCGTCGTTATTGTGTAAAATTAACATCATCATCTTTCCAGTCTTATCTCTCCTTTCAGACGGATGGGGTCGGCTTGGGTCATCATCCTTAATTTATCAATTCTGTGTCGCTGCGCAATCCTCAGAAAGTTTCTCAAAGTACTCAAAAAATGTTATCAGTTGATCAACAGTAAAATTAAAATACAGACAAAAATATGTTCGCATTTCAAGACTGGCCCGTTGATCGAGTGGTCAGAGACCGCCATGAAACTAAGGGTCGGAGTTCGAATCCCGCTAGGGGCAAATGTTTCGTGTGATGAAGATTGTACTCGAGTCATGGATGTCCATCCGTTCACCTTGTATATACGGTACAAGCATAAGCTTAGTTTAGAAGTAGGGCATTGGTGTGTCAGTCTGGAAAATGTATATAATATTAATATTGAAATTTACACGACTCGATTTATATTTAACTTTCTATATACATTTAACTTGTTTATATTATTAAATTTGCTAAAAGTTATCAGCTTCGTAAAGATCTAAGAAGCCAAAGATTCAATTTCCGCTACACGGCTAAAATAAATTCTCCAGACTGACACACCAATTCCCTAGTTCCAAACTAAGTTTATGCTTGTGCTATGGATACTAGGTGAACGGATAGACATACTTAAATACATTTATAAACATCCATGACTCGAGTACAAATGTCCATGTTCATCACACGAAACATTTGCCCCTAGCAGGATTCGAACCCGCGACCCTAGGTTTCGTGGCCAGGGTCTCTAACTACTCGACCAACGGGCCAATCATACTTTTGTAATTGGTACCAGAGGCGGAAATTCAGGATTTTTATGGGAATCATAGTGTTCAGAGTCTTTGTTATGTGTGATTTGACCTCAAAAATGTTAATCGAAAGACTGATATTTCTATAATCAGATACAAAAGGCAATAAAGTACGATTTGCATGATGTTCCATATTGGTCTGGAACTCACAAAATAATTCTTTACCTAGCTTGTCGTTAAAGGTCATCATGTTTGTGATTATGTAGTTTGACCTCTCACCGGTCAGTCTAATTACCATCTCACCGGAGTATGAAAGTTAATGCATAGAGAGTGCACCTGTGTTTGCGCACTATAATATCTCCTGCGCAGATGGCTAATCCTCGTTGAGATTGGCTGCCGGGACCGATATCGGTTAGGAGAATGTAGGCGACGAGCTTGCCACTTGTTACTTCTTCATCACAATTTTCAGTCTAACCCAACTTAATTTTATTTGGGTTGTGGTTTAACGATTTTATTTCTCATTGGCCCTAGCGATCAGGATTTTTTTAACTTTTAAACTTATGTCGAATAAGTTTAAAAGTTAAAAAAATCCTGATCGGATACATCACATATATTGATCTGATTCCGTGGTAAGTAGCATAAGCACTTGTGTTACGGATATCAGAATCAACAGTAGTATTACAAATATATAGCCATCGAGCTAGTCACAATTGCAACTATGATAAGTAATTACGTATGTAAGACCGATATGACAATGTAGTAAAGTACAATATGACTGAAATGAAATTGTCTAGTACTAATTATGTAAGTAGGTAGAATTGACACAGTCATTCAGTCTAGTCATTCAGTTCTACAACATTCTGTTTATATACATTCTCTTACTTTCATGGCTATGGCAATATTAGACCCATGAACCAAGTTTAGTCACTCACTGCTCATGTATAGGGTTAGCCAAATCTACACCTGTACACAATCACGCCATGCTCTGTATAGACCGAGTGTACAGTGATGTCATTAGACGAGGCAACCATGTGCGCCATACGATTTACGCTTTGACGTCACTTGTCAATGCAAAATCGGACATTGAAAGCTATCTTGGATAATTACTAAGGGGTGTCTTTGCAGTTTTTGTTGTACGATTTTAGTATGTAAACTTTGCACTACCACTTTATTACATTAATAAAAAAAATAAGATTTTCAGGGAATTAGAAATGTAAGTATCATAAATATGATAGTAATTTGTGAATCTGAAGAATGAAATATTCAGTTTTGACAGAATGACAGTTTTAGCAGCCGTAAAAGGCTAGAAAAGTTAATAGCTTATTTTTATTAGAGTGATGATGACTATTAATGATGACTATGTATATGTCAATCATTAACAAATATAAGATTATGATGACGATGATGATTAAATACAGTTGGAAAACCAACATGAAGTTCTTCGTATATATTTGACCTTTCCTGATCCTGAAAATAAGATACATAAAGCCCTGAATTTTAATAAGCAACATTTAAGTTAAACTAAGCCTGAGAATTTTCAAATATTTAAATACACATTATTAAAGTTCACAATTATAAATAGCAACAAGACACAATTAGTGGAAGCACCTTGCAAAGCCTTAATTCTTGAGTCTACCCTCCCAGCATCACTCTAGCTAAAGAGTCTTAGCGAGGCGCGAGTCGTGAAGGTACTCCCACTCGTCTTAATTCGTGGACACTTACGCTTGTAGCTGGTTTTGTTTTTTGCCCGTCTGAGGACAACACAAGTGTGTGCTCATGTTAACACTATTAACTTAAGTTAGTGACATAACGTTGAGGTTAGTGCTATTCCTCGTAACAACTATATGATCATAGTGTCTATATTTGTTTCAAATAACATTTAAAATTAGGCCTTATGATCAAATGTTAGTTATGCGATGTTGCTACATGATGTGACGGGACGAAACTTATTTACAAAATATCTTTTTGTATTTATAATGCATAGAATTTTTAGTCACATCCTGTAAAATATATATCTGCTGTTTTTATGCGACAGTTAGAACGTTTACAAGTTTATTTCGACGATTTATTAATAGGTTTTCCATGAAAATCCTTTTTTTAATACAAGACTCTTAAATTGTTAATGCCTATAAAATAACTTATTACTGTGATGGTTGCAAAGACAGATAATTTAAGTCACTCAAATTTACTTTTAATAAATTCTGGATAAAGGCGTGCCTACTAAGACTGTATTGCGTCACATAAAATTTTCATCAAAAATCTCATCAGACTTAAATAGATTTAAACGCTATTCATAATTTGATGATGTTATTTTTCCATTTAAAATTCATTGAGCTCAAAGTGATATTTCATGTCAAATAACGATTAACGTCCCAAAAAATAGGCAACACAACCTCCGCATCAATATCAATTATTACATCCAAATCTCAAATGAACAGCCGACAGGCTCTCAAGCACTCGCCGTAATGAAACCCTTCCCTTAAATCGGACAGATCCGTCAAGAGGCCTATTCGAGGCCTATTCGAGAGGCCTATTTAAGAGGCCTATTTAAACCTCCGCCAGTTAGCCGGGCAAGCTAATCGGGGAAACTCAGGGTTGACAACGTCCGTACTTCGTCCTTGATTGATTGATCCGGGACAAATGGAGCGTTAAAGCGTACTTTGGCTAATTGACTTAGTGATGTTGGGATGTTCATTTGGTCAAATTGAAGACAGAGGCACGTCGCTTCGTTAAAAGTCAAATTAGAGGTTATATAAGTTTAAGAGCGGTGGCCATGGAGTAATTAGAATTTCAAAAACAAAGTCTCAAGCGGTAAGTAAATATCCCACAAAATCAAATTCATTAATCTGACTCCGAGCTAAGTAGCGTAAGCACTTGTGTTACAGATATCAGAATCAACAGTGGTATTACAAATATATACTTCAATATTACATATTAACACCGATACACAGAACAAACACAAGTATTCATCACACGAAAATTTGTCCTGGGTGGGAAGGGAACCCAAAACTCTTGGCGCATAGGGCAGGGTCACTACCAAATGCGCCATCGAGCTAGTCAAAGTGTTCATTCATACGTGAATACGTACATAATCTCAACTTTAAAAGGAAAACAACGCTAGGAGCATCATCCTAGTGATTCACATTACATTATATGAGAAGCACCGATGCATTCTAACTCAAATAAGGTGCTATGCGTTTTTTTATTTAAATGCATTGTATTCTAAAAATAATCGTGTTTGTGATTCCATATCAGTATTGTTATATACCTTAAGCAACACATATTCGCTTCTGAAAATGTGATCATTTTACCCAATATTAAACAGAGCAACATAGGTTTTCGTCTGTTAAGAATATTTATTTTCAAACTCAAGTCTTAGCAATGTAAGCCTATAATCACCTTACTTATCTTAAAAATAAACATAAACTTAAAAATCGAAAAAGTGCAAAAATAAATAGGATCAATGGAGTACGCTATTGGAAGATAAGTAGAAAATATATAGAATATCGTTATCGTAAGTTTTCCTCTCACCTGGGTAATTAATAATGCCAGCTATAATACCTTTCAAAAGCTATTACCTTAACTTATGCCAAAATCATTTATCATTATTAGTCTGAACGCAAGAAGTAGAGGTTATGTTCAGCAATTAGCGATATTATTTCCTATATAGTAGGAGAACTGGCACCAATTTTTGGGTAGGTATTTGAGGCAAGCTGAAAACTTGTCCTATGCCCCTCCTATTATACCCCAACTTGAAACTGCAGACCTGGCTAGTAAGTAGTGGGGCTAAATCAAGATAGATAGATTGTTAGATCACCTGCCAAGGTAGGAAGTCCCACCAAAATAATCTGTAATTTTTAGAATGCAATTTTTTTGTTATAAATAATACCCTAATAACATTTCAAGTTGATTAGCTAGCTGTGGCGGTTTCACCCGCGTTCATGGTTGATGTGTCGTAGCGTGAGGTTAAATAGTTTTCTCGACAAATTGACATTAGATTAGAGATTAGCATTAGATGAGCGATGGTAGCTCAATGGTAAGGACACGCGCCGCTTAACCGAGGAGTGCGGGTTCAAACCTGGGCACGTACCTCTGGAATTTTCAAATCTATGTACGTATTTGTACCACTAACTCGACGGTGAAGGAAAACATCGTGATGAAACCTGCAAATTCAAAAACAACTTTGGATATGTAACCATGATCCAATAATTGTCTGGTTCCCCTATCTTAGAGTTACGAAGGGCAGACTGTCAGTTGCTTCAATGTAATTACCAGACTCGCTAAGTCCTGGATCATGGTCTAAGCGGACCCCGTCTACACGGGACATAACGCTAGGAAGATGATGGTGTTCCTGAGATGAGCACATTCAACCAAACAAATACATTTATATATTAGTAAAGATTTCTAATGTGTAAAAAAAACTCTCATATTTGAAGCCAGCATTTTGATCGTCATCATCATCTTCCTAGCGTTATGTCCCGTGCTTAGACGGGGTCCGCTTAGACCATGATCCAGGATTTAGCGAGTCTGGTAATTACATTGAAGCGACTGCCGATCTGACCTTCGTAACCCTTACATAGGGGAACCAGACAATTTTTGGATCATGGTTACAAATTCAAAGTTGTTTGAATTTGCAGGTTTCATCACGATGTTTTCCCTCACCGTCGAGCTAGTGGTATAAATATGTACATAGATTGGAAAAATCTAGAGGTACATGCCCGGGTTTGAACCCGCACTCCTCGGTTAAGAGGCGCGTGTCCTTACCATTGAGCTACCACCGCTCCCCCTGCATTTTTTTTTTTTTTTTTTTCGTCAAAGAGCACAATATTATTTACACAATCACAACATAAATTTTATTTCTAACCAAGCATGCATAAAGGATACTAAATTATGCACGTAGTTAAATACATTTATAAATATCTTTAACTCTAGAACCAATGACTGCGTGTCCATCATATGAACATTCCCTAACAAGCTAGCTAGTTTCGAACCCGCAACCTTTCGTGTCATTGCTTCCTCGAACTATAAGACCATAGCTTATTCTAATGTCTTCTTAGCTGATACCTTCATAACCTTATCCTATAGTTAATTCAGAACATAAATGTGATCAAAATAAAGATAATATCCTTAATTTGGGCCCCCATGAGTATTATGTACATAGTGATGTGATGCTTAACTTCTGCAATAATATTAAACCTTACCTCCCAAATCGTCAAACTTCTGCCATTATTATCGAGTTACATCTTACAAGCATTAATTAACATTCATACAATTCCTCAACATGAAAATGAATACGACTGCTATTCAAAAAGGTAATTATACTCCGTGGGGTTTCGTACAACAATCTCAGTTGAAATAAACCAAACGACGTAATCTGCTAAATTCAGATCAGACAGTGTCCGCACTTTGTAGATGTGATTGATTAATCCCAGGACAGAGAGGCGACGACAGGAAGAGATGGGGCTTCACTGAAAGCGAGCGTGGCAAGCGACGAGCGGGATGTTACGAGTAATAAAAAGAAATAAATAAATATCCGACTACATCACATACATTGATCTGACTCCAAGTTAAGTAGCTTAAGCACTTGTGTTACGTATATCAGAATCAAAAATGGTATTACAAATATATACTTAAATATAGGATATTAAAACCCAGACACAGAACAAACACAAGTATTCATCATACGAATGTTTGTCCTGGATGGGGATTAAACCCACAACTCTTGGCGCATGGGGCAGGGTCACTACCGAATACGCCATCGAGCCAGTCAAGTGATAAAAACATAGAGTTTTTCTTTTGCATTTACTATTTTCATTGCAACTATTTGTTTTTGTATACTTTGCATTATTTTAACAAGGGCAAGGAAAGAAGGAAAAATTTGGCGGCATTCTACTACGGTCATATCCCCATTCTTAATATGAAAGAACATGTAAATAAACTAACTAACTAAACTTCACGCCACTTCTCTAGCGGGGTAGGCAGAGAGAAATATTAATTGACATGTAACTATTAATTATATTCAAAAGTAAGATATGCATATAAGGTTTTTCAGGGAGACGTTGGTAAATATCAAAAGTGGGTCTTATAGAAATCGAATGATATAGACAACTTAAGTTTTATAAGAAAATTTAAGCTGTAAGTAGTAATTTAGCTAAAACGAAAAGAAATCTACAGATTTCACCTTACCCGAACTTATACGTAACTTCATTTATCGAAATCATAAATTACTTTCAACAGACTTTATCTTTCTGCCATCGTTTTCAATTATAGCTTGACATTAACCCTTTATTAAAACGCGATGAAACAATCCCCAAGCCCGTACCGCCCTTACACAGGCCTCAAAAGGCCCTTCACGATATCGCCTCGGTAAACAAGTTGTCGAAGAAACCGAAAGTTAAAGGGCGATAATAAAATTTTATTTGTCCTCCCCCGCTATGATTTATTAATTTCGACAGCACCGACCTTGTTCGGCCATGGAATAACAGAAGTGTTCGTTGGCGCGCCACAATCGAATTAAACTCAGTAGGGTATCGACAATATTGTCGGTAACTTTGTTAAATCTCTTGCATCGTGCAGGAAAATTTCCTTGCTTCAAATTCCCAGTTTATTGTTTAGGTAAACTAAGTTGGTTGGTTTTACTCATATTATAGGAAAAAATATTGCATTATTTTCAGAACGTAATTTTGGAAATTCAGTATTTTGTACATGACAATCTTAACATATTATTGTAATTTTTTGTCAATATTTGTGGAAAATTACGTAATCTCTACATTGGCAAGCAATATTTAAAAGTAACCTATTCTGATTATCGCATTAAATTACATAATAAATGACATAGTTATCATATTTTAGGTATCAAAGATATTTAAAAAAACGAAAAGCTTCCATTGATATTTCAGTTTTTCCTGAGTAAAAACCCTATTGGCAAAAAGTTAAGTTTAAATCATACATACAAACATAGATAACATCACTCCCGAAATCCCCGAAGGGGTAGGCAAAGAGGCAGCAGGCCCCTTTAACCACATTCAGCGAGTAACAAAACTGGGCTGGGTTAGATGGAAAACTGTGAAAAAGTGGTGACAAGTGGCTAGCCTGTCGCCCACACAATCACATACCCAAAACCCGATACACCATTAGTTGTCTTCTACGACATGCTAGGCAAGAACCACAGATGGCACATTATTTTTAAGTCCCAGACCAACATGGGACAATGGGCTGGGTTAAATCATAAAAAGAAATAAAGTATCTAATTGAACTTACACCAGCTTCCAGTCCAATTATTTCAGCTACACATACAAAATATACCAAAAATTAAAAAGAACAACAAAATATCCGCTTCGTTTCTACACTTTGCCCTTTACATCGCTGGACAAAACAATGGCCTCCCAAAAATAACGGCTGATGGATTGATGACTGTGTTTCGACGCTCCGCGCAATTTGTATCATTCTGATCGCGATGTAAGCCATCACGGGATTCGGGAGGCTGATAATTTCTTTTGGGAGTCCGCCTCTCGTAACGACTTTAGGTCACTCAGGGATAACTGCGTTGGATTATTGCGCAAATGTTGAATGGCTTCGTTGAATGATTAATACGTTTTTGAAAATAATATATTCGTTTGAAAATAATATTCAACACATGAATAAAAAGAGATGTTTAGAAAATATTTCTGAAAAACTTGACAAATTGTTTAATAAACGCATAGATGGTATTAATGCAAATTTCTGTGGACGAATAAGTATGGGATATCAAAATTACCCTTTTAGATACTAAGACCTTTTTGCTATCTGCCGTCAAAATTGTTTATACTCAGAAAAAGCCTTTAAATTCAGAAGCCGGAGCTAGCCGAAACGTTATACATCACAATAACTCACATTCTGGAGCACACCCCCAACAATTAGAAGAAGCAGCCTCAATTATTCCGAACAACATAATCTGCTAAGAAAGCCGTTATTACTTCGTCCGGTGAACAGGCATTTACGGCACGTAGCAATTTTAGCAGGAAATTAAACGTAGAGGAAATGTGGGGTGCCCGAAATAATTCGCCTGGACTAATTATGCTATTTACATTATTATTAAACTACGTGGAACAATTGTTTCATCTTGAATTGGGGAACTTAATAGGTATAATTTTGAAACCTTGGCGTTTTCAGGGCTAGCGAGTTAAGTTTTACTATTTTTGCTTGGAGCTAATCTTATGGTTATATCATCGGTCTGCATGAGTCCGCCTCACAGGGTACAATCCAAGATGTCTTATACAGATACTGTTTTGAAGGTAATGGGAAAACCCCGCTTTTTTTCTGTCTATCTGATATCTCAGCTGCTAACCATGCTTGAATACACATATTCTTTACACAAGGATAGTCAAATCTGAAATCGCTTAAAACAGTGAGAAAGTGGAATTCTATGTCAAACATTACCTTCATCGCTTTGACCATGATCGAGGATTTAGCAAGCGACATTGAAGCGACTGTCGATTTGACCTACGTAATTATATACCATGTCTAAATGTGGGAACCAGACAATTTGGATCACAATAAGAATGCGCAATCCAAGGCCAGCCATTAGCTTATGTGTTACTATAGGTACCAGTTTTTCACATTTTTTTTATGTTCTTTCTGTGCTTGTTCATAATTTAAAACACTGGTACGTGTACCAGCTACCTATTTCCTACGCAGTGTTAGTGTAGCTTAAAATACGTGCTGTACCTGTATTAAGCAACATAAATATTAGCGTATTTTCAGCTTATTCTGTTTAATCTTGGAAGCGCGATTAAGGAACTTTATTAGTATAAAATTCGTAGGATCTCAGGTTGAAGACGTGAAAACCCCAGCGGTGAAAGCTAAGTTGAGATACTAATCATACGTGGTATATAATATATATCACGTCTTATCCTGATTCTAAGAAAATATGATAGATAAATAAATTCTCTAGACTGATACACCAATTGCCTAGTTCCAAATTAAGCTTATGCTTGTCGTATGGATTTTAGGTAAACAGATATACATACTTATATACGTTTGTAAACATCCATAACTCGAATACAAATGTCCATGTTCAGCACACGAAATATTCCCCCCCTAGCGGGATTCGAACCCGCGAACCTTAGATTCATGGCCAGGGTCTCCGACTACTCGACCAATGGGCCAGTCATAAATAGTTTGACATACCTAATTAAACAAATCAATCTCTAATCGATAAAAAAAATAGTCTATGTTATATTTCTAGCAATATTTCTCATTCCTAGTCGGGGTTAATTTGTACTGTAATTCTAGAGTCAGTATTTTATTATATCGAAGCGATAAACATACATCTGACCTCTTATCATTGGCAATACAGGCGATTCAGATCAATCACGGGATCATGGTCATGTGTCTGTTGATTATTTGAATGTACAGGATTACTCATAATTTTTTCCTTACCAACGAATTAGAAAATAGCTAGAAAATAGTTTTTTTTTAAAACAGTCATATTTTTAGATTTCAATACGTAGTTTAAACACGCACACCTTATATTTGAGGCTTTGTCTTTAGTCACTAAGCAATTACTCTAGGTTACCTAGGAGAATATAACTTTAGACACTATTACGTTGTATGTTATCCACTAACGTTGAGAGAGTGATTATTTATTTAGGCATCTTTGTGTAGGGATTATTCAGGTCTATGGTAGGTAGTCTGCAAATATAATAGCATATAGTACTTATATACGACTGAATACTCAAAAGACAAAGCCAAATTGAATTTAAAAGGCTACTCATGTATATCTATAAGACTATATGTTTATAGTATTACCTAGTTGTCTGAATGAGAAGGGTACCTCAGAATATTTTCCGTCAACAAGCTTGTTGGTAATACCTGGAGTTTAAGATCTTATATTGGTTTGGGATCCAAAAATATTGTGCTAGCTATGTTAATTTCCTAGTATGTTGTAGTCAACTAGTATACTTACATAACAAAAAGAAATAGAAAATATTTTTGTAAATGAATAAACTCCAAAGCTAACGAAGGGTTTTAGATAAAATTAAGCACAGACGTAGATTGACTGGAAAAGCACTAGGCTGTGTTTTATTGACATACCGTGCGAGCAGCAGCAATCAGTTGCTAGTTCTTCGCCTGTTTGTAGGTATCCAATCTGACTACAGAAGTGAATCACTTCGTTCAAATTTTAATCCACCCGCAACTATATTACGAACAACATAACATCACACCCATAATCCCCGAAGGGGTAGGCAGAGTCAAAAGGCCAGCAAGCGCCCTCAACCACATTCAGCCAGAAATAGAACCGGGCTGGGTCAGATGGAAAATTGTGAAAAAATAGTGACAAGTGCCTAGCTTGTCGCCTACACAATCGCATACCCTAAACCCCATATAGTCGCCTTTTACGACATGCTAGGCAATAAATACAGTTGGCACATTCTTTTTAAGTCCCAGATCAACACGAGATAAAATATAACGAAGTTCTGATATTTCTATTACCTGATGGCATTTAGGGATTCCCGATTCTAATAAAACATTTTCTAAGCTTCTTCTATAGAAAATGTTTTTATTAAAAACTCGCCTTTCTCTGTAGCAGAGATTACATCTTTCCAGTCGATTGAAAGCGGTTCACTTTTTGTTCTGCCTTTCATTATGTTGCTTGCTTTATTCAGTCATTGACAATTTTTGTGCAGAATATCGTTTTTTTTTTTCTCCCGAAATCTCTCCCGTCATTTTGCGTTTACATTTAACCTATTTTCTGAACTAAATTTATTTTTAAGAAAATTTATTTTTAAAAGTATTTACCTTTTTGTAAATAAAAAGTGACAAACTTATGTTATTAATTGTTTAATTACAATATTAGATATGCCCAGGAGCGTTGAATATTAGATACCTACTTAAGTATTAGAATTTTGTATCTGAAGAAATCTCCAGATTAATTCTTATAAGGTTGTGAAATATAATAACGTATACAAAACATGGTAGCTATATTATCGTCGAAGGTTAAAACTAAGATCTTTTTATAATTAAGTATGTTCATTCGTTAGCTAGTATCAATAACACAAGTATATACCTACGCTTAATTAGCAGCAAGAGAATTGGTGTGCCAGTCTGAAGAATTTATTATTATCTTAACTACAATAGGTTTTAGCAAGCATTCGCAAAACGTGTGCGCTTATTGCTAATTAACCATTTTATTATCGTATCAGGTATTTATGGACATCAAATGACAATTGAAAAAAAGATACCGGGAAAAATTTGAACACTTCAGTCAAAACTTCTGAAGGTGGCAGACGTATAATCAAGCCTAATTTCTCATACAACAGCTTCCATTACTTTCTCAGTTTTCCACACGAACAGTCACAAAATAAAACGGGCCCCCACCAGAAACTTGGTCACAGCCAAGCCTAATTACGACACAGCCAAATTTCCCAAGGTTTTAATGGAGTCGGGAATCTTCAAAATCGGTATTTAACATCCCAAGTACAGATATTCATTTGGCAAATTGTCTCCGAATATGGATCCGGTATAATCATTTGACCGCCGTCTTTCCAGTTATGCTAATAACAACTCGCTGAGAAACTTTCTTAATATAATACTTGGGAAGTCAAATAGAAAGTCAGAGTTCAATTTTCGGGAATGGTTTATCTATTTCATGGACAACGGGTCGAACCCTCTTTAAAGTTGGAGTGGGTTTTTAAATTGAACTCCTCAAGAAAATCAATTAGCTTTTTAAACAGAGATCGAGTTTGATTAATTGATCTGATTCGATTCATTTTTATAATTACAAGTTTTCTTTTAGAAATCTTTAGGGAAGTTGTATTTGAGAGCTATATTTCTGGACAGGATACTGATAACTTCGTGTCAAAAAGAAGGAGAGACTTTAAGTTAATCTCAAATTAAATAAACCGTATCATTTAAAAAAATGGTTATTTCATTGGAGGTACATGCTACTGTGACTACAAATATAAATTATATATTAAATATAAATATGTATGTATTGTCTTTGTATGCTGTAAACTAACATTTCTGACAATACAACGGAGTATTAATAATACTATTGTATCAATTAATTTTTAGAGTACTACGATTTTTTTTTGCTACAAACAAGACTAATTACGAAGGCTAATGCTTTGTAATTAGACAATTACTTATTACTAGCTGTGCTAGCGGTGTCACCCGCGTTTATGGTTAATATTATAAAGACTTTTTCCGTCATACATGATTTCTATGTAACTTTAACCATTAAGGCTGCACACGCGACGACAGCTTAAAAAATGCAGTAACTTCTCCCGTTTTCCCAACATTTCCCTTCACTACTCTGCTCCTATTGATTGTAGCGTGATGAAAAGTATACTATAACCTGCCCAGGAGTATGAAGAATAATTGTACCAAGTTTCGTTAAAATTCGTCGAGTAGTTTTTGTTTCTATAAGGAGCATACAGACAGACAGACAGACAGACAAAAATTTTACTGATTGCATTTTTGGCATCAGTATCGATCACTTATCACCCCCTGATAGTTATTTTGAAAATATATTTCATGTACAGAATTGACCTCTCTACAGATTTATTATAAGTATAGATATAACAGCTAGTATATAGGTACTAGCTTGCAATATTGTTAGCCATGTAACTGATCTTAAATCAAAGGTATTATATATAAAATAACTAACCTACAAAAAATAGGAAGTAGGTACAAAACAATGAAACAAAATCCTCTTAAAATACAACGAAACGAAGTCCCCCAAATAGATTTCAACTATCCATCAATTAACATAAACAAGAACGCTTAAAGTGTAATTCTGAACTTGACGAAGAAGGCAGATCGTAGGGACCATCCTAAACTTCTTAATGGACACTTGGAATTACCGTTAAGTAGATTTAAAGAACGTTAAAACTGAACAATTCCCAAAGTGACAGTCGTTACGACAAATAGCCTTGTTTTGAAAACTCTCAAACGAAGTTTAAGGGGAATTCTTTCATTGTAGGCGCAGGAGATACGGTACTCGAGTTGATAACGTTAATTATATTATTTGGTACGAGGAAGTCTGTATATAAAGTAATAGAAAATCCCTTATTTTCCTGACTCTTAAGTGAGGCATAAAAGGCTTTCTATGTGAAGTTGTCAAGCCTAATAGCAATGTCTGTAATCCACTTGTCCATCTTATATAAGGTTATTTTTAGTTTTTGCGAAACCACTTATCTGATTATCTAATTATTCGACTGGCTCGATGGCTCATTCGGTAGTGACCCTGCCCCATGCGTCAAGAGTTTGTGGGTTCGATTCCCAGGACAAAAATTCGTATGATGAATACTTGTGTTTGTTCTGTGTTTGGGTGTTAATATTAAAGTATATATTTGTAATATCATTGTTGATTCTGATATCCGTAACACAAGTGCTTAAGCTACTTACTTCGGGGTCAGATCAATGTATGTGATATAGTGTGATATTTATTTGTTATTATTATTTATTTTATTAAACTAATTTTTCTAAGAGACTAAGTTAAAGGATTTAAAAAAAATAATAATAATTTTTTTACCTTCCATATAAAAGTTGATCAGCTGATTGGCTATTTTCTATGAAATGTTAAATGTTTTTTGCTTAATTTCTTAAACCCTTTAAATGGTTCCTTATAACAGTTAGATAAGTAAGTAAGTAAGTGGTTTTGCATATACTAAAAATTAACTTGTAGGTATATCTTGATCTCACAACCATTTCGTAGAACATGGGATAATCTTTACTTGCAGCTAATAAAAATATGTGTGAAGAGAAAGAAGACCAGATCTTTAGATTTTTTTCAATCAAAATTTGTTTCGTCTTCATACGTCATGAACTTGCTAAAAACTAATTCAAGAATTTCTCTTTATTAAACTAACATTGCATTTCTTTTCATCTACAATGAAAAACATTATGAGAAATAGATAAAATTATGTTAAAAAAATATATATATAAAACTAAATTTTACAGTAAAAAATTTTATTACTGAATATTTACATCTTAATAGCTGCCAAAACGATGTTTCATATACAAATAAAATAATTATTTTAAAAGCTTATTATGCTTGACATAAATACATCATCATCAACTATAAAGTTAGTTGGTTTTAGTACAAATAAAATGTCTTAGAGATGTTTTTTGTAAACCCTACATGTAACGGAAAAGTTTATTGATTTCAGAAGCCAATATTCATTTTAGTCACCCAGAGAAGTTAGTAAAGATATTGTTAATTGATTAATTAAGTTAATAAGAAATCTCCTTTATCAGGAACTTAAGTTATCTTAAGAGTTATGTAATAAGATGACACTGGTGTTACTAACCTTGCTATTGGAGATTCAAAAATTGACTGTAGTCTAGTTGTGTACCTGAAAAGAATGAAATTTTAGAATTTTCAGTGGTTTTTTCTCTAATTTCTTTACCTGACACAGTATTTATCTGACATGTATATTAAACAGCTATAAATAACCCCAACTGTAATGTTTTATTCAATTCTAAACATATTATATTGCAAAAAGTTTTTAAACTTTGTAAATGAAGTATTTTTTATTCTAAGCCTCAAACTGATTTTTGATACGGGTAGAATTTAAAATGATTTTTTAGACTTATTTCAATATTCAAGTATGATAAAAAATATTTGCCTTTGCGAAGTCGGGAGGGCCAACTAGTCTAGTAAAAGAATCAGAAAAAAAGTCTTATCTTTATTTATTCGTGTTGAAATAATATCATAAAATGTATTTATATACTTGGAGCGTTTAAACCAAGCGAAATTATTGTTAAGTGACTTTGTGATCTCAAAATTCAAGAGGTTGCATGAAAATGTTGTTAATTTTTGGGTCGAATACGGTTACTTACTCAACCTAACTTAAAACTGGCTCAAATAATCTTGCTCAAATTTTAAGTGCCTCTATTTAAATTATGATTATTACATAGCTATTGAGCTATTTTATTTTCTTTTTTCGCTTAATATTTAAGCTTTGCTTGTAAATACCTCTATACCTACCTACACTCCAAAAAATACGAGTTAATTAAAAAAGTTGTATTATACTATAACTTATAGTTTAATCCAATTAATGTCCAAGGTTAACAGGTCAAGACTATTAATAATAATACATATGGACGGCCATGTATATCTCTACCTAAATAAAGCGAATAAAAGTAAATCTAATATTGTTGATGGTATTACTAAGTATTTATTACAAGTAACTTAGTAACTTACACACAAGCTATTAGTGTCTATTTGCGTTAAATATTTGCAGGGTCCGCAACGAAGTGAACCGTTCTACTAAGTTTACTTAACAATATTATTAAACTTAAGTTAGTAAAGATTGTTCGAAATGTTTAGTTTTAATTGTTTATTACTGTTACATTATTAAATTTTAGTTTCAATACAAATAAGTCTGACTTATTAGATATAGTTTCTTCAATGAATTTCATAATCTTCATTGCAAATATCTTAAAAATCTATATCAATATAATTTCACAATCTCAAACAACAAATAATCTCATAAACTTACTTGTTTATGACATTATGTAAAAAAATATTAAATCCAACCCAGTCCGGTTTAATTTTTAGCTGAATGTGGTTGAACGGACTTACTGCCTCTTTGACTCTGCCTACCCCTTCGAGGATTATGGGCGTGATGTTATGTATGTATGTAAAAAAGTTAAAACGTATTACGAGACGATACACAGACGAATGAACATTTAATTTAAATAACTGAGTAGAGTGTAACCAAAGTCCAAGTAGTCTAGTTACCTAGTTTAAAGAAAGACAGTAATAGTCCTTTCAGTATAGTAAACAACAAATAAACAATCAACAAACAAAAACAAATCAATCAAAGCTCACCATGGTGAGCTTTGATTGATTTGTTTTTGATTGGTTTGTCTCATATTGGTCGTGGTTATGACCACGACCAATATGTAAATAACAAGCAAGGTGGTGGTGGTTGAAGAACTTACATACAAAACAGACAGACATACAAACAAATGAACAACCATATTGAAGACGCTTTTGAGAACGAACGAAACCCTACAAGCTATATAAATGAACATTAAAATAAATAGCAACATGAAGATAACAATTCCTTAGGTATATTTAAACAGACTCTTTAATTAGATCGGCTAAAAATTTCCACCAAATTTTCCGCCAATGTCGCTCACGTCATAAAGGGCCGGATACATTCAGGCACACATAATAGACCCTTCATACAAAATGAGATCCTGCTTATACAACGAACAAAGAAGTAATAGACGTTTAATTTCCGATGCCTTGCAAATTAAGGTATCAAAGGGTCGGGCAATCATTCCCTAACAAAATTCATTAATGGCCTATAAACAAAATCCTTTCGGGTTCCACGAGCCTTTCTAATGGGTCTTATTAAAATGAAGGAACGTAAACAGTATTGGTGAAGTTTAATACCTGGTGGGGCTTAAAATGTAAATTGAAAGGGGGCCGCAGTCAAGAGTTTGGTCGATTTTGTTAAACGCCCTGAATGGACTCGGTATTAGGGACGAAGTATGATTGATTATGCAGATTTCTAATGATTTATTGCTTTGGTTTAAGTTGTCGTGATTCCGTTTAAGTAAGTTCTTCTGGAGGTGAGTGAAATGAACTGTGTTCTGTCGGTCAAGCATGAAATCCTCCGTTTCGTATCGTTGACGGAATTTGATTGAATTTCTGCAAATCGTCCTGGAACAAACCAAACAGATAGGAACTTCTACCAATCGATAATCACAATGCACGTTTGAAGTAAAAAATAAAGTGTAAGTACGTAACAAAATTAAATTGACATAATAACCTCCGCTGTGAGCCGGGGAGTTTTTTTGATACGAATTCAATTATTTGTCGAATAACTGTCCTCTATTAATTAAAACAAGAAGTTTAAATGTTAAATTATAGATTTGTGATAGGTATAGATTTGCAATAGACACTTAAAAGACAATAGATACTCCCTTAAAATAAATATAAATAAAGAGAAGTCATAAATTCCAATGTTTAAGTACCCATATAGTTGAATGTCAAACAAGACCTTAACGCGTTTTCTAATCCCCAACAACACCCCAAAGTACAGGATCACCGTTATCGAGAGCCCCAAATCCCAATAGAGGGGAATGAGCAAATTAATACATCGAGCGTTCGGCAACAATAACTCACGGTAACTAATAAGGTTATGAATAGCTGAAGCGGCTCCCATCCATCACGGCTCTGCGGCTGACGTCTCACAAAACTCGCCTCAATCGAAATCACTGCATCATTTTCCATTAACGGAGGTTTCTATCAGCTATGGGATGCGAGGGGCGCGCTTTCAATAGTTTTTGAAATGAGAATGTTAATACAACGCTCTTAAAAAGTGGAATCTTTTTTTGAGGCTGGTTAGAAAGAAACAGTTTTTTTTAAATAAAAATAAATGCACATACCTAACGATTTTAAGATAATTCTTGTTCGTCGGTATCTTTTTTGTGTTTAGGTATAATTGCATATTTATGTGTATTGATATATGACTTTTATTGAAAAGGCATAATTTGATGTGGTTTTATATAAAGGTCAAATTTTGATGGCGGGATTCGTAACAAATTGGCAATTTTGATTTTATTTTTCTATAATTTTACATGATTCGTATATATTTATTTACTAAACGTTTAACAACTTAAAATTTATCTTAGTAATTTTTAATGGAATTTGTAGGAGATATTGCTATTCACTTCTCTAAGTAGGTACATCTTATAGTTATCTGCTTATTAGCTTGTTAAGCTCTTCTAGACGTGATAGCTTTAGTTTTAAATCTGTAATACGTTTATGTTATATTTTCACCTACTGCTGTAGCTTTTTTTCTCCATTTCTAAAATCAACCATTTTATGATTGATTTTAAAAAAATTGCTTTTATAAGTTTAATATTTCGCAAATGGTTCGAAACCCTGAATGGATTTATGTATACCATTGAAATGATAGAACGCGGTAAAATAAAAGAGAAAAAAAGATCAACCGCTTTCAGAGTATTTACTCCAAAAACGTATATCTTCTTGGGCAAGGAACACAGTAAGTACATTATTTTAGACCACAGACCAACATGCGCCTTGCAGTGGGGGGGGTCCGAATACTTCTGCGGTATCTCTGCCTATTGTAGGAGGCGATTAAAAGGGCCTTTGGGGTTTGGGCGCTAGCGGGAGAGCCTTCTAGCACTCAATCGTCCCCAGAGAAGATGACAACTCGTGCATTATAAAAATAATGTCCTCCTAACCGATATCGGTTACGGCGGCCAATCTCAACGAGGATTAGCCAACTGCGCAGGAGATATTATAGTGCACAAGTGTGTGCGCTAACAGAGGTGCATTCTCTACTCCTTCACTCTCATAGTCCGGTGAGACGGCAATTCGACATGACATAAAAAAAGGTTACTAACTACGGTAAATAATCAGTACCAGTTGCCACAAAATCCTATAGTCAGGCTTGTGATAGTATCGTTTTGCCATTTACGTATTATTACATTCACTGTTAGAAGTGTTCTATGCTTCTGAAACTAAGATCAATGGTAAGGATAAAATAGCTAAATTGGAAGAATAAAATGGTTGTGTAGCTGAAAACCTATATCATTCGACTTAGTGGCTACAAGAAGGAAAAAGAAAATCCAAGTCACTCACAAAATAAACTTTACATAATTAAACCGACTCCTCAGTACAATTTATAAGGCAAGCCGTAAACTTTTTGAACCAAATTTAATTTGTAACGGAACAAATTTAGCGCTGCAGACTGAACTAACTAGACGTGGATGTGGGAAGCGCACTTTGCGGGCTTGTTGACAGTATATTGCGCATAATGAACACAAGCCAACAATTGCTAGGCTTCTACTGAAACTATTTTATTCTTTTAAGTGATGTTGTTAACATTTTTTTTTACTTGTCCGCGGAGCGGTGGTAGCTTAATGGTAAGGAAGGAAACGCGCCTCTTAACCGAGGAGTGCGGGTTCAAACCCAGTCATGTACCTCTAGATTTTTAAAAAATCTATGTACATATTTATACCACTAGCTCGACGGTGAGGGAAAAACATCGTGATGAAACCTGCAACTTCAAACAACTTTGAATTTGTAATCATGATCCAAAAATTGTCTGGTTCCCCTATCTTAGGGTTACGAAGGTCAGATCGGCAGTCGCTTCAATGTAATTACCAGACTCGCTAAATCCTGGATCATGGTCTAAGCGGACCCCGTCTAAGCACGGGACATAACGCTAGGAAGATGATGACTTGTCCATTGGTGGATAATTTGATACGTTTTTTTATGAAAGTATATAATATATTTTTTTATAAAATGTAAAGTTTTATATATTTTATTCCTACTTATTACGTTACATTTTTGAACTAAAACTATGTATTTATGGAAAGCACTAAAAATTTTGTCTCGGAGTGACCGCCATCTATCGACTTCAAAAAAAAAAAGTTTAAAGACGTGTTAAAAAATATTCATACAATCTCGGTAGCGACGCCAAGTTTAAAAAACCCTAAAAACCATTTTTGAAAGTGTTATTTTTAAAAGTGTAAGTAAAATAAAAGGCATGTTTTTTCGACGAGAGTTTTCAATTAATTTCCTCCGAGCGGGCCCTGAGTTATTTGAAACGTCGCTCTAATTTCCTTCATTTTTGTTTCCTTTTTAATGTTCCTTGGAGATATTTTAAAAACCGGTACGTCGGAAACCAATTTGGGCGTCCGTGAAAAAGTGAGGCAGTATCATATTTAATGGATACTACGAGCTGTGTGTTGTTTAAAAAAATAATGGTCCTTAACAATGTGCTGTTGTTTTTCTTAGGGTCCTCGCTTTAAAGTTAATGGAAGATAATGAATTACATTGATTAAATTAAAACCAAAATATTTTCTGCAATAGTGCATCTTATTTGTACAATTGCTGACATAAATAATAATGATATCTACATTTTATATTAAATATTTTCATAATTATTTTATTGTAATTTTACTACCCGTAGGTAGGCAAAGTTATTCTAATTCCGGGGATTACGCGCGTGATGTTAAGTATAAATGTGTATACAGATTTAACTTACATTAAATAAAATAAACTTAATTGTGATGCCAATATTAGCAATAAACAATGATAACGTACGCGATGTGTTACTACAAAGGCTGTTAATTTTAAAATTTAAATCCAATTTTCCCTCACGAACCGCGGTCTTACCTTTGTAATGAGATGTAAAGTATGCATGAAAGTACTGGACCGATTGTGAAAACAAATTACGGAATGTTGGGCGAAAATGCTGATTTCCTTGATGGCAATGATTTCGTAATTACTGATTAAAAAATAATTGACATACATCCGGAATGCGGTCATTGAGATTTTTCAATATTAAAGAGATATGCCAGCCAAATTCAATACACATTGTACGTTCAATTTGTGTTATTAAAATATATTTTTTCATATTGCACACGACTTCTCTCCGAACATTATCTTTCAATGCCTTCGAACCTGTACCCTTTCTTTGACTTCTTAAGCATTTCATCTCTCTTTTCATCTTTGTCTGATTTTGGTCTGTAACCCAAAAATGCACCAACTGCTTTTTTGTTCAGCATATAGTAATAAGCGATTAACGCGTACTGGGGATCGGGCTTGTAATCATGTAGGCGACGAGCTAGTCACTTGTACCTGTAGTTCACAGTTTGCCACCTTATCTAAGACAATATTTTTTTTGTATAAACAAACATAACATCACGCCCATAATCCCCGAAGGGGTATGCAGAGTCAAAGGGACAGCAGTCTACTTTAACCACATTCAGTCAAAAATAAAAACTGGGCTGGGTTAGATGGAAAATTGTGAAAAAGTAGTGACGAAGTGGCTAGCTTGTCGCCTACACAATCACATACCCAAAACCCGATACCAACCAAGTCGCCTTTTACGACATGCTAGGCAAGAAACACAGTTGGCACATTCTTTTATAGTCCCAGACCAACACGGGTAATATTTTTTTTTGTATTGTAGTTTAAGAAGCATATTGCTCGATGAATTATAAAGGATTCCGGGCGTGATGTTATGTACGTATATTTGAGATGTCAAAATTAACATAACGCAATCAATCCTGCTCTCCTATACCTACATAACATCGCTCTAAGACGATACAACTGAACACCATCAACATCAGTCACTTACATAACCGTTTACAAATACACCACGCGCACGCGACCTTGTAAACCCATCGGAGCGAAACACCATAAATCAAGTCCCGTTTGCAACACAATGTTAAACAGTAGTGTACGTGTGAGAAATGTTTTGTCCCACCGTAGATCATTCGCAGTCGATACGCTAATTAATTACTGGAGGCCGACTACACCGGGCGCGTTGTTACTTAAGCTTGTTCTCCAAGAGCCTTATTCCTTGGAATGGGGACTTCTGCTATGTCAAAATCCTGTCTAAATAATCCTACATACATATAAATAACGCAGCAATATCTTCGCACATTACTTAGTTAAATACCGAACCGTACTTGAAAAGAAAGCACACGTATCAAAATTTATTTTGAATCTAAAATCTCAAAAATTCAAGTTGAAATAGGTTTCAATTAATACTATATTTTTTATTATAAAAACTCATTACACGTACCTACTTGTAACTTATGTATACTTGGCTAGTAGGCAAGAATGTTATATTAGCAATATTCATATAAGTATTTTTCCAATTAAAACAGTGCTTTTACTTTGTTTTATTGAATTGTAGCAAAGGTTAAGATATTATTCTAGAACTAGCTAAACAACTCACTTACCTAGTATTAAATTGGAAATAAAATAAATTTTACATTAAAATGCAACATTTCATAGACATAAAAACACGTCCCTCAAGTCTTTAAGAAACATGAAATAATCCAATGCACGATTTTTTCCACTATGATTTAGTGCACCACTCTCCAAATTTGCAAATACGCGTCTTGGATCAGATCCAGTAGTCCGTCAACGTCGGGACGAATTTACTCGACGCCCTCCGTTACTTATGTAAATCTGCTTATGATTTGTAGCCTGCTTTCTGTCTAGTTTCCGAGGTATTAATAGCAAAATAGGGTGTGTTTTGTAATTTACCAAAGAAATATACAATATCATATGCAATGTATATCAGGTGTATGTCAGGATCGTAGCAAATGAAAGTACGTGATTTCTGCCTACCCCCATGGGAAAAAGGTGTGACATTATGTATGTATGTATGTCTATGCAATGTAATTCATTTTAACATTTAATCTGTTTGTAAAGAAACATAAACAATTAAGTAATTTTAATTCATTTCGAATGACCTAAAAATATAAAAACGTAATTATAGCAAGTTCTGTGAAAAACAATTTTGTATTTATGATTTTGGAAAAGTTATTAATAAACATTTAAAAGCATACTGAGCCTGAATTATTAATATTTCGATTAGTCGAAAATATTTAATTCGTAAACACTTCCCCGTGAACATCAAGACGAGATTACTTATTGCGAAAACCTATGATTGAGTTTATGCTTTTTTTTACAATTTCGAACTTTAAAAAAGAAATCAGAGCTACCTGAGCTCGGCACTTATTTTTTTTCTAGTTTACATAGTTACAGACATAACATAACGTTTTAGTATCGACGACGATGAAATCATATACCTAAATTACCATCAGCTCTCTAGCTATGATTTGTAGCTTGCTTTCAGACTAGTTCAGAAGATACTTAAAATTTTATGGTGAATGAAAATGATAATTTACTCATTTTTTCCCCGTGTTCCCCTAAGCTATATGTACAGATGCACCACTTCCCTTATATGTATTATACATACACGACTACTGCAATAGGGCTTAACGTGACTTGACGTTAAGCTGTTACTACACCATAATGCACAAAGCCTTTTATTACTATAATGCAACGCGAAAGCTCTTAATCTTGTATTGGAAACATTATTGAATGTAAACGTTAACTGTGTTTCTTCCCTAGAAACGAAATAAAGCAGCAATTCTTTAAATATTCGATAACTAAAATTTATTTTATCACGGATATAAATATATTATATACTAAATGTTGTTTATCCTCAAAAATTTGGGTAAAGTTCTAACATCACGGCCAAATGTGACAGTTACGACCTCTTTTAGAATGTTTAGCACCTCAAAGGCTTATTTATTGCTTGTTTTTTTTTTGCATAAATTTTTAAGATTTATTAAAATTTATCTAAAAAGCAATGCAGATGATATCTCAAAAAGCCTTGAACTCAAAACCGGAAATGCCCTACAAAGCAAAGTTCAGGAAGCAAAGAATCTTCGCGAAAACAGCCAGTCACGAGCGGAGGCAACAAAAACCGAACTGACATTAATAGATGACGTCAAGGAAACGAAAAGGAACACAGCCATCGCTCAAAACCGAGACAAATTATGGCACAAGAATGAGATAATGAAAGCAAGGTCAAAGAAAAAGTGATGGCATAAAGGGAATCTGGATTTAACGGAGACGTTTTTGATACAATTATTTTTATAAAAGAATCCCTCTCGACTAATGAGAGACGATTTCGGTTTGAATGGTTTAACGTGCTTTCTGGGTGGAGTTAGCGTCTGCGGTGAAGGTTTGCCATATTTCCGCTTTTGTTGGCGATCGAATCTCTCTTGCTATTTTAAGATTTTCACGGTTCAACTGGTTTTAAGTTGTTGTGGTCGCTGAAGGCATTTGTGGTCATATTCGGGCAGAAATATGGACAATACGAATTTTATATTAGTTTCAGACCAGGAACTTATTCGATTTTAATAACTAAAATTTTATCAACTATCTCAGTTGATAAAATTTATTGATAAAATTTTAGTTATTAAAATCGAAATTTATTTATTAAATTATTTTTGATACTACTGACAATAAATCGCACAGTCAAATTTTTTCTTACATGTGCACCATGTGCTCAAGATTTTAAGTGTTTAGTGGAGAATAAATTACAATTGCAACAGATATATAAAGTCAACAATCAAGAAGATAAAATGCGTTATCTGTTATTCTCTGATATTTTTATACAATTTCTGTGATTCTCATTCCTCCATGTACAAAAGATTCTATAGGTTCAAACACGTCATAGCGATAGTACTGGTTTCTTTTTAACCTAATCAGGCCTTTCAATTCATTTTGAATATGAATACTTTCTGAAAGGCTTACGGATCTCGGAAAACTCCTTTCAAACTCTTCAAAGAGTCAGATCGTTATCAAGACACGTCATAGGCAAACAGAATCGAGATTCACAATCTTTTAAAACAACACGAGACATCCCGGGTATAATCTCATAAATATTTCCAAGTACGCAACTAAGTTTTGCCAAACAACGTATGGAAAAAGCTGATGAAAGTAGGTATTCGGAAATGCTATGGTTGGTTGAGGGCCGGCCAAGTTCAGCTTTCAATAGTGTAATAGAATTAGTTCACTTCAGAACTGAGAGTGAAAGTGCTTGAAGGAGAGCCAACTTTATCTTTCAGGAAGCTGTTTTTGTGCTGATAAATTTTCGAAAGATTAGGTCTCTTTAGTGGGTTATTCCAAAGTAGGTATAAACTTGTTTAATTTTTTGGTTACAATATTTTTTTCATTTTACAAGTTTTTTATGAGTCATCAATAATATTGGAGTGATGGTAGCTCAGTGGTAAGGACACGCCCCTCATAATCGAGGGGTGCAGGTTCAAACCCGAGCACGTACCTCTAGATTTTTCAGATCTATGTACGTATTTATACCACTGGAAACATCGTGATGAAACCTGCAAACCTGCAAATACAAAAAAATTTGGACTATTGTAACCGTGATCCAAAATTGTCTAGTTTAACTATCTTTGGGTTACGAAGGAGAACCAGCCTTTCTAAATCCTGGATCATGGTCTAAGCGCACCCCATCTAAGGCACGGGACATAACGCTAGAAAAAAGACGATGATGATAAAGATTTATTACAGATTTATCCATCAGACTGGCTTACTCGTAAGGATATTAATTGTTTGTAATAACCATGTAAAGAATAATAAAAAAAATTAAGAACAGGGTGATTTTTCGACTTGGCAGCCGCACTGCCAAGTCCCACGGTACCCATATTATAACAAGCTGATGTGTTTTGTTAAAGTTCCACCATATATCATTTGAGAAGTTCCTTGCTTCCAAGATAACTCCCGGCAGTATTATGTTAATGCCTTTATATTGCATTTGTATTCTTATTTATTACTTTAAAACTTCGCTTACAGGGAATATCTCTTACTTGAGGTGTTTCTGTAATTCCATTCATAGAATACCGCTATTGCTTTGTTGAATTATTTTCTCTTTGGACGTTTTAAAGTTTTTATAGGTCCTCTTCAGTGGCTTATTTTCATCTACATAAAAGCTGTCTGGAAGAAATTTCTATTAACGATAAAATAGCCTTAATTGTTCTGTGTTTGTTAAGAGGAAAGATTTGTATGTATGTCTGTATGTAAGGAATAAACACAAAAACTACTGGACCGATTTGGAAAATTCCGTTATCATTAGAATGCTACTACATTATCCTTGATAAGCATAGGCTATAGAATATTTTGAAAAAAGTAAGCAATGTCTGTCCCGCGGCGGGCCGCTAGTAAGCAATGTCTGTCTATCATTCATAGATTGGTGATCCAGTCGATATTATCACCAATGAAAGGGTTAAGGGAGTGACATAAACATCCTGTGCTTAGTCGGGATCTGCTTAGACTATGGTCCTAGATGTAGTGATTATTATTAGTATTATTTGTGGTAGTATTATTTGTTCTTTTTTTTTGTATATTGACTATTTATAAGTGCTTTCTTGAAGCCTATATAAATAAAGATATTTTGAATTTGAATTAAAGTCAAAGTCTACATGTTCTTAACTCTAAGATAGGGAATCAGACAATGAACACTATGGTTACACATTCATAGTTATTTATGATGTGCAGGTTTCCTCAGGATCCCTTTCCTCCTCGATTAATATAAATCGGTACATAGATTCAAAAACTTCCTTAGGTACATGATTAAATTCAAAACTGAATCGTTCGAATATGAGGCGCGTGATCTTATGATTGAGAAAGCGCCGCTTTTTAGGATGGAAAAATAATAATACCCGAAATTGATAGCCCTGTTTGGTGCATTGGTTCAGAGTTCTTGTCAAACTCAAGGGGAGCCGGTTTTTATCCCCCCACTGGAAGAAATAGTAGTCGATGAAGCAGGCATTTCAGGGTAGTATTTTTCTTAAATCTGGGGTTTTAAGTACCTTGTGGTTTCCATACTACAAATACCGAAGCTACATACCAAGACTACATTAGTCAATCAGAGAAAGGCGTATAATATTATTAAATATTTATTCATAGATTTTTCCAAATTATTGTACATTGTTAATTTTTTTTTGTAATTAGTCTAATCATCCATTTCAATGTAAAAGAAGCACGATTAGACGCTGCTACAAAACGCATTAAGATCCTCCCTTCCTTTAAGCTAAATGGTATAAATATGTCACACCGAAAATGTACAACATAATTCAAAAACTCCCCTTTGAAAAGAAAATCACAAATCACCCTTTAGCGTTGGAGGGTTGGAAACAAAACACAAATTACCCCATCGTGGCCAAAGGCACCCTATGAATGGTGGGGTTTTATTTCACAGAGACGCCAATACGTTCGTTAAATAATATCCTAAGATAATATACATATATAAATGCTATACTACTCATACAAAATAACTTTATGATCATAATGAAAGAACATACGGTCAAAAATAAAATTATTAGAAATATTATAAACGTGATAATAATGATTATTATACTCGGCTATTTTGGCCAAAATGATTTCTGACGAATGCACTGTTGAATGGTATTTATGTAAGTAGGTTTTTTAAAATATAAATCCAGAATATCCCTAACCAAGTCCTGCACAAGCAACGCGCGCACAATAAATAAATATCAGACTACATACATTGAGCTGACTCTGAGGTAAAAAGCTTAAGCACTTGTGTCCTCCTGTATCCAATTGCAGGACACAAAAAACATCTTAGCCTAAATCAAAGCAGTTAAATAAATTTACAATCGAAAACTAAAACAAACTTGTTGGCACCAAATTTAAACTTCTTAAAAAAAAAAAAAAGCACTTGTGTTACCGACATCAGAATCAACAGTGGTATTACAAATACATACTTACTTATATATTAGAAATATTACCACCCAGACACAGAACAAACACAAGTACTCATCACACGAATGTTTGTCCTGGGTGGGGATCAAACCCACAACTCTTGGCGCATGGGGCAGGGTTACTACCGAATGCGCCATCGAGTCAGTCAATTTAACTTGCATGTATGCCTATAGTCTGTAGACAATACGGGACATTATTAATTAACATAAACCGCTAGAAGGGCGCTTCTGTTCCTGACAAATTACGATATTAAATGATAATTTGTTTATCAAAAAATATTTAATATAAGTCATAAATTTTATTGTCAAAAATCCAGTCCCACCGGTAGGACAGTACCAATAACGCATCAAGGAAATCACAATATCATGACTCTTGTCTTGGAGGTGATTTATGTTAATGAAAACCTCAGCGCCACTTCCAGCAGATTGGGTATTAATGGATCAGGTTTGTGGCTGGATGTGGCTGATACGCTCAACGAAATTGATCACTTTGTTTAATATGACATATACAGAAGTATTACTTAACTTGGAATACGGCTTTATTTTCGGATGTTCCTTCCTAACATAACTAAGGAACCAAACGGTTGTGCTTACAGTGTATGTGTTCTTTTAGATAACTTTACGTTTAATTCTAAATCATCTAATTTTATATCAAATCCTTTTTACTCTAAAATAATTGTTAATTCTAGATTGTATACTCTTAATTTTCATAATAGTACCTATAGTTACACAGCTTTACGATAATGTAGTCTTAAGTACGGGTTACTTTGTAATACAATTCATAATTAAACTTCTAATACTCTAATTCACAGCTTCTTTAAACAAGATTTGTGGCGAGGAAAATGTGGTTGCCTCTTCCAGTTTCGACTCTTTATTCGTATTTGAGAGAGGAGAACAGACATTAACGACTGAAATATGATTGGGAAGAAAAATCGCTCTTGTTAATGCTACATCGGTAAAAGTTAAGGAACATATGTTTTCTGTTCAGACCTAATTTGCAATCTATGTCTTCTTCTCCTTCAGTTTTATGTCCTACTATTATATTCGTGATTCTAAAGCAATCAAGGTAGATCAAATATTTAATGGACGCCCAAAATTGCTATCGTTCTTACGTTGTGGACTATATTCTTTTACCAATTTTGCTCTCGTTTAGAGCAAATTATTTTTTCTTGCTTGCACCGTCAGAACTTCACTGATAGAAAGTTATATTAGATGTAAAATAATAAAGTAGGAGCATAACTTGGTTTCATTTGGACATAACTAATGCCATTGATAATAAAATACAAATAACCAATATAAAACCAATAAATGCAAAGCAGAATTATTTGAATAGCTGTCTAGAAGAACAAATCTAGAAAGCATAGTTCAAACAAATTAGGAGACTTAAAATTACCATCAGTAAGCTAAAACGACAGTAAAAGAATTTTGCTGAAATAAAATGTAGTTACTTTAAAGCCATCGAATAGAAGTTCAAACGTTCTCCGTCAAAATAACTTTTTTCCAATCTCTTCAAACTGCACTGGCGAAGAAATGACTATCGACTCAAAATATGTCGTCAAACGCTCGAGAGCTATAAGTCCCATCTTCAGGCGCTCATTTCAGCTGACAACCTTGTTAGAGAGGGCTTGTCAGTTGCCTCCAAACTTAATATTATGTGAGGGAATATTTAAAAGTTTCATGAGTAGCTAGTAAAGTCTTTCAGAAGCAACGTATAGATTTATAAAGATGTAGTGGCTCAACGTTAGGGACACGTGTCTCATATCCAACAGGTAATGGTTTAAGACTTTTGTCCTTCCCACTGAGCTACCATTCTGGAAACAACAAATCCTTTATCCCACCATAACAAATTGATCTGATGACACGCCACAAATGTGTTTTCCGCAAAACACGCTAGCGGAATGGTCGTACCTCATTCTCTCATCAAATTACGCGTTCATTAATTTTTATTGCCGTCGATGCATAGATGTTTTACGGTTCTGTATTTCTATTGGCTCGTAAATCTGACCGCGGCTTTGTTAGCTCGACACAGATCCTATCAATAAATGCGTGGCACGGGAATCCATTTCGTTAAATTTTTAGCTCGGGGCAGTGATGTTGACAATAGCAGGATGGCTAATCGATTGTGTACGAGGTAGTAGCTTAGAGGATGGCTATAGTTTCATGTGTGTGTTAGTAACAAAATATGCTTGCGGCTGCCTTTGAAAGGGTATTTTATACGTATTTCTGTTACTAGCATGGCGGAGATGAAAACGTCGAATATGGAAACTGGTACCTAAGCTAAAAGTGTATATTTGTACTGAAATCCTGAGGTAGGTACCTGTATTGTATGTTATATAAATAATTATATGTGTAATTTTTTTTTTATTTATTTTATTTAATATTTTGTATTATATTATGGTAATAAATTACATAATAATACTAGATTTTTCCCGGGGCTCCGCCCGCGTGGCGGCTTAATATTTTCCGATACCTTCAACAAATATTATTATATTTTAGGCAATGTATACAAAAACTAACAAATTATATATCTATATCTTTCTCAAGAATAGCTCTATCTATTGGTGAAAACCACATGAAATCCGTGCAGTAGTTTTAGAGTAGGAATAATAAGATTTTTTTGTTAAAGTGAGTACTAAATAACTACATATTTAAAAATTGTTTATAAATCATTCGTGAGTAAGGTAAGAAATTTAAATGGGTGCCAAGTGGCTATCTTCTTCTGGCTATCTCCATGGTAAATGCTTAAACCATACATTAAAGAAAGATTTCAGTTGTGGACACAAGAATATGCGTTTTTTTTACTTTTCAATGCTTTTATTATTTGAGTCGCTCTTTTTTTTATCTATCGACAGCCAAACCAGTTCAGTAAAATATATCATTGTCAAAAATCGAGTGCTACGGACAGCGGGCGATGTTTACGCGACTCATGCAAACGTTACCGATGAAAGCCTGGTATTGTTTGCGCCAAATAAATTGGTCGCATGCATTGAAGGTACGATCGTATAGGCATGATGATACCGCACACAAATTATTTCAATCGCATTAGAATGGCCGCGTCTATTTGATTAATTAATTGTTTATCGTTGTTTGTGATAGAAGAAGATTTGCATGAAACGGAATGTTTGGTTTGTAGGGAAATGTTAAATAACCGACTAAAACTTTCGAAACAAAAAGTAAAGAAGACGGATGGAAGTAACATTTCAAAATATTGATGGTGGTTTATAGCCGAAATTACTAATTAAAATTTTTTTTTTCTTTATCAAAACGTCGTTGTAGTCGAAAAAAAGTTTTGGTTTCCATTTCCTTGCCGAAATCCATCCGTTTAATGCTGAAAGTGGATGCTAATATCCCATATTCTAGTCTACTTTAGTGTACTAAGCCAAGAATTCTGCAGTAATCGCTAAATTGTGTGTTCCATTCACATTTATCATGATCCCAACATCGAACGACACGGCTAAAGAAGTAAGTAATACAGGAAACATCACATCAATCATACATTCGCAACGAGATCTAGCAAAAAATACATATTCTTTAGTATTATTGCGGTAGGAGAGTACTAGAAATATTCTATCATGAATATAATACCTTATTGTCTTGTATGTACACATAGTCTTCATAGGGTTTATGACCTGCGGTTTGTAGGTGCCCACTTAAAAGATGATGCAGAATGTAGCGTATCTGGTGATTACATTAAAGCGATTATCAGTTGAACCAATCTGATGTATCAAAACCAAGACATTGGATTATGGTACACAAGTTAAAGTCAAAATATTACACACACACACATAACATCACGCCCACAATCCCCGAAGGGGTAGGCAGAGTCAAAGAAACAGCAGGCCCCTTTAACCACATACAGCCAAAAATAAAACTGGGCTGGGTTAGATGGAAAAAAAGTAGTTACAAGTGGCTAGTTTGTCGCCTACACAATCACATACCCAAAACCCGATATACCATTAGTCGCTTTTTATGACATGCTAGGCAAGAAACACAGTTGGCACATTCTTTATAAGTCCCAGACCAACACGGGACAATAGGCTGGGTTAGATGGAAAATTGTGAAAATATTCTTTATTTATATTGCTTTGAATGTTTTTCCACATGCGAAGAGCAAGTAATTTTATAGTTCCTAAAGTACTGAGGTTCTTTTCGCATGAGCGGCACGTGTCTAATTGTCTCTCTCGTAGTCTAAACATAGCCCAAATAATTGTTGACAAAATACAGTCCATCAAAACAAAGGCTTAAGGCTTGCATCGAAATAACGAATATCGCATCTCCCTCGTTCCGATTGGACCATTTTTTCCGAATGGAAGAATTCTGAACGAGACAACACGTCGACAAACTCAACACAATGCGCCGCGGGAAACACTCGTTGAAACAAACTGCGATTTTATCGTGGTGTATTCGTTTATTTGGGCTTATGAAAAATATCTCTCTATACAGGGCTGCCATCTCTAAAGCCGGGCGATGTGGCAGATTGTGGGCGTTGCTCAACATCAACAAAGGGAGGAGACGAATAAATCAGAAGAGTGTTTTTCTTTAGTCGGCAAGGCTATGGCATCACTGACCTCGCAAGGTGCAGGGTAGGGACATCCATGGAACAAATATCAAGTGGGAGTACCAAGCTGGCGGGGAAGTAAAGCCAACTTGCCAAGCCAACCCTGCGTAGATACGCAAGATTGCTTGTCAGTTACACCCCAATTAGTGCCAGACTGCGTGTGTCTAATATACCGTATATCTGCTTGTATAAGGTTTATAAATGCTCCAAATTACTAGAACAAAAATACAACGCCATCTATTATCAAAAAGAAAAAAATCTTAACATATGGTTGGGTTTAAACTTGAATTTCGAAAGGTCGTCAGTACTTTTTTAGAGTATGGTAAATAAAGACGTTTTTTTTTAAAATTGAGGTAGGTTGTCTGATGAGATGAGCTGTTTTTTATTGAAATAAGATCGGCATATCCAGCTTACTGCTTATCTGTAGTCTAGTATTTGTATAAACACTACAGATAAACATATACATATAACGTAAAGCGGCGTATTTGTGTGAGTTTGGCTTCATCGGTTCTTATACTAATTTTGTGAATGCCAATTCTGCTAGTTTTTTTTATCTGTGCGGCCACCCATGAAGGATTTTCACCTGCTCGTAAAAAAAGGGCATAAAACGTAACCTTGCGACCCGGACATGTTAACGAGTTTTTTATTAAACTCCGTGTGATGATAAATAGATTAAATTGATATATATGTTTCTTTGTCTAATTATCCACCATGACCCACTTGATTACTTTAAACCAGAACCGTAAACGAAACCCCACTCGGACGCTCCTCCGAATCCTTCTAAATAATACAAAATGGGTTAGATCTGGACAGTTAGCAGCCCTACTCACAAGCTTCCGCACAGACTTCGGTCGGCAGAAGGCAAAGACAAGCCGTCTTATTGTCTGTATAATATGCATAAGCGCTTCTCGTGTGTTTCATCGTTAACGTTGAATCTTTTAACGTTTAGTTAAAGGTATTTTTATATGCTGAAGATGGTAAACAAGCTTATGATCGGGTTGATGGTAAGCTGTATAGCATAAGGCAATTGCAACACAAATTATGAGACTCGCATGTCGCCAATATTTAGAAGATATTGTCGAGAATTCACCACACTGGTGGAATAAGGGTCAAAAATAAGACAAACACGTTAGGTTTCCCCTGATTGGTCCTATGTATTTTCAGGATACAGGGCTACAAACACTGAACGATTCCCAGCAGCGTTTAAGAGCTACTATATACTATGTAGTCTTTGAGAGGGTGGTTCCATCTCGGTCGGGCTAGCCAAGTCATGCCAATTTATGTAAATCGGAAGAACGTGATCATTTTGGCTTCACCGTGGCTCCATCTGTAAAAGTGGTGATACGTTACTATCTACGAAAAACATCAAAATGAATTACCAAAACATGTTACTCATGAGAACAAAACTTCCTTTGAGGCGACCTCTTTGGAAGGTCTAGATGAAGAAAATTAATTGTTTTTACGCATTTGATGCTGGAATATGATAGAAATGCACAGATTTCGTGCCTGCACGACTATTGAGCACATTGGAAGTGAATCTACGAAATTTGACTTTTTTCAAAAAGGTTACGCTACTGGGCAAGCCCTGAACCCGATCGTCTTTTTTAGGCTCAAATTCTAGCTGACTAAATAATTATCCAGAGGCGATTTTCTATTTAAATTTCTAAAATATTAAAAAAAAAATTTCACTGTTTCGGCCATAACTTTTTCGTTTTTGACTTTCTCGAATAATTATTTTTGCAACTCACCGCTCTAGTATTTTTTATATCATATATTCACATATCTCCGAGATATAAGGGGATTGAACTTTTTCGTGAAATAGGAGCCTACACTGGAGCGAACCAAAAAACATTTCCAATGTCAAAAAGCACGTGAATTCAACGTGTGAAAAAATCCGGTTCTACATTTAAAAACGTACCGAAAACTTTTTTAATTTATATAGAAACATTTGTTTTGGTCAAACTTATACATTTAGAAAAAATTGTGAGGAGTAGCTAGCTTGTCGCCTAAACCATCACAAACCCTACTACACAATTAGTCGCCTTTACGACGCTGCAAGGAACATAGTTAATAGATTATTTTTGAGTCCCAGACGAATATGAGACCTACTTTTGTAGATACAAAGTAAAGAAAACGTATAAGACGACATTCTTATCACCAATGCACCACCACAATTCCGTAGTTACCATAATTCCGATAAAATTTCCCTACACCGGAGCTTGAAACTGTCTCCGATTCGCAAAACTAAGTACTTCATCCCCTCATTGTGAACCTTACGTCAATGAACATAGAGTTCATATTGAAGTGGGGGGGATTCTGCATAGTAAAATCTAACTCCGAACAAGGATTGTCTAGGTCAGCACTAAACTGCTGCTAATGAGTTTCGACATTTACCAGCCACCAAGCTTTGACATGGCACTTTTGTTTAGAAAGGGGTGAACTGACAGGCTATTATAAACTTTATAATTATAAGCGTAAGGTTAAAATGTTTATAATTGTTGAATGCTAGTGACAGTTCTTTTGGTATGAGGGGAGATAGTCAGGTGAAAGTATTAAGTTATTTCTTTGGTAGATTTGACAGAAAAGCACTATAGGCTACATTTCAAAATCTTTCTGTGTCTCGATTTGATATTATGTTTTTTCAAAGATTGTAGGCGAATATGAGATTGTAATGTATAATCATTTTTGATTCTAATATCAAGGAATTTTCCGTGTAGAGAATTATTTATATTGAGACAATGAACGGTGTGGATAATTTAGAAAGTAATCACCTAATTCGTACCTAAATTAAATAGAAAATATCGTGTCAAATAGCTATCTCAAATTTCATCAGTGTTAATTTCCATTTAATATATAAATTCGTCCAGAAATGTTTAAGGGATAGATTAAAATATCCATCCCGAATATGGATCCCTTCCCTAAACGCTATTTACACTTTGCTGATAAATACCAGTACCAGATATCATTACAGTAATTGAATTGTAATCTATTGATTTATTGATTGACTGGCCCGTTGGTCAAGTGGTCAGAGACCCTGGCCACGAAACCAAGAGTCGCGAGTTCGAATCCCACTAGTAGTAGGCAAATGTTTCGTGTAATGAACATGGACATCATTGTTCTCGAGTCATGGATGTTTATAAACATATTTAAGTATGTCTATCCGTTCGCCTAGTATCCATAGTACAAGCATAAGCTTAGTTTGGGACTAGGGAATTGGTGTGTCAGTCTGGAGAATTTATTTATTTATTTATTACGGTTAAATATACCATTACCCTTCCTTGCACCCCATGCTAAATAAACAGAAATAAAATTTATCTAATCACCCTAAACATCTCAGGTTCCAGTATCATCCTCACAAGGTCATTATAAAAATTTAATTTGCACCCCGATTGAAGGGCAAACCCTTCCTGGGCCGGACCCTAATTCGGAATGGATTGAGACTTATTCAAATCCAGCTACGGATTCCTTTAGACAATTAGGCATGGTTCGCGTGCTGATTGCAGGAACTGTTTGAGGACGTCTCCTTTGGAACGGGCTCGTTAAATAAGATGGAATTTTGGGATGGAATTGCTGTTGTTATCTAACTGTACCTTATCATTGGCTATCGTTATGTATTGATATTGGAGTGCGTCCGCTTTGACTACGATCTTAAGTTTAAGGAGTCTGGTAACTGGTGTATTGGAGAGGAATTCCTCAATATCATCACTTGGGACTATCTCGTAGTATTAGGCCAGCAAGCACTTAAAAATATTCTGTAATTCTAACATTGAAAACTGAATAAAATCTAGTAAATTAACCATTAGTGACACCACAGTCCTCTATAGTGGTGGTTCCTAAACTTCTACGGTTAACTAAGATAGTCCTCCTCATTTTACGGAACCTCGCACATGATACATTTATTAATAAACGTAACCTTGCTGATGTTTAAAAATAAATAGAAATTAGGACTCGCTTCAAAAATCGCTGCTCCAGAAGGGAAATAAAGCAGTTAAGTTGACCAAAGAAAAAACAAATTGTTTCGTACAAAACGCAATATTGACACTAATGTTGATAACTATTGTGATCCACTGGACTAGTTTCTAGTTAGACACTCATGTGAGCTTACTTCTCATGTTCCACAGAGCTAACGTAATTTCTAAACTGCTCCACACCGTCTCTGAGCACTAATAGTCACCCGTGCTCGCTACTTACTTCGACAGAAACAAACCTCAACTAGATTTGCTGGCTATTATAAAGCAAATCAAATAAAAACTTTACTATACGCCGCACTTTATCTAGCAGTACTACTTGCAGCACATTGAGCTGGCTGAGCTCACTGACAACATCTTATAACAGATGATTAAGTTAAGATTAGCTAAATCAGATTAACATCCTTGGGATTGTATTACTACAAGTACAGTCACTGTAGCATTAGTAAAACAAGAGGTATCACAATTGCGTTGTTGATAGGTATTAAAGGATTGTCATCTTCTATGTCCCATGTTGGTCTGGGACTTAAAAAGAATGTGCCAACTGTGTTTCTTGCCTAGCATATCGTAAAAGGCGACTAATGGTTCTGGGTATGTGATTTGTAGGCAACGAGCTAGCCACTTGTCACTATTTTTTCACAATTTTCTTTCCATTTTCATCTAACCCAGACTAGTTATGTTTTTGGCTGAATGTTGTTAAAGGGGCATGCTGCCTCCTTGACTCTGCCTACTCCTTCGGGGATTATGGGCGTGATGTTAGGTTTCTGTTTGTTTATGTTCATCTTCTATGTTAGGCTACTTAAGCGGTTCAGATCAGCTCCATTTTCAGATGAGCAGTTCATTCATACTGTAATTAGCGCTTGGTTATACTGTAACTTAAATGCTATCCGAAAATAAAGTTTGCAGGTGCTTGCTACTCTTTGACACTGCCTACCCTTTTGGGATTGCGGAATGTGATTAGATTTAATAAAAAAAACCTAGCTCTGCACTTTGTCGAGAAATGCTGCTTTCAACACATTAGGCACCACCTCTTCTCACTTACAGCATCTTGTCGGCAAATTGCGTTATAGCTAAATTAGATTCAGTCGCACCCTTGGGCCCGTACGGCGGACTGCAAACCCGTTTCACTTCGTGAACTTGTTTCGCAGTGCAGCTATTGAAATATTAAAAAAGTATGATTTGAAAACTTGAATAGTTTTTAGGTCAATCGTATGCGGGTTCGCTGCATATAATCGGATACAGTGTGAAATTGACTGCAGGTTATTTTAAGCGAATAATCTATGCTGTATGTTTTATAACTAAATTAGGTCTAGTTTTATATAGTCATGTAAAAAATATATTGGTCTGGGACTTAAAAAAGACGTACCAACTATGTTCCTTGTCCCATATGTCGTAAAAGGCGGCTAATGGTGTGTTGGAATTGTGACTATGTAGATAACGTTTAGCTACTAGACACAACTATTTAACAATTTTCAAATTTCAAAAGACTGACTCGTTGCTCATGTGGCCAGAGACTCTGGCCTCGAAACCGAAAGTTGCGGGTTTGAATCCCGCTAGGGGCAAATGTTTTGTGTGATGAACATGGACGTTTGTACTCGAGTCAAGGATGTATATAAACGTATTTAAGTATGTCTATCCGTTCACCTAGTATCCATAGCACAAGCATAAGCATAGTTTGGGACTAGGGAATGGGTATGTCAGTCTTCAGTCAGAATTTATTAATTATTATTAATTAATGTTAGCAAGATTAATCAAAGCCTCTTTCTTCATAGAATATTTTAAATTAAATTTAAATTAAACAATTTATGAATACTTTTATCTTCAAATGATATATTAATTTTATGATATTTATAGTTTTGTTTTTTTTCATGAATGTTAAAGAGAACTACTTATTGTGTGAATGGTTCAACGAATATTTCAAGCTAACTTTTTCACAAGGATTTATTTTAAAAAAGAATTCGCCTTTTAAGCACATTTCAACATAAGCATGTTTTCAAGAAGTTTCTATTAAAATCAAAAACAAGCAAATATTTTAAATAAACTGAAAATATAAAATTGTATTTCTTTCGTTATATTGTTCTTTATTAATTATTCTAATTCAATTCAAGAGTTCATTCAATTTTAGATTCTGCTTAAGCAAGCATAATGAAATTAAATACAGCAGATGAAAAGCAACAAAGTTATGGAATATTAATATAACATCGATAAAGGATTTGATATGCGAGTTCTCATTGGTTCATAATGGATTGCATAATTAATAATGGGGTTGTTGGTCTGGGACTTGATAAGAATTTGCCAACTATGTTTTTTGCCTACCATATCGTTAAAGGCGACTAATGGTATATCGGGTTTCAGGTGTGTGATTGTCAAGACGACGAGCACCACTTGTCACTACTATTTTACAATTTTCTATCTAACATAGCCTAGGGTTTTGGCTGAATTTGGGTTAAAGGGGCCTGCTGTCCCTTTAACTCTGCCAACCCCTTCAGGGATTACGGGCGTGATGTTGTGTATATATGTATAATCAACAACGAACCTCTGAAATTTCACCATGACTACAGTCGATTCATGGTTCAGCTTAGCGATACTAATACTTGTATTATGCTGCAACTTAGCATGGGAAATTAGCTTAATATGGTTACACATACAAGTCACGCCAACAAAAGTAGTAGGATAAAATCTTGGAAAACGTTAATATAGTACCTAATTGCACGTCATATGGGAAATTTATTTAAAATACTTTTTTTTTAACAAAATCTTGTATTAAAAAAGTATTTGATATAACAATATAAAAATATAATTCATACTGCAGAATTCTACTATTCGACTGTTTTTCAAGTCTCATACACCAAACGGGATAGTATTTTCAAATACTACAGTTATTTAATCCTTCAGCGGAAAATCTGTAAAATATACCAGTAAAAGATAGAAAGGGAATTGATCGAGACCACACACGGGAAGGATACCTTTTTTTTTTTTTTTTTTTTTTTTACTTGGGGAACTCCCACGAGCCGTCACCCTCCGGACGGGGATCCAGAGGGCGGTGTGTCGGACTCGAACCGACTAAACCCCAAGGTGGCCTCCATCGGCGCAGTTCCGGAGGAGCCGGTATCCCCACTGTCGGGACTATACAACAACTCCTCCGGTAGTGCGCGTGCCGCGCTGCGCGGCTCACCTCGCGCGGCGGTGGTCGATGCTGTGCAGCCCACGCCATCAGTCGTCGGATGCACAGCACCGAGCACGCGCGCGCGTCGAGACATGCCAGGCCACCCAGCATGTCTCAACTACTCCGCCCAGGATTCAGACGCCGATCGTCCCCGAGACCGGCGTCGTGGGCCCACTCTCGCGCTGTGCCCTCTGCTAAGTCAGAGGGCACGCGGAGAGCGTCTCGCCAGAGGGGGCCGCCTTCCACCCGGCGACCCAAATTGAGGGCAGAGCCCTGTCGTCGCGGAGGGAGAGCATCGAGACGCTCAATCCCTCCGCGACCCACCACGACGCGACCCAGCGCGCCCCTGTCGGGTTGCCGAGGATAGGGAGGCGAGCAACGAAAACACTCCGCTCCTCCTCTTCCTCGGCAACCCTGGTCCGGCTGCGGAGGTTACAGCCGGACCGCCGCAACTGCCCGTATGCCATTTGTGCAGTCGCGGCTCACCTCGGGGTCCCTCTTCGCTTCAGCCCTGCCATGGCAGGGCCTACTGAGCCCCCCCGGTACGACAAACCGAGGACCCCGGCGGGGGGGACACGGGAAGGATACCTACAATTATAAACTTTACTAGTTATTTCACCTCACCATTTTTTTGAGTTGGTTCTAGAAATATAAGGTACTACTATAAATAAAGTAAAATTTAAATAATAAATTTGACATAGGGAGTCTTTTGAATGAGCATTCAGTGGTTAATAGATCCCAAAATAAGAGATTTCTCTTAGCGTTTTAGCGAAAATTGGATGCCTAGAACGCTTGATAGGCTAGGTAAAATTACGAAAAATGGCATCAGACCTATTAATTTATTAGGTTGATGATGAAAACGATGTTTTAACAAGAAACTGCAGAGGTAAATACCGGGTTATAATGTTACCTTACCAGGCTTCGTTTTATAACTGACGTCATTTTCCGCTGAATTTGTATTTAAGCTTCGAGGACACGTTCTAATTAACGAAACCTAATCAAATTTCAATTTTCACCAGGGCAAGTTTCCAGAAAATGGTTCATATTTGTTAAATAATTATTATAATTTGCTTGGCAAGATAATTGCATAGAATCATAGAGAGTTTATTTACGTAATAGTGACACACTTCTTAAGTTTTTTTTTTTTTTGTACCTACTTCACTCAACATGTCTCGTTCTATTTCTTAATGATCCTTAAAAAATAATCCTTTATTGTTTCATTCCAAGTATCCGATTTTTGTCCAAATAATTTTTAAAATATTTCAACAAGCATATGAAGCAATATTCTGAATGTTTGTGGGCAAGATCCGCTGACCGAAATGGAACTATAATGTTAGTTTATGCTGCATTATAAAAACGTTGCCTATTTTAATTGTCGTATGTGCCGTACGATACCTTGAAGTAATGGCATGATATAAAAATAGAGGTGTCCCCACAAAATTAAATCTAAAAAATCTGCCATTAGCTTTCCATTAGGTTACCATAGTCGCCTAGAGCGCTGCGCTGAACTCAAAAAAGGGCAACCGCGGTTGCCCGGACATCGGTGGAGATAAGAATTAACTGTGATATCAATAGATGTTTGTAATCAACATGGAAAACACAACTAGACTTATAAAGTAGTGAAATAAATTTTCCAACTTGACATCAATTTTAATGTTTCATCGGCAAAATGTACGCAATTTAAATGCATACGGATTACTCGACACGATTTCGAATAAACACGCTTTTATCCCGTAAAATGTTACAAAATTCCCAAACATTTTCAGTTAAACAAAAACAAATCCAGATGAAAGTCAAACAATTTGAAACGAAGCCAGCAATTATTACTTAGATCCTTTATTCAGCGTTATATGAATATTAATTAAAACTATTCCATTCAAATAACTGGTTGTTTGTTAGTATTTACATTTCTGCCATTCAGATTGTTGGTTAAAATACACTGACCTACGAAAATCTCTATAGCATAGACAACGTTATAATTGGGAGAAGGCGTGATTGGGATAGTGCTGGGCTAAATGTGACAATTGATAGTAAAATTGGATTGAGCGAGTAATCTGTAAATCGTATAAATTATTTGCCGTTTGAAAATTAAGAGTCTTATGAGTAAGAGCTGGTCTCGATTTTTTTAAATGGTTCTAAGTCTCAAAAATAATGAACCAACTGCGTTCTTTGCTTAGCATGTCGCATAGCGACTAATGAAAACTAGTAGAGAAGTAGCGACAAGTGGCCTATAAATTATTAATAATATTAATTATAAGTTAACACACCAATTCTCTAGTTCCAAACTAAGCTTAAGCTTGTACTATGGATACTAGGTGAACGGATAGACATACTCAAATACGTTTATAAACATTAATGACTTGAGCACAAATGTTCATGTTCATCACACGAAACATTTGCCCCTAGCGGGATTCGAACCCGCGTCTCTTGGTTTCGTGGCCAGGGTATCTGACCACGCCACCAACGGGCCAGTCAAAATATACAATCACAAACCCAATACGGCCAGTCGCCTTTTACGATGTGCAGCACAAGAAATACAGTTGGCACATTATTTTTAAGTCCCAGAGCAATATGGCGTCTAGAACAATCTGTTGAGTTGTGTCTTAGGGAATTGCTATTTATATTCATTTTTAAACATAAGATTATACTTGTAACAGATTTCAAAAAAGGTATTAGGTTTCCCAGAGGTCATATGGAGGAAATCTTATCTATACTTTTACTAATAATATAATGCTGAAGAGTTTGTTTGTTTGCCCAAACGCGCTCATCTCAGGAACTACTGGTCCTATTTGAAAAGTTCTTTCAAAGTTAGATCGCACTTTTATCGAGGAAGGCTATAATAGGTAAAACCACGGGCACAGCTAGTAATACAAAAAAACAGCTAGTAATAATTCACATAACCTCTATTTAAAATGTTCAATCGGAGATTTATTCGAATATACTCGTCCCCTCAACCCAATTATTCGATTCGAAACCATTCACATCCCGTCTCTACCGAGATGTCTCAGTAAATTGGATTATAAAGGAATGTGTTTAATTTAATGTCAGAATGCTAAATTGCCTTCTTGTTTTGGATGTCGGGGTCCAATTTATGTGTTTTGCGAGTCGAGGTGGGCCCAAATTGTATTGCTGTAACTTGCCTAAGTTCCGTAGGTACCAGTTTGATGTGACAAGTATTAAATTTTAAGACACGGTAACGTAATTGTTCTTAAAGTATGCGGAAATGTTTGAGTGACTCCGTTAATTAAGGATTTCATCACGCTAAAAGGGTGGTTTAATTAAAGCGCACTTCTTGGTTTTATGTACATAGTAACTTAGTACGAATGTTATTACAAGATTCTATTTGTTTACTTGAAAGATTTAGTTATGCAAAATCTTTTAACATTACAAAAAAAATCGACAGGAATGTCGATTTTAAGTCAATTATGAGTTATGCGTGGCGTTTTGATAAAATTATTCAGGTTAAAAAAAAATGTTATAGCACTATGATAATCATATAACTGTAAATATATATGTACTAAAATAAAGCTAGACTATACGACTATATTAATTTTATTACCATTCGACCTTACCGATATTCGAACCCGTGGCTGTCAGAAAGGTGTCTAACCACTAGACCAAGCAGCGACGAATTCAGAAGCGATATTTCGAAATTCACATTCGTTACTTACATCTGTAATTATATCAATACCGTAGTCTACGGCTAAAGCTTTATAGAAAGCTAACAAAATCGAGGATAAAAGTACTTAACTGCACCCAGTGATGCAATGCAAAAGCCCTGCACTGTACTTAAAAGCTCAACTTTCGGAGCAATATATAAAATCGCTTAACAATGTACTTAAGTTAATCGACATAAGCTCGTATATCTCTTACAGGTACCATAAAGTTTTTCAGAATTATAAATATCCTAATAGAATAACACATTTAGCCTTTATTAAATACAAAAGTACTACAATTATTAGAACGAGAGTAGAATATGGATTGATGAAATAGTAATTTAATTAACCGACAAGAAAAATTGCACTAAATAGGATATTTCTGCCATTTATTTAAGAGTTCAACAAATACCAATGAATATTTCTTTTACCATGCTGTGTCGCTATCTATAGATTACTCTGTAGTCAATTAAGTTATGTTAAGTAATTAAGTTATGTGGAAATGTATATGAACGTAATCTGTCTGTCTACCTTTAATCTATATACTTATAATAAATCTGTAGAGAGGTCAATTCTGTACATGAAATATATTTTCAAAATAACTATCAGGGGGTGATTAGTGATCGATACTGATGCCAAAAATGCAATTAGTAAAATTTTTGTCTGTCTGTCTGTCTGTCTGTCTGTCTGTATGTTCCTTATAGAAACAAAAACTACTCGACGGATTTTAACGAAACTTGGTACAATTATTCATCATACTCCTGGGCAGGTTATAGCATACTTTTCATCACGCTACAATCAATAGCAGCAGAGTAGTGAAGGGAAATGTTGAGAAAACGGGAGCAGTTACTCCATTTTTTAAGCTTCCGTCGCGTGTGCAGCCTTAATGGTTAAAGTTACATAGAAATCATGTATGACGGAAATAGTCTTTATAATATTAACCATAAACGCGGGTGACACCGCTGGCACAGCTAGTAAATAAATAATTTAATAAATTTCCTACAAATGACTTCATAGGAGACAAAAAAAAAACTATAATCATATTTCCATTAGTCATAAAAGCATAGAAAAAATACTTCAACACTAAAAAATTCATCGAAATCACAGAACTTTCCCAAAGAATACTTATAATTCAACCAATTATTCTTATCGCCCTTTACACTTCAACAGTAATTAGCGTTCAATAAAAAAACCATTTCAAGTTAGTCCACCAGTTTTCTCAGACCTAAGACATTTAGACATGTCTACCCCTGAGTGCTACACAAACGAAAAGTTCAAATGAAATTTCTCGACCATAAATACATCTTATAAACGTTCTTGCAAATTAAAATCAGAGCTAAACTTCTGTTGAGGCTAAATTTAAAGCGACAGTCCCCACCGCATTTATTTGAGCAGGAATACAGTGGAGGCTCGGTTTTGCCTGATGTCGAATCACGTTTTAGTAAAATTAAGTCGGTTTGTACGTTTTTAATTAAATAGATCGTATTTAATACGAATTTCTTATTTAAGATATTCTCAGTCAGTTTTTGTGTATCAAAGTAGTGAGACGTGGTTAGCTCGTCGCCTATATACACGCAATACCCAATATATGGTTGGTACATTCTTTCTGAGTCCTTGACCAACATGGGACACAATATGATTGACGAATTTTTTTTTTTTAAATATTAAATAAGTGTCAATTTTTCCATTATTTTTTTTTTAGTTTATATACTTCGACATAGATTTTGAAATAAAAATACAAGTGTTGTTTTTTGACAGTGCAATGACCTACGTTACTTTGTCACGACTGGATTCATTGCATACAAAATATATTTATATCTGTTGAAAACATTGAACTTTACGACTGAATTTTATTTATAATACATTATAATTATTCATAGAGTTAAAGACTAAGCACAAAATTCTGAAAACATATTTTTTATGGAAACATATCACGCGCTAAAGTAATCTGACTTCACATGTAACATGTATAATGCAAATGTGCAGGTTAGCATATTTAAACCAGTTTCCAACTAACAATGTATATGAAAACACCGTTAAACAGTGGTTTTTGGACCATTTATACAAAAAATGCAGGCTACGGTCATTTATAAATAAAAAATCTGGTTAAGTGTGTGTCAGGATGCGCAAGATTCCGTAGTCTAATATAGTTATAAAAACAAAAGTATAACCATTCCAGACTAAAACGCGAATAACCTTTGAGCTTATCTCACGTTGTAAAACTTAAAGTATTAATTGTTTTAAACCATTAGAGAAAGATAACATTTTCTTTAAATATATTTTCAAATCATTACTATTTAACCAGATACTTCCAATCGAATAAATCCTTCAGCTTTCATATTAAAAATAATAATAATAATTATACATGCAGATGAGGCATAGACTGAATTAATGGTTACTTAAAAAGAAAATTTGAATTTGAAATTAGAATCCAATTTACATTACACGTCCATTCAAGACAATACTGCAACTGATTTCTGTGGTGTATAAAATGAAATTTTATAATGGCGAATTCAAATTTTAAAGTTTGTTATTGTCCCTGACGAGGCGAGGTTTTTCTTGCCAAATAAAAAAAAAGAATAATAGAGGCGTCTTTCATAATTAACGAAACTTTAACGATGTTGGCAGTGGACTTAAAAATAAAGAAGGGAAAAATCACTCGAAAGGTTTTACGCAGCTACCTTTAGGACAAAAGAAAACTTTCTGTTACTAAATATAGAGTCTATTTTACAGAATCGCTTTGGTTAAATATATTTTTTTGGTCACAGCCCATTTAAATGATAGCTATTGAGATTGAACTTAATATATTCAAGTCATATTTATGCCTTCAATGCGATAGACTTGAAATATTAGTATTGGAATTGTTTCTCGTTGATTTTGACTTTTTTATTTTTGCGGTCACAGGTTTTTAGTTATGCAATTTTAAAAGTTAAACTTATATAGGATTTAATTTTCTAGTCTAAGCAAGTCCTTAAAGAGGGCTCCAAAGACTTTAAACCACTGTGCGACAGCTGTGCAAGCTACAAGCAAAATTGTGGCCACAAGAAACTGCCAATGTTCGAATTTGATTTGGCATTCCACTTTTTGGGACGGTTTGCATATAATTGTTGGTTTTGCCAGTGTACATTACAAAAAATGTTTTACTCCTACCAAAACCGAAAATTAACAAGTATTTAAAAAATGTTCCCGATCAAAAAAGTTTCACTCGTACCGAAACCATCGTTCCAATACGTTATTCGATCCGTTTACCGTGTTTGAAACGCTGCCCGTTTTTCCGGTGGGCCAGCTACCGGAACCGTCAGAAATATCTATAACATTTGAAGCTTTAACAATAGAAATAAACTTTTAGTGCGCTCGGCGTTGCGTGTCCAACTGGACATACCAGTTGCATTCAGTAAATACCGGATTCAAACTCAAATGGGAGGATGCGTTGTGTGATTTGGCTGTTGTACGGATGTTTGTCGGAGCGTTTATATGCACTTTTCTTAATGTGTGAATTATACATACGTATGTATGTATGGAAGTACGTGATCTCTGCCTCCCCTCATGGGAAAAAGTCGTGACATTATGTATGTATGTATGCACACATACATAATATCTCTCACATAATCCCCGAAGGGTAGGCAGATTCAAAGGGACAGCAGGCTCCTTTAACCACATTCAGCCACAAATAAAACTGGGCTGGGTTAGATGGAACATTGTGAAAAAGTAGTGACAAGTGGCTAGCTTGTCGCCTACACAATCACATACCCAAAACAAAATAAAAGATAGTGATACATTATAGATTTATATAGATTAGTCATTAAAATAGTAAAATCACCAATGTTTTTAATATTTGGATAATCGCAGTAAATTATTGAGTACAGTGTATCCTTACTAGTAATTTTCGTCTGTTCTCTAATCGCCGACTTTATTGAAAAATACTGCAAGCGACTTTAAAAATTGTTTCATTTAATTCCATTAAATGAAACAATTTTTAAAAAAAAGTATATATATTTTTTTTAATTACAAGAACACAATTAGTTTTTTACGAATTACTTACTACATAATAAATTTCACAAAAACCAAAATGTATCAGAGGACAAGATAAAATACGTCCGTTCAATTATTCACAGTAGCCTATCCAGTGTGATAAAATGTTATAATAGCATACCCGCATCACATAGGTATTACTTAAACAATTTTACGCATTTCACAAGAGAAAAAGTAATATTGAAGGAATAATTGAGTACTCATTAATTTACAAATAAACCTGTTTGGGAAGTTGAGAGAAAATACCTATCTGTTTATTTATTTATTACTAGCTGTGCCAGCGGTGTCACCCGCGTTTATGGTTAATATTATAAAGACTATTTCCGTCATACATGATTTCTATGTAACTTTAACCATTAAGGCTGCACACGCGACGGAAGCTTAAAAAATGGAGTAACTTCTCCCGTTTTCTCAACATTTCCCTTCACTACTCTGCTCCTATTGGTTGTAGCGTGATGAAAAGTATACTATAACCTGCCCAGGAGTGTGAAGAATAATTGTACCAAGTTTCGTTAAAATCCGTCGAGTAGTTTTTGTTTCTATAAGGAACATACAGACAGACAGACAGACAGACAGACAGTGTCTGTCTGTCTGGTCAGATAGACAGACAGACAAAAATTTTACTGATTGCATTTTTGGCATCAGTATCGATCACTAATCACCCTTTGATAGTTATTTTGAATATATATTTCATGTACAGAATTGACCTCTCTACAGATTTATTATAAGTATAGATTATAATAGGCTCATTTTGATGTGCTGTGTATTATCACTGTATATTAAATCAATATATATATACATGGCTATGATATAATATGCTCACAGTATAATATAGTTTTTTATACACATAACTTCCAGTAATTTCATACTTGTAAGTACCAAAATAGGTATTTACACCTAGTCAGTGCCTCAACGCAAAGAATACAATTTCCACCCATTTTTGCCAAAAAGAGTTTTATTCACTAAATTTTCCTTCTAGAACAGAACCCATATTTTGTGTGCCGCCTGCCGACATACAGCAAAGAGGGAATTTAATTCCAAAGCTCCTTGTGCTTAGTTTAAGCTCAAAGCTTACGTTTCGAAGCAAAATATTAGTACATAGCAGCTGAAAAGACAAACTGGGAGTCTTGGACAAGTTTGTGCAAGAATGCTGAATTTAATAAGAAATGTGTTCATCTTATTGAGATTATTTTCTACTATACTACTACATTTGATATAATAGGTACATTTACATTATTGTAAACAATGATGCGAGCCATTTTCATAGTGCAATTTTCGATGTTTTTTTCATAATTTTTCATCTTAAAATAAAAGAATAAAAACTATTTAATTTTTAGATACAAAAAAATAATTTAATTTTTTTTTATCTAAAAGCATATTTAACTGAAAATATATATTTTTTTAAAGCTTACTGCTCCTTGGATTCTGCCTACTAGATACAGGCATGATGGTGTTTAATTTTTATCATGAAACTTAGACTAAAGTAAAAAAAAATAGTGCTACTACAAGATTATCCCATATTTACTGTAATAAGTACCCAGACTCAAAACCAAGATCTGATTCATCTCCAAATATTTGTCTTGATGCGCGATCTGATTTTGCGACCCTGGTCATTTCTGTAAAGATAAAACTATTGCACTAGTAGTTGTCAAAAATAAACTCAAACGCTAATTCCTAGCCTTGAGTATTTAGGTCCTTAATTATTTCAGACTTTTTCTTACTGGCATGTCAGCTTCATCGTGCCTAAGACTAATTAATTCACAAGGATGAAATAGCACTTAATCCAGCTAATTGATGCTTATAATGGCTAGAATGTTCTAGACATTACTTAAAATGGAGCTTGTGATATGATTGATGATATTGACTTAAAATTAATACAGGTTGCTTTCCTTTTTGTTCGTAGCCAGACGCCCAAGTCAGTCTTTCGTGATACTAGATGTAAGTACGAGATTTTTATTCGATATTATTTTATTTATCTATATTTACTTGTATATATTAATATAATAAATCTGAAGAGTCTGTTTTTTGCTTAAACGCGCTAATCTCAGGAACTACTAGTCCGATTTTAAAAATTATTTCAGTGATAGATAGACTATAAGTTATATAACATTAACCAAAAACGCGAGTGGAACCGCGGGCACAACTAGTTCGTAATATTTCCATCTGTGACTTTAATAAATGTTGTTTCCACAAAATATACATGTTTGTTTATATCCAATTAAAATAAACGTTCATGAACGTATTACCTTTTAGTCCAGCCAATATTTCACCTGTAACAAAAAAATACAACATAAGTAAGTGGCCGTGTTATCAAGTATTACGATGGTTTCACATATTTTTTTTTGATTACAGAATTTCTAAGGCCTTCCCCCTCCGCTAGGCATAAATACTTAAGTTTAAAAAACTCAGATGTACCTACATCCTAATATTAAATTAACAACCCTTGCATATAAGACACGTGTCCTCACCACTAAGCTACTAATTGAGCTAAATTTTAAAGCTTCTACCTGCCATTCATTCAGACATCTGACGAGTCCTAATTAGTACACAACTCAGTTGCAAAGTCATTTAACTTTAACAATGTCCTCAACTTTCCCCTATACAGATGAACTGGCGATATATCTAATTCGGTAACAATCAAACTTAGTTATTTAATAAAACAATTTACAATTGGGTTTAATGTTTTGTCGTTTACTGTGAGGTACCTCGAACACAATTTTAAAATTGAATTAAAATAAAATGAATTCATTAATTTAATAATTCTGTTTACATAAACGAATCATGGTATGTATGTATATATGATATATATATCTCTGCAAATTTATAAAAATAGAAATAGAAATATCTTTATTTATGTAGGCTCCAAAAAGCGCTTATGAATATAATATAAATATATAAATCATAATAATACAAAAAAGTGATTTTACCACCAGGTTCGGAACGTTGATTCTACCGAGAAGAACTGACAAGAAACTCAGTAGTTACTTCTTTTCTTCCTTTCCAATCCTTTTGCACCTCAACCTTTCTCCCTGGTACAAGGAACTCCTAAACAGCTTCATCAGTAACTATTTTAACCATAAAATAGGCCTTAAATCCCATGTCGGTCTGAGACTTAAAAATAATGTAACAACTGAGGTTCTTGTCTAGCATATCGTAAAAGGCGACTAATGGTGTATCAGGTTTTGGGTTGTCTACCTTCCGAACCGGTGGTAATATTTTCTTTTCTGTTTATATTGACAATTTATAAGTGATTTTTTTAAAGCCTATCTAAATAAAAAGATTTTGAATTTGAGTATGTGATTGTGTAGGCGACAAGCTAGCCAGTTGTCACGATTTTCCATATAACCCGGCCCAGTTTATTTTTGGCTAAATGTGATGAAAGGGGCCTCTGCCCCTTTGACTCTGTCTACCCCTTTGGGGATTATAGGCGTGATATTATGTATGTACATGACTTAATAAAAATACAAAATAAGAAATATCTGATTGACAGCAATATAATAAACTTTGTTAAATAAAACTAAGATATTGAACTTTTTCTAATAAAATAATATAGGCAGTGAATGTGGTAAATATTTTCTAATTGAGGAATATTAAATTTCTTTTCGAAACGCCTTCACCGCCTCACTGACTATTTGAAGCTGATTGACAGACCACAGACAGGCGAATAATAATTGAGAATTCCGTCCAAGGCCATTTTGCGACCAAATTAATATTAATCTCGTCTTTATTGAGATAAAACTCAAATTGCCTTGGATTCAATGAGAATCTACTTACGAGGAAAAAAAAAACATCGTTATTTCATGCTTCTGTAATTAGATATAGTTTTTAATTACCGCTGTTTGTTGTGTAGCCAAACGTTATACATGCCCTTGTGTACTAGGTATATCTATCTAGCAACTCCTTTTTATTTATCATATTTTTGTATGATTTGGCGTTCAAAATTAATAAATAAATATCAGACTACATCACATACATTGATCTGACTCCAAGGTAAGTAGCTTAAGCACTTGTGTTTCGGATATCAGAACCAACAGTTGTATTACAAATATATTCATAAATATTGAATATTAACACCCAGACTCAGAACACACACAAGTATTCACCGCTCGAATGTTTGTCCTAGGTGGGGATCAAACCCACATGAGGCGCTCTTCTTGGCGCATGGGGCAGGGTCACTACCGAATGAGCCATCGAGCCAGTCTGCAGATGCCTCTGCGAGAAGAGAGTTACTTTGGGTTTCTTCTTGGTAGGAATTCGGAACATATCGTTATTTTTTTTTGTGCAATTGGGCTAATTATACATGCCAGCCAAAAACAACTCTGGGCTGGGTTAAAAGGAAAATGGTGAAAAAGTAATAACAAGTGGCAATCATTTTGATTTTTATTAATTTGTCATCCGTCAGGCCATATCATTGTTAGTAAGATTTGGTGACATAAAATAACGAAGCAAGGCCAGTGCGCCTCACTACTGCGCATAATGTATTCTCAACGGTGATAAAAAAGAAAAAGAAACGCAAGCATTACAAATTCTATCGCCTCTGTACTGGGTAAGCTCTTATTCTTGTTATTTACTAACTTCCGAAGTACAAACAAGGTCGCCTCCACAATAGCAGCAGACAAACTAACCAGACATAAAACGCCTAAGTACCGGTCCAATCTACTTAAAAACACACAACATGCCACTCCATTACTCCATTGTGTCCCAGCGAAATGGGATGATAAAATGGAACTTTTTTCCCCTGAAAGAGCCGCGGACTCCCGGACTAATAGTTGAAATAAATTTGATAAACTCGAGACCGACTTTGTTTGGTCCGGGCTAATATTTCGTTCGAGTGTCGAAGTTTGGGCTGGTTGAAGTGATTTGGGATAATCATTTTGTTGGTTATTGCCTACTATCATTGTTTTTGTCGTGGAAAAATAGCCATTAGGGCGATGAAAGAATTTGTGTTCACACACATACATAACATCACGCCCATAATCCCCAAAGGGGTGGGCAGAGTCAAAGGGACAGTAGGCCCCTTTAACCACATTCAGCCAAAAATAAATGTAGAAAACTTTTACGTAAATACCTATATATTCACCTAAAAAACATTATTTCAAATTGCATATGAAGGTAATTGAATGAATAGGTAGTGTAAATACTATGAAATTATAACCTTAAGCCTTATCAGGTAGCATCAGCGGCGTGGAAGTTAGCCTGTTACAGACATGCTTGCGGAATCTATTAATGTTACTGGCTCATGAAGAATCCTTGTCCATTTTTTGGATATAAAATTTTGATCCACGAAATTATTTGTCAATTGGTTACGACAAAATTAATAAAAAAAAAATTACAAATAAACAAAATTACTTTCCCATGGCCGACGGGTATGTGCAACACATTCTATAAATTAAAAAGGGGCATAAATGTATGGGAACTTAGATAAGCCTGCAAAAAAAATTATAAAAAAAAATATATTGAACTCGCAACTAACTTTATAATTTTACATAGCAAATAACTCCACAAAACTACTAACCAAAGTAGTTTTTAACGTTATGCAAATTTTCAATCCTCGAACAAGTTGCAAGCCCAGGCTTATCTGAAACAAGCAACTATTCGGAAACAAGTAAGTTCGTCAAATAACAGTTTTAAATGGTCGCACGCTGTTCCCAACGATGTTTAGATAAACTCTAACTTGAGTTTCATCGGGTCTTACTGGAGAAGGCTACTTGGAATAATAAATACCTTTTGGGAACACACGGTGACGACCGAATTAGCCCAGGACAAATAACCCATGACCCAACATGGCGTCAATTATGGATAAATTTATTGATCTAGACTTTCTATGGGAATCCGTACAAAATTTTGTAATAAGACCATACGAGTACTACAATAACAAATCGAATAGTCAATCGAATTCCATCGAAACTAATTCCAAAAATAATCTCGTGCTAAATAACAGCCTTTCAAACAAACATGGTCAATTAGTCTGTATTTATCCAAAATCCCGCAAGAGTTTAATTATTCTAGACAACAGTAGCAGTTCTCATTACCAACATCCCATACAGCGCAACGAAGTTAGGAGCAGCAAAAGAGGCCACTTAAAACCCACTTAGTCCGGCCGAACTTCAGCATGCCTCAAATTACCGCAGCACAATATAATCTAGCGCGAGCAACAACGCGCGGGTAATTAACCCGCGCCCACCACGAGGTATGTTGCAGACGAAGCCGGCCCTTTGTGATACCAAATACTGCTTGAGAATTCTTGCGTTTTGGAAGTTATTTCAATAGCTCTCTGTGCAAATGTTGCAATATTAACTAACACTCCTGGTGAAATTCCAACTTACATTGTGACGTTTTCCGAGTCACTGGTTTCCTTCTAATATAATTCAGGAAAATTTGGTATTAAATCCAAAAACTAAGCTATAATATTTTTCTTGTAGTTTCGTGGCTTGTGATCCGAAATAAACGATTTCCTTGGTAGCATAGAATACGAGGGCACATACTTCATCAATCATTTAATTATAAATGGACTTGTATTAACTCGTAATACCAAATTTTTATGCATATTATACATGTTGTCCCATGTTGGTCTGGGATTTTGTCCCATGTTGGTCTGGGACTTGGCCCATGTTGAACTAGGACAAAAAAACATGTGCCAACTGCGGTTCTTGCCTAGCATGTCGTAAAAGGCGACTAACGGTATAGCGGGTTTTGGGTGTATAATTGTTTAGGCGACAGGTTAGCCGCTTGTCACTGCTTTTTCACGGTTTTCCATCTAACCCAGCCCGGCTTTATTTTTGGCTGAATGTGGTTGAAGGGGCATGCTGCCCCTTTGACTCTGCCTACCCCTTCGGGGATTATGGGTGCCATGTTATGTATGTATGTATGTATATTATACATAAAATAAATTTAACAACTTGAAGCCAGACAAGAAATTATTCAAATTACTGATTGACAAGCCGAAAGTAAAATTTAGTAAGACAAATATTCACAAAACTGACGACGATGAATTTTATAACGGAGACCGAAGTCTTATAATACCACAAGATTGCTTGTTCCACCTTAACAACTTAAGCCTCATAAACTTAATCTGAAAAAGAACAAGACAGAAATAAGGTTTCCTTTGCAACAGAGTTGGTATTGTTAAACCGTTTCATAATTCACTTATTTTATGGGCTGCTTCAAGCACGCAGCTGAAGGCACATCGTACTTTCTTGTTTTTATTTTTCCATTTTGACATTTGAATAAATATCCAGGTAATGCGCTACTTGGTTTGTATTTTCACTTTGATGTAGTGTTAATTTTACTAGACATTTTTTCCTTAAGGAATTCGGTCTGTTTCAGACACTTATTAAAACAGGAACTACAAACTTTTCCATATAAGAAAGTATCTTTAGCCCATCGTTTATTTAATTTATTCAGCCATGTTTACATGAATAGAAAAGAAAACATCCATACATCCATTCTTATAAACTTTTTTGGTTAAAATATGAAAAACTAAAGAACTTTTAAAAATAAACTATTCCAATGAATTATGTTATAAAAATGTATAGAGCGATGGTTGCTCAATGGTAAGGACATACGCCTCTTAACCGAGGAGTGCGGGTTCAAACCCGGGCACGTAACTCTGGATTTTTCAAATCTATGTATGTATTTATACCACTAGCTCGACGGTGAAGGAAAACATCGTGATGAAACCTGCAAATTCAAACAACTTTGGATTTGTAATAATCCAAACATTGACTGGTTCCCCTATCTAAGGGTTACGAAGGTCAGATCGGCAGTCGCTTCAATGTAATTACCAGACTCGCTAAAATGGTCTAAGCGGACCCCGTCTAAACAAGGGACATAATGCTAGGAAGATGATGATGTTATAAAATGTATTTTTATAAAATGTATCGGTTACAAAATGATTAAAGCCACTTCTGTAAATAAATTATTATACGTGGAAAATATTATATAAGGTTATTATTTTGTCTTCAATTCTTGCGTGAAATGCAAACAGTTAATATACCACCTGGTTATAAATAAGAGTCGCCCGCTGGGTTGTCCTTGTATTCGTTTGGATTTTTCTCAGAAATTTTCCTCTATGGATTAGGTTTACACCAATCGAAATAAGCTAGAAAATTATATGAAAAGGTATTTCGACTGGCCCGTTGGTCGAGTGGTCAGAGACCCTGGCTACGAAACCAAGGGTCGCGGGTTCGAATCCCGCTATGGGCAAATGTTTCGTGTGATGAACAAGGACATTTGTACTCGAGTCATGGATGTTTATAAACGTATTTAAGTATATCTATCCGTTCACCTAGTATCCATAGCACAAGCATAAGCTTAATTTGGGACTAGGGAATTGGTGTGTCAGTCTGGAGGATTCATTTATTTATTTATTATTTATTTATTTAAGCAAACTATGAATTCCTTATTGACTTCTGAAATAAGTACCTAGATATTAAAAACTTTCACCATGTTTGTTCAAGTTTCATAACAATAAATTATCGTGATTTTTTATCCAAATATTAGACAATTATCAGACAAATAGATATTATTATCGATACATAGATCTGACTCCGTTGTAAGTAGCTTAAGCACTTGTGGTACGGTTATCAGAATCAACAGTGGTATTACAAATTATATATATAAAAATATAATTATATTAACACCCAGATAAAGAACAAATACAAGTATTCATCACACGAATGTTCTTCTTGAGGGGAGATCTCAACTCTTGGCGCACAGGACAGGGTCCGTACCGAATGTGCCATCGTGCCAGTCTATAGATAACAAAAGAAAATATATTTCTACAAATTATTATTAAATGAATTTGATTATGATGAATATTACAGCGACATAACATCATAAGACTTAACTTAAAGTTATCGTCAATGTATTTCATAACCGTTATGGAAAATATCCCCTGAATTAGGCATAAAGTTTTCGAGTTTAATAAAAACATTTGACTATAAAGAAAAACAAAAAAATTAAAACCTTTAACCCTAAACGATAGATAGATATCTGAAATTCCGAAACGAATAACAAAGCGGACGGAAGATAATAAAATTAGTGAAAAACCCATCAGTTTACACTCAAAAGTAAGGTAAAACCCTTTGTCTTTAACGTTACGACTAATTGGAGTAATCTAATTACGTTTTTGACTGTACATCGGAGACAAAAAACAAGGACACAGCTCTCCGCCTACACGGGATACCTTCAAAACGTGCTATTTGCCGCCCAAAATTATTTCAATGGCGTACTTTTACCCGTAATGAATGAGTCACGGGCTCGGAGGAACAGTATTATTAGAAATTAAACTTTCCCCCGTAATAGATTCCTAATTGTGTGTAAACTTAATCGCTTTCGAAATTGAATATTGTAATGGTTATAATTTTCAGATCGTATAAGATGCGATAAGCCAATTGATTGAAGAGGATTTTGTTATCGAATTTGATCGCTAAAATTAAGCAGCGTTCGGTACAAACTAGGTGATCAAGAGTGATGATAATACTTCTGAGACTTCGTATGAATTTCTGATGCTTTTAGTAAACGTAAACAATTTTCCATCTAACCCAGCCCATTGTCCCATATTGGTCTGGGACTTAAAAATAATGTTCTAACTGTGGTTCTTGCCCAGCATGTCGTAGAAGACAACTAATGGTGTATCAGGTTTTTTGGTATATGATTGTGAGGGCGAAAAGCTAGCTACTTGTTACTACTTTTTCACAATTTTCCATCTTACCTAGCCCAGTTTTGTTTTTGGCTGAATGTGGTTAAGGGGGGGGGGGGGGGGGGATTATGGGCGTGATGTTATGTTATCTGTTTTGTTTATAGTAAACGTTTATGGCATACAGCAGATAATACGGTCTGCATGATGTTGAGCATAGCAGTTATTTGTGTCCCAAATGACAGCTTTGAATAGCTGCATGGGGCTCTTAATAAGGGTGCGACCATGCCTACATGATCGGCAACGTACCTTAGAATAGAATAGAATAGAATAGTATATATTTTACTTCATATTGTATTTCTGTGTTTCTGTCTCTTTTCTTGTATTATTTTTTTATGTGTCTGTGTCGAATAAAGTAATTCTTATATGTATAATAAAAATATCTTATGTAAAAGTGTTTCTAATAGCTACGGAGAATTTTAATCATCAGATTTTATTAAGTTTCGATGCCGTTTTTTTTTTTACTACTTAGGCCTGATTTTTCTATGGCCAGTAAACATTTACTTATCAATAAAGTATGAAGTCACCAATTTGTGTATGTCATATGATATACACAAAAAAAGGCCTAAAGAGTATATAAATAAAGTTATATTTACAAGTTTATTGTAAGTTTATGCAAAACCTCTTACCTACTTATTTGACTCATTATCCTAAGGAACCAATTTAAAGGACAAAATATCCAATCAGCTGATCATCTTTTGTATGGAAAGTAAAAAGGTCCTTACAATAATAAGTTGAATAAGTCAAAGTCAAAGTCAAAATATTTTTTTATTTATATAGGTTTCAAGGAAACACATATAAATCGTCAAATACAGGTAAAGCTATATTATTCTATCACGATGAATTAGCAGGTAAGTGGTTTCGGATAAACTTAAAATAACCTTGTAAAGAGGGCTATATTGAGTATACTCGTAGTTCGAAGACAAAAGTTTAGCAATTCCTGTCGTCCCCAGAGCGATGTGTAAAAACTATCAGAATCAGGCAATAAATAAAAAGGAACAAGCGTTTTTACTTTGTAGGCGACTAGCTGTGCGTGACGTCAACTTTCGCGCTCCAATAGTAATTTATATGGGACCAAACCGCGTTGTTATAGTATAATATAAAAAAAAAAACGTTTTTAGCCTGGGCAAGGTCGTTACGAGATAAATAATTTATAGGATAGAAACTAAATAGTTTCTATCCTATAAATTATTTATCTCGTATATATTTGTAGCAAATGCTACAAATAAATAAAATACTTCATATATTTGTAGCAAATGCTACAATTATATGAAGTATTATGAATATTTGGATATACAATAAAAACACAATTAAAAGATTCATATTATTGGATGACTAACCTTTTCCCGTGGCTACGCCTGTCTGATCTTTTTTAGAGAAGTAATATATCCCGGGGTCTAAGTTTATTTTTTTCTTAATTACATGTTAAATTTATAGGGATTTTTTTTCCATTATAATCGGATTCATAAAGGGTCAAATTCTTATTGATTCCAAATAACCATTAATTAAACATACATAAATATTTTAATAATCTTAACTCCGTATATCCTCTGCGTCTTTAATCTTGGTACCAATGGCAATTTCTGTAAGATTTCCGCCTTCTATTCTGAGAAAGGACTCTTACAAAGTTTCCCACAGAAATCCAATATTACATTACTATTATAACTACTGTCTAACGAAAAAGCGTTGAAGCTGTGCCGACAAGATCGTTAAGTATCAGATTTCTCTCATTGAGGAGCTCTACTTGTTTTAATATATCGTTCAGGGACAAATCACGTCTATATCTTATATTATATTTGATTTCAGCCTACGCACTCAATGGCTATTGACGTTCTGACAATAAAATTGTAATACCAACAAACTTTCTTTTTTCTTTCCCTTATCTTAAGAGACAAGCAATATAAGTTAGAAGAAATATATCGTAATAAAATACAGCTTTGAAAATACTCAGTTTGTAATATTAAGGATTGTTCAAAACAGTATTGCTCTTTCGTTAGTTGTATATTTATTTTGATCTAGAAATGTTTTTTCCTCAATACGAGCTATAAATGGGAACGCGAGTTATTTATTAGTCTTTACGACTCAAATGTATCTTATTTATATATAGCATGATATATTTTATATAGGCCTTCAGGTACCGTAAAGGTTGTAGGTCACCATTCTAATATTGGAAACAACGAGTACTCGTTCCTTAAATAACTTAGTAGGCCGACATAATAACATTGATTAATATAATTTACATTGACGTAAGAGAAAAGTCATGAGAATATCTAGTATGGGATATGTATGGAATATTTATTTAAGGCCTGCATTATTTTTATGCGTACATAACTTTTACATAATTGGATGAAAATTTGTAAAAAAATAGTGACTATAGTCCGTTTCACGTAAGATGATTCCCGTGGTGGGTTTCAATACTCCTTTAAATGCATCGTACTTTCTACGAATCAAAATATTCATATAAAAATTAATCACACTTTGAAATAATTTTCATTATAATCAGAATTCAAAATAAAATAAATAAAAAAGTCGACTTAACTGCCCTAGGGCTTTTTATAGAATTAAAAAAAATGGCTGTCATACAGATGCATAACTATTACCTAACGTCAAATTCAAAGTGTCACGGAACTCTTCTTAGATGTAATAAACTTAGATGTAATATCATATTCTTAATTCAAAATTAGTCGCCATAAATAATATAACGCTAGGCAAAGAACACAGTTGTAATATTCCTTTTTAGTTCCATAACAACACGGGTCCAGAATAAAAATACTTACTACAAAACAAAAACATCGACATACAATAGCTCCTTTAAGGTTCAACATTATGAAATACTAGCGGCCCGACCCGACTTCGTTCGGGTACATAGTAAAATATTTTACCATTGGTCCCAGTATCGTGGGAGTTTTAATCCCGTTCTTCCCGACTGGTGGCGGGGACCATCACCGGACACTGCTCACTAAACAAACACTTTCACACACTAGGCATAACAGACAGTCCTGTGTGCAGAGCGTGCATGGAAGCGGAGGAAACGGTGGCGCACGTGCTCCTTGAGTGCACGGGCGTCGCCCAAATCCGCAAGGAGACTCTCGGTACACCGAAATCACTTGCGGACGCCCTGAGTAGACTGGGAAGACTCATCTGTTTCTGGAGGGAGGTGGGCTGGCTTGAGCAATCGGCCGCCATGGCTCACGCACAATGGTCCCCCTGAGGACTAAGTGCGGAAACCAACACACAGAACTTTGGAACTTTAGAATCCCGTTCTTTAGCCTCTATCCTATAAACTACCTGCCTGCATGCAAACATTAGGTACATACATAAAATCACGCCCATACTCCCCGAAGGAGGCAGAGTCAAAGGGACAGCAGGCCCCTTTAATCACATTCAGCCAGAAATAAAACTTGGCTAGGTAAGATGGAACATTGTGAAAAAGTAGTGACAAGTGGCTAGCTTGTCGCCTACACAATCACATACCCTAAACCCGATATACCATTATTCGCCTTTTACGACATGCTAGGCAAGAAACACAGTTGGTAAATTCTTTTTAAGTCCCAGACCTACACGGGAAAAATTAGGTTTTTTTCCATACAAACTTCCTAAACCTATTGATCCTGTACAAACTTGGTCCTGATCATTAAAAACTTAAGGAATTCCCTATTATATAATTTGGTGCAGTCCTTCTAGAGTTATGCGTATACATACATTTCTGCGATTAATTTTTATTTATATTGATAGACTAGCTGACCCGGCGCGCTTCGTAACGCCCCGTTCTCGGATTTTAAAAATTATTTTATTTACCGCGCAACTTTTTTTTTTCTTTCATAAAAACCCCAACTTTACAATAACAAACACAACTAAAAAGAATAACCGAAATAGGTTCAGTTGTTCTTAAGATATGCGCTTAGCAACACATTCAGCGATTCATTTTTATATTCAAGATAAGCGACAAATGCCTGGGAAAATCACTTTAAAATCAAAAGAAATAAAATTAACACCAACGATGTCCCCCAATTATCCACTTCAAAGCTCGTTTGTTGCTCTAAGCAGCCACCTACCCCGTCGCTACCCCGGTATCCCGGACAGATACCCTCACCGCGTAGCGCCGCGGGGCGCGGTGACGCTACACATAGATATAGAATTTTTTGACTACGCAAAAGATACATAAAGCGTGGGAGCGAGAAATCCTGCTGAAATACAAACCGCCCGAGAGAAAAAGAGACAGCGAATGAAGTGCCTATATGTCAATGTTTTTGCGAGTAAGAGGCCATAGCGTCCCGGTCTATTCGATGTCGCAGTGAAATTTGTGCATTTATGTATTAAACCTTGGATTATAATCAAGAATATTAAATGTGCAATTGAGGTGACTTGTTCTGTACGTGATTGTGAGGTTACACGACGGAATAATACGAATAAATATACTTTTCACAGGTAAATACGATTTTATCATTAGATTTTTTCAAACCATATTTTGTCAAATTGTTGCTAGTAATCGGTTTAGAAAAATATGTTTACAATAGTATATTGATTATAATTTATCTTTCTAAGTATACATCGTGATTATAATCAGAATTGGGGAAAATATTGGGTAAAATAGTAAATAGTTTGGTTACGCTAGTGCTTGACAAAGCGGTGACGTCACGAGTATCGATAAAAACTTAATCGTCTTTTAGCGACATCATGACATGAATACAAAGTTATTTAGCCAAGTTATGTTGAAATATAATTATATTCACATTGGGAACTCATTATCTTCGTAAATTTGTTAGTTAAGTAACTGATAATTTTTTTAGGTTTCCAAGCAACCCAGCATTGTGTAAAAAGTGGATGCGGACTATAGACAGACCAGATTGGACTCCCAGTAAGAACTCCACTATCTGCAGCAAACATTTTGACGGCAAATGACGGAAGCAAAAAATTTGTTGCACTACATATTATTTTTAAATAACTAAATGTCACCAAATTAAAAGTTGCTAATATATTATTTGTTTCATTTCATTCCATCAGTCAAAGCCAAAGTCATATCTTTTTGTCTTAGTATAAATTATAAAACATATTTCAATTTTTTTTATTTTTTACACGCTGAATATACGAAGAATTTTACCATCTCATTGTTTATAGAACTACTTAGAATGAGATTTCTTACCGACTAATTCCAATTTACCTAATATATACAACTACTGATTTCAGTCAATGCCATAAATATTAATCAAAAGAAAAAGTATAAAAAAGCGTTTTAAATACCTATATTATTAATATACAACTGAATCAGTCGATAATGTGAAAGTGCGTCTTTGACAACACTATTTTTGACTCACACATAGACGTCAACCAACACATGCTTAAATTTATTTTGGTCATGTCTCCGAGCCGTCTTTGTGTATCTTGTACATCCTAAATCTATGGGTGACGCTACATAATTTTTCCTCTTCCTTCATAATGTTGCGATGTAGCGGGCCAATAGCAGTAGCCCGCATTTTATGAAAGCAAGACGGTAAGGCCGAAGACAGACGAACTTTTGGTCTTCGTTTTCTTTAAATAGATGTATATTGTATGCACTTTGATTTTGTTTGGTAACTAGCTGTGCCCGTCAACATAAACACGGGTTATCATCCGCGTTTATAAATAAATAAATTCTCCAGACTGACACACCAATTCCCTAGTCCCAAACTAAGCATAAGCTTGTGCTGTGGACACTAGGTGAACGGATAGACATACTTAAATAGGTACGTTTATAAACATACATGACTCGATTACAAATGTCCATGTTCAACACACGAACCACTCGACCAACGGGCTAGTCAAAATATGGTTAATTTTATATAGCCTATAGCTTTCCTCGACAAATGGGCTATCTAGCACAAAAATAATTTTAAAAAAATTGTCTGTCTATATGATGTTCCAGACTGTGTCCGAAGAGGCTGAACCAAATTAAACGGAGCTTTGACTGCTAGGTAGCTGGTGTATCGAAGACTTATTAAGGCATTTATTAGTAAAAGATGTACGGTATTGCGTAAAAATAAATCCATGCGCATTCTTGTTTAATCCCACTCAGACAAAATAACGGGCAACAGTTATTAACATTACACCATGCTATAATGGCGTATGTCACAGAAAAACCGCTCGAGCTCCGCAGCCCTTACAAAAGAAGCGGTTTTATAAAAATGCTCGCTCAAATTCGGAGCGGTTACCAGCGCACCTAATTACTGTATTTTGCCCGGAATGTTTCGCTAGCCTGCAACGTTTAAGAGAATGCATGCAAGTATACAACTCACTGTATCATATTTTCATAGCTTTTAATAGTTCAAATAATTTTGCTATTATTAGTTTCACGCGTTGATGAATATTGAGTTTTATTTTCGGATTTCATAATTTTTTGTCTGGGGCCTGCTGTCCCTATGACTCTGCTTACCTCTTCGGGGATTATGGGCGTGATGTTATGTGTGTTTTTGTCATTGAACTTTGATCAAAACATCAATCAAAACTTTTTCAATGAAATTTTATCATCAATGGGTAAATTTTAAGATTAAAATATATATCTACTTCATACTTCAGAAAATTGGTGCCTATAATAAGTTCCTAATTCATTATAAAAAAAAAAAAAAAATTTAGCAACATTTTAAAAATACGTCCGTTCATTAGTGCTTCCGTTTCTTTTACACCAGACTAGCGACCTGCCCCGGCTTTGCCCGGTGAATACAAAACAAATGAAATTGTACCTGCATATAAACATTTTTCTTGAATCACTCTATCTATTGGTGAAAACTAAACATCCCTTGCGTAGTTTAAAAGATCTAAGTGAACAGACAGAAGCAGCGACTTTGTTTTATACTATGTAAAGATATATCTACCTACTATTTACTTTACTACATAACTAACCTGTGCCTGGGGTTTCACCCGGGTTTATAGTTAATGTTATATAGCTTATGGCCTTGATAATTTAACTATACAACACATAAATAAATATATTTTTAATTCGGGCCAGTAGAGTCTGATATTAGCAGCTTTATATATAAGTAAATATAGATATAAATTATTATCGTAATTGTGATATAAGTTTCATAATATAAAACTAATTTATGTACAAATACATTGTTGCATATTCGATTACTTACTAGCTTTACAAACTAAAATTTGTTTATATTGATATGCAAGTACAGCCAAACAAGCTGAATACAAAATCGATCAACGTAATTAAATGCTGTTTACTTTATTACGAAGTGCGCTCTACAAATTTATAGTTTTAGTGTGCACTGCAGAGCACTTTAATATGTGCTTCAGGTGGCACAATAATATACACGCTCGGCGCTAAGTACTCTTCATGCGGCGATTTTTAAATGTAAACTCAGTAATGTATGAGTTAAATTCAGTTGCATTTTGTGAAGTTGAGATACGTTTTAATTGCATTAAAGTGGATTATTTTTAGCATAATATGCTAACCTAAAGTAGATATATTATGTCTACTTTAACTAATGTTAGGTAAATAAGTATTCATATTGATATGGATCTTGAATAACTTTCCTAATATTATCGGTATCGGTATCTTGAGCTAATAATTTTTTACGCTTGAATCATTTTCGATTATGATGCAATTTTGTATGTCAGTTTGGATTCTGATAGATCCCTTGAGATATGCGATAGTTTCACAGTAAACGAAATTCCTGAGCGAAACTATAAGGTTATTACTCAAACACAAGATAATCTAACTAAAGAGTTGTAAAACCATTAGCTTATCCGTGAGTTGAAGTTGAATCACTAAAACCAGTCTCAACAATTATCCTGGTTAAGAATGAAACGAATAATTTTTACCTAGGGATACTAGGAAAAAACATGGTCAAGATCATTTATCTACAATAGGTATCTTCAAATTGTCATGAAAGATCCTTTTGAAGAACAGGAATAAAAAAAAACACATCTGGAATCAATGGGTTCCTTTATTATAAGTTACTTGTAAATATCAGTTGTACCAAACTAACTAGAAAATTGAAACTTATTCCCAATAAATAGTGAAGAAATTTGGCAAAAATTTACTAGTATATTTACCATTGGTCAATGCAACAAATTTGTTAATCGATGGAAGTTTCTTGAAAACTTGGTATCAGCTCGACCCAGTTAGCAGTTGGCCGATAGAGAAAGATTGATCGAGGTTAATACATTTGCTCGAATTTCCTGCTTCTCAAGCACCTATTTAAGGCATTGGATTAAATTGTTAGGAGGGAACTCAGTCGTATATACTTGTTTCAATAATCCTGTTGTTGGTGCAATGATTCCGAATACGTCAAACGCAAAATGGGCTGAATCTTTGGACCGAGAGATTTTTTTTGATATGATAGGCATTGATTGACTCGTAAGCCTTTTAACCCAGTTTACAATGCTGGAATTGTGTGATTGGGTAGGCGACGAGCTAGCCACTTGTTTGTACAATTTTCCATCTAACCCAGCCTAGTTTTATTTTTGACTGAATGTGGTTAAAGCTTGCTGCCCCGTTGACTCTGCCCCTTTGGGGATTATGTGAAATTCTCGAAAATAACTCTGTATAAGTGCATAGTCAGGAATTAGGCGGTTTATTGCCTTGTCTCGGAAAGCATGTTAAGCCCTTGGCTCTGTACCTGATTTCTCTGCGGCTATTTTGGATTGCTCCCCGTGCTTCAGAAAGCATGTTAATCCGTTGGTCCTACGCCTGACCTCCAGTCATGTCGGATTGTAATCTCATCCGAACTATGAGAGTGATGGCACAGAAAGTACACCTGAGTTTGCGCAGCAGACACTTGTGCACTATAATATCGTCTGCATAGCTGGGTAGCCGTCATTTAGATTGGCCGCCTTGACCAATATCAGTTGGGTAGAGATTTTAGAGAATATATTCAAATTGCTCATCACAACAAAAAATCTGTTTTGTCCAATTTCAATGCCTTTGGGCTGGATTTTCTATCACCTTATTTTCTTTCAGTAAGGACCACGAATGCCATTAACATGAAAATACGTTCAACTTAACTTGCATACAACGTTGCTGCATCGCTTTTATAGAATTCTTTCTACAAAATGAAATTACTGGCGCATCCTTCGGGAACATTATACAAGGATAAAAATTAGCCTGTGTTTTACAATTTTGTAGCTTAGAAGGATATTATGAGGAAAGTTTTTCGATTTTACTGTACTAATATTTTCGACCCAAAAGTTTATAATTGATATATCGATATAACCGTGCTACATAGGATAAATTTTGGGCTATCTTTTTAAACAGTAGAATCAGTGATGAAATTTTATCATAAATATGATGACAAATATTTTTCTATGTACGATGTAAGAAGGATCGTGCCATATGGCGTTCGGTTATCTCTGCCTACCTCGCCAGGGAAGTGGCGTGAAGTTAAGTTAGTAATAATATATCCTTCTAGCTGATTTCGCCACCAATCTCAACGATGATTAGCCGCTTCAATCTCAACGCAGGAGATATTATAGTGCACAAGTGTCTGCGCAAATATAGGTGCAATCTCTGTTCCTTCACTCTCATAGTCCAATGAGGCGGTAACCCGACATGCCGGATTAAGGTCAGGTGCAGTACAAGCGGCTTATCGTATTTTCTGAGACACAGGAGTGCCTTTCTTTCTGATTCCGGGCTGGTAATAAGCAATTCCAATATTGAACTGCAACTATAAAATTTGGACCCGGCCTAGGATTTGAAACTGGAATCTCTTGGTCTTCAAGCAGCGCATACTATCAATACACCAATGAGGCAGTCAAACATCCAGTTCAAAATTTCATTATTTAGGCAAAGATTCCTTACATTTAGCCGTTCTTCAGGTTATATTGTTATACAACCTAAGTCAAAATAATTTCGAATTCCCAAGAGAACCCGAAAATGAAAGGTACGCTAAACGCCCCATTAAATTGTTGAAGCAAGTACCGCCCGTATTAATTTGTCGGGCGCACAGCAACGTGTTTGTATGCACCTGCACTCGCTGCATACGAGTGCATTCGGAGGTGCAGTACACGTATAATGATGCATTAAATACATTTAAGAGAGAAACGTCGCATTTAGGTGCATAATTTGAAAGTTGAATGCTATGTTATTATAGCTAGCAAGGGTTAAATTTGTGGATATTGTATGACGTAGATCGTAATTGGTGTTTGAATGAGAGCTTATTTTAATGGGATCTTTCAACTATATATGTAAATAGCAGCTTGCCCCGATTTCGCACGGGTGGATATTAATTTTTTCCGAAGTTATCTTTAACATATATAACATACATATGGCATCGCGAACTTTTCTTTAGGCATATATAAGACTCAACCCCTATTTTGCACTTTTAGGGGGTGAATTCTAATAACCCATGAAACACGTGTTCAATTAAATGTTTTCAAAAGCATGAATCTCAAGTTGTATCAAAATCGTTGCTAATTTAAAGATTTTTCCATACAAATATGCAATCCCAAATTCATCCTTTTAGGGGCAATTTTTTGTTTAATCCCTTTTAGTCTGCGTCCGCATTTTTAAAACATAATTAAAACAACTGTCCAATTTCACATTTCTACCATTAGCGGCTACGGCTGTGCGTTCGTCTATTTGTCAGTGGGAACTTCTCCTTTTATTTAAATAGAAGTTTTAAAATGTATTAGTACCTATTTTCGCTTTTGCATATGTTAGTGAAGTTATTTTTTAATACTCGTTGTGTTGTTTCAGTACCTACATGAGCGCTAGTAAGTGACAGAGTCAGATTATTACGTGTAACATTTAGAAAATTCAGTTTGACGTTTATTAGTTTATGCGATACTTTTCTATTTTAAAAGATAAATATATATGGAGTGATATTCAATTGCTCATACATTTAAGTTACATTTTAAATCATGTCTAATAAAAAATTTCAACTGTCCAGCTATCACGGTTTTTGAGATACAGCCTCGTGACAGATAGACAGAGAGAGTCTTAGTAATAGGTTCTGTTTTTGCCCTTTGGGTACGGAGCCTTAAAAAGGATTACATATAACTACTTATATATATGTAATCCTTACAAAAAATTAGTAAAATTAGAAGGCTTAGAAAAGAAGATTAAGTTTATTGTTTGTATTAGGTACTTTATTTACATGTTTAGTCTATTTATGTCAGGATCGTAGCAAATGGAAGTACGTGATCTCTGCCTACCCCCATGGGAAAAAGGCGTGACATTATGTATGTATGTATTAGTCTATAATTTCTTAAATAATAAAAAGCAGGCCATAACCTTTTTCAGGGTTCAAAATTAGGCGTCGCCTTTCATTGCAGTCTGTTAGTCAGTAACAGACAGAGTTACATTCCCATCTACTTCTACGAATATATAAAGCTGAAGAATTTGTTTATTTGTTTGCTTGAACGCGCTAATCTCAAGAATAAAACAGGTCCGGATTGAAAATATATATTTTTTTGTTCTATAGTTCATTCATAGAGGAAGGCTATAGGCTATATAAAATTAACTATTAACGTAGGTGAAACGCGGGCACGGCTAGTCTATACTAATATTGTAAAGAGGAAAGATTTAATTGTTTGTTTGTTTGCATCAAATAGGTTCCGAAACTACTGGACCGATTTGAATAATTCTATCACCAATGGAAAGCTACTTTATCAGCGAGTAACATAGGCTACATTTTATCCCCGTATTCTTACGGGAACGGGAACTATGTGGGTAAAGCCGCGGAGCGCTGCTAGTTTAAAATATTAGTAAGGATTATTACATAACGATTAGAGATAGCGGTCCAGCTTCCTGTGCTGGACTTGGACTGCTGGACTGCTTGATCTAGCGTTTCAATCCTTAATTATGATAACCATAGGTGACATAATCATTATATTCAACCATGATTGGTGTTCACCGTCTGATCATTTATTAGCGAGAGCGCTGTGAAATCACATTGTCCCGTTAATAAAATCAAATTAGTTCCATATCGGGACCATTCTTGATTTGACAGACCACATTTACGGGCTTCAATTTGGAACTAATTTGTATGTGTTGATGTATTTCGTATTTAAATATTGATGGTGCGAACGATGCGAAATTGAATCACGGCGTATCATCTGTTTTGCATTTGCGAAACTAGAATGTTAACTTTAATTTAAGTTTTGTTATATAACGTTACTTAATGGATTTAAAAACTGTGACAGGTTTTTATACTATCTTCTAATAGTAGTTTTCAGGCAGTCCCTTTATTTACATTTTAAATTGATTTTGATGAATAATTACAAAAAGAAACATTAATTGCTTGAGGAAGTAATTATTTTGTTGTAATTTAAAATGAGAATTATTTTTGACATTTTCGATTTGGACAGAGTGTCCGAACATTTCGTGTCCAAAACGTCGGCAACTCAAATAAATTACAAATATCATGATAGATAATATTGGCAGATAGATATTATAATACCTTCCTCTTCTAAACCTTCTAGTTTAACTAAGCTTTTATTGTAACTGTGGATAAGAACTAATTATTTTTAGTTGCATTATTGACTGCGACGCCACTTCCCTAACGGGGTAGGCAGAGAGAACCAAACGCCATATGGCACGATCCTTACACACCTCACTCGCCTTTTTAACATTCATGATCCTCTTCATACAATACGTAGATCCCGATTCAAAACAATTACAAATAGCAACCAGCTATCAATCTTCATAGTAACTTCAACACTGACCTCGATTCGATTGGGTTCATAAATTTTCGATTTAATGCAAAAATCATGTTGGCACAACCCGTGGCGAGCATTATTCACATAAATGACATTGTTAATTGAAAATGATTGTCGATTCTCGCATATTTTAATGATGGGGACATTTATTGGCATATGCAGTTGAGGTATGGACTCAAAACGAGGCGACAGCGACGCTTCGTTGCTACTTGATTAATTGCATAAGACAGTTCAAAATGTTCGACAGCTCTGCATATTTGACAGAAGATGTTTGACAGCGACACCAATCGATTACCTTTCTAAAAGATTTTTCCCTTTTTGTTAATTACCTAAAGACGTTTTCTTGTACGTATTTACAATGTCTCATTTTCTAAATTGAAAAGCTCTAATTATACATGTACAGGTAATTTTTTTATAATAAAACGACTTACGAGTATAATAACCGACTGTTGCAGAATTTCATGTCCTTTCTGCAATAAAATATGCATCAGATTCTGTAAACTTTTAATAAGTAAATAATGATCAATTGCCTATATGGCATTCATTTAGGCATGTGTAATTAAACAATATATAATAGTTATTAAAATCCTATTACTAACTAACTAAACTTCACGCCACTTCCCTAGTGGGTTAGGAAGTGGCGTGGCGTGGCGTTTATATCCTATTCAAAGTCAAAGTCAAAGTCAAAATACTCTTTATTTATATAGGTTTGAAACAAACACCTAAATCGTCAATTCAACAGGAAAATCAACTAATAATATGAATCTACTACCGGTTCGGAATGTTGCTTCTACCGAGAAGAAACTGGCAAGAAACTCGGTAGTTACTCTTTTTAACAACATATTTTACAAGATCATATTTGCATCTGAACCATGTCGTGAAGTTGGCTTGTCAGACACCAAAATATAAAATAACGATGTTTACAAAATTTAAGCATAAATTAACCAGACCAGAGCAGACCAGTCCCCCATATTACTAACAATATAAGGATATGAGGATGTCCCTCTAAAAATTAGCGCCTATATACATATTTCGCCTTATATAAAGTGCGGACCTGGACAAACGTATTGAATCTGTGACTTTAAATATCAATACCGTTATGGAGCGAATATCAAACATAAAACTAGGCAAACCAAATTTATTCGTCGCCAGTCTCCAAAAGCAAAATTGTATTTATACACTAAACTTCACGCCACTTCCCTAGCGGGGTAGGCAGAGAGAACCGAACGCCATATGGCACGATCCTTACACTCCTCACTCGCCTCTTCAACATTCATAATCCTTTTCATACAAGCTCTACGATTTTTATGACTCCTAACATCACCTTCTTTTAATACACGACCAATCTGGTCGTGGTAGGTGAGCCTGGGCCTTCCGCGGCTCCTACATCCTTCCACATTCGCATTGTATATCTGTTTAGTCAATCTTTCGTCATCCATTCTTTCCACATGTCCGAACCACCGGAGCATGCCTCTTCTTACCTTGACTCCGACGCTGTCCTTCAGACCAACTTTCTTTCTTACATCATCATTCCGAACGCAGTCTGTGAGGGATACACCGCATTGTATTTATAAAACTCATATAATATGAATAGACATTTATTGTAGTACGTAGTTCAATTTAGGTATAACCTAAAAAAATGATTGTCATTTTCAAAGCTGTATTGTAATGTGTTAAACTCTTAATATTAGTCTGACGATTAAAATGGCTGTTAATTAAAAGCTTTCGTTTTCTCCTCGCGTATAATTAGTTAGCTCCAGAAACATGTTTACCCTCGAGAGTTATTTATTTCTCGAGAAAAAACCTACCTTAGTATTAATCAAAAGAATAGTAAATAAGATTAGGATTATATACGAGCCAAGTTACAGATAGATACACTATGCTATGTAATTATAAGTTGTAAGTTTCTACTAGGTAAGGGAACTGTCGTTGTATTATTAGATACTGTCGGGAATATAAACCGTGTACGTAACACCTGATCATATGGCTTAATTTAAAATTTTAAATGATATGAAGAGCTATTGCACTATCTTCAACGATTTGTGTTAACAGTCAAATGGTGTGATAAAATTAACTAAAAATGTTCTGTAGCCATTTTTTCTTATCTACATACATAAATACATAACATCACGCCCATAATCCCCGAAGGGGTAGGCAGAGTCAAAGGGGCAGCATACCCCTTCAACCACATTCAGCCAAAAAAGCCGGGCTGGGTTAGATGGAAATTGTGAAAAAGCAGTGACAAGCGGCTAACCTGTCGCCTACACAATCGCACACCCAAAACCCGATATACCATTAGTCGCCTTTTACAACATGCTAGGTAAGATCCACCGTTGGCATATTCTTTTGAAGTCCCAGACCAACATTGGATAGTGGGCTGGGTTTTTTATCTAAATTTGGAAATTACTCTGTGTGGTGAAATTTGTCTACCTTTAAATTTGCATTCTTATAAGATTAATACATTAAAATGAAACATCATGTACGGAAACAACAAAAGGAGTAACTCTCGAGTTTCTTGCCGGTTCTTCTCAGTGGAATCAACGTTCCGAACCTGGCGGAAGAATCACTTATTTGTATTATGACGATTCATATGTGCCCTATGGCCTATATAGATAGATAGAAACATTTCTATTTCTAATAAATAAAAGAGTCACTTATATAGATAAATCAATTCCCAACTGCAGGATAAAGATGCATAAAGAAACTTGAAAAAATCCTAAGATCCAGCTGAACCCTTTAAATAAGTCACGCAGTGGGGCGAGGTGCGGGGGAACCCGGGCGATAAAACTAAAGTAAGGTTGCTACATAATTAAGTAGGCGGAACCACTAACATTGAATTAGGATAGACTGAATGAGGCTTCTAGGCAATCAAGTTTGAGTAGTCTACTTTAATGGAATTTCCATCGTGATGGTCTCAGAAACCTGACTTTTCCTTAATTCTAGTGCATTACGAACTCGAATCAATACATCTTAAATATAAAAATCTCTTGCCTCGATTGATTTAAATTTTTTTTACTGTATATAGGTAGGCATAAGAATAGATCGTAAAGTATTTTTAGCCCTCCAACCGTACCAACCACCTCCTACCCTCATTTTTATCTTGATATGGGGAATAGGGTAGTACGAAGTTTGCCAGGACAGCTAGTGTTAAATAATAACATGATATGAAACTGATATAAAACTTTAAATCAATCGAAGAAGGTACAACTAACAAAACGGGATGGACTTAAATACACACAAACATATTAATTCCCAAAGGGATAGGCAAAGATCAAAGAGCAATGAAACACTTTTATTAGAATATAGCCAAAAAAATAAGCTAAGTAGGTTAGTTGGTAAATAATGATTATAAAGTCATACAAATATACATAAATAAAAATACAAAAAGTTTCATGGAAAACACCAAATTTACATCTCCATCAAAATAAATAACAGTATCACGAATGGACAGAATAATTTAATCCAACTTACACGAAACAGCTTCTAAGTCCAAAACTTAACCCGCAGCCGATGTCACTTCCAGGAAACTTACCTAGATAAGTAGCCAAGTGAGGTACTTAAAACGTCAAACTTTCGGCCTCCCTTTCTCAGCTATGAGTTCTTTTCTCCACTTTTGAACGTATCTTTACGCCTTCCCTTGAGAGGTGGGCACTTTAAAGTTTCCCTCATAATACGGCAGAAGAGTTGTGTCGAATGTTTGGATAATCTAGTCAGAGATAAGACGTGACCGCTAGGGATTGCAATGGTGGATCCAGAAATCCAGCAGCACAATTTGTCCCATGTTGGTCTGGGACTTGGCCCATGTTGGTCTGGGACAAAAAAAAAGAATGTGCCAACTGTGGTTCTTGCCTAGCATCGTAAAAAGCGACTAATGGTATATCGGGTTTTGGGTGTGTGATTATGTAGGCTACAGGTTAGCCGCATGACACTGCTTTTGCACAATTATCCATCTAACCCAGCCCGGCTTTATTTTTGGCTGAATGTGGTTGAATGGGCATGCTGCCTCTTTGAGTCTGCCTATCCCTTCGGGGATTATGGGCGTGATGTTATGTATGTTATGTTAGAATAAATGTAATATAAATATCTATCGGTTCATGTTCTCTCTCTGTTCATCTGGTTGAAGGGTCATGCTGCCTCTGCTTACCCCTTCGGGGATTATGGGCGTGATGTTATGTTTGTATGTGTATGTAAAATTTTAGCTGAACTGGATCCAGCGATATGTGTTGGGTCAATGTCGCTAATTATTTTTTTTTAATATAAATATCTGTCGACATCACATTTATTGATCTGCCTCTGAGATAAGTAGCTAAAGCACTTGTGTTATGGATATCAAAATCAACAGTGGCATTACATATATATACTTAAATATTATATATAACACCCAGAGACACAAGTATTGATCACACGAATGTTTGTTGTTCCCTAGGGTGGGGATCGAACCCACAATTCTTGGCGTACGGGGCAGGGTCACTACCGAATACGCCATCGAGCCAGTCCTTACTTGAGATCGGAATGCTGCTAGTTCTGCTTGATCCACCAAAAATGCCGCAAGATTACAATCCTTATACAATAAAGTCTAATGTCACAAAATGAGCTACATGCTGTGGAAGACTGAGAGGCCTGTGTCCAGCGATGGACGTCTACAGGCTAATATGATAACGATGAGTTAGAAATATTAATTACGTCTGTTCTTAGTCTATAACCAAACTTCTTTGTATATTTTCCAATAGTTTTGTTAAGTATTTACTTATGCAGGATATTTTCAGTAATTATTAGTTTTATTCTAAAACATAAACTTATGAGACACTCTTGAGAGACGAAAAATTTCATAATGTTGAAGAAGGCTTTTATTTTGAAAACATTTTCATATTTAAGCAACAAATTTTATGAAATGACACCGCGAACAGATGTGACTCCGAGAACTGTTACGTCTGTCGCTAGAATATAAAAGATGGTATTAGCTAGACTTGTATTGTACAACACTGCGCTGCATTGCGCTAACTCATTATGCGCTAAGTTGTTCACAACGTACTTGTTGTCCATTTTGCTGCACTATTGTGTAAATTTGAGCTAACTCAAAGGGGTGGCATATAACTGAGATGCAGTTATCTGCATCTGAGTTATAGCATACCAATGCATGCCTTAGACCCTTTGGGTCTTTGGGCGTTTCGCACCGTAAGCGGTTCGAACCGCGGTGTGAATCACCCAAGAGCCTCTTTTGAATGGTTTATTTCGCACCACGGTGCGAATAGCCCAAAATCATGTTTGAATGAATTTGATGGGTGAATTCTGACAAATTTATTGTAAACGCCTAAAGACCCTGTCTAAATCGGACTTACAAGGAGCATTGTGCCGTGGTTTGAACCGACCCATTTCAGAAGAAACTTTAGGCGATTCGCACCGCTGTAACTACTGCGGTGCGATAGAACCCATTCAATAGGAGCTCTTAGGCGATTCGCACCGCGGTTCGAATCTCTTGCGGTGCGAAACGCCTAAAGATCCGACCCTTTGCGTCAATACGCAAATAGATAAAATGCATTAATGAGTCACCTATTTCTGGTGCTGACAATCATACTAATACTTTTCTTCTAGAAATAGGTAACGATAATATAATCCATCGCTGTAGTCTGTAATCAGTGATGGCGCTTTGAACGAATATCGATGGATGAGACTCAATAATCGAAACGTTTGTCGACGGCCAACGCCTAAATGACGTCTGTGAAATTGCGAAAATACTTCAAATGCAGACGTTAACGTGGTTTTATTTCAAACCCAGAAACACAGCTCGCATTAAAAGGGAATGTGAGAATATGCAATTAGCGAAGTATTTCCTCGTATCAATCCGAAATTTCATTTGATATTTATTAACTTTACAGTGACGGCTTATAAGAGGCAAAAATTTTAAAAATCTGTCCACAGGCTAGCAATATTGACAACATCAAAACCATTAAACACTATAAATTGCAATACTATTCAGAATAGCGCAAAATACGCAATAACTCCGAACTGAACATACAATAATATTATTTCCCTAGCGTTATGTCCCGTGCCTAGACGGGGTCCGCTTAGACCATGATCCAGGATTTGGCGAGTGGTAATTACATTGAAGCGACTGCCGATCTGACCTTCGTAACCCTAAGATAGGGGAACCAGACAATTTTTGGATCATGGTCACAAATCCAAAGTTGTTTGAATTTGCAAGTTTCATCACGATGGTTTCCCTCACCGTCGAGCTAGTGGTATAAATATGTACATAGACTTGAAAAATCCATAGGTACGTGCCCAGGTTTGAACCCGCACTCCTCGGTTAAGAGTCACGTTACCATTGAGCTACCATCGCTTGAACTTAAACTTAACTGAAAATACAATAATAATATTTATTATTACTAAAAACGTTGTTTAAGCAAACATTTAACACTTAAGAAATAAATCTTATTTCCATTACTATTCTAAAGGTTCTCAAATGTGATCAAAATATCATTTATCAAAATGCAAATGCAGAGAATAAGTCGGATAAAATACCTCAGCAAGGAGACCTATTCCCAGAATTTCTAGACACAAATTGTTAGGTCTACGTAGCTTAGATAAAATCGGCGATCTTCCATACGTGACTGGAATTTTGACGGCACTACGTCGAATACATTTTGGGGAATAAGCGAAGATAAAATTGATGTTAAACGGTGGGCGTGAAATGTGAAATGATGCGTCAAGTTATTGGGTGAGTCCTGATTGAATTTGGGCAAGCTGAAGTGGAGAAAGTTTATAACTATCCAGTGTTGAACTTTGTGCAAACTATTGATAGAATTTGATGCCATTAAGCGGTTTTCAATTGTTATGAATGTGTAGGCAGATGTGTCCAAATTAGTTGACGTCCGATTCCAGATTCTAGAAGCATTTGTTTCAGTCTTTTTAATTCGTATAGGTACCTTTTTATCTTATAACGATGCTATTTTTATAAAAAATCAACATCTTCACTGGGTTTTTCCAGCTGACGTTTACGTAGATTTAAGTAGGTACCTCAAAAATGTAGTCATCATAATTTATTTATTTATTTATTAGAAAACCAACGGCGTTACACATAGTGTTGCATTTAAAATATACGATATCTAGATAAGACTAATAACAGGTTTTCCTTAAACCAAACTAATTGTACTGTGTTACCATGCAGCCAATTCCTATGAAGTGAACTTAGGTGTTATTGATCACCATTTTTGGTGAATATAAGAATTCATCATCATCTTTCACGTTACATACCTATACATTCCTGGCTGAAGGTTGCTTGGACCATGACCCCTACAATAATGGTTCCGTATATTAGAACCGGTTTCCGGTTCGAACAAGTTAAGTTTACTTGTACCGTAAATAGTTTAAGGTCTGTTTAAGAATCTTTTTTATAAGACCATCAGGCCCCAAGATCGGATCGCCTAATACCTTTACACTCCGAAAACATCACTTTTAATAAAAAGTCTTTAACTCAGGTTCTGCAAATCCGAAGGAACGCTAATTAGATTAATTTATAAAAGGAAAATATATCTCGAAACCGCTCTTGAGAAATTAAAAGGAGCCTCGGATTTGTCTCTCGCGATCTCTCCCGGGGAACATTCCGGGATTTTTGCACTAAGCCACCAAATCCGCTTTACTGGGAAACTTGAAAAGATTACGATTTGAAAGCGTGCTCTGCGCTTTTGGAGATACGATGTGTTGTTGGATATGAAATTAATGACATTTTCTTACAACTGGCTGACTAACTGCATAATGGTAGTACTAGAGTATTAAAAGAGGAAGTAAATAGTTTAGGAAGTCTGTAAAAAAGAGTTCCCAACATAGGTGTTTAACAGTGGTGTTTCATCATCATCTTTTGACACGGAATTGGTATGTCAGTCTAGAGAATTATTGTTAAAACAATTATGTAGACTGACAAATCAATTACTTAGTTCCAAACTAAGCATGTATTGCTTGTGATATGTATACTAGGTAAACGGATAGACATTTATAAACATCCATGACTCGAGTACCAATGTACATGTTCATCACACGAGACATTTGCCCTTAGCAGGATTCGAACCTGAGATAGTTTCCTGTTGTCCTGTTTTCCTGGGTCCTTAACCAATCGACCAACGGGTGAGTCAATTATTATTATACTTACTCGAGCTATAGTTTTATTTGCCCTTAAGGATATATAACGCCATGGACGGTAAATATATCTGAAATGAAATGAAATGAAATAAATTGATCTTTATTTATATAGGCTTGAAAAAAGCACTTATAAATCGTCAAAACAAATTCAATATCAACCGGTTCAAAAGGTAGCTTCTACCGATCCGAAGTGTGTGTACTTATTTATATCTCTTAATAATCGTTTAAATCTTTCTAGAAACCAGTCCAACACTGTCAGCAAAATTACCATCTCATGTTCTGAATAGAGCACGTACCTTCTGAAATAAATATTCTACGTACAAACTCTACCTTAGCAACAAGAAAAACCGTTGTGAAGAAACCCAGATATTTAACTAATGATATATGTGTAGCCATGACCTAAATTGCGTAGTTCCCCTACGAAGATCCTTTATGTACTTCAATGTAATAACTAGACTCGCTAAATCCAGTATCATAGAAGGATGCCCATAAAATAGGTCTGTAATAACATTGACGGTCATAGAAAATGCGTGCTGAGCCTCTTTTATACTATAAAAGTAGACATAACGCCTTCTTTATTGATCGTTACAACTAATTCACTAACATCATAGTTACTTATCAGTAATGTAGCCCTAAATTGAGAAAACAACGTTATCCTTAGACATATATTTTTTTTTATATTTCGTCGTGCAACGCTTCTTGACTAGGGCGCTTCACTAGAGTATTATATTGCCGACGATTCAAGAGTCGATTCGCACGCTAAGCAGGAAAACTGGGCTTTGTACTTTCCAACCAAAGATGGTGTGTGGCTGGGGTATACCTACAAAAACCTTGCCCCTCATGGCTCCAGTGGTGGGGCTTGGGTTGTGACAGATCCGTGACTTTCACAACACCATGACTCTGGCCATCCTTCTCAGCCTCACCATTAGAAGGAGTGGAACCGATAAGAGCAGCGCAATGATCCCTTAATGATTTGAAACCCTGTTAAATATCTTACTACGATAATAATCTAAACCAATCACAAGTAAATACCTGTCTCAAGTACAATAACGACTAATGGCTAGATCAGATTAGACACAATTACCGCGCAAAGCTGCCTTATACACCTATTAACAGGCCTGACATATGAACTGGGTGTTACATAGCACGCGCAATTAATGTAATAATTAACATCAACGTGATTCCTGCTTGATTATGATTAGAACGTAAATCTGTTTTGGCTGACGTAACCATTTGATGTATCTAATGTCGTTATCTTTAGAGGATGTTGACTTAATTTTGAATATGATCTATGCCACATTTTGATACATATATATCATCACACCTGAAAAAGTCTACTGGAAGATTCCAAAGAGCAAAGGCTAAGGAGCGATAAACTCCTTAAACCAGAAATAGCCATAAAATAAATTTATAAACGTTCAGTAATAAGCTGCTAATTTTGACGACATAACAATGTCCTCCTAACGGATATCGATCACGGAAGCCAATCTCAACAAGGATTAGCCATCTGCGCAGGAGATATTATAGTGCACAAGTGTGTGCGCGAACACAGGCGCACTCTCTGTTCCTTCACTCTCATAGTCCAGTGCGACATAACAGATACTTCAATTATACTTATTATGCAAAATACTAAGGCTAGTTTGGATTTTGAATTCAAAATAAATAACGCCCCATCAAAACCGTATTTAGACGACAATGTAACCACCGAACGATTAATAAATCATCAGTGTAAAATACGATTCGGAACAAATAGATTAAAATAAATTTCGAACCCACATTAAATCGCTATAAAACGATAAATTATTCAAAATCCCGACTAAGCGCAGGCGACGAAAGCCGATAAAATTCAGACTTTATCATTTGAAAATTAACATACGAATACTTGCGATTATAATTTGCATAAAACATGTTTGGGTATGGTGAGTTTATTTACCGAGTCATTTCGTTGAATGCCGTTCAAATGTCGAATTGATTTTTTCTCGGGTTGATATTTTTTCGCCTCTTTCGCCATGTTTTGTGGACTAGCAACTCGCTCTGAATTTGCTACGAACGTACGTTGTTCCTACTATATCCCTTATCTTATATATAGTTCCAAATCTTCTTATCTAATAAAATAATATATAATTTATAAATTTCAGCTTTCTGGATTTAGTAGTAATGGCTGTGTTTTGATAGTCAGTCAGAACAAACGAATTTTTAACGTGTATACGAGTTTCTTGCTTATTATCTCATTCTAAGGTAAGGCTACTTTTCTTGCTTTATTGATTGGTCTACAAGTATATAATAATAACGTACATAGTTAACTGAAAATAGCTCTGTGACTCAGAAAAATGGACAACGTCGAGTAAGGCTCAAGGTACTTTGGTGATCGTTGTAGAATCCAGTCCTGCGCAGTGTGCCATGCGCCTACACATTTTAACACATCTCAGTCACCAAGTCTAGCATTTTCATTTGATACTTTCTGCTAGTTACTCTAAGAGAGTGATTCTACCCCAGTCGAGCCGGTCCAACAAATTGAACAATAGCTTGGCTCTAACTAATATAAATTAAAATTATTTTGGGCACCGTTTGAACGCCTATCAAACAAATGTCGTTAAAATAGCCAACGACAAAAAAACTGATTTCGCCTCCTTTGGTAGAACCTTTCAAAGCACTGAATTGAAAAGCTTGATCATAGTACAACAGAAAAGTATTCCAACGGTATTATGTTTTTAAGTATCTCGTCATAAAACTTTAATAGGAAGAATTTACAATCTACATTATATAAATGGTTTTGTTACATAAAGTGACCCTACAGGTGTTTACACGAGAACGCTATAACATACCTTAATGAAGTGTTCTAACGTACTTGGTAATTGGTAGAATGTTTGTTAATTGTAAAAATACACATGAAAAAGATATCACGAATCAATTATAATGGACAAACACGACGAAAGCTTGCATTTCAGAGCACAACCTTATCTAGGTGAAACTATAAAATTCAATTCACGAAGCGTAAATAGAGACCAATAAGTCTATTGTTTAATCTAATGGAAATATATTAAGTAGCAATAGTTATTACATAAGGAAGATGAACTTCCTACAAGCTGTATTATTTTATCAAATATACCGTAAATTTAATAAAGGTCATCTACTTTCCGTACTTCTCCTATGGTCCCAACTGCGAATGAAATGGGTCTCTTTGTGGCATTATTCCGATGTAAACCTAATTTCTAAATTGATAGCAGTTCTCTTCAATTGAAATGAAACTTAGTGGTTCCTCTATCGTGGCCCAAGTAATTTAACGAAATATGTAGGATCGGGTTGTACGGGCACTTATATAGGCCGTTCCGTGTAGAAATACGACCAGTCTCGAGGGTATTATGCCCTATGGCGGTGATTTGAGACATATTTTTTATTTATGACTTTAATATTTCCGGTTCTTGGGCAACCTTCAGTTTTCAGGCTTATAAGTATTTTGTATGAGGGTAAGCTTGGATGAATTATAACTTAAGGTAGCTGAACAGTTTCCGCACTGAATTATAGCCGAAAAAGTCGTTACTTAGTATTTATAAGCTTAAGGGTTGTAATTTAAAGTAGCACATATATACAATGTTTTATTACTGTACGATCATTCGATAAACTAATTAATACGATAATTTATACTAGAAATATCTGTTTATATTATATTATAATTATAATTTTATTGGTCACCAGATGAAATTGCTAGATTTCTTAGGCATGGATTTTATGTTGCTTTCATTGATTCTGTTAATATATACGAGAATAATTTAATCAAATGTTTGGACTATTTACGTATTTTGTATATGATGTGGCTCTATTATCAGAAAGTATATGTGTATATAGTGTATAATTGGCTGGTTTGATGAATTTGATTTGATTGAAATAAATACTAATGATTTTTTTGATAAGAGTAACGATTAAGTTAGATTAGATAGACAGCCAGACCATTTCATCGACAACCACCCGATGCGAGGATCGAACCCGTGCCTTTTGCATTCAACACTAAGTCCACTAAGCGCAGCACGGAGCTATCAATAGACCAACCATTAGGATATAATTCTGGTTAAACCATTCCGCCATCTCGTATCATCAGACTGAATAAAATCACGTGTGCTCATTCGCTTGAGAGTGTGTGAATCTGTTGAGAAATATAATTTGCATTGCGACTCGATGTAAGTGGTAAGGAAAAGAACGGGATTCATAGAATAATCAATGAATAATAAAGAGGCTCGGAAAATCGTTAAACTCTGCTGAATAGAGACTGCTATTAACTATGTTTAGACCGTCAATTTGTTAGTTACTCGAATATTGATGAAGATACAGCGCATTGAAGTTCTGAAGTGGGGCGCTTTGATGTCACTAGACGCTAACATTTTAAAGGTTTATCGATACATATCTACACGTGATGCGAAACTTTACCTCGATATATGTTTATCATTGTTGTTCTGATGGAGAAAAGAAAAAATAAGTCACAAATAATACTGGCAGGACTAAAGGCACACACTCACACATAACATCACGCCCATAATCCCCAAAGGGTAGGCAGAGTCAAAAGGGGAGCAGGCCCCTTTAACCACATTTAGCCAAAAACAAAACTGGGCTGGGTTAGATGGAAAATTGTGAAAAGGTAGTGACAAGTGACTACACAATCACATATACCATCAGTCGCGTTTTACGACATGCTATGCAAGAAACACATTTAGCACATTATTTTTAAGTCCCAGACCAACACGGGACAGTTAAGGATAACTGTTTACACATACACATTCATAATTAATATCGTCACGCTCGCAACCCCTAAAGGTATACACAGAGTCCATGGAGTCGTTAGCTCCTGTAATCACATTTAACCAAAAATAAAATTGAACTGAGTTAGGCGGAAAATTGAAATTTGGGAAGAAAGAGTGACCAAATTGCCTACATAATAAAAAACCCAACACTGTATTAATATAAGTCACCTTTTTCTATGCCAGGCTAGGAACAAAATTGGCACATTATTTTTAAGTTCCAGACTAATATATCTTTTTAATATTGCTATATTTCTAAGGTTGGAAGGTATTGATTGGTAGTTTTTCTTGCAAAAAATATTTGATGGATAGAATTCGAGTTGAGTGAGGTTCAAATTAGGCTTTATCCAGGTCAGGTTGTTACGATGATCGACCGTCTGTAAAATGTTTTATATAACACTCGGTAACAGCATTTTTAGGAGATGAAATGTGCCCTATATATTTCTCACTATATATGTATCAAGTTAAATTATGATAAATTACGTAGTAGGTAGGTAGGCCAAGAGTATATGTAGTTATAAGATTTTTTTTATATTGTTAGTAGGGAGTAAGAATTCATCCTACTAAAAAGTTCTTAGCTTCTGTCCGCGGCTTCGCTCGCGTAATACATTGATAAAACATAATCTTTAATGTTAGTCAGGTGTATTTCATTAAAATCCATTCAGTAGTTTTTGCGAGAAAGAGTAACAAACATCCATCCATACATCCATACAAACTTTTACGTTTATAATAAATTATATAAAAAATATAAATCTCCAAACTGACACACCAATTCCCTAGTTCCAAACTAAGCTTATGCTTGTGCTATGGATACTAGGTGAACGGATAGAAATACCTAAATACGTTTATAAACATCCATGACTCGAGTAGAAATGTCCATGTTCATCACACGAAACATTTGCCCCCAGCGGGTTTCGAACCCGCGACCCTTGGTTTCGTGGTCAGGGTCTCTGACCACTCGACTAACAGGCCAGTCAATCAAAAATATAAGAAGGATATGTACACCTCTAACGAATTACGTTCGTAATATAAAACCAATATTTCAGATATTAGTGTTAGAGAAACAACTAAGCGTTGTATTAATAACCCCAGTTGCGCTTTCAGTTTTAATTACACCGCAAACCGAAGTTATTGTATCATCAGCAACAGAATCTGAACATTACTTACCTTTATTCTTGACACAAACGAAGAAAATATGTTCAGCTTGTGTTTCGCACCGTACATTCTACTTACAACCTTACAGAGTCGGTAAAACGAGACCAATAGTCTAACCGAACTCAAAATGAAAACTTTACACGGAAACTAAACTCATATTAGCAATTCGTACGTTCCAAACTTAAATATCACTTATCTTGCACGGAACAAAAATAATTTTCCTTGCGTCTCTAGTTAAGTCAGTGGGCGGAATGTGAAACTATTCTCGTATTATTATTAATTTCGAACACACGCTTCTCCCCGTTTATTTAAATGTACTCTCTGCTAACAAGTCAAGCATGTAACTTAATTTCGAAGTTTACGTTCGGGCTTTGGGAACGGTTAACTTGCGATCGAACATGCTTGGCAGAATTATTATTGAACTAATGGTTGTTGCGCACTTTTATAATATTACGCTTTGGTTAAATATTCGAATTCTTTTCACACATTTTTTTCGAAAGAAATGTTGTACTAATCGTTAATTGTAAATATATTTATACTCTGTAATTCTGCAGACCAGCTACCCAAGATTTAAAAGAAATGATGTAGTTTTTCTCGCTTAATATAAATAACAGTGCAAAAATACTATGATTTATCGTACATTAAGATAACTCTTATTTGCAGATTTGTACAGGAAAATTAAAAAAAAGGGATGTTAAATAAAAATAAAAATGAGGTAGTTAAAGCATTTGAGTTGTTTTAATACTGACATAGCTTTTTAATTCAAAAAGTCAACGCATCCCCATTTCCAAAGGTAAAAACTTTTGTTGTTGTTGACAACGCAATTGTGTGGATAAATATTTTTTACATTATTATTGTTGATGTACAATGCAATAATTAGTCTATGGTTCTAAGTTGACGTCTATAGTTTTCCCGTCTCTATTTTTTTTACAAATATGGCGCTTGAGTAATGTGTGCATTTTGTGTGTCGTTCAGTTCAGTTATAGTCAAGTAAATAAAAAACCTTCTTACCATATTATCAAGTTGCTTCATTTAATAACATCAATTATACCCACTGTCCCGTGTTGGTCTGGGACTTAAAAAGAATATGCCAACTGTGGTTCTTGCCTAGCATGTCGTAAAAGGCGACTAATGGTATATCGGGTTTTGGGTGTGTGATTGTGTAGGCGACAGGTTAGCCGCTTGTCACTGCTTTTTCACCATTTTCCTTCTAACCCAGCCCAGATTTGTTTTTGGCTGAATGTAGTTAAAGGGGCCTGCTGTTTCTTTGACTCTGCCTACCCCTTCGGGGATTATGGGTGTGATGTTATGTATGTATGTATGTACATTATTATACAAAATAGAGTTAACACCCACACTTCTGTTTGACTTAAGTATCTGGTTACTGAGTAAAGTTTGTTTATTATACCAGCGTAAATTTCTTATCGGCTCCACATCCTTACCACCTGTGTGTCATGCGATTTAAACATAAGCGAACGGTTTTCTGTTGATAATAACTTACAACGCGGAACTATTGTGAGAGTCAACATCGAAGCACGAATGCCTATTTTATCTAAATATTAATGTTAATTTATTGAGTGTACTGTCATCCTCAAGCATAATTATACTGCACACATCTCGCAAGCTTGTAGTGAATACCAAGATGAATGCGTATAAGTGGTACCTTTCAGGACTTTTATTGTCATCATTTTCTCACGTCCCATGTTGATCTGGGGCTTAAAATAATGTGTCAACTGTGGTCCTTGCCTTTAATGTCACAAAATGCGACTAATGATGTATAGGGTTTTAAATGTATGATGATGTAGGCGACGAGCTAGCCACTTGTCACTACTTTATCATAATTTTCCATACAACCCAACCCAGTTAAATTTTTTGCTGAATGTGGTTAGGGGCTAGCTGCCATTTTGACTCTGCCTACCCCTTCGGGGATTACGAGCGTGATGATATGTATGTATTTCCTTCTATATAAAACGATTACTTATCGACCTGTCTTAAGACAGGGTCTGCCTGGACCTTAATTCTAGTTAGTGAGTCGGATTATTATATTAAAACGACTAATCTCTATTTTGTTTTGTTTATCTTAGGTTTGAAAGGTAAAAGGTGACCTTGCATAGGTCACATCTGACCTTTGTAACTTTTAGACAAGGGAACCAGACATACTGGATAATGGTTACACATGCATAGTTATTTTAAAGTTTATTTTCCTCGCAATGTTTCCTCTCATCGTTGAGCTAGTAGTATATTAGTACCTGCATAGATGTTGAAAACGTATTATAAGTTATAGCAGGAATTAGTTGGAGATACCATCAACAAATTGCGTTTTATCCAAAATTTACCTAAACTTTAAGTCATCGTTTTAAATAAGTATTAAATATGAATTTCCAGATCTAATGATAAACTTCTTCAAATAGGTGTATTTAGTGTGACCATCTTAACTTAAAGCTACCTACCTAACAAGTTCGTCCAGCTTGTAATATGAATTTGAACAATAGAAGGAAAATATTTTTTTAAATATATTTCATAAACCCAACTTGAACCCAATAAATCAATATAATGAAATGTGTGTAGGAGACATGTCCCACAGTCTCAGAAAAGATAAATACAAAATTTGGCATTGTTTTCCAAAACTAAGCAGGATTTGTTTAGCTTCAAAGCAGTATTTGTAGCTGCAAAAATCTCAGCGCGGAACTTTAAATTTAGGTCAAGAAAATAAAGAGGTTGTCTAGAAAAAGTTCAAGAGAAATCCGCAGAGAAGTATAAGTGTAATAAGATAAATGAAATAAATCAATAAATATTAGACATACGTCACATTCATATAATTACAAAAAAAAAATTGTAATTAGGATCAACAAAATACCACAAATACCAGAGACAAGAATTTGTACCAAAAATATTTTTGTCCCGACGCAGAATTCAAACCCAAATCCCTTGCGTTCGACGCAAAGTCTGAACCACTGTACCTACGGGGCAGCCTATATATAACAATACGTTTGTAAATCATGAAGCATAATATGCTTGACTGGAGTATCCAGCGTGTATATTATACACGCTGGATACTCCAGTACATCAAAATTCAATTGGGATAATGTCATTTTGAGTAGTCTTACAATATATAAGAAGTAATGTATGTAATTAAATAATTAATTTCAACTAACAAATAATAAAAAATCATACAATAGACACTAGAGAAGAATAATCTTATTCTAAAGATATATCTCCGAATTGAGTACGCAAAAGAACTCTTATCCCAAATTGACCGAATACATTTTTTCGTTAAAACACAAACCAGTGGCAAACATCTTTAGGGTAAGTATTCCCTACTTGACGTGAGTAATTTATTAACGTTTCTGCTTACAAAAACATGTTTACGTGGTTATTACTTATCCGGGTATTGTTGGAAAAAAGTTCTGGAGGGCTTGAGCTTGTAATAAGGAAATATTACTCCATGTACGATCGAACTGGCCAGGGAGTTGATGTTAATGTTACATATTTTCCCTCTTTCGTCTCACAATTTCACTTTTACGTCCGTTTTAAATCTGCTTTTACGTTTTAATGGCCAATTATGACAAGGTGTTATACAAAAAATATAAGTATGTTATTAATAGAACAACTTTTGGATGATAATAATTAGTTGCACAAACTTAAGAATAAATAAATGCATTGTTATTTTTTTTGTTTAATTTAGATTTAATATTAAAAAAAAATCACAGATTTCGTACCTCACTCGACTATCGAGCACATTGGAAATGAATTTACGGAATATGAACTTTTAGACTTTTTTCAAAAAGGTTAGGCTACAGAGCAAGCCCTTAACCCGGTCGTCTTTGTTTTAGGCTCAAATTGTAGCTGAATAAATTGTCTAGATTTTTGATATCATTCTTCGTTTCCAAAATATCAAGTTTTTTCGAATAATTCTTTTTACATTTTACAGCTCTATTGCGCTATGCGTCTTTTTTTGAATATAATATCTTCCCAACTCTCCGAGACATAATGGGATCGCACTTTTTTGTGAAATTGGAGCCTACACTGGAGTGAACGAAAATACATTTCCACTGTCAAAACTTAAATTGGTAATATAAATTCATTTTACGGTGCATCTTTACATAGTAAAAAACAAAGTCGCAGCTTCTGTCTGTTCGCTGAGATCTTTTTAACTACGCAAGTGATGTTGATGCGGTTTTCACCAATCGACAGAGCAATTCAAGAGGAAGGTTTACATGTATATTTTCATATTGTTTGTTGCTCACCGTGCGAAGCTAGGTCGAGTCGCTAGTAGTACAATTATATCGTATAAAATCACCTTATATCAATTTCATCTAACCAAATATTGCAAGATCCTAAAATAAACACACACACAGAGTCTTAGACTACATAAACTTTCGCTACATACACCAATATAATGTTTCAACCTAGTTAAGAAATGTGAGGTTTCAATATGTAGGGCGAGTCTGAAGTATGTTCGCGTAATAAGGATTAACCCTTCTACCACATCTCATTAGTAAAACGACCCACAACGCGGGTAACTGCGACCCCGAAAAAATCCTTATAAATGTTTTGTTCGCAACCAGATCTCAAAAACAGGGCTTTTATGTTCGTCTTTTTGTTCTGGAATATATTTTTTATAGTCATATGGGTCATCATCTTCCTAGCGTTATTTATTTATTTATTTGACAATATATTTGTAGCTTACAGATAAATCCAAAACGCACACAAGTTTAGATTTTATACCAGATTAATTCAAAATACAAACATAACTTTATGAGCACACATGCAACATGTCAGAAATTAAACATTAACACATCAATTAGAATAATATCATACAAAATAATCATAATACATTATGTCTCGTCCTTAGACGGGGTCCGCTTAGACCATGATCCAGGATTTAGGGAGTCTGGTAATTACATTGAAGCGACTGCCGATTTGACCTTCGTAACCCTAAGATAGGCGAACCAGACAATTTTTGGATCATGGTTACAAATCCAAAATTGTTTGAATTTGCAGGTTTCATCACGATGTTTTCCTTCACCGTCGAGCTAGTGGATAGACGTCGAGATAGACTTGAAAAATCCAGAGGTACGTGCCCGGGTTTGAACCTGCACTTCTCGGTTAAGAGGCGTGTCCTTACCATTGAGCTACCACCGCTACCTTTTAGTTGAATTTAGTATGACACAGATATTCATGATCACGGGACTAATACATATTTATAACTGTATCGGGAAGTGCGATGGCCTGCGGAGTTTGGTAATGAGCATTTATATATTTAACTAGCTCCTGCCCGCGGCTTTGCTTGGTTAAACATAGCTTATGTGTTATTCTAATGTATAAGCTTTACCTATTGTTAATTTTCATTAAAATTCATGCAGTACTTTTTGCGTGAAATAGTAACAAACATCGACACATCCACACAAACTTTCGCGTTTATAATATTAATGAGAAGTTAATGAAACCTAGGCAGTTAACGGTAAAATTGCGTTATAACTATTGAAAAATAGGTGTAATTTATATCTTTTATGTTAAAGAGATCAGTTGAATAAAAATTTTACAATAAAAACAAAAAAAGACAGAAATATAACGTAAAAATTAAAAGTATATAATTTTCACACCAAGGAGGGTTTAATCCTCGATCACAATCAAAGTAATTCGAAAACATAGCCACCTACGGTTTATGTACTTATACATATACTGTTACACTCTACGAGGGTCCTTCCTTTTATCTATATTTGATTTGTAATGTAATGTGTGCATAAAAAAAATATTTGTCTTTTCTCGAAATTCAAATTCTTTGTTTATCAAAACACATCATCGTGGCTTAGGTATGAGACATCACAGGCAAACACATTTACTATCGTATTTAATATTATAGTAAGGGTAAAAATTGGTAGGTTACTTGATGAAATGTTCACTTTATTTATAAGGCTTGACACGGTTCAAATTCAAGCGAGTAGGTTAACATGTAGGTATTTTATTTAAATATTTATCAATTTTCATCATCATTACATTTGGAGTTGTTTGGTAGGAGTAGCTCAACATTTCTAGAAGTACGTTTCAACTAGACTAAATTATTTAATTTAAACTTTCTATAGGAGTTGTTAAAGCACTATATAGGTCTCCGAAATCTCTTTAAAATAAAATTGTTTTTTATTTTATTTTATATGAGGAGCTCAGAGTTTTGTTGACTCCGAATAACTTCAATGGCCACAATAAAATGGTTCAACGGCTCAGAGCAAAAAGAAAATAACTATATCTTACCCGTGACTTTCTTTGTGTGGAATTAACAATGAAATGCTTGCGCAAACCCTAATATTTTTTATTGAAAATAAAAGTAGGTAATCGTATTACAAAAATAAATTTAAGCTTTTTTTATTTTTACCAGGACAGTGAATGTTGCGTCAAACCAATTCGGTAGTTTTGGATTTTAACCCAGACAGACAGACATACACATATCTTTAAATAATTTAAATACATATGCAATAACAAACAATCAAGCACGCAATCCCCGAGAGGGTAGGCCGAGTCTACGGAGAAATAAACGCCATGAACCACATTTAACCGAAGATCAAACTTGATCTTGACACTTTTTTATCTAACTCAACTGGGTTAGGTGGAAAATGGCGAGAAAGCATGGTAAGGGGCTAGCTCAACACCCATAATCATCATGGCTTCCAATAATTGTTGATAACAGCGTAATCGTTCCTCTGAACTTCATGCCAGGGCAAGATTACCCAGAAATCCATAATTAATCCAATTTCAAGATTTGCTGTAAACTTAACCTCGTTTAAAAGCAATACACCAGAACCCCACGTTTGAAATTACACACTTCAAAGAAAACCCCATATAGTAAGCCTTAAAAGTATACTTATAAGAAAGTATAATATTATAAGGGAAGGACAAAATCAGAAGGTTACACCCACGCCTTGAACAAACTTGATATTAAATTTGAACACCTAAATAAAGCTTCACGAGATTGTGACGTCATCAAAAACAGTTTACGTATTAAGAGTGCTACAGGCATACATTATACAATCATTATACGGTCGCTACATAACCTTTTATCCGCCCACTCTGCCAAATTTGATTTGGTCCAATTTTGTACCGTCGGAAAAATTTATTTGTAATTCTATTTCAGTTTTTTTTTATTTGGAATTGTTTTTTTGGAGCACACTAGATTTTTATTAAAAAAATATGTTTTTTAAGGTCTTATGGTACTTTTCAGCAACCTATTTTGTCAATAGCCAATTTTAGATATTCGATTGTGCTAAAATAATAATAAGCAAGTTATGGATTTTATTTTAAGCATATCATATCATTTTGATTTAAGCAGACTATTAAGTACATTCCACCGTTACAACTGAAAAACTTATCATATTTTGATGGATAAAGTGACAAAGAATTCGTTAATTGCAAATTAAGCCAAATTTTCATAGACTTTTATCTAAAGAAAAAGTTAGAAGGACGCCATTGTTTCATAAAAGTATTCCATTTTCAAATTAATTGCTTTTTAAAATCATGTGTAGCTATTGTTTTTCCCATTCGGAAACTCGAAACGGAGGTGCCAGCTGTTTTCCTTGCTAACATGTCGTATAAGACGCTCTAGCCATTTGTTTTGACTTCCACAAATTCATCTATAACAACTCGAATTTAGACTAAATGTGGTTTAAATAGTTCATTGCTCCTTAGACACTGCCTACCCCTTTGGAATTGGAATGATGATGAAACTTATGTATAGCAAGACGGTTAATTTTCACATCAAAACGCTTAATGTCTCTGTCAACCGTATCCCATGTCTCGCCGAATAAATGAGCCAGTGATTCTGTCGCCTCGTTGCCTAAAACACAAATTAAATCTTAAGACCCAGAACATAGAGCTTTATTCATCATAACGAGTTTATTTCGAGACCGAATCATACGGTTGTTTGTCGGCGTTGACATGCGGTTTTTTTTTTTAATTTATAGTCTTACGTAGGTGGCTTTACAATTAAATTGTCTTGAGTATTTTATTCTATGAATAAATTTGCATGGGCGTGTAATTTTAAGTATAGGTGTAGACGTATCGTAATCTTTGCGTGCGCTTGAACGAAAACGCCATTTACTCAATTATTGGAAGAAAATAAGAATGGTTATTAGTCAGATTTATTCATTCTACGAGTTACTTATCGATTGTCCTTTTGAAGCATTAAGCTATTTCTGTATGCACGTATATAACACTTGAACGTTCATATATGATAGCCCGATGGTGCAATCTGCAGTGACCCTGCCCCATGCACCATGAGTTGTGGGTTCGATCCCCACCCAGGACAAACATTCGTGTGATGAATACTTGTGTTTGTTCTGTGTCTGGGTGTTAATATTGAATATTTAAGTATATATTTGTAATACCACTGTTGATTCTGATATCCGTAACACAAGTGCTTAAGCTACTTACCTCGAAGTCAGATCAATGTATGTGATGTAGTTTGATGTAGTCTGATATATATTGTGTTGTCTTTGTCTTTTATTCAATGCTGGTTACCATACAACTTACATACTTTTATGCCCGTAATCCCTAAAAGGGCATAGGATAGGGAGGAGAGAAGCAAGGGATACTTAAATCACATTTAGCCAAAAATAAGCTTGCCATGGGTTGAATGGAAAATTGTAAATAAGTCGTGATAAGTGGTTAGCTAGCAAAACGGTTAATATATATTTTTATATTAAATCTGCAAACTGTTTTACTAAGTACACTATGTAGATTCAAAATGATCATGTATTTATTTTGTAAGGTAATAATTATTTTAGACAGATGAAGCCTAAAACCGTAATTGCATGTCCTCAAAATTTGGATCACGTTGTCATCGCCTTTGGCAGTAAAAATATTTCTGGAGCCAACCGCCCTCAGTTCCATTGTACTCAAACAAGGACCCGGAGTATTCTTCATTTTTATTGGACATCATCATTAATATTCATAAGGGGAAATCAATTTATCCGTTTCCAAACGGGCTGTATAACGTATATATAAAGCTATGAAGACAGTATATGGAATTTTATTCAATCTTACGGTGTTGTGGATGTCTATTTGACTTAAACACTTTGGAATTTCTCTCCGTCTTAAAATATAGACTATGAATTCTGTTATATGTTGGCCTGTATTCAAAAAGAATGTTCTAACTGTTATTCCTTGCATAGTATGTAGACAAACAGAACTCAATCTTATTTTTGGCTGAAAATGGGTTAAGTGGCAATTTCTCCTTGATTTTCCTACCCCTTTGCCGGCATTGCGGGCGTGAAGGTTCGTATATACATAGAACTATGGATTAAAATCTAGTAGCCTTATCAAAAACCGTTTAATATATTACAAACCCCGTTAAAAGAAAAACCAAGCGATTATTTATATGTGGTAATTGTAAAATGAAAAATAATAGCATACTTACAATTTCCAGCAAGGATGTCCATCGCTTGCGAGGGGCGTTGGTTTACATTGGGAACCCGCTAGTATTTAAGTACATAGTTTCGAAAAATCTAGAGATACTCGTATGTGTTTGAACCCGCAGTCCTCGGATATGAGGCGGGTGTTAACCATTAAGCCACCTTCCTTTAAATGTAAGTGACTGGCTCTTCAGAGGTGTTACGCAAAATGAATGTGGATCAATACCTAGTCCCATTATCGGCTAACATGCTTACGTAAGCTAGGTGAACTAATTCGAACTGGCACAAGCACTTATCCAATCTAATAAGTCACGATTACGACTTGCTGAATATTCGCAGGGAGATAACGATAAACCTACCTCATCGGACATACTAACGAGTTGTAATATCGTATAGGATTTATTATCTATATGTTTTTGTGTGAAATAAGTTGTGTAATAAACCTCAGGACCTTATACCGTCTTTTATTATGTTTGGTTTACCAAATATCATCGAGAAAAAAACATACAGACAAAACTATTTTCGCTTTTTTAATACTACAAAGACAAATACATGAAAAACAATTGTTTTATTTATTTTCACACTTCTGAGTGAAATATGTATGTACTCTGGTAAAATTTCGAAATGAAAAATTGCCTTCATTATATACGTGACATTGTTGATTAAAATTGACATCGAAAAAATAAATGCCCATTATAATTCAAAACGTGTACACAAGTATTCTGTGTTAATAACAGCTTTATTATCAATAATAAATAATGGTTATTATTTATCACTTACGAAATTTTGTGATACAAAATTTCCAAACAATTCATTTTCCAAACTTACACACCAATTCCCCTTACACTCCAATTCCATAGTCCTAAACTAAGCTTAAAAGCTTGTGCTATGCATACTAGGTGAACGGATAGACATACTTAAATGCGTTTATAAACATCCATGACTCTCATCACACGAAATATTTGCCTCTAGCGGGATTTCAACCCGAGATCCTTGGTTTTACGGCCGGGGTCTCTGACCACTCGACCAACGGGCCACTCATAAAATGAATGAGTGATGAAATTATATCAGTCAGATGTAAAGTTTCAATAGCCGCTGTTCGTTTGACAAATGAGTAAATAATATATTTGTTGAATGCATGGTTATTATTATTGAAAAACATGTTATAATTATTTAACAAAAGAAAGATTTTCCCACAGCTTCGCCCGCGTAGCGAAAGTTTTTTCCGACAGGTCCAACAAAAACTTAACTAAATTATACACTTTAACCATTCTCAAGGATCACTCTATCTATTGGCGAAAACCGCATGAAAATCATTTTAAAGTTTATCGCGAAAAGACAGACAGACGCAGCGAAGGACTTTGTTTTATATTGAATAGTGATTTGTTAGTGTAAAAAAAATTTTGATAAATGAATAAATTTCCTCAATAAAGTGCATTACGAAAGCGAAATGTCTCAAAAGTATTTTAAGACTAGCTAACCCGGCGCACTTCTTAACGCCCGTTCTCGGATTTTCGATACCCATTTTGTTTTATTTTTCGCGCAACTTTTTTATTTTTTCTTTCATAAGAACCTTCACTTGACAATAACAAACACAACTAAAAAAGAATTAGCAAACTCGGTTTAGCAGTTCTCGAGATTTGTGCTTAGCAACACATTCAGCGATTAATTTTTTTAATATAGACTCTCAGCGCTCCGCGCTTTCACCCGCATAGTTTTCGTTCCTGTAAGAATATCGGGATAAAATATAGCCTATGTTACTTTCTGATAATGTAGCTTTCCAATGGTGAAATAATTTTTCGGCACAATAGTTTTTGAGTTTATTCCTTACAAACATACACACACACAAAAATTCAAATCTTTCCTCTTTATAATATTAGTATAGATAGTGTCATCACTCCCATTGTCTACGCCTTATAACTTGCCCTAAGTAAAGACCTTTACACCCATCCAACTTCACCTCACCGAGCGAACAGGCGACATTGTGCCACCTTCCGTCCTCAGGAAGTGGCCGTATTGTGCTCGACCCCAAGGGACTTAGAAAATAAGTATTCCAGCCTCACTTGTACAGAACTTTTTACATTCATCTGAAGTTTCTGAGACGGCGAATGAGAACGGCATTCGTTTACTTTTCAACGTGGACTCGGGTTTCTAATTTCATTTACTTATAACTTAGTTCATATTATTCTGACTATTTTTTTTTTTCAGTCTGGACCGAATGGTGATTTTTTTTTATTTTATGGTAAATTACTTGAAGTATACAATTTAACTAAAAAATATCACAATGCTTTTATCCTTCAGATGCAATACTTATTTTTTTCTCGGTAAAAGGTATCTTTTGTATATTATTTTTATTAATCTATATTTTTTCATAGAAAATTTTATGAGTCATCATTGAGTAATTAAGATATGATGTAGGCGAACAGATTAACTTACTTCCGTACTTATAATTTAAGTTAGAATAAACACCATTTTTAACATCAATCATTTTTTTATAAACACGCCTTTCATCAGAAAGTAGTATAGTATAACATAGATGATAGATATATTTTGAAACAGCAACTTACTTAACGCACATACATACATAGCATCACGCCAAATAATCCTTAGGGAAACGTCCGAAAGCAATAAGTTCCCTAAATTACAGCAAGTCAAAGCTACGTAAGGAACATAGTTGGTACATTCCCTTTGAGTCCCAGACCAGGACTCAATATTTAAATAAAAGCTTCTAAAATCTGTGAAGCCTAAGAAAGTCCCGCAAACACGGTGACGCTAAACCGAATTCTAAGTAAAACCACAGGCGGAACCTCCGCATAGCAAGTTTGAAAACGCTCGCAAATTCCGGAATTGCCGAACGGTATTTTATTCGCAGTTCCGCGCTCAAACTAAATTACTGGTAGCCTCGTGATTAGAATTGTTATGCCCTGATTAGGTTTAATTGAATTCCCTGGATTGATCCGTGTTTTCGCTGTAATGCTTGGCGAAACTGATATTGCTGTGGACTGTTATAGAAATTCGATAACTTTGGAACAGTGATCATGAGCTTGTTGGATCGTGTTTAGGGTTTTGTTGCATGGAAAATGTAACTTATATAGTAAATTTACTTATTAGTCGGCGGTGTTATTTGTAAGCTTTAGGTAAATACGTCACCAGCTGTTAAGGTCAATGCATCAATATATAAAGCCATTACATGCATATTTTGTGCATATTATTATATGACATATACGAGATAGTAAGCCAGGATTTTACTTTCGACTTCATTTTGTGAATTTGGAGAAAATTAGGATTAATACTTCCTAGACAGAAATAGTTTTTTTTATTTGGTCGTTTATGGTTAATAAATAATTTATTTAAATCACTTTCTTTTAATTTAATTTGATTCTGAATGAATTATAAACATTAATTCGTAATGATTAATAACATTAGAAACATTTATGCGTTTCTCATAATCATATGAGGACTTTTTTAAATTCATGTGCTGGCTTTAAATTATATTACATTCAATTATCAGATATAATTTATTATGTATTTTGCTACATTTGGCAATAATGAACACACATCTCAGTTAAAATGCGCCTTTCTCAGATAGTTAGTGAGTTACAAAGACTGTCTTGTCTTTGTATTAAATGATCTATATATTAATACGTGAAGCAAAAACTTTGTACCCTTTTTATAAGAATTACGCCGACGGAGGAGTATGAGATTTGGCACAGTTAAAGTTTATATGGAGAAGGAGTGCAGAAAGCTAATATTTTAATAAATAATAAAAAAAAAACAAACTAATAATGTTTACATTTCAACCAGCGGGCGACCATTAGTATAAATAAATATCCGAAGACATCTCATACATTAATCTAACTCTGAGGTAAGTAGCTTACGCTACTTTCACTTGCACTAGTATATATGCTACGGATATCAGAATCAACAGTGGTTTAACAATTACAAATATACATATACTTAAATATTGGATATTAAAACCCAGACTTAGAACAAATACAATTCATCACACGAATATTCGTCCTGGTTGGGGATGGAACTCGCGCCTCTTGGCGCATGAGGCCCTACCTCACTACCGGATGCGCCATCGAGCCAGTCGAAGCAGAATTTTAATTTTGATCTCCAAGCTAACTGTAGTTAAATATCTTAACAAATAATCTCAAATGTAATCATAAACTATACTAATATTAGTATAGTTAGAGATATCTAAAGCTTAAGAGTTTGTTTGTATGCTAATCTCAGGAACTACTGGTCCGAATTAGAAAATTCTTTTTTTATTGTATAGTTTATTTATCAAGGAAGGCTTTATAACATTAACCATAAAAGCAGGTGTAACCGCGGGCACAGCTAGTGAAGAAATGTAAATTTCACGCGGAAATTCGTTTTTAAGTTACATTACAATTTAAAGTACTCCGCGTGGAGACAGCAATAAAAAATGGATTTGCGATTTGCGGCAGTGTCTGTGTGGAATGGAAGCTACTGAGGTTTATTCGTACCGAAATACTGGTTCCGGAATAATTCAGGTGTGTAAAAGAAATATCTGGTTGATTGAATTTTTTTTCGCATCTTGTAAGCGTCGAAAGCTATTTCGCGAAATTAACTAAAGTACCTATATTAGGCAAACAGGAACGAAGAGAGGAGAATCGTTTGTTGGATACATAAAAGAAATCCTGACATATATTTTAAATGAGATTGTGCTAGTTATGCTTTCACGTCTAAACCACTTAATCGATTCAACAAATGTCCTGTACAAATGTACTTGTCTGGTTTTTTTAATAGACAGACAAACTAGCAGAGTAATAACGTATAAGTTCGCATTTCTTGAAGATGTAGTTCTATATAATTTTAACAACGAAACAGGCGACACGTTTTTAAACCTGGCTGTTCATAAATTAACAAGAAAAAAGTGTAATAAAAATGTTGCAGTTTTTACATACATACATAATGTCACGTCTTTTTCCCATGGGGGTAGGCAGAGATCACGTACTTCCATTTGCTACGATCCTGACATACACCTTTCGCTTCTTCTACATTCATAAGTCTTTTCATACACGCTCGTCGGTTAAGGTGCTGTTTACCTGACCTTTTATTGCAGTTTTTAAAACGGCAGAATTTAACATGATAACTTTTATAATGCAATTTATCGAAAAACTCGCAGAGCCTAACCTAATGTATTATACATACAAGCAAATTCAATATATCCGTGGCAAAAGTTAAACGACAGCAACTCAACCAGAACGTCAATATTATTGTATCAAAGTGGCTTTATTCGTTTCGCGTAGATCGCTCCATGCTGTTACCCCTATTTCAATATAAACATTGAATCTGTCGAGTTGTACTCTATAAAGGTTCAGATTTCCTCAGGGATCCGCGTTACAGGACTCAAAGCTTGCTCAGACACAAACATGTCACGTGTTTACACAAGGCTATTTTGCCGTTACTTTCAGTCTAACTTTAGAGTTGTTTGAGCGGCATTTGGAATGATTACTTAAGTTGTGAGCGTATATTTTGGGTGTTTATTTTTACTTACGGGGCTAGCTGCCCTTGATTGCCTACCTCAAAGGGATTGCGGAAGTGATGACATATATATATATATATATATATATATATATATGTTCTTTTTCTTCTCTTTTTTTACATATGTACATCAAAGTCAAAGTCAAAATACTCTTTATTTATATATGTTTGAAACAAACACTTATGAATCGTCAATTCAACAAGAAAATCAACTAATGTTGCTTCTAGCGAGAAGAAACCGGCAAGAAACTCGGTATAACTACCGAGATTCTTGCAGGTTTCTCTTTTCAACAACATATTTTACAAGGGTGTACAAATCATATTTGCCTCTGAACCATGTCATGAAGTCAGGTTGTCAGACACCAAAATATAAAATACATACATACACACCATCACGCACGCAATCCCCTAAGTGGTGAACAGAATTCAAACACCAATAAAGCTCCCTAAACCGCATTTAGCCAAAAAATAGGATGACTGTTTTCTTTTTCTTTCTATCTACTCCGCTATGGAAGTGGCGTGAAGTTTTAGTTAGTTCTGTTTTCTTAATTATAATTTGTAATAAATAATAATGTCCTCCTAACCGATATCGGTCACGGCGGCCAATCTCAACGAGGTCTAGCCAACTGCGCAAGAGATATTATAGTGCATAAGTGTGTGCGCAAACACAGGTGCACTCTCTATTCCTGCACTCTCATAGTCCGGTGAGACGGCAATTCGACATGACCGGAGAGAGGTTAGGCGCAGGATCAACGGCTTAACGTGCTTTCCGAGGCACGGGGGTGATTAAACCGCCAACTTCTTGACTCTGGGCTGTTAGTGAGTCATTTCGGTATTAAAATACCCAGCCACAAATTTTTGGCCCGACCCGGGATTTGAACCCGGGACCTCTTGGTCCTTAGGCGGCGCATGGTACCACTAGACCAACGAGGCAGTCAAATGATTTGTAATATAGTGTTTAAAAACATACTTTAAAGATAGGTAATAGCTATGTATGCCTTTGCTAGCGTCTCTACCTGCATGGTTTGTTACAAACAATAATGTTACGGTATTATTTCCTGTATAAAAAGCCCTATGTCCTTACTTTGAGATCAAACTTTTGTCTAAGTTAATTTCGTAGGGATCAATAAAGTTCTTTTTTGCGTGAAAATATAGCAGACTGACAAATTTACTGTCATATTTATAATAGCAGCGCACCGGGGTTTTACCCGCGTTATTCCTGTTCCTGTGGGAATACGGGGATAAAATATAGCCTATGTTACTTGCTCATAGAGAGGCTTTCCATTGGTGAAAGATTTTTTCATATCGGTCCAGTAGTTTCAGCGCCTATTCAATACAAACAAACAATCAAATCTTTCCTCTTTATAATACTAGTATAGATATATTTGTAAGTATAACCTAGACGAAGTCAGACGCCTGTACTAAAAAGCCTCCGATCTTCAGACCCGCATTCAGCCTTATCCTTTCCTATTGTCCTCGAAAAGAAAACTCGAACCTGACTTTGCGAAGTTTCCCAAACTTCCCGACTGGAGCCTTTTACGGTGGCATAATTAAGCTGCTAGGGCGAAGGTTTACACTCAAAGAAGTACAAAAGGTAAGAGGAGGCGTCATTAATCAAGCCAGTGAGAGATCTTGTCATAATTCGCGGGAAAGTTTTTTGGCGATTTTTATTTTGGTTCTGGGCTGAGCGATTTGTGAAGGCACGTAATTACTTGGAGATAAACATTATATCTCGGTTAGGTAGTAGATTGTCAGAGGCCCTGTATAGAGGCCCCGGAGGGAATAGCCGAAGGCCCCCGGTTAACGAAGTAAGAATAGGGAGTGCTTAAATTAAAATAGGTAAATACAGTTTACATTAAGGGGGCATTGCATCTGATTTTGCCACAGGCTTTAAGTGTAATAGCGATAATCACGATAAGTATATGCTATAGAGATTCATAGACTTTCAATTTCGTTTAAACGTTCCCAACGAAATAAGTGAAATTATCATAAGATTCGAGGTTTAATTGCATCATTTGTATTAAGAAAATTACTTTCGAAATCGATCAGTTTACAGAAAATAAACTTATTGAGACAGATTTTACAATAAAGAAGTTATTACAATTATTTATTTTGGAGAATCAAATTCTTTTGAATAAAATCAACATTATGAATATATTAGTAGATCCATTTACTGTCTCAAATAATGTAAATTATTTTAATTTACATGTGTTGTATTTTTAATCTTGACTTTTGGCTTACCGCAGTTGGATATTCCACACCGACCGCACAGTAAAGAGTCAAATTTCTATAAAAAATAGATATTATATCGTTTTCTACTCAATTGTACATAGTTTTTTAAAGCACAACTTTTTGTCTCATGTTGGTCTGGCACTTAAAAATAATGTACCAACTGTATTTCTTGCCTAGCATATCGTAAGAGGCGGCTAATGATATATGGAGTATTGGGTATGTGATTGTGTAGGCGACGAGCTAATCACTTGTCACTAATTTTTCACAATTTTCCATCTAACCCAGCCCAGTTTTATTTTTGGCTGAATGTGGTTGAAAGGGGCTTACTGCTCCTTAAACTCTGCCTATCTACATACATATTACTATGCCTGCAATCCCCAAAGAGGTAGATAGAACCCATGGAGCAATGAGCTCCCTAAAATATACCAAAAATAGAATTGATAGATGGAAAATTGTGCAAAAGTATTCACAAGTGGCTAGTTCGTTTGTGATCATTCGTACATCTAATACACCATTAGTCACCTTTTATGATTCTAGACAAGAAATACAATTGGTACATTCTTTTTTAGTCCATTAACACGGGACAAAACGTTATTTCTTTTATATAAACGCAGTGTTTACTAATAGGTGTGAAACTCTCAACAACCGTTTTCACTAAAGGCCCTCACAATGGCGTACGTCGAAATCGCTTTGTAAAAACCCCGGCGACCCTCGAGAGGATTTTCATTCAATAAGAACACCCGTAGAATTTTTCTCTCAGCCCTCAAGTCTCGCTCAAATCTTTTCCCGCACTTGAAAATATTTTTTCGTCGAATTGTTCCCCTTTGGTGTTATGGCATGTTTTCTTTTAATTACCAGGTTTAATGGTCGTTTTTATTGGGTGCCATTGATAAGGATCTTGGGGTTGATGTGGCGGGGTCATTTTTACTGGTTGACAATATAAAGTGGAATGCTTTGTTTTTAGAATTATGTTATGTCGGTTCTCTCTGCCTACCCCGCTAGGGAAGTGTCGTGAAGTTTAGTTAGTTTATATTCATTTCTAATTAACTATTGGAAGATGTATTTTCTTATCTGCAGTAGCAGTAACCGGAAATAATAATTGAATTGTAATCGCAGCCCCTCTATTAAGATGCTATTGATATAATTATCACATGACGTTGTCATGTCAATAAGTATGCATATGTACTATATTCAAATGTTAAAGATGATGGAATATCCCGTGATGATTCCAATCCCATTCAGGTCAGAATCAAGACGGCAACATAATCTTTTAGACTTGAGGCGAGTGGGTATTTCATCACCGACCTTCTGCTCTGAAAGAAGAAATCTGACTCATTGCACCAAAGGAGCTGTAAATTTTTGACGTCTAATAAATCTTAAGATAATGTGATGTGGTGTGATTTGATTACTATGCGTCACTCACACAGACCTTATCATAAGGACCAGCATCAGAAATACTTCCACGCAGACACATCATCTAATGTAAATCCTCCTTCAGTTCAGTCAACAAAAAGCAGTAACGTTGATTACCTGCAACAAATAATATTAATCTTTTAAATTCTACATTATATAAGTGAGTTAGAAGTAGTAGATACTAATATAATAAACAAATATTCTTTTACATGTTTAAGTATATTGACTGCATCAGTAATAATAAATATACAAATATTTAGTTACGCTCTTTTCAATATTTTTTCTTTAAACATTCACCTTTAATTTATTTAAAAAGCGGTGGTAGCTCAATGGTAAGAACACGCGCCTCTTAACCGAGGAGTGCGTGTTCAAACCTGGGCACGTACCTCTGGATTTTTCAAATCTATGTACGTATTTATTATACCACTAGCTCGACGGTGAGGGAAAACATCGTGATGAAACCTGCAAATTCAAACAACTTTGGATTTGTAACCATGATCCAAAAATTGTCTGGTTCCCCTATCTTAGGGTTAAGAAGGTCAGATTGGCAGTCGCTTCAATGTAATTACCAGACTCGCTAAATCCTGGATCATGGTCTAAGCGGACCCCGTCTAAGCACGGGATATAACGCTAGGAAAATGATTCACCTTTACTTTATTTACGTCATAATAGATCTCGCCATTTCCTTATTTGGACCATAGATAATAAATATTTTATTCTAGCTTAGATGCAACAAATTTTTTTTCGATTTATTACTTTACAACGTATACTATATCTTCTATAAGAAGGTGTTGAAAATAAATTATATTACTATATTTTGTAAAGTATGGAATGTTAATAGTTTTCACAGTATCTTTTACTGAATTAAACGCCAACCTCAGACCGCAAAAGGAAAATTACAATACAATAACCACGAAAAGACGTAAGTGATTCGTGTCCCCGTGGAGGTTGACAATGCGCTGTTCCCGGGAACGGAAGAGGCGAGTCTTTGTGCCACACAATACCGTTTGTACCGACAACAAACTTTTACATCGACAGAGAAAGGTTTAAAATTGATTATTGACTATTTGCACGATAAATTTTGTGGCAACTTCCCTTCTGAAAGGTCTGGATTGAACGTTTAGCAGATATCGTTGATTGAAATATATTTTTTACTAATATTTTGTAAGTTTAGATAAATAATTTTTCAAAAAAATTCAAGTTATTTGTCTATGAGTTACAGTGTCTATCTCAAGATGTTACTTACATAAATATATAAATAAAATAATAAATAAATATAGCTTAGCGTAGCTTAAGCACTTGTGTTACGGATATGAGAATCAACAGTGGTATTACAAATAAATACTTAAATATCATAATATTAACACCCAGACACAGAACAAACACAAGTATTCATCACACGAATGTTTGTTCTGGGTGGGAATCGCACCCACAACTCTTGGCGCATAGGACAGGTTAACTAACAAATGCGCCATCGAGCCGGTCTAGGATTAAAGCCATAAAGGATTTATCCAAAAATATCCATATGTAGTCTTAGAATGTTAATAAGTCTAAATTTTGTTACCATGGGAAAAGACGTATAAGTTTTGGTTTTTAAGGACTATTTATTTTAGTTTCATGGGCATTGAGCATCAACTAACTAAACTTCACGTTACTTCCCTCGCGAGGTAAGCAGAGAGAACCAAGCATTAAACCACATTTCTTCTCCATACGATAAAATCTTAGTTAATATACTTATCAGATGGCATCACATACATTGATCTGACTGCGAGCTAAGTTCCTTATTATTAGTCTTAAACACAAAGTACCAAACTGTAAACTATGCGCTGTCTGCTAAAAGAAGGCTAGTATAAGTTAGAAAAAAGGGTTTAAAAAGCGTAAGCGATCGCGGCCCGAGAGACCGGGAAAACGGGACAATGCGTCTGCTTCCCAACGGAAGGGGACAGGCGTCTTTGTCTCTCCGGCGTTTGTGCAGGAACTTTCCCGGACGGAGCGGGTACAAAGGTGATCACTGATCGCTTGCGGTAAAGTTATAGCCAATTTTCCCGGCGATGCATCCCGGAGGTTTAGTTTTATTGACAGATGTTTTTTGGGCATTGTGTTTGGAATTTAATCGAATTTAAGCTTGTGATGTGGACGTTTAAAATGTAGGATCGTATTCGTACGGCTGTCGTAGCAGTAAGAGAACTTTGTAAGGGAATCTACATATTTCAATACAGAACACACTCTCCCTTCTTCTCTTAGTTAGTTACGAGGCTGAAGCACCGTTTCGATAACCTTTACTGTCGTAAACTTGTAGATAAAAAACCTTCAAGTTATTGAATAGGTGAGAACCTATTTAAGAACTTGACGGATGTTCTTAAAGAAAAAAATAATAAATATATTCAGTAATTTAGGATCTTACTGAGTCTGATCCTAAATCCTTGAAGGTGAAACTTGTTTGTAATAATGCCCTCTCGCGAGTTGGTATTACGCAATGTTTATTTAATTTCTTGTCTAAATTGAGTTTAATTTTTGCAATGACCATCAATCACATTAATCGTCAAAATATGCCTCTTATACAAAAAAAAAAGTTTTTTTCTTATTTAGTATTACTAACAACCGCCTAACTTTACCATAACAAGCTCCATTCCTGGCCTTTACCCAACCAAAAAACCACTCAAATACCAAACTCCCCTTCCATACAAAGCTAATTCAATCCACAAGGCGTTATACGAAAAGATCAGTTTAACTCTCACATAAGTCGGCATGAAAAAAATAATACACCCCAAACTCTGGAAATTCTCTCTATATGCTAATAAATAAAATTACCCGTCTGAATTGATTTGATGGCAAGTAAATGTTGCCACAAAAAGCCGGTGGAAAAGCAATTATCGGTAACTCCTACCTTCCACCGCCCAATAAATATCGCTTCAGGTAGAGATTGTGACGTAGTAAAAGCTAAAAATGTGATACAATTGACTGGCTCGATGGCGCATTTGGTAGTGACCCTGCCCCATGCGCCAAGAGTTGTGGGTTCGATTCCCACCCAGGACAAACATTCGTATGATGAATACTTGTGTTTGTTCTGTGTTTGTTTGTTAATATCCAATATTTAAGTATATATTAGTAGTCAGATAAATGTATGTGATGTCTTTGGATATTTATTTATTTATTTACTTTACTTGTATGAAAAGGATTATAAATGTTGAAGAGGTGAGTGAGGTGTGTAAGGATCGTGCCATATGGCGTTCGGTTCTCTCTGCCTACCCCGCTAGGGAAGTGGCGTGAAGTTTAGTTAGTTAGTTAGTTAGTTAGTAATACTTTAAATGTGAAAGTAGCTGTCTGTCTGTAACGTCTTTAAACCTAAACTATTTCATTTCGATTGTGATTAAATGTGGTAAACCACAAAGTTAGGACCTAGAAAAGAAAAAGGTTAGATATACTTTAAGAATTTTAATCTCAGAAAAGTTGATAGATCTTACAGAACAAACGATAGAATCCGTGAAATAGCGAATACCGCGCAGATGTATACTTACATACCTGCTCGAAACATCGCGCCCGTAATCCCCGAAGAAGTAGGCAGAGTCAAGGGGCAGCAAGCCCCCTTAACCATATTAAGCTAAAAATAAAAAATGACTTCGCGCAGACGCGGAGCCCCAAATTAAAGCTAGTTAGAAAACTAACCCAAGAACAACTTTTGATTAGCTCGATGGTCGAGTGGTCAGAGACCCTGACCACAAAACCGAGGGTCGTGGGTTCGAATCCCCCTAGGGTCAAATGTTTCGTGTGATGAACATGGGCATTTGTACTCGAGTCATGGATGTTTATAAACGTATTTAAGTATGTCTATCCGTTAACCTAGTATCCATAGCACAAGCATAAGCTTAGTTTGGGACTAGGGAATTGGTGTGTCAGTCTTGAGAATTTATTATTTTATTAATAACAACTGGGAATTCATTGCAATACCTATATATAGATTCAACGTCAAGTACTTATGCTAGGCTTCATAAAAGTGATTTTTCCATCGCCTCTCTTTCCATACATCTCTAAGTTAATACTTTACGGCATCGCTAATAGGTGTGCTCGGAAAAAATACACTTATGTGGTTTTGTTTGTTACGTTTTTACGTGAAAGATAGCATTTTTATGATAATGACCTCTATTCCGGGCAGTTAGAGCATAAAACAGAACATTACGATGTGGAAGAACGGAAAACATATTGCGGCTGCTTTTATATTACGAATGTTGAACGTTTGTCCCATGTTAGTCTGGGACTTCAAAAGAATGTGCCAAATGTGTACAACTTTTTCACAATTTTCCATCTAACCCAGACCGTAAAGTATTAACTTTAAGACTTAAATCGAATTTACCAACTGTATTTCTTGCCTAGCATATCGTAAAGTGCTACTAATGGTATATCAGGTTTTGGGTGTGTGATTGCGTAGGCGACAAGCTAGCCACTTGTCACTACATTTTCATAATTGTTTATCTAACCCAGCTCAGTTTTGGTTTAGGCTAAATGTGGGTAAAGGGGCCTGCTGCCCCTTTGACTCTGGCTACCCCTTTGGGGATTATAGGCGTCATGTTATAACATATATATGTATGTATGTAATGATGAATAAGACTTTAAAATAAGTATAGAATTTGAGTTAATATAAGATTCTTTGGTTCCCTTTGAGTAGGATCCGAAATTATCATAAGTTGAAATTATCATATGGCTAAACAGTTGAAATTTTGAAAGTGTTTACTTAGGTAATTCTACTAAATGATACATTTTTAAAAACTTTTAAATTTTATAGGTACTTAGTATTTACTAAATTAAATTGAGTTAATAAATGGTTAACATTTCTAAATTCAAACATCTCAATAATTGCGCTTTCTATATCATAAAGAAATCAATCGTTTTTCTTGTGATGAAGTGAAACTATATTTGTAGTTTGATATTATTTTAGAAGTTTGATTTTATGTGCAAAGGAGTTTTATTGTAATCTTAATTTATTTGAATGTAGTTTTCATGAGAAACAAGAACAGGCAAAGAAAGAAATAATCCTTAACGAGTTTGCGCAACCCTAAAACCAATATATTTTGACTTCTTTCATAACACTTATAGCACATTATTTTGAATAGAAGAATATATCAGTACCCTCATATTTCAATTTAACATTGAATATACTCGTATCTTCGATTCCACAAAGGTTAGATTTCCTTAGGGAAACCTGTGACTTAGTTCAAAGGTGATTCAGGAGACTTGAACGCGTCACGTATTTCAACATTATAACGTCTAAATTGAATGTTGTGCTTTGATTTCAGGAATTCAGAATTGATTCGAGTGAATGTAATATTAGAGCAAATTTAATCCTCTGCACTGCTAAAAACTCTCGAACAGGCAGGTCGAATAGTTTTCTGCGAGTTCTGGTCATGAAACCATATTCGAATCACAAGGAAAGAAAGAGAGCAATAAATAAAAAACGATTTTACTATGTTTTTTTGAAGATTTAATTTGAAGGCCCAGGCTCACCTACGACGACCAGATTGGTCGTGTATTGACAGAAGGTGATGTTAGGAGAGTAGATGATTAAGAGCTTGTGTGAAAAGGATTATGAATGTTGAAGAGGCAAGTACCTAAGGATCGTGCCATATGGCGTTCGGTTCTCTCTGCCTACCCCGCTAGGGAAGTGGCGTGAAGTTTAGTTAGTTTACGATATTACTGAAATTCATAAAAACATATTTTCATCACGCCCTTAATCCTTGAAGGGGTAGGGAGAGAACAAGAAGGAAAATATTCAGAGCTATTGAAAGATGCCCAGCTTTTTTAAATCGCGCCCTATATTTCTGCTTCCACATAAACGACTTTTACGCAGAAGATTATTTGGACTATAGATCAGAGACCCTGGACATGAAATCAAGGGTCGCGGGTTCGAATCCCGCTAGGGGCAAATATTTCGTGTGATGAACATGGATATGTGTAGTCGTGGATGTCTATAAACGTATTTAACCGTTTACCTAGTAGCCATAGCACAAGCTTATAAGCTTAATTTGGAATTAGGGAATTGAATTGTCAATCTGGAGAATTTATTTATTATTATTTGTTAAAAATATTTGCGTACTAAAAAGATAAATATCCCCATAACAGCTTCGTTGAATGAGGTCATCCCTGCAACTAAATGCAAAGTTGCAGACATACAAACAACAGAGAACTCGGTGGTTCGAATGATTTTTCCACAAAGCAAACTGGGGCGTGCAGTGTTTTTGTTTTGTTCCGCAGTCTGAACTTAGACCGCAACTCATTTGAACTTGAATGAGGTAGGTTAGGTAGACAACAGAAGTCGTAGATACTTCTCCTTGAAGGTAAAAGTACTTGCGTGTTAACAAAGAAATAAATAATCCGTAATGAGTTTGCGCAACCCTAAAACTAATATATTTTGACTTGTTTGATAACACATTATTTTGAATAGAAGAATATAATAATACTCACATATTTCAATTTAACATTGGATATACTCGTATCGACGATTCCACAAAGTTTAGATGTGTGTGTGTGTGTGTGTGTTAACATTACGGTCTTTGGTCGTTAGATAGTATAAGGTTTAGCACGCGAACAAGACTTATGAATTAATGCTTCTTGTACCATTTAGTAATACCACTTTAGATTTCAGTAACACTACTTTAATCGGGCCCTTTCAATATAATTAGTGCGTGATAAGGGACATTAAAGATAACGGCTTTAATGAGAGCATTCTTAGAGTACTACCTTCTTGTGCTTATAATTAAACACAGTTGCGTTGAAGCTATTAAAAGTGATTTTAAAATATTATCCTCTTTATATATTTAATTTTAACTCATTTATATTTAATTCAAGATTCTTGTTATGAGATCGGGTAATTAAGTTTTTTAAGCATGTCATATATTTTATCCAACGCTTTTTATTTTATAAATAAATTAATAAATAAATAAATAAATAAATATCTAACGACATCACATACATGGATCTGACTCCGAGGTAAGTAGCTTAAACACTTGTGTTTCGGATATCAGAATCAACAGTGGTATTACAAATATATACTTAAATATTGGATATTAAACACCCAGACACAGAACAAACCATGTATTCATCACACGAATGTTTGTCCTGGGTGGGAATCGAACCCACAACTCTTGGCGCATGCAGTAGGGTCACTACCGAATGCGCCATCGAGTCAGTCACATGATTTATAGTACACAATAAAGCTTTTGATAAATTCACAGTTTCAAAAGGCAAATAGTATAAAAGGCAACTTTTTAGCCGTTCTACCCCTCTACTAGACGAAGCAGTCTGTAAATTGAGTTTAAAAGAAAATACATGAAAATAACACGCATTTATAAGTGAAATTATTTTCGAATCCAACGGTTAGACGAATTCGGAATCCCAGAAAAATATTTGAAGTAGAGATGTCTGCCTATCGATATTTTAACGTTATACATCAATATAATATCAATACTTTTATATGAACAGCATACTTCAGTTTTTGGTGATACAACATTTTATTAATCCCGTCTCAATGAGAATTACAGAATTCGTCGTTTGATAGCAACCAAATTCCAACTATTCCAAATAACAAAGCAAATGGTCAAGACTATTGATGGTATCAATAATCTCTCTCGTAGAGTATAAAAATAAGTATCGTAGAAGCAATAGTGCCGATAGCATTATATTGATTTAACCTAATGTGTAATGCTTTCGTAGTAGCAGCAGTATTGATACGTTTGAGATTCATCATTAATAGTATTGCTATATTTTTTATCGATAATGGGTGGACATTAATTTTTTAATGCTGCGTAAAAGTCCTCCACTTCTACCCATTTTTTTTTGCATCTACTATTCTATATCCTGTTATCGATACACAATCGGTATCGATAATCTATCGATGGACATCTCTAGTTCGGAGCCAAGTTGCCGAGCGCATCGGTGAGGCGGCCAAGCAGAAAGGATTTTTCTGCAGCATTCGCCCCGCAACTTGGATTACTGCAGCTTCCTGGAATACGGGCTGGGATTTACGTTATTACAGCCCTGTCCTGACGAATAATTGGTACGGAAGTCGGTGGAAAACAAGAAACAAATTCATTATCCCGAATTGAGTTCTTGTCGTAAAAATGAAAATCGGGCCAGTGGAGGGCTGACACGTCGCGTCGATTTTTGTAAAAGGCCATCGGTTTACATGCTTTATTTCGAATGTAATAAGGTCTGTTTTAGCTGCTCAATGTTAGCTTAACAAAAATGTTAAACTAAAAAAAAATATTATAAAAATTGCACAACACCAAACGCATCTCATCTCTTTTTGTTTATATTATTCTTTGTACACTTTAAATAAAACAGTCTTAATAGAATAGCAGTATGTTTACCTTAATCGAGCGGTGGTATTATGGTAGGTGGATTTTTCAAATCTATGTACTTATTTATACCACTAGCTCGACGGTGAGGAAAAAGATCGTGATGAAACCTGCAAATTTCAAACAACTTTCTATTTGTGACCATGATTCAAAAACTGTCTGGTTCCCCTATCTTAGGGTTACGAAGGTCAGATCGGCAGTCGCTTCAATGTTATTACCAGACTCGCTAAATCCTAGATCATGGTCAAAGTGGACCCCGACTAAGCATGGGACATAATGCTAGGAAGATGAAAAGCGAATGCCAGTTTGTTGCCACGAAGATAAATATAAATATCAGACTTTATCATATACATTGATCTGACTCCGATTTAAGTAGCTTAAGCACTTGTGTTACGGATATAATAATTAACAGTCAGGTATTAACACCCAGACATAGAACAAATACAAGTATTCATCACACGAATGTTTGTCCTGGGTGGGGATCGAACCCACAACTCATAGCGCATAGGGCAGGTTCACTAGCAAATGCACCAGCCAGCCAGTCACGAGCCAGTCTAAAAGATGATGATAGTGTGTTTACCTTACTTCGGAAAATCCAAAAAAAAAGTTTTTTTTTGTATTAAATATTCGACCATTCGTAAAAAGTACAACTGATTTAAATTTAGAGATCATTATTTCAGCATGTTTAAATCTAAAGGCTACATTGTAACCAACTTAAAATATAAAAGAATGTCTATTTAAGTGCGTTTTTTTTTCGCAGGTTAAAATACATAACGATTCCCACGGTTCCCACCACTCGAGCGATGAAGAGCACCGCGGGGTTTAGTAGGTATTCTAGCACTGTATTTTTTTTTTTTGGCTGAATGTGGTTTAAGGGGACTGCTGCCTATTTGACTCTGCCTACCCCTTCGGGGATTATGATGATTCCCGTCCCTGTTTTTTTTTACAAGGCTGGTGAGTCCCACACACCGCGCCGTTCCTCCGGACGACGTGACGGTGTGTAAATGCATTCCCCGCATTTTTATTCTATTAACACACAAACCGCAGACTAGCCTTGGATCTAGGATCACGGTGAAAGCAAACCTCAATAAGGAGCCAGAGTGAACAATACAAAGCGGGCAACCCACGGACGATGGTACGAGAATGTCTCCATAACGCTACTAGCATTCAATGGGCCTCTTTCACATCCGTTTAGCGCTTAAGCCTCAGTTTTATTCCGTACTCCTTCGTGGTTGAATGCTGATCTCAAGCATCCTTGTATTTCAAAGCACATCTCAAAGACACCTACCCCGTATCTGACGCGTCGCATGTAGGAATGTGTGAGATCTCAAGGGAAATTCTTTTCGCTTAAATCAAAGCAAGCACAATTGAAATGTTAGTTTGTTTCAGATGGAGTGTTTGGTCGTATGAAAATATTGGTTGTTTGTATCTACTAATATTGTGAATGCGAAAGTATTCCTACATAATAAATAAACCACTTCGTCGATTGTTTTGATTGACGATTGGTCGAGTAGCTTTACCTTTATATATTTTTTTTAGACGTCTCCTTTTCTTTTTTTTTATAATTCCATTTATACAGTAATAAGAATTAACCCTGCAATGATGAATTAATTTTTTTTTCTGATCAAATATATTATCCTCTGAAGCCATAGACAATAACTTATATAGTCAGCCATACCGGAAATAGTCATTTATATTACAAATATACACGTCAGAGAAGCTGTGACTATATACTTACTTATCAGTATAGCCATACCAATTCGTCGGGGATAGTGCATTACCGCGTAACTAACACTTGATTAGAAGGCCTAATTTTCAATGTAACTTGAGTCAAAGTCAGACCTCAGAGCAGAATTGCAAAATCTGTTAAAATTGGATTTCTTGTTATTTCTTCCATTTAATGGTTTTAACAGGGTCTGTATAAACAATGCACCAACATGACCCGAAATCCCAAAATTAGGAAACATAAGTCTTATTGAATTTTGTTAGTGTCACTGATCCAGGTGTAGAAACGGCTACAGATATTGAAGACAGGCGAAGAAACGTGAGAACGCGTGTTCGAATCTGTGTAGAGCTGTGAAGTAAGCGGATGAAGGCGAGATCCGATATTAAACTTTTGTTTTGCATTATACACACATCATGTAATTATTAACAACTTTATCGAGAATAAACGAGATTATGCATTATGTAGTACATGAATAGTTATATATTGGTTCGTTTGTGACTTCACCTATTTGAATTCAGCCGGATCATTCATAATGCATGGTGATTTTCTTGTTAGATTTTTAACAAATACTAGCTATGCACGCGGTTTCACCCGCGTTTATGGTTATTGTTATATAGCCTACAGCCTTCCTCGATAAATGGTTTTTCAAAGAATTTTTCAAATCGGACCAGTAGTTCCTGAGATTAGCGCGTTCAAGCAAACAAACAAACTCTTCAGCTTTATAATATTATTATATACTAGCTGTGCCAGTGGTGTCACCCGCGTTTATGGTTAATATTATAAAGACTATTTCCGTCATACATGATTTCTATGTAACTTTAACCATTAGGGATGCACACGCGACGGAAGCTTAAAAAATGGAGTAACTGTTTTCCCAACATTTCTCTTCACTACTCTGCTCCTATTGATTGTAGCGTGATGAAAAGTATACTATAACCTGCCTAGGAGTATGAAGAATAATTGCACCAAGTTTCGTTAAAATCCGTCCAGTAGTTTTTGTTTCTATAAGGAACATACAGACAGACAGACAGACAGACAAAAATTTTACTGATTGCATTTTTGGCATCAGTATCGATCACTTATCAACCTCTGATAGTTATTTTGAAAATATATTTCATGTACAGAATTGACCTCTCTACAGATTTATTATAAGTATAGATTAACAACTTATTATTTGCTAGAAAGAAATTACAATATAAATACCTCTGGTGTTGCAAAATTTTATAGACTGCGACGACTTCTCACTACCTACTAGTCGGGCTACATATTTTATGCTTGTTTACTACTTTGAGTATTGACTGGCTCGATAGCGCATTCGTTAGTGACCCTGCCTCATCCCTCAAGAGTTGTGGGTTCGAACCCTACCCAAAACAAACATTTGTATGATGAATTCTTGTATTTGTTCAGTGTCTGGGTGTTAATATTCAATATTTAAGCATATATTTCTAAATACCCCTGTTTATTCTGATATCCGTAACATAAGTGCTTAAGCTACTTTTCTCGGAGTCAGATCAATGTATGTGATGTTGTCTGGTATGTAAAAAAGTAGTGTCAAAAAGTCAACTAAACATTTCAAAAGCCAACAGTCAGAGTTCAAATGCTTGTTTCAAAGAACCAAAGTTTACTTCAAAAAGGGGAGTTTGTTGTGAGTCGATCTTCAAAGAATAGACTGTTAGCGCTGTGGCCTTCACTGCCCTATTTTATTTAGTTTAATGCAATACTGTGGGAATGAGATTTGTTAGTTCCGCTTCCTCCGTGACACTTCACAGGGGAAGCCTTAAGAATTTCAGACGGAGGAAAATATCCTTTTTTGTTGCTCTTATGCGACCATTATGAGATAATGTATGCGAAAAGTTTATCTCAGACGGAGTGGCCGATGTTTTTTTGAGGTGGTTTAATATGATACTGCTGTTATGAATAGGTTTATGGCTGTACGGAGTTTTGCGTGAGCTATTATTGGGGTTGCAAGATGGAAATAGGAAATGTTTTATGCGCGTCTGTAGCGAAACTAGGAGAGTTACTTTTGTAGTGATCTGTTATTTCTTTAAACAAAATTATTTTCCTGAAACTTCGTAATACTATGTTATAGTATTTGACAAATTAGTCAATTGAGTACTTCGTGAATGGTCAAAACATGTTAAGACTGTGATGCCACATTTGATTTTAATAATTAAATTTACTTCATTTGAAATTTAAACTTAAATTAATATACGTGATGAGAATCTACCAGCTTTACAAATATATAAAAATACTCTTATTTCTTTTGGAAGTATTATTATTTTAAGATAATGGCTTTAACTATATAATAAAAGCAGCCTAGGTTTCTTCTGAGTTATGTAATTTTAAAATACCGAAAATTTTTATGGAATCAGTCTAGTAGTTAATTGTGAGGGCGACAGGCTAGCCACTTGTCACCACTTTTTCACAATTTTCCATCTAACCCAGCCCAGTTTTGTTTCTGGCTGAATGCAGTTAAAGGGGTTTGCTGCCTCTTTGACTCCGTCTACCCCTTCGGGAATTATGGCCGTGATGTTATGTGTGTTAGTCTAGTAGTAGAGTAGGGTTGAAATACTTAACATACAACTAAGCTCTCAAACTTATCTATCTATCTGTTAATATTAACTTGTTTATTAAAAAATATTATTTTGCAGTCAGTCAAGATATTAATATTATAGTCGATCAAACAACAACAGAAGCAACAAGAAGCGCTCAACATCTCGCTTTAGCCTTTTACAAAATTGAATTCCCTAGTCAAAGTTACCGCTAGCAAGTTAGTTACATGTGTGTAAGTTAAAGTTTCAAATAGCATTGCAAGCCCGGGCACTTCGGCAACAACTTGACGCTTGACAAACAATGAGGAACAAGTTTGGAAGCGACAAGTTTTTCTAGTCGCTAATAATACCTTTGTTGGATAGACTAGGCTAGCTGGACTGTAGGATCAGTGGATAAAAGTCTGGAGCGCAATACGAAGCTGCCGACTTAGTCGCTAACATTTTTCGGCAGGCTAGTTGGCGGCTTCACTCATTGCAGCTCGAATGTCGCCGGGCAATTGAACAAGCACGTTGGTCGAGTGGCCAGAGACCCTGGCCAGGAAACCAAGGGTCACGGGTTTGAATCCCGCTAGGGGCAAATGTTTCGTGTGATTCAATGGACATTTGTGCTCGAGTCATGGATGTTTATAAACGTATTTAAGTATGTCTATCCATTCACCTAGTATCCATAGTACAAGCATAAGCTCAGTTTGGAACTAGGGAATTGGTGTGTCAGTCTGGAGAATTCATTATTATTTATTTATTAATTGGTCGCTTACGTACGCAAGCCGCCGATAAGCCGCTAACATGTTGCGCGGGCGCGGGCAGCCGCGGACCTATATGACATGTCACCGACATGATTATTTTCATATAGGCTCCCGGTTGTGTCAGCCGATTGGCGGCTTCGACACTGTTGGGACATTTGTTAGTCCCAGACTAACATGGCTAATAGTAGCATCGGAAAAATAAGGCTGTTAGTACGTGAGAGCAGTCCGTGTTATTCTACCTGCAATCATTTATTTTTTACTCAAATATTGTAGATAAAGTTTTGCGATAGACATGATTTACGGAGATGACAGCCCGCAATGGTATTATAAAAATCGTTTCATGTCGTTCATGTCACGTTCAATCGATGACGTTTTGCGCTAATGGCGTTTTCCGTCAAAACCTTATTTTCTCTCGAATTTTAGCAGTAAAATTGTCTTACAAAATAATTCAAAACATAATCAAATTTAAGAGACCTAGTGTTCGAGCTACTACTGATTATGTAGTACTCGTATTTTACCAACAGATGGCGTTGGGTGTAGAATGCCACGCGGTGGCATTTCGTTTTACCGAGCACATATATACCCAACGCCATAGAGTTCAAAGTAGACTATAAGAGACCATTCAAGACAATAAGTAGATCATTAAATTCAACAAGTAGATCATTAAATTTAGTTCACTAGAAGTTCGGTGTTTCTTTCAATCTTCCTGTGACGGTGCTGGGTCCCAGTCTATACACCTAGTGTAATTTTTTGTAATATGTCCTGATTTAGTCTGTCGCACAAATATGTCTGGCTATTATTACATTAAAATTATTTGTCTTTACTAATATACGGCAAAAAAAGAAAACAAATCTCCCACCCCGACTAAAACGAAGTCTAACCACAACACCAACATAATACCGCAACCTGAACAAACCACTCATTTGACACTCACGACTAATAAATCGAAACGAAACCACTTAATCCCACGCTCTACACCCAACACGTTATTATTCAAGACGCCAAATACGATCCACACTCTTATATCGAGCGACATTCTATTAGCCGTGTCCTCAAACATTTTGCCTTCTCGCTAAGGAAATTGGTTCCCTGCTTATCTGAAAAAACCTATTTGTAGCATCCCTATGCTTATAAATAACTAACTAGCTTTTTCCCGCGACGACGTCTGCGTTGAATTATTAATCTGGGTAGCATTTTTGGTTATCCAATTCTTATTTCCCCCGATATCATTCGTGATTTCTGGCATTAAAACTATTGTTTATCCTTCCCAAGAAATTAACTTGTCTCTATACTAAATTTTATCAAAATTGGTTGAGCAGTTATTAATTTTCCATACAAACATCCACCCCTGTTATCAACCCCATAAAGGATAATTTTAGGTATAAAAACTATCCTACGTCCTTTCTCGGGACTCAAACTATGCCGATACCAAATTTCAAATAAATCGGTTTATTGGTTTAAGCATGAAGAGGTTACAGACAGATAAACACACGTTCGCATTTATAATATTAGTATAGATTTAAAGTGACTTGCACGAGCGTGGATGCGTATTTTACTCGGTGATGTGTTGAATGTTTCCAAGTGATTTATTTAAGAGAATTGGATTGGATTTTATAGTTGATCGTGCCATATGGCGTTCGATTATCTTTGCCTACCCCTACTTTAGTTAGTTAGTTTATAGATGGAGAGCAAGTTGCGAAATGTTTGTTTCTTTATGATAGAAGCTACAAAGCTCTAACTATAAATGACTCACTCAGACTATGTCACTCGGATCTCAATAAAAAATTATTCATATCTGCATCTTATTAATAATCGAAATTTTATGAGTAGATTAGAACATTAATGTAAACGAAGGGTATAAATTGAGGTTTATCCCATGACTTTTTTCTTATGCCTACCCTTAATTGACAACCACTGACAAGCGTTATTCTGCATTAGCTCTCTGGCAAAATAAAAAAATACATCGAAACTCGAAAATATAGTTTAAAGTAAAATCTCTTTTTGTCATGTTAGACTCTATCATTGGACACTCAATCCGATTTGGATGTTTTATTTTACGTACCTAGCGTTTGAAACAGGTGTGAATCTCTGCATCTATGAGATTTTAAAAGAAACTTTATATTTCGAAGCGTGCATATTTTGAAAGTACCTATACTTTTCACGAGAAATTCCTACTTTTAATCCTATTTTCAAATAGATTCGACAATTCCATCTGGAACATGAAAAGTGTGCGAAAAATTAGAACTTAGTGAGAGTTGCGGAGAGTTATAATGATGGTGTGATGAAGATTTTATTTCATGAACAAAATAAATTCAAGAAAATGTTGCTTGTTTAATATTCTCGTATCGACTACTACTTATGTTAGATGTTTTATACAATTAAGAACTGTCTGTTTGTAACATTAGGCAGCCTACCTGGATGAACGAACACCCTGGCCAAGATACTGAGGGCAGCAGTTACCAATCCCGCTAGGTCTAGATCATGTGCCGATCATAAAAAATTGTGGATGGATGTTTACAATTTTATTGTATTTTAGTACGTCTATCCGTTATTTTATTATTTTTTTCAATGTGAGGAATGCATTTACGCACCGTCCAAGTAAACCTAGGTTCGGCCTACGAGGGATGTGTCGGGCTCAGAGGCGGGGAAAGCACTCTACTACCGACTAAACCTCACGGTGGTCATTCTTCGGGCGCGGCGCAAATGCCAGGCTCCCTACTACGGGACTCTTCGTGAAATCTTTGCTACACGCCGCAACCGATCCATGCAGCCCATCTCAAGGGTCAGGCAACCTCCCCCCACCTCGCAGGTGCTTACGACGGTACAGACCACAGTGCCACGCCATCATATTTAGCGGACGAGGATCCACGTGTCGTCGTCTTCAACGGGGCTGCTTGAATGAAGTGAATGCCCCCCGCAGATACTTCACAACCCCAAAGGCCCTTTTAGTCGCCTCCTGCGACAGGCAGGGATACCACAGGAGTATTCGCAGCCCCCGTTGTAGGGCGAACTCAGGTAACGGATAGCCGTTACCTGAGTTAACTTATTAAGAGCGCCCCGCGATTTGACCCGCGCATTTTCTGTTCCCGTGGGATTAAATATAGCCTATGTCACTAACTAATATTGTAGTTTTACGTGAAACTATTTTTAGTCAAATCAGTTCAAAGGCGTGAAAGCGTAGCAAATAAAAAAACTTACATTTGCATTTATAATATTTTATTAATATAAGTTTATAATTTCATAAGAACCACACTAGTTTAGTTGGGTCTAATACCGCCAGATTCTTTTTTTACTTTCATGCATACTCGGTTTAAGGTTGTAAGTAACTTGTGAGGCTTCGAGTAACTTGAACTTTTTAGAAGGTATTGTTTTACTGAAAACCGTATAGAGGTTAATATGAATTACCCTTAAAGTTTAGATAATAGGAACTTAATTAGATAATGCTTTAATGTTGCGTATTACATGTTTTGAGTATGTTCAGCTTGTAGCTACTATAGTATACTAGCATCTGTCCGCGGCATTTCTCGCGTAATGTATAGACTATCGTATTGCAAAGTATAATTAAAATCCATGCAGTACTTTTTGCGTGAAAGAGTAACAAACATCCACCCATCCATCCATCCATACAAACTTTCGCGTTTTTACATACATTACATAAATACATACATAACATCACGCCCACAATCCCTGAAGGAGTAGGCAGAGTCAAAGAGGCAGCAAGCCACTTTAACCACATTCAGCCAAAAACTAAACTGGTCTGGGTTAGATGGAAAATTATGGAGTACTCCGTGTTTCAGGAGTATAAGTACAGAGTACATATTCTCCTGAAACACGGTTTATTACTATCTTGGGAGTCAGGACTACATTGAAACTGCACTAAATGGTGTATTAAAATAAAAAATAAAAAAAAATAGATTTGAAAAATTCAGAGGAACGTGCTCAGATTTGTACCTCTCGGTTATGAGGCGGATGTCCTTACCATTGAGCTACCACTGTTTCATTGGATATTATTTTTTATTCCGAAAAATTTGATCTCGAGGAACATATGAGATTCTCTATAACAGACTGAATGTAATATGAATAAGCCAGATAGTTTTATTTATTCCAATAATGTTTTCCCAACTTCGTCGCCTAATATCTTCCACTTCGTATCATCATCACCAAAATCAACCCTACACTCGTCCCTCCCACTGTTCACCACACCATAATATCTTAAGAATCCCAACCCTTTCAAATTCATTTACGTTTTGCTACCCACGTACCACAAGTTGGGGTTCACCCGCACCCCATGCAGGCAATCTGGGGTCACATTAACTCCCTTTACGGCTCCGAGTAAATATAGTAGGAGGTCCAGCGTTTACCGTAACTGCCATATCTAATTAATTTAATGGGACAGTAGGCCTGGGTTGGGGTCTGTCGTACTTGGAGGCTTGTTGGTGGGAAACTGACCACTGAACTGCTTTCAGTTCGCGTAGTAACAAAGAACTGTCATTATACGATTTCACCATCAATCCTCGAATAGGTAGAAACATTCCAAGTAAATTTTTACCAACTTCTAGGCAAAAATAAAATTGAGCTGGGTTTGATCTGAAATTGGGAAAAGGTCGGCAAGTGGTAAGGGGACATCTACAAAGTACGTCACGCGATTTTCATGATTTTTTGAGCACCCCCGTCCTTGTCACAGCTGGTCACACTTGTAAGACTCTCCCCTCTCTAGACATCACATGTTTTGCAATTTTACATCTAAAAATTGCAAATTATTAGATTTTAGATTTTGAAATGTGATTTCACGAAACCTACCCTCCCACCCATGTCAGAGTTCGTAGACTCTCCCTTTACGTGTGACGTACTTTATGGGTAGCCCCTAAGCTCGTTGCCTACGTAATTACATACCCAACAAGGAACATATATATATACATAGACAAGGAAGACAGTGCAAACTACAAGGCTCTAGTAGCATTCACAGGACAGTAAAATAACTTTGTCGAATAAAATAATGTGTGTATGTTTGTTTCGGCTGATCTTCGAAACGCCTGACCCAATTTTGACGGCAATTTTACAACCGCTCTATGAAATTTCATGCCGTAAGGTGGGTAGTTTAAAAAAAAATAATAACGGAAACGAAGTCGTTGCCAGCTAGTCTATTTATATATAAAAATAATTCGTTGAAATGTATAAGTATATGCGCTTCCAAACAGCCATCGTCATCAAGCCAAATCGACGAATTGTTTTTTGACACGTTAATGTTAATAAAATAAGAATAAATAAAATAAAATAAAATATCCGACTACACCCATACATTGATTTGATTCCCAGGTAAGTAATTTAAGCATTTGTGTTACGGATATCAGAATCAACAGTGGTATTTCAAATATATACTTAAATATCGATACCTCCTACGTAAGTTGTTGTATCTCCAAAACTACAATTTTACAGGAGAGCGTTTTAAAGATTCAAATTAGCCTACAAACTTCATTTTTTAACATATCTTTTTAAAATTTCGTAAATGAGTATAATTTATAGTATTCTTGACTGTGTTGAAAGATAATTAGAAAAATATATGTATTTTCTGAGATATGGTTCTTACAACACTTTACTACGGAATACAGGCTGCCCTCGTAGTTGTATGTCACACTTACACCATTATTCTGCGAAGTCTAGATTTCTTCAATTGTTGTATCTCACACCTAAAATATTATACTACGGAATTTAGATTACGTTTATTGTTTTATATGATACTTACAACAATATACACTGAACAGTTTAAGCTTAATTCCATTGTATGTGACAATTATAGTAAATATAGATTACAAATTAAGTGTGTATTATTGAATTTGAGCAAATTTTAGGTTAAAAATTAAAAAAGAAATATTATTAAAGCCAAATTTCTCTACTTTTTAATAGGAACAACATATTATAATACTAGATATTTTTAGAATATTTTAATGAACCTTTGAACAAAAGTTACATAGAACAAACATTAAGTTACATAGAACGAACATTAAAAAACAAAAACAAGTAATACTCGTATCTTCCACTACTAGGTGATAAAATAAAAATCATCTTATTTAGCAACTTAAAAACATAACTCACTCTTCTTTAGAAACAATTAAAATAAAATCCTAAAAAAAGAACAATATGGAATATAAAACAAATAATCATTTGACTTGTTTATGAAATCTTATAATTTCTATGAGATCAACTTAAGACAACTAGAAATCAGGTAACCATTTGTAATTATTGCCATTATAAATATTTTTGGGCATAATACAAAATACTAATTCAAAACTTTCAAATCAAAAAACCTATTTGTTGGGTTGGTTAATTGGAGCATTAAAAGAGAAAAAATCTTATTACTTTTAAAATCAGTCAGAGCATCAATAATAAAAATGAAGTGTTAAAAATAAATTTAAATAAATGTAAAAAATAAATCTAATTTATACTATTCTGAATCAGACGTTTCATTATTATGAGTGCCAGCAACGTAAGATAGACTCCAAAAAAAATCATGATAAGTGGCTGGAATAATTCTATTGTTATAGAGACTCATTAGATTAGGTCATCATATTTTGCCTTTGTTAAAGGAAGACGGTTAGGGTAGAGAGAACTTAACTCTGCAATGCTATTTCTCTGGCGTCTTCGAGTATTGGTATGAATGGCAATCGTCATGTCATAGCATTACTCTTTGCCAAATCGTATCGATATTCAATTTTAAAAGGATCTTCTCCACATACCCGGACTTCTTTTATTTTGGTCCACTTAACTACGTCTCCACACATATTTTTTGACCAATTACGCCCGTCTAAAAGTTTTTTATAGTTAAAGAATGCGGTATGCTTCATTACTATGACGTTATATGGCTTTCCTTCCTGTTTAGCCCATCTTACCAAGCTAAACCATTCTAGAGGTGTTTAAATAAGTTTATTTTAAGACAAACGTTCTATTACAGCGTGAACGCTGTCCCCCTCTGCTTGGGTATGCCCTTTTTCGAGGAAGGTATGTTTTATCGTAATGTTAAGTTTCTGAGCAATATACACATAAAATGCACTATGCGATTGCGGTTCTGGCCAGTACAATTGTCCGACCAGAACCTGAATTCTCTAGCACCCTGGTCATGCATTTTGTGTATAAAATCAGAAAGACAGCTTGATACCTCGTTAGAACCACGTTTAGCTTCTCCCTCGTGCCACATATAACAATGGCCCTCTTTGTTTGCCTAATATTGTCACATACACTGTTTTTAAAAGAATCTGTTAGCTTTACAGGGTGATTTGAATGTTTTCCTCTTAGATCTGGGACTACTACTCTAGTTGTCTTGTCCATCTTTTCTAGAGCCTTATTAATAACCTGATCACTGACAGATAAAGTCTCTAAAAAATGTTTTTGGCACACATCTACATAATTAATGCTATTCTCATCATATCCCACTGGTAATGAATATTTTAATGTGTAATTACGTTTTGAGGTAGTGTCTGTATACACTCTTCGTTTATGTTCCTTCTTCTAAGTTAGCCACATACATCCACTGCTTTTCTCGATTGCCTAAACTCCAAAAACTCTCAAAAATCTTCTTTCTATCTTCTTCGCTTAATTTATCAAAACATTTCTTTCGACAGCAACATGGCGGGTCCATTTTTCTACTTGGTTGTATTTTACCTTTTATCGTCATATATTATTTTCCCAAATTAGTTAAAACCTTATCTTATTATCTATCCATTCATTAAAATTTATTTTTCTCACATTACCTTTATCTTTCCTTGATTGACAGCGGCGGTTGGCAGTTGACGTTCTGGGACAATTATTAGAAATATATGACAGTGGACTATTATTCATTGTTGTATACGTTAGAAAGACATGCAGGTGAGGGTTGAGGTGAAATATCTAACGCTGATAAATTTTCCTTTTGTATGTAATATGGGCAACAATCATTATCACAGTCGTAATCCAAGTGATTGATACTACAAGTAGGGGAAGGATGCGGAGTCTCAAAATTTGCTGTATTAAAATCTGTTGCAACATCTGAGTTATTATCAAAGATGTCACTATCTATCATTTTTGTAAGCTCATTCATTTCTGATTCGTTAAAACTTATTGGCAATGGAGACTCTGAAACAGTAATTACATGTTTTAATTTTATTGTTTACAAGCAGCGCTCTGCGTTTACGGCTCTGTATTGGTAACTATGTCAATCAGTCAGGATAGAGCACTTTAAATATTAGTTAAATGATAAGATTTTAAAAATACTTCAGACATACCACATTAAGTTGAAGCAAAAAATACAACTAATAGCAACGTAAAATATAGCAAGTCCCCAAACAACAGAATTTTGAATATCAACTTCCGAAGTGCAATGTTGTATTTACTACATACAACAATATTTTTTAATTCAATGATAACGTAAAATGTTGTATGTATTAAATACAATGTTTTTAATATTCATTCAACAACGTAAAATGTTGTATGTAATACATAAAACATTTGTAAATGCACGATAAACAACGTATACTGTTGTAAGTAATCTATACGACATTTTAGGTTGGTATCACAAAAAAAAAACTTTATCCTAATTAATGCTTAGAAACCAATACGAAAAAGAAATTTACCAGTGATATTTCGGAGACTTGAATCAGGAATAATGTTAGGCTCTATTTCATCTGCTATAACATCGTTATTTTCAATGCGTAGCTCAGAGTTGCTGCTTTGTTTACTAGTATTATTCACCAAATCACATAGTCTACGCCCTCTTGTTATAATACCTGTACGTTTCATTGTTATAAGTTTTGAAATAATTAAATTACGTAAGTTGTTTTTAAGAGAAACTTAGCGCGCTCGACACGCATGGGACCGGCTCAATGTCCGGCGTGGTCTGTTGTATGCGGCCGATACAACCAGCGAACGCGCGATTTCCCCTGCGCCGCATCCCGCGTAAGCCGTTGCAAAGGACTATACAACGTTATAGTCCGTTGTTGTTCAAAAGATACAACAACTTACGTCTATAAAATTCATTATAAAATCGTGTTTTCGTTTTTTTTTCACTTTGAATGCATAGATTACTACAAAATTAGGCTATTTTTAGTAAAAACGCTAAAAGCCATTTTTGTGGGATACAACACCTTACGTGGGAGGTATCGATATCAGATATTAACACCCAGACACAGAACCAACACAAGTATTCATCACACGAATGTCTGTCCTGTGTCGGGATCAAACCCACAACTTGGCGCATGGGGCAGGGTCCCTACCAAATGCGCAATCGAGCCAGTCAATTGTTGGAATTACTGAACAAGGTTGTATAAAAGATGTTTTAAAAATCGAACAGATTTCTTTTTAAATATGGCGGTACGTACGTATACCGGTCGGCTTATGATAAAAGTGAGTACCACAGTTCAGTGTCCGTGTAGAGCCGGGGTCACGCAGTTTTGCGATGCCGCTGGTAATGGCCTGCGAGGGATCCTCTAATACAGGGTGACCTTTCTGGAACTATGTGTTTGGGCCACATAACTCAGTTCCTGCGTTCTTTGCGTAATAGACTATGCGTAGGTGAAGATGTGTGGCCTCTGATATAATGTTGCGAACTAATATTGTGAATATGGATGTGATTTTGTAAGTTTTTGTGTGTTACACAAAATCACCTAAATCCTAGTTGGTACTATGCTATTGAACAGGCCCGTTGGTCGAGTAGTCAGAGACCCTGGCCACGAAATCGAGGGTCGCGGGTTTGAATCCCTATGGGCAAATGTTTCGTGTTTGATCATGGACATTTGTACTTGAGTTATGGCTGTTTATAAACGTATTTAAGTATGTCTATCAGTTCAACTAGTAGCCATGGGATATGCGTATAGCTTACTTTAGAACTTGGGAGTTGGTGTGTCAGTCCGAAAAATGTATTATTTATTGATTCATTATTTATTAAGCGTTAAAAATATGGCATACGTCACGACTGCATTCCTTAAAAGACCTAGAAACAGATACGCAGCACGAACCTTAAATATAAGCCGAGTTCAAGAAGCAAAAAGTTTTTTAACCTTATAGCCAAGAACAAAATTAAGTAATATTAGATGGATAATGGTCTATTTAACGCTTTAACAATTTTGTAGTCCGTAAGTTAGATTATCAATAATTATTGAATACGTATTTTTGCTCTATTTTCGAGATGAAAGTATTTAGACTCAAAAAAATGACAAAGGTACAGCGCTTCACAGATCTGAAACGGGGCGCTTTACTTTACGTCACTTGGACGGTAAAATTTTACACACCTAGTGACGTCACGCGGTACTACAACGCGCTGTATCTTAATCATTTGTGCTTTTATAACCTCAATACATACATAACATCACACCCATAATCCCCAAAGGGGTAGGCAGAGGCAATAATGGTAAGTATAATCTCAATAAGAGTTATCTCGATAATGGACAAAAAAAAATGAGTAAAAAAAGCGTATTGTAAAAAAGTAGTGACGTAACGTGCTAGCTTTAAATTTTTCGTACGTATTTATACAAGTCGCTATCTGAAGAAAAAAACCGTCATGCGAAAATCTGCACATTGACATACCATGATCTGGGGATGATAAATAACCAGGTAAATTGTTGTCCGGTTCCCCTATTTAAGGGTTACATACGAAGGTCCGATTGGCAGTTTTTTCATGTAAAAACTAAAATTGGATCATGATTTAAGCGGACCCCGACTAAACATGGACCATAACGCAAGAAAAATGCGTGCCCAGATTCGAACCAGCATCAGTCGCATATGGGTCACGCGTCCTCACCACTGAGCTCCTCCAACGTCATTAAAGCCCTTTACCTCGTATAATTGAGGGATGCCCACATTGCGGAAACTCAGCCATGGCTTAAGCTGCTTGTGTTAATTAAATACGCATACGTTGTACCCCATAAACGTCTCTAATTGCTATGGTGTTATGTGACCCTAAAGTGTGATATTAGTGGGAATTTACATCCGAATGTGAGGAAGGCACGTTTGTTATTGCGTACAACACTAGTCCCGAGTATTATGGCCGCAAAATTATGGTGTTGTGTTCTCAAATTTTGTGTTGCTACGAATACTGTTGTTTTGTTTGTACCGTGACTATTATTTTGAAATGTCGCGGTGACCGTTGTTCTCTACGCATTTCCATATAAATTCCGAATCAGATTGGATATGTTTGAATTAACTTTGGTGAACGTACTATAGCTTGATCTAACATATCCCTGTACGTAAATACCGTAGATATTATTAGGGATATGGAAATATTATGATATGATTTAAGTCACGGACTAAATAGAAAATACGTTTTTTAATATAAAACTAAATTCTAGTTATATCTAAAAAATCTTGCTCTTCTTCAATCGGCACTAAAAAAAAATATTACGTCAATTTTCAGTAGAGGTCTCAGTTCCTATAGACAGAGACACGGTTTTTTACTTAATACCATAAAATCTTAGCTTCAACTTTTGCACAAACAATAAAATCTCAGAATGCTTCGACGGTAGATCCAAGATGCACGTAAAATAAGTTCTCTTTCAACGTAAGTCGATCACATGTATCTCAAATCGCCTCAGTAAAAGGCAATTACACCGTCTGTGTGCGCCGCGCACAGGCAGCGTCCGGCGCTTCCCGCTCGGAGACACAAAGCCACACGATACTGAGACATATTTGAGCGTATTTGTTTTACGTCATATTGTGCGGGGTATATTTTGTTCTGTTCCATTTTCGTTTTATGTTGGTATTTGTTCCGTAATTTTACAAGATTATTTACACTTTTTTTTGGGGACAAACAGTTTTAGCCTTATTATAAATCAGGTAAGGTCACAGATGCACACAACATCACGCCCACAATCCCCGAAGGGGTAAGCAGAGTCAAAGGGGCAGCAAGCCCCTTCAACCGCATTCAGCCAAAAATAGAGCCGGGCTAGGTTAGATGGAAAATTGTGAAAAAGCAGTGACAAGCGGCTAACCTGTCGCCTACTTAGACAAATACCCAAAAGCCCGTAAACCATTAGTCGCCTTTTACGACATGCTAGGCAAGAACCACAGTTGGCACATTCTTTTTTTTTGTCCCAGATCAACATGGGCCAAGTCCCAGACCAACATGGGACTAAGGTCACAGATCATATTGCATTTATAAATTATAACTCATAATTTTTAAAGATATGCCTAGGATGTCGCACAGTATACAGTAAATATTATCTCTACAATTTACTTAACAATTATTTATTGTGATCGTGATTTTAGATTATTATCATTAAATCTTCTATGATCAGCAACAGTAACTGATTTCTGATTTGACCCGAACTGTTAAATGTCACGTAAAGAATATGGAATAGAAATGTGTGAATCTTTTTACTGCTGTCAAGACATTCAAACTACTCAGTTTATTTACAACCCCGATTTTGCTTATGCGCTGTCGTACCTCTCAGAGACGGGATGTCAGGGATATTTTACAAATTTAATTTTTGCGATTGAAAGTCACAGTATCTGTGTCAATTTAAGCTTTCGAATCGAGAACATTTGGATTTCAATATAAAACATTTATTGTGTTCTTTTCTTTTGTGCCATATTTTCTGTACTTATTCCCTATTAATAGATCTTTTCGATTCTGTAGCGCTTATTATTACACTAGCTGTGCCCGCGGTTATGGTGAATGTTATTAGCCTATACCTGGCCTTTCTCGATAAATGGCCTATGTAACACTGAAATAACTTTTCAAATCGGAACAGTAGTTCCTGAGATTAACCCGTTAAATAAAACAAACAAAGTCTTCAGCTTTATAATATTAGTATTAGTATAGAAGTATAAATATCATATATGAATGTTATTAATATGTTTAACTATAGATAATTGGACACTTAAAGTGATATTACTCTGACAAGCTCGATGGCGCATTCGGTAGTGACCCTGCCCCATGCGCCAAGAGCTGTGGGTTCGATCCCCACCCAGGACAAACATTCGTGTGATGAATACTTGTGTTTGTTCAGTGTCTGGGTGTTAATATCCAATATATAAGTATATATTTGTAATACCACTGTTGTTTCTGATATCCGTAACACAAGTGCTTAAGCTACTTACTTCGATGTCGTTGAATATTATTATTATTATTTATTATTATTATTACTGAGTAAATAATTTCTTACATGAAAGAATTAAACAAAATGTTCATAAAAACATTGCTGACGTTTACGTAGACACAATTTTTTGTTCGTAAGCTTTTACCTTTGAAGATCAATTAGATTATGATAAAAGAACAACTACTCTTTATAATGAACTGCGTATTGAACAAGAGACATGATAACAGGAAATTAATAAAAAATGAGGTAACTTCGTAATAAATCATTTCCTTTGAGCTGGCGCCATCAAAGGAAATAGAATAGTTGCTTTCAGCTTTATCATGCCTTTGGCAGCTCCTATTGGTACGAGAACGTCTAACTTCGTTATGTTTTGTTTGTGCGTAAACAGAGTTTTTATTTATCGATTGCGGAAAATTAAGACTTTCTATAATAATAATCATGATTCAAACTTGTCTGGTTCCCCTGTATAAGGGTTACGATGGTCGGATCGAAGTCGTTTTAATTTTGATAATTTTAAAATTCTGGATTATGGTCTAAGCGGACCCCGTCTAAGCACGGGACATAATGCTATGAGGATGATGATGATGATGAATCATACTATATAAAGAGGAAATATTGTATTGTTTGTTTGCATTGAATAGGCTCCGAAACTACTGGACCGATTTGAAAATTCCTTTCACCAATGGAAAGATATTTCATAAGCAAGCACATAAGCTATGTTTTATACCCATGGGAAACTACACGAGTGAAACCACGGACCGTGGTTTAATAATAATAAAATTCACTAGGCTGACACACCAATTCCCTAGCTCCAATCTAAGCTTATAAGCGTGTACTATCGATACTAGGTGAACGGACATATATTACGTTCATTACACGCTACGTTTGGCCCTAGCGGGGTTCGAACCCGCGACCCTTGGTTTCGGATCCAGGTTGTCTGAGCATTTGACCTACGGGCCAGTCAAGAGCTCATGGACCAAAAAACTAAGTAATAAAAAAAAAATTGTTTCAATGGCGTTATATTTAAATTACACAAGTCCGGTTTTTTTAATTGAATTAAGAAAGGGGCACTTTGAATGGTATGTTATTAAAAGTTTACTACACGTATCTGGTATTTTATCCCTACATGTTAGAATATTTAAATGTTTAGTTTTACACTGTCACGAGTTTACAGTTTCTGATTATAAAATAAACTCTCTGCTGATCACATTATATGTTCTAGCTACAAAATACAACATTAGGTACTTAACTTTCAACTAACTACTGTCTAACAGACTAACTATACAGTAAGTACCAATGTTATAATTTCATTACACACACACACACATACACATAACATCACGCCCATAATCCCCGAAGGGGTAGGCAGAGTCAAAGGGGTAGCATGCCCCTTCAACTGTGGAAAATTGTGAAAAAGCAGTGACAAGCGGCTAACCCGTCGCCTACACAATCACACACCCAAAACCCGATATACCATTAGTCGCCTTTTACGACATGTTAGGCAGGAACCACAGTTGGCACATTCTTTTTAAGTCCCAGACCACAATGGGACAGTGGGCTGGGTTGGATGGTAAGCTGTGAAAAAGAAGTGACAAGCGGCTAACCCGTCGCCTTCTCAGTCACATACCCAAAAGCCCGTAAACCATTAGTCGCCTTTTACGACATGCTAGGCAAGAACCACAGTTGGTACATTTTTTTTTTGTCCCAGATCATCACATAGGACTAATGGTTTCATCACAGTCTTAAATATAGGTACATACTTTAAGACTGTAAATACAATTTGTTTATGGCTGAATACGGTTAGAGGGACTAGCCGCCCTTTGACTCGGCCTACCTCTTCGGGGATTGCGGGCATTATAATATGTATGTATCTAAATTTAAATGATAATAAAGACAATCATTTAAAATTTACTGCAATTATTTCGACCTGTGTCATTTTTGTAACAAGATCCGAAAAATTCATCGTCCTGTTTTAAAAATTTTGTAACAAGATCCATGCCTAAACTTCGTCGCTCAGTTTTAATAAGTCACTACTTAAAAAGTCGCGCAACATTAATTTTATAAAAAAAAAAAACACTAAAATACGAAACCAAAAGACAAATTGCTTACCTAACCAAAGCGGCTGTGAAAAAAACATTTTAAATATTTTCGGCCCGAAAACAATTCTCACCCTTAAAGGACTGCCCGAACTTTTAGATTTGTTTGTAATTGTTGGCGAAAAAAACTTTTGCATCTGTCCAGCGAATCCAATTTTCTATTTAGACGTTTTTATAACAAAGTTAATTCATTCGAAACTCTGTACATTAATATTCTTTAGCCCTTTTAATATATTCACTTCCCCAAATAAATTAACTCGGTAAATAAGTTAAGAGTTCTAAAACTGTAATAAAGGGCGTTAGGTCCAAAGTTTGGGCGTTTAAACACTTTTACGAAGTTTTAACATATTGTAATACGGTCGCAATGTGGGCCCTTAATTGAACATTTACCTGTTTTATTCCATTGTAGTGTTTCTAAGGTTACTCTAACATTGTTTTCAAGTCTAAAAAGCAATGGATAGATCTCCATAAAACCATAGACTCTAATAGTATAAAATGGGTTACACAATAAAATACAATGTACCGTTTTTCAAAATAGCTGATAAGCAATTACCGTCAAATCACTATACAAATGGTTTACAATTTATGGAAATTCATGTTTTTTTTAACTAACTAAACTTTTCGCCACTTCCCTAGCGGGGTAGGCAGGGAGAACTGAACGCCATATGGCACGATCCTTACACACCTCACTCGCCACTTCAACATTCATCATCCTTTTCATACAAGCTCTACGGTTTTTATGACTCCTAACATCACCTTCTTTTAATACACGACCAATCTGGTCGTGGTAGGTGTGCCTGGGCCTTCCGCGGCTCCTACATCCTTCCACTTTCGCATTGTATATCTGTAGAGTCAATCTTTCGTCATCCATTCTTTCCACATGTCCGAACCACCGAAGCATGCCTCTTCTTACCTTGACTCCGACACTGTCCTTCAGACCGACTCTCTTTCTTACATCATCATTCCGAACGCAGTCTGTGAGCGATACATCGCAGATTTTCCGCAGCGCACGCAACTCGACCGCGTTTATTCTACTTTCATGCTCTTTTTGCCATACCCAACTCTCGCTTCCATTTGTTAGCGTAGGAATCAGCGACGCATTGTGTATAGCCAGCTGGGCCTTCTGGCTTTAGACTTTGCTGCCTGGAAGTTTTCCTAACGCTCCATTTACCCTATTCCCCGCATTCACTCTTCTTTCTATATCAGTGGAGTACCTTCCATCTTTACTCTTTTGTTTTGTTATGACCATTAAGGTGCCTTTTATGTAGTAGACAAAATCTACGTCTTTTTTCAAGGTCAAACTTCGAGCGTGCCAAATTTTATTGCAATAGGCTAATTGAAGAAGGTAAAAAGGTGAAGAAGTATATAAGTAAGTAGTCTAGGAGAGTAAAAAAATAAAAACAAACCGACAGAGCAGCTTTTGCAATAATAATATTAATAAGAATAAAAAACTCCTTCGAGCTAAACAAATAAATTCAAAAGCATCTAAAGTATGTATCGAGTTTCCCGATTTATTACAGGACTAATCCCAATTTAGGTCTCAAATATCCAGACCTCCTTTTTCTTTAACTTTTTCACTTAGAAAACTCCCATTCTAGCGATATTACTTACTTAAGCGGTTGTTTAATTAAAACCGGGTTTTAATCAAAATCGGGCGTATCGTAAAAGTCCTACAGAAAGGAGAAAAGTCTTACACAAAATAAGACTAAGGAAGTTTACCGGCATTCTTTAAAGACAGCACGTAAAGGATGATTTATATAATACATTAATCATAAACAGGGACATTTATAAAACATCAGCAACCTCGCAGGAGTATATTACTGACATTATAAACAACAACGTTTGTTTAACGAGTTTTCCTAAATCAACAAAAAAAAAGGCTTTTCATACATGATTAAACAGCTGATGTAGTTTGTATAAAAATCGATTTTATTTTAAGAAAAATCGTATAACAAATGTTTTTAATAATGTTAGTAATCTACTCCTGCAAGTTTATTATACAAATAACCCAAAATAAAATGACAAATGCGATTTGAAACATACGTAGGCAACTTTGTTAATAAAATATTGCTCTTGATTAATCTTTTATTAAAAAATTTAATCGTTTCTGGTCACAGATAAACTTTTCAGTTGACTATACAATTGTTAACGGACTCATTATTTTTTTATATTATCAACAGTCCGTAATTTACCAGAATCATCAACTTCCTAGGTTATGTTCCGTGCTTAGACGGGGTCCGCTTAGACCATGATCCAGGATTTAGCGAGTCTGGTAATTACATTGAACCAACTGCCGATCTGACCTTCGTAAACCTAAGATAGGGGAACCAGACAATTTTTGGATCATGGTTACAAATCCAAAGTTGTTTGAATTTGAAGGTTTCATCACGATGTTTTCTTCACCGTTGAGCTAGTTGTATAAATACGTACATAGACTTGAAAAATCCAGAGGTACATACCCAGATTTAAACCCGCACTCCTCGGTTGAGAGGCGCGTGTCCTTACTATTGAGCTACCACCGCTTCCACTTAACTCCAATCTTAAATAAATAAGAAACAAATTTCTGCTTATCTATATTCGACAGTTAATAGTGAAAGGTTTTAACGATATTCATTAAAGCCTAGTATATTATTACTCTGTGGTAAAGCCTAAACCAAAACCAAAATAAACAGTCGATAGTAAAACCTATAATTATTATATAAGTTAATGTTTATTTTTTATGTATATTCTATATATCCAACTGGAAATTCGTAAAGTTATTATTGATTGTACCGTAACCGTTTCTATGTTGGTTATTCATGCGAATTGGAAATGAAATAAAAATAACATTTATTTTTTTTCTCTTTTCGACATTGATATAACATGAAACAATGGATCATTGTTTACATTGTTTCCATTGTTTCCATTTTCGATGTTGACGTATTTTTTTCTTTTTCAATAAAAATGTAATATTTTTTATATTTTATTCAAACGAGAAAATTGACGCTTCTGTGACCTGAATAGAAGTTTGTTTTGTGCCATCAATATTTCGCGTGTTTGCATATTTTATAGTTTTGAAATAGGTTTCTATTTTGTTTTTGTATTTTAACGAGGGAACCTTAATATAATATGAATTCAAATAATTTAAATCTGCTTAAAAATACCAGTTACTCTAATGCCAACCAACTTTTTTCACATCATCAACTTTAATTTTTAAATAAATAAATTATGATAAGTAAATAAATATCAGACTACATCACATACATTGATCTGACCCCGAAGTAGGTAGCTTAAGCACTTGTGTTACGGATATCAGAATCAACAGTGGTATCACAAATACATACTTAAATAAATATTGGATATAAACACTCAGACACAGAAAAAACACAAGTATTCATCACACGAATGTTTGTCCTGGGTGGGGATCGAACCCACAACTCTTGGCGCATAGAGCAGGGTCACTACCGAATGCGCCATCGAGTCAGTCGAATCTATGTGTTCTGTTCTTAGTCGGGTTGCCCAAAACTCGTTATTTATGGACACCTTATTTTGTATTTAAAGAGAAGGACCAGATAAATTGAATCATGGTTGCACATCTATAGTTGATTGAATATGCAGATTTCTTCACAGTAGTTTCCTGTGTCTCCAAGCTGGTGACCTAAAAATGTTCATAACTTTGACAACTTTAGATATACATAACAACATAACAACAACATAAAACCACGCCAATAATCCCCGAAGGGGTAGGCAGAGTCAAAGGGGCAGCATGCCCCTACAACCACATTCAGCCAAAAATAAAGCCGGGCTGGGTTAGATGGAAAATTGTGAAAAAGCATTGACAAGCGGCTAACCTGTCACCTACACAATCACACACCCAAAACCCGATATACCATTAGTCGCCTTTTGCAACATGCTAGGCAAGAACCACAGTTGGCATCTTTTAAAGTCCCAGACCAACATAGGACAGTGGGCTGGGTCGGATGGAAGGCTGTGAAAAAAGGAGTGACAAGTGGCTAGCTCGTCGCCTACTCAGTCACATACCCAAAAGCTCGTAAACCATTAGTCGCCTTTTACGACGTGCTAGGCAAGAACCACAGTTAGCACATTTTTTTTTTGTCCCAGATCAACATGGGTCAAGTCCCAGACCAACATGGGACATACATGATCGAGCTTAACCAACAACCCTCACATGACGCGCGTGTCCTTACAATAAAGGTTTTTTGAATTAAAACATCAGATAGATGGCGTAACTGTGACGTACGGTCTGTCACCTTCCTCATTGGTAAGTTTTCAGAACAAACTGACATGCTGTCAACAAAGAGCCAATAGTGACAGTGATAAGACCACGAGACTCCCTCGTGCCATTTGGCGGTTTTTGTATTTTTGAAAACCCTCATTGAGCTACCACTGTTCCATATGATAATCGTTATGTACTAAGTTCTATGAATAACTGGTCAGTGGAATAGTCAAGATAACCAGAAAAATCGGTTAAAAACAATTATTATACTGATGAGTTTATTTTAAAAGTTGATCTAACAGCCACTCACAATTTTGATGTTAAAGGAATCGTAATCAGTAAGTGACATCTTCCACCATCATCGAAAACAAAGCGCGCCTCTAATCGCCGAACAAATGACGTCATCTCCACTAATTGAGCGCTAACCGAAAAAAATCGCAGCGACTTTTTTAAAATCATCCACTAATTTCGGGCCATTTGCCGTCTCGTCTCAGCATTTGTCACTTCCCGCCTTCGGATGAAGAATCGCTCTCTGTTGTTCCGTGGAATAATAAGTTCCCCTCGTCAGGGCCTTTTTTGTTCCAATCTGGACAAATTAGCCCTTTGTTTCAGGTTCGGTGTTTGAAAAGAGTTCGGCTCCGTTATGTTTTCTCGACCGGTTAGGCTCTGGGCACAGCTAAAGCGATGGTGAAACAGTATTAAAGAGAGTTTTAGGCATTCTATTTGATTTACAAATTATTTTTATTACGTCATATTCTCTGGTGCCTTTTAACTTACCCTCTCTCTGTAATTTTCTCGCTTTTTCTCTATATTTTTTCTGCTGCGCTAGTTATTTTTTATCTTTTAACCCTTAGTTACCTGATTGGTATTCGGTCTATTACAGAAAAACGTGCACCGCGTGTGAGATATAGTAAGGTTTCCAAGATGAAATGTAGCCAAATTTATTCAGGTTAATTATCGCAATCGTTTAATTAATGTAGGTGTGAAAACGTAATAACCAAATAAGTAGGCTTACATTTGCAATTTTGGTATTAGGCCTCGTCCAAGGAGACGCGGGACGTTAGGCGGCTCGGCGGCGCATGCGGCATCGCACGCGGTGTCGCATGCGCATTGTATTGATGCTAATGATAATTAATATCAAATGCTTCTTACCTTCATAAATGCTCGTATTTAAAATAAATAAAAAAAAATAATTCCGGACTGACACACCTACACATTACACATTCCCTAGTCCCAAACTAAGCTTATAAGCTTATGCTAAGGATACTAGGTGAACAGATAGACATACATATATACATTTTATAAACATCCATGACACGAGTACAAATATCCATGTTCATCACACGAAATATTTGCACCTAGCGGGATTCGAACCCGCGACCCTTAGTTTCGTAGCCAGGGTCTAACCACTCGACCAACGGGCCTGAAAAAAAGATTTAATATAAACATTTGCCAACAATTATGATAACTTTTAATTATTTTTCTCGCGTTTGCATGGCTTCATATGTGTACTGAGCCCAAAGGGTTAAGCCAGCACCACACAGGGCGTGTCTTTACATCCGTTTATTTTAAAGATTTATTTCCATTCGGGGGAGGCTTTTCCATCCCTTAATGTGTGTAATGGATGGTCGTAAGTCAATATTAGGACGGTTTCTTTACACAGTATAATTAGATTTGTTTAATGTGATTTCGCTTTTTTAGACTTAAACGAGAATTTTGTTATTTTAATTATAAACATGACGGTGTAAGCCATTCTGGCGTGAATATGGCTGGAATTAAGAATTTATTCGTTTAACTTTGTTTTTGGAAATCAAATCATGGTAATTTCTTCTTTACCTTACCTTTATTATTCCTCCTTTTCCCTTACATTAAAACACAGTTATTATTTTAAGTATAATAATATATGTATAAAAAATTATTTAAATGTGATCGCGGTACGATTAAATAGAAATAACTTAATTGAAAACATTTTTTATATTTTCAAAAGACGTCAACATCAAAAATCAGCAGAACATGTAAAAAAAATATGCTGAACGGTTTTATTGAATATAAAGATGGTAAACTACTAAAAGATAAAATATATTGGGTACCAGGTATCAATGTACTCTCGTCATTAATATATGACATTGATCAGCTAAAGAAATAAAATTCAATTAATTTATAAAATTGTTATGAGGACATGGTGCCATTTTGACTCTGCGGGCGTGATTTTATGTATGTAAGTATGTAAAAAGGTATGTATATTTAGTAAATTTGTCCCTAAAGCATAAAAATTTGTCCCATTTGCCTTATATGTATTTGTATTAACCTATATGTAATGGCTGTTGGTCGATTAGTCAGAGACCCTGGCTACGAACTCAAGGGTCGCAGGTTCAAATCCCGCTAGGGCAAATGTTTCGTGTGATATAATATAAACGTATTTAAGTATGTCTATCCGTTCGCCTAGTATCCATAGTACAAGCATTAGCTTTGTTTGGAACTAGGCAATTGTTGTGTCAATCTGGAGAATTTATTATTTATTTACTTGAAAAAGGTTTGTCCCATGTTAGTCTGGGACTTGGCCCATGTTGATCTGGGACAAAAAAAAGAATGTGCCAACTGTGGTTCTTGCCTAGCATGTCGTAAGAGGCGACTAATGGTATACGGGTTTTGGGTGTGTCATTGTGTAGGCGACAGGTTAGCTGCTTGTCACTGCTTTTTCACAATTTTCCATCTAACCCAACCCGGCTTTATTTTTGGCTGAATGTGGTTGAAGGGGCTTGCTGCTCCTTCACTCTGCTTACCCCTTTGGGGATTGTGGGCGTGATGTTATGTATGTATGTATGTACTTGAAAAAGGGATTAAGAAAAAAAAAACTTTTGGCCTTTATGTCATTATCTTTTATTCGAATTTGCTAATTGATTCATTTACATCACTATAATGAGGTAGGTTTTGTTAAATCGTTATAAGGTTACCACAGTATTTAAAGAGATTTTTAAAAACGATTTCATTATCAACAGCCCAAGCTGTATTCAGAGGTACTAGCTGTGCACGCGGTTTCAGCCGTGTCTTTAAGAAACCGGCATGAAACTAAATTTTTATTGTACCGAATTTCATCACAATTGGTAAAGCGGTTTTGGTGTGAATACGTAACAATCATGCGGAGTTAAACATTCTCGTAAAATATGACCTACAATTTAAAGTTTATATTCAGGCTCTATTTTGAAATCTTAAATGTTATTTATTAATTGATTGCGAATTGTTAATATTAATTAAATTAAGCTAGCTTTTGAAACAAAGAGAGCTAATATTACACTAGGACCAGGAATTGAAATAGCAGTAGCTACTTTTTCATAATATTTGCAGCAGTTGGCCTGGCTAAGGTAAAAATTATATAAACAGTATGTTAAATATATATTTTACTACAAAAGCACGTCACTTTCTTGAAAATAGTGTTATAAAATTATCGAACCGAATATTAATAATTATGGTTATTTCCACGAATCTATAAAGGCAGGCGTATAAAACCATAAAACTTTATTAAACGATTTCACGGAAATCACATTTCCAGATTCGAATTTTCCCAAAAATATAATGTCTTTTTTCGGTTTAAGTTCTGTAGCTCGATTATATATAAGTTATTCAATACTAGCCTTTATCTGCGGCTTTGCTTGTGTGATATTTTATCAGTTACTGAGACTATCATGTAAAGACCTTAAAGCTTGAAAAGCTGACCTTAAAGGTGTGAAAACAGATGTAACAGAGACACAAACGGACAGACTTAAACGATTTTTTAACCTAGCACAGGACATAACCCTAGGAGAATGATGGTAACTTAATTTGTAATCAATGTATGTGACGTTGTTTGATATTAACTTAGTACAATAGAGTCACAACCGCAAAGTCACGACAGGAAATATAATTCCGTCAAACTAACAAGAGGTGACGTGATGATGAAGATTTATCGTTTTTAATTTCTTTTCTAGCTACTAGGCCTTAGATTAACAGGAGCGCGGTGACTGTCGTGAATAAATAATGGCAGAAATGAGTTTTTTGCCTGTTCTCGTTAACGTCTTGTGAATAAGAGAGAAGTTTTGGGATTTTTTCCTTTCGCGGCGCTGGATTTATTGTGCGAAATGTTTGGAGCGGAGTGCGTACGTTTTTGAGAGTAGCTTGCTTGGGCAAATATTTATTTCTGGATCGATTTATGTTTGATATTTGGTTTATGTAATTTTTGGGAAATACAGTGGCGTAGTTTTTTTTGTAGTATTTTTGTAGTTTAAAAACGTTAAGTTACTGCAAAAAGTAGGTACTACTTTAATTGTGTTTAATATTTTGGATTCCTCGGTTTTCTTATTATTTGTCATCTTGGTTGTGTGATGTCATAAAAATCTACGAATAAAAAAGCAAAAAAGGTTTTTTTTTTATAATTGTGGGATGAACTATTTTAAGGTATTACGCGAAAATATTAACACCAATTTATAGGGACTTAGAACTGTACCTAATAATCTAAATAATTATAGATAAAATCTAAATACATATAGATACCAAAATAATTTTAGATAGTTATTATGAAAAGTATGTATTACAAAACAAAGTCTACATCTTGCATTGAATATTTACAAGTTTACGGCGCTCCCTACATTTTGCTTACTCTATACATCTTTGCAAAAGAAATTAAAACCATAAATCTTAGTCATTACGTCACTCCTCGTTAGTTTGAGTGAACATCTCCTCAGTCATGTCGTGACTCAACAAAAATGGGCTCCCGAAGGAATTCTGAGGAATTAAAAATGTATGCGGCCATCGTTTATCAACATTATTATAATTAGACCCAGGAAGTCTCATTGGTGGGAGATATTATAGAAACGTCATTATTTTTTGAGGATTTCTGGACTACAAATCAGAATATATATCAGACTACATCACATACATAGATCTGACTCCGAGGTAAGTAGTTTAAGTACTTGTGTTACGGATATCAGAATCAACAGTGGTATTACAAATATATACTTAAATATTGGATATGAACACCTAGACACATAACAAACACAAGTATTCATCACACGAATATTTGCCTGGGTAGGGATCGAACCCACAACTTTTGGCGCATGGAGCAAGATCACTACCGAATGTGCCATCGAGCCAGTCAAAATCATAATTAATCAACGTGCAAAAACCTGGATGCACATTCAAATATGAATCGTAAATTGAATTCGAACTGACTGGGTGTGAATTTATCTGATTATCCTGTATCACGGACTAGGAAAAAAAGAAGGACTCCGCGCTGTCATACTACAGTGTTGTACAGAGTGAAGCCACAATAATGCTTGTGTGCGTGAGTTTCTTAGGGGTCCAAAATATCGGTTTTGTTATTCCAAGTCCACGTCCTGTTTATGGGCTACGGTCAGATGACAATCACTTTTCTATAGTTTTTTTAGGTAATAATTAGGATCGTAGTATCAAATCGTGGTCCAGACTGATCTCCATTATTAACGGAAATAACGCCAGAAAAAAGGTTGCAGGATTAGATTACAGACCTTTTGTTTTCTAATCTAAGGTTGCAGGAATTATATTTTCCATGATTTCTCTGTTAATACACAAAAAAAATTGTAAAATATTCAAAGCATTTTTTTTAGAAAATGGTTTATCCCCGTGAATTTTTGAAAAATGGCATATTCCCGTGAAATTCGATCTGTCAAAGAGACTATTGTATGTTCCGCGGATCTATAAATTTCTTTATTCCCGATGTAAACATCGGAAAAAAAAGTAATAGCCTCTGTCTATGCAGTGCACACTTTTGGCATACCAATTTCATCTGTCTCTCACGTTGTTGCTAATAAATATCACTATAATAGTTATCCAATATAAGTATTTAAGTAAGTAGGTATATATTTGTAATACTACTGTTGATTCTGATATCCGTAACACAAGTGCTTAAGCTACTTACCTCGGAGTCAGATCAATGTATGTGACGTAGTCTGATATTTATTTATTTATTTATTATTATCATCTGCCTGTCACGTTGTTGCTAATAAATATCACTTTAGTCTGACGGACTTAGACATGACAACGAGACAGATAGATGAAGTTACTTTCTCATCTATACTTATAATAAATCTGTAGAGAGGTCAATTCTGTACATGAAATATATTTTCAAAATAACTATCAGGGGTTGATTAGTGATCGATACTGATGCCAAAAATGCAATCAGTAAAATTTTTGTCTGTCTGTCTGTCTGTCTGTCTGTCTGTCTGTATGTTCCTTATAGAAACAAAAACTACTGGACGAATTTTAACGAAACTTAGTACAATTATTCCTCATACTCCTGAGCAGGTTATAGTATACTTTTCATCACGCTACAATCAATAGGAGCAGAGTTACTAGTGAAGGGAAATGTTGGGAAAACGGGAGAAGTTATCAATCAGTCATTTCATTTCATTTCAATATTATAAAGCTGAAGAGTTTGTTTGTTTGCTTGAACGCGCTAATCTCAGGAACTACTGGTCTGATTTGAAAAATTCTTTCAGTATAAGATAAACCATTTATCGAGGAAGGCTGTAGGCTATATAACAATAACCATAAACGCGGGTGAAACCGCGTGCATAGCTTGTTCACAATACAAGCAACCGCTACCCATTACCCACTCCACCGTCCAACTATGAATAAATAGCGTAATGTTTAAAAAAGCAAATATTACCCGCAAAACTAGCATTTTAATGCGAAGTATTAGCATTCACATAACGAACGTAGCGGGAACACCGCTCACGCTCTTTGCAACTGCAGCCGAATTTATGCATACAGAATGCACTGTGAACCAGTATTATGTATTTGCACCTCATTTTGTGAGTTTATAAGGCCGTGGATAATAATAAAAATATATTCTTACATGTTATTTGTTGTGAGAAACTTAAACTGGTGTTTTTACCCAGGTATCATTCGGAACATCGGCCTGTTTTTGTAAAGAAAATTGTGAGTAAAAATGTTTTGTATATGTATAATATATCTTTGCTTTGGGTTAAACAAAATCGTACTTGTTTTTTTATGCTAGTATATTTGTAATGAATTAAGAGCGGTGGTAGCTCAATGGTAAGGACACGCGCCACTTAACCGAGGAGTGCGGGTTCAGACCCGGGCACGTACCTCTGGATTTTTCAAATCTATGTACGTATTTATACCACTAATAAACCTGCAAGTTCAAACAACTGTGGATTTGTAACCATGATCCGAAAATTGTCTGGTTTCCCTATCTTAGGGTTACGAAGGTCAGATCGGCAGTCGCTTCAATGTAATTACCAGACTCGCTAAATCCTGAATCTTAGTCTAAACGGACCCCATCTAAACACGGGACATAACGCTAGGAAGATGATGATTTGTAATGAATAATATATTGTTTTTATTTATTTGTCATTTATATTTGAGAGTAGAATTAGAGCAAATGGTTTTGTGGTTGAATTTGTGGCGGAAAACACATTATGAGGAAACCTGCGCATCCAAACAATATCGAATGACTGTGAGCCAATCTATCTGTCATCGAAAACTTAAATTAGCGATGAAACGGAAAATTATTTGGCCGGATACCGGAAACCCATCAAAGTACCGTTGTGGATGTGCGGATATCCGGGTGAATATTAGCTTCGTTATCGCATTGCTTGTCGTAACGAATTTTGGATATAGGCATAGGAACAGGTTAGATCAACAAGGGAGACTTTACATTTTTTTGTCTAAATCTATTTGTAACAGTAACTCTTATCGTACGTCCCGTTCCGAGTTTATGTAAGTTTTTATGGCTCCAATTTTAGAAATTTTATTTATATCCGTAGTTTTTACGTGAAAACTTCAAATTCTAAAAAGTATTTCTATTAAGACTTGTTTACATTGCAATCCAGTTTGAGGCGATTCTATATAGGTAGGTATATTTTTGATAGTCAAAGAGTTACGAAGTAATATTTACACGGAGCAGAATTATTCGATACCAGCGCGAAAAACATTTTTTTTACCGATTTTATAATATTCGATATCCGATCGGGAAATAATTTTGATCATCTTCCTAGCGTTATGCCCCGTGTTTAAACAGGGTCCGCTGAGACCATGATCCAGGATTTAGCGAGTCTGGTAATTACATTGAAGCGACTGCCGATCTGAACTTCGTAACCTTAAGATAGGGGAACCAGACAATTTTTGGATCATGGTTACAAATCCAAAGTTGTTTGAATTTGCAGGTTTTATCACGATGTTTTCCTTCACCATCGAGCTAGTGGTATAAATACGTACCTAGTCTTGAAAAATCCAGAGGTACGTGCCCGGGTTTGAACCCGCACTCCTCGGTTAAGAGGCGCGTGTCCTTACCATTGAGCTACCACCGCTCCCGGAAAGGATACCCGCTTTATACATAACTTAAATCTACACCTATTCAATTGGTATGGGCTATACGTATGCAAGTCCCCATATATTTTCTTTATCACCTCGACGCTTAAATCCCAATGCACCCCATAAATTCCTAATCCGCAAGTGTCCTCAAAGCAATACCATTCCAATTCCTTATTGAGTTCTACCAAATAATGACAGTTTCCACCCTACTCGTTAATAAAATAAAGAGGATTTAGGGAAAAGGACCCTTGAGATTCTTTACAAGGGAGGATTAGCAGCGGAGACGTCTTATGTGAAAAATTCCTCTTTGAAAAGGGGGTGTGGGTAGTGTTGCGGCAGTTGGTGTTTTAAAACGGGTTTTGAAGACTCGAATTTTATATTTGGATTAATTTGGTCTTTTATTTAGTTTTCTTTTCGAATTTTCTTTCTTAATTTAGGATGTATAGATGTTGGAGTTTCAAAAGGCGGTTAAGGGACTCGAAATTCGAGTCTCGAATTCAATATTTTGGTCTTACACGAAGATTGGTAAAGACACTAGTCTTTGGATTTCCGAATGATGATAAAGTTTAAATGTTTATATGAATAGACTAAGTTAAGACTAATATTACTAGTATAATCTGAGACTGATTAAGTTCTTAGATTTGATAAATAAAAAATACTTGCAATTTTATCTACGTATCTGTACTGGAGAAATTAATAGGTAAACATTATTATTTTTAAAAGCTTCAAATATTACAAAAAAGCGAGTGAGAAAATTTCTAAATGCTTTTTCCAAACCTTTCTACTAGGCGTCTTGAAAACCTATTTTTAACCGACTTAAAAAAAAGGAGGAGGTACTTAATTGGACCTTTTTTTTTTTTCAATGATAAACTTCTTCCTCCGGCTTAAATTATTTTTACGGGAATCAAACAATTTCTAAACCTAAATTCAGACTTTTTGATTTCTATGATTTTGTGCAGCTGCACGTTTTTTACATAAAAAAGTAAAGAAACAGAACAGCTTATTAATAAAATATATCAATCGATAAGTGATATCACGTGATAAACGATTTGAGTCCCTAGAAAAAAAAGACTCGATTTCTCCCATCACTAGCGTCGAAGCGTAGGGATATCCCCAATTTGTCTGCCAAATGCAGTTAGGGAGTTAATTGACTTAGTTTGTTGAAAACAACGATTTTCCCATTTTTGTACGTGTTTAGTTAACGTTTTGTGATGAGTTTCGGTAAAGTTTTTCCTTCATATGTGATGTGCATATATGTGATGACAACTGACCGGAGTGGTAATGTATATAATATATATATATATATATATATATATATATATATATATATATATATATATATATATATATATATATATAACCCCAACTTATACAATAATTAATCCGTAAAGGTTTTAATTTTGTTTAGGTAAGGATGTATTATAAAATTACACTTGAACTAACTATGTATTGGGATTGTTATTATGTACATACATACATACGCCCATAATCCCCGAAGGGGTAGGCAGAGTCAAAGAGGCAGCATGCCCCTTCAACCACATTCAGCCAAAAATAAAGCCGGGCTGGGTTAGATGGAAAATTGTGAAAAAGCAGTGACAAGAGGCTAACCCGTCCCCTACACAATCACACACCCAAAACCCGATATACCATTAGTCGCCTTTTACGACATGCTAGGCAAGAACCACAGTTGGCATATTCTTTTAAGTCCCAGACCAACATAGGACAGTGGGCTGGGTTGGATGGGAAGCTGTGAAAAAGGAGTGACAAGTGGCTAGCTCGTCGCCTACTCAGTCACATACCCAAAAGCCCGTAAGCCATTAGTCGCTTTTTACGACATGCTAGGCAAGAACCACAGTTGGCACATTCTTTTTTTTTGTCCCAGATCAACATGGGCCAAGTCCTAGACCAACGTGGAAAACTTGTTACTACATTGTCACTATTTTCAATGTAACTTAACTAAATATTATTTTTGGCTTTAAGTACCTGGGGCGCCATGTTGCCGACGCTGGCCTCATTACTTGTATATTCATACTTTTTATAACTTTTATTATTTTTGTATTCAAATTTAGAATTCTAATTTTAATTTGATATTAAGTACCTAATGTTTTTTCTAGCAGTCTCTTTGTAAATACACGTCTGTTAACACCTTGGCAGTTTGGCTTATTTTACCTTGGACCATCTCCTTAGAGGGTTATGAGTGTGATGGTATATATTTTGCATGTGTCTAAAATATAACTGAGGTTGTCATTATCATCATCATCATCGCACATATTTTATCCAACTTCTAAAAACAAGCAATAAATATCTCTCGGTAAACTTTCAGAATGAATATCTGATTCATGAGTTGATAACGCAAGCAACGAAAGTAATAAAAATATTATTATTTTATTATTATGTATACCGTCTGCCAAGACCGACTACGTCAACAGAGACTGTAGTGATTTGATTTTCAATTGATGGACTAGGTGTTACCTGCGACTTCACCTGCATTTTATTGTTAAATTATTTTAATTAAAAACAAGCTTAAATTATTTTTCTATGTACTTTCTACCTACTAAATCTTGTCATAACTAGTTCAGCCGTTTAAGCAATGACCCGGTACCAACTGGCGAGTGATTATTTCTTTCCTGACGTAAGAATCGTATAGTTAAAAGTTTTTAATCTGATATTTCGATATTAATCAATTATAAAATAGTACATATAAGTTACTCTTATTAATCCTTGAAATAAACATCACGATGAAACATTGACGATTATTTTGTTGTTTCAACATCCTATATGTTATAATTCTAAAAATGCTTAAAAAATCTAATTTTCACCGTTTTTTAGACCATTGACCGCACCACCGGTGGTTATTAAATTGGGGTCAAGGGTTAGATCCTAATATGACATTTATAACAATTTATTATCATTGGAGCGGTGGTAG